>JAUMIR010000005.1:61670824-62911657 GCA_030847615.1 Gambelia wislizenii | reverse complement strand
AACCCAGGCAGTGTACAAGGACAGTGACCGCTTCCTTGCTATTAGGTGACAAGGACAAATAGAGCTAGGTGTCATCAGTGTACTAGTAACACCTCATTCCAAAGCTCTGAATGGCCTCTCCCAGTGGCCTCTTATAGATGTTATACAATACGGAGGACAGAATAGAACCCTGTAGGACATTATTCTCCCAAGGCTCCCATGTGAAACAGTACTCCATCAGTACCACTTTCTAGCTACAACCCAAGAGAAAGAATTAGACCACTAAAATACTACATTCCTGGTACCCAGTCCAGCCAGGTGGTCTAGCTAGACCTCATAGTCAATGGTATCAGAATCCAGGAGGTCCAGGAAAACCAATAGGTCAAAGGTGGGGAACTGTAGCAGGGGTGGGTGCCATTTTCTGGGCTGATCAAATTCTTGAGGGCTGACTTCTGATTTGCTTTGATTTATTATATATTTGCTTTCAGCTAAAATACAGAAAAATAGATAAATTGACCATATGTGGTTAAAATCAGCACACACACACACAAATATTGTTTAAAAACTTCCATTGCCTTTTTGAAGCAACAGCCCTGCTTAGCTTTTAAGGCAACAGCCTTGTGTTGACCTGTTAAGGAAAAAAACTGCTCTCTTGTTTAAGGAAGAAGAAAACACTTTACTCTGTAAGCGGTCCTAATTGATTTGTACAGTACTGTTTTCCCTCTGAAATTAATTGTTTTCCCCTTACTTGTAATTAAGTCATAAATCCATTTCCCCCCCCCTACTTAATTAAGGGATCACAGCTTTAGGAGTAGCCTCCACACCAATTTTGTTTTCCATTGCTGTGGTGCTTCTAGATGCAGGCCTATAGTGCATCAGCTGGAGGGATGGGGGGGTGAGGTTTGGGGCTTGTGGATTTGAATAATGAGAGGAACAACTGAATTTTGGGGAGGAAGGAATTGTTCCCTGGGGACCACATGGAAGGTTCAGAATGTAGGCTGTTGTCTGTTGTGTTTGCTAACAAATTTTGGCAGCAAACCACACTACTGCAAGATCACACACTGTGGCTTCTCTTTTTGATTTACAGTGGTTGGGAGATAACTGGGGGTGCAAGGATGCCTAACAGGGGCTGGGGGCCACATGTAACTCTTTCCTGCCCCTGCATGCCCCCCATGTCTCCCTCATTTTGACCCCAGCACAGGTCAAGTCAACCAAAACAGTCTGTGGGATGATACCTTCAGCCCTTCAGCCCTTATACCTATAATGTTTAGTCACTTTTATAGTTATGTAGGAGTGTCTCACTAAATGGTAGAGGAGGAAGACCACATGGTTCAAGTACTGGCTTGTGTCAGGTCCTATTCAGCTGCTTTGCCCTTTTTTGTGGGTATTGAGACAACAATGAACTAGATGGGAAGACAGTGTCTTTTGTATCACTCCCTTAGGACTTGTGGCAGTGGCATTTTTAAAAAAGTATTCTTTTTTTAAAAAAAATATCTATTTAGTTACTTTCAAGAAGTTGATAAGTAAAGAGTTACTTTTAAAAAATTGTTACTGTTACAGTATTGACCCATGGAGGCAGAGGACTTGGAACTACAAATATACCTGATTACAGTGGGCCCTTGGTATCCATTGCAGTTTGGAGTCAGGACCCCAAAATCCATGGATGCTCAAGTCCCATTACATACAATAGCATAAAAAAATTGTGTCCCTTATATAAAACAGCAAAATCAAAGTTTGCTTTTTGGAATTGGTCGGCAGGGGGATATTTTGAAATCATGGTTGGTTGAATCTGTGGATGTAGAATCTGTGGCTATGGAGAGCCATCTGTACTTTTTAAAAGTAACTTTTAAAAGCACTTGACCAAATCATTTTAAGCTGGTAAATTCTTCAGGCTAGTTTGAAAGGATTGTAAATAATTAGGGAAGTTTGACTAAGACCTGATAAGATAATAGCTAATTCTGGCCCACAATTTTCCATGACAAACCTAGTCACTCCCTTCCATCACCATCTAATGGTTATTTTGTATGCTTAATGAAAAATGTTCACAACCAATCTCTCAGGTCTTCTGAAGCAATAATACTGGAAAACAAAATAGCTGAACTATCATCCTTCAATCTATACCCTAGAAACCATTTATGGCACAACATTATCTGTTCCACAGAATCAATATTTTTAGATGGTTCAGCAAATGTAATGATTAATTCCAAGACAACCAACTATTATATTTTACAGGCATGCACTGCTGACCTGAGTGCCTTTCCCAATTCTTTTTTTTAAGTACTATGTAAGATTTATTCATGCAATCAGTGTGTCTGGATCATTGGTGAGATTATTTTATGACTACTTATAAAATTTATAACTAGTAAATTTAGATAATGGTATTGGCATTGGTAGCAAAATGTCATGTTTGATTTAATGTAAATCACAGGTGACTGAAAGATGTCATTTTCTGATGGACATTTTTTCAACCTTGGTTTTAGGCAGTCAGTGCTGATAGAGGACAGAACATTTACTGTGAAAACCTATGCCTGGCTACTCAAAGGTAATGCCTACTGTATTTACTCCCAGATGAGTGTGTATAGAATTGCCACCTAAGTGGACTAGCATATTACATAAAAAGAACTCTGCTGGATCAGATCAAGAGTCCATCCTATCCCAGCATATGGCAAGCCAGATACTTCCAGGAAGCCTCAAAAGGATATCAAAGTCCTTGTTCTTTATATTTGGAACTATGCATCCTATGAATATGAAGTATTCATTTAGCTATCATGGCTAGTTCAATAACAATCATGTTTATACTTCTGTTTAACCCTTCATGGAGGCTGGGGGGATATCAGTGGCAACTGGTCATGGTGGAAATATATTTCCTCCAGTACCAGAACCAGCACACTGTATTAGTTCCTGGGGGAAATGAGTAAGAGGGTACTGTTGTACTCATGTTCCTTCATGTGGGCTTCCAATGGTTAATTGGTTGACCACTGTGTAATACTAGCCTACATAGTCCTTTGGTTTCATCCAGTATGGTTTTTTAAAAAATGTTCTTATTATGTGTAACTGCAATATGAGAAATATGGTATGCATATATATTACAGACTGACCCCCATATCCACAGGACCGGTAACCACAGTTTCAGTTATCCATGTCCTGAAAAATATGTCCTCTCAAGCTATTTTTTAGGTCCTCCAAGGTGATTCTATGGTATGCTTCCACCAGACATTGGGCTGGAAGTCATTCATTTCAATAGGGTTCAATAGGGTATCTATGGTTTTACATATCCACAGTAAGTCCAGAAACATATTGCCTGCAGATACAGGGGGAAACCTGTAAGGTTTTTCCCTCTAAAGCAAATCTTTAAAAATCCAGAATATGTGCTGAGAAATTTTTTTGTCTTTCTTATCAGTTCACAACTAGTGTAAGAAATAATGTGTGCAGCACAATTTCATATTTACTTGGAGATATATCTGTAGACTTCAGTGAGAGTTGCTATATAAATATCAGCAGTTTTTACTGAGTTCACCCATGTGAAAACTGAAACTCTTTATTTTCTTATCTGGCAATACTTGTGGTGTGATCCCTTAAGCAATTGTTTCCATTGGAATTTGTGTCCTAAACCAAAACATTGACCCCAGTCTTAGAGGATCTTGTGAACCCCAGGAAGCTACATGCACCCTGTTGTCTGAACCACCTCTGCTGAACAGCTTTGGGAGAAGAATTCTGAAATGGTGAGGATAAATAATCCTTTCCTCCCCGTATTAGATGTTTCGTGTTGTCAGTTAGGAAGTTGCCTTATACGTAGTTAAAACATTTGTCTGCCTGTTTTCTACATTGGAGTTGGGGAATGTGTTTTCTTGGACTGTGACTGGTGACACATCATGGCAGTTCAAGTCCACAGACATCTGAATAACCACAGGCACAGGAACCCATACTTACCTGGGAATCCCCATTTGCATCCTGGTAGCAA
This sequence comes from Gambelia wislizenii, assembly GCA_030847615.1. Lineage (NCBI taxonomy): Eukaryota > Metazoa > Chordata > Lepidosauria > Squamata > Crotaphytidae > Gambelia > Gambelia wislizenii. Next base: position 62,907,717 of record JAUMIR010000005.1, on the reverse strand, counting down.
GGACAAAGAAGCACAGTAAGCCAACAATGGTGTCACATGCCAGGATTCTTTCTCCTAGGAGTTGTTGGAGTTTCATTGGCTCCTGAGGAATGGTGGGAACAGCTGGCCATCCACAGAGAGACTGACCAGCTACTTGCAGACTGATTTCACTGACAAAGTCTTCAGTCAGGTCTGTTAAATTATCATCCTGTATTGAAGCAGATTCCCACCCTCACACCTTCTATGTTTGCATGTGAATAGTCTCGGACTCTGGGGTCCTATTTACTGGATTTACTGAGAATTGCCTTTTTTGTATTATCTTGTCAGAACATTTACTGGTTGGACATGGGGTCAGACAAAATTGGAAGAGATGGGCTAGCATACCCCCATACATGGTTGGGGGGGGGGCTTAAGACAATAAGGGAAATGCCCAGCTTGTGGTCATGGCCTGGACTCAGTTCCAAGTGACAAGGGAAGCACAGAGTGATTTTCATCCATATGGGAACCTGGTTATGTCAACCCTGTTTTCCTCCAGCATTCAGACTGGCAAGGTGGTGGTGTATCAGCTGACAGACAGGTCTCCCAATCTCAGGATCCTTGCCCGATGCCAAGACAACTTTTCGCAGCTGTAATCAATGAAGTTGTGGCATGTTAGATTCCACATCAATGTTTGTCTATGTCTTTATTGGCATGCTCAGCCCTGATTTGTTGCTGAGGGCTGCAAGTCACACATCCCCAGTCTACTTTGACAAGGGCTTCTGCAGATGAGAAGATATAATGTGGATTGCTGCACATTAACACAAATTTGCAGCAGCATTCATTTGTCTCCACAGTTATTTGGCAAAATCACTGGTATGCAAAGCTATCCATGTTTGAAGTACACATGCACCCATGACTGTGAATCAAGATGGTGGCTGGGAGTGAATTATTCACATTATTATTCTCCATAATGTGTTGCCACTGCACAGTATTTTTTTAACTGAAAATCAAAGGTGTGCAAGTGCAACCTTTCACTTTAAAAAGCTGTTTTGTCACCTTAGTGTAGCAAAAAAGTGCATGATCGATAACATGGAACTAAAAAAAAAAAAACACTTCTGGCCACTTGATTGCTGGCAAGCCTGCTCCCCATGCATGTCTGACCAATCAGCTTTCCACTTGCGGACCCAGACCAGACGGCCCCGCAGCCCCCCCCCTTGAATAAACGCAGACACTCAGATTTGATTGACCATGTATTGTTTGCCAATATAAACTTCAGATAACATAGTTAGGTACAGGTTAGTAATATACACACATTGAGGTAGATAAAAGATACATGTTGGAGGTAGATAAATTGATATATATATATTGGCAATAATTGGCCGCAATTTGCCAGCTAATGGTTGGCGGCAATGTATGGGTCGTGACCACCCCGCCGCCCACACATGTGGGTGGCGCGGGGACCGGTCCATCCCGGTTCCACCGCATGAAGGAGAGAAGCACTGGCCGAGCCGTCCGCTCGACGCTCTCTCCTTCCCTGTAAACAAACATATTAGCAACTAGCAGGGGTCTCCCTTGAACTTGAACTTCAACTGAAAATCAAAGGTGTGCAAGTGCAACCTTTCACTTTAAAAAGCTGTTTTGTCACCTTAGTGCAGCAAAAGAGTGCATGATCGATAACATGGAACTAAAAAAAAAAAAAACACTTCTGGCCACTTGATTGCTGGCAAGCCTGCTCCCCATGCATGTCTGACCAATCAGCTTTCCACTTCTGTCCGCACCAAGAATGTGCTGTGATGTGAATTGGTTGTCCAAATGAGTGGTAATGAGCATTTCCACACATTATTAAAAAAAAAAAAAAAACCTTGGGAAAAGCCATGAAGGGTTTTCCCATGCAGTAAATGGAGTTTTTGGGGACTCCTCCTTCCAAAAACCATGAATCTCAGTCAGATCTCATTAGGCCAAAAGGTATTCTCTGCAAATTCTATTAGGATTATTTTCACCATCTAGACAACCCCTAGCAAAGGCTTTCCAAGGCAGAAGTTTTTCTCATCAGTTGGTATCTAGCCCATGTGGTGTCAGGAATGGAACCTGGGACCTTCTGCCTGAAACCACATACTCCTTTCTTGAGCTTTGAAACTTCCCAAAGTGAATTCGTAGAAGTGAATTCTCACTACTAAATGCAGGATTTTTTCCCCTGTGCTGCCTGCTTTCACTGCAATTTTTTTGTGGTCCTATCAGGCAGAGCTGGAGAGCCATGCAAAATTACCCTGGCTGAGAACAGGATGATGATTAATGATACATTTTTGGCAGTGAGCAGGCTGGTCCTTATTGCCATGGACATACTGAGACTTGAACACTTTTGAGATAAGACGTAGATTAAAAAGATAAGGGATGTTGTGAAACCAGTTAGGCAAAATGAAATGGTATTCCAATCAAACATGTGCTTAGTCACATGAAAGAGGTAATTGCAGTCATTTTTTTTATCTTGAACATGCCAGGCCATCAATTGCTTACACACTGTTGTAAATATTTCTAAGTATTATAGGAACTTTGATTTAGTAATTCACATTATATCTCTGTAAACAAATCATTAATAATTACCTCCTTCTTACAGATAAATGCAGAGTAAATAGCTGAGGGGGTAGAAATAATCCCTCACTACAAGTTCATTTCTTTGAAGCATCTAGGTCATCTAGCATCTAATCATTGCTGCTGTAGCAGTTAGCATAGCCTTCCTCAACTGGGAACTCTCCAACATGCCCAGGGATGGTAGGAGCTGTAGCCCAACATATCTGGAGGGTGCCTGAGTGAGAAAGTGTGGGTTATAGTGTCAGACTGAGAAGACTCAGATTCAAATCCCCATTCAAGCCATGAACCTTAGAGGATGATGTTGGGCCAGTCAGGGTTTTTCTACTTCACAGGACAAAAAATAGGAAGAACAGAGCTTTGCCTACAAGTATTGCTGAGCTCTTTGGAAGAAAGCCAGAATACAAATGAAATAAATAAAATATCAAGTTGTGTCATTCCAGTTTTGTTCTAGGCAAACATGAAACTAAGGACTTTATCAGACATGGCAAATATGGTGTCATAACGACGCCTAATGAACATGAAAGGGCACCCATACCAGATGACATTGTGCTTTTGTGATTATGTGTAGAAAGTAAGGCATTCTTTTTTATTGATGGGCCAAGCCTTCAATAGATCTGCCAATGGTGTTTTTGCGCTGGTATTGCCTGTGTCTGAAACCACACACCATTTTCCTCTTGTGATTACATCATCAATGGGAAGAACACTTCCAGTTGAGACTGAGAAAGCCAGGTAGGGGACACTCTTTTTATGAACCTCCCCATTTATTTTGAACTTTTTTAGTGTATTTTTGTGCTTGTGTGTACATTTTTTTTTGTTTTAATTTAGCTGTTTTGTTTTGTTTTTACTTTTAAGGGCACTCATGTTTTCTCATGAGAACTGCCGAGATCACGCACCCTGATGAATGCAGAAGTAGACGGTGTGAGCATTCATGCCCTGATAATGCTGGGGCTGTTTTTTCATGATATTACAGGAAGGTATGGTTAAAAAGGGTTATTGTGCTGGCGGGGGCGTCAAAATAGGGTGGGAAAGAAATGTTTTCAGAGGCTGATCTGATAAAGTCCCAAGAAGCTTTTGCATTCAGCTTTTCAAATTTTTGCATGGGTTAAAAAAAGTACATACTTCAGAATTACTATAAGCTTTCTATAGAAACAAATACAAGAACTTTATGGAAAGATTTTAAAATGTCTCTGCTTGTGAATGAATAAACATTTCCTCCATTTTTAAAAGTTCATGACTGCCACCAACTTCGCAAGCATTCTGTTCATTTGCAAACATCTGCTGCACATTTCTAATGCAATACCCTGAAATATTTTCAAGTTTTAGCCCTCTGTTCAGCTACTTTGATGACACCATTCTTCACCCTTGTTTTGTAAAGGCTTGGGCCACAAGAGAACTAATTTGGGGGCAGCTTATAAATAATTTGAATGAATGAATGAATAAAAAGACCAATTCACAAGTAAAAAAAAATTAGATTTTTCCTCCCAAAGCTACTTTATATGGAGTCAAACTACTGGTTCATCCAATTCACTCATGTTGACCCAGTCTGGTAGAGTGAATCTCCAGGGATTCAGACAGGAGTCTTTCCCACAAACATCAGGGGGTCGTTTACATGGGCAAATATTCCCCTAAATATACCGCTAAGATAGCTCATAGTTCCCACGGATCACAGCACAGCATCACCTCATTCAGAAGGGGGGAAGGTAAAACACCCGAATATAGCGTGGCAGGGCATGTCGCTATTTTTGCAGGAATATTTGCAATGTAGTGCTTTATTGGCAGTGTAAACTAGCATTCCGCTAAGGGTTAAAGCACAGCTGCATTGTGATTGGTTGATGATGCAGGGGTGGGCTTAAAAGAGGGGCAGGGAGGAGGCAAAGACAGTAGCCATTAGAGAAGAAACTTGCAAAAATCCTGTCTGCTATTTTGCGAGCCAGTTTGCAAAAAAAAAAAAAAAAAAAAGGATTCCCAACTTCTTTCATTCCTGGAGCATTCCTTCTCATCCTCTGCTGTTTTGAAAGTATGTAAAGCTGTTCGTCACTTTTATCCTGTGCACGGGGGAGGGAGAGAAACCATTTCACAAAGGGCTGTAGCAAGCTGAAATGCTATTTTCCCTCTCTCTCTCTCTCTGCTTGGGGGAAGGAGGGAGGGGGAAATAGGATCCACGGCATGGTCTTTTAGCAGAGAGATTACTCTCCTTCTGCTTTATGGAGTGCGTTCATTTACAGGCAGATTTACAGAAACACACAGAGCCACACCCCCCACACTTATTCAAGTCTGAACTGCAAAGCGACATAATTAGAAAAAAACCCTGACTGGCACAGCTGCGGAAAATAATTAAACCGCACGTTGCCGCAATAAATCTGCTGTGTAAACCGGCCCCTAGAGATGCCAAGGATTGAATCTGGAACCTGTGCAAAGCATGTGCTCTACCACTTCTCTAAACCAATCTTGCCCTTCTATTACTTCATCACCACAGAATACCTTTAGAAACTCTTCAAGATAACTCCTTGTATCTATAACTATGTAGAAGTTCATTCCCCCTGCTATTTTTGTCCCTTGTCGAATCTACCTGCCATCATAACATATGGATACATAGACATATTGATCTAGATATTCTTTCATCCTTGTGTCTTTTCATACACACAGATAGACTTCTCAATTTCCCAGGAAGGGCATAGGGCTAAACCTGAGCAAGGAGGTTATGCTTATTTGTTTACATTTATGTATGCATATGTTTCTATATACCATCTTTCATCAATAGATCCTAGAGTGTTCAAAGCCACATTAAAATAACAAGTTCTCAACAAAAACATTACATTTTAATTATAATATTATGATAGTTTATATGCTACCCCACCATCCAAAGGCCCATGCAATATATCATCTAAGTTGAAGCCCAAGATAAAAATCAATAAATTCTGTTTATGGATTTAAATAAATGTATTATAGCTAACCAGAGGGAGCACTGAAGGGCAGAGAACTAAACAAAGCACAAAGCAGAAGGCGTACATTCAGAATATGCACTTCTAGGATTCTTCCACACTGAATGTATCTCTTCTGAGTGGTACTGCCTGGATGAACTCATTAGCTGTAATGTTCAGATCCATCTCCAAACTCAGGTTCAGTTTCTGGTCTACTAAGACTCCTAGATTCGTTTTGCATGCACAGCTATCAAGCCAGGTGTCACCCATCCTATATCTGTACATTTCAATTTTTTTTCTGCTTAAGTGTAGTACTCTACATTTCTCCCTGTTGAAATTCACTTTGTTAGTTTTGGCCCAGTTTTCTAATATTTTCAGGTCATTTTGAATTCTCTACCTGTCCTTTGGGGTATTAGCTACCTCTCATAATTTGGTGTCATCTGCAAATTTGATAAGCATGCCCTCTATCCCCTCATCCAAGTCATTGATAAAGATGTTAAATAGCACTGGGCCCAGGAGAAAACCCTGTAGCACCCAACTAGTCACTTCTCTCCAGGATGAAGAGGAGCCATTGGTGAGTACCCTTTGGGTTCAGTTAGTCAACCAATTAAAAATCCACCTAACAACCGCCTTATCTAGCCCACATTTTACTAGCTTGTTTGCAAGAATATCATGGGGGGTTCTAAATGTATTTGGGGGGTGGGGTTCCGTACCTTGGAATATTCCTTCCAGGTTCAGATAAATGTAGATTCACAACCCCACTGACAGGTAAGCCATAAGCCACAACTGGGTCCAGATTGTTTTATGGCTTGGTATGCTGGTTGATGGCTGCATTGCAGAGAGGAAGTTGGATGAACTTTTTCCTACTCACACCCACCGTAGTAGTATAAATGAAGTTTCCCAGAAACCAGAGTCCCATGCTTGTCTGCACTGGGTGGTAGTAGCTCTCTATGATTCCATCCAGAAATCCATCCTAGCCCTACAGGAGGATGCCAGGAATTGAAGCAGTGATCCTGTTTTATATGACATGATGCTTCCCTCCCCTTGAATCTATAGCCCTTCCCAATGCTCTCTCAGCCTAACTTACCTCAAGTAGCACTTGTGAGGCTAAAAGTGGATGGAGAAAACCTCACATGCTGCCTTGAACTCCCTGGAAGAAGGATGGAATATGACAATAATAGACAAATACAATATGTCAGTAATAATGACGTCTCTACATCAGAGAATTTGCAAAGCATATCACAAATGATTTGCCATTCCACATAGGCATTTGTGCTGTGTGTATCGGTGAGCTGTAAAAAAAATAATAAGGTAGCATGATTTTTGAGTTGCATTTTTCATGAGGTATGATGGAATTTTCCATTTTTCATTATAAGACAGTCAACATGCTTTAGTACTGCTGAGGTGCCTAAATTGTAGCATTCAAGTGGGGTGATATATAGCACAATATGCTTATTTAAAAATTTATAGGCTGTGTTGGACAGGATTTATCCACAAACTGTAACTGAAATAAAATTCTGTATTTTATTTATGTCCAATATTTTTGGCAAGCTATGATATACCCTGATCTATTTAGACAACTGAGTTGACTATGTGAACAATCGAAGGAAGATCCTTCAACTCTGTAAATCAATGAGGCACATAAGAAAGTTGACAGAAAACAGACCAGCAGTTGAAGATCTCAAATGCTAAAGTTAGAATGAATGAATGTGTATTTTGTTGTTTGTTGTTGTGTGCCTTCAAGCTATTTCCAACTTATAGCGACTCTAAGCAAACCTATCATGGGCTTTTCTAGGCGTGTTTTGGTCAAAGGAGGTTGTAGACAATTTTTAAGGTTGAACATATATTCGCATATACATATGTGGTGCATGGTGTAAAATTTGGAATTTGATGTTATATTCAATTTCCTCAGAACACCAGTTTTCAATTAAAAGATATCAATAATGTGACCTTTTAAAACAGCAGAGAGAAAAATGTGGCAGCAGGACCCAGGGAAGGTTACATTGGCTTGGCGCATCCTTCAAGGTTCATCATTCTTCGCCTGGGGTTTGAATTAGAAACATTCTTTCCATCCTTACCTATGAAGAAGAAACTAGAGTTTTACCAAGACTCAGTGGCTGCTCCCAGGTTCTGAAACTCCTTCCCCAGAGGGACTAGACTGGCACACCCCTTACTATCTTTCCACAAGCAGGTAAAACCCTTTTTATTCCAGCTGTCCTTTGATAATTTTTGAAAAGGAGAAACAAGCCTTGAATAATGTGCTGGACTTCTATTTGTTGTTGATGTTGTTAATTGTTTTTAATGATATATGTTCCTTCATATTTGCTGGAGTTCGGTTCCAGGACCCCACCTCCGTGGATACCAAAATCCGTGAATACTCAAGTCCCATTATATGCAATGACATAGCAAAATGGTGTCTCTTATATAAGATGGCAAAATCAAGGTTTGCTTTTTGGATTATTATTTTTTTTAGAATATTTTCAAGCCATGAATACTTAAATCCCTGGATACCAAATCCATGGATATGGAGGGACAACTGTAATTTTGTTTTAAACTTTGTTTTAACTAGTGTAAGCTGCATTGTGTCCCATGCTTGGGGGAAAGCAGGATATAAATAAATTGATGATGATGATGCATAGATGCATATTGTGCATGTGTGTTTGGTTGTCCATTCAGTTAAACATTTGATGTTTAGATTCAGTTGTGTGATGTTGCCATTCAACACAAGAGTTGCTTAACAGAACTGATGTGTAACTCTGCATGCCAAGATTAACTAAAATGGAACTAAAATGGTGAAAGGTCTGGAAACGATGCCTTATGAGGAGAGACTTAGGGAGCTGGGTATGTTTAGCCTGGAAAAAAGATGGTTAAGAGGCGATATGATAGCCCTGTTTAAGTATTTGAAGGGATGTCACGCTGAGGATGGAGCAGGCTTGTTTTCTGCTGCTCCAGAGACTGGAACACAGAGCAATGGGTGCAAGCTCCAGGAACAGAGATTCCACCTCAACATGAGGAGGAACTTTTTGACAGTAAGAGCTCTTTGGCAGTGGAACACACTCCCTCGGAGCGTGGTGGGGTCTCCTTCCTTGGAGGTCTTTAAACAGAGGCTGGATGGCCATCTGTCAGGGATGCTTTGATCAAGATTCCCTGCGTGGCAGGGGGGTTGGACTGGATGGCCCTCGTGGTCTCTTCCAACTCTGCAATTCTATGATTCTATGATTCTATGATTTATACTATGCAGCCACAATGAAGGATATCAATAATGACCTAAATCCAATTCTTAATCCAAACTAGAGCAGACCCATTGAATCAACATGCCATCCAACTATCCCTGTTCGGTAGGAATAGTTCCAATTAATCCTCTGTCATCCCACATTTTCAGCTGTTTTTAAAATATTCCATTTTTCCCCTCTCTTCCTCTTCTTTTCCGCTTTGTCCTCATCTTATTCCAGTTGCTGCAAACTGAGTTCAAAATGCAAAAGGACAGTCAATCCTGAACGTTTGCAGGAGTTAGGGGTACAGCAGCACCATGAAAGTGGGGGAAAAGCAAATATAGGCCCACCATTTAAAAAAAACTGAAAGAACACTTTTCTAGGCATTTGTAGGTCCTCCAGCATGGTTCTGTGTCAGCTTCTGCCAGATGTTGACCATAGAATTGTGGTGGAAGACCAACAAATGCCTAGAGAGAACGCATTAATCAAATCTGCAAATAATTAAATCTATGAATGCTTAACCCACAAATATGGAGGGATGACTATAGTTTGTACTCAATTAATTCAGCAAGGGTGGGAAAGAGAGGTAGAATCTTGCCCTTCCCAGGAGGCTCAGACAAAACCAAACTGCTGCAGCCTCTCCTAGCTTGTCTGTTCTTCCTCATTAATAACTTTTGAACCACACTCTGATGTTGCTTTAACATAATTTAACACAATTTTCACCTGTGAAATGTTGAAGGGTATGAATCAGTGTAATTTACGTAACTGCTGACTTACTAAGTCGTCATTGATTGAATGGGTCTACTTTAGTTGGAACTAGATTTTGGCTTTGTACATTAGAAATCACTACTAAAATCTACATAAGATTGTTGCTAAGTAAATTGGAAGAACAGGCCATTGTTGAAGATGGAGCAGGCTTTTTTAAAAATGGAAAGTAGTGGCAGTTGTTGGTTCCATGTCAGTGGGGAAGGGAAGTCAGAGGGGCAGTGTTCCAGGTTTTAGTCCATCAGTTAAAATATTCGTAGGGGAACTTATTTGTCCAGATCTTTTAGGTTACAGAGTTATAAAGACTTGGGTGAGTTGAGCTGCTTGGAAGTAATTCAGAATCATTTCTTGAAAAGTTTCTTGGGGTTGCCCTTTGGGCCTTCTAGGTGCCATACTCTGTTCTGAAGCTTGCCTACCTTCTATTAAGAACAGAACATATAAGACATTGATTTATGTTACAGAACAGCAAAATTATGCTTTAAGGAAAAACTAGGCCCAAAAGATGGAAAGAGAAATGCAAAGTATTGCTTGAGAATTACTGAGAATCTTTCTCCTGCGGTCCAAGGTCCTGCATTGTCAGATGTAGCTACAAAAGAGCTCCACCATTGTAGATAACTTCCACTGATGCCACCCACCCACCTCCACATGCAAAATACACCCTACCTTTTAAGGCAGGTAGTGCCCCAACAAAGGGTTTTTGAGGCACCGCAGATCAGACTGCTGGGAAATTATGACTATAGCACTCTCCCAGTCACACGGCACATTGAGACAGGCATCTGGAGAAACTGCTTGGGGTCCTGCTAAAATTGCTTGTCTCGATGTACCCTGTGACTGGGAGAGTGCTGCGGACATCATTTCCCTGCATCCCAATCTGCAGCACTTCAGAAACCATTCAGCTGGGGCACTGCCTAGCTTAAGATGTAGGTTTGGGGTCACGTTTGATCATTAACAACCGTAAATGTGAATCCCAGAAGTTATGAGATTGTCAGTCGAGCTGATGATCTCATAAATACAGAACAAGATGTCAGACATAATGTCAGAGAGAAACTGACCTTGGAAGGATAAAATAATTGATTGAGGAAAGGATGTTCAACAGGGTATAGAAAATTTGGCAAATATCAGTTTTCTCTGTGCTATAGGAATAAAATTATTTTTATTTTATTCTTTGTTGGAGCCAGCATGTTGTAGTCACTTGAACATTAGATTACAAATCTGGAGACCAATGTTCTAATCCCCACTCAGTCATGGAAACTCACTGGGTGACCTTGGGTAAGTCACACCCTCTCAGCCTCAGAGGAAGGCAAAGGCAACCCCCCTAGAACAAAACTTTCCAAGAAAACCCCATGATAAGTTCACCTTAGGGTTGTCATAAGATGGAAATGACTTGAAGGCACCCAGAAGCAACATAGGAATAATTTAAAAAGTGATACAATATGCTGCAGTATTTATGTGAGTTTACTTTTTTTTTTTTTTTTTACTAAAGAAGTCTTTTACTAAGCTATGCTTTCAAACTACTGAGCTAGAAGAAAAGTTGTCTAAAATCCTTTGGGATCAATATCTCTGTGTTCATGTTCAGAGGTGAAGGGTATACATCATTATTTGTGCAATTTACATAGGATCCTAGAGAGAAATTTTCATCCAGTTTTCTTTCTTGGTGCAAGATGTTACATTTTGAAAAGACATCTATGGTTTTGGCAGATCAGAAGAAATATACAGTGGCCCCTCCAGATTTTCAGATTTACCTTTCACGTGTTCAATTATTTGCGAGTTTGTTCCAAGGCGGGCAGGTAGAAGGCATGAAAATGAGAGGGGGGGGGGTCAATGGAAGGACAGCCAGGTGAGCCAGCAAGGGAAGGAAGCCATTCAACTTGGGGATAGAGAGCGAGTGAGTGGGCAGGTGGCTGGATGCGGGACATGGGTGATGCCTCTGAGGGCCCTCAGTCACTGCCGCTACCCCTGCCACTGCTGCTAAATGGCACACTGGCCAGCCTCTGCCTCCTCCTGGCTACCACTCTCCTGCCAGGTGAGCCTGAATCCCAGCCTGCCCACCTGGCCCTGGTCCCTTCATTCTGGCAGCCAGCCTGGAGGAAGCAGCGGTGGCACTCAGCAAAGGCAGGAGGAAAGGGGATCTGCCCATGTGCACATTTCACGACTTCCCAGCCAGTCACCCCGGCCATCCTCCTTGGCTTCTTCTCTCCATTGACCCAGTGCCTCCATGTGCAGCCTGACTGTGGGAGAAAGAGGCAGGGAGGACAAGCAAATCTCCTGGGGAACTATCGCATCAGTAGTGGCAGTGCTTGGAAGAGGATAGGAAAGGATCTCTGCTCCCCATGTGCATCCCTGCCACTCACCTCAGCTACCATCCCTGGCTTCTTTCTTTGCTGTGCTAGGGCTTTCATTTGTGCCCTGGCTGTGAGAGAAATAGGCAGGGAGGACAGATGGGCAGAGAAAGAGATAGCGTGGGTAGGCAGGAAAGAAAAGTGGTAGGGAGGAAAGGTGGATGAGAAGGTGGGCAAAGTAAGAGGCAGGGGGGATTTGCGAGCCCCCAGGAGAACATGGTGGTAGCAGTGGCAGTGCTTGGCAGAGGGACAAAAGGATCTCTCCCCCTCATGGCCTACATGCCACTCTTTCCAGGTACCCTCTCCACTGGTCACCTCAGCTGCCCTTCCCACTGCTTGACCTGGCCACCCTCTTGGCTACTTTCCTTTGCTGTGCCCAGCACCTCTGCATGCACCTCAGCTATGGAATAAAGAGGCAGGGAGGGCTGGCAGGCAGAGAAAGAGGCAGGGAGAGCAAGCGAGACCCCAGGGGACCATGGCAGCAACAGCAGCACATGGCAAAGCAGGTGAACGGGATCTGCTCCCTGCACACCTGTTGTGGCCTCCCTGCTGCTTGCCCTGGCCACCATCCCAGCCTCCTTTCCTTCGCTGTACCCAGTGTCTCATCATGTGCCCCAGCTACAGGAGAAAGACATAGGAAGGGCAAGCGACCTCCCTGGGGACCATAGCAGCAATGCCTTATCTTCCTTCCCCAGCCCTTCACCATCCCTGAGAGGATCTTAGAGATATTTGTGTTTTTTTCACTTTTGAGGGGCGGCGGCATTGCTAACCCCCATGAATGTGGAGGGCTGACTGTATCACATATCACGTTTCATTATTTGCAAAGGCTATACAGATAGAGGATTATTTTATTTAATTGAGTGTAAACTGAGATACACATGAGTTCAATTTGAGGAGCAGGGTGTTGTAAGGAGTTGTGAAATTGAAATTATGGTGCATTGTGGAACTTTAACAATTAAGAATTTAGAATTAAGAATTTAGACTCAAAATTAAGAACTAAGGAAGGACAAGATCTATTAACTGAGGTCTGTCAGATGTAAATGATTTGGTGATTGAATGAAAAAAGTATAGAATCAACTTTAATTAACTAATCAACAGAGGTGCTGAATTAATCATAAGTAATTGTTGAACCTAAACCAAAGAATAACAACTAATAAATAGATATTTTGAAAATCTTGAAAACAAAAATATAGAGACAAATTGGTGTAAGTATAAGTGTAGAGTAGTAAGTAAGTATAAGTGTAAGCATAGAAAAGAATAAGGGAAAAGAAGGTGATTTGCAGTCTTACAGCTAGTGAGGAAAGTGTAGGAGAGGAAAGCAAGGAGGGGAAGAAATCAAAAATGGCATCTGGCCTGAGGAAAACAACCCAACAATCGGGAAGAAGGGGTTCAATAGAAACAAAACAAAAAAATATAGATACAAATTTGAGGATCTTGGAGGAAATACAGGGCTGGATGGATTTACAGTGTTATGTTATAAAAAAATTAACGAGGAATTGATAATACCACTTAAGGATACAATGAATCAAATATTACAAAAAGGAAAGCCAAAGACATGGGGCAAAGCTAATATTGCACTGATTTTGAAAGAAGAAAAAGAACATAATAATCCAGGAAGTTACAGACCAATATCATTATTAAATAATGATTATAAAATATTCGCCGGTATTTTGGCAGAAAGATTAAAGAAAGTGTTGAATAAGTGGATACACGAAGACCAAAATGGGTTTTTGCCTAAACGGAAAATAAGTAAAAATATAAGAATTGTAATTGATCTTATAGAATACTATGACAAAAACCCAGGGAAAAAGATGGCTTTCTTTTTCGTGGACACGGAGAAAGCTTTTGATAATGTAAACTGGAACTTCATGCTGGAAATTATGCAGAATATAGAAATAGGTCAAAACTTTTATGAATGGACAAAGGCAACCTACCATGAACAATCAGTGCAGATCATTGTGAATGATCAAAAAACAAATCATTGTAATATCACAAAAGACACCCATCAGGGATGTCCGATGTCGCCGCTATTGTTTATAATGATGCTTGAAGTTTTAAATCGTAAAATAAGACAAGAGCAACATATTCAGGCACCTAAGATAAAAGGGCAAGAGCATAAGTTAAGGGCCTTTGCAGATGATTTAGTGATATTTTTAGAAGAACCTAAAGAAAGATTTGTCAGATTTTTGTGGTCAAGGTTAGTCACCCATAACAGTAATTCTTCCATTGGTCATTTTTACATTTACATGACCTGTCCAATCCCTTGTTGGGCACATCCACATATCTTCGGGCTTGTCTAGATGTGCTATTTACCCCCATCTTGCCCCTGTCTTAGGACCTTGCAATCCAAATGATACAGGACTCTTGCCCTGCTTTCCCCCAGGAAGTCCTGATGTCACCTGGGGCAAAGACAAGGGGAAGATGGGGTAAAGCCCGTTAAATCATTTCATCAAATACTGGGAAAACCCACCTCATTTAGGAAAAAATGAATTGGTCCCCATGGGACTGTAGGAGTCCATACAGTATGCCAGCCTATCTCTGCAGCTGCCGCCACTGCTGTCCACATCACACTCTCTGGAGCCAGGAAGGGGGCTCACAGCATGTGACCAAGGATAGTCACATGCAGAGGCCTTGATCGCATGCTGCAGGCCTCCTGCATGGCTTCGGAGAATGCAACAAGGACAGCAGTGGCAACAGCTGCAGAAATGGGCTGGTGTGTCCATGCAGATTCCATCCCATTTCATGTAGGTAATAGAGGGGTAGCAGGCCTCGTCTGGGGCCAAAATATGCCAGTGGGAAGCCAGTATATTCCGGCCAGTGTAGATGAGCTCTCAGTCTCACTCCTGCACTTAGATGGGAAGTGAGAAAGATACAGCTGCTGCATCCTTTGTGCATGAGCACTACAGTAAGGCTCCCACCAAAACTCTCAAATCTAGTCCATTTAGAAATGGCCTCTGTGCCAGCACATAAATGCAAACATAGGGACAGATAGGTGACCACTCAACTCTTCTAATGCTTCTAATTTTTAAAAATCCACACAATAAGTAGCTATCGTAGTTCAGTACAATTGAATAATTGTGCAGGGGGGGGGTCTCTTTCTCCTGAGGAAGTGCAAAGGAAAAAGTCAGAAAAGTGTACAGAAGCGTGATATGCCTACAGTTTCCTTTCAGTACATTTTGAAAAACACTGGAAAACTGGAGAGCTTTCATGTTTTACTACCAACAAAATTAACATTATCTGCTTAGTGAATCTCAGTTCCTTTCATGATCTTGGATATACTTGAACTGTTGTTTGCTATGAATTATATCATGCTGTGAACCTACTCATACATAATGGTCCCCACCAATTTGTGTATTTGAATTATGTGTGAGTAATTCAGATATTACCATGAAAAAACTTTAAGTTGATTATCTTGATCCTGTATTTCCTTTGTGCATACAAAGCAGCTTTGAATTCTCTGAAGTTGGCTTGATAAAATCCTATATCAATACATTATCAGTGAATTCCATCAGTGGATTTAAAGTTTAGCATACTAATATTTCGAGCAACAATTCTTCTTTAGTACAGTAATAAGGAATTTCAAATGTGTCATGTAAAATGAACACACACAATTATTAATTAATACAAAGGAAGTTTTATAAGATGGGGAGCTGTGGAAGAAAAAGAATATTTTTTTTAATAAATAGCAATGAAAGCAATTCATTAAACAAATGTATTAAACAATTTATCAAACAAATGAGGCCCTGCTCCCAACCAAGGCTCAGGCTACCCCCAACCAGCCCATTTCTCCCTTCCTCATTAGTTATAATTAGTCCCTACAGCAGCATTGGCCTCCTCCCTAGTCAATCTCTCATCTTGACTTTGCAGAACTCAACAGGCAAGTCTGTCCCAACAAAGACTCACAGTCACACAAATTCACCCCCTTAAAGGTACAGGAGCATCTTCCTAATGCAAAAATAATCTAAGAATCCATCCAGCCAGTATATTACTTCAGAGGTTGTTATTGTTTCTCTTAGTACCTGCTAGTTCTGGCTGAACCCAGCCAGGTATATGTCTGAGCAGGGATGTAGACAACTACCATATCAAAGAGAAACTACAATAAGCCAGAGGTCTTATCCCACTATGCTGGGGTTTTTTTTTTCTTATTGCTGTTGCTATTTAATGTGCAGGAATCATTTAGAATGGAAGACCAATTTATTATGTTGTCCAAATGGCAGCATAAAATGATAGACCTAACTCTGGGCTTGTTAACACAGGCAGTTTACCCCATCCTGCCCCCATCTTGGAGCCCCGCAGTCCAGATGACGCAGGACTTTTGCCCCATTTTCCCCCTGGGTAGGCCTCATGACCACCAGGGCAAAGATGGGGCTAAGGTAGAGAGAAGACGGGGTAGGCCCAATAAAACATTTTAAAATAATACCCAGGGAAAACTGTTCCCACCGGCAAAAAACAAATCAGAGCCCACATGACTGCAGGAGCCTGTTCCAGCGCATCAACTTGCTTCAGCTGCCCTCTGCTGTTGCTCTTTGGCAACAGGAAGGGGGCCTGCAGCATGTGACCAAAGCTGGTCACATGCAGGGGGGGCTTGGCCTTGCCAGTTGGCTTCTTGGCTTCAGAGAGAGCAAGGTCATGCCTCACCCTTACAATTACTGCAGCTGATCCTAGAGCAGGAGTAGTATGTTGGTAAATGCCCCAGTAGTAGCTTTGAAAAAAAGCAATATAAAAGTTAAATCAAAGGAGTCGCTGACCCACTCTTTTGAATATAATTGAATATAATTGCATACCTGCATTTGGGGGGGGGGGTACCAATGGTTTTTATTAAACGTATTGTTATTGTGTGCTTACTTGAACTATTAAGATTTTTTTTAAAAAAAAATATTGATTTCTCCACCTTGACTTCACGATTGAGTTTGCTTTTAAAATCAATTAATAAAATGGAAAAGTATCTCTGTGCACTTAATTCTGTTCCAGGTTTCTGATACCACACAGTACACACAAACACAAATTGACAGAGACCTGTCTACTTTCATTTACTACTTACCATGGGCATCACTTTTGGGTCTTTGTCCAAGTATATATTTATATATACTGGCCATTGGGAAGTCTCTGTGTTGTTGTTACATGCCAACTATGACTTATGGCAATCCTGTCAGAGGCTTCCCTTTGCCTTCCTCTAAGTCTGAGACAATGTGACTTGCCCAAGTTCATCCACTGGGTTTCATGGCTGACCAGGGATTCAAACCCTGGTCTCTTAGACTCTCAGTCCAATGATCAAACACACCACACTGGCTCTCCATATATATTATAATGTTTTTAAAAATCCATCCAGCACAGGGCAGTTGAAGGAGAGAAGTCAGAGATGTGGCCAAACTAAGGTGGCCTGGTCCTGAAGCAGTTCCAAAACCAGCCTCCACCCACATGCACATCCTACTTTGTGCACATGTACAAGTTTTGTTTTGTTTTTTTGCAGCATATTAGGCTGGGTAACACTGCTGAGTTGTAAGAGGCCTGACCTGGGACCAAAGTCAGTGACTTTAAGGCCAGAGGAAATTGATTATCCCTTCTTGTCTTTGTCCAGCTGGTATGTCCAAGGGAGCCCTGGTGGCGCAGTGGTTAAATGCCAGTACTGCAAGTCACCACATTGCATGTTCGATTCCAGAGGGCTCCAAGGTTCACTCAGCCTTCCATCCTTTCGTAGGTTGGTAAAATGAGTACCCGGCTTGTGGGGGCAATTAGCTAACACACAATGGAAACTGCTTAATGCAGTGTAGATGTGTAAATTGCTATTGCTTAACAATTTGTAAGCCGCTCTGATAGCCTTTGTGGGTGAAGAGCGGGGTATAAATATCTAAATAATAATAATAATAATAATAAAAAGAATCTTAGAGTGTGTGACCCCAATATACCACCTGCCCCTTCACTCATGCTGTATCTGGGGAATGGAGCCCAGATGAGCAGAAAATACGACCAACCCTTGAGGGGAGGAACAGAAGAGATCTACAGCTGCCTCCAAGAACATTTCTCCAAGACGTGGGGGGGGGAGGGTACAGAGTCAGAACTGTCATAGGGACCCTGACGACTAATGGCCCTAGAACATTTGCTCCACTGATACCATGAATAACCCTACCTCATCATAAAGAACAGAGGAAGAGTGAGGCCAAATTCTTCCCTATACAGTATTTCAGATGTGAATATCCATGCCATTACAAACATATTGTATGACATTGGTAGGCACCCAGATTTACACGACCCAACTTAATACTGAGCTTGAATGTGAACTAGATGAGTGCTTATAGTGCTTGTACCCCTCCAGTCTTCATTGATTCATAATGGCTCCAAATGAAACAGGGCTTCTTTTTATTCCAAAGCAGTTAGGAATAAGAATGTATGGCCAATTCTTTTCAGCAGCAGGAACAAAAGAGTAGTTCAAAGACTGAGATGTTTTACACCCCAAGGCAAGTTGGAACGCTATGAGGAAGTTAGAGAGTCATGAACAGTCTGGCAGACATTTTGAAACATTCTGCCTAAGGAGAGACTCGTAGCTTTTGGACTGAAGTATTTAATCAGTGAACGATTAGAAGAACAGAGTAAAAGCAGCTCTTAAAATATATTTCTCCACAACCAAGAGAATATCTTTTCCAAATACAGTAGTCTTAATTCTGACTGCTTCCAAGCCATAAGAGACTCTTTAACAGAATGCAGCGCTGACAGTTTTGTCATGAAAGTTCTCTGTGAGCAGGTTTGTTCTTCACCAGTCTCAATATATGCAAACAGCAAAGGGCACAGCAATAGCATGATGAATTGCAGTAACTTTTTTTTCCATTCAAGCAAATAAATTATGTTAATTTCTAAGGGGAAAACAAGACAGCATTCATTTCCATGTAACAAATGGAAACTCAGAACTGAAAGACCATCATGGCTGGGATCTGATAGTGGCCTACCACTACATACCCCAATCACTGGAAAGGTTAGAAAATCTTAAGTTCTATCTTAATTGCCCCCCTGCAAAAAAAAAAAAAAATCCTCTGTGTGTGTGTGTGTGTGTGTGTGTTTCAAACACACACATATTTTACCCCTAGAAGTGAATGTGTTACATTAATTTCTTTGATTCAAAAAAGGAGATTAAAACAGTGAAAATTGTTAATATTTACCTGCCACTCTTTTCTCACCAAGCCCTAGGATCTAGACAGCAGACTGTATTCAGAGGAAGGCAATGACAGACCATCTCTGAATATTCCTTGCCTAAGAAAACCTTATAAAATTTCATGGGTTCAACAGGCAACTTGAAGGTGCAGACTTAATTTCCTAGCCAGTCTTCTATTCTCTCTATTCCTCCCTCCCATATCTGGTAAGGAAGAAATATATAACTGGTCCCTACTATACCAGGGGACTTGCAATGTGAAATAGAAACAATGAAATCATGGATGTGCAAGGGTAGAATAGTGGTTCTTTTATTTAGAAGTGCTTTGGCCTAGTTACAAAAATGAAGATATGGACGCAAAATATAGGGATGTTGAGGAAACCAAAAATATTTCAGAAAAGGTAGATTTTGAGGAAGGATCTAAAATAAATTGGGTAAATGGCTGCAGGAAGGCATTCTGGGAAGCAGTTCCAGGTATAACCCATAGCAAAAGGAATTCAACAATACCCAACCCCCCCAGAGATCCTTTGACTACTGGAACTGAATGACTGGGAGTTATGGAAAGAAGGTGTAGAATATAGGCACAAAGAAAAACAGGGGGCAAACAAAATTGAAACCTTGAAGTTAAGGAAAAGAAATAAGGAAGAGGACAGGAAGTCAGTGAAGAGCTTTAAGGCATGATAGAGTCAGAACAATGAGAGAAACAAATAATTTTGGCAGTAGAATACTGGATGGATGTGAACCAATGAAGGTGAGAACATGTGATACCAGAGAAAAGAAGACGGTAGTAGGTAATATGTAGTATAAAGTTGTGTTCCTATGTGGCATTTTAACAGCAGGTGGCTCCCATGTATTTTAGGGATGGGATCAGCACGTTGGATAGCTCTTCTCCTTAGAAGTTTGAACTAAACCCTGGAGTTGATTCACTGCTTTACTGATATGGAAGCTATCAGCCCCAACTGCTACCAAGGTAGACCACACTTCATCTCTTTTCTGTAATGTAGATTGATCTGACCCTTTACAGCTGGCTCTCCTATGCTGTAGAATATTTAGGGGAAGTGATTTATCTCATGTTCATACTAGGTTTTTAAGAGACCCATGGAGAAGAGAAGGTATGCTACAAAGTCAGCATGTCCAAGAGAAATGCTTGTACAAGGAGGGGAATGGGGGGGTGCTAACTGTATTGTGAAATACAATGTGGGATGTGGGACAGTATTGTACCCCATCTGGTTGTGTGGAACACTTCTGATCAAGGGACCTTGAAAGACTTTAGAGCACACACACACACATCATCATCATCATCATCATCGTATCCCTGACATGGTGAGAGACAGAGAACAGTAGTTCTTCAAGCTAGCTGTGAGTTAGTTCAGACCTGAAGATACTCCTAACAATTGTTTCACATAACAGTAAGATCTCAGAATGCACTAGAGGAATGGTGGCTTATTTGAAAGATCAGCTGCTTCAAAACCCATACCAGACTACATGAACTACATGGAAGAAGAAATGCCAAGTATTTCTATGAACCAAAATTTTAAACTAATCCATCAACTGCATGTACTAATTACCTAGGCCAAATATTATACCTGCTGGGAGGAGAAGTTGCCACCTCATTCCTCCAAAATACCTGCCAGAGAAGTTTTACAATTATCCTCCCTTTCCTTTGGCAGCCATCCTGGAGAACCACAGCAATTTTAGTGCATGTGGATCTCTTAATGGAATGATAATTAGAGACTCAGCCTTTCACTTCTTGACTGTTGATTCAGCTGCAGTTCAGATGTTAGTCATGCTACCCATTTGATGTGTCATGTGAAGCAGTATAGAGTTCATTATCCAGAATTGACTTTTAACTTCTACTGTTGCATTCTGACTAGCTTTATGACAGAGCCTCAGGATGCCAAAGGTTATTTATTTTATTTTGAACATTGCACTAAGTGTCAAACTTTTATATTTGCATGTTGCACACATAAGGGGGGGGAGAATCCACACAGTTTTATCAGTAGCATTTCTTACTACATAAATACCTGGTAATGTGATTTTTTTTTAATGCTAACATTTCAGAATATTATTTAGATGGTGAATTAGAATAGGAAACATCAATATTAGGCCGTGCGAATACCATAACTGGAATTTTGGTAAATGAGACACTAATAGTTCATATCATTGCTTTAAGAGCAACAATAATGGAGCATAAAGTGTGCTCTTTTGTTAGCAAATCAAAACTGACAGCAAGAACAATATGCCGAAAACAAAGGCAATTTCATAATGAAACCATTACTGGCTTCATTAACCATTGCACTGGTCCAGCCATTTATCTCTGCCTCATTTCTACCCATTCACTACACTGCATACCAGAGGGTAATTCACTAACATTCATGTCACATAACCCTGAATGTGTGGGACATTTGCATATTGCTAATTATGACTCTACCAACCCTGGGGATTCCCCCTTACATGTGATGTCTAGTGATGAGTCATTTAAAGCAGCTCCATGTAGATGAGACTAGAATGACAGTGCAGCATTATTTCTGGGGCTCTTCTAATGATGAAAGGTGAAGGAGTGGGTATTCTGTGTGCAGAGGTAAGGCACACGCAGACTTTTTCCTATGGCTAAAAAAGGGGAGGGGCATTAAAGAAACTATACTGCATTTTTATGAATTGCCAGTCTGTTTTATTTGGGAAGTTTTAGAAAAATTGTTATTTCTCATGTATTGGCAGCTATTTATTCCTGGACCCTCTCTCAAACAGCTACTATTTGTCTCTGACTTCAACAATAGTTGCACACAGCAGCCAATGCTTCTATGGCCACTAAGGTTGATGAAGAGTTAATCTGCATAAGGGCTTCACAGTGTGCTTTCAGCAAGTATAGTGATGCCTGTTTTGTTTTCATGTATTCTGATGAAAACAGCAAAATAAATGGACTTTTTTCCTCCTATGGTATATTAAATGTATTTATTATTATTGACTAGATTCTGTGCAGCAGTTACAAGATTGTAAGATGGACTTAATGATCTCATAACTATTGTGGATTCAAATTTACAGCTGTTACTGACCAAAGGTAACTTTTGGGGGCTGCATCGTCAGACACAACCACTGTGACAGAGCTCCTTTGTCATAGTTACATTGACAATGCATGATCTTAGCCATTAAAAAATATCAACTACACAAGCCATCCAATTACAGGTTGACCCCCATATCCATGGGGGATACATTCCAGGACCCCCCATGGACACCTGAAACCGTGGATACTAGGGAATCCTATTCAATGAGACAGACACTGGAAGTTGACCATAGAATCATATTGGAGGACCTAGAAATGCCTAGAGAGAGAGCGCATATTTTTTCAGATGTGGATAAGTGAAACCATGGATACCAAATCTGTGGATATGGGGGTCAACCTGTTCAAAACAATTTAAGCATCAAAAAAGCTAACATTAGAAATATGTCCATGAAATGTAAACAAAATATTTGAATTCAGTGAAATTAATATATTTTAACCAAAAATTACTCCTTGTTGACATCCACTGGGATCAATTATCAAACCTTATGATGTTGAATTTGCTGATGAATTTCTGGCATGCATGTGCATTGGCTATCATATAAGGGCTAGCATCTTGCTGGTTATTCCCAACTAGAGTAAATTCATTCAATCAATTATTGAAGGGAGATGTCAACATATAAATAAATCTAATGGATTCAGTGGGTCTACTCTAGTCAGGACTAAAATAGGATTAAGGCTATGATATCTTTCTCTTCTCCCAAAAACATGTCATTTGTGCCTTAGTTCACACTGTCAGTACTGTACACAGCCAGTTTCTTTTCTGTAGGTGTATATCTTTTTAAAAACCTAACTGCCTTGAAAGAAAATTGAACAAGACAAATAGATAATCTAAATCATTTCCCATTCAAAACCAAAACACATGAATTTGGATGTCACCATTCAAGTCAAGTTAGGAAGCTGACATTTGCAGTGACATGCAAAATCATATTTTATGCATAGCATTCAGATACACATGATTTATCTCAGACTCAGGTGGGAGAAGGGTCTGGACATGTTCAAAGTGGGTTGTGAAAACTAGTTCTTCATTGCCTGTACATGTATGCATAAGAGCCAATCTTTTTTCCAGCTCATACCATAGAAATGGTAAAAACACACCCCTCTCTATATATTTATATGAAGCTGAAATCTTTTTAAACTAGCTAAAAACACAACATCCAGCTTGTCTGATTGTTTAATCCAGTTTTGTACAAAATGTCTGCCGCACAAAGGTCAGTTTAAATTATATCTGCAGTTTGAATGAAGTCACATACTATGAGGATTGGCAGTAATCGAGTACAGTATGCAGAGATGGCCCAAAACATTGTCCTAGCTGAGGAAAAGGACAAGATGTCATACATACCCACCTTCACTCTAGTAACATTCTTTGCAGTCCTTTACCACAACTGAGAGCAGCAGAGTGATTTAGGATGTATAGGACAGGCTATGTGACACACAGTTCCAGGAAATAATGGAGGAGTTTACACTGCTCAGCATGGGCAGAATTTCAACTGACTTCCATATTGTATGTGAATTGGAACTTAAATATATTGATTTCAGGCTGAATGGACAGAGATTAAAGTAGATAAAACCAGCTTCACCACATAGCACACTACTGGGATGTACCATTTTCAGAGTGCTTGTGAGGTCCAGAATGTTGTAAACTGCCCTGCAGATTCAGGGCTCCCCCCCCCGCCACAGGGCAAGGGAAAGAACATCTAAGTAATACTAGTTTTGTATATCTACAGTGGAATTCAGTCATTATTCAGTCCCCTCCCCAATGACAGATACAACAAAAGGGAAAAGTTGCTGGTTATGAATCTTGTCTCTCATTAAAGAGCAATAGAAGATGCCTGCTGAAGTGTTTTACAAAGAACTTTCATTACAGAGATGATTGACCCCTTAGTTCATTGGGGAGAGGGGAGATCCACGAGAATGCAAGGGAAAATTTAGATCCATAAAACCATACTTCAACCAAGACATCAGTCAGATGTGGCAAAAATCACTGGATTTCCAAGCCTCTTAGCAAGACTTTATGAGCTGTATTGCTTCACAGCTAATACTCTGTATTTATGTTTCTTCTGTTAATTTTCTTACATACATGCCAGTTCTCTGAAATGTTACCAGATTTGAAGACTTCTCCCTTGTAAAGTTGTTTGTGAAGGGAGGATAGATTTTGAAGCATTCTTTTAACAAAGGTGAATCAAAGGCCTGTAAAGTATCACAAAAGGGGGGATAAGATTATAGCTCTGATTAAGAGTAGCACACTGATTGGCAGAATCCCTGGACTAACCGATTACATAAAAGTCTTCTCAGTGAGATAAGTTCATGTTTGGCACTCTGTTTTTCATTGCCACTCCTCTTTGAAGTCTGGACAGTTAAGTCAGCAGTTTTCCTTAAGTTTGGCAATGATTCAATTTTGCCTACAGATTATTTGTTGACTTTCTCCCTTCCAAATACTCTTCTTCTTTTCCTTATTTTTTAGTTTAAAAAAAAACATTAGCATTGTGGTCTAAATAGGAAGACTACATACAACCACCTATTAACTTATAAATATTTTCAACATCTGAGGATGACATTTTCAAGTGCATCAGAGTCACTTTGAGACTGGTGTAGTAATATGTCAGGAAGTAAAGCATGACTTCAGAGGCTAAAGTATAGGGAAGATGGATTAGTTAAGTTGGAAGATTCAAACTTTAGCAGATCCCTGCCTTGCTAAGATACTTCACACATGGTAATTGCTAGAGAAATGCTAGGGTTCTGTTTATCTCCTTTACAAGGTTTATAAAGACACTTATATGCATTTTTTTTCATTACTTGTGTCTGGATTATGATGTCACACTGATGTCGACCTTTTTGCAGTTTCAGACTGAAATCCTGTATTCATTTACCTGAGAGTAGGTCCCGCTGATCTCACTGGGCTTATTTCAGAGTAGAGATAGATAAGATTGCGTTGCTAAGAACTAATTTACACTGAATCATAGAATCATAGAATCATAGAATTGCAGAGTTGGAAGAGACCACGAGGGCCATCCAGTCCAACCCCCTGCCACGCAGGAAATCACAATCAAAGCATCCCCGACAGATGGCCATCCAGCCTCTGTTTAAAGACCTCCAAGGAAGGAGACCCCACCACGCTCCGAGGGAGTGTGTTCCACTGCCGAACAGCTCTGACTGTCAAAAAGTTCCTCCTCATGTTGAGGTGGAATCTCTGTTCCTGGAGCTTGCACCCATTGCTCCGTGTTCCAGTCTCTGGAGCAGCAGAAAACAAGCCTGCTCCATCCTCAGCGTGACATCCCTTCAAATACTTAAACAGGGCTATCATATCGCCTCTAAACCGTCTTTTTTCCAGGCTAAACATACCCAGCTCCCTAAGTCTCTCCTCATAAGGCATCGTTTCCAGACCTTTCACCATTTTAGTTGCCCTTCTCTGGACACGCTCCAATTTGTCAATATCCTTTCTGAATTGTGGTGCCCAGAACTGGACACAGTATTCTAAGTGAGGTCTGACCAAGGCAGAATAGAGTGGCACTATTACTTCCCTTGATCTAGACACTATACTTCTATTGATACAGCCCAAAATTGCATTGGCCTTTTTAGCTGCCGCATCACACTGTTGGCTCATGTTCAACTTGTGGTCTACTAGGACTCCTAGATCCCTTTCGCACATAGTCTCATTCAGCCAGGTCTCTCCCATCCTATATTTATGCATTTCATTTTTCCGCCCTAAATGCAGTACTTTACATTTCTCCGTATTGAATTTCATTTTGTTAGCTTTGGCCCAGCTCTCCAGTCTATCCAGGTCATTCTGAATTTTGATCCTGTCCTCTAGGGTATTAGCTACTCCTCCCAATTTGGTGTCATCTGCAAATTTGATAAGTATGCCCCTAATTCCCTCATCTAAGTCATTGATAAAGATGTTGAATAGCACTGGGCCCAGGACAGAACCCTGTGGCACCCCACTGGTCACATCTTTCCAAGACGAAGAGGAGCCACTGCTGAGCACCCTTTGAATTTACTCTATACCATTATAGCAGTTCAATGCAAATTTAAGTGTCATACATGGTCCCCACATCCTGAAGCGGGGCCCCAGACCAGGATCTTTAGCAGACTTCCTACCTACTGCTAAGGTTAAGGGCAGTGAGATGCTCTACAGGATTTAGGATAAAAATTAGAATAAGTCAGTTTAAATGATGACACCAATGTAATAGTTATATTTATTTTTAAAAAATGGGTTTACATAATAAAAACTTAAAATAATAAAATAAAATATCACACTGGGGCCCCCTCCTAATCCTGGGTGCTCGAGCACCCAGGCAAGAGCCCTGTCGGCCCCCTCCTTGTGGGGGCCATGCTGTCATGGCGCCGTCCAATGCCAGCCTGCTACCTGAAGTTCGACAAGACATGAGTTCTCTGCTAGAGAGCTGTAATGCCTAGTTCAGAAGAGCAGACTAGAGCTCTCTGGCAGAGAACTCTGAGTACAGCACCAAACTGGAGATGTCCACTAGCTTTCCAATTATTAAAGAAGGGACAAATGTCTCTTCACATGGCACAATATGTGGATGTTTCATGCCACAGTATATTTATAGCATGATGTCCATGTACTTTGCTGTCAATATATTTCATTTATATGCAATTAGGATGTGGCAAACAACCCAGCAAGTCATTCCAGTTTAAAACTGATGCTTTACACATTCGCTACATAATGAATCAGATACATAGTATTGTCCATATCTTACTGTCCATATCTAAGAAGTGAGAAGTAGTTATGCCTCCATGTCATCTCTGTAAGTGGCATCATAATTACATTGTGAAAACACTTGCAAGGAAAGCATCCACGTGCAGGATGTATATGTGGCTCCCAGCTGTAAAACCAGACTGATCTGGAAAATTGCAACCAGTGTTGCAGAAACAATAAATTGAAGGTGAAAGACTCAGGTTCATAACCCTAAGGGCTTGTCTGTATTATAATTTACAGTTAGGTGATGTCCCTTTAACCAGTTTCAACCTTCAGTTTGCTTACATATAAACAGAAGGGAAATTTAAAGAGGAAGAAAATTAAAAGGAAGAAAGCAGGGTGAATTGGAAGGTGAGTAAAGTAGTTGACTAGTAAGTGAATACGATTAGGGTGAACGCATAGTAGGGTCATAACAAATGAATAAAGGGACACAGCAAACATTGTTGTATGAATGAAACAGGTATATAGTTATAAAAGAGGAATTGCTATTAGTAAACAACAGCTATAAGAAGCAGCCGAGGGGCATTATTATCTGTCTTTCAGGGGTTCTTTCAGCATGGAAAGAAGGCAACTGCATGTGTGCTTCCAATCTGAAATTGTGATCTGTTATTCGGGATAGCAACTGAGTCCTGATTCAAATTATGTTTGCTGCTGAGTGGGTGGTTGTTTGAAACACTACGAGTAGAGGAGAACAGCAAAGAATTTGTGCAAAGCAGCTCCCCACAGAGACCTTGTTCTCACTGAGGTGGTTAAACCACTTCAAACTGCAGGTGGCCACTTACATGACTGAATATTTAACCATGAGAGGCACAAAAGACCCCATGTATTTACATAGCAAACCAGGTGAAAGGAGGAAGTAGATCTGGTATGTCCATAGAGGGAGAAGAAGCATTCAGTCATGGAGCTTCCATCTACAGAAGTGGTAAACATAGAGCTTTGAAGAAATTACTTTTGGACTCCTCCCCCTGAGAATTCCTAAGCTAGCATGAATATTCTAGGAGTTACAGTCCAAAAAGTAACTTTTCAAAGCACTGGGTAAGGCATCCAATCCATAAATCCACTTCAGTGAGAACCAGGCATATAAATAAGCTGCTTTTCACAAATGCCTCACCACATATTTAATTTGGGATGTTAATCATGCCATCTCAACTGTGTGAGAGAACGTGATTGCAACTATGCTACTGCAACCCCTGCTCCATCCAAAAATGAGGGTTTGCATAGCAATGGCATAGTTACAACCATCTGTTCTCACACAATTGGCTCACCTGGTAGAACCTGCACTCCTGTGAAGAATGTATGTAATACCAGTTGTGAGAGAAGATGAACAGAATGGTGTTACTGCATTTATTACCTCCTTGTGGGCTTCCCATTGGTTTCTGGTTGGCCACTGTGCAAACAAAATGCTGGGCTAGATAGGTCTTTGATCTGATCCAGCATGGCTCTTCAGCTATTCTTATGTTCCACTTTGGTGGCCACTGATTTTCCCTGACAAATTTCAAAGGGCAAAACATTGGACATCTGTCTTTGAGAGTAATTTCAAATTCTTGTCAGGCATGGAGTGACTGGGACATTTGGGGCAAGCTGTCATCTGACAGCCTTCTGATTCCTTGTCTGTAAAGTGAGAATAGTTATGAACTACAATACAGGGTTGTTATGACAACAAAGGAAAAAAAACCAAGGCTTGTAATGCACCTTGCTCTTGGATAGTGCTCTATAAAAGAATAATGATACTCTTTCAGTATATAAAAACCAGTTCACAAGAAGTCATCACAATATTGCTTGACTAAGCTCAGGACTCAGGGTGTGGCTTTCAAAATGAAAAGAGGGTTTCCACATTGAAGATGACTTAGTTCTCCATGACTTCCAGCAAATTCTATGGAGAGCCACTTTTAGGGTGAGCCATCCCAGATGACCACTTAAGCCTCTGGGAAGAAAGATTGCTTGTTGCTGGATATCACAGGATATTCAGCTATCTACTCACAGCTGAAATAAATAGTTCCAGCTTTTTTTAAAAATGTACAAACTTGGAATGAGTGAGGAAGGGTGCTGAATTTTTAGGTGAACCAATTTGCACTTCCACAAATAAAGTGTAGAGCAGAACATAGCTATGCTTCACACTTCCATAGTTTTTCAACTTGAAAAATGTAAAAAAAAAAACAAAAGTAGATGAATTTTGCATACAAATCTGTATGTTAAGAGAAAGTTGTGTATGAGGATAAATGCACATTGCGTGTGCATACACACATGCACATAGACACTTAAATTGCCTACTACTGCATAAATGGGAAAGAAAAAACAATGGGAAAGAACAAAATATGAGTGCATATAAAAACTGATACTGATGATATAGACAGATTCATCTATTCCTACACGTAGTTCATCTTTACTTATTAAACTGGTGATGATAACTTGTGCAACCTGGCATTGCATTACTGTTGGTTGCTTTTTACATTATTGTTCATCATAGAAACATTACAGCAGCAGTGCCCATTCAACATGTGTGTGTTTAAGTAAGTGTAATCATTACCAGATGTATCCTTGCAATGCCAGGGATTAATCATGTGTCAATGCTCATTAATGGGCTGCAAATTAAAAAAAACTATTAAAACATCAAAAAGTAAAATGATTTGCATTAAAATTCAGGAGTAGCATTAGCGTCAAATCCCACACATGAAGGTGGGGGGAAGGAACAGCATGTTCGGATTATTTTTTCTAATAGCAGGGGAAGGAGCAGGGGTGTAACTATGGGGGGGGTGTTAGCATTTCTTCCCCAATAAGAATTGTCCAAACCCATGAAATTATCCTTCAGTCCCTAAATTTTGAGCAATTCAGTAACTTAAACCTTCTGCTGAGTGTTTAGAAGTACAGTTTAGGCATCCAAAGAGAAACCAGGCAAAGGAATAATGCAAACATAGCAAATGTAAGAGTTCTAGGTGTGAGTGAGGTGCGATGTCTCATTCTCTGCAATGCTAGAAATTTGGAGACTGAAGGAGTTTCATCCAGGGGGCATAATTCTTATTTGGGAGGCAATGTTCTCATTCTCCCTTCCTTCACGCTAGCTGCAAACCTGGAAAGGACCCTGGCAAATGGAGTAAGGGAGGCTATTCCAGACGTAAGAAGTCACAGCCCTAAAGGCCCTGTTCATCACCATTGCCCATGTTAGATGGTGAGGTGTTAAAGTGAAACAAAAATTGTCTGATATCTTTGAAACAGGATAGTTCAGACATCTAGGGAGGTACCATGGGAGGAAGGAATGTTTCTCCCACTTCCAAAGGTGGTTCCCAGAGATGTGTGGAATAGGAACTGGGTTTTGGAGGAGGAGGAGCCCATTTTTGGGCACTTTCATATGTCCTGGAAACCATGTTCATTTGAGGGAAACAGGATAGAACCAATTTTGGAAGCCTAGCATAGCTCCACCCTTTTGCTCTTCCTATGGTCATGGCTTCAATGAGGATTGGGAGAATGGGAAATCAATGGAATTTTCCAGTCCCTTCAACCAACAAACTCAGCAGATATTTAATAACAGCCCCAAATTATTTCTTTAGGTCCTATTTACTGTGCCCCTCCACCCGCCAATCAAATAAACAAGCCCAAATTTGCCTGTTTATTTCTTTGGCAGCACTAAATATGAAATTATTTAGCCATTTATAGTCAGAAAGACACCCTGAAACTGTTTTGCCACCCCTGTTATCTTAAAATTCTTACCCCAGAAGGGTATTTAGAGCTTTCAGTATTCACTTATACTGGGTTGTGCAACTCTCTTTGGCATGGCTAATTAGAATTCACCATTATCTTGATAATCTTCACTGCTTCCCCCCTCCCCCATCCAGCCAGTCTAGTCTGGTCTATTCCTTCAGAAAGATCAGGAAGTCAAAACAAATTGACAGTAACACCATTCTCAGTTTTCTCCCTGTTGAAGTAATAGGCCTACTTTTGTTTAAATGCTTTGGGGATCAGGCAGTGGGTATATTACGAAATTAACTGTGACAAATGTATATGCTTTTCTAGGTATTGTGGATATACAGTATCACCATAGATAACAGGATTCCTTTAGAAATTCTAAGAAAATGTTCTTCATATTGTTCTTTGTCTAGGTCCTTTGAAAGTTAAGGTTTGAGTAATTTATTTTTGCCCTTGTGCTTATCTACAGTTTAGCCATCTTTCAACCAATACTTAATTTTTAAAGCAAAAAAGTTTTTCCTTGGGTTTTTTCTGGGCTGTTAGGGAAGAGCACAGCCTCACAGCCCGGGGAAAAACAAGGCAAATCTATGGATGCCGGCCATGAAAGCCTTTGACTTCACAAAGCAAAAAGTGCTTGACATTAAGCTTCAGTGAGAGTCATGGGGACTTTTGTCATTACAACCTATGTAGGTTTGTTCAGAACAGAATAGGTCTCCCTGAAGTCACTGGGATTTCCCCAAAGGTAAAACGTTCATACAATTGTACCTTAATTTACAAAGACTGGTTGTGGTTATTCAATAGTGAGGGAGGGGCAATCTACACATCCTCGCTCCCTCCCTCCCTCCTCCTCTCTCTCTCTAATATATATATATATATATATATATATATATATAATCCCAAATGTTTGCTGCTCATGTTCCAAGCAGTGGAATTTATTCCAGAAGTAAGGTTTGATGTGAGTGCCAAATGGAACACATCCTCAAACAGCAAGCAATTCCAGTGGTAAGCAAGAAGCTCAAGCTGCTCATGTTTCTGTATTTATTGTGGATGTCTTCATAATCAGTCTTTGATTAAATTTTTAACTATGCACTGCTGTCTGTAGACTCCTTTCATATATGATACTAACATTCTCAAAACACTTCACTAGCATCACATTTACTTGTAAAGTTTTTCAGACCACGCACATGGTGCTCCTTAGTGCTGCAGCAAGTTGACTCACCCAAGAATGTATGGGCCTTTCATGTGATAACTCGCTCACCCTGAGAGGAGGATGAGACGCCACAACTGCAGTGGTTACATTCAAGGGTAGATATACAATGGAAGCTTCAATGGGTCTATCAAGAGGAAGGGAGATCAGAGACTCAAAGGCTATTCCAGTCTTCCTTTCAGCTACAGACACTTAAATTATCTTAAATTGCCAATTTTGCCTCAAGCCTGTTGCTGCAGCTAGTTAATATGACGTAAGTCTTATTTTTATATATTTATTTTATTTTATATTTAGTTTATATTCTGCTTTTTTTCCCCCAGTATGGCACCCAAGGCAGCTTAAAACACAAGTTAAAACAAAGTATAGCTAAAGCTATATATGATACAAAAGATTTTTTTTAATTGAACAGTTAAAATATTTAAAACAGTTAAAAGCACATTCCAAGCACAGTAAAGATAAAAAATACAATACTTTGTGTTAAAAGCTCTGTAGTGAAATAGCCATTCATCACAAATAAGTGAAACAACATGAAAGAAGCTCATCTCTCTCAGATGAATGCTTGGTGCAGCATGCATGTAAGTAATGACAATTGAGAATACAGGCTGTTGAGGTCTGAAAGGATGCATTTTTTCCTCTCTGGGATTCTGCTGTGGTTGAGTTACAGATTTCAGGATTTGTACTTGGGAGATGTTCAGACACCTCTTTCAGCCTCTTGCCGCGCAAGCAGCCTCCAGTGCAGTAACGAGGCTGCCGCGCGGCAAGGGGTCCATTTCGGACAATGCCATTTCTCTCTCGGTGGCGTCCGTGACTGTTGCGGCTAGCATTGAGGCGGCCCGCTGTTTTTTACTCATGGACAACTTCCGTGAGTGAAAAACAGCGCGGCCACCTCCAATGCTAGCCGCAACAGTCACGGACGACGCCAAGAGAGAAACGGCAGCGTCCAAAATGGACCCCTTGCCGCACGGCAGCCTCGTTACTGCACCGGAGGCTGCTTGCGCGGCAAGTGGCTGAAAGAGGCATCTGAAAATCTCCTTGGTGTTCAGTGCTAGGGCAGAATGAGGGTTCTGTTCATACATTGAATATACTGCCCAACAGTCTCCCTACATAAGTTGATGGAAGGGGGCTCAGAGATGGACTCCCAGATTATTGTTTTGAGAGTTCTCATTGTCTATGCTTCATTTTGGATTGTCTCATCATAGGGTTTTCATGGTAAAGGACATTCTGAAGTTGTTTAGTGGTGCCTCCTTCTGTGCACTACTAAGTTACTTTAAGGGAGTGACACTACCGTAGTTTTTCTGATTTCTATGTATGGCTGTAAAAACTGGACAGTGAGGAGGAAAGTCCTATGGATACCATGGACTGCTAAAAAGACAAATCAATTGTTATTAAAGCAAATGTAGCCAGCATGGCATAGTGGTTTGAGTGCTGGACTATGACTCTGGAGACCAGGGTATGAATCCCCATTCAGCCATGAAAACCCATTGGGTGACATGGGGCAAATCACACACTCTCAGCCTCAGAAAATCCCATGATAGGTTCGACTGAGGGTCACCATAAGTCAGAAGCAACTTGAAGGCACACAACAACAACAACAACAATGCAAATCAAGCCTAATCTCTCCCTAGAAACCAACATTACTAAACTGAGACTGTTGTACTTGGACATATCATGGGATGATATGACTCATTAGAAAATATGTCAATGTTTGGCAAACTGGAGGCAACAGGAGAAGAGAAAGACCACATCACACACATAGAACTTTTTCGGATGAGGGTTTATAACACTAGCAGCCTCATCCCCGTTGCGAGGCTGCTGCGCTGCAGGGCGTCCCTTTTGGGTGATGCTCTGCCCTGCTGATCCTCTGCCGGTACTGTTGTGTAACTGCGGGGACGCAGCAGCGTTATATTTGGCAGTTTTCTAATCACGAAAGTTGATCGTTGATCACTAATCACGAAAGTTGATCGTCGAAAGTTGATTAGCTAACACACATTGGAAACTGTTTAATGCAGTGTAGATGTGTAAATAGCTATTGCTTAAAACAATTTGTAAGCTGCTCTGATAGCCTTGTGGCTGAAGAGCGGGGTATAAATAAATAAATAAATAAATAAATAAATAAATAAAATCGTGATTAGAAAACCGCCAAATATAATGCTGCTGCGTCCCCAGGATTACGCAACAGTACCGGCAGAGAATCAGCAGGGCAGAGCGTCATCCAAAAGGGACGCCCTGCACGCAGCAGCCTTGCAACGGGGACGAGGCTGCTAGCATTATAAACCCTCATCTGAAAAAGTCCATAGAGACTCAATGAAGGAAGCCATACCCCAGAGTTTTCAAGATCTTAACAGAGCTATTAATAACAGAGTATATTGGAAGTGTTTTATTCATAGTGTTTCCATAAGTTGAAGTCAATTTGATGGCAATTAACAACAAACTGTCTATGCTGAACTGTCTGGGTAGTTCAAGACTTCATGGCTACCATTACAGTCATGAGGCTATTCCAATATGTCACAGGTTCAATGTGTATCATAGTTTGCGTTCAAAAGTGGGTTTGAAAATAGATGATCTTGATAGAGAGGACACTTAGCCTATTATCAAGGTTAGATTATTTCCTGTTGTGGTAGCAGCACCTATTCCCCTTCTGCAGGACAGTCCATACTGGCAGTTTAAAAAATCTAAGGGGTATCTGAGGGTGCTTGGAAAGTTCCAGTTGATATGGCAGATATTTCTATCAATGTCCTAATCAGTGTGTGTGGGTATGAAGATAATCCAGGCTTTGATATAATCATCTGTAAGTGCCCTTTCACAGTGTAGAACCTGATCAGCTCATTAACTTACTAGGGAGTTTGGAATGATGAAATTAGATGGGAGGTTGCTAGAACACAAGTGGTGCTAGTAAATGCAACTGAAGACAAGAAAGGGCCCATTGGCAGATAGGATACTTTTGGATGAGACTGGTTATCTAAATCTATTTCAGTCCAATTTCAGGGCATATTCTAGCAAACAAATCTTCCTGGGGGCCCTAATGAAAGATGTACTGGAAAATGGGCATGGGAAAGTGACTCCATTAAGGGTCTTACTGCACTCCAAAGAAAAGTGGCAGTGTAACAGGGAGGTTCCATCTTCCATGTTGCCTTACCACATGACATTGTCGTTCTTCCATCATTCTTCTGTTCCACTCCCGTGTGGGGCCGAGGTAAAACCGTATCTTTTTGCTAATGGGTTTTTATGGTTATCAAAAATATACAGTTTTCAACTAAACAATTTCAACTGTTTTCCAGTGCTGCTTTTTAAGGGGGTACTTCATCTCAGTTTTATGGCTATGTTTCTATGATCTTATGCTGTTACTATTTTTATCTACTCTGGAAACTGCCCTGGAATTTATTTATTTATTTTTATTTTGGGGGGCAGAGCAGTGTCAGAACCGACCAAATAAATAAATAGCAGTACAGTGGGACATCTGTATCCATGGGGATTTTGTTCCTGACCTTACTCTGGATTCAGGAAACCATGGATAACAGTGAACTCTATTAAAATAAAGGACTTACAGTAAAAACATACTATCAAGTTGTAGTGGAGAAACTAGCAGATGCCTAGAGATTATGCCTCGCTAGGCATTTTCCAGCATAACTCTATTCTGTGTCTCTGTTTTGTGTCCTGCAAATAACTGAAACCAGAGATATTGGTTCTGTTCTCACCTTTTCTGGTAATTATCTATAAGAGAGTCTGATGCGTTTGGTAAGCCAACTTTCTGGAT
This sequence comes from Gambelia wislizenii, assembly GCA_030847615.1. NCBI lineage: Eukaryota > Metazoa > Chordata > Lepidosauria > Squamata > Crotaphytidae > Gambelia > Gambelia wislizenii. Next base: position 62,872,375 of record JAUMIR010000005.1, on the reverse strand, counting down.
GTATGGCCTACTTCTTGTTGAAGCAGTAAATGCATCCAAGTTGTTCTCTATTAAAAAAAGAAGAAAGAAACACTTGCAAAGCTTTCTCCTTGACAATTTTGTTATTTTCTATATGCAGAAAAGATTGATTAATGATTGAGTATGGAGGATCACATTCTATCACATGAGTTCCCACCTGAAGTGTGACACAGTTCACTACCTCAGTAAGAAGCAGGCCATAGTCACACAAAGAACATTGTATTATAGCATGGGTCTCATTTCAACTCACCTATTCAAAGTATTCCAGGTATTTTTATTACTGAGTTTTATTACATTATTACTAGATTTTATTAATCTACGTCTAGCAGCTATATTATGTTTCAAGTTGTAATTGGTATTTGTTTTGACAGCCTTATTATTCTAGTTTAATATCTCTAGAGAAAAAATGAATGCAACATCCAATGCTTGTCCTAATCTTCCTGTTTTATCTTAATTTTCGTCAGCTTCTCCACAAGGCAAAACCAGTAATCAGATACTGTTTGCATCTGAGGAACTTTGCATATAAGGAATGCAACCAAACTTCTTTTATTTTCTATAGAAATACCTGAACCTTCAAAGGTGGATGGCTTTTGTCAGGGATCAAAATCAAGTGTTAACACCACTATCTGTCCACCTATGCCACTGCTCAGTTCCTATTTAAAAAGAAAAGAACATGCAAGTGTGGATATGATTTAATATGGTGTCTTGTTTGGTTCTCATTTTGGCACACAGTTAAAATTAGGATATAATAAAAGTGCAGGGGAAAGTGCATATAACACAGGGACTGTATAAATGAAGTGTATGTGATGTACGTAGTTTCCAGTCTTCTACTATTCGCAACTGCCCAGTATTCAGTAAAGCAATTAACCTACATTATATGAAACTTGTTCTTTATTCTAAATTATTAATAATAAAAAGCATAATCTTTCAGCCAAATGTATACATGTAAATCATTCAGTGTGAAGGGTAGGGTTGAACACATTAACAGTAATAGCACTTTTCTAGGATTGAAAATGTGGCAAATGGTTGTGCTTTTTTTGATTTCTGCATAATGATTAGAATTTGTTTTCAATATTGGTTGTGTGTATTCACATATTCCACTAAACTATTTAAAGACTTGTACTGAAGTAAACAAGAGGAATTTTATTTTCTCATACGTAATACATTCCATAGCCTTAGAAGATAGCCTTCCAAATGATTAACCCCCAGACATAACAGTAAGACATTTTAGCGTTCCAGATGCACTTCCCCCTTGCAGATTATACAGAGACGTAGGTGTACTGTGGAGTCACTGTATGACATTGTCACCTGTAAAAAAGTGTACAGTTTCACTAAATAATTACACACATGCATATTTTTCCTTATACACAATAACAACAATAATGTGGGTGGGACCCAACAAAACTATTGCTTTTTACCATTGCTTTTTGTCCAAGGTAACATAAAGCACTGAGCTAACATAAAGCACCTACTACGAGCAGTGGGATGGAAGGATGGGAAAACCTTGATTTTTAAAAGAAATGAATTCAGGAGAAAACAAACTGGACAAATTTTCCAATTCCCGGTATCAGACAGCAGAGCCAATAGCAGCTCAGCATACATTCACTATAATAAATGCCATACATGTGATTTTATTTTTCTTCTGTGTCTTCAAGTTGTTTCCAACTTATGGTGACCCTAAAGTGAACCTATCACAGGGCTTTCTGAGGCTGAGAGTGTATGACTTGCCCAAGGTGGGTTTTCATGGCTGAATGGGGAAAACCCAGTGGGTTTTCATAGATGAATGGCTATTCAAACCCTAGTCTCCAGATTCATAGTCCAACACTCAAACTGCTATGCCATGCTGGCCGATTTTATACCCCCTTTAATTTGTTTAACCCATATTTCAATTAGTACTAAACACCTTGCCATATATATGGAAAAAGCAATACTTAATTTTAAAAAAGGATTAATAGCACCATAAATATAATATTAATTTTTCAAAATACAGGCAAGGAAAGAATTTCCAGTTAATACCGTTTTAGCAATGTGATTTTTTTCCCCCATAATCATATATTTTCAAACTAAATTGCTTATCCAGTTCTTTCAAAATATTAGTGAAGTACTGAATAAATGAAAAGGTGTCATAGTGCTATAATGCAAATGTTAAAATTAAAGGAGGAAAACCCTATACAGTCACCATCAGTTTAGCAATCTTATTTTTCACTAATTAAACACTTTGAATCTCCCCTTGCAGTCCCATAATAGATAGTAAGTGTGGCTACACATTACCACACCTACAGCACAATCCTAACTAGGGAAGATGTCCATGGATGAGCTGAGCCAACACTAGGCCATTTAACTGCTCTGGCTGCCTCCTGTAGAATTCTGGGGTTTGTAGTTTATTGAGCTCTCTGGCCTGAGAGTTCTAAATTCCCCTTCCTAAACTGCAAATCCCAGGATTCCACAGGAGGCAGCCATACAGAGGAATAATAACACTGTAACAGTATACAGTTGTCCCTTCACAGTCACTGGGGTTTGGTTCCAGGACCCCCCGTGGATACCAAAATCCATGAATACTCAAGTCTCATTATATGCAACGGCATAGCAAAATGGTGTCCCGTATTTAAGATGGCAAAATCAAGGTTTGCTTTTTGGATTATTATTTTTTAAGAATATTTTCAAGCCGTGAATACTTAAATCCGTGGATACCAAATCCGTGGATACGGAGGGACAACTGTAATGTGATAATCTCCTTTGTGTAAGCATTGTGGCTGTATCCCTGGGCTACAGAAGGCTTAAGCCTGGTTTAACTTGACTTCTCCCTCTCTCACCCCTGCTTTACCACCCTTTTTTGTTCTTCAGGGAACAGATCTCACTCAGAAGACCAATTCTGCTGGCAGACTGTCATGTCAACAGACCTCTGCAACCATCCAGCAGAAGCATTTATGCCAGAAGAAAGGTTTGTGTTTCATTTGATCCCACTATGGCACACCTTTGAGCAAGGATGCCAGTACTGCAAGCCACCATGTTGCAAGTTTGATTCCAGCGGGCTCCAAGGTTCACTCAGCCTTCCATCCTTTCGTAGGTCGGTAAATTGAGTACCCAGCTTGTGGGGGCAATTAGCTAACACACATTGGAAACTGTTTAATGCAGTGTAGATGTGTAAATAGCTATTGCTTAAAACAATTTGTAAGCTGCTGTGATAGCCTTGTGGCTGAAGAGCGGGGTACAAATAATTAACTAAACTAAAAATAAAAAAGGATTGCAATAATCCATTATTAAATGTTAAATTAAAAATCAACTATTTTAAAGAACTTTGCTTGGTTCCTCCCACATGCGCACACACACACACACACACACACACACAAATGGTCACTAAGGTGAACTGAATTTCTCCCATCCTCACCCAGTAGTATGGCATGTCCATTGGTTTGGATAGAATGCAACAGAATGGGCACACAGAAAAGGGTCGATATCCCCAGGAGTGTAGAATTTCACCTGCAATTCCACTTGCAATTTACAGTGGAAGACAATTATTTATTAGCCCTGGAAGCCTTGTATCTTTTTTTTTCCTTAAAAAAAAACAGCCTTAAACTTGGTATGAAGTTGTTTAGCATCAGCAATTTGAAAGGACATCCTTTAAGATAATTGGGGTTCTTTCCCCTAAAAACAGTAGAGTCGTGGCCTCAGAAAAGACTAAAATCTCGTCAAACTCCAGCTTTTAGAAAGGACTTTATTCAGTCCATGTGAAGCTCTTGTAAGCCTTCATAGGATGCTTCCTTTGTACTGTATATGCTATTCTCTATGCAGCAATTAATAGAAAGAAAATGGTAATGTTGGAAGTGGTCCTCATTCTGTGATTCCCCCGCGCCCCGGACATCCATGCTGTCTACCCAGCAGCTTCATCCTTATTGTTTTCTGTCAGAGCTGCACAAACCACAATTTTTCACTACTGAAATGAAGTAGCCTCACATCTTATGAAATGTAACCTCGATGTATGGATTTGGAACTGGGTGAAAAGATAGGAGATGGATGCTAGCATCTTCTGCCACAATCAGGGAGGAACAGCAATAACTGTGGAATGCTTATATGTTCACTTAGATGTCTTACTGTAAAGATGCAATAACAACGCTCTCTCTGAGTGTCAATATGGACATACAGATTCTCTTCAGCCCTGCTTTTTGCTGTCTCAGTACTATCAGGCTTCTGGAAAGAGAGAAAAAGACCTTTCCTGTTTCCTGTTAGCTTTGTTGTGATTAGTTCAGCTATTCAGCTCACTTGAGTCCAGAAGTTATTTCATTTCCTCCTCACTCTGTTTGTCCACTTTTATTTAAATACTTTCCCCTTTTTGCAAAATACCCAGTTTGCACATGTTTAAAGAGTTTTTAAACATCGTTACACCTAGTCTAAAGATTTCCCAAGGGTCAACTTTAAGACTCCTATAACAAGACAAAGCAGCTGTTGCTTTTACAAAAATATATGCAATATGGATCCTGCTCTGTAAAGGAAAAAAGAAAGAGAGACCCAAAGACTGGTACTAGATGTTTGTGTGGTAATAAATGTGTTAATCTTTGCTGTTTTTGCTGCAACTGTTTGACACAGCTGACCCTCTCGAAATTATAGCAGATACTGTTCAGGCTTCTACTGGCTGCTGCTATTTTCTCCCAAAATGTCCAGTGGCTAAATACCATAGCAAATGCCCAGAGCAGCTTCTGAAATCAGTTCTGTCTCTACCTGCCACAACTACCTGAAAGAAGGAAGGAACCCACAACTCCAGATGGTTATGAGTGGGAGCCCAAAATGTAAATCTCATTCCTAGCACTTTATTTCTCTACAGACTTTATCAGACACAGCAAATACAGCATCTTAACAATGCCACATAAACACGAAAGAGTGCTCATACCAGGTGACAATGTCCTTTCGCATTTATATCTTGTAAATAAGGCATTCTATTTTATTGTTGGGACAAGCCATTAGCAGATCAGCTGTGGTGATTTTTTGCCAGTATTGCCAGCACCCTTTTTCCTCGTAATTACATCGTGAATGGCTGGCCTGGCCAGAACACTTCCGGGTGAGATTGTGACATCCAGGTAGGTGATGCTCTTTTTATGAACCTCCCCTGTTTACTTGGGACTTTTAAAGTGTGTTTGTTTCTGTGCTTTTTGTAACTTTTTGTGTATTATTTTTGCTTTTATTTTTGAATTTCCCACACTCACATCTTCTTGCAATAATCCGCAGGATTTCATTCCAGGAAGTGAACGGAGCTCCATTCACTCCTCCATCATTGCTGGGGCTGCCTGTAGATGGGATGGAAGGTAAGTGTGGTAAATCACAAAATATGCTGGCAAAAGAATGGGAAAGGGGGGGTGGTTTGATAAAGACCATGTTTTGGAGCAAATGGCAATTGGACCAAATGGAGTCCCTTATTGTAGAACACCCATTGTTGCAGTGTATCCTAAATAATCTAAGATTTATGAGTGTAGGAGTTGATCAGGCTTGAAGCAAACAAAAAAAAATTAATAAGGTATTCCCATTTCAAAGATTTGATTCAATGTATTAATCTATAACTGCAGTGGTTTACAATGGTTTATAACATCTCATGAACTTATCCTGAGGACATTAAGTTAACTGAGTATGTAAGTTCCTTTCTGTAGTCTTCTGCACTAGAAAAGCAACAAAGCATGTGAATTCTATCAAAGATAAACAAGTTTTTCAAAGTATCAATATAAAAATCTTGAACAAGTAGATTTCAAATAAGGTGACTACATATAGATCACCCCCAAAAAAGAGAGGAAAGAGACTAAAAAGGACAAAAGAAAATAAAAATTACATACAATTTACATAAATATATAATGTACATGTTATACAGATGAATATTTAGATTAATTTTCATGATTTGAGTAGAAGTAAAATATATCTCACTGTAGTGGGGAAGACATGGGGCTTGTCTATACATGTGAAAAAATTCTGCTTCAAGTTGCATTTTCCTGGTCTGCAGTGCCCCTGCACGTATCTTGTTATCACCACGCACAACTTGTTAAAGTGAAGTGAGAGAGGCATTACCAGCCACACACTTCCCCTAGTTTACTTCAGTGTAAAAGGTCAGTTCTACTATGATCATGTGCCCTATACTTTGTATTATTTTCAGCTGCATGACCATGGCTGCTCCACTTGTTTTTCTTCCCATCATGCATGCAAATATATGACTATTCAAATAGGCAGAGGTGTGCTGATAAGGATATAAAAGCATCCACACAAACACTCCTTCAAAATATAATAGTGACTGCATGCCAGCAAAATGTAAATACAAACAGAAGAAATAGATGTTCCTGGTGGGAATGATCAGGTGACCCAAAACCCCAGCCCCCTGGCTCCACACAACTCAGAGGCAGCCACATGTAGAACAAACCAGTTTTTTCCAGGAAAGTACAGTATAAAAGGTAGGTTTTTTTTAAAAAAATGGATCTAAGGAGATTATCAGACACAGTAAAAACTGTGTCAAAAGATCACAATGAGAACAGGAAGGGGCAACCTTACCAAACAAAGTTGTCCTCCAGTGTTCTGGGGGCGTAGCACAAGCATCAGTAAGGTGTCCCTTTTTATTAGTGGCTTTTTCCTGTCAATAAAAAAGGGAGGCATCATCCATGGCAGCCCTACACCCTGGGAACAGCAGAAGGACGTGGGCACCTGGCAAGGTTGCCCTTTCTGTTCTAGAAGCAATCTGACGTGGTTGGGAACACAATTTTTTGATGCGTTCCTCTACACCTGATAATCTCATAAGTCCTTGGGTGCCAAAAAAAGAACTGTATTTGATTGAAATCTTCAAGAACTCCATGTGTTCTACCTGCCCCCAGTATGATTTAAGTAATTCCCGCCCCGCCTGCCTGTGTAGACAAGACCTAGTCTGTGTGTCTGCTTTGTCTGCTGTCCAGGTACTTACTAGAAATGTCCTATTAAAACCAATGAAATAAAAGGTTTATAGCCACAAGGTTGTTTTTTCCTGTGTCAACTGCTTTCATTTAGTGGGCAGATCTGGAGCTAGACATTTTGCTGACTGGGGTAGAGCAGAAAATGATTCCTGTGCCCCCCCCCCGCCCCAAATCCGTCGAAGTCAAGATACATAGTACGCAAAGCCAGCCAATTTTGTCACCTGAGATGGAAAACCTTACAAGCTCATCCTCCCCTACCTATTACTAAAAATATAATAATAGGAAGTTAAGACCACAGTCCTAATTAGCCAAAATGGCCAAGAGCCATCTCAGCATACATTAGGTCATCTGAAGCTGCGCTGAATGTAAATACCTCAGTTGCAAAAGGAGTTGGATACTACATCCTCCTGACATTGTGATTGTGGCTGTGTTGCTGCCCTAAAGGAAGTTTCAGTCTCTTGTAATTTGGCTCTCTCCTTGCCTCATTCTTTCTCCATCCTTGTTTTGGTTTGCGGTTCTGTTGGCAGATTGTAGGCAGCAGAGCAATGCTGCTGACAGATGTCTCTGTCAAGAGAACTCTGAAATCAGCCAACAGGAGAGGGTTCTGCTGACATAACATTTTCACTAGCAGAATGGGCTTTCTGTCAGCAGAAGAGGCTTATGTCTAATCCTAAAACCCTACATCTTTGAGTTAAGGATGCACTGTAGACAAATAACCATTTGCTGCCCTCTCTTGAGAACAAATTCTGTGACTTAAGGTGCCTAATAGGGCTGTCAGGTAAAAAGCATCTCCAGAGAGAGTCCTCACCACTTATTTTCTAGCCATCAAGTTGTGGAATGTCCCTTCATTCCCCAAATCATTATCATCATAACATAATAATGCTAATAATATTCATCAAATGTTTTATATTTGGAGGAAGGAGAAATAGCAATAGCATAGCAATAGCATTGACATTTATATACTGCTTATCAGTGCCAAAGCACCCCCTAAGTAGTTTACATTAGGGTGTGGGTTTTTTTTAGTGAATTGCCCCCAACAAGCTGGGTACTCATTTTACTGATTCTACAGAAGGATAGAAGGCTGAGTCAACCTTGGAGCCCTCTGGGATCAAACTCATAACCTTGTGGCTTGCAGTAATGGCGTATAAGCACTGCACCATCAGGGCAGTGGTTATTATAAGAAATCATGATGATGATGGAGATAAATAATAACAACAACAACCAACTGGGAAATCATATCTCTGCATGTCTATTCAGGAATGAGCTGTATTTTCATGGAATTTACCACTTTAAAATATAGGGAATCTAAAATGTATTTTCTGAAAAACTATAGCTAAGATCCTGAAGCTCCACCAGGTGTATCTCTTATCTTCCTCACTCCCCTGAGGGTCTTCTCAATGGCTGTTCCCAGGCTGTGGAACTCTGTTCCACAGACAGCTAGCCTGGCTCCTTATCTGTTTTCCTTCCACTAACAGGCAAAAAATTTACTAATCAGACAGTAAAAGCCACTAACACACAGCTGTAGAAGGATATTTTAATATAAAGTGTTGTAATTTCCCCTGTTCTTGTCATGCCTTTTGAAATGTTTTTGTATTCTTAATCCAGTAAAATAATGAGGATGAGAAAGACTGAGGACTGAAATGAAGAATTAAAAGAGACAGGAATCAAATGCCTAAGCAGAACTGAAGAATAAAGACATTTGTACTGTGTTTTTGCTAGCAGTGGTGCAGATACTAGTCTCAGACAAAGAATAGAAACCATACTGTAGCTTCAACCATTTCGGGTAGAGTGAGAAAGGTGGGAATAGAAATGGGAGAGTTCACAGTAAAATAGAAAAAGCCACAAAGCAGCAATCCTGTAATACCATATTCAGTGATTCCTGAGGCAGAGAATACAGAAGCAGCTCAGTACTTTCCAGGCTGATCGCTACCTACTGCTGAGTGCAGCTACTGGCTGTAGTTTGAGAAACTTTGAAAGGGGGAGGAGGGAGGAAGAGGTAGTGAGGAAGACCCCATGGAGAATCTGCAGCATCCTCTTCAAAGCAACATGCGCAGCGGGAGACAGCAGCATACAGTAAAAAAAGGAGAAAGAAAATTCCAAGACAATGCTCTCACCCTGAGCTATCACCCCTTTGCCTTGAAGCCCACAAGAGGAGGGAGGACTGAGATCTGAGAATCCTCCTGCCTAATATTTAGTAGATGTTAATTGAATGTTTTTAATCATACTTCCAATTTCTTCTCAGCATTTCACTTCATTTTTATATTTTGCATCAAAGAGTAGGCAGTGGTTTAATGGCCACCTTCACATTTGCCAGAATGCAGGATCCATCTAATACTGATTGTTCCTTTGCCATCCTTGTTCATCTCTCTCTCTCTCCCTTATTATGAGGTGACCTTCCCAGAGAGTGGATTTCAGCAAGCAGTCATGAGGTAAGTTCACTTCACAATGCCTTGATTAGATGTCTCTATAAATCTGTCTTTCTGCTTCTCCAGTTCAGTAACTCAGGCCTCCAGATACCATAGAAACCCCTGTCGCTGCAACCTTTGCTCTATGCTTGCACACTTTTGGGCAACAGGGCATGTAACACACTTTTTTCATCTGCCAAGATGTAGAAAATCAATTTTAATGTCCCTATATAAAATGCCTAGTGAAGCAGAAGGGTATTATATACCTTCAGCCACTATATTAGACTAAACACTTGAAGAATAACTTTCTGGGGGGTAGCCTTACATTCTATTTTCAATCAGTTATTATTGCGAGAGTAATTTTAACTGTAGCACAAAAAATACATTTCCCCTCATGCCTACTTCTTCAGAGAGGATTCTTAGCCTTTAAATAAAAGTCTAGATGGGGGGGGGGGGTATAGGCAGTATTAATCTTACTTTGGAAGGTTCTGATTTACCACCAGCAGACAGAAAGTCCAGATGTAATTTAAGATATTGAATACATGGCATAAAAAGTGAGAGGATAAAATGTCTGCATGCAATCCAGTATGGAGTGTTACTTATGAGAAAGGAAAGAAGCTAACGTTTTGTCTAGAGCTTAGACAAGTTACTATTTTTAACTACAATTCCCAGAATCCCCAGCCAGAACAGCCAGAGCTATAGTCCAAAAATGCTGCTTTCCCACACTTCAGACTTTATCAGACACACTAAATGCGTTGTCATAACAATACCACATAAATGCAAAAGGGCACGTGTACCACACGACGTCACCCTTTCACATTTATGTCATGCCAATAAGCTGATAATTTTGTTGATGGGACAAGCCATCAATAGATCGGTTGTGACTTTTTCTGCCAGCATTGCCAACGTATGAAACCTAGCACTTTTTTTCCCACATACTTACAATACTCCGTCTGTGGCTGGACCTGCCAGAACACTTCCAGCTGAGATTACAACATCCAGGTAAGCGACACACTTTTTATGACGCTCCCCTCTTTACTTGAAAGTTTTTAAGTGTGTGTATGTGCTTTTTAAAACTTTTGTGTGTTGTTTTTGTTTTGTTTTGTTTTGAATTTCCCACACGAGCATCTTCGTCTTCTCGCAAGAATCTGTGGGATTTTGAACAAGGAAGTAAATGGAGCTCTGTTCACTTCCTCTTCTTTGCCAAGGAAGCCTTTGCCAGGAGACAAAGGTAAGACTAGTGGGAGGCATTATTTTGCTGGCATAAAAATGGCTTTAATTATGCTGACAAAAGAACGTTTTTAGAGGCTCATCTGATAAAGTCCTTAGTGCTTTTGTCTTTTAATTGGTCAGCCTTTCTTCTCTTTAGCACCTCATCACTTATGAAGAGATTGTAATTTGACAGTGGAAGAAGAAGACAGTGAAGAGGATAGAAGTGCCACCGTAGATGTATGTGCAATTTCTCCACAAGGGCATACCTTTAGGACCGTAAGTTCCAATTTATAAATATTGAAAATAATAACACTGAAGCCACCCCCAGATGACAGGTGCTTAAGGGATCATCAACTGAGAGTTATAAAAAGCACTGCTGGTTCTGTGAGGGGGAATGAAATATGGTGGCTGTTTGTTGCATGAAGTGCTGCACATTTGTCTTCAAGATCATGTTTCCTCTCTGTATCAGTCTCATTCTCTTGCGTTCAATAACTATGGATTTGCTTATTTCACCTGAAATATGTTGTGTATATTTATTCATTTTATATATAAGACCAGTGTAGTGGTCAGAATGGGGATTTGAGACTACTTATTAGCCATAAAGCCCAATAGGGCTGCTGCCATACTGCAAACATAATGTAGTTCAACACCGCTTTAATTATTGTGGCTCCACCCTGTGTAATCCTGAGATTTGTAGTCTGTTGTGGCACCAGAGGTCTCTGACAGAGAAGGCTAAATATCTCACAAAACTACAAATTCCAGAATCTCATAGCATTGAGCCATGACAGTTAAAGCAGTGTCAAACTGCATTATTTTTTAGTGTGTTAGCAGTCTAGGTGACCTGAAGACAGTGAGACTAATCTACTGTACATATAGATTACAGGTAAATTAGGCTGTTGCGTGAATCAAATGCAGGTAAGGAGGAGATATGTATTGAATGCAATGGCAATAGCAATAGCACTTCTATTTCTATACTACTTATCAGTGCAAAGCACTCCCTAAGTAGTTTACAACATGTTAGCTACCGTAATTGCCCTCAACAAGCTGGGTACTCATTTTACCGACCTACCCAAGGATGGAAGGCTGAGTCAACCTGGAGCCCTGTAGGATCAACCTTGCAACGTTGTGGCTGCAATACAGGCATTTAACTAATGTACCAGTAGGGCTGTCTTGAATACTGTCTTGAATGCCTCTAAGGCCTTGTCTACATGGCCAATTTGCCCTCACTTTCCCCCATCTGAGAGTCCTGCAGTCCACATGACACAGGACATTTGCCCCAATCTGCTCCCAGGTAGTCCTCATGACCCCTGTGGCAGAAACATAGCTCAGAAGGGTGCAAGCCAGGGCAGGGCCTGATACAGTGTCATAAGAAAATACTAGATTTACTCCACTGCTGCCAGGGAAAAACAAATTTTGAAACAAGGACTTGAAGTATACACATGAGGCAACCATAATGTGGCAGCTGCAGCTGCAGCTACTGTAGCTACTTCTCACTATACTGTTGCTGGAACTTTAAAGTCTAACCTATTGTGTATCCCCATCTTTTTAATTTTAAAATTACCTTAAATTATATACCATATTGTCATTAGTGATTTTCACATTGCTTTTGATATTGTCATAACCTCCAAATGTCCCAATTAGGCAGGAACAGTCCCAAGTAATCCTCTGTTGTCCCACTTTTTCAACTGCTTTCAAACTGTCCCAAGTTCTCTCTCTTCCTTCCACTTTTCCTCTTCCCCCTCAGCTTACTTCCGTTGCTGCAAACTGAGTTCAAAGTGCAAAAGCAGTTTGCACTCCATTAATTCAACAGGGGGAGGAAGAGGTGGCATCTTGTCCTTCCTATTAGGCTTAGGAAAAAGCAAACTTTTATAACCTCTCCTAGCATGTCTGTTATTCCTTATTCATAACTTTTGCCATCTTGATCACACTCTGATGCCACATGTGTCCTGGCTTTCATCTGTGAAATGTTGGAGGGTATGTATTGTTGATATTATGGGTCTGAGTTGGAGGGTATGTATTGTTGATACTATGATCATGATTTTTCCCCATGTTGTTCTCATTTACGCAACACCCTCCCCTTGGAGGCCTGATTGGCACCAACATTGCTGTCATTCAGGCACCAAATGAAAACATAATTGTTCACTAACATTTATGGGGACCAATTAGTTTTACACAAGCCTTGCATGTACATGGTTTCAAATTGTCTTAAACCAGTTTAACTGTTTTAATATGTCTTTTTAACTTTTATTAAAGTGTTCAATATGTTTTTTAGTCTTTTAAAATTATCTACACAGTTTTACATTTGTTAGATTGGTTTTACTTTATGCTGCTCTGAGATCGCTGGATAGAGGGCAGGCTATAAATCTGGTCAGAAAGGATAAATAAATAAATTGCTCATTCCATCTTCAGTGAGCAACTCTGAGTATTTGTTGTTGTTATGTGCCTTCACTTCAACCCCAATGGTTTTTTGTTTTGTTTTTGGCATGATTTATTCAGAGGAGGTTTGCCAATGCCTTCCTCTTTGGCTGAAAGAGTGTGACTTACCCAGGATAACCCAGTAGGTTTCCATGGCTGAGCAGAGATTTGAACCCTGGTCTCCTGGACTCCTAGTTAAATGATCAAAACGACTACACCACACTGGCTCTCTCCATTTCTTCTTCCATTACTTTAATGGAAATCCTACCCATAAATATATTTTCAAAAGGTAAAAATGAATCTCCTTGTTAGAATGTGCTAGCTTATGTGCTTGATTCTCAGTCCCAAGGCTAAGATAACCATGTGAAGATCTGAGAGACCTCATTTTCTATTACCATAAATTGACAGACAAATTGCACACTGGGTGTATCCACAAGCCAATCCTTCATACATTTCAAAATTATAACAAGTGTGAGAGGTGTGCCTGGATAAATGGGCAGGTCACCTTGACATTTTTGGCAGCCTATGGTGGTGTAAAATACACAGTATACAACTACAACAACCAGATAGGTAGGCAGCAATTTAACACAGGCTGAAACCTGCAATGTGTATGAACTGCACTGCTCTTATACATTTCTGCTAAGGACTTCAAAACTTGGTCTGTATTACATTTTGCATCATTTTATTACCACTTATTCAAAAAACTGCTTATATGCTACGAAATTCTTTGACTGAATATGATCATGAGTGGCATGCATCATGGGGCAATTCTCAGAATGGAATCACAGTAAACAATTATAGCAATATGATTCCATATGAAGTCGAAGGAAGGCTTTCACGGACAGCATCCATAGGTTTTCCGTGGGTTTTTCCAGGCTGTGAGACCATGTTCTGGAAGAGTTTATTTCTGATGTTTCGCCTGCATCTGTGGCTGGCATCTTCAGAGAATGGTTGGGTGGGGGGGAATATACTGTGAGCCCCTTTTAGAGAGGATATGTAAATTTGTATATTTCAATGGCTAGTTCCTGGGGGAAGATATGCAAGGAGGATTAGTGTTTTTTGGCTAATGATCCATTGTCTGGTGGAAATCCCCCTGTCCCTGGGTGGAGTTCATTTGCATGTGTTGAGTTTTGATTTTATTGTTTTTCAGGACTGGTAGCCAGATTTTGTTTACTTTTAGGGTTTCTTCTTTCCTGTTGAAGTTGTCCAGGTGTTTGTGGATTTCAATTGCTTCTCTGTGCATTCTGACATGATAGTTGTTGGCCTGGTCCAGAATTCCAGTGTTTTTAAATAACATTTTGTGTCCAGGTTGGTTTATCACATGTTATGCTACTGCTGATTTGTCTGGTTGGCCCAGTCTGCAGTGTTTCTCGTGTTCCTTGATTCTTGTTTGCACACTGTGTTTAGTGGTCTCTATGTAAAGTTGTCCACAACTGCATGGTATGCAGTAAACTCCTGCAGCTGTAAGAGGGTCTCTTTTGTCCTTCGCTGAGCATAGCATTTCTTGGATTTGCTTGGTTAGTGTTTAGATTGTTTGGAGGTTGTGTTTCCTCATCCGTTTCCCTATTCTGTCTGTGACTCCTTTGACGTATGGTAAAAATACCTTCCCCTTGAGAGTTCGCAAACACATCTCAAAATTGTAACATATCAAAAGTGGTCAGCAGGAGAGACTCAAAATCTCTTACTGAACCATCTCACCAGCAACTACATTGTCAGTATTGAGCAGTCTGACAACCTAGGATGTTAGGAACACAAGACGTTGACCCTTTGTGAAATGTTTCCTTGATCACTTTTATAAACCTATGAATCCTTCTGTGTCATTCATTACTACTACTCCCAAAACCTGGAACACAATCATGTACATATACCAAAATAACCTCTGACTGAAGCCAGCCAAACTGGAACCCCAGAACTGTTTTTCAGGCTGGGAAGTGGGGGGGGGAATCAATATTGGCAGGAAGATTATTGTTGATTTTGCTTAGTTGCATATGTATTTTTACAAAGCGGTGAAAATGCCCACACCTCCACTACACTGTTTTAAAAGCAAAAACTTTAGAGGAGTCATCTTAGAAAATAACAGGATCATATACATAATACTCTCAAAAGAAAATGTAAAACACATGTATCTACCAGGCCTGAGGTACAGAAAATCTCCTGATGTAAAATCTGGAATTGAAGATGTATAGTAAAGTGGTCACATTTGCCAATGAAAATAAATTATTTAAGGTGGTAAGACTAAAAAGAGATTGTGAAGAACTCCAAAAGGTTCTTCCGAAATTAGAAGAATGGGCTTTAAAAATTGTAACTGAAAAGCAGGTAAATATAAATGTAAAGTGATGGATTTGTGGGCAAAAAAAAGTCACAATTTCACATATCCGCTAATGGGATGTGAGTTGGCAGTAACTTACCAAGGGATCTGGGGGTCATGATAGATATCCTTTAAAAGTCCCCTCTGTTTGTTTAGCGTAAATTACTCCTGTGCAGATATGACTAGGGGGATAGCCACACTAGAGAAATAATCCAGGTTGAAACTAGATTATTTGCCATGGCTCCTTCCTATAGAATCCTGGGATTTGTAGTTTGGTGAGGTGCTAGCATCCTCGAACACAGAAGGCTAAAGGCCTTGTAAAACTACAAATCCTGGGATTCCATAGGAAGGAGCCATGGCAAATAACCCAGGTTCAAACTGGATTATTCGTGTAGTGTGGATCCCTCTGACACATTTCATTTATCTTTTTTTTTAATATATATTTTTATTACACATCTCAATTATCATATCAAGGAAGCATACATATAATTCCATAATCTCAATAGTGTCAGATTCAATTTACATTTCTCTATGATTCTATGATTCTAAAATTAAACAGTTGAGTTGTGAATCAAGCTATATATAACATTTCGTTTACCTTTTGTTATTAATGGGAGGGCTCATCTACAATAGTTATCCTTTTTAATTATTTATTTTTCCATACAATAATATTTCAGTCTTCATAGTATTATTAAACATTATACATTTATGTCAACCAATTAATTTGTACATTTTCTCCTACATACTTCTCCTTCATAAATAAAAAATTATACAAATTTTCCCTAAAATTTTGTTGTTCCATTTCTTTATCTTTTTTTATATTCTCTTATATATCCCCACTTCCTAATGTGTAACTGATTGATACTGGTTAAATATACAATTCTCAAATCAGATTTTGTAATGCTTTCCAACCACATAATTATCTTAATAATTTTTTTGTGCTTGGTCATATAACTACACTCCTGATGATTCCATATAGGGCTCAGTTACATAAGAGTCCTGGTGGTCCAAATACGCCTGATCATTTTGGAAGGACTGAAGTTCCTCATCTTGGGGGGAGGATGCTCAGGCCCCCTCTCTCCTCCCGTTCTGGGGTCCAAGCCCCAACACACCAAAGTATTCAACTGCTTTGGAGTCCCAGGAGCCATAATGGAGCTAGAAAGCGGGGAGAGGTTTTGTTTCATTTGTGCTTCAGCTGTCACTTGAGGTTAGAAGAACACTACTAGTATCACAACTTAGGCCCCATCTACACGATGGGAAAAAAATCCGTTTGGGGGGGGGTAAAAAAATCCAAAAAGGGAGCTGTTCGTATGCGTACGATCCGCCTACACGATTTCCCCCCTAAACTCCATATGACCCCCTCTTGCCCAGCTGGCTGGAGCCAGCGATCCAAGCGGCGGTTTTAAATCTTCCACTGCTTTTTTATTATTTTAAAAGGTTCCTGTTTTGTGGACAGTCAGTTTTCCCTATTTATGATGTAAAATGAAAATGAATGTATGTAAAAATCTCCATTTCATGGACTTACCGGACTCTCGCTTAGCCAGGAATCCAACATGGCGGCCACTCCCAATTCCCCTCTTTGCTAGCCCTGCCCCCTGTGCTCAGCCAGCCAATCAGATTACACTGCCTGTTCATATGTGTGCAAACGGGGTCTACAGACCATCAACAATACAAACGGCTGTACAGATTTTAGGCTGAGATTTGCTAATCCTCCCAAATGCCAAATAAGTTTATGGGGTCTTCGCTAGCCCCTCTTCTGAAAGACACGTATGCATCTGAACGGCCATGTGTACACATGATCAATCTTCCGAACGCCGTACGTATTTTTTTTACCATGTAGACGCCCTCTTAGTCCCTGGCTTATTACTCCTCCCTAGGCTCTGCCTACTAGTTACCTCAGCATTATCAGATGAATGGAATGAGCTCTAAGCTATTTTACTCTTGACCCTGATCTAACTGTGGCCAGCTTTGTTGATTCATCTCTAAGCTATCTTGACATTTATCCTTATTTGTTGATCACCTATTCTCTTTGGTTACCTGCAGTTATCTCAAGCCTCCTACAACTGTAGGGAGTTTCCTTTTTGTCCGAGTAATAACTAATGTAACCTTAAAGTATGTAATTGGCCCTTCCATTCTTAATATTATTTTATTAAATATAAACCATGGGAGCTCCAGGGCCTAGGCACAGGGCAGGAGGGGATTGTTGTAGTCCCAGGCCAGGTAACCCATTTCCCCACAGCTACTGTTTGGTCACAGAGGAAAACGTCATGAGCACCAAGAACAGAGGCAACAAATAGTAGTCATGAAGGTGAGGGTGATCCTGATAGGAACAATGGTAGAAAGGAAAATGTGTGTTGCCACACATGGTTCTGATCTAGATCAGTACAGAATTAGGTAATCACAAACTGATCTGATCATACAGTAGAGCCTCTACTGGGCTCTGCTGTATGAACCTAGTAGACCTTTAAGATTGTCTGGAGAAGCCTTCTCTCTTTCCACCACCTTCTCAGGCTTGTTTGGTGGGAACAAGGGAGAGGGCCTTCTCGGTGGCTGCTCCCAGACTTTGGAACCCCCTCCCTAGAGAGGCCATGAGCTCCATCCTTGCTCTCCTTCCAGCCACAGGTGAAACTGACATTTTTATGAACTGACAAGGGCTGGGCTTGTAAGGTTGTGCAGGGTGGTTTTTAAGACTTTGAATTGATTTTTGATATCATTTTAATGCATTTTAATATTTTTACTATTTATAAACTGTTTAATTCTCTTTTTTTCAAATTTTATATTTCTAATGTAATTTTTACTTTGGATTGTTTTTAACTTATATTGTTTTAAAGATGCTGTTAGCCGCCTTGGGTCCCACCCGTAGGAGAAAGGCGGGATATAAATGAATAAAATAATAATAATAATAATAATAATAGTAACAACAACAACAGCAGCAGCAACAACAACAACAGCTGCTTCCACTTCTGGAGAAATTAAAATATTCAGATCAGTTATGAGGCTCTAGTGAAGTCTGGACCCATTTGAGCCAAAGTCAGACTTTTCCAAAATGTAACCTGTATCTTGAATTAATGGCAGTTGAAAAAACAGGTGTGGGTTCTGTTGTATTTTCCACCAAATGTTTCACATAAATAGGCTGCGGAACTTACCCGCGGCGGCCGGATTGCGGCTGGGGGAGCCCCCCGAAGTCGCCTCCCACATGGCGGCTCCTGGGCGCTGCCATCTTCCCATCATCCTCTGCGCCTGGTTCGCGCCAGTCGGAGAGAGGATCGAAAGCTGACCAATGGGGAAGGGGCAGCCCTTTCCACATTGGACAGCTAGGTGCAGGTTTAGCCAATCAGAGGTCTAGGGCTGGCAGGGCCTCTGATTGGCTACTTAGGGCAGAGACTGCGGCTGCAGTCTCCTTTCAGGTCCGGTGGCCGGAGATTTATTCCCGGCCTGCGCCGGACCTGAATCAGTTGGCTCCTGTGAGCCGAAGACCCACCCACCCACCCTTTAGTTAGACTCTGCTGTGTATTAGCTAGGATCGGTTAGCTGTTTTATTGTCTTATGTCACAACTCACCGGGGGTTGGCGGCGAGCATGGGGGTGCTGGATTCAAACTCAGGGTTTGGGGTCTCTGGACCAGGCCAAGGTCTTCATAGGTCAAAGTTCAATTTCTTGGCCACGGGGACCGAAGGGGGGGGTAGGCGGTTCCACCCCCCCTTCACTCCAAGGTTGGATCACATGACCCTGTCACGTGACCAGTCACGTGATCGGTTAGCAAGCGGGTTAACCGATGTGTTATCAACCAGCAGGCGGGCTGGTTGATACCTGGTTCACTCCCCATGCTCGGGTGCCAACCGGGCAACTATCACCTAGGCGAGTTGTGGCCAAATTTTTGCCACATATCACTTTCACCTTTTTATTACCTATGTATCTTTTAACTGTTGTAAATATACTACTGTCTGCATATTGGTCCTATGTCTTTATTTGGGCGGGGTGGGGGCGACGGGAGGGGAGCTTATCACCTCAGCACGCAATAGCTTCATGAAGTTACTTGAGAGAGAGAGAGAGAGAGAGAATGTAAAATTAAAAAGGAGAGAAAAGAGAGAACCAGGCAGAGTGAAGTATTGATGAAAATGCACAATACATAGATTCCATTTATGTGTGCACCAGAATTGATGAACTACAGCTCTCCAGAAGTATCTAAAATAAACAAATGTTGGTGTGAATAACTGTTTCCATTAGAGTCAATCTGCTCTCAAGATCTTGTACATTATTCTGCAACAGAAACAGTTTAAATGCATTCCATCTGAAACATTTGTGGAATGAAAAGTTTGCATGGATACATCACTGAGGGAAATATTTCAGCTTACAAGAGCTTGGTAGATAAGTAGAAATCATTACAAGGCACTATAAAGTATAGTATATGGCACCACACAGGCACACATATGTCTTATCAAATGGTTAAATAAAACTTGCTGTTCTCTGTAAAGGAACTTTCCTGATTTTTCAAACAGATAATGATATAAACATAAAAAAACCACAACTGTCTACCATGTACCTTGCCTGTTGTGTATCTCATCCTAGAGCAAGTGGTATTTTTCCTGCTAGGAGAGTCTTGCTTTTAACTCTTATGTTGCTATAGTGTCTCAAAAGCAATTATCATTGTGGATTTTTGAACAAGACTAGAAACAACACATCATTCTGCCACTAAGAAAGTGTTCATAATCAGTGGCAACACTAGGGGAGTGCATAGAGGCCAAACCACACCAGGTGACACCATTTGAGGGAGGGGTGACACCAGCCTTAGTAACACCACAGTTCATAATGTAGCGATACATGACACTGCAGGAAAGGGGAACAGATTGTCATCCTTTGCCATCTATCCAAAAGATGGCTTGTCTATGGCTTCTCACAGTTCTCAGTCTTTACCTGGTTGTAACAGCCCTTGCAACTAAGCTCAGTTGCTAAACAACCAAACAATATAGAAGAGTAACAATGACAGGCTATAAGAAGATGGTGGGTGGAGGCAAAGAGCAAAAAAAACACAAGAAACAAAAAAGCCACATACAGGAAATTGGCTACTGGGCTGGCTTGTTCTTCATAGTATATTTATTTTTCCCAGCTAGATGAACTGTTATTTTTCCTAATTGCCATATACAGCCATTTTATTTTCCTTCCTGATTTGATGTGAGGCACATCTGTCTGTGTTACAACTGGAAAGTGTAAACGCTGTACCAGGATACAAATCCTACACTAGATAATATAGGTGTCAGGGTTACTTGCTCTAAGAGGTTATAGTTTATATTCTTGATTATAAAACATACACAATTATTTTTCAAGTTGTGCCATATTCTGACTTACTTTTGAAATTTCATAAGCTGGTGTTACGTTTATTTATTCTTTCAGAATGCATGCAAAACAGAGGGTGGTAAAAAGCCCAACACTAGTATGAATGCCATTAGGCTTTGTCCTACTGTAGTCATGAATATAAATATTAAATGTTTTTTCAAAATTTCACCTAAGTATTTCTAAAACATTTACATTTCAAAGGCCAGTACAATCCAGTTCTGTTTGTTTTTGTTGCTCAGTTGTTGGCCATTACCACCCGCATCCCCAAAATGAATTATAAGCAGACAATACAAACATCTCAAATCAAACAACAACTTTGAATTTATTCAATATCTGTAATCCAATCACTTGCATTCTGCTTAATAAAAATTCACTTGTACAGTGGGCCCTTAGTATCCACAGGGATTTGGTTCCCGGACCCCTGGTAGATACCAAAATCAGTGGATGCTCAAGTCCCATTATATATAATGGGGTAGTAAAATGCCATCCCTTATATAAAAAGGCAAAATCAAGGCTTGCTTTTTGGAATATTTTTGAACCATAGTTGGTTGAATCCATGCATGCAGAATCCATGGGTATGGAGAGCCAACTGTAAATTGGCTAAAGCCATTAAAAGGGAGGCAGTTTTACTTCTCATGAGAACAAGCATGGTATAGTGTTATCAGTGTTGGACTATGCCTCTGGAGACCAGGGTTCAAAACCCCATGATAGGTTTGCCTATCTACTAGCTACTAAATGCTACTAGCAGGTCTCCATAAGTTATAAATGACCTGAAGGCACACAACAACAACAACAACAACATCAACAACAACAGCTTTATTTCTTATCTTAAGGTTATTGTTAACAAAGCAAAACAAAATCATATAGACAAAAATAATCTAGAAGCCAGACCAATTAGCACTATTTAACAAGATACTTGGCCTGACCATTTCGGACTGTGAACAATGAGGTGACCAGTGGATCCATTACTACAGGGGTGGCAAATCCTCCACCCCTGTGGCAATGGATCAGAAGAAGAAGAAGAAGAAGAAGAAGAAGAAGAAGAAGAAGAAGAAGAAGAAGAAGAAGGTGGTGATGATTTATAACACCCTTTCCATCAAAGGGCGGGAAATCAAACATATACAATCAAAGACCAAGACAATAAAACTTAACACTATAAATATACATAAAATGCCCAACATCCCACCAGCCACTACTCATCTAAGAAACCTCTGGAACAACTCAGCAGCTTAATCCAGTGAATCAAAGGGGAAGGTCTTCAATTCCTCATGGAAATGGGTGAGATCCTCCTCCAACCAGAGGTCCAAAGGAAGGTTGTTCCAGAGGCAGAGCAAGATCTTCAAAAGCAGAGTCTTGTCAGAGCTGTGCACCTCAGTGGAACAGATAATAATCCTTTGACTGTAGATCTTAAATGCCTAGATGGTGCATACCATGCTAGCCAAGCTACCAGGTACTGGTGGAAATTAGAGTGCAGAGCATTGTTAGAGCACATAGAAGAAAGAAAATAATTTCATGGGTGCTGTCACAGGATGCCAAGCCCTTCCATTCTGGACCAGCCTAAAATACCTTGCTGCATGACAGGCAAAGAACACAATGCTGGTTTGTTCTATTCCATGTACAAAAGCTACCTGGACTGCCTACTGGATCTTTGCTCCTCCACTAGCAACAGCAATAGCACTTATATTTCTATACCGTTTTATAGTGGTAAGCACTCTCTAGGTGGTTTACAATGTGTTAGCTAATTGCCCCCAACAAGCTGGGTACTCATTTTACTGACCTCCAGAAGGATGGAAGGCTGTTATCCTGGAGCTCTGCAGGATTGACCTCACAACATTGTGGCTGCAGTACCAGCATCTAACTACTATGGCACCATGGCTCCTTCACTATACATGAAGGCAGAAAGATAGACCATCTTAGGAGGTGCAGCACAGATCGATTAGCACATAGCTCTCTCCTTCAATCCCTTAGTGCCACCTCCCAGCATTTGCTAGTGCGGGGGTGACCCAATTCATTCTATCTAAAATTAGGGCCAGACATAAGAACAGATGAGTTTAAAGCCCATCCCGCACCATTATCATGCCATGTAAAATTCCTTAGCTGAAATATTAAATGTTTCATGCAGTGGTAGGTTTGAGTTGGAGAGGAAGAAGGGTCTCTTATGGTCTTCTGATCAGCAATACAGTGACAATATGTAATGTCTGGCTATCTTTGAGAATCTTTCATTGTTTCATGGAATAAATGTCAGTAAACACAGCTTTTCTCAAAACCAGAATACTATGCCATGAAAATCTGCATTTTGAGAATTACTGTATGCAAAGCATAATTACATTTCCTCTCATCTGGTGTGTGGGTGGCTTTGGAACACTGGAAACTATCTTGCACCAGGTATGTTCATTTGTCCATCTGGCCTAGTATTCTCCACTTTGATTAGCATCAAGTCTTCAGGACCTTGACAACATATAGTATTTTTTATTTAGTAAGTGAAACTTTTAACTAGAGATGCCCAAGATTGAAACTGGAACTTTCCACATGCATATCACATATTTTCCACTTGGATTGTGTTGCCTCTTCTTGCAAAGATCCAGACTACTTAACGTAAATCATTGGTGCAGGAAGGAAAATTGCTGCTACTGAGCTCCAAGTGAATATACTGTATGAAACTACTGCCGATTCCCTCTTGCTTAACACTCTATACTTCAACTGACAGAAGTTCTACAAAGGTCCCAGGTCTGCTGTCTGAGATCACTTTTAATCATGGAGATGGAAAGTGCAACCCATGACCTGCAAGCAGCTCCCAACCCCATTATTGTGGTCAGTGAAATCCCAGGGATACTCCTGAAGTTCTCCAGATACCACCTCCCATTTAAAAAAAATTATTTCAGGAGACTTTTTGTCTGAAAATCACTCTAAACACCCTAAAACCACCCCAAAAGGTGGCAGCCACTGGAATTACTCTTCACAATTTCCACAACTAGTGAAAAGGTGCTAAAAGTCAACCTGAATAAGAACCAGAAATGACATGGTCTGGCTTTTCTTCACAAACGAAGATTCAGGAAGGACTCATCCCGTGCTTTCTGCAAGCGCGCTGATGACTAAAAAGGCCAATCCGAGATAAACAAGTCCGGTTGCAGAAAGCACAGCAGAAGGTCACTTGGGTGATGTTTCCAGGTTGTGATTCTTTCTGCGTTGTTGTTTCTCTTCAAGACTTGTTCGGCATGAGTTCTCAAATAAGGCTGCAGCATTGTGGATAGTGCGTCTCCATGCCTCCCGATGTGAGGCCAGGGCGGACCATTGTTGGTGCTCAATTTGGCCATCACTTCCATTTCACCAGCAGTGCACCTGGGAAGCCTGAGGTGGGTGGGTGACCTCCCCTCCACAGTTGCCCACTCCTGCTTTTAATGGAGATTCTTGGTAATGAGCCAGTGATATGCTGCATAAGAGGAAGTGTACAGAGTACTCTCAGGACACGGATTAGGTTTCTGAATCAAAGAAAGTACAAAATTATCCCAGTTATAGTCAATGTACTTATTAAGAACTGCCCACAAAATTGTTTTGATTACACTACTATAACTTATACAGGACAAAGAGGGAAGATCTGGAATAGAAGTCTCACCTGGAAATACCACATCTCACATAGCTGGGCCCCTTTTTATTGGTTCATATTATACTTTAATGGTTTATTTATTCTCTGGGCTGTTCAGTGGACTTGTGTTATGAGGTGGCTATATACTTGCCACCTAAATCTGTCAACACATATGGAAAACAAAACAATGTCCCACTGATTGGAAATACAGTTGTCCCTTCATATTCACTGTGGTTTGGTTCCAGGACCCCCCATGGATACCAAAATCCGTGAATATTCAAGTCCCATTATATGCAATGGCATAGCAAAATGGTGTCCCTTATATAAGACGGCAAAATCAAGGTTTGCTTTTTGGATTATTATTTTTTAAAGAATATTTTCAAGCTGTGAATACTTAAATCCATGGATACCAAATCCGTGAATACGGAAGGACAACTGTACTCAATATACATTGCAATCCCCAAGAAAGGGGAAACCATGGATTGCAGTAACCACAGGACCATTGCATTAATTTCCCATGCAAGCAAAGTGATGCTCAAAATTCTTCAACAAAAACCTTTACCATATATGGAGCGAGAAATGCCAGATTGACCAAGCTGGGTTCAGGAAAGGAAGCAGCACTACAGATCATATTCCATCCATTATGTTGGATAATGGAGCACATCAAAGAATTTCAAAAGAAAATCAGCCTGTCCTTTATAAATTTAGCAAAACCTTTGATTGTGTAGATCACGAAAAACTATGGATCACTCCACATGGGTGTGCCACAACATTTGATTGTCCTGATGCATAACCAAAAGCGTCAGGGAAGGATACATTTTATTACCCTGTTTAATTTATATGCTGAGCATATCATACAGGATTAGACTCAGAGGAACAAGGCATGAAAGTTGGAGGAAGGAGCATCAGCAATTTAAGCTATGCAGATGAAACCATGCTACTAGCAGAAAATAGCAAAGACTTGGAATGATTACTGAAGAAAGTCTAGGAAGAAAGTGAAGTAAAGGCAGGCTCACAACTGAACATTAAGAAAACAAAAATAATGACCACATATGATTTACATGACTTTAAAGTAGACAATGAAGACATTGAAACAGTAAAAGATTTTCTATTAATCAGAATGGAGACTGCAGTCAAGCAATCAGAAGAAGACTAGGGCTTGGAAGGGCAGCTATGAAGGAACTAGACAAGATTCTCAAGTGTAAAGATGTTTCATTGAATACTAAAGAAAGGATGGTCCACGCCATCATATTTCCCATTTCTACATATGGTTGTGAAAGCTGGACAGTGAAGAAAACGGAGAGGAAGAAAATCAACTTGTTTCAAATGCGGTGCTGGAGAAGAGTTCTATGGATACCATGGACTGCTAAAAAGACTAGTAAATGGGTCCTAGAGTAAATCAAGCCTGAACTCTCCCTAGAAGCCAAGATGACTAAAGTGAAACTGTCATACTTTAGTAAGGTAGTAGTAATAGAGGAAGATTGCATTCCAGATGGATAAACTCAATCCCAAGCCATGTCCCCGAGTCTGCAAGACCTGAGCAAGGGCTATTGGTGATAGGTGACTTGGATGTCTCTCATTCATGGGGTAACCATATTTCGAAGTCAGACTTGATGTTAGTTAACAACAAACATAATTACAGTAATGAAATAAATAATGGCCTGATTTGTTATTTTATTTGAAGAACTTTTAAGTGGTTTTTCAGGACAAAGTCCTTTCCAGAGCACCAGTACGCAACTATGTAAACCATAAAACTAAATGTTAGTAAAAGTTATAAAATGAACAAAATTAATTAACAAAACACTATGGCATTAGTATGTAATTCTTGGAGTATAGTGAATCTTTATTCCTGGGACAAAGGGGGTAAGAAGCAAAGCAAAACATCTTCATTTGGATTTCTATTAAGAGTTATCTTGAGTAGATTTCATCCTTCACATTGAAAATGCAATTTTTTTCAGTATGCACACATTATTCATTATTAAACAAGTTTTCTTTTGCTTAAATCTTTTATCTTTATGTTTATCGTTTGTGAAGGACAAACTGAATTAAACAGATAACTATCAGGAAGAGCAAAAATGCAAAAAGCAAATAGTGTGTAAATTTGTCTTTCATTTAACAAGTGAATATATATGCTTTAAAAAATATTGTAGATCTTGTTGCCTTCTTATTACTCTGGCTTTATAAAATGTGATGGTTTTTAAAAAGAATCTTTCAGCATGCCAAAATGCCTATGCAACAGGAAATATATAGAAGGGAACAATCTGGTGGAAAGCTTACATTTATACAATAATCTTCATTAAAATTAACAGGAACTTTTTTTTAATTTTGAAAGCGAGTGGTTTGAGTGTTGGATGAGGACTTTGGGAAAGCAGCTGAGCCACAGAAACCTACTGAGTGATCTTGGGCAAGTCATATAATCTCAGCCTCAAAGGAGGTAAAATGCAAATGTCCTCTCAACAAATCTTGCTGTGAAAATTCCATGATAGGTTCTTGAATTGTGGTGCCCAGAACTGGACACAGTATTTCAGGTGAGGTCTGACCTCAGTCTAGAAACTATACTCAAATTGATGCAGCCTAGAATTGCATTGGCTTTATAAGCTGTCACATCACACTGTTGACTCATGTTCAGTTTGTGGTCTACTAAGGACTTTATCAGATGTGGCAAAAATCACACTATTATGACTTCATGGTAGCACAAACAGGTCCCGCTATCGCATGATGTTGTCATCCTCATGTGGTCAACCTGTTCTGCAGCCATGAATAAGGCACCACTTTTCATTGATGGTACAAGCTGTCAATAGTGCTCAATATCACTTTTTTTGCAGAATTGAAGAGTGTGCAAAACCACATCCCGCTGTAATCATGAGATTACAGTGTGAATGGACAGTCCTCCTTCCCCCCTCCCTGTTCCCAGTGAGAAAACCTCTGAGTGACAATCTGAAAACTATCCACAGGATGCTCTTTTTATGAACTGTCCCATTTTGCTTGCATGTTTATAGATTTAAGGGTTTTGTGTTGATTTAGTTTGTAAATTAAGGGGTTTTTCTGAGTTTTTAAGCACACTTGCATCTTCTCATGAGAACTGCAAAAATCTCATCCATGCTAAATCACAGAAGTAAAATCCCATTCTTAAAGCGCTAGTGGTGGTCGTGTGATAATTCCATGGTAGTAGTATCACGCAATTATGGCAGTGTGCAACAATAAGTATAATAATACCACTATGTTTCTGCTTTCCTCAATAGTGGAATTACAGCATTTTAGACATTAGTCTGATAAAGTCCTAAGACTCCAAAATCCCTTTCACATGTATTGTTGTCAAGCCAGGTGTCACCCATCCCATATCTGTGCATTTTATTTTTTCTGCCTAAGTGTAGCACCTTATATTTCTCCCTGTTGAAATTCATTTTGTTAGTTTTGGCCCAGCTCTCTAATCTGCTACTGTTATTTTAATTTCAGATTCTGCCCTCTGGGGTATTAGCTACTCCTAATTTGGTGTCATATGCTAATTTGATAAGCATGCCCTCTATTCCACCATCCAAGTAATTTATAAAGTTGTTGAATGGCAGCACTAGGTCCAGGACAGAACTCACTCTCTCTTTCCATATTCTTTCCATTGCTCACACTGCTAGGGTTCTCCTTCAGCTGTCCTCTATGTATTAAAATGTGCAATTCAAACACTTAAGAAGAGGGGGTTATATAAGAATGGGTGAACTCTATATATGTTAAACAATGACATTCTCAAGGCTGTAATGACCTACTGTAAGAAATCATTATTGAACACCACACATTCATTTTCCCTACCCCACATGCCAGAGAATGTGGGATTTTTTAAAAAAAAAGTTGTTTTATATATCTTTCAAGTCATGCTGGTAAATAAAGTTGTCTGTGTGTGCATGTATGGTGTCTGGACAACCTACTGCAGCTTTTGACCTGTTGTGGCATAGAGCCAAAGATGGAAAGTTAATCCACTTCACCATCAGCCCCTCTAGGGGTTCATAACTCAACCATGAATGTTTGTTTTGAATTGAAACTTGTTATGCAGGTTTTCAGCCTAGAAGCACTTCGAGGGTGGAATGAGAGAACATTCAGGCGGGATCTTGCACGTTGGCTAGAGGTCCTGAGAAACAGTTGAAGAGGCTCATTTCTAAGAGGATAAGAAGAAAATGGAATATTGTAATGATTGCTAATACCACCTGTAGGTTTGCTGTGTTTACATTTTACATATTACACTTACTGTAGAGGACGTTGTGTTATGGGATGGCATAGAAAAATCTCTAATAAAAATAAGCAAGTAAACAAATATTACAGACCTTTCATCTGTTTTATATTGAAAGTTCCTCAGAGAGGGGGGGAAATGGTTTTCTTTAGACGTATGCCCTGCACGGAACATAAATGTCTTCAGAAAATTGGAAAAGGCCATAATTCAGAGTATGTGCTTTGCATAATAAAGGTCTTAGACTGACATCTCAGAGACTGGGAAAGACACTGTCTGTGGGGTGGGGAATGGAGATACTCTTCGGTTCACTATAGAAAACAGTGAGGGATTGTCTAGATGAGAATATATAATGCTGATTGCTGTGCATTAATGCAAAAATGCAGCACCATTCGTCTCCACTGTCCTTTGGCAAAATCGCCAGTATGCAAAGCTATCTGTGTTTGAAGTTCAGAATACAGCCATGCCTTTGAATCAATATGGTGGCCAAGAGTGAATTATTCACATTATTATTCTCAACAAGTTGTCACCACTGAACAGTTGTGGTTTTTTTTACTGCAAATCAAAGGTGTGCAAGTGTGACCTTTCCCTTTAAAAAGCTATTTGGTTGCCTCAGCACAGCAAAAAAGCACACGATGGCAACACAAAACTCCAAAATGGCGCTCTCAGCCACTTCATGGCTGGTAAGCCTGACCCCCACCCCCACCCCCGTGCACGTCCAACCAATCAGCTTTCCACTTCCACCCTGGCCAAGAATGTGCCATGTCCAAACGAGTGGTTGTCCAAACAAGCAGTAATGCACATTTCCATGTATTATTTTAAAAACCTTCGGAAAAGCCACAAAGGCTTTTACTCCACAGTTTTTGGAGTTTTGAGCCCCCCTCCTTCTGAATTTGGCGATCTCATTGGGACAAAAGGTATTCTCTGCAATTTCTATTAGGATTATTTTCACCGTCTAGACAACCCTTGAGTTAGATGGGACAAAGTTCCAATTCAGTTTATGTCAGATGCCTATATTCCTAAGTTATATTCTTAAGCTATGTGTGTTTATTGATATTAGTTGCAAGTATATTCCTTTTTTAAAATTTACCTGTGTACTACATCTCATATGGAAAATATTTACTTCCAATTACTGGCTTCTCATTTTAAATGCTTCCTGGATATGGCTATTATGACTGTTATTGATTATAGTATGGTGGTGCTGTGTGATGTGGTGGTTTGTGCATTGGACTACAGTTCTGGAAACCAGGGTCCGGATCTCTGCTCAGCCATGGAAACCCCCTGGGTGACCTTAGGCAAGTTACACTCTCTCAGCTTCAGAGGAAAGCAAAGGCAAACCCCCTCAAACAAATCTTGCCAAGAAAACTCCATGATAGTCGCTTTAGGGTCGCCACAAGTCATAAATTGAAGGCACACAACCATGTGGTGATGCTAGTGCTATAACTCATAAACATTAAGATTTCAGGGACAAAACCTGATACCTAGGGTTGACAACTTGTGGTGTCACAAAAAGCAGGTGCTGGTGATATTACAAGGGTAATGTCATAGGGAAGACCCTGATCATGTTCCTAAGCCTAATATATAAAGCATTGACCACAGTTGCACAAAGTATGCCATTCAAATAAATAAATAACACAAAAACTAATAAATAAGGAAGATGTATACACATACATGTTTCATGGCAACACCTTTGTCCTGAGGACTGGAGAAGAATGAACAGGCTCTGAGACTCTGGGTCAGGCCTGGAGATCTGGACTCACTGACAATTGTACCCAGCTCAGGAATACCCTAACATCATTCCAGGCCAGTCCTTTCTCTGTCTAGTTCTTTCCAGACATGTGGGATTACAATTCTGATCATTCTAATCAACAAGCTATAGTAAAACAGAATCATAGAGTTGGAAGGGACCACAAGGGCCACCTAGTCCAACCCTCTGCCATGCAGGAATACACAACAAAAGCACTCCAGAAAGATGTCCATCTAACCTAAGACCTCCAAAGACAGAGTCCACTACCTTCTGAGGTGATCCATTCTACTATTGAATAGCTCTTACAGAAGTTCTTTCCAATGTTCTTCCCAGTCTTTTTCTGGTAGTTTGAATCAATTGGTTCATGTTCTAGTCTCTGGAGTAGCAGAAAACAAGCTCCATCTTCTCCATGACATCCTTTCAGATATTTAAAGATGGCTATCATGTCACTTCTCAATCTGTTCTTCTCTATGCTAACCATACCCAGCTCCCTAAATTGTTCTTCATACGGCTTAGCTTCCAGATGTTTGATCATCTTGGTCATCCTTCTCTGGGTATGTTCCAGCTTGTCAATATCCTTCTTGAACTGTGGTGCTCAGAACTGGAAACTATTCCAGGTGAAATCTGAACAAAGTAGAATAGAGTGGCACTATGAGACCCTGGGTTAGATCAAAGCTGCCAGTGCACTGCCCACATTCAGTTAAGCTCACCATGGCTCTCTGGCACAGGAAGGCTAACACCATTTTGTCCCAGGATACTTCCGGTCTGGAGCCAGTCTTCATGACTTCCAATCTGATTTTTTATCCAGTGTTCTTCCCACCCCCCCTACCTCTCATCTCTCTCACACACAAACACACTCCCCCTCCCTGTTCCAAGAAACATTTTTTGCTTCTTCTCTATTCCAAGTTGCTATATTTTTTTCCTTTAAAAATGTGGAGGGGGGAATTAATATTTGGTTACACACACCTCTAGCCTCTAGGTTAGAGCTGTGCAAGGGTCCCCTAATTTGATTCAGAGTCAAGTTTGGATTGACTCCAATTTTATCCAGAGTGAATTGGCAAGGTATGGGCAAGCTGAGGTCTGGTTAAACCTAGAAAAAGATTACAAGCCTTCGAGAAACAAGTGTATATATACAGCATAGTGACCTCACACCACACCATGTTTTTAAAAAAATATCATAGGAAAGTTATGTATAATTCTCAGGAACATTCACTTTGGCTTTGTATTTATCATGATGGCTGTTCTATTGCCCTAGTATGAAGCATTGATTAAGTTCTGAACTGGAATACGTTCAGTATAGGGCAAACTGCAGATTAAACGGAGTTATGTGTACACTGCAGTATATCTTGTCAGTTTCTGATAGACCCATTCATACCACTCTTTGGACACAAAAACCTGTTAACATCATGAAAATAATCAGTCTAGTAAATCATGAATATATAACAATTAGTTAAAAATGTCTGCAAGCAATGTTATGCAGAGCAATAATTGTGAAGATGCTCTCAATGGATAGGTGTGGTTGTTAGAGATTTGGGGAGGAGGATTTTGATTAGCTTTTCATTGACAACCACAATAACATCAGTTGGAAGCACTACAGTGAATGCTAGGACTGGCAAGGCAGGCCATCTCCATTATTCTTTGATTCATTCCATCTGTCCTCCCTTATGCTAGTCCTTATTTCTTCAAATAGTTAACTTATCCTTGATCACATAATCTTTATAAAAACAAGTTGGGCTTAGTTATGGATCCACAATTACCTATTTAATACTTCCTTTTGGATTGCTGCAAAACTAAATAATTAAATACTAGCTATACCCGGTGTAACATACACCATTATTTATACATATAAAATGGTTCAGTATGTTTCCGTTCCCACTCTGCCGACTGGCCACTTACGAAACATGTCAAGAGTATGATCATTTGACACATTAGTATATAACCTTTCAATTCAACTATAATGGCATATGTTATACTGGATATAGCTAGTTTCATCTCGAGAGCCCCTCCACTGTCACCATGCAACCGCACATACACACACATAACCCACGCTATATACATACACACAGACCACGAGCACCAGGACATGAGAGCTCCTCTGCTGCCATCATGCAACTGAGCATACATACACAAACACCACACTACACACACACCACACATGCCAGGATGCGAAAGCTCCTCCACCGCCATCATGCAATCGCACACACACACCCCACACTACAAACACACACCCCGCACTACACTTACCCCACACTACACCCTCCGCATTACACACACCAACATGCTACACAACCCACACCCATGCTACAACCCCCACGCTACACCCCCGCCCCACACTACACGCATACTCCATACTACACCCCCACATTACATACACACACCACACTACATCCTCCATGCTACACACACACCATGCTACACACACACACCACACTACACACAGACCCCATGATACACCCCCCATGCTACACACAGACCCCACACTACACACGCTACACTCCCCATGCTACGCAAACACACACACCACACTACACACCCCACACAGACTACACCCCCATGCGACACACACACACCATTCTACACACACCCCATGCTACACCCCTCCACACTACACACACCACATGCTATGCACACACACCTCACACCACACTACACACACATACCATGCTACACACGACTCTCCCCCATGCTACACACACACACACACACACACTACATCCCACACACAGACTACATCCCCCATGCTACACACACAACATGCTACACCCCTCCACACTACACACACACACAACATGCTATGCACACACACCTCACACCACACTACACACACACACCCCATGGTACACATGCATACACCATGCTACACACATACACACCACACTACACACATACACCTCCACCCCACACTACACACACATACTCCTTGCTGGAGAGTCCTTCTACCGCCACCATGTTTAGAAAGGACTTAAACTTCCACGTGTTTCTGCCCCCAGTGTGCTGATTGGCTGGTTAGTAAGTTTCCTAAGCAGCCAATCAGCACACTGGAAATGGCAACATACCCAAGAACATTTTTATATATATATATATATATATATATATATATATATATATAATAATTTGTTGGTATTTACATTGATTGAACAATTTAAAATAATTGTTGATGTAATATTGGTGCAAAAAGAATCATGTACTTTAGGTTCCCCAGCTTGTGCAAAACCATTAACCCTCTTTCTTCACACCCTGCATTGAATTTGATATCTGATATTTCTATAAACCAACACAGAGAGTTTGGGAAACAAACAAGATGGCCTTGAAGTCCTGGTGAAGGAAGATAAAGGTGATTTCATAGGCATAATAGTGACTTGTTGGGATTATGCCCATGATTAGAATATTACAATTGATGTGTATAACCTATTCAAAAAGAAGAGATGTGGCAGAAAAGAGGGTGGGTAGCACTATATGCCAAAGACAAATTCAGTTTCACAGAAATCCATGAGAGTGATCAGAGTGGGTCAGTTGAGAGCATTTGGGTAAAAATAAAAGGAGAAATAAATAAAAGCAACATTACAGTAGGAGTTTACTACAGGCCACCAAACCAAGAAAGAGGTGGTGGATGATGCTTTTCAGAAACAAATCTCAGAAATGTCAAAAATGCAAGAATTAGTAGTTATGGGAGAATTACCCTGATATCTGCTGGGAGACTAATTCTGCTAAGCATAAACTGTCCAACAAATTCCTGATGTACCCTGCAGATAATTTCCTATTTCAAAAGGTAGAGGAAGAAGTGAGGGGATTAACAACCCTGGACTTGGTCCTAAATGGCCCAAGGCCCCTTCCAACTCTATGATTCTATGATATAGCATTGCGTACAGCTCCAAAGCTGTGGGTGTGTGTTGTATAACATGCATTGTCACCATTGGGAGTGGGTAAGGAGCATCATTGTGGCTATCCTGAAAGTGAAATGAAGCAACCCTAACAGACACATGCCTGTGCTGTGCCTAGTGGAAGGGACAAGAGATTTTATAAGTCACCTTCCTTTTTATAGTCCTTCTTGATTTGGTGTCCACTTACCCATCTTAAAATGGTGTCAATATAGGCCAGGCTGGTTGCTGTGAAGTGTCATGAAAAGGTTGTCTTTCCTGATGGTCTACAGCTATTAGTCCTGTGTTTTTATAATATTGCACCATTGATATTGGCATATGAAGAGAATGCCTTGTATTAGGAGTATCTTACAAGACTGAGAAAACAGGGAAAACAGGGAACCTCAGAGCATGATGGGGTCTCCTTCCTTGGAGGTCTTTAATCAGAGGCTGGATGGCCATCTGTCAAGAATGCTTTGATTGTGATTTCCTGCATGGCAGAGGGTTGGACTGGATGGCCCTTGTGATCTCTTCCAACTCTACAATTCTATGATTCTATGATTCTACACACACTACAGCACCTTCTAAGGAATGGAAATTGGTTGGGTGGCATCTTATAAATGGGTGAAAGACATTCATTCAGTGGACAATGTGGAGGAAAGCCAATAGTTAAATCACTGGGGATTAACATATCGAAAATTCCTGAGACTTGCTCTCTGACTGTAGTGTTCTAAGGATGAAGTAATGATCACCATGAGGCTTAACCAGATCACATATCAAGAGCTTTGGGGTTGGGGATGAGGAAGATCTTCGGAGGGCTGCCCTTGATATCCAAAATTATGTCCTGAAAGACTGGATCCAAATAATATACTAGTGTCAGACCATGGGAAAGCTCACCTGAGTAAGAGGTCATGAGCAGGATGCTCTGCTAGTGATTTCAGTCTTAGCCAGATTTCCCACTTATATTATGTTTCAGATATTTTATGTAAATAATTTAAGTGTGGCCAAGGGGGACTCACCTTCTTTTTGATATACAGTTGTCCCTCTGTATCCATGGATTTGGTATCCACTGATTTAAGTATTCATGGCTTGAAAATATTCTTTAAAAAATAATAATCCAAAAAGAAAACCTTGATTTTGCCATCTTATATAAGGGGCACCATTTTGCAATGCCATTGCATATAATGGGACTTGAGTATTCATGGATTTTGGTATCCACAGGGGGTCCTAGAACCAAACCCCAGCGAATATGAAGGACAACTGTAGTTGCAAGTTACTCTCTTGGGTTTATTCTGCTTTGCAGATTTGTAGAACAGCAACTATATAGTATAATGGCCCATTAAAGCCATCCAGCACCTTGGGGTTTTCCAAAATTCTCGAGAGTGGCATAATCCATACTATTACACAAGTTAATGCTTGGCAGTTTGAGGAATTTTCCACCTCTTAATGAATAACCTGAGGCTAAGTACACCTCAGTGATATTATTGTATAGTTTTTAACACATGCAACATGCCAAACTTAATACTACTTACCATGAATGCAATAAAGCTCATGTCAGATCTAAGAATAGAATCCCACCCTCTACCCCCACCCCAGAAAAAGAACCTTTGAGGTTATTGGCCAATCTTCTGAGTGATATGTGTGGTTTTGAAATGCGGATGGAGGTTTTGGCTTCATCAAAACTATGCCTTAGGATCCAAATGTGAATATCAGCTGGAAGGCCTTAATAGCACACATGTGAACAAGTGTGTTTGTCATAACCACATGTGCTAGACAGAGGATATTTCTTCTCTGGTTGAAAAGAAGAAAGCTGTTAGCTTCACATAAAATGTGAGCCACATAAACTGCTCTGTTGTAGATTAGATTAAGGGGTAAAAAGATTGTCGCACATTTAGACTCAATATGTCAGTTACTACACTCTACTACTGTGCACTGTCAGAATGTCATTGGGTTTATATTTTTTCTGAAGGCCCAATAAACCTACCACTTTTATGAAGACGTCTGAATATACCTGCAAAATAAATTTTATACATTATACAGTTCCTATTAAGCCAATTCAAGATTCATACTAAATGCATGTTTAGTATGATTTCCTTTGTGTCATTAGCCCACTAGCAACATGTGACAGCAGCTGTTCTGTTCTGACAACATGTTGAGATCTGTCCATTCTGTTTATTGAATTGAAGGTTGGATTCTGATTTACTGAATGGGAGATTGGATTTTTATCTACTAAACCATAGCCTACTAAAGTAGTAAAACTGGCCTGTACCTTTATGTTCCTTTCATTTAGTGCTTTACTCCTATTGTTGAGGTGTTTTGATGGAAGAATGAATGGAGGAATGATTGGCATAAGGAGCTAGAAGGGAATGATAGATGGAGTTAAATTCACTTCAGAGTGCCAGAGTGTATTGAGACAATTTTCATTGGGTGGGCAGAGGTGGAAAACGGATAGGTGGAAGGGAAGGATCATTGGTCACTAGAAAACAGATTTAATTGAAGGAAAATGTCATCTGGAGGCAGAATGATCATTTGGAGGGGCAATGCCCTCATATGCCACCCATCACTGTACACCCAGTCAGAGGTAGGGCAGGGACAATTGGTTAAAAGTCAAGGAGTGTGAGTTCAGTTATACCAGGGAGAGACAATTAAAGGCCAGAGGCCACATTTGCAAAAGGCAACTTGTCAGCAAAATCAGTTAGTGAATACAGTTGGTAGAAAGTGTGGAATCAGGGAAGGCTTCCAGTCTGCTGGTACCAAAGTGCTGGTAAGGACAAGTGTTAGGGTAGGAAGTCAGTAGCTTAGGTGATTAGATAGAAACAATTACCTGTATTTACAATTCTTTATTTGTTTATCTCTAGTTCGATAAATACATGTTTAATGTTTCAACCAGCTGCCTCATGATCTGTGTAACTTTAAGGTCTTCATATCTTACCCCATATGCTGGCTTTGAAATACTGAGTTCACATTATGAAAGGGAAAATTCTATTGCTCTCTAAATCTGCAGGTAAAAGTAGAAGGTATTTTAGGAAATACGAGGGGAAATCTTGACTTTTTGGACCAGTTGAGTGATTTATCCAGGGAGATCACACATTCAGGGCCTGGTAGGAGACCCCGAGATAGACCACAAAACTTCCCCCTCCAGTATCTATCTATCTATCTATCTATCTATCATCTATCTCTGCATCCTATTAAAATAATGCAGATATATGGTTACTACATAGCAGTCTATGAGACAAGAGTCTGAAAAAGGTTCCCCCCCCCCGAACAGTTTCAGCTGTTTTATGAATAAACTTGGTTCTTTCATGTGTTCAGTGTTTCTCTATGGGACTTCTCTATGTCAGGTGTTAGCGCGCACTGGGTGCCTCCTCAAAAGGTCCAGGCAGAAAAAAATGGTAGCAGAGTATTTGTTCCTTCAGGCAAAAGAATAAAGGCACAAACACAGGCTTGTGTCTAAAATAAACTTCTCTTTACTTGGTCATAATAAAGAATATTTACAGATATATACAGCATTCAAGAGAAAACACCTTCTCACATCAATGTCTAAAACAGAACTGCTCAGTTCAACTCTATAGGACAAACTAAATACCCAGCTTAGCAGAATTCCTAGCACCTCCCCCAGTCACCTCTGCACCAGAGCTGAGAGCTGGATACATTTGCTAGCTTTCTGCAAACTGCCACTAGCTCTCTCTCTGTACTTTGCAGAGTGTTTCTTACATTCTAACTCTTTACAGAATAAATCTACTGTATATCCCAATAACCTAACACTCTATTCCTGCCCAGAATCAACATAAAGTGACTGTTTACAAGGTGATTTATATCAACATGAAAGAAAAATAAGTTGAGAATTTCTGCTCACCAGGCATTGCAGATTCTCACTTCAACCTCTACAAGATAAAATAAATAATGGAATAAATGTGGGATTCCATTTGTGTATTGTTATGAGGAGGTGATCAGGATCAGGGCTATGGCACACAGGGAGTGGAACAGCTCTTTCCAACCGCTATTCTTCTGATGAAAATTGGCTGCTCCAAAGCTGCTATA
This sequence comes from Gambelia wislizenii, assembly GCA_030847615.1. NCBI lineage: Eukaryota > Metazoa > Chordata > Lepidosauria > Squamata > Crotaphytidae > Gambelia > Gambelia wislizenii. The sequence goes on along the minus strand of JAUMIR010000005.1, from coordinate 62,834,332 downwards.
TGTCATTTTGGACAAAATCAGAAGTTTCCTTTTGAGGACAGATAGCTTATAGAAGATAATTTCTTCTAGAAATTTCTTCTAGAAAGAGGCAAAGAGGCCACCTTTGCCACAGCCCTGAACTGGATTACAACCCCTTCAAAAACCTGCTTTTAACGATACCAATAGCATTGATATTTATATACCACTTACCAGTGCCAAAGCCTTCCCTAAGCGGTTTCCAATGGTTTTTAGTTAATTGCTCCCAACAAACTGGGTACTCATTTTAAGGACTTATGGAAAGATGGAAGCCTGAGTCAGTCCCTCAGCCTTCCATCTGGAACCCTCTGGTATTGAACTCATAACCTTGTGGCTGGCAGTACTGGCATTTAATGATTGTGTCACCAGGGCTTTAAAAAAAATAATGATAGGAAAATGTGATTGTACATTTGCTGTGGGCTCTATTAAGGCAAAGTTCATTCTGTAAGTCTGAATGAACCCAAAGTTCATTCTGGAAGTTGAATCCATTAAAATTGTCATGGAAAAATCCTAAATCAAAGAGAATATGCGAATATATTTTCTTCCTATACTCATGTCATCTATAGATTAGTAATGTATGAACAGCTACATAATTAAAGTTGAGCTTCTATGCACACTTTCCTGGTGAGGAAATCCACAAAATACAGTGTGTTTATACCTGAATAAACACACATAAGCATATAGGGGAAATGACAGTCTTGACTTAATCTGTTCTTAGAGCTAAGCTTTGCTCCACAGATTCTGTCAGCTAGATAACATTGGCAAATGTTTGAGAGCAGTGTATCTCACAAACAGAAGGTGAGCAACAACAAGTCACACATGACCACCCCTCACACACAAGATCTAACAAAGAAATAAAGCAAGCTTAGTTTTCTTTGTAATAACATATAAAGGATGTCTGCTTACAAAAACAAAATTACATGTCACAGTGAGAGGTCCCATAACATGTTCTCTTCAAACTTAAGAGCATGTGCAGGGAGTGGGGGAGAAAGAGAGAACTCCCAGCTACAAAATGGAAGAGGAACAAACTGAGATTAACTGTAGGCTAACTGGTAAAGGGAAACAGAAGATGTGGCTATGACCAACAATCAGGAAATGACATGAATACATGCCATGCCTGAATTTCCAGAGAAACAAGCAAATTAGCAGCTATTGAATACAGGCATACTAAGGTTGTTACACCTAACATAGAGATAAAATATGCTAATTAAAATTAAGATGAAGACAAGGAGTTGTATAACAAAGCCCACTAGAACTGTAAGCCAACCCCTCCCAAATGTAATTCTGATTTACAATTAATTTCACAGAGTTTCTTTAAATTCACATAATGATTAAATTTTTAGGGTTGTCTAGACAGTGAAAAAGATCCTCATAGAATTCAAGGAAAATACCTTCTGTCTCAATGAGATCCTATAGGGATTCATCATATGCGGAAGGGGGGGCAAAAACATTTTAAAAAATATATGGGAAAAGGCTTTGCAGCGTTTCCCAAAGTTTTTCCATGGTTTTTTTCCAGGCTGTGAGGCTGTGTTCTGGAATAGTTTCTTTCTGATGTTTTGCCTGCATCTACGGCTGGCATCTTCAGAGAATGGTTGGGTAGGAGTATATGTGGAGTTTATATGCTGTGAACCCCTGTTGGGGACTATCTGCAAATTTGTGTAATTGAATGGTTAGATTCTGAGTATAGAAATGCAAGGCTCGTTAGTGTCTGTTTGGCTAATGGCTGGTTGATGGGACATTATCTGCTGGGAACCCCCCTGTTCCTGCATGGAACTCCTTTGTACATGTTGAGTTTTGATTCTATTCTTCAAAACTGGGAGCCAGATTTTGTTTACTTTTAAGGTTTATTCTTTCCTGTTGAAGTTGTCTAGGTGTTTGTGGATTTCAATTGCTTCTCTGTGCATTCTGACATGATCGTTGTTGGCCTGGTCCAGAATTTCTGTGTTTTTAAATAGCATTTTGTGTCCAGGTTGGTTTATAACATGTTCTGCTAGTAATGATTTTTCTGGCTGGCCCAGTCTGCAGTGTCTCTCATGTTCCTTGATTCTTGTTTGCACACTGCGTTTAGTGGTCCCTATGTAAACTTGTTCACAGCTGCATGGTATGCAGTAAACTCCTGCAGCTGTGAGAGGGTCTCTTTTGTCCTTCACTGAGTGTAGCATTTCTTTGATTTTCTTGGTTGGTCTGTAGATTGTTTGGAGGTTGTGTTTCCTCATCAGTTTCCCTATTCTGTCTGTGACTCCTTTGATGTATGGTAAAAATACCTTCTCTTTGAGTGGCTGTTTTTCTTCTTCATTCCTGTGTTTTTTTCTGGGTCTGGCTGCTCTTGTGATGTCTGCTCTGGAGTAACCATTACCCTGTAGGGCCCAGTTTAGGTGACTCAGTTCCTCCTCCAGGTAGTGGGGTTCTCAGATTCTTTTTGCGTGGTCTACCAATGTTTTTATTGTGCTTCCTTTTTGTCCTGGGTGATGATTGGAGTTCTTGTGTAGGTATCTGTCCATGTGTGTGGGTTATCTGTATACCTTGTGGCGTAAAAGTTGGTTTGGTTTCCGGATGACTAGGACATCCAAGAATGGCAGTGTTCCTTCCTTCTCTTTTTCCATTATGAAATGGATATTTGGGTGGATGCTGTTCAGGTGGTTCAGGAATGAAACCAAATCTTCTTCTCCATGGTTCCAAATGGTGAAAGTGCCATCCACATATCGGAACCATGTTGTGGGCTTTTTTGGTGCTGTTTTCAGGGCTAGTGTTTCAAAATGTTCCATGTAAAAATTTGCCAAACAGACACTAATGAGCCTTGCATTTCTATACCCAGAAACTAACCATTCAATTACACAAATTTACATATACTCCCCAACAGGGGTTCACAGCATATAAACTCCACATACACTCCTACCCAACCATTCTCTGAAGATACCAGATGCAGGTGAAACATCAGAAAGAAACTATTCCAGAACATGGCCTCACAGCCTAGAAAAAAAACCAAGCAAAATCTATGGATGCCGGCCATGAAAGCCTTCGACTTCACATTTTCCCAAAGTTTTTTTTTTTTTTTAATGCAGGTGAAATGTGCACTCCCGCTCATTAGGACAGCTGAATCACATTGCTATGCATTCCTGGATAAGAACAGAAACCAATAGGTTGGAAGTGCATTGGAGATGAGCTTGCCAGCTACAAAGTGGCTGGAAGTGCCATTTTGGAGTTTTGCGGTAGCAATCATGTGCTTTTTCACTGTGCTAAAGCAACCAAACAGCTTTTTAAATGTAAATTTGCTCTTGTGCACCTTAGGTTTACAGTAAAAAAAAAATATTGTTCTGTGGTGGCAACTTTTTGAGAATAATAATGAAAGCAATTTACTCCTGGCCACCATCTTGATCCGTAGGCATGGTTCGGTGTGAACTTCAAACATGGATAGCTTTACATAGCAGCAATTTTGCGAAAAAATCATGGAGACAAATGAATGCTGCTGCAAATTTGCATTAATGTGCAACAATCAGCATTATATTTTCTTGTCTAGACAAGCCCTTTATTAATGTGCACCTGCTTTCAATAAGCATATACTATAGTGCTTTCTTTTTTATATCTTTTCTTCTTCTTTACTTTCAAATACAGTATACAGTATTTTGAACGAAACCCACTGATACAAGAATGAATAATAAGGGGGAAAGATTATTCTACAGGAAAATCATAATCATACAAAGTCAAAAACCATAAAAGGTACAACATTCTTAGTGGCATGGTTATATATCTTGATCCAGTGAAGCATGATTCATGCACGGGAGGAAACAAAATCTACATCTAACACCCTCGACAGCTAAATAGAAAAAGTTGTAAACCAGACCAAAGTTCAACTCTACTCTATGCCACCTTATTTTTAATAATACTGTGAATGTTAGTCTAGACTAGAACATCAGGCGCACAATGTGTCCACTGTCAGGAGAAGAACTAAATGCAAGCCTTTACTGTATAGCATACTGTATAGCTCCTCTCTGTTTATAACTCTATATGCTGTTTTAGGCTGGCATCATGAAAGAAATGTAGTTGTTTCCCCAATTTATTGTACTGATGTATACAGTAGGACCCCCCTTATCTGCTGGTGATTGGTTTGGGGGAGGGGGCGTGAATACTGAAAACCATGGATAATAGTGAGCATCATTGAAAATAATGGGACTTTCAGTTTAAAATACCATAGAGTTGCCTTGGAAGACCTAGAGAATGGCTAGATGTGCTCTTTTGTGTCCCATGGATACTTGGATCAGTGGATAATGAATCAGTGGATACAGGGATCCTACTGTACTATAGCTTTCTCTGAAGCTTAAGTCCAATTGCTAGTTTTAACTAAAGTAGACCTGTTCAGTCATTAGGATTTACATAAGCATTGGTGATTTAGAAATGATTCAATGGATCTATACTATTTGGGACTAGAAGCTGGAGTTATATAACTGTTCCTCTATTTTCTACCAATGAATCTTCATTTGCGAAGAAAAGCCAGAGAGAGAGAGAGTTTCAAAGGTATGTTTTTTGCTATCTCTCTCTCATTCTCATTCTCTCTCTCTCTCTCTCTCACACACACACACACATAAACACAACTTCAATGTAATAAAAATGGGGAAAGAATCATGTGGCCCTCCAGGAGTTGTGGGACTGCAACTCCCATCAGCCCTATCAGCATAGCCACCTTTGCGGAATACTGGATATCACAGTTCAGAAACACCTGGACAGCTGCATAAGTCCTACCCTGGCTGTGGCATCACCAAGGGTGGTATGACCCTGATGGTGTCACCTGATGTGGTTTGGTCTCTCCACACACCCCTAGTGCCGACACTGTGCCCTGGCAATAAAGGAAGCAGGGTTGAATCCAAGCATCATTTTCCCCCCACTTCTGATGCACCCCAAAGACCAGAGCAGTGGTTCTTAACCTGTGCTCCGTTGACCCCTAGGGGGCAATGATATCCTCAGAGAGGGCCTGAGAAGGCTTGAAGGCTGCTCAGCCCATGTGACAGGAGCCAAGGCAAAGGCTGGTTGGCTTGGCCCACACATTGCCCTTCAATCCTCCCCAGCAACAAACTTGCAGGAAGAAGCAGGAGAAAAATGTTCCCTCCCCTCCAGTGCCTCTGAGGGAAGGGTTAATGGATGGTGTGATTGTATTATTACTATTATCAGGTATTATTATTTTTATTGTTAGGTTTTAATATCTTGAGTTAAGTCTTGGGGGTCCATGGCAACAAACGATATTTAAAGGGGGTCCCTGGTAAAGAAAAGGTTAAGAGCCACTGGACCAGAGCATTGAGAAATTTTTGCTATGTGACTTTATCTGTTTTTGAAATCATCAATGTTGCTATGAGCATACCAACCCTACAGCTCTCTGGATGTAGAGCACTGATCATTTGATCTGCTCAGAATCTCAAGAGGAAATTGCAACCAACTAAACTGAAACCTAATAGTTTATCTAGGAGAAATTTCAGATGGGAACAAAAAAAGCATTCCCATCTTGCAATCTCCTCTCCCGTCCCAGTAACAACATAAAATAAAAAGTTTTCAGACCTACCCTGTTCGCACCTTGTTCCCTCAGCAAGGCAGCCCAGGACTGAATGGAGCTCCTTTCACTTCCTGGCTTGAAATCCCAGCTGCTTTCGCGAGAAGATGACAGTGCGGGAAATTCAAACTATAAAAGGAAAGTACACATCAAAAAGTTACACTAAGCACCTAAACGCACTTAAATAAAAAGAAGCGTCAGCATAACGACAGCCGAACGGGAGCATAACAAGAGGAGAATGACATCATCTGAAATGCAAGCCCTTTAGCAATCTCCTGGCGTCATTATCACACCATATTTAGAGCATCTGAAAATCTCCCTACTCACTGAATATATTCTTTTAAATGTAATTTCTCAGCAAGCTTAACCAAGCAAGCTGAGAAACAGGTGATTTTTTTTTCTTTTTAATCACTCAGCAGAAGTAGATTGAGGCAACAATCTTGATTTTAACTTATTCATAAACAATCTTTCAGAGCAGCATGTCCAGATAAACTCTTCAACTCAAAGATTAATTTACCATTAAAAAAAAAGACTTCATTGCACTCAGAATCACTTTCACATTAGTAGGTTTATCATTAATGAGTTTCATCATTAAGATGATTGATATTCTTAGGCAACATTTTGGTGGACAGAGATGTTCCAGAGGTTTTGGTTCATTATTTAAAAGAAATGACATAAGTACATGTGGTATGGGAAGTTTAGTGTACTGCAAAATCACTAATGAACCAGTTCATGACATTAGCAGTTTGTTATAGTAAGTCTTTTTGAACACAATCTAGGAACCCATGTGATTTTGAAACCCAAGTATTACAAAAAGTCTTCTTCATCAGGCAGGAATTCCATAAAATAATATATCAGAAATATGAAGACAGAAATGTCTTCAGTTGGGGAGGAAATGTGAAAATTTATTTGCCCCTTGTCTTGATTATACTAAATGTCAATACATTTCTCTTTTAGGTTAGGTAATAAATTATACTCTGATATATTAATCTTAGGCTCTTTTTAAGTATCTCCTCAAAATGGATACGTACCGTGGGTCAATAATCCAAACATTAAAATCTACCATAAGAAAGGTTATGGAATGGAGGGGGGGTTGAAACCTGTTCTGTAAGAGCCAATATGCTTATTATTGCATAGTTTTAAGGTAACAGAGCAAGTAGAACTAATCTTACAATTGTCAAGGTCACTCCATGAAGCCACACAACACCCTGCTAGGAAGAATTTTGCAACACAGTTCAAACTTGCTAGGACACAAAGCCTCAGAGGCCATTTGGGAGGAAATATTCTAATATTTGTAGTTTCAAATATTCTTGGCTAAGTGGGTAGCTAAAAATGTATGATTATAGGTGCTATTCTGGATTAGACCAAAGATCTGTCTTGTGAAGGATCCATTCCCACAGTGGCCAACAGAATCCAGGGCAAATACCCCTTAAAATGGAAAGGATACATGCTAAAAAAAAAAACTTCACTATTTGCTGTACAGCATTTGGTTTTAACATATTGTGGACATTGTCTATCCACAAGGAGGACGTGAGTGCAAAACATACCCTCTGATCACCCTGCCTTTCTCCCAATATGGGTGCATCTCCACTGTCATAATAATGCATTTGACACTACTTTAACTGCCATGACTCCATCCTCCAGAATCTTGGATTTTGTGGGTCACCAGCACTCTTTGGCAGAGAAGGCTAAAGACCTTGTAAAACTACCAATCCCAGGATTCCATAGGATGGAGCTATAGCACTTAAAGTGGTATCAAACCGCATTATTTATACAGTGTAGATGCACCCTTATTAGTGATCCAATTAAAATATTAATATAGTTTTAATAAACCATATTAAAAGTATTAATTTAAAACAGTTTAAAAGGCAGTTACACCATAATAATGATGATAAACATACAGTATATCCCAATTAAAATATCTTCAGCAATGGCCAGTTAATATTCAAAGGCCTGCTTCTATTATTGGATATAACATATAGTCGTTATAACTAGTAGCCACTGATATTCTTATCCATAACCCTCTTTTAATGCTTTCTGAATTGGCCATCACTACATCTTGTGATAGTGAATCCCATAGGACTAGTCTACACTGGCCAAAATACTCCATTTTCTGGCCAGAATAGTCCAGCCCTGGGCCTGCTGTGTCTTCCCTCTGTTACCTGCCCTTTCATTGCAACAATGGAGGAGTGTCCTCACACCATGGCCCATGCGCAAACTGGCACTCCTCCTCCCCATGCCAGTTGCATCTTCTGAGGCTAGCAATAAGGCACCTGGCTGTGTGATTACATGACTGGGTACCTCATGGTGACCTCAGCAGATGCAGTTCATGCAACCTGGCCAGGAAATGGCTGCGCTGAGCACTGCATGGGCTGTGTGTGCAGACACTCTCCATTGCAGTAATTGAACTCACCACGTTCTCTGGAAAAACTACAGCAAATGGTGAGAGGTTTTTTTAACCACATGTCCACTCAATTTTAAGGGGTATTTGCCCTGGATTCTTGTCAGAACTGCCTGATCATCTGGACAGTGTGGCTTAGGATTGGGGCAAAAAACTTTCATCATCCCAACTGCTAGGCACAGAAATGGGGGGGGGAGTAATTTCATTTGGCCTGTATAGACAAGAGCATGGTTTAAAATGAAAAACTTTAAATGAAATGCCACATTAACAAGTAGTTCGTTTCTTCAGGGCCCTAGAAGTGCTGTTAAAGTGGGGGGTGGGTCAACCTTGGCAAGAAGGTCATTAATATTTTTGCCTACTTGCACATGCATTTTTACAAAACAATATAAAAATCTGCTCCTCCATCACACTATTCTGAAAGCAGAAGCAGTGAAAGAGACATCTTAGAAGATAACAAGATCACACATATGATATTCTCAAAAGAAAATGTAGAACATGTATATCTACCAAGCTTGAGGTACAGAGAATATCCTGATGCAAACCATGGAATTAAGGGTCTATAGCGAGATGATCACATTTGCTGAGGACAATAAATTATTTAGGGTGGTGAGAATTAAAAGAGATCATGAAAAATTCCAAAACCTTCTCACTAAACTGTGAGAATGAGCTTTAAAATGGTAAATGAAAATAAGTGCATTTTGAGGCAAAAGCATCCCAATCTCCTATATCAACTGATGGGACGTAAGCTAGCAGCAATTGACCAAATGATCTGGGGTCATGCAAGTATTTCTTAATAGTCTTTTCCATGTGTTCAGTGTAGCTTACTCCCAAGTAAGTGTGCATAGGATGGACTGTATGTAGTCTTTTTTATTCCCAGTAGGACTCAATTACAATAGTTAATTTTGTACGATCAGGTAAGTGCACTTTTGATAATTCCTGAGGGGATCAACTACTCTTGGTGGCCCAATTTTTCATGATGATTTTGTGTGATGATTTGTCTTATCTTAGAGGGGGCCTGAACCCCCTGCCTCGCCCCCAATCTGGGACCCATGCTTTTCTTCCATCCTGAAACTCCCACCATTCATCAGCTTCATTGGATGGCCCCCGACTCTTGTGTTATGAGAGCCAGGGGCGGGGAACCCTCCAGTTTCCAGTTTGCCAGTTTGGGCTGGACAGGAGATATTAAAGAGAAGGAGGAAATTGAAGGAATGGGGTGGGAAGGTATTTCAGTCAGGAAAGGTCCTGAGAATGAGGCTGAGGGATCCTGGTGGCAAACTGGAAACAGAAGTGAGTGACTGGAGGTTTTGTCAGGATAGGAAATATTTGGGAGAAAGAAGAAACTGAAGGAATGAGGTGGCAAGGTATTTCAGCTGGGAAAGGTCCTGAAACTGAAGGAATGGGGTGGGAAGATATTTTAGCCAGGAAAGGTCTTGAGAATGAGGTTGAGGCTGCATGTGAAAGCGCCCTGGTGGCACAGTGGTTAAATGCCGGTACTGTAGCCACAACATTGTGAGTTCAATCCTACAGGGCTTCAAGGTTGACTCAGCCTTCCACCCTTCCATAGGTCATGAGTACCAGATTGTTGGGGGCAATTAGCTAACACATTGCAAACAGCTTAGGGAGTGCTTTGCACTGATAAGTGGTATAGAAATATAAATGTTATTTCTATTGCTATGCGCACTTCAAACGCTGATAGCTTTGCATGCAATAGATTTTGCCGAAAGACCATAGAGACAACTTAGCGCTGCTGTGAATTTGCGAAAATTTGCATGAATCTGCATTATATCTTCTCATCTAGACAAGCCCTTAGATTACATCTATTAACTCAAGGGTGGGCAGCTGTGCCCCTCCAGATGCTATTGGATTAAAACACAAATAATAGAGCTGTAGGACTTACCCTGAAGCTGGCTTGCAGTTTGGTGCAGGTCGCGTGGTTGCGGCATCCCCCATCATGGAGGACATGGTGTTTCTCTTTCCCAGGTGGCCATGTGGTACAGCCCACTTCAGGTAGAAGGCAGCAAAACCAGCCAATGAAATTAAACCTTGGGTTTGAATTCACTGACTGAGGAGCTGACCAGATTGAGCTGCTTGCTGTCTTCACTCCAGTCAGCTCCTGGAGTATATATGGAGCTGCTCTCCCCAGAGCTCCTCAGTTCTTTTCAGAGCATTGTCCCACCCACCCCCTTTTGCTTCAGAGGCACTGGAAGGTTTTCTGTTGTCTGCAGTACATATTTTGGTCTTGTGATTCTTTCCTGTCACAACTTTGGGGCAGTTGGCATGGGTCCTAGATCTGGGACATTGGGGTTTTTGTGCCCTTATGGGGTTCCCTTATGGGGCTTGGGTATGCAGGCTGGAACCATTATTCCACTCCCATGGGCATACACCTTTCAGGAACCCCTGTTAGGGTTAGGGGGTCTCACTAGCATCGAGAGGTATGGTCCCTTTCTTGCTTCCTTTGGTTCTGGCAGCAGGCTGGATGTATCAGGCTCATCAATCAACAGACAGGTTGGTCGATGTCTGAATCTGGACCCATGTGTATGCCAACCGTTCTACAGCTGTAATCAATACAACTGTGGTCATTTCCCCCCACTCATTTCTGTAGTCTTTTTTCCTTTGGCTTAGCAGCCTGACCCTTGGACACTCAATGATTGGCAAAGTTGGTTAGGGCTCATAGAAGCTGCAGTTCAACAACATCTGGAAGGCCATAGTTCCATTTTCCTCTCATTCTTATTTTCTCCAGTGCTGCTTAATTTTCCTATTGTGGACCACTACTGACAAAGTTTTTAGGAAGTAGGCAAACAGCATAATAATAGACCCATGTGTTTATAGATAATTGTTGTTGCTAACATAAATATATATATATATACTCTTTCACATATAGCATCCATCCAAAGATCATTCTGGCTCTTAGAATAAGTATTCACATCTGTTATGCAAGGTTATATAACACAGGGGCAAAGGTACTTAATGTACCACTAATTGAGAAGTTGTCTTAAAAAGAAAGAGCTACTACTACTGAGTAGCAATGACAATAATAATAATAATAATAATAATAGGTATATGCTTCTCTTAACAGTGTTTATTTGCAATATATTCTCTCTGTGTGTGTATATATATATATATATATATATATAATCACATATGTATATAAAACATGATATACATGTTTCTCAATATACATGTTTCTCAATTAGTGGTACATTAAGTACCTTTGCCCCTGTGTTATATAACCTTGCATAACAGATGTGAATACTTATTCTAAGAGCCAGAATGATCTTAAGTAAAGAGGTAGTACAGGAATACCTTCTTAATCTAAATGAATTTAAATCTCCAGGACCAGATGAACTACATCCAAGAGTATTAAAAGAGCTGGCAAATATAATCTCAGAGCCATTGGCAATAATATTTGAGAACTCCTGGAGAACAGGAGAAGTCCCAGCAGACTGGAGGAGGGCAAATGTTGTTCCCATCTTCAAAAAGGGGAAAAAAGAGGATCCCAACAACTATCGTCCAGTTAGTCTGACATCAATACCAGGGAAGATTCTAGAACAGATCATTAAACAGAGAGTCTGTGAACATTTAGAAGGCAATGCCATAATCACAAAAAGTCAGCATGGGTTTCAGAGAAACAAGTCATGCCAGACTAATCTGATCTCTTTTTTTGATAAAGTTACCAGCTTGGTAGATGAAGGGAATGCTGTGGACATTGCATACCTTGATTTCAGTAAGGCCTTTGACAAGGTTCCCCATGACATTCTTGCAAACAAGCTTGTAGAATGTGGGCTAGACAAGTTAACTGTTCAATGGATTTATAATTGGTTGACCGGCCGAACCCAAAGGGTGCTCAGCAGTGGCTCCTCTTCGTCTTGGAAAGATGTGACCAGTGGGGTGCCACAGGGTTCTGTCCTGGGCCCAGTGCTATTCAACATCTTTATCAATGACTTAGATGAGGGAATTAGGGGCATACTTATCAAATTTGCAGATGACACCAAATTGGGAGGAGTAGCTAATACCCTAGAGGACAGGATCAAAATTCAGAATGACCTGGATAGACTGGAGAGCTGGGCCAAAGCTAACAAAATGAAATTCAATACGGAGAAATGTAAAGTACTGCATTTAGGGCGGAAAAATGAAATGCATAAATATAGGATGGGAGAGACCTGGCTGAATGAGACTACGTGCGAAAGGGATCTAGGAGTCCTAGTAGACCACAAGTTGAACATGAGCCAACAGTGTGATGCGGCAGCTAAAAAGGCCAATGCAATTTTGGGCTGTATCAATAGAAGTATAGTGTCTAGATCAAGGGAAGTAATAGTGCCACTCTATTCTGCCTTGGTCAGACCTCACTTAGAATACTGTGTCCAGTTCTGGGCACCACAATTCAGAAAGGATATTGACAAATTGGAGCGTGTCCAAAGAAGGGCAACTAAAATGGTGAAAGGTCTGGAAACCATGCCTTATGAGGAGAGACTTAGGGAGCTGGGTATGTTTAGCCTGGAAAAAAGACGGTTTAGAGGCGATATGATAGCCCTGTTTAAGTATTTGAAGGGATGTCACGCTGAGGATGGAGCAGGCTTGTTTTCTGCTGCTCCAGAGACTGGAACACGGAGCAATGGGTGCAAGCTCCAGGAACAGAGATTCCACCTCAACATGAGGAGGAACTTTTTGACAGTAAGAGCTGTTCGGCAGTGGAACGCACTCCCTCGGAGCGTGGTGGGGTCTCCTTCCTTGGAGGTCTTTAAACAGAGGCTGGATGGCCATCTGTCGGGGATGCTTTGATTGTGATTTCCTGCGTGGCAGGGGGGTTGGACTGGATGGCCCTCGTGGTCTCTTCCAACTCTGCAATTCTATGATTCTATGAAATAGCCTTGCTTTTTAATGTGGTCCATTAAAAGAAATCTGCCCCTTTGCCATCCTTTTGCTCAGGCATAAGCTGTTAATGGAATTCTAAGTTATTCACTACAAGCTCATTTGCTATTTGCACATTATTAGTAATCCAGTACTGGTGATTTGTAAAATATTAGATATAAATACATTTGCTTACTTAAGCTCTTTAAAAATGTGTTAGGGGATGTTTTTAAAAACAACAACAACAACAAATCTTATTGAGATTTAAAGCATTTGGGGGCACAGGAATTTGTAGGAAAGCATTTTCAGCACTAACAGTGAACTCACACATAAAAAACCTCCTTAAGCTTTCTCCAGTGCTTTGTTTCCAGTTCAGTAGTTTCCCTTGGAGTTAGCTCAGTTCTTCAGTGATGTCATTCCCATTCAGACTCAGTTGTGCTCACTGGGATCAGCCAATCCTCATTATATTTCACTGCAAATGGTTCTCCCAAAATTGCAGCCTCCCTGACAACCAGTTTTTTGGGTTTCACACAACAGAGACCCAAGAGAGGCAAATCTCATTAAAGAAATAATTCTGTATTCAAAAATTCCTCTGTGAATCTGTATGGAGAACCACACCAGACTTACAGGCACAAAAGCATTTGTGAGTGATTAAAGTAAGCAGGCCCTCTGGCCTGAGATTTGCCTGTTGTTTAGGAAAGCTACTCCCAAATCCAGACTCAGCTTGAGAAGACATTCAAGCACTGTTTAGTTTTTCAAACAGACACAGAAAAGACTTCATAGGGAAAGCTGAAAACATAACTCAAAAGCAAAATCACCTGATTCACAAAAAGGTCAACCTCCTATAGTTTTCAAGGAAGGGAGGAAAAATACCTGTCGTATAATGGAAACGTCTTCATGCTGGCAATTCATAAAACTTATACTGACAACTTTATTTCACACAGCTCGGTTCCCCAGTTGTTTTTGAAAACTTCATCTAACATAACCCAAAGGCAGGAATTCAATGCAAATAACTAAAATTAAATCATATTAGCCATGCCCCAGAATCCTCAACTTGGAGAGAACTAATCCATGGTCAAAAGACTTCGTGATCTAATGCCAGGGACTTGAAGACTAAGTGACAAATGACAACAACAGATTCTGGGGCTGAATGGAATCCTGGCTGTAATACAGAAGGGACAAGGCCAAGCAAAACACTGGCAAAAGCAACCTAGGAAGTATAATTCATTTGCCAAGGTCATTGTTTAACTGCGGGTAGCCAGTTGTGAACTCTTGTGAACTCTTTTAGACTACTTCTGTAGAAGATAAAGTCTCCTGTCTCTGTACCATACATTGTACCATAGAGACATGGGTCTAGAAAAGCTGTCTAGGTTCCTATGAAGCTGTTCTGGCTACTGAATCAGGCTGTTGGGTCACCTAGTTCAATATTGTGTTCTCAATATTCTTCAATATTGTCTTGAAAGCAGCTCTTCAAAATCTCATCTGGAGGTCTTTCCCAACCTTGTTGTCTGATTTTCTTGCAAATGGAGATGGTAGGAACTGAATCAAGAACCTTCTGCATATAAACTCATCAGAGATGAGGGAGAAATAAGCACCTATGGGGACAAATCAAATTTTCCTGTGAACTTTAAAAAATAAACCCACACAAATGGATATGGAGACAGGATAAACCAATAGAAGACTGGAACAATTAGAAATGGTGAGAAATTAAAACTGATAGACTTGTCTAAAACTGATAAATTTGTCTGTCCACTGAGCTACAAAGGTGACAAGATACAAAATGACTATCAGGAAGTATTGTCATTTTCCCCAGAGCATTGAATGTTTATGAATTTTTTTGCAGAGTGTGTGGATAGTTGTCATTAGTGAGTTGTAGTCTGAAAAAGTACCTCATCAAAGCCCCACTTTCCAACACAAGAAATATCTTTAAAAGAAAAAAATTAAGTTGCAAACACCTATCCCTGAAGAATCACAAAGAGTATGTGGGTGTGTTGAAACTTCTCTATCTCATGTGGACACAGGAAAAACCACAAAGGAGAAGTGCTTTTTCTAGTCACTTTATTTTACTGACAAGAGGTTAGTGTAGATTGGGAGCCAAAATATTCACAGGTAGAAGTCTTAGGATGGAGAAATAAATATGTGTCTCTCTTGACCTTACCAATACCAAATGGGCTTACCAAATGGGCTGGAAATGAGAGGGAAAAGAAAAGGAAATATCTTAAATATTTACCTTAAAGCTAATGTTCAACCAGTGTTGCTTTTATATATAGTTTGTAGCTGAATTTCATTCAGTTTTCATAAATGATCTGCCATGAAAATACTCCTTTTTAATGTGGGATCATGCCAGATATTGGAGACAAAAGGAAAGGTGTCATGTGGTTCTTTCCTTCATTTCCTTAATCAAGAAGGACTCATGGACTATAATAAAAATTGCATATTACACACAGCTAGTATCGTCTTGGTAATACTGGCTATTTCAGAGTCATCCCAATATCACCACTTTGAGGAAGAGGGCTGAGTGAATGATGTTTCTATCATCATTTAAAAATGTGACAGCCATCAGATTAAAAGTGGTTGAGCCAGCAGAGTATCATTGGCCCTCTTTTTCATTATTATTAGCTGGCATGCTATAACCAACCTGACCTGTATCTATCTTTCAGTGAAGTTTTTAAATTTTTATTTTAAATGAAGCTTTCCCGCATAGTGGAGAGGAAACTTTTTCAGCAAAGCAGTGATGAATCCTTAAAATAATCCTTTGTACAGGTTTCTTGCTGTCTGATACAAAAGAACCCTGAAGGCTAGTAGGGGGATATATATAATAGAGCAAGCCAAAAAATTCTGTGAGTTTCAAAGCGACTCTTAACTTTATTGGAAGAAGCCGTGTGAAGGGAGCAGGGAGGATGGTTGGCCACCACACTAAACTGGTCTCGCTGAAGATAATGGTCTGCCATAGCATGGAGCTATCCACTGCTGTTCCTTTGACAACAAGCACTTTTAGCATAAGGACAGTAAGTGGTGGTATCCGAGCTGTCAACTAGGCCTTGCCTTTCTCCTCTAATTAGACTCCATTTCATCACTATGCATCTTAATAGACTAAGGAATACTTAAAATATTCCCATGCGATAAGAACCAGAACATTGCTTTACTACACTATCTATCTATCCATCCATCCATCTATCCAGCTTTCTTTCCTATGATCTCAAAGTGATATTCCCTGGCCTTCTCCTTCTTCCCATTTGATCCTCAGTCCTGTGAGGTAGGTCAGGCTGAGACAGACTAATTGGCCCAGGGTCACCCCATGAGTTTCATGGTTAATGCATGGGAACCATTTTAGGAGAACATGGGTATCCAGAGGCATTTCAGTTTTAAATTTTGAGGATTTTAATGTATTGGTCTTTAGAACTGTGATTTTAACTGCCTCTTCAAGCAGTAGTAACATGGTTTGTCTTTTGGCCCGCATCCTTTCCTTAATATATCTCACATCTTTCTTTTATTACAATACATATTTTTAAACAATTGTCTGATTCCTTATTTCTTTGTTCTTTTGAGAGAGGACAGTAACCATGTTAATAAAGTTGGTGCAAAACTTGGCTTAATGTGATCCAGCATTAATTAGTGAAATTGTTATTTTAAAGTGTTGGCAAATAATCTGTTAATTGTAACATAATAGTAGTTGTGAAAGAGACAATGGAAAGAAGTACCAAGTATGCTAAATATGCCAAACATTCAATAGGCATTACTAGCAGTCCAATATAGCCTGCTGTTCCTGTGACACTATGGCTAAATACATATTACAATTTACCAAATGTAAATTAAGGTTGCCAGGTTTTCCAGATAACAGGACAGTTCTCTTATTAGCCAGGTCAGCTCAAGACTAGAGATGTAAGTCTTCACTAATTTTGTTTTCAGAGGAAGCAATGAAAAAAATTGTAGCAACTTTCCTCCTACTGATAGAAAGCCCTTGAAACTGTCACAGTTTTTCAAGACTATCCACAGTTCAGGATTTATTATGCACATTACATAGAAAATAGCATAATAGATAGCAAAATATAAAATATTAAATATTAATTTATGCATCAAAAAGACTGTTTGCATGCAAAAACAATATTGTAGTAAATACTTATTCAGTATAAAATTCTCACTTTTTTGTGTGAAAAAAATATATACAAATTTTGTGCAGAATGACTCCTGAACAGCAAAGATTCTTATCAGCCCAGGATTTTCCTATTCCGGGTTTTCTGACACTCAGGAAACATGGTTTTTCACCTTTTTCCAATTATATTTGAATATTCATTCCATCCCTACTCAAGACCAGCTAGGAAAAATGAGGGAGGGTATATAAGGCTCATCTCAACTATCATGAAAGGAGGACCTCTCACAAGATCTCAAATCTCACAAGAAACTGAAAACTTGGGAAAGTTTCATGATAGCAGCAACAGAGGTTTGACTTTTTGTTGTAGCCCCAGACAAAGCAAGGATGAGGAATATGATCCCCTCCCCATCTCTCTTCAGGTAGCCCATACATGTTTAGCACAGTTCCAGAGAAAGTTATCCATTACTGAATAGTTTTGAAATGCATACCTGAGATCTATGAATTCTTCCCCACCATACCTTGCTTCTTCTAAATCTCTTAGTCTCACAGGCCAAAGAAAGAGAAGAGCCCCATCTACAAAGCACTTACGAGCTTCCCTGCTTGCGAGCTTCCCTTAGGCGACCAGGACTAGATGCACTTATAATCTAGCATGGAACTTCTAACATTCTGTTTTTATGATTGTGGGGGGAAGGATAGGATATGGGATTGTTTTTTTAACTTTGGGCTTTTATTGTTATGATTTTTTATTGTTACAATTATGTTGTGCTCCGCCTTGATTCCCTAGGGAAAAGGCAGAATATATTATTATTATTATTATTATTATTATTATTAACATTCTTATGCTCCAAAAGAGGACCACCATTGATCTGACAACCAAGTTCCTGTGGCCCATCAACTCTGGCCCCAATAGTAGTAATGGAATAGTTTTACATAGCCCTAGCAATTGAACCATGCTATTCTACTCCCAGATCTTAGAAACCTTTGGGAACTACAACTCTCAGAATCCCCAAGCCAGCATGGCCATTGGGGGATTCTGTGAATTGGAGTCCAAAAGTTGCTTTCCCAGGCTCTGCCTATTGCATTTTTGTTGGCTGGTTCATCTCATCCAACCAACTTACCCTCTCCCATAACTGTGGGAGCTGATTAGGAGCAAGTTCTATTCAATCTATGACTCATCGAACCTGTGCCTTATCAGATTGGTAATACTAGTCTCAAGCTGTAACAGCAGCTATCACCAATGCTATATTAGCACTGCCCAGCATGTCATGCTTGTATTGTAGTATTAGCTTTTGAAACAGGGGGAAAGACCAATGGAGGCTCCTTATAGATTAGCACACTTCACAGTTGGGCTCACATTAGGGTTGCCATATCTCAGGACCTGGACTGAGTCTCCAGTTTTCAAGGGCCATCTCCAGGTGGGAGATAGGGTGAAAATTCTCCAGTGTTACAGGGCTCACTTCCAGTCAAGAGGAAAGGGCTATGTGCAAATCTCTAGCCCAACTAGGAGAGCTCCTGCTTGCTACAATTTGCAAGGATTCATTGATTTGTTGCTGCAGGTTGCAAAGAATTTCCAGGAGGTCTATGGATTTAGTTAGCTTCTTCATCTGGAAAACAGTCCTTTTAGCTATGACTGCCATCTTAATTTTCAAACATGAAAATATGCTTTCTCACTCTGCCCCTCCCTGTTTGAATGATAACCTGCCAGCAATTGTGGTTGGTTCTTAATGGATAATGCTTAATGGCATCACCAGGAGTGTCCCTAGGTCTTGGGTTTTGGCCTAGAACCCCAGGGCCTGGAATGATTCTGACCTGGCAACCTTTCATTGAATCATCGCATTGGAAGAGACCACAAAGGCCATCTAGTCCAGCTCCCTGCCCTGCAGGAATACACAATCAAAGTGTTCCCTACAGATAGCCATCCAGCTTCTGTTTAAAAACCCCAAAGAAGGAAACTCTACCACACTCTAAGGCAATGCATTCCACTGGCAAACATCTCTTACTGTTAGAAAGTTCTTCCTAATGTTTAGGTGGAATCTCTTTTCCTGTAGTTTGAGTCCATTGCTCCATGTCCTAGGACTTTATCAGACACATAAAATACGGCATCATAACAATGCCACGAAAGGGCACGCAGATCAGACGACATTGTCCTTTCACGGTTATATTCTGCCTTAAACCCATACTTTTTAATTGATGGCTGAAGCTGTCAATTGATCCCCCATGGTGCTCAGTGAATGCAGCATCAATGGCCAGTCTGGCGCAACCACTTCTGTGTGAGATCAGGACATCCAGGTAAGTTTTGCTCTTTTTATTACCCTCCCCAGGTTACTAGGGACTTTTTAAGTGTGTTAAGGTGCTTGGTGTAACTTTTTATGCTTTATTTTTTGTTTTATTTTTATATTTCCCACATGATGGAGTCTCATGGGATTTTGAATGAGGAAGTGAATGGGGCTTCATTCACTTCCTCTTCATTGCTGGAGAAGCCTTCTACTGGGAGAGAAGGTAAGTGCAATGGGGGGTGTTCTTTTGTTGGCATAAAAATTGATATTTTTATTCGTTTTATTCTGACAGAGTTTTTTGTACAACAGAATGTTTTTAAAGAATGGCATATGGGTCCTATGTTGTTTTAAACTGAACTGTTTTATCTTTTTTATTACTTTTCATCTAAGTGTATGTTTACATTGTTTTAATACTGTGAACAATATAATTCCATTTTAATGTTCACTTGTATGTTTTTAGTTGCATTGCTCTTTTTTAAACTATAAGCCACCTTGAATATCAATTTAGGGGGAAAGGCAAGCAAAATATAAATATTATAAATATAAATATTAATTATGTTATCAGGTGGGCAAGGGTTGAAAGACAAGACAGAACTGCTTCTGGGTTACTTGATTGTGGAAATAAGACATGAGGGTGACCTAGATAAATAGGCCTAGAATTTTGGAGCAACTAAGGATATTATCAGACTAGAGTCTAAAAATGCTGTAATTCCACGAATGCACTTAACAGGAACATCGGAACATTATAACACTTATTATCTCATGTAGCTGTAATCACATGAAAGAAACACCATGGAATTATTGCACAATGACCACTAGAGCTTTAAGAATGGGAGTTTACTTCTGCTATTTGGCATGGGCAAGATTTCAGCAGTTCTTGCAAGAAGATGTGGGCATGCTTAAAACTCCAAAAACCCATTAATTATCGAAGTAAATTAACACACAAGCACTGAAACAAATCTTAAAACGAGCAAACTAAATGGGACAGTTCATAAAAAGAGTGCCCTGTGCTTTGTTTTAGTGTTCTCACCTGGAAATTTTCTTGCTGAGGACCGCCATTCATGCTATAATCTCATGATTACAATGGAATGTGGTTTTGCACACTGTCAATAAGCATGAAAAGGCACTATTGACAATCTATTGATGGCTTGTCCCATGAATTGTAAATAACACCTTTTTTGCAGCTGGAGAATGGAATAAGAATGCGAGGACAATGACATTGAGCAATAGCGGGGGCCATTCACGCAATCCTGACATTGTAATCCTACAATTTTTGCTGCATCTGATAATGTCCTTAGATAATAACTCAGATCCAAGGGAAACAACCCCAAGGCATTTTTCATCAACCAGGCAGGTAGAAAAATGCACCCAGTAGATACAGTAGTTGTCTGCATTCTTGCTAATTCTCACACCGTATGTGGCTTTCACTACATCATAAGTGACATGTGGGGAACTTTGTCAGCCCTGCTGTGGCGGCTTCTGGGACTTATGGGAAGCTCAACACTAGTGAACAAGTTTTCCTTTGCAGGACCTGATTCAGTGCAGCCATGTCTTGTAAAACAAGAAGCAAACTGAGTACAAAGTACAAAAGCCAACCCAGCAGAGGAAAGGTGAGGAAAGGTGAGGAAGTGGAAGAATCTTGCCCATTCCAAGAGGCTCAGGCAAAAGCAAATTGCTGCAGCCTCTCTTAGTTTGTGTGTTCCTCCTTCTTTATAACTTCTGCCAACTTGACCACACTTTGATGTTGCTTGCCTACATCTGCCCAGGTTTTCACCTGTGAAATGTTGGAAGGTGTGTAAGTGCATCACCCTTACAAACATCTTCAGGCTGAGCCACAGAGCCTGGTGCAAGATGGGAATGGGTACAGATAATTGTCCATGCTTTAAAGGACCTCACTTCCATAAGAAAATCTCCTCCAGTGCCCCCACCCTGAAATTTTTCCCCCATCTAGGGACCCAGAGAAATATAGCAAGACCCTGAGATTTCAGTTGGGGGCCTGAGATACAGCTGCCTTAAGTCTGATCCATTTTACAAACTGAAAGCTGTATCTCCTTCTGATCACCTGTTAAATCTAGTTTGTAGTTTGCAACAAACAGATCTCAAATGCAGACAAAAGAGCTTGCAAAACAATATACAGATTAATTCTGGCAGAAAAACTCATACTTTCTGCTTGAGACAACCACCTCCACTTGGCCATTCACAGTTGCTAGATGTTCTAAGCTAGGTATTGTCATCAGATTCAAGTCTGAGCATCTGAATCAATAATTTCTTCCCAAGGAAAACAATAATAGAGTGCAACCCAATAACAGACTTTTTTTTTCCAGGCTGAAGTTGTCCTTGGAGATTATCAGACGGGTAAAATATCCCAGGACAGGGATGAGGGAGATCGCTATCTATCTCCCTTTTCAGATGATGTCGTCCCTGTCCTGGGATGCTCCCGTTCTGCTCCTGTTTCCCTCCCCCACTTATTCTTATTCACGGCTTAAGCCGTGAATAAGAAGCCCATTCTGTTATCATAACAGAATCACGGGCAATTGAAAAGGTGCCCCATTGTGCTGGTGTGATGCCAGTGCCACATGACGTCAGCAGGAGGTCCGTACCGAAGACTTCCAGGTTCAATCAGGACAGCCAGGTAAGTGCCACCCTTCTCCCCCTCCCCAGGTTACTTGGGGTTTGTACTGTGTGTTTTGGGGCTTGCTGTTCTGTTTTGATGTTTTGTTTTGTTTTTATTTTCAAATTTCCCACGTAATCGTTCTCTCGCAAGAACGAGCAGGATTTGGCTTCACTGCAGTAAAAGCAACTTTACGACAGCTGCCTTTACTGCAGTGAAGCTGAGGGGAGGGGGAGCAGTTCCTATAATGGAATAAGGCAAGTGTCTGAAAAAAAATCATTCTGTTACAGGGATGGGAGTGGGGCGAGAGTGGAGCGTGTGGGGGGTAGCGGAACAGAAACAGTTTCCAGGGACACGTGTGGTCATCTTCCTTTTCTCTGCTCCCATGGTGGGATACCCATTCCTGACTCTCTTCATCACATCTAAGGATAGAAATTACAAGAAATCCTGTATAACTTTTCACCCCCTGTTTTCACATCTATTCCAGAGGGAAGTGATTCTGAAAAATTACATAGATTTCAACTACAAGTGATAAACTCCTTATCAGCTCAAATGTGCTATTATACTGTAATTTCATGGATATATTTATAACATGCAGCAACTGATCAGAATGTTAATCAACTATGGTTCTGAGAATCCTAGAAGCTCACTTAACAATAGTTTTCTGCATCTCACTTCATCATACAAAAGAGAATATTCAAGAGACCAGCAGGTTTTAATTGTGTTAGTCTTAAGGGGAATGAATGTTGTGCAACCAGTTACTCCAGTGAGTAGACATAACTTACATGCCATTTTTCTTCTGGATATTTTCAAAGACTTTCAACAAATAGTTTAGAGTTTACATATCATCATCTTTTATAACATGCTTCTCTTTTTGACTCCTCTGTATTTTCATTTTAGCAGTGTTTTAGATAACTTTACTGTATATTTTAAAATGTTTGTGGTGCACAGTCAAACATGAAAAACTAAGGTAGAATTTCAAAAACACTCATAGCTACAAACATTTATCTATCAGCAAATCCTACATTTCTTTTGCATGGGTTTCAGGTTAGAATAGCAAAATTATCTAATGGTCAACTTTGTTTGACTGATACCTGGATATGGCTCATACAATTTATAATAGAAAAGGATGGTAGGGATATAAACCTCCACCTTTCTTTCCGTTTAAATAATTTCAGTGGTATGCTTCTTGAGGATTTCAAAGCAATTTTTGGCCACTTTTAATAATTTGGGACTTCTTTCCACAAAAACTTGTTTGTGTGTATACATTCTTTTGTGCAGAAAATGTGTTTTTGTGCAAAACAACAACAACAGTCTTGTTTTGCACAGAAAGTAACTGGCTTGTGGGGGCAATTAGCTAACACACATTGTAAACCACTTAGAGAGTGCCTAGAGTGCTATAAAGTGGTGTAGATGTGTAAGTGCTATTGCTTAACAATTTGTAAGCCTCTCTGAAAGCCTTTGTGGCTGAAGAGCGGGATATAAATACATAATAAATAAATAAATAAATTGAGGTTGAGAAAATTAATAAATACTCTTTACATCCTTAACGGGAATACTTGTCTTGTGAGATCTACAGTTGGCCATTGGTATCTACTGAGGGTTGATTCCAGGACCCCCTGAGGATACCAAAATCCGTGGAATCCATTATATACAATGGTGTAGTAAAATGGTATCCCTTATATAAAATGGCAAAATCAAGGTTTGTTTCTTGGAATTTATATTATTATTATTATTATTATTATTATTCAAGCCTTGGATGTTTGAATCCACAGATGCCCAATCCCTGGATACAGAGGGCTGACTGTATTTTGGTTTTTTACAATACGGCCATGGGCAAAGTGCCATCCTCCAGATGCTCCTGCACTATGACCTTTCCAGTGGCCCTAGCCACCATAGCTAGCAGTGAGGAATGCTGGGGGCTGCATTCCATAACATCTGGATAACCACACTTTGCCATCCTTGTTCCAATAGAAACCTAAATTTCCCCAAACAGAGCATGCTATAAAAAGCACAAGTGTTATGCACTTGCATTCCCAGATGCAACTGGGAAAGTAGTTGTGACAGAGATTGTGACAATAGTAAGTATCAGGCCTGAACAAAGTCACACTCCTGACACACACACAAGTATATTATAGTAATAGAATGTCATTTGTATGTGATGTGGGTTACTATTGTTAACAAAAGTTGTTGCCATGTGCCTAGCAGTTGATTTCAGCTGGTGCTGGCTATATCCATCAGCTGGAATCGGGCAAGATTAATTCAGAGGAGATTTGCTGATGCCTTCCTTTGAGAATGACAGAGTGTGACTTGCCCAAGATCACCCAGTGGGTTTCTGTATCTGAGCAGGAATTTGAACTATGGTTTCCCAGAGTCCTAGTCCAACATCAAACCACTCTCACCATTCTGACCCACACAGAAGCAGCTCTGCAGCGCCTAACATCCTGCTTCGCAACAGCTGCAGAGCTGTTTGGGCTGGAAGTCAACCTGAAGAAAACAGAAGTTCTTTAACCAGCCTGCACCACAGGACAAACACCACCATCCCCACATTGCTGTCAGCAAATCTGTGCTTAAGTCCGATCAGCAGTTCACCTACCTGGGAAGCATCATCTCCTCAGATGCCAAGATTGGCAAAGAAATTGATCACAGATTAGCAAAGGCATATAGTGCATTTGGAAGACTTCACAAAAGAGTCTGGAGTAATAAACTCCTGAGGCAAAGCACAAAAATCAGTGTGTATAGAGCCATTATACTGTCTATTCTCCTTTATGGGTCTGAAACATGGGTCACCTATCGCCACCACCTATGACTCCTTGAACACTTTCATCAGCTCTGTATACATAGAATCCTAAATATACACTGGACTGACTATGTGATGAATGTTGCTGTCCTTGAGCAAGCAGGGATCACCAGCACTGAGGCCATGATATTGAGAACACAGCTGCGCTGGGCAGGGCACGTTTCTAGGCTGGAGGACCATCGCCTCCCAAAAATACTACTATACGGTGAACTCACCACGGGTCAGTGTAAGAGGGGCGCTCCAAAAAAGCGATACAAAGACTCCCTGAAACAACATCTCAGGCTCGGCCAAATTGATCACCAACAGTGGTCCGCCCTGGCCTCACATTGGGAGGCATGGAGACACACTATCCACAATGCTGCAGCCTTATTTGAGAACTCACGCTGAAGAAGTCTTGAAGAGAAACAACAGTTCAGAAAGAATCACAACCCGAAAACATCACCCAAGGAGACCTTCTGCTGTGCTTTCTGCAACCGGACTTGTTTATCTCGGATTGGCCTTTTTTAGTCATCAGCGTGCTTGCAGAAGGCGCAGGATGAGTCCTTCCTGAATCTTCGTTTGCGAAGAAAAGCCAGAGAGTCCAACATCAAACCACTCTCACCATTCTGACTCAATGATAACAAGAGAGAATTAAAAATCTTTGCCAATCTACTGCAAAGCAGCCAGAGATTAATCAGTAGATCCACTTTCTTCCTTCAAAGTCTACCTTCTGTCTTTGGAAAATACCAATAATATAACCCAAGTAAATGCAGATTCTGAGTATTAGCATTCTGGCTTCTCCAGTCCAAAGAGATTGTACATGAACTGCTTATCAAAGTGAATTTTGTTCATTTCTTTACTCCCACAGGCTCAAAGTTGAGAGTTAAGCAGGCTATTATCTTCCACATTAGTAGAAGCACTGTAGGACAGATGTAAAAATAAAGCATTTAAAAATCCTTGTCAGACTGATAAATTACCTGAATCATTCACATTTATATTTTTAAAAGCTTACCCCAGAGGGGGAAAGCCTTTATATGCTTTTCTTCATTTGGTATTGTGGATATTACCTGAATGGGTCTGAAAAAGGTTCACCAAATCCCTAATTTCAGACTTTTTCAAGACAAAAGTAGCTATTTTTCTTCCCTGGCCATGTATTGTAAATGTAAGAGTAATATAAAAGTCAGTTGCCAGCCAAGGATGCAATCCTATACCTGGGAATAAGTTATTATTATCTGAGAATAAGTCCTAGTCAACTCATTGGGACTGACCTCCAAGTAGACATGTGTAACATTGTACTCACATTTTATTGTTGTTGCTAAAAATGTGTTAGTTAGTTAGTTAGTTAATTAGTTAGTTAGAGTTTTGCATTTCAGATTTCCTGTGAAGCATACTTGTAACTTCTCTTGTTTCTCACTAATTGTGTCTAGGTTGCTTTTCAGTCAAGTACTCACTACCTGAGTTGGAGTTAGACAAAGTGATTAATTTCTCAGAGAGGGTGGCTTTTTTGGGCTACAAAAAAAGCTGGGAAATTCTAGGAGTTGTATTCCAAAAAAGTAGCATTTCTAGGCTCTGCTTTCTCAAGTGTTCTTAATGTTTTTGTTCTTACCTGCAAGCCTCTGAAGTCCATCAGGATGTGGAACAGACTGTTACCCAGTGAACATCATGGCCGTGCATTAATGAGAATCTGGGCCTGCACAACATCCAAGCTAGTCATACATGCAGCATGATCCTAAGTGTGTTTGCTCAAAAGTTAAGATCAAAGAATCATAGAATTGGAAGGGACTCCATAGGCCATCAAGTCTAACCCCATGTCTAACTCTACATACTCAGTGTAGGAACTTCAGCTAGAACATCTCCAGGAGGTAGTCTCTTTCTTTCTGAAGATGTCCAGGGATGCTGAAGTAGGTTTTCAGCTACTGAGCCACTTCACTTTAACATTGCTTATAGTAGGCAGAAATCTTAACTTTCTTAAACATGGACTGAGAAGACATGATTAATTTATAGAATCGTAGAATTGGAAAAGATGACAAAGGCCATCCAGTCCAACACCCTGCCATGCACTCCCAACAGATGATCATCCAGCCTCTTTTAAAACCTCCAAATAACGAGACTCCACCACATTCGGAGGTAGCACATTCCACTGTTGAACAGCTCTGAACAGCTCTTGCTGTCAGGAAGTTCTTCCTAATGTTTAGTGGATTCTCTTTTCCTGTCCTTTGAATCCATTGATCCGTGTCCTAGTCTCTGGAGCAGCAGAAAGCAAAGTTGCTCCATCTTCAATATTACATCCTTTCAAATATTCAAACATTGCTGTCATTGAGTGTCCATGGAGTGTCTCCTGTATATTGGAGGTATGCCTCTCCCCTTTATAATTGCTTTTTTTTTTTACCCTGGCAAACATACTGGGAGGGCCTAAATACCCTGAAGGCATCAGATCTCATCTGATCTTGGAAGCTAAGCAGGGTCAGGCCTGGTTAGTACTTGGATGAGGAATCTCCAAGGCATACCAGATGCTGTAGGCTATATTTCAGAAGGCAGTGGCGAACCACTGCTGAGTATTCTTTCCCTAAGAAAACCCTATGAAATTCATTGGGTTTCCATACTGAAGACACATAAACACACATGCATACACATAAACATTATAGGAGCCAGAACACCAATGTACCTGAACTGTTCCATAAAGCATGAAGCAGTTCTTATCTGCTGTGCTACAGTAGCCCATTGAGCACAGGTTATATTTTCCTTTTGACTTCTGGGATTTATCCCAGATTCCGGTTTCATAGTTTCTACTGTTTTCTTTTTCAGTGTAACTTTCCCTTACTTGTATGAAGTTTCACCAGTTAATTGCCTTTTGGGCATAATCCCAAACCCTCCAAAATCAATGGAAAAACTGCCATTAACTCCAAAGGGATTTGTCATAAAGCCTTCATTGTTTTCTGCCCTATTGTCCTAATCTGTCTGGCTCCTTTTGTTTTCCTTCTTGGCCCTCTTTGATGTTTTTTGCTGCATTCCCCTCCACTGACTTTCTATATGACTTTCTAAGGTTGTAACATAAATGTTTGTGTCCTCTCGCTGACATCACTTTAAATGGTATAAGCACACTCATACAAATGTATATTGTTATGTATGGAATCTAGAGGTATAAGAGATATAGAATTGCCTCTTCTGATTTCAGAACAAGAGGATAAATGATGGACAATTCTAACTTGTAAGCTAGAAAAATAATAAGAAACTAGAAAAATCTACCTTTTCATTTTATAGCTATGTTTTTGTTCCATTTCTTATTCTGCTTTCTGTATTTGTCATATATCCTGTACCTTTTCATATTGCACATTTTTATACTAAAACTTCTACAACACATTATTTTTCATGGAAGGAAAACCTTCATTCCTGAGTGAGCTGCAAGTTTGCTATCTGAACAGAGACCTTAATCTTTTCTTCCCTTAATTTACAGAGTAAGCCTGTGGGTCTGATATATTGTATGGGTGCTACTCCTGGACTCATATTGGCATAATATAGAGTCCATCTCTTGCCCAGGAAAATTCAAATGCATTCCTTTTGTCCCCAAAACAGTACCAGAAGCAAATAGGCTCAGGTAGAAAAGAGGCTTAGGGTCCTTTCACACAATACAATTATAGCATTGTAATGCTGCTTTACCACTTTAATGGCCATGGCAACATCCCATGGAGTCCTGGGGTTTGCAATTTGGTGAGGCACTACAGTTCTCTAGTTGAGAATTCTAAAAAACCCTCCCTAAACTGCAAATCCCAGGATGGACCCATGACAGTTAAAGTGGAATCATAGTGCTACAATTGTGTAGTATGAAAGGACTCATTGCGAATTACATGCCCCATTCATACCTCCTCAGGGATAGATGGACCCATTTTATGCACCTCTGGAAGACCCTAAATCAGTGGAAACATACAGGCTTCCTATACATGA
Source organism: Gambelia wislizenii (assembly GCA_030847615.1). Taxonomy (NCBI): domain Eukaryota; kingdom Metazoa; phylum Chordata; class Lepidosauria; order Squamata; family Crotaphytidae; genus Gambelia; species Gambelia wislizenii. The sequence goes on along the minus strand of JAUMIR010000005.1, from coordinate 62,805,831 downwards.
ATTCTTTGGTTTGATCTCAAGGCCAGGCCAGGGAATTTTACTGCCTGGATGGAGTAAGCAAATGGTGACCACCCATGCACCAAAGTTAAAGTACATCTCTTTCTCTGGCTCTTCTTCGCAAACGAAGATTCAGGAAGGACTCATCCCATGCTTTCTGCAAGCGCGCTGATGACTAAAAGGCCAATCTGAGATAAACAAGTCTGGTTGCAGAAAGCACAGCAGAAGTTCTCCTTGGGTGATGTTTCTGGGTTGTGATTCTTCCTGCGTTGTCATTTCCCTTCAAGACTTGTTCGGCGTGAGTTCTCAAATAAGGCTGCAGCATTGTGGATAGTGTGTCTCCATACCTCCCGATGTGAGGCCGTGGCGGACCATTGTTGGTAATCAATTTGGCCGAGCCTGAGATGCTGTTTCAGGGAGTCCTTGTATCGGTTTTTTTGGAGCGCCCCTCTTACACTGACCCATGGCGAGTTCACCATAGAGTACTATTTTTGGGAGGCAGGGAACAATAGCATAGTTAAGGTCGCATAGCCAAGTTATTTTGGCACAGGAGGTAAAAAAAAAACTCCTCAAGCACCTTGCTTGGGCCATTGAATAGTATTTAGGAGGGGCAGAGAGGGAAGGAAAAACTAGGTTAAAAGGGGGCATGTTATGTAATTCAGCTAAGTCATTCAAATATACTTTTGACAAATTGGAAAGTAAAGAGTTGTTTTAAATGGACTATAGCTATAATGGCAACTATCTACTTTTGGGGCCTTGCAACTAACAATAACTTTTAAAAAGTAACTTTGGGCCTTGCTACAACCCTGTCATGTTTCTTTATGTGTTACTAGTTGTGCCAGAATATGAATGGAAATTGTGCCTCATGTAATGATCAGGATAGTTACTACCCCACTTGAATGCACATTTCAATGTCCATAAGAATGTGCAGATGTGATATGAAGAGTTTCCCATATGATATATGCATGTGGTTTGGAACCCAACCTTTGCACACAGATTGTCTGTGGGTTTGGCATTTGAGTAAGCTTGAAGCCCACCTTTACATTGTTGTTGTTATGTGCCTTAAAGTCATTTCCTAAGGCAAACCTATAATAAGGTTTTCTTGCCAGGATTTGTTCAGAGGAAGTTTGCCATTGCCTTCTTCTGAGACTAAGAGAATATTACACCCAGTGGGTTTAAGTACCCTCTCCTTTTACTTGTTGAAAGTTGACTGGGTTGGCCATTGAATCTTTCTTCAATACTGTGGTGTAGTACTTAGACTGCTGGACTGGTACTGTGGAGACCAAAGTGTGAGCCCCCCATTCAACATGAAACCTGCTGCATGGCCATGGACCACTAACTCTGTTAGCCTAAACTGTGCCACAAAGTTGAGATCTGGATGCTGCCTTGAACTCATTGGAGAAATGGCAAGATAGAAATGGAACATATTTATTTATTTAACCTATATCCTGCCTTTCTCCCAATTGGGACTCAAAAGCATTAAGCCATCAAATTAAAACTGTACTTTTAAGACATTAATTTTAAACAAATTAAATACACATGAAATACATATTAAATAATAAACACTGATGATGGGATAGCATCCTTCACCACACCAAAGAATTGTCTAAACAAGAAGATATAATGTGGATCGCTGTGCATTGATGCAAATTCGCAGCAGTGTTCATTTGTCTCGACGGTCTTTTGGTAAAATCTCTGGTATGCAAAGCAAAGCTATCCGTTATTGAAGTGCACACATAGTCATGCCTGCAAATCAAGATGGTGGCCAAGAGTTACTCGCATTATTATTCTCCACAAGTTTATTATTCTCCACAAGTTTTTACCGCTACACAGTATTTTTTAAAACTGTAAATCAATGGTACACAACTGCAACCTTCTGCTTTAAAAAGCTGTCTTGTTGCCTCAGTGCAGCAAAAAAGTGTATGATCAGTAGAGCAAAACTCCCAAATGGCACTTATGGCCACTTCATTGCTGACAAGCCTGCCCCCTGTACATGTCCGACCAATGAGCTTTCCACTTCTGCCCTCACTAAGAATGCACTGTGATGTGAATTGGATGTCCAAACGAGTGGGAATGCACATTTCTATGAATTATTTAAAAAACCTCACAAAAAGCAGTGAAGGATTTTTCTCTGAAGTTTCTGAAGTTTTTGCCCCCACCTTCTGAATAATCACCACTGGATCTCATTGAAAAGGTATTCTCTGCAGATTCTATTAGGATTATTTTCACTATCTAGACAATTCCCTGGCGGTAGGAAACTGGAATGTTGATTACATGGCAAAAATAACCCGGGAAGAAATTGGGATGAACCCGATTGATCCTCACACTCATTGGGGCAGACATGCACTATTGGGAAGGAGGGGAGGCAAAAAAACAACAACCCCAAAGTATGGGATTTTCCATCTCACTATTTGTCACAGATTTTTAAAGAAAGTGCAGGGAAAACCATGCCATTGGTTGTCTAATCAATCAGCAACCATCTTGGATAAAGGGCACACAGCAGAGCTGGACTGTGATTGGTCGGGCCTCAGAGGGGGTGGGCTTGCAAGGGATGCCTTGCAATTGAGAATCTCCCATTGTTGAACGGCTGTGGCGGCTTCTACGAATGAGTGCCCGTACCTCCCACTTCCCTGCTTCCAGCCTCTGCTTCCCTCCCAGCCTCTGTTTCTTCCCCAGCCTCCTCTTCTGTCCCAGCCAATGTGTAATGAGCCCTCCTTCCCCCCCAAGCCAAAGCTGAGCTAGTTCAAGAAAAGGCCGGGTGGCTCCAGCAAGGCCTCCAAATGGCTGCGAAGCCACGGAGGGAGGTCAAGTCAGTCACACGGACGAGAGGAGAGGGCCAGCCAGCTGAGTGGCCAAGGGAGGACCACAAGCTGATGGGCTGCTGTGACCAAGGGTTCTCCCTCCATGACTGACAGCCAGCTTCTGCGACCAAGGACCCGTACCTCGTGCCTTCCCACCAGATTTCAGTCATGGAGAAGGCTGGGGAAGGAAGGAACGTAGGCTGGGAGGGAAGCAGAGGCTGGAGGTGGGGTACAGGTGTGTAAACAACAAATCCGACACTTTACTGCCCATGACAAATCATGGGTATAGTGGGTGACAGAACCGAGTTCTCTATTTATAGCATCTTCTTGGAGTAAAAAACTGCCTTGTAGCTGAGCCTTAAGTTAAGGGTCAAAATGGAAGCCATATGGCACACAGCTTGCCCCTTAGCATCCAGCTTCTCAGGTGACTGCCACAATTTGCCTAGTGATAGAGTTGGTCCTGAGGCATCAGGAATAAAGGAATCACTTTCTGCCTCCTCCTACATAATCCTAGGATGTACTGACATTCTTTTGACTGAGAACCAAGTTACCAAGGTAAATGATTTGGCTGCTACGTAGTGCTAGACACAGAGCTCGAAAAAATTAGTTTTCTGACTTCAGACCCCAGAATATCCTAGATAGCATGACTATCAAATACTGGGAGTTGTAGTTCAAAAAAATAACATTTCCGAGCTCCAGTCTCATACATCCCCCAATCTATTGCTTCTCTTGTCTGCCTGCCACTCTTTTCAACTCACTTGGCTACTCTTTGTTGCTCTCTCTGTCTTTAATGTTTGCTTTTATTATCAAGAAGGCTTCATATTTCAAACAGGAATCACATTGCTCAAGCTCCAGTGCTGAGCTCAATGAATAAAATGCAAAGGGAAAAATATGTTTGAAATATGTTTTCAACTGCCATGTCCAGCCCCCTGCACAAGGCAGTGATTGCTAATGCCAATATGCATTAGCAATGTTACTGTACTATAGTTGGAAGTGGTTCAACCACATTTATTGCTTGGACCATTAAAAAGTATTTAGGAGGGAGAGCAGGAGGGGCCAGGGGAGGAGAAAAACTAGGTTAAAAGGGAACATGTCCTGTAATTCAGCTAAATCATTCAAATATACAGCTAGAGTTAGGACACAAACAGTTAAAATAGATTGTGGATTAAATATTAATGCAATCAGAATGTAAACATACAGTATAAAATGTGTTTATGTATTTATTTTTCATTGTGCACAGGAAAATCAACAGCATGTATTTGGAGCCTAGACCATTTTAGTAATATAATCTAGCAGATTACAAAATGCTGTATTTGTTCAGCCCCAGATAACACACATCTATGCAGGAATCTGTTGAGGCAACATTTAGTTTTGCTTCTGAAATTAAAAGACAACCAGGCCTACAGTAAAACTAAAGTCAGGATTCAGTTTGTCCTAGGGTTTATGCCTTTCAGCCATCTTAAAATTGCAACCTTGGGATGTATTAAGTGATAAAATGATTGCCTTTACACATGGCCTGAATATCCTGCCCTCATATGACTATCACTATTATCATCCTACGAATCTAAGGGTGGGAGGAAGAACTTCCTGGTCACAGAGTGTAAGACTTCTAGTGAGTCATGGGCACCTCTCCTGTTAAGAAATTAATCAGTAACAAAAGTTAAAGAAATTACATTTAGAACTGTGATAGATTTTAATCAAGGGAGGAGAGTGGAATAGGAAATGCCCAGCTGCTTGAACTGGAAACAGTTCAAAACTTCATCAGCTCAAAAGAAGGCACCTGACCATTAAATAAGACTATACAGTAGACTGATCTGGCAGTGCACCATTATTTCTGCTGTCCCCCATATAAACTTGCTCAAGCTGTAGGGTGGAGGGGAAATCGGACACTGAATTTGAGTATAATCTTGTTTTGCTATGCATTATCCATAGCACATTTATCTCTATCTCACTTTGCGAACAAAGATGACATCTGCCACAGAGTGGCTTACATTTGTCTGACTGCTGCCTTCAATGTCATATAGGTGACACGAGTTAACCTTTCTTATCAAATGTAATGGAAGGGAAGATAAATTCACATCTGCAATGCCCTTACTGCTACTCTTGACCTACTTGGAAATTGGGAAATGATGCTCTCTGAACATCTACTTCTTATTCTATGGCTTCAGTAAGTAATCACAAACCCACAGCTTGAAAACATTACTTTACTAAAATTGCAGTTCCCAGAAACCTGCAGCCAGCATAGCCATATGTGCTCTGGAATTCTTAGATGTTGTAGTCCAAAAAAGTAACTTTTCCAAGCTCTGCACAAAACAGTTTGGGTTGCAATTTTTTTTTTTTAAAAAAAAGGCTCATTTAGATATTGTCATAAAACTTCCCTAGAGACACATGCTTGGCTGTTTTTCCCTTGTGCTGTGAACAGGAAGTATGTTGTTAAGAAAGATATACCGTAACATGCTGTTTTGCACACTTAAACTCCCTGTGAAGTGGAAGCACCATGCAGAGACAAAGTGCAAAACTGGCAGTATTAATCTGCCCTTAAATGGCTGTTTAACATTGTTTGATTACTTGTCTTCTTTTTTTTTTAAGTAGTTTTTGCTCTAAAAGATGGCCTCCTATTTTGAAAAGCCTCTCTGATGGCTGGAGGTCTTATTAACTCATAAATTTTAGGATGCTGTTTGGCAGTTCAGGATATCACGGATGTTAGCAACAGCTGTTAAAAGGTTGCTAAAAATACACATGTTGCTACCACTCACTTCTCCAAGTAGAAAGTTTAGTTTCCTACTGAATCAATAAAAAGCGTTAGCATCCATGCTGGAGAGAGCCCTCGATTCTTTTAGTAGTCACCACTATGGAGACACATTAGCATTTAAAACAATAAAACCTATTGCTAACCACATGCCAGTCCCTGTCTGGTTAAAGGTTGCTATCATGTTGTTGCCACTACAAGTTGTCTAATCTGCTTTGTAATTACTCCACACAACCAACTTCCATATGTACCAGCTTGTCACATAAATTAGCCCACTCAATGGACAGGTGGTGGCAGTGGGGTCATACCACTGCCAGACATTCCCAGCTGTGGCTTGTGGTAATGTGGAGACAATCAATATGGTATGGCTGGCCGATGTAGTATGCTGATCCACCCCATATCATTCATTACGTAGAACAGCTGCTACATGGAGAGTAGTTTCAATGGGGTGGCTATTATAGCCTGAATTTGACCAGAAAACATCAAACATAGCATTTGTACTGCTGGCTAAACTTCCATAACTGACTGACTGAAAATACCTACTGATTTGAGTGGCGTGTGGAAAGAGAGAAAAATAAGATTAGGCTAGTCAACATTTCAGTGGTTCAGGAAGTTTTTCATGCATACAGACACTTAGCTAAGGTTGTCCAGCAATCTTGAATGAATAAACAAACAATGATTAAGGAATTAAATTGTTGCAATGTTAAGCTTAATTTTGTGAGCAATGATGGGCTTTGGGCAAAAAGGTATCGTTTGCAAGGTAGAAAGTACCCTTTAACTTCAACACTTTGTTTCCAATCCCAATGTATGGATGTTGCCCTGGAGTTTTGAGGACTCCCCACCCCTCACCCCCTGCTTTCTCTGCACCACAGTTCAATCAATTCAGCAGGGTCCCTTAAATCTCTAAGTAGCATTTCCAAGGGGCTTGAGTGTGTTGTGTGGGGAAGGGGGGCAGGGAAGCCCATTTCTGCTATTGCAGTTGCATGCTCCTGAATCTTCATCCAACCCACTTTCTAATCACAGTTCACATGTTCTTCTTCCTATCCAATATGATACATGAGCCTTAATTGATCTCCATGATTTAAAATAGACTTTCATCTCAAGATGTAGCCATTCTGACAACTTATTTCTATATCAAGCATCCCAGATGTTAAGAAAGTCTGTTGATATCTTTTTCAGATCTTCCTACCATTGGCAGTGAGGCAAGTGATAATCAGAAAGAGAGTGCTTTTGATGCCTTGCTTCCAGAAGGTTGCTTTCACACGACTCTCTTACAGTGCTTTAACTGTCATGGCTGTATCCTACAGAATCTTGACATGTGTAGATCAGGGAGCTGGTAGCGCTCTCTGGCAGAGAATTCTATGTAACCTCATGAAACTACAAACCTCATGATTCCATATAATGAAGCCATGTCATTTAAAGTGTTATCAAACTGTTATAATTGTGTAGTGTGAAAGAGACATTTCTCTCTCTCCAGATCAGCTTGCTTGTCACCTACTGATAATCTTCATTTGAGTAAGAGGCAGAAGCCCCTTTTCTTCTCCATGGCTTTTTGAATATCCGCTTCGTGTTTTAATCAATTGCTTTTATAATGATTTCATGGTATGTTTTTATTTGTTTTTTTAAAATAAACAAGTATCTATCTTCTTTTTTAAAAGGAAAGGTAGTCTATGAATTATCTTAATAAGTAAATATAACTGCGTTCTAAAGTCATGGCTTAACTTCTCAGCATGATTAACATGCATCCAGTGTGAACACTGGTATTTCAGAGATACAGAATACAATATTCCCAGCACAGATCCTCATTTATTCTCTTTGTTACTTACTACTGACTTGCCAAACACAATGATGCCAGGGCACTACAGTGTTATCGTGTTAATCTCAGTGTGTTGAGTCATAACTACTACCACTTCTTTCTTATCTTGTCATTATCTTCCTTTTTTCCTTCTCCTTCCTCCTCCTCATCTCTTTATTTGGTGTGCTCTTTTTACACACACACAGCTCATAACTCAATGAGACCACATCATTACAATAAACACTCTGGTTCAATTTCATTTCAAAATGTAATACAGAATTTTATTTCAAAATTCAAAATACAGTTGGCCCTCTGTATCCATGGATTTGGCATCCACAGATTCCGCCATCCATGGCTTGAAAATATTCACCCCCCAAAAATAAATTCTGAGAAACAAACCATGATTTTGCCATATTATATAAGGGACACATTTTACTATGCCAATTGTATATAATGGGGCTTAAGCATCTATGGTTTTTTTGTATCCACGGGGGATCCTGGATCCAAACCACAGCAGAGTCCAAGGGCCCATTGTATAACAACCCAAACAAACAATTCATACTAATAATATAGTCAGACATCCTTATCTGCAGAGGTTTGTTTCCCAGACTTTTACCATTGATACTGGAAACTGCAGATAACAGCGAACCCTATTAAAATAAATGATTTCTAGTGAAAACATACCATAGAGTCGTGCTGGAGGACCTAGAAGATGTCTAGAGAGGATATCTCTCTAGGCTCTTTCCAGTTCAACTCTATGGTATGCATCCCTTATTTTGTGTCCCATGGATAACTGAAACTATAGATATTGGTCCCATGGATACAGGGATCCAACTCTAACATCTTAAGTTTGAATTCATTATAAAACAGACAATAACAATTGTTATTGTTTATTTACAGTATATAGCTGTATACAGTATACAGCCACCAATGTACATGATGATTTACAAGTAAAACAACAAAAAGCAGCCAACCCTGCGAAAGTCACACAATCTAAAATATACAGATGTGCACACACAGGGGATGGACAGAGCAATGTAAATATAAAACGTCAATATAATTATAAAACAGATTATAAAACAATAATCAAATTACAAGATCAAGTGATACCATTCATTTATTTTATTAAAAACATCCCACTTTTCTTTTCAAAACAAAGTGACTTACAAAGCACGAAGACAACCATACTTAAAGCACACTAACAAGCTAAAAGTAGCAGTAAACATAAAAAGGAAAAATCAATATATAAAATGAAGCAATAGCAATTAATCAATTTTTATGAATACATAAAACCACAGGCAGAAATACAATATTTTCTTGCCCAGTTTGATATTAATAAATAAAGCAGCCAGCAGTCATTTCCTCAAACGTACCAGGTGCAAAAAACAGCAAGCAGATTCTCTAATACCTGGCAAGAGATGATTCTTCATATGATGGTGTAAAGGTTCTGGCAACAATATCCAGGAGCAGGAGGTGGGAGCAGGGAGTTGCTCTCTGTGCTTGAGATCAGAACATCAAAAAGCAACTTTTTGGAAGATAACTCCCAAAATTCATTGCTAGTCTCAACAAGTATAAGCATCCTCGACTCCTGACATCCTTCATTTCTTGTTATTTTGAAGCACCAGGACACCTACACATTCATATAATAACAGAAATAGTGTACTTGAGAGTTGTAAAACACTTTTTTCAAGTTCCTCTATTTTGCTTTCAATATAGTTATACTGAGGAAACTAGATGTCTAGGAAGTCAGCTATGAAAGTGTTTTAAGTTTTTGAAAAAATATGCAACACTAGATAAGAATATAAAAACACTGCTAGAGCTCTGCGAGATCAAACCAAAAGTCCATGTAGATGCTAGGCCAACATCCTGTTTCCCACAATGGCCAACCAGATGCTTCCTCCTTGGAAAGTTCACAAGAAGGGCATGAAAGGAATAGTCTCCTGCCATTGTTTGTCCTCACCATCTAGCATTCTGAGGCATACTGCCTTGGAACATGGAGGTTCCATTTAACACACCATGACAAACAGTGGTTGTTAAATCTGTCCTCCACGACTTTTGTCTAATCCCCATGGAAAGTCAATTAAGCAACTGGTGATAACATCATATTTAGCAGTATGTGCTGAAAATTAATTTTGTATTATGTGAAGGCCCCAAATGCATTGGCCTTTTCTGTTAAGATGCTTCAGTCCCTCCTTTAACTATCCCTTACTTGGTGATGTCATGTCCCCCACCTCCTTTAGCTGTGTGCATTTACAAGGAGAGGGTTAGGGTTAAGGCAGAATCTCTGACTAAACCTGGAAAAATATTTAGCAAAATAGGTTCATACACAAAATAGATCACCCCATTAAGTTGCTGCTTTGTTACCAAGATTTTTTTCCCCAAATGAAACTGACCTGTAGTACATGGGATTTTGTGTATGTGTTATGGGCAGATTTTTAGTGAGAAATAGAAAATTCCCATGCTATGGTTCCAGTTCAGGTCAGATTCATTTTTAAAACATTAGTAGGAAAACATATACATACTGGGATCATGAAAGAACCTCTTTCCATAAATATTATCTTAGAAATTCTGCATTAAGTCAAGCACTTAATGCATTTCTCATTAAAAGTGTGCCCACCCATGTGATCTGCTACAACTTGTAAGGCAAATCTCCCTACTCCATGTCAGTGTCTTGCTCTAGAACACACACACACACACACATGCCACATAAAACTGTCCCTTTAAAAAAGAAATTATGGAACAGGCAGCTTCTAGCACTATCAGTCAAAAGGTTTTGTGGAGTATTACATCATTATCTCTATATTTGAGGGGGGGTGCAGAAAATAAAAGATGTAGTAGGGAAACACCTCAGGGTACCAATGGGAGCCAACAGTACCTGGGCCTCCTATAAAATAAAATTTCTTGAAAGAGGCAGGATGATTGCACAAAAAGTCTGATATAAAGCATCCTAAACCATACAATTGAAAGATGTGGCTAGTCACATTCAATTTATTAGCATACAATTTACATCCTATAATTATTATCAAGTATTTCTATGATAGCTGATTTGGGGATTCAAAAGGATCTATGTCTCAGTACTATGTTTTCATACCATGGAGCTATAATAAGGCATAAATAATCTGGAATTATTGCTTTGCTGCTGTGTGCTTTGAAGTTGTTTTTGAATTATGGTGACCCTACGGTGACCTTATAAAGGGGTTTTCTTGGCAAGATTTATTCAGAAGTTTACCACTGCTTTCCTTTGAGGTTAAGAGTGTGACTTGTCCAAGGTGACCAGCAGTTTCCATGGCTGAGCAGGGATTTAAACCCTAGTCTTCAAGAGTCTTAGTCCAATGCTCAAACCACTATACCATGCTGGCCCATATTGCTATGGATCCCATTCATATGGATGTGTGATGTAATTTTGAAGTGGACATGGAAGAGCATCATGCAGACATCATGTGAGGACTCATGCCTCTGATCCATGCCACAGTGGCAACATTAAATACTGGCTCTGTGATCTTTAGCCCTGCCTAAATACTCTAAATGCACCAGATCCTGTCTGGATGGAGGCTGGATGGCCATCTGTTGAGAATGCTTTGATTGTTTATTCCTGCATGGCAGGGGGTTGGACTGGATGGCCCTTGTGGTTTCTTCCAACTCTATGACTCTATGATTTGATGAACTAGGAAGCTAAGCAGATTCAGGCCTGTGGCCATCAACAGGGGTGTGTGTGCAAATGGAGTACCTCGTAGTAATGGCATTTCGCAGCAGCAGCAACATGTCTTAACATTGTTTTTGGCATAAGAAGCCCCCATAATCTTTGCTTGCCAGATGGCAGCCATGAATGATTTACTCACATTATTTCTTCACTGCTGCCGAATTTTTTTTAAGTCATCTAAGGTGCGCTAGAGCAATATAGCAATTTTTCCATTTAACAGGAAAGCAAAACAAAAAACCCCACCCTGTTTTATCACCTTTGTAATCGCTTGCTAAAAATCCAACATGGTGGCAGTGGGCATTTGCCCTGTTAGCAAGTCCCATCCTTGCTGTCTCCCGGCCAATCAGCTTTGCACTTCCCTTTAAATTGCTTGTCCTAACAAGCAAGAATGTGCACCCCCTTATTGTTGTTGTTTTTAAACTACAGGAAAAACCACAAAGGCTTTTCCTGCATTGTTTTTGCTGTTTTGGGCCCCCCTCCTTCCGAAATGTGCAGAATCCCATTTAGACAGGGAGGATTACCAGCGAATTCCATGTGGGTTATTTTAACTGTTTAGACAGAGCCCTGGTTAGTACTTGGATGGGAGACTGAACACAAATACTAGGTGCTGTAGGCAGAGTTTCAGAGGAAGAAACTGGCAAAACTACCTCTCAGTATTCCTTGCCTAAGAAAACCCTATGGAATTGATGGGGTTTTTTTTTTCCATAAGTTGACAGGTGACTTGAAGGCACATGTACTGGGATCTTTACTGTGCAATCCATGGATTGGGCAGAGTTCAATGCAACAGTGAGGTGCCACGCCTCCACCCTATATTTTGCCTGCCAATGGACCAGAGTACTGGACTGACAGCTAGTGCTGTGCAGTGGTTAGTGCTGGCCTGGAACTTCTCAGATCCAGACTAATTTCCTGGCAAACCATTCAACTCACTTGGACCAGTCATTCGCTTTCACCTTGACCTACTTCACAGTCTAGTGAGGACAAAATTATTGTGAGGAAGAGGGCTGCATAGACCATCTTGAACCCAAAAGTGTGAGGAAGAGGGCTGCATAGACCATCTTGAACCCAAAAAGTAAAAATAAATAGTAATTGCATACAGATAGGAGAAACACACACACACACACACACACACAGTGTAGATGGTAGGTCTGAGATGCAAGGTTCGATGTTTTGACAGGTTTGGCAGAACCCAAATAATGAAAAACATTATTTTCCAGGAATTCCATTTTCATTTTCCGATAGGTGTATATATTTCACCTCACAACCGAAGGGCACCTACAATCTAGCTCTTACACGGAAACACATTTCCAGAGCCCCTTCAAAAACTTTACAGCGCGACGGGACCGTCTTCGTCTTTCTCTCCCTAGTTCTCACGTGTAGAAAGAGACACGGGCAGGGAGGAAGAAGTTCGGAAACGAAACAAAAACCTGTTGTGCCCGTCTCTGGGGGTATATTTAGGGAGGAGGGGGTATTTGGGGGTGGGCTGGGAGAGAGAGAAGGTAGAATTGCTCTGGAGGGGGGCGCCTGCCAGCAGCAAGGACGGCACAGCAAAACGCGCGCGTACAGTAGGTACAGTATGAGAGGCGGCGCCACCGAGAGCGCGGAAAGGGCCCTGCCCGGGTTGTTCTCCCCCTCCCTCATTAAAGGCAGCGTTTTTCCCCGCGTGAGGCGTGTACAGCTCGGCCTTGCCCGTCCGCTGCCCTGGCCTGCGCTATCACCACCCTCACCATCCTTCCCGCTCGCCCCAAGGTGCCTGTGCGCGAAAGCGAGGCGGCTGAGCCAGCTCCAAACCCTGGGCCGGGAGTGTGTGCGTTTGTGGGGTGGGTGGTTAAAGCTAAGGCGAGAGAGTTTCCTTGGAGCGCTCGAGTTGCTCCCTTCACTTTCGTGCTGAGAGGAAAGGGGCGGGAAGAAGCGGGGAGGGAAGGGATGGAGAACAGCCGGGCTTTCTGGCCCTTCAGAGCCCGCCGCTAGGAGACACGCCTGAAGAGAGAGGGCGCAATGGTGTTCCTCCTCCTCTTTCTCCTCCCTCTTTTCTCTCGCTCCTTCCCTTCCCTCCAGCCGCTCCACAAACCAGGAACCAGCTCCAACAGCGGCAGCCCGCTGTGTGTGTGAGTGTGTGAGAGAGAAATATTGGGAAGCAAAAGCAGGAGGCTGAGAAGGAAGGTGAAGAGGGAAGGATACACGCGGCCAGAAAGCTGCTCGGAGAAGAGGCGGCGGCGAGGGGGAGGGAAAGAAAAAGTTTACACCCTCCGAAGCGGCTCTGGCTCTCCCCGCTACCCACCCACCCACCCACTTGCTTCTTCCCTCGGTGACGCGGATGGGAGTTTTACCTGGAATGACAGAACTTTAGTGGGGGGGGGATAGTTGTCTCCCCCACCCCTTCATTCCGCGCTCTTTTTAAAATAATAATAATAACGACGACAACAACAAAAACAGTAATAAAATCTGCTGGATCCAAGGCTCCCTTCCTCCGCCCCCCACCCTGCCTCCGTCCTCACGCCCTCCTCCAAGCAACGGTCGGCGATGTGACAGCCAAGGGGGCAAACCGGGAGCCAGCCTGCCTCGTTGCGGAGAGCTGTCACCAAAAGGAGGCTGATCCGAGCGGACTTCTCCGTTTTCCAGTTGCCCGGCCTCTTCCAGAAAGAGAGAGACAGAGAGGCTGGAAGTACTGCTGCCTCCCCACCCCCCTTTTTTTGCTGCTGCTGCTTGCCGCCAGGGTTTGCGTGTGAGATCGCTGCAACCTCCTCCCCCCCCCCATCATCCCTAGTCGGTCGGTCTGTCTGTCTATCTGTCTGCTACCTAGGATTTAACCCCCGTCTCTTCTGGATCCACCTTCTTTCGTTGCCGTTCTTTTTTTTTTCCTCCGTGTGTGTGTGTGTGTGTGTTTCCTCCTCCTCCACCCCCCCCCCATCGGCCGCTGTCAGTCCTTCTGGATCAGAGAGCTTGGAGGGACTTGCCTCCTCCGGCCATTGCACGTCGTAGCAGGGGCTGCTGTTGCTGTTGGTGGTGGAAAATTTTAAAAAAACAAAACATGAAGGTGAGTCCCGGGATTCAAAACAACCACCGCTGCCACAAAACCCACCATGCTTTTGATCCGAGACCTTGCGCGGACAGGTAAATAACAACACGAGAGCTTGGAAAAGAGGGGGAGCGGAAAGGAAGCGCTTCATCGAGCTCCACTTCAGAAGATGGGTGTGGATAATAGTAATAATAATAATAATTATTATTATTTAAAAGGAGAATTCATGGCTGATACTAGTTACTAATAAGCCCTCTTCTCCAAGGAGAAATGTGCAGAAGAGGCGCTTCCAGGTCATTGCTAGTCCTGTGCATATCCGATTAAAAACTTAGTGGTGGGGATGGAGGGGAGCGAGGGAAGAAGCCCAGGCGACCAGCCCGGCCTTGGGAGAGGTCTGGAGCCGGGCTCTGGTGTGAGGAGTCGCTCGAAACCCCCTTCAGTAACCTGTCAGAAGGCTTTAAAACAGGCTGAAGGACATGGGAGCTCTGAAATAAGCCTGTCGACATTTCCGACTTCTTATAGTCCCTTTTAGTTAAGAAAACAGACCCCCCCCTCACCCCCGAATTTTGAATATTCTCGAAGCAGATTGTGTGTGTGTGTGTGTGTACATACAAATACAAAATCTGTTTCGAGAATATATATATATATATATATATCTTTAAAGGCGTCTTTGGGGAGGATTAGTCTCTCGCGCTCTATGGACTTTTCGCCGCTTCTCTTGCCCGAGGTGCCTGGGATTTCATTAAACTTTATTTCTGAGGGAGTTATTTTTGCTCTGGGTATTAAATGGAGAGAAACGGGATCAAGATGGGTGTGTGCGCCAACGGAGGGGAGGGGGAAGATGTCTGCTGGCGGGAGGAAGCGGGTGGGTGAGGGGGGGAAGACATTTTCACCGCTGATTTTTTATTTTTTGGCGGGGAGAGGCTGAGGGGTGACAGCTTTTATTGACCGTTGGAAAGGTGCGGCGTTTACAGTCAGCTCTCCCAAAGGAGCTGTGTGTGTGAGAGAGAGACAGAGAGAGGGAGGAGGGGGGGAAATGTCATTGTCTTCCTAAAATATATTTAGAAACTCTGGCCGCAAAGATGGAGCGTTGTGGCGAAGTGCTTCTCAGTCCTCATTATGGTCTCTGGAGTTTTGGGAGTTCCGTTTGATGGCTCCCACTTAGGGGTCCTTTGCAACTTGAATAATTCATCCTCCTCATCCTCATCCCGAGCAGCACCTGGCAAAAGATTATACCAGACGTAATAAAATGCAACCAGGAAACCAGAGGGCAAGTCCTTGAGCCTTTTAATAGGTTTCTATTTGGTGTGTGTTTTTGCGGGTTTTTTTTTTAATGATTATTGCATTGGAAACAGTGGTATTCTCCGACGTTGTTTAAATAAACATGGGTTTTATTTATTTATTTATTTAAAAATTGAGCTTGCTTTCGCAAAGGGGAGGCGGGGGAGAAGAGGGGGGGAGGCAACGGCCAGGGCGCAGAACGGAAGCGTCCCCCCCCCAGCACTCACCTTGGCACAGGTGGAGTTAATGCCTCCGACGAGGGGCGGGCAAAGGAGGCCCGGGAAGCCAACCCCCAATCGGGATGTTGCCTCCATTAAACAGAGCGAGGCAGGCAGGGAGGGAGGGACGTGGGATGTGACTTGGAAAAGAGAGGCAGGTTGAGGGCGTGGGAGCTGGTCCTAAGTCACCAGGGGGGCGGGCTGAGAGGATTTCGGGAGGCTTTCGCTTAAAAGCCCTTTCAGTCTCTCTCTCTCTCTTTTTTGGCCATATGTTTTGGTGAAAGTTGCCCCCTCCTCTCTCCAATATGATCCGATTAGTTCCTAAATCTCACTTTTCCTCCCATGCGGGGATGGTGAGCATTGGTGGTGGTGGTTGAGGGGGGGAAGAATTTGCAGGTTTCCCTCTCACCATGCCTCCCCCCCCCTCCTTGCTGAAACCCGAGCTGGGGCGCTGCGCTTTAGGGGAGCTCTACAGCTTTAAGGGGAGATACATTTTCTCGCTTGTGTCGCAGCAACTTTGTATCAGTCATGTCGCCCGCCGACTGAGTGACAAAACCTCCTGCCCAATGGGAAGCGCCCGTGGGCCTTGATACCGCGGCTTGGCTCTCCTCGCCGGCCAATGGGGAAGCGGGGGAGGCGGGACCTTGCCCTGAACTTTAGGTCTGAACATGTGACATATTTTTAAAAGGACTTGGCTCCGTCTCTCGCGCGTCCCCCCCGCCCTCCTCCTCCTTCCTCCTCTCCCCCCCACCAATCCTGCACTGTGTCATTGGGTTGACAAGAACGAAATCCGAGGTAAAGGTACTTTCTGAAGAGCAGAGTCTTCCTCCCTCCTTTTCCCAGCTCCAGACTGTCCTGTTAGTTGCGACCGTGCATGTTGGCTGTAGGTGGATGACACTTGGAAGGGACGCGTGGATTACACCAACAGGTGGAAGGGGAAAGGCAACAGAGGTGGGAAACTGCAACCTGTCGGTAAAAGTTGTAACAGAGCCGGGGGGAGGAAGTCTGGGGTTAGAATTTTTAATTGCATTTTATTTTTTAATCGCTTGGAGGATTTTTTTTTTCCCCAAGTAGGGGGAGGGTGAATGATATGTGCTTTGGAAGATTACTATATGGGCATGTTGGAGGTGGGTGCACACGCGTGTTTTCTATGCTGCGTGTCCTCCTCTCTTGTTGCGTTGACCATTGGGGTTGTACAAGGCACAGGTGCTTCTGCCAGCCCGTGCAATTTTAAATCAAGTTATTCCTGGCAGATTCCCCGGGGAAGAGATCCCCAGGAGAAAGAGAGCCCAGCGAGAGAAAGATTTGCCAGCCAGAATGAAGGCGGGATTTGGGAGGGGAAAGAAGGGTGGAAGTTAACTTTTGCAGCGGCCTGACAACCCAGTCAGGATAGAATGTCCGCACAGGCAAAGCCTAAAGGAGGGACATCGCCGTTTTCACGCTGGGGTTGCATGCTTTCTTTGGGTGGGAAGCTGGGTTGGGTGAAGTTGCATGCTGGGTTTAGGAGCAAGGCTTGGGTCTGGAGGCTGCAAGCTAGGTTTTCAGTCTGAGTTACAAGGGCTGTAGGGCAGGGCAGCAACTAGCCAGTTTAAGGCAGAAAAAGAAAGGCTTGCAGGAATCCAATAGGGGTTCAGATTTGGGGGAAAGGTTGCTTTCCATGCATATTATTAAAGCTTTAGGACTGTTCTTTGAATAAATCAGAATATCGAGCCTGTGCAATGGATTTGTCCGGTGGAGCGCAGCGTGCACAGAACTGGCCTCACCCTTTAAACCAAAGGTTCATCTGCTGGCCTTGCAAGCATGGACGGTAGCAGTGAGGTTCTCGGGCAGTAGGTTTGATTAGAGTCTCCTTCTCTTAGATGGTTGACCTTACAGGGTTGGACGAGCACCATCTACCCGGGTTTGGGATTAGTTTTCCTTCTCCTAGGACGGTTGCTATAAGGCTAGAGAGCCCATCCTGCCCCTTGACGCTCTTTGTCAAACCCTTCAGTTTTGACCTGTCTGGCATGGGAGACCCTACCGGTGGCTATTGTGCCACCCGCCAGCATATCTCAAAACATCATTAGGGTACGCAAGCCCCTCTCCCACGACAAGGGGGCATCAATGGAGAGATGTACTTTGCTATATGTAGCATGTAAGGCTTGCACTTTAGGTAACCCAAATCAGAATATAGCTTTCATCTATTTCAGTTGTGCTCAAGTTGCTGAGAACCTCCTCCCAGACGCACTTGGAGTTGGAATTCTTTTCAAATAAACGTCTGAACAAGCAGATCATAATGAAAGAAGTTCCAAGTGGGATAGCAGGGCTAAGGGTACCATGCCATCCTCAATTTCATTTTAGAAATTTAACTTGTTTTATTTACTCTTTCATCATGTTTGAAGATAGCTGTTTTAATTCTGCTACATGCCATGATGAAAAAGTCAGTTTTGGTCCAGGTGGTATTAAATATTGATAGATGGAATGTTGCTTTAAGCTATTATGGAATTAGAGATGAAAGGAAAGCCAATGGTTGAGTGGAGACAATGTTATGTGTTGTTGGTTTATATTGTTGGTGCTTGATGCAAAATAAGGGACAGGCTGTTTCAATTTTTCTGTGTCTTTATTTTCCATATGAAATACAGTAATCACAAATGTTTATTAATCCCCACTGGATCATGGACATCAAAAGGCAGCCCACTTCTGTGTGCTCTCCCTGGCCAAACTTGGCATGCAAGTGGTTTGTGCAGAGGTCACCTAAAGTCAATCTTAGAGGCTGAGTTAGTGGACTGATTCCTCAGTTGAGCTGGGATGTGGGTTACTAAGGGCCAAGAAGGTGATAGGGAATTAGTGCAGGAAATATGATTGCAGTAGTAGTGGCCAGTTCACTAATAGTGTCAATAATGCTAACTCTGTGAAGCTACTTGCCACGTATGTCCTGAGGATAAAATTAGATATTGTACAGTGTGTTGCAGATACAGATCTTTTGTTTTGAAGCTAAAAAATGGCGTTAACTACAGTTGCCAGGCACCAGGTGAATTTGGTGAAACATCTTTAGGCTAGTTCAGGTGTCTGAAATTCCAGGCATCACAAGTCTCTGTCCGCTAAAATAATGAACCTTGCCAATACCTCAATTCTCTCTGGGTTCTTGAAACCTACAAGAGTACTTTAATGCCTGTGTCTTTTTATGCCGAAGACATCTCTTATCATGATCAATAGTAGCTTGGGCACAGAGAGATAACCAGAGTAAAAAAAGTCTCCTGCCAATCTCCAGGTGAACTGCACGAGCCAAAGTCAAAAACACATCCCCAATTTTGGGAGAAGAGCATACAACACTAGTTATATTTTTACCCATGTTTTATTGGTTTTTGGACAGAGGGTGGATGGCCATCTGTTGGGAATGCTTTGATTGTTTTTTCCTGCATGGGGGGGGTTGGACTAGATGGCCCTTGTGGTCTCTCCCAACTCTATGATTCTATGATGTTAAGTGAAATTTGTTATTGTTCCCCTTCTGAGAAAGTTTTGTTCTCTGTATTATGTAAAACAATCTCATTTTTTATTTCAAAAAAAGTACATCACAAATGTACATCTTATGGTGCAGTTAGGTTTTTTCCTAACTTAAAACATCCGATTTTGTTTAAATCCAGGGGGAAGTTGAATGACGTGATACAAATTTGATGCATACATGCCATGGTTTGCTACAAATGGCTTAATGTGAGTCAATCAATTCATTATCTATAATTTTTGGATATGATGTTACACATACTTTTGTCGTCCTTTGTTTTGTAAGACTACATTTGTGACCTTATGTGCCTTATATATTTGAAGTAGTCTGACAGCTTCTCTATTAATTATTTACAGAAACTAAAATAGTATGTTTCTCACATTTGAGTAACTATGGCTTTATTTTATATCTACTTTAATCTAGATGTAGATATTCAACATAAATACTTCAGTATAAATAGGATGACAAGCAAATACAGTATTCAGGAATTAAAAAGTTAAATAACTGAAATAGTACATCATCAATAGTACAGCAAGGGCAAGTAAATAAATGATGAAGTAATGCTTAAGTAGGAGGTATATTGTAGAAAAAAATGAATAATGCAAGCATACTTGCAGAATTTTTAAAAAGGCATTTATTGGAAGAAGGCATGCATAAGCTAACAGTTCATCCTAACCCATTCATCTCATGATGAATATTTTCTGGATAACGGAACAATGACTTAGATTCCTCCACTTCTTAATAATTCAAGTAATTTTCTTGTTTGTTTATTATAATCAGGATATAATCACAGGCAGACAGTTAATAGTTTCTTTTAGATATTGTCATTGTATTACATACAGAATAGTGTCCTTGCAGACAGAGTTTACTTGTTGCTCAGCTGGGATATGGTGTAACCAGCCTTCAGCTGCAATCCTAAACACAAAAATCAACTCCACTGAAATTACAGACTGTATTTTGGGATTTGGATTAAAGTATCACTTATTTTATATTTGATTATGTGAGAAGGAAGAATGATTTAGAAAGACTAAAATAATAATCGTACATACACCTCCTACAGAATAAGCCCCATTGCACGCAATAGGTTTTACTCCTGAAAAAATATGCAAAGGATTGTATTGCAGGGCTACCATCCTGTGCCCAGTTACCTGAAAAGAAATCTACTAACCACTGTAGAACTTAATTCTGAGTAAACATGCATTAGGGCTGCAGGATGCAAAAAAATATTGGCTTTGTATTCATAGAAATGTAAATGTCAGCCGGACTAAAAAAAAAATACAAGGGTGAGGTTTAAAGTTAGCAGAAAAACTGATAATACTGTTACACTGTAGAATCCATGTTTAATTTTGATTTCATATTCATGCTTCTGGCAGACTAGGTAATGTCATTGTGTTGGGGCAGCAAGCTTGTACCTGCTCATCCACTTTACCTTGGACTCCCACGTTGTTCGATATAAAGCCTGCATACTGCATATGTAACTGATAATACAGATTTGGCCTTCTCGTTATAATAAATTGTGTATTATCAAGTGTGTGTGCATAGGAATTTATAGTATATACAGTAATATACAGCATTTACAGTAAGTGTATAATTTTTTTGCAGGATAAAAGGGTGAAACACTGTACCTAGCAGGTTTCTTCCCAAATTGACAGTGTTGGAAGAGGGGACAGCAATTGCACCATAGGAAAGCCCTTGTTATGATAAGCATAAAAATATATTTTCATATCTTGTCTCCTCATATCCTTCTGCTGTTTTCACATCTGTTTGAAATGATTCTCCATACTCCTTGTGGAGATGCTAATCCTGATTTAAAGAGACCAATGAGAATCCTGACTTAAAGAGACCAATGTAGGTTCATCCCCATTGAACTATTAGGTACATTAGCTCCCCAACTACAAAGATGATTTAACATCTTTTGCCTGATGAAGAAGCCAGTAGAGCTTTGAAAGCTTCATGTGTTTTGCATTTGGTTAGCTGATAAAGCTATCACTTATTTGTGGATTTTGGATTTTGTTTTGCTGCATGGCCCACGTGGCTACCCCTGAATGTTTTGTATAAAATATGTTCAAGATGCTGTGGGCAACACTGAAGAACCACAAAGTCTAGTCCAACCCACGCTTTAGGTGTGATGGCGCTTATATAGATGTTAGTATGAATACAGTTTCTCGTGCCCATGTGAGTAGAGTCCAAACAATTTCCTCGAATTATGCAGAAAATTTAAGTGGCCTTTTTGAAAACTAGTCAACTATCAACACATCTTATAGTTGTCCCTTCATATTCGCTGGGGTTTGGTTCCAGGACCTCCGTGGATACCAAAATCCGTGAATACTCAAGTGCCATTATATGCAATGGCATAGCAAAATGGTGTCCCTTATATAAGATGGCAAAATCGAGGTTTGCTTTTTGGATTATTATTTTTTTAAGAATATTTTCAAGCCATGAATACTTAAATCCATGGATACCAAAGCCGTGGATACAGAGGGACAACTGTACACTTTATTTCGGTTTGTCCTAAGAGACATGCTGGCGGAAATGTTAAACTGGAGGATGAGGCTACAGTTGTAGTTGTCACACATTCCTAATGGTTAGAAAAATATTGTATGGTGTCTGTTGTTATACTGTAAAATGGTTACTATATCTTTATAACAACACAGTACTCAGAAAATATTCTTGTTAACATATAATAGATGTTCAGCCTGCCTGTTTTCTGAGCCAGTCATTCCTGATTTCATTCCAGATTAGGTGAATGCTGCTAAATCTGTGTAAATTTAAGTCATATCAGCAACTCTGCCAGAGTCTATTATTATTTAGTTATTTATACCCTGCTCTTCAGCCACAGGGCTATCAGAGCGGCTTACAAATTGTTTTAAGGAATAGCAATTTACACATCTACACTGCATTAAGCAGCTTCCAATGTGTGTTAGCTAACTGACCCCGCAAGCTGGGTACTCATTTTACCAACCTACGAAAGGATGGAAGGCTGAGAGAACCTTGGACCCCTCTGGAAGCGAACTTGCAACGTGGTGACTTGCAGTACTGGCATTTAACCACTGCACCACCAGGGTATACCACTATAGAAAGAGGTGCATGTTTAAATAACATAATGTTAAACAAATAGATTCATATGGCCCCAAACTTACATATGATGATATATATGAAAGAAAAGGGAAAATGTGCCACTTGAGGAGTTTATAAATTGTAGCACTTGCCTGGTGAAGTTATAAAGTTATAAACTCCTCAAGTTTATAAATTGTAGCAGTTGCCTGGTTAAGTTGTACACCAGTCCATAGGAGAATGGTATCGACTTGCTGGTGTAGCACAGGACCACATGTGGCATTGAATGTGGCCTGGGGACATACATATACACCCTTCAGTAAGCCAGGATATTGAGGCTTAAGTCTCCAAAAAAATCTGTGCATCATTGTGACTGTGAAGGAAGTAAATGCCTCTCTTGTGTCCAAGCAACCTCCACCTAAATTGCTATTTCCCATTTGCTATTAGCAGTTGGAATACAGCAACCTTAGAAGTCTGGGAAGAGCAACCCACCCATGAGTGCAAGTGATCACCAGTGTTGTGCAGAAATGTAGGACTCAGGCCCAGTCAGCAGTCTTAGGTTCCCAGCTGGGTTGGCTTAGCTCCCTGGGCTGGAGAATGTAAATGGGACTACTGTGGGGGTGAGTGGTACAAGAGTGAGGACCTATCCTGCTACTGCTTTGCAGGGTGGAAAAAACCTTGCCTACATAGAGACACTGCCTTGCCAGGATAAACAACAGGGTATGTTGTGGGGAGGGGAGGTTTGTTGCCAACAAAGGGAGGGAGGTAATGATACTCGGGGAGCTGCCATTCAAGTTATACAAGCTGGAGGGAGATATGGAAATGGGAGAAGGTTGTGCTGTTGTGGGGGTAGAGTTTACAATAGGGTGTTAGTCACCCCTCAAACTGTCTCCAATCTCAAATAATCTGGTTAGCCATGGCAGCAATCCCTGTGGGTTGAAAATGCTGCTGCTTAATGCTTGGTCAGTGAATGGTATAATAACTGCCATTCAGGACTTGATCCTGGGTGAACATGCCAGCCTGGTATGCATTACAGAGACCTCATTGGATGGGGCTGGGAGAGTTAATTTCTCTCATCTTTGCCCACCAGGATTCTTTGTGCAGCAGCAGGCAAGACCTGGGGTGGGGAGGTGGAGTTGCAGTGGTCTATCAGGATAATTCCCCCTGACCAGGCGCCTTATTTCTCGGTGTGTTTATTTAAAGGTGGGTAGCCAGGACGGATTAGGAATTCTGTTGGTGTACTGCCACCATACTGCTCAACGGTCTCCCTTTCTGAGCTAGCCAGTTTGGTCTCAGGGAGTGGTGTTGGAGTCTCTGCAGCTTGTGATGCTGGGGGACTTGAACATCTATGCTGAGGCTACTTTGTCAGGAGTAGCTCAGGGCTTCATGTCTGCCATGAGAACCATGAGTCTGTCCCAAGTGGTATATAGCCCCAATCATGCTGCTGGGCACACTTTAGACCTTATTTTCTGTAGTGGAGGATGATGTAGTGGAAATGGAGGACCTTTTTATTGTTCTGTTGTCCTGGACATATCACCTTTTGGTCAGGTTTAGATTTGCTGGGACACAGACCCTCTGCAGGGGTGAGGGACCCATTAAGATTGTCTGCCCTAGGAGGCTTATGGATTTGGGTGGATTCCTAATGGCTCTTGGAAAGTTTCCTGCTGCCTTGGCAGGTGATCATGTTGAAGACCTAGTTGATCTCTGGAATGGAGAAATGACCAGGGCAATAGACATAATCACTCTTAAGAGTCCCTTCTTATGGAATGGAGCTATACCAGCCCCCTGGTTTTCTAAGGAGCTAGCAGTGATGAAACAAGTATATATTGTATTATTGTATTTTTAATCTATTGTTTTATGGAAGCCTCCTTGGGTCCCATTTTGGAAGAAAGGCAACATACAGATGAAATAGATAAATAAATAAAATGTAAATAAATAAATACACAGAGACTAGACTGATTGACAGGCAGAAAACTCACTGTGAGTCCATCTGAAAACAGGCCTATGGTGGGGCAATAGAGGTAGCAAAAAAGGTTTTCTGGCTAACACTATTGCATCTGTATAAACCATTCAGCAGAGCTCTTTTGAATGGTCAGAGATCTGGTACAATCTGGCCCAAAGGAGAATCGAAGCCACTGAACAGCCCATTACAAAGAATTTGCCCACCATTTTGCAGTTAAAATTGCTTGGATTTGCTCTGACGTAGACACCAGAGCTGATACAGTTCTGGTGGATGTAACCTTGGCCCGTGTTTGTACAGTGTTGATGGGTATTTTTCAATTTGTGCAGCCTCAAGATGTGGACAGGATCCTTGGAGAGGTGAGACCCACCACATGTGTAATAAACCCTTACCCTTCCTGGCTAATTAAACAGACCAGAGGAGGACTAGCTGAGTGGCAAGGAAAGTGATTAATGCTTCTTTGCAACAAGGTAGGGCCCCAGGATGCCTGAAGGAGACTGTGGTAAGACTTATTCTGGGGGGGAAACTTCTTCAGATCCTACTATACTAGATAACTATAGGCCAGTCTTCAAACCTTCCATTTTTGGGTACATATTTAAGGTACTAAAATATGTAGTGGCTTCTCAATTCCAGGGGTTCCTGGATGAGGTGGACTATCTAGATCCATTTCAGTCTCTACGGACAAGAGATATGTTTGGTTGCCTTGGTAGATGACAGGGGAAATGTGTCCCTGTTGGTTCTGCTAAAACTCTCAGTGGCTTTTAATACCATTGACCATGGTATCCTTCTGAATTGCCTCTCTGGGATGGGGCTTGGAGGTACTGTTGTACACTGGCTCTGTTCTTTCCTGGAGGAGTACTCTTAGAGGGTGGTGCTGGGGGATTCCTGCTTGACTTATTGGCCTTTGGCCTGTGGAATCCCTCAGGGTTTGGTCCTGTCCTCTATGCTATTTAACATCTACATGAAACCTCTGGGAGATGTTGTCTGGAGTTTTTGGGTCAGGTGTCACCAGTATGCTAATGATACCCAGACTTATTGCTACTTTCCACCTAATTCAAAGGAAACTGTTGCCATGCTAAACTGGTGCCTGTCAGCTGTATGAGGACAAACAAATTGAAGCTTAATCCAGACAAGACAGAGATGCTCCTGGTCACTTGAAAAACAGATTTGGGAATAGGGATTCAGCCTGTGTTAAATAGGGTTATACTCCCTCTGAAAAAGCAGGTTTGCAGTTTGGGAGTACTCCTGGATTCAGCTTTGAGCCTGGAGGCCCAGGTTTTAGCAGTAAACAGGAGTGTTTTTGAACAGCTAAAGCTAGTGTGCCAACTGCACCCAATCCTGGAGAAGTTGTATGTGACCATGGTGGTACATGCCTTGGTTGCATCCCATTCAGATTATTATAATTAATCCTACATGGGGCTACCTTTGAGAAGTGCCGAGAAACTTCAATTGGCCCAAAGAGCTGCAGCAGGTTGTTAACTGGGGCTGGCTACCGGGAGCACACAACTCCTTTGTTGCAACAGTTCCATTGGCTGCCGGTCTTTTTCTGGGCACAATTCAAAGTACTGGTTTTGACTTTTAGAATCATAGAATTGTAGAGTTGGAAGAGACCACAAGGGCCATCCAGTCCAACCTCCTGCCATGCATCCTGCCTGCCACGATCAAAGCATCCCTGACAGATGGCCACCCAGCCTCTCTTTAAAGACGTCCAAGGAAGGAGACCCCACCATGCTCTGAGGGACTGTGTTCCACTGCCAAACAGCTCTTACTGTCTGAAAGTTCCTCCTAATGTTGAGGTGGAATCTCTGTTCCTGGAGCTTGCATCCATTGTTCCCCGTGTTCTAGTCTCTGGAGCAGCAGAAAACAAGCTTGTGCCATTCTCAATGTGACACGCCTTCAGATACTTAAACAGGGCTATCATATTGCCCCTTAACTGTCTTTTTTCCAGGCTAAACATACCCAGCTCCCTAAGTCTTTCCTCATAAGGCATGGTTTCCAGACCTTTCACCATTTTAGCTGCCCTCCTCTGGACATGCTGTAAAGTCCTGTACAGCTTGCGTCCAGGTTATTTGAAGGGCTGTATTGTGACTCTCTTTGTGAGACCATTAGAGATCTAAGATCATCTGGAGAGACCCTTCTCTCTGTCCCACCATCTTCGCAGGCTTATTTGGTGGGAACAAGGGATTGGGCCTTCTTCGCAGCTGCTACCATACTTCGGAACTCCCTCCTTAGAAAGGCCAGGATGCCCTATCCTTGCTGTCTTTCTTTCAGCAGGTTAAAACGTTTTTGTGCCATCAGGATTTTACAAATTGACTAAGGTTAGGCTTTTAGTGCTGTGCAGTGCTGTTTTAAAGGTTTGTATATAGTCTTTTAATGCATTTTAATATTTTTAATATTTAATGTTTTAATTTCATAAATTGTTTAATTGTTTATTAAATCTTACATTTATACTTTTATTCATGCTTTTCATAGAATCATAGAATTGTAGAGCTGGAAGAGACCACAAGGTTTTAATTTGTACTGTTTTAAATATGTTGTTTTCCCCCTTGAGTCCCATTATCAGGAGAAAGGCAGGATATAAATGAATATAATAATAATAATAATAATAATAATAATAATAAAAATAGGTGTGGTCCCTCTAGCTTTGAGGGCCACATAGAGAGTGGCCAAGCTTTGTGTGCAACCCCAGGACTGCAGATGGCACACCGCAGGCTTTAAAAAAGTATCAGATTTAAGCCCTGCAGCTTCAATCACCATTGTGGAAAATGACTCTCAAACCAGAGTTGCAAATCATCTTTGTTGACAATTGATCAGACTCTATAAGTCAGGTTTTATGTCCTTATAAAATAGCTAACATTAGTTCAACCAAAATGGTAAAGCTTCAGATGGTTTCTGCAATGTAACCATAATTGATTTTTCACATAATTGATTTTTCACATGCCGGTTGCCTGGGACTTACCAGGCGGCCGCTTTTGCGGCCGGAGTCCCCCGCGCCCGGGCAGCTGCTCCACGTGGCCGGCATGGGCTCTGCCATGCCGGCCGTCTCCTTCCTCCTTCTCCCCGGTCTGAGCTTCAGGCCGGGGAGAAGGATCGTAAGCCAGCCAATGGGAGGGAGACAGCTCCCACCTGATTGGCTGGCTCCGGCCAGTCAGAGTCTGTGCTCAATGCGGCATCTGATTGGCCAAGGGGGGCTAGTCCCCAATGCGGTCCGCCGGCCGGGTATAATTGCCCGGCCGGCTCTCGGCCTCAGCAGTTGGCTCTTGCGAGCCGAAGACCCAACCCACCCACCCTTTAGTCAGTGGTTTTTTGTTAGCTAGGTTTGCTTTATTTGTATGTATTTCCTTATCACAACTTTCTGGCTGTGCGGTGGGCATGAGTTTTTGTCCTGTCAAAGGGGGGTAGCTGGAAGCAACTGTTGGCTTCCGGGGTCCGGGGTCTGGACCCTCCCCTGGAGATGGCTCCCCCTCCCCCTTGACATTTCGGGCACGTGATCAGTCACGTGATGGTCACGTGAACTCTTCATCCTCCGGACACGTGACTGATCTCGTGACTTGGCCTCACGGCCTGGCACATGATCTGTCATGTGTTCCTTCCGGTAACTCATGCCCAGACCAACCTTCCGCGACTATCACCAAACAGAAAGTTGTGGCCTTTCCGCCAACCTTTTTTACTTCTTGTAAATAAATCTTTTTGTGCATTATTATTGTGTGTATCCTCGTGATTCGGCTGGGACGGGGCGGGGGCCACCTTGACTCTCGGTCGCAAAAAGAGCCCTGGTGGCACAGCAGTTAAATGCTAGTACTGCAAGTCACAATATTATGAGTTTGATCCCAGAGGATTCCAAGGCTGATGCAGCCTTCCATTCTTCCATAGGTCAGTCAAATAAGTACCCAGCTTGTTGGGGGCAATTAGCTAAGAAATGTTGTAAAACGCTTAGGGAATGCTTTGGCACTGATAAGTGGTATATAAATATCAATGCTTATGCTATAATTAGAAAACACAGGCTTGTATCTAATCTGAAATAATATTGTCTTCTTTTCTGTTCCAAAGCAACTCAGCAAAAGCAACTTAGAACTAAGTTGTGTGTTTAAAAAAAAAATACAAATGTTCTAGGTATGTACTAGTACATATGTGTGCATATAGTACATATAAAATACATTTACTCTGTACTAAATGTGTACAGTGTCTCTTCAAACAGCACCACACTTTCAAGAGTAGAGTAATGTCTAGCAGCTTTATGTAAGATTTGTGCACTGAAAACATCAGGTTTCTTATATAAAGGGACAGAACCATGGCTTCCATTTACTTACTCCATATTTATTTACCCTATTTGTCTTTGGTAATGTCTGCTGGCTGGGAAAGGAAAGGTGTATTTGCTTTACAGGCAGGAAATCCTGGGAATTGTGTGTCCCAAGACAGGATAGCAGTTCTTAGGATTCTAGGAGGAAAGTCACCATAGTTGACCCAGTTATACCTGTCATGTTTCATTGGCAAAAGAGAAAGAAGAAAGCACTTCCTTCTTCCTTCTTGATTGGCTATGATAGACTTATTAAATACTCATTATCATAGTCAACTGTTTTACCAAAAGAAGCTTGGAGCTTGCAAATGGAGGATTAAATGTACTCTGAGATCTTTTTATCTACTGTCAAAAGCAAAGCAAATTAAAACAACTTTACTAGGTTGTCTCAGATACTAGGTATTATTTTTAGCTTAAAAACACTTCCCAGTGGTGGACAGGGAATAAAACAGAACATCTAGTCTTCTATTTTTAAAAGCTTGATAATATTTACAATATGTGCAGTGCAATCCCCTGCATGTTTCTTGGAAGTAGTATCCATTATGTTCTGAGATTTTCTCTTGAGTTGAGTATGTGACATAATTTACATGTGCATATATACTTACTTTTTAATTTGCTAATTTCTTTTACTAGTTATGGAGACCAAAGGCTATCGCAGTTATCCAGAAAGCTTAGATATGGAGAGACACTGGAGTCAAGGTTCCCAGTCTATGGAGTATACCGCTGCAGGAGCAGAAGAGCCAACTGAAGAAAGTAATAACTATATGGAGATTGTCAACGTGAGCTGTGTAGCTGGTGCTTTTCCAAACAGCAGTGCTCAAGGAAGCAACAAAGAAAAATCTGAACTACTTTCTTGCCTACAGCAAGATCACAATCAGCCTGGAATTTTAACCTCTGACATAAAGACTGAATCAGACTCAAAGGAACTTTCTGCAACAGTAGCTGAATCAATGGGTTTGTACATGGATTCTGTAAGAGATGCTGATTTTACCTATGATCAGCAAAGTCAACAAGGAAGCATAAACCCCGGAAAGATGTATCAAAATGTTGAGCTGGTAAAGCTATACAAAGAGAATGGCCACCACACCTCTCCCTTGAACACCCCAAGCAGGCCATTGAGACCTTCTGTAGACTGTGCAAGCTCTATGAATGGCAGCATCATGCCTCAAATCATGAAAAGTCCTAGAGTAACTCAAGAAAAGAGCCCTCCTGACTGTAGTCCTCAAAGTATGACTTCTTCTGTGTGCAGCCCTCCTGGAATTAATTCTGTGTCTTCAACTACACCCACTAACTTTGGAAATTTCACAGTTAATAGTCCAGTCAACCAAGGAACACCTTTGTCATGTTCACCCAACATTGAAAACCGAAGCTCAATGTTGCACAGTCCTCCACATGCTAGCAATATGGGGTCTCCTCTTTCTAGTCCTATGAGTAGCATGAAATCACCAATTTCAAGTCCTCCTAGTCATTGTAGTGTGAAATCTCCAGTTTCAAGTCCTAATAATATTACCATGAGATCTTCTGTCTCCAGTCCTGCAAATATGAATTCAAGGTGCTCTATTGCCAGCCCTTCCAATGCCAATAATAGGTCCACTCTTTCTAGTCCGGCTGTTAGTACTGTGGGGTCCTCTATGTGTAGTCCAGTAAATGGTGCACTAACTTTTCCTGCATCTAGCACACCTGTTGGACCCAGCACAGGCCAAGACATTGTTTCTAGTCCAGATACAAAGGACATTAAAGGTGCTCCACAAATCATATTTCCTAAAATAGAGGAAATAGAAAATGCCATCCCTAACAATGAAGTAGCTAATCAAATGAATCTTGTTCAGTTTATAAAGCCTGAACCAGAGGGGGTGTTCAGTAGCTCATGTCTTGGAGAAAACAGCAAAATCAATTCTGATTCCCCATTTTCAGTATCAATAAAACAAGAATCAGCTAAACATTCTTGTTCTGGTGCTTCTTTTAAAGGGAATCAAACTGTAAATCCATTTCCATTTATGGATGGGTCATATTTTTCTTTCATGGATGATAAAGACTACTATTCTCTATCTGGGATATTAGGACCACCTATTTCATCATTTGATGACAGATGTGAAAACAGCGGATTTCCAAATCCAGGCCTATCTGTAGGAATTAAACAGGAACCCGAGGAGAGCAGTTATTATCAAGAGAACACGCTGCCATCCTCTGCCATTGTTGGTGTGAATTCAAGTGGACAATCATTTCACTATAGGATTGGAGCTCAAGGCAGAATATCTTTATCACGACCTGTTGGTAGAGAGCAGTCTTTTCAGCATATGAGCTCATTTCCTCTAGTGGAGTCATGGAAATCACATTCTGAACTGTCTGCCAGAAGAAATGATGGGTATCCAATTCTAGAATACATTCCAGAAAATGTGTCAAGGTAGGTGTGCTTTCCTTACACTGCTGATTCTTTATCTTAATGTATAGCACAATGTTTTGCATGATAATACTCTTTGAAACTTCATCTTTATGTGTAGTATAATGTGCATTATTGGAATACCAGTCTGCTTTGAGTGTGAACACGTATGCCAAATTTTAGTACTGGCTAAGATATTCGCTCAAGCAGTATATTAATAATTTTAATTTCCTAAGAATGTTATATTTTCACTTATTTTATTGGCGGCATATCAGCAGGTTTCTGGGTTTTAAATATCATTGTACAGGTTGAGTCTTCCTTATCCAGAATTACAGAATCCAAAATATTCCAAAATCCAAAGTAGTCTGCATGGGTGGTTGAAATAGTGACAACTTTCCTTTCTGATGGTTCAGTGTACACAAACTTTGTTTAATGCACAAAAGATTATTAAAAATATTGTGTTATAAAATTATCTTCAGGCTATGCATATAAGGTGTATATGAAATATAAATGAATTTCATGTTTAGACTTGGGTTCCATCTTCAAGATATCAATATGTACATGGATGTACAGTGGTCCATTGGTATCTGCTGGGGTTTGGTTCCAGGACCCCCCGTGGATACCAAAATCCATGGATGCTCAAGTCCCATTATACACAATGGCACAGTAAAATGATGTTCCTCTCATAAAATGGCAAAAATCAAGGTTTGCTTTTTGGATTTTTTTTTTTTAATATTTTAGACCATGGGTGGTTGAATCAATGGATATAAAATCTGTGGGTATGGAGGGCCGACTGTATCCCCAAATCCAAAATATTCTAAAATCCAAAATACCTCTGGTCCCAAGCATTTTGAATAAGGGAGACTCAACCTGTATAGAGAACATTGTCATGAAGATTAAATTGATAAATATTTGTTTTCGGTGCTTTGCAACTATTTACTAAAAGTATGAATGAAAAAATATTGAGTGTCTATCAGAGTTTGTTTCATGATATTTCTGTGATTGTCAATGTGCTTAACTTCCAGTCAGCTAAAATTAGAAAATCATAGAGGCCTTTAGCAACATATTTCACTATTTACTTATTTCCAAGGATTCTCACTTAAATACATGTCTGTTGAAATGCCTCTTGAAAGTAAGATAGAAAGGCCTAATACCTTTTGAAACAGCTAGAGAGTTGTAATACAGAGCAATTCTGTCTATTCAGAACAGTGTGTGATTATTCACTGCATAACAGAAAGGCTACTTTGTATACAAGCCTGAAATCATGGGCCTGCTTACTTAAGGCCAGACCCACTAAATTCTGTAGGACTATTCCACAGTTGTACTTGTACACAGAGGGATTAACCTTTATACTATAGGAATGAGTACTAAGAAACTGAGATTGCTCTGACTTGTGTTTCTAGTGATGTCATGGCAAAATCTAAAGGTCTTTCCATTATACTACTGCTACTGGATCTTTGTTCAGCCTTTGACAGCTACTTCATCTCCTCACTCTTGCCTTCTTTTGTTACTCCTCTAACATGGTTTAGTAACAGATTTTTCACCAGTCCTTTTCTATGAGTTGTATCATCCTTACATCTCTGTGTCAGACACAAACCTCTTTAAGCGAGCTGTGGTTCTGTATTTTAAAATGAAAAAACAATTCAAGGGTGAGGGGGTTCCAGGTGGAAGACCACTGAGGAATACATGGGATGCTGAATTATTTCCATTGCCTCCTGTATCTGTATTCCAGATTGTCCAACAAAGCAGATTCTCACACACTTCTGAACATTTGTAGGCAATGTTCTAGAGTGAAAGAATGGTGAGGGAGAGAAAAATTCAAACACCCCTTCTTCCTCCTGCTACTTCTCTGCTCTAAACTCCTTCTCCAGTCAAATTTTCATTTTAAAAAAGGGACATTATGCTTCATTGAGAGGCATTTGAACATAATTTGCAGTAAGCATTGCAGGCTGATGGCTTATATGTTAGTAAATGGAAGGATCCAGACTGTAAAAGACTTATCCAAAGTGGTGAACTATTTCTGGAAAAGGGTTCAACACCTTGGTTAGCTCCGTTATAGTTCCAGCTAAAAGATGACAGAGCAGATTTACTGCCAAAGTTGCATTGGAGCCATGAACCTCTGCAGGAGTTAGCCCAATCGTCGTCAACGGATGCCTTATGGATTTCAGTTCTTATGATACCGCGCCATTTTCCGTGTTATCTTCGGGTGATAGGAGTTAAAGTAGCAGGAGCACCAGATTGCAAAAATTTTTGCTAGTTCAGTCAAGGATTAGTACTAGGTCATATTTTATTGGCCCATTTCAGACTTTTTTTAGGTTGCTATTATTGATTCATTTGATCTCAAATGTGATTTTTATGCCAATGGTTTCCAAACCTACTGTTGCATACCTGGTGTGTTCTCCTTCACCTCTTGTGATAGCTTTTGCTGTTTTCTTGGCTGTTTCTCAATGGAAGGATGCCCATTTCTTCCAACAGAACTCTGTTTTAAAATGTTCTATTTTTCTTCTTCCTTTACAACTTTTCTCAGTATTTTTCCTTTGTTTTTATCTATTCTTCACTTAGTTCTTAATCTTTGAATATTCTTTGATTCTTCTAATTCTACTTCTTTGCATATTCATCTTTAAGACTTCTGATTTGTCCAATTGATTGATGTTTATAGAATTCTGTTTTCCCTCTGACATTTTCTTTTCTTTGATGCTGCCATTTTAATCTACCTTTGTTTTCAAAATCTGAAGTAATAAAATGTTGCTGCCCAGAAATCCTTAAACTTTCCTATAGTAAAACTGGACTGCCTGTGTAGAATGGAAGTTGGCAGTTTACTTTGTCAGACTATTGAGCACTAAAGAGTTATTATTCTGCTACTCTGGAATCACTAAATCACTTGACAAATGTATTGTGGTACTAGAACAGATCTTTCATATCATTTTTAATCTTAAAAGTTCACCACGAAACTTATCATAATTATCAAAACATATCATAAAAGACCCCCACAAAGAACCCTATTTATCAAAACATATCAAAGTGTAAGGTCAGTTTCAACTACAAGCTAAACTGTTCTAAGATGAGTCAGTCATGAGCCCTTTCTTATCTGAAGAGTGTAATTCTACCATTATGTTAATAAATCATCAGATCCCTTTGGATCACTTAAGAAACTAGCCTGCTTTCTGGATTGCTAACATTTCGTTCAACTTGAATGTAATCAGAGTTGGGTAACTTGTTCTCCAGATGTTATTTAACTTTTTCTCCCATCATCCTTCATGACTGGTTGTACAGAAACTAAAGGGAGTTTCAGTCCAGTAATATCTGGAGGGTTGCAAGTTGGTTACTACTATTCTAATGAAATTATAGTTAGAACATTTGTGTATTGGAAAGTGAAGTAATAAAATAGAAGAAAGTGCATTTCCTATTATCTGTCCTGTGAAATTATATTAAGAGAGTGTGTTTCAATGGGATATAGAAAATATACCCAATTACTTTTAATTATTTGTACTAACTTGCACTCTGCCTAGCACACCATTAAATGCTAGTTTCTCACAGTCAGAGTAAGATTCTAAAGTCTGGGGTATGGTAAAATAGACTTAGGGTATCACTTTATCTGATTTAGCTTTGTTGCCTAATTATATTTTAGTGTATCAATCTAAGTAATATTTATTATGTTTGTCCAAATTATGTATCATTCTGTTGGCTTAATTCTTGTTCCTGGTGATGTCACACAAAGGAAATGTGCCATTGCAGAATCAGTAAACTATAAAGTTATTGTGCCTTACTAATGGTATAGGAATTGGTAGTACTTCATGTTTAGCTAGTGATCTAAAGTTTTATGTTTTTGCAATCCAAAACACTTGAGTTAGAAAAATTGTAAAAGGAGACATCACATTTGTCTCAAAACAGGGGGCAGAAATGGTACTCCAAAATAATTATAATATTTTTACATTTAAATGTGATATGCATATAGGCCAAGATATCCTGGGATTCAGCAACAAACCTTGAAATAGTTAAGGTAGTTCCTGATATTTTCTCTGAATTTAGCCTAGCTCATAACTTGTTTGACATAGATGCGTCTGTCACACTATTGATTTTGGTTTCATATTTTTCATATTCTCATGATTTTTTTTAAAAAAATATTATATTTAGTGACCACAAAATAATGAATCTCATCTTACATGCCTTATAAATATTTTTAAAGCCCCTCCCACTGCCGGAGCAAGAAATACTTGAGTTGGAATATTTGATTAGAAAAAAGTTCAATAGAGCAACTCATGTAAGTGTTATATTCAAAGCCTGATGTGAAGAAGATTATAGACTTTTCAGTTCACCTGCATACAGCCGAACTGGAATATATCCACAAATTCCAGTCTATCAGTAATTCGTTGAACAGAGACAATTGTTTCCTGGCACACTACACCTATTACAACAGTTGTTATATTCTAGCCTTATGAGGGCACTCTTGGCCAGTTATCACATATCCTTTCTGGTTCCCAGCAAGCATCACACTTCATTCCAAAACTCCATCCACCATTCATATTGTCATCCACCCACCCTGGCCTTAGGCAACATCCCTCCTGCCTTTGTCCCCCAGCTGAACTAGTCAGCTCATGACCATACTCACATTGTGCTGCATTTCTCTGGGTATTCATACAGCCTGCTTATAATGCCTGTTCCTAGGCACTAGTTCGCTACATGCATCTGAGGAAGTAGACTAAGTCTGGGAAAGCTCAGGCAACAACTTATTTCTGTCAGTTAATCTCAAAGGTGCTACAAAATCCTTTTACATACTGATATTTCAGACTAACATGGCTGTCTTTGAATTCTACATTCACCTACATTAACATTGTTTACAGTTAAATGGGAAAAACTTTCAATTTTGACTGTTAAATTTAAAGGAAAAAATGTTTAACATATTAATAAATGTTAATCAATTATTGGTACTAAATACGATAGGCCCATTGAATCAATTGTTGTCTAGTAAGTTAACACTTATATAAATCTCACTGCATCAATGGATTTACTCTAGTTAGGACTAGCAATTAGATTCAAACCATACTAATGAACGTCTAAGGCACTGTGCATTAGATGTACTATAGGTGTTCTATATACAGATTAAGCTTTTTTCAACTTTGAATTACCAATTTGAAGTTTAGCTGATATTATTGCATTCATTGTTTAACTAATTAAAGTTATAAAACAATGCATTTTTACAAGTGGAAAACCTTCTGTAGAAAATTGTATCATTGGCAAATACTCTACTTTTTAGTATCATTGCCAGTTCTCCCTTTCCCGAGCACACTGACCCTGGCAGGGGGAAATTAGCAGTGTGGAGGTCTTGGCCTCACTTTAAATTCCTGGATAATCACTTTCTGATGTGGCACTTCTAGGTTCCTCTGCCTTCCAATCCAGCCCATAGAAGGGAGAGGTGCACAAAACCAAAACAAAACAAAATAAAAAAAAACCCTGCAATGTCCGAGGGGTTGGCTGAACAGCGACAATACTCCTCATAGAATTTGAGGAGAATATGATTTTTCTAAATGCCACCCCACATCAACCCACAGTATTCAGAAGGAGGCAGGCCAAATCCACCAAAAACTCTAAAGGAAAAAACTTTGCGGCTTCCCCCGAAACTTTTAATCAGCTCCATGGGGAATGAGCATTCCTGCTTTTTGGGACAATCTGATTTGCATTCATTAACATTAGAGCGGAAATGGAAAGCTGATTGCTTGGACGTGGGCAGGGGTGCGTCTTGCTAACAAGGCAAGCACCCGGAACCACCATGTTGGATTTTCACCTTAGCGATTGTGTGCTGAGGTGATGAAATGGCCTTTTCCTTCTTTTATTTATCTAGGCAGAACATCACACTTTGGCACCTTAGATATTTGGCGGTGGCAACTGGTGAAAATAAAAATGCGAGTAATTCACTCACGCCCACCATCTTGATTCACAGGCATGCCCATTGGGACAGCAGAAATGGATAGCTTCACATGCCTGCGATTTTGCCAAAAAATTGTTAAGACAAAGCAAAGCTGCTTCGAATTGGCATTAGTGCACATCGATCCACATTTCCCCCCTCATATAGACAAGCCCCAAGTGTACCTTGTATCAAGGAAGTTTTCTCTAGGCTCAAGAGAAAAATGAATTCATTGTGTCAACAAGAAAAATGAATTGTGTCAACAAGAGAAAATGAATTCATCATGTCCATCAGTAGTTAAAAGCTGATAATTTATGTTATGTGAACTTAGCTCTACAGAACCTACATAAAGTTCCTGCTTATGGAAAGTAATAGTAGTTTAAACTTGCTAGATTAATAATTCCCCAAACAGACACATACTTCCTGCACTAATCATTATAATGAATAAGCACCTTCTAATATGCATACATACATTAATGTTTGATGCATTTGACTAGAACAGCCAAACACTTCCAAATGATCTGGGGCTTAATATGTCCTCTGGTTATAATTATCCCAAGTAGTTTTACGTAGTATATTTATCTGATATTGATAGGAAAGTTATCAACAGGCAAAGGGACACCTCTGCAAACTGTGTGCATGCATAAACTTATCCAGTTATGTTTTCTCTTCAAATACTCATTTTTAATCAGAACAATGTTGTGATTTCCATTAATCTGTCAGGTATGTGGAATAATTAGAACTTTGGTTCTTCTTGGTTCATGGAAAAGACATGGAAGTGAAATGAATGATTAATATGCAAAGTGCTTCCTGTAATGATAGACAGTTTTTCTACGCTGTGTGGCCTATCAAGGGATTTTGTAGCATTTTTGAGACTGAGAATTTGAAGTTTGTAGCATAAACTACAAGTACATCTGATGAGGTAGACTTAGTGTATGAAAACTTATGCTACAAACTTCATCCTCTCAGTCTCAAAGGTGCTACAAGGTCCCTTTGTATATTTGTAAGACTAAGATCCCATCTGTACAGAGGGAAAAATATGATCTCCTCCAAAGAAGCAGCCATTTGCAGCTCTGCAACCTGTCTTAATGGTCAAAAGAGCCCCCCTAAACTTCGCATGACCTCTAGCCAAGATGTTGGCCATGAATGATTTACTCACACTTTTAAATCTACTGCTGCTGAACAGTTTTTTAAAAAACAGTTTACCATGGTGCACTCATGTAATATTTCATATTTACAAAAGGAAAAAAGAGAATATAAGATCTCCGTTTTATCAACTTACCAGACCCTCGCTTAGCCAAAAATCCAAGATGGAGGCAGCAGGCACTATCCCTGTTTCCTAGCTCCACCCCCATGCTCATCCAGGCAATCAGATTATGCTGCTGGATCGCAGCAACACGAATGCAGCTATCCAAACGATCACACATTCGCATGTCCTATGGAGTTTTTTAAAAATTGAGAAAAGCTTCAAGGCTTCCCTGAAAGAGTTTAAGGTGGATTTGGCTGCCCCCCTTCTGAATTAGCCATATTGTGCAAATGTCCATTTGTACAGATCACCTTCCATGCAATTGCCTTTTGGATTATTTTCACCATATAGACAAACCCTAATACAGCTATATCATTGAATATGACTTTTGTGACCTATCAACAGTGTAAAT
Organism: Gambelia wislizenii; assembly: GCA_030847615.1. Taxonomy (NCBI): domain Eukaryota; kingdom Metazoa; phylum Chordata; class Lepidosauria; order Squamata; family Crotaphytidae; genus Gambelia; species Gambelia wislizenii. The sequence continues at coordinate 62,767,542 of JAUMIR010000005.1, read as the reverse complement.
TGTATCTGTATTCAAATGTGATAAACGTCATTCAAACTATTAAGTCTCAACATTATCTATCCTACCAATTTTGACTGAGTTTCTCAATTATAGAATAGAAAGTTTGTATTTTTAATACCAATATTATTTAATAACATTTTGTTAAAACAATACACTAACAACATAGTAACTTCCCTGTGGCAGGACCTTGCCTTCAGCTGTTAAATTTGTTTTCCCTAGCTGAAAGGCAGCCTACACAAAGAAAACTATGGGATAAATATGTGTGATCAGCAATAAGCATGGTGTGGGTGTCACTGTGTCAGTGACAGACTGAGTATCTTTCTGTGTGGGTTTCTAGGGAAGTCTAAAGACACAGCAAATTATTCTGGGAAAACCCTTTGTCATTTTTCCAGAATTATTTTCAAGCCTGATAGGCCTCTTGAAGATGTCAGACTGAACAGGCAAATCTTCTTAGCTGGAAAGAACTTACTTGTAACATTTTCCTTAATAAGGTCTATAAGGTATATAAGATTAATTCAAGCACAGGATTGTGGAATCACTCATTTTCAGTAGCGGGAGAGGAGGGTATTATTTATTCTGTCTTTGTATTCCAGGTATTGGCAATGTAGAATCAGTGGGCATAACAATTAAACTGTAATGCCTTCTTTTTCAAACATACACTCTAGAAAGAACAATTAAATACAGGTTAAACATTTGCAGATTTGATTATTCGCAGATTTGATTAATACATTCTCTCTAGACATTAGTAGGTCCTCCAATGTGATTCTATGGTCAACTTCCAGCTGAAGTTGACCATAGAATTATGCTGGAGGACCTACAAATGCCTACAGAAGTGTTCTCTCAGGTGGAAAAAAAAATAGTGGGCTTATATTCACAGCTTTTCTACTTTTGTGAGGCTGCTGCACTTCAGGCCCTGCAAAAGTTGAGGATTGACTGTAATTTGTTGCCTTCTTTTTTGCTGGTGGAGTAATTATAGGTTCTGTGTTGATTTCTTGGTGTTTGTTGTGCTCCTAAAGGTGTCATCCAGAAACCAGGAAGTGATTCAAGCAGGGGGGGTTTCCCCCCCCCCTCAGCTGAACATGGGTGGAAGCAAGAAAGAGTTTATTGAGTTATGGATTGTGCAAGTAAAGGTCTGCTGGTGTGAATGTCTGTAAATAAACTTCCTTCTAGGGTTGTGTCATAATGGGCAGCATTACTGTGGGAAGAGGCCACGTTGCTGATTCCTGCTGTTAGCCTCCAGAGTTTCTATGTTGCTAGAGCTGCTTGGGGATTAATTGCATTCCCTGCCATGTTTCCATACTGCTGATGCACTGTCCCAATGACTTCTTAGTAGATTCTCAAGTAATCTTCCCTCCATTTACCCTGAATTTGCAAAACCTTCACGTAGGTATAAAATACAATACTTGTTTCAGTAATCAAGGAAGGATAAAGGCTAGTCAGAATATATTATTTGTGTCATTTCAGTGACTGAACAATATTTTAAGAGTCAAATATGATATTTTATTAAAATTATTGTCTTGAGTGAGAGTCCATTTCTAAACTTGTGATCATGCCAGTGACATAATTTTCAAAAGTGGTTTAGGAAAATGGCATGGTTACTGAACAATATAACTGAAGAATCTGACCTTTTGTTCAGCTTAAGGGGGAATCCCTTAAAAATTATACATGGAGCCATTTGCTGCTAAGTCTCCAGATACCTATAGTGGGTTTACGTTTCTGTATTTAGGCTCCCATCTCTATAGGTGCAATGAGGTGGGTCTGACTAACTTAGAAAGAAGTCCTGTCCCCACTTACTGGAAGTAAGACCCACTGAACTCAGTTGGACATACATTCTTAAACAGTCATGCTGAGGATTGCACCCTAAATCTGGATTCATTCTACTGTACAGTATTTTACAAGAAACATAGTACCAAAAGAAACATAATATCAAAACATATATTGGCTTGTTGATTCCAACATACAGTATTTATGCCGAAGAGTATTACAGTTGGCTCTCTGTATCCACGGATTTGGTATCCACAGATTTAAGTATTCATGGCTTGAAAATATTCTTTAAAAAATAATAATCCAAAAAGCAAACCTTGATTTTGCCATCTTATATAAGGGACACCATTTTGCTATGCCATTGCATATAATGGCACTTGAGTATTCACGAATTTTGGTATCTACGTGGGGGTCTTAGAACCAAACCCCAGCGAATATGAAGGGACAACTGTATATCATTCACCTATAAAGTCCCTACTCTGTACAGATATTAAAAGATAAGATGTAATACAAAAGTATTGTGTGGGCTCCCAGAGTGATAGAGCCCTGGTGGCGTAGTGATTAAATGCTGGTACTGCAGCCACAAGGTTGTGAGTTCAAACCCAGAGGGCTCCAAGGTTGACTCAGACTTCCATCCTTCTGTAGGTCAGTAAAATGAGTACCCAGCTTGTTGCGGGCAATTAGCTAATACACATTAGAAACTGCTTAGGGAGTGCTTTGCACTGATAAGCGGTATAGAAATATAACTGCTATTGCTATTGCTACAATACAAAAAGAAAATAATAGAAATAGATGAGGAAAACAAGCTTTTGAGCAGTAGTCGTTCCTTCTCTGGGAAGTTGAAGGGCCCAGGCTGCTCTCCTGATGCACCTGGGAGACCAAACGTGCAACTTTTCCATGGTCCTTGGTGTCTTAGCTGGAGACAGAAACCAATGAGTACCTGCCTTCATCTCAGTGGCCACAGGACAACAGTTATTACTGTTCCTGTCCTCCAAGTTTTCTTTGACGGGGCTCCTGCCCTTTTCTAAATTACCCCTTTATAAGATTTGCTTCCCAATTGAACAATTGGCATTGTAGACACATTCCCTTGGGGTTGCAGGCAGATATTTGAAGTGTTGCAAACTCTGCAAATATTTGAGTTGGATAGACACAAGTTGAAATATAGGGCAACCTAGAAAGGGTCACATTTTGTTTGGATTTTGTTCATTGCTTTCCAAATACAGGTTCTGATTTGTTTTTAATAAAAAAAAAATGACAACTGTGCGTTCGTATTTTTCTATGAGTTTTTTTAAAGAATGGTGTCTTTTATAAGAGCGTTATTGAAATTCCATTACAAACCATAAGACAGTATGCTGTCAAACTGCCTCCTTGTTTATGCATACTTTTCTCTACAGCTGTCCAGTGTTTTTACTTCTCTTCTCTGATGCATGCCATTTTCATAAAACTGTACAAAATGAAATGTGTCTCTCTTCTGCAGTAGTTTGAGAAGCCATGTGTAAGGATTCTCTCTACTCATAGATTGTGGGGAGGAATTAGGGACTTTATTCAACAGTGTTCCTTGTTCTGATGTGAAAGAAGAGCTGCATGTTTATGCTGGCTGAACCCCCATGGGCCTTGCTGAGGCAATCACATTTAGGATAACTGCCAAAATGAGGATGTTCATATTGATTTTTGGATTCTAGTGATAGTTGGACAAACTTGGTCAGTGACATTCTAACACCTGGAACCCAAACAAATTACTTGGAAATAGGGTCCACTGGAATTCACAGAAACTATTTTCCACATAATATGCTTTGGATTGGGCAGTAATTTTAAATTAATCATTTTGAAATATGTTTTTCTAATTTGCCTGGATTCTAGTAATTTTATTAATCTGCCAACGTTTCACTGGCTTCAAGTATGTTTTCTTCCAGTAATCTAGAGACATGGGCAATGGGCAGTCACAAAGTTTGTTTCCTCTCTCTCTCTCTCTCTCTCTCTCTCTCACACACACACACACATACACACATACACGGAGAGAGAAGTGGGGGGGGAGAGAGACAGAAAGATAGACAGATAGACAGACATTTTATTTAATTTATTATCTATTTATATTCTACTTCCTGGGCACTTCCAAGGCAGCTTACAAAAAGAACCTGAACAATAAACCAGAACAATAAAATTTTAAACACAGTTAAAGTCACATTAGAAGAATGCATTGTATATGGTATAAAATAATTTAAAAGCATCCAAAAATTAAATCCCCACCCACCCATGAAAAGGATCCCTGCAAGCTGTTATTATTAGAAGCCTTGAACAAAAAGGTTTTTGCCTGCCAATGAAAGGTTGGGGCCAGCCTAGCCTTCTGTTGAACGGAATTCCAGAGGATGGGAGCAACCACTGAAAAGGCTCTCTCCCTACATCCTCACCAAATGAGCCTGTGATGGTGGCAGGACTGAGAGGAAGCCTTACCTTGTAGGAGACATGCATATCAGTCATAAAAGGATTATAGACGTGAAATACATTTCAGAGGAAAGATCTCCTTGTGTTAATTAGCATCAACTTGGGAGGGTGTTTTTAAGTCAGCATGTTTGTACCAGAGCATCTTTTTAAGTAATTCCTTTTTTAAAAGTGTTGAAATCTAAATAGCTCTCCAGCTGCAACTTGGTTATCTAGAAGTAAGGAATCTGAATTAATGAGCTCTCCCTCCTTGTAAATGTGTAGCTGAAGTTTTAAAACAAAGACTGAGTTCCTTGTAGCATTGCCTAATATAACCTAGTAAAGATTTTGGCTTTGATTCAGTCAAGTGTGTACGTGCAAAAGGTGCTACTATTAGGCATTTCTTCATGCAAGCTGATCCATAGTAGATAACAGGGAAAACCCTTCCAGCAATGCTTGTGGAACTCACTTGTTGGATTGTAGCCCAGGGTACAATCCTGAGCATGAACAGTCAAGGAAATGTGATGTTTAGGGGATGTGACTTGTGCCCCTGGCTCTGTCTATATATGGGAGGTCTGTTCTCACATAACAGGGTTTCAGTGGTGGAAGCAACTCCTTGTACATGCACAGTGATCAGACTGAAGAACTTTTGGATTGGAGCCATTGTATGTGAGGGAAATGATTTCTTTCTACAGTACTTTAGGGCATCAGAGGGCATTGGAAGAAGGTTTAAAGAAAGGTTTCTACTTTTGCTGATGCTGAATCAAGGCACTGGTAATAGGGACCGGTGAGAGGAGGAGAACAGATTGCCTATAAGTGCTTTTAAAAGGTCAGTAGTTAATTAGTTACTAGGACAATCGGGTTTATTTTATTTGTTGTGGGTTAACACAGCTATGATTTTAGTTATAGTTTACTTCATGCTGAAAACTGCGTTTTGTGTATGCATGAAAATAATTTTTCTTAATCCTAAAAAAGTGACTTCCTGCTCCTCTGTACCAGTGGCTACAGATGTTGCTTTGTATGACCTTCCTGTTTTCCACATAAACCATCTTCTTTCTGTATTATAGTTTGAATGAAAGACACATTACAGATCTGAAATTGAATTTCCCATATACTTTGGAATGAAGTCTTTGTTTGCCATGTTGTCTAGGAGATATCTTCAACTCTGGAGAACATAGTGTTATTAAAATTTAAAACAGCTCCATGCTGCCTACTTCTGAATTAGTCCCTATCTTTCCATTGATTTTTTTTTATTTAAAAGAGCTTCAATTTCCATGGATGCATTAGAAGATACGCCTTGTGGTTTACTATAAAAATAGAATCCATGAATCCAGGCTTTATGATATGCTGCTGGCCAGGATTCAGAATCCTAGGAAAACTATCACTTCCCTCATAAAGTTGCCTTAGGCCTATGACTTACTTATTTAGGTTTGCTAGAGGACCACTTTGAAGAGGCATATGGTTTTGTGTATGTGTGTTTGTTTATATGTGGAGGGGTGCATGTGGAGTTTTGTACAAGGGTCTTTCCCCATTGTGCAAGAAAAATAGATAATCTGTCTCTTCATTCAGAGTCTGTGCAGACATTTTTGCCATGTAAGGGGAAAGAGCATCCATCCTTCTAGAGCAGTTTGGAGTGGGGGGGATTATTGTGGGAAGGGATGAAAGTCTTGCCCTCAGCAATATTATCAACTTTACAACATGCTTCACAGTAAGTTAGACTCATCCATGCATCCAACCTTGGTGACATTGCCCTCACTCTAAATGGGCTTTGTTTGAAAGATACTACCATAGACATATGTTGTGTTGTCACATTGTTATATGGGACATGATATCCAATTGTCTGAAATCTCTCCAGTAAGGAGAAAGAAGCTATAAACATAGAGGGAAATATGCAGCAAAAATGCACACTTAAATTTTTTAAGGCAACTATTTCTCCTTGAAACTGACACTTCAGTTCACAATGGATTAGTATTTAATGCAGCCTTAATTGTTAATTTGGTCATGGTAACTCTAGTTAGGCACACAACTATTGTAACAAAACTTTGTCAGCTGTTTATGAGATTTGAGATTGAAGTTCTGATATCTTACATGAGGAAGTTCTGATATCTTACATGAGGAATGCATATTTGACCATCCTGCTAGGGGTGTTGTCTCTTTGGCCAGTTTACTGTTTGGTTATCTAGGTTGTAGGATGCCACCTACTGATCATTGGAATACACTGCAGCCTTTCTGTAATGGACCTTCATCAAAGTATCTCCGTTTATTAAAAAATAAATAAAGTGAGAGCTTTCCTTGGAGGAAAGCTTTGGCTTAAAATTTATACCTAATTAATAATGTTGTAGACGCCACACCAGCCTACATTTCCTTCGTGTTGACATCAGCACCCTTGTTTCTTATTTACTGTTGGCAGCTATGACAGAGTTAGCGAAAAGGTAGAAAAAAAATCCTCCCACCCTTATACAGTCCTTTAGTGGTTTGGCAAGGTATGGGATCTTCTCATTGCTGAGAGGATTACTCACTAAGCCAAAAGTAGCTTCAGCAGAACTAACCTAGAGACCTTTCTGCTCACCGGGGGTTCTGTGAGAGTGAACAAATTGAGATCAGGTACAAGCAGGTTGCCTATCATTATGTCCTTCACCTGAAAAGAAATCTGTTCTTCAGATTCAAAGTAATTCTTTTTCTAGTTCAGTGTCAGCCAAATCTAAAAGGAAATGTGTGGGCAGATCATGCTGTTTATATAGCTCCAAAATATATTCCAACACCGACCTTGTCTCATACTTCGGGAGCCATGCAAACAACAAGATCATCCTTACCTCCCACATTTCTTATTTAATTTGATGTTGCACTCACTAATTTATTTGTGCCCTAATTAGAGAAGGAAAGTACCTGACAAAAACCCTTAAGGATTGGTTACCTTGTTTTGTATTTATGATTAATATATTTTGATTTAAAATAGGGATAAGGAGTCTGCAGATGAAAAGATCCCACCCTCTAGTCCCCTCTTCCTTGAGTTAATTGAACACATGTCTGCCCAGGACCACATGCATATCGATTGCCTGTGTAGAAGTATTTTTGTTGAATGTGGGTAGGTAGGGGCATAGATTACCATGTGTATGGATCACACTGGTTCTCTTCCCCTGAAAACTTTTGCATTTGAACTTTTATGTTTCACTAAAAAATTCAGTCTTGCATGGAATTATTTTTCAAGATTCTCAGTGTTAGAATCACAGAAGCAACTGGGAAGAGACTGCCAAAGGTGTGGAGTCTCTTCTGTGCCATGAGGTGAGATACTTACTGCTAAGAGTGCAATCCTAATTCACCAAGATCATTAAGGGCCAGCTGAGTTGACACTAGGCCAGCTGACCCCTGTGTTGAATTGAAAGCCCTCCTATCCTGGGAATGCTAAAAATTACATGGCTCTAGCTTGATGCCACTATAGTGGCTGTTTTCTTCCTCTAGAGGAAGTTTGTAGCTGGCATAACTTAGCTCTTCCCTTGCTTTGCCCCTTTTTGCTCTTCTGCTGCAGAGCTATCATGCCATGAGACTTCTGCCTATTCCTAACTCTTTACAGTAGGTGTATCTTTTAATTACAGTACTGCTCAACAGTTTTCGTGTCTTTCAAATAAATGACAAGTATTCTTATAAAGTAGGCCAAGTTGGCTGGGGATGATGGGATTGATAATATTGATTTACAGAAATCAGTACCTTGGAGAAAGCTGCCCTATTTTATTTTTTTACTTTAGGTTGGAGATGTAGACTTCTGCCTATTCATAGCATTCATGGGAACAAGACATTTCCATGTACAATGATTGTACCAGTGTAATTGTATTACCTTATTTATATTAGCTTGTGAGTGTCAGTTGTAAAGCAAACATTAACAGGATAGCTTACATAATAGCAAGGTGTGAAAGTCTAAAGACTTGGCAGCATGTCGCTGACAGTGATGGGCAATATTATGCAATGATTTTAATGACTAAAACATCAGACACATTTTAGAGTTTGGTAGAACAACTTTAAATAATGTAACTGCATGGTTAGGCTTATTAAACTAAACATAATCCCATTATTCTTAATTTCAGCAAATTGACTGAATTTTTCAGTTAGTAAAATGTTAATTATTTCCCTATCCTAAACTATATTTTGAAGATAGCATTTAGTTATCTAGCTTTTGGCATGAAAAGATGTCTTAAACATGATGACTTGGACCCTAGGATAAGTTACCTTGAATAAGTTCATAGAAGAAAACAATCCCATGGGCTCCCCTCTCCCCGCACTTCTTTTTCCCAAAAAAGCTCCTTTGGAGGGGGCTCTTGCAAACAACATGAAATGCAATGCAGTTGAAGTTTTTCTCCTTCTGTTAACATTCTCAGGTTAACTTATCATTGTCTAAACAAGATACATTTATATCATTTGCAGCCACCTTAACTGTTTTGAACTATTTTATACCAGGATGTCTGTAATCAAAAGCAAATGTAAAACCCACATTTTAAATTCCCAATTAAATCATCTAATGCATTGTGCCCTGACTATTAATCCAAGAACATTCTATGAAATAATACTCATGAAACACTTTTCTGTTAAAAAAATTCAAAGAATTATACAGTCAGCACTCCATATTCATGAATTCTTTATCCACGGTTTGCTATATATGCGCGCGCGCGCACACACACACACACACACAAACTGCTGTTTACCATTTTATATAATGCTCACTATTTTACTATGCCATTGTATATAATGGGACTTGAGCATCCACAAATTTTGGTATCCATGGGGGGTCCTGGAACCAAACACCAGCTGATACCACATATTTTATCACAATATGTGATAAAAATGACTCCACAGTAGAACCAGCAACCAAAATATAAAAGACACGAAACATAATATCACATAGCAACAACAGTAATCCAAGCATAATAAACAGCTAGCCAGCAGTGTTACAGTAAACTTCCTCAAACAGCCAAGAATAATTGAGTAGCAAAGAGAATAGGTTGTGAAATGGGCACTGCTCCGGGGTAAGAAGTTCTGCTTTAACTCTTGAAAAAGTTATGCTCAGATTCACACCAATCTGTCCTTCAAAAAGGAGGACCCAAAGCAGAAACTTCTGGCTAGTTTCAGGCCGAACATGTGGAAGAAGGCACAGGAATGCTTGGAAACAAGTAGATGACAAGTCACTTATTGCTTCTAAGTTAGAGAACCTTGAATTGGGCCTGGAAGCTAACTGGCAGTGAGGACAGATGAGCAGTGGTAAAAACTAATTGGGACACTTTTCAATTCAGTGCATTTAGGTAGGCCTTGGGTCGTGTGAGCTGAAATGGAATGAAAAGTTGTCCCAAATAATTTTTATCAAGAAGTGTTAACTATTTCCCTTCACAAAGAGTTTCTTGGAACACTGGAGCCATATCTTTTGTGCAGCTGTTCTTTTGTTGCTCTTGGATCTCCCCTAACTTACATTACATCATCATTTATTTTATAATCTCCTGCCTTTCAGTAGAAAACCAAATATTAATTTTTTTCTTTTAAAATATGGTTCTGGAGAGCAAAAAAGGACCTTTTTAAAAACACACTGTAAACTAGCTAATCTAAAGAACAAAAAATAGCTGTTCTATTTTTCTGTTATAAGAATATCGTTAATGAAGTTACATGTTTAAACCTCCTTGGCACAACAGTATAATTTACATGGGGAGAAGTGGGAGAGCTGAACATTTTATTCAGCCATTTTTAAAGCTTCTTTTAACTTCGGTTAAATGAGAGCTGATATGATCACTAAATTAGCCAATTTCTCCACAAGCTGAAAGTAAATGTTGGGTGGGGTTTCCTAGCAACAGTTATGAGGTTAATCTCATCCAATGAAATATTGATTCTACCATGCACAGTTCTTTTTCTTTCTGGATTTATGTCTTGATGTAAAATCTATAAACTATACCACCATTATCAAAGATGATATATGTGATGATTCTCATATTGCTTCAGTGATAATGACAGCTTACAAAAACCAATTTGATACCATATATTGTTTTTATTAGCTACTTTATTGGGGGCCTAAACAAGTCAGATTCTTCTGTTTTGGAGCTAAACGTATTTTAATTTGACTGGCTGGCTTCTCCAACAGAAACAATAAGAAACAACTATCATAGTTTGTAGTTGCTAACATGCAAGATGTTCTGTTGGGAATATATTCTTTTTCTGTTAATTTAAATAATTTGAGATGGTAAAAGCTAGAGCAATACCTGAATTTACAGATGTCAAGAAAGTTCTTATAAGTTAGTTGGTGTGTCTGCATACTTATATGTGACTTTTGTAAAATCCTGCTGCCACATAACTTAGATACTTTTTTAAATTTTATTATTCCCTTCTGTGTCTCTGGTAGGTATAGGTATAGGAAAGACAAATGAGATATTTAGGCATGTTAAATAAATCAATATACATAAAATGCAATATGATATAATAGCAAATCATAAAACTCTAAATATATTACTTATACCCTAAAGGCTTTCAGATAACTTTAAACCTGTTACTGATATCAATAGAATATTTACGGGGGGGGGGGAGTTCCTTATTCTAACTAGCCCATTGTTGTTGTTGTTGTGTGCCTTCAAGTTGTTTCTGACTTACAGCAACCCTAAGGCGAACCTATCACAGGGTTTTCTTTGCAAGATTTGTTCAGAAGGGAGGTTTGCCTTTGCCTCCCACTGAGACTGAGAGGGTATGACCTGCCTAAGGCCACCCACTGGATTTCCATGGCTGAGTGGAGATTTGAACCCTGGTCTCCAAAGTTGTAGTCCAATTCTCATACCACTACACATGTCTAAATCAAGAGTCAACCCTAACTGTTAAAATATGAACAGCAATAGCCAATCCCTATAACCAGCTCTACTCCATTAATGTCAGTGGCTTTACTCTGAGAGTCTGAGAGTTTAGTAAACACTTTTCAGTCTCAGTGGTTTAATTGCATGTGGGAGGCTTCACACCATTTATCCGGACTTCTTTCCAAAGTCTTCGCTCTAGTCCACCAACCGCTTTTTCAGATATGTGCCACCACCTTTCACATTCTCTTCTGTTCTCCTTGAAGACTGCCTCTTCTTTTCCCCTTCCACAGATCTTCCTCGGCTCTGACGCTGAGTGATTTCAACTAGCATTAAGATGAGCTAAAGCTACATTAAAGTCTACACTAGTATATGTGGTCTGATGCATGTACATGTATGAAATCAGTCTTATTTCAATTTTTTTAAAAAATTGCTATTGTCCTGACTTTTTAGTCTGAACTTTCAAGTATTGCTTTGGGGAAAGTTAGCCATGGAGTCTGACATTTATATCTGGCTTAGTGGTAATAAATAAATAAAAATTCCTGCTAGCCATCAGGATTATAGCAAAATGAAGAACTAATCATAAACTCTTAGCATGATTTCCTAACCTCAGGATCTTATGTGTTGACTTACGAGAAGTTTTGGAGAACAAAGGTTGATGGCAATATTCTTTTTCTAGCACAAAATGTTGTCTTAATTTAATTTCTGGACATTTCCTCATGCTGCAGAGTAGGATAGGAATGTAAAAAGGACACAGGTGTGTAAAAGAATACAGTAAATGTGTTTTTCTGAGTAGGAAGAAGTGCTCCTTAAAACGTACCGGGGGGGGGGGCAGGAATATAGCCAGGCAGTTATCTCTTGCTGAAGCATTTTAAGTTTTGTTGCAAAATTTTGAAATCTGATTTAGTTTGAACATTTCAGAATGACTTTCCAATAAACTTCTACCAGGATATTATACTCTGTTTTTTCAATAAATTTAATCAATTATTTTCTCCCAATATGTTTTAAACAAGCAAATGCTTTTTCTCTGTCTGTAGGATTTCACTGGGTGTCTCTAAGATTGGTTGTGTATCCATTTGTTCATGGTTTCCCTAATCACCATAACATTTTGTGCTAACATTCCAGCACAAGAATTATGAATTATGTAGGAATACCACTTTGTGTTTTTTAAAGTGACTGTGTGTATGAGGGGGGTCAGAATGTGATACTGCTTCTGGTCATAAAAGTCACAAGGCAGTTTCTGAGGTCAAATTAATTGCAAAGCTTTGCTTTGCTCAAGAACACTACCAAGTGGATTTTCCTTTTTGTCACAGATAAGAATTTAGTAGTATCTGCTTTTGTCACTGTATCCAAGATTATTATTTACTGGTCATCCAGTTTAATCTAGCAAACTACTACTGTATTGCATGTAAAAGATAGAAGAAAATAATTTTTAAATGACTACACTATTTCAGTGTGTCTTATTCAAGTATGTATAAGGAAGCCTGTTATCATGCAGTCATTTTAATTAAATATTGCGGTATTTGTTTTGAATCTCCAATTAGATTTTACATGTTTTGCATTGAGGCAAATTAAAATGTGCAGAAAGCATCTAACTGAACTATGTTGAGTCCAAACAGCACCTTATTTCTTTCTTTGTTTTAAATTTCTTTTACTTGTTTGTGTTGTTAGAAATGGCAGCTGTGCATAAATCTTATTTTACGAAGGAAGCTATCTCCTGGTTTGAACTCAGTGAGTTCCTTTTAAAAAAAAGTGCTAGTGTGAGCTGTTACTGCAAATGAGACAAGAATAAAAATGATCCTAGTTGGCAAAGAAAGAGAAGTAGCTAGTTGAAAATGGATGTGTTTTCATGGTGATGCTGTGGTAGATAAATGTGGGCTTACAACATCTCTTTATTGGTTCTATTGAGTAGATCTGAGATGGATCATGCACAAGTGAAGGGAAGAGTGACTAATGAATGTGTTGTTTTTGTTTCTTAGCATATCTTTAGCAAATGGAAGTATAAGTATATGCCCTTGAACTGAAAACAGCATTTCAAATGGAAATCTGAACAACCTGAAGTTGCTGTATGGAATATAACAGAGGCTTCAATGAATAATTAAAAAGTGAGAGCTAATAAAATATACAGCATGCAAGATATTGTAACTCTGCCTTGGGGTTGAATACTTTCCATTACTTTTAATTGTTGCCAAGGTTGACCTTCAAGGTCTTTTTTTGACAGATAATTTGTTATGGTAAGAATCAGTGCAGTGCAAGATACAGCTAGTTTCTTAATATTATGGAATATTAATCTTTTCAAGAGGTTTCTCCCTCAGATTTTCCCTCAGTGCATAATATATTTTGGGCTGTCTCTTAGAAGGAATACACATTATCTCTCTTGCAAGCCAAAAACTGCAGAATATTCAGTAGCCAGTGTTAGCTATATCTCTGTGTCTAATAAGTTTGAGAGAAAAAGAGTGGATCCATGTATCTAGACTGAGGAGAAACAGGTTCAAATCCCAGCTCAGCCACAAAAGTTACTGAACCAAATATTGGTCGTGTGTCTGTGTCTGGCTATTTTATATGAATAATATAACATTATTTATTCATGATGCCATCTATTGAAGAATGTGCCTTTTGTGCAAATGACACTCCAACATGTATAAATTAGTACAGTATTTGAAACAATGCTCCAGTGCATAAGAAATTTGTTTGGAATTATAGGTTCCAGACTTCCCTTCAGTTACAGACAGATCCTTATACCTTATAGCCGGATGCCTTCCTGACAATACTTGAGAAGAAAAGTATAAAATGCATTTTCTCAGTTGTTTTTATTGATCCAAGCATTCCTCTCTAGTCTTCTTCAAAAGTGACATCTGGCCATTAACATCATTTGTAAAACTACAGTTGTTTCACTCCTAGCAGCTGCAAATCTTGCTTTGCTGGTGGTTCTTGAAGCAGTCTTCCTACTCACCAAACAAACACTTGACTAAACCAAGCCAAATTGCTTTAGCCAACTCTGTTTAAATTGACAGGCAACAGCTGCCAGTTTTTTGTGGTTTTTTTTTTTACTTAGTCCTTAAGGCTGGCCTTCCAGTGTGCATTTTTAATATGCCTCAGATCCAATTTGGTATAGAATATAATCCCCCACCCCATATGGTGCATAAGAAGACCATTCCCAGGAACATGTTCTGTTTATGGGTGTTGGCACAGTGGTACACTCTACCATGTGGTCTTCATGTAGATGCTTGTCCTGATACCATAAGGCTGTGTTTTCCAAACATATGTATGACGATGGAAGAAAAGACTAGTGCAGAGGAGCAACAGAAGTTGATTGTAGCTGATGCTGGGAGTAGGGAAGAAGGCTGAGGGAGCAGGTCATGTTCTCCAGGCATGTGCTGCTTTGATAGCATAATGGAGATGTAGTGGCTGGAAGAATAGGTCTGAGCTGATGACCAGGTAGGACCAAGTACTGAGGCTCTGTCCCCAAATAGGAAGCAATGCTCATGGGAGCTCAGCTCCTTTGACATCTCTGCTTGTCATCTGCACCCCATCAAGGATACTTCCCTTTGCTCAAGGAGCAAGTATCCATACCAGATGTCTACAAGTTGTTTGAGATCATTCTCTGTTTCTGGAGTTAAGAGTTGAGCCTTTGGAGTTGGATCCTTTTGTAGTTCAAATGGCATTGTCCATATTCACAAGAAAGATGCCAGCAGGCTAGTGAACCTCAAGGTTGGCAGAAATATACAGTTTGAGAACTCCCCTTCCTCCCACCAAACAGGCTTTTGAGGTTGTAGCTTGCTTAGTAGTGAAGGAGTGTTGTATGACCTTTGTGTGTGTGTATACAGGGTGTGCAAATGGATGGAAGGGGAATGGAAGAAGTATCCTAGAGGAGGACATATGTGGATGACTGGAACAGCAAACAGGAGCACTCTATACTGCAACTATGTGTTCCTGGTCTCATTTGTCTTTTTGAATGTTGAGATTGGCAAAGATGTTTTTAGAAATCACAATTACATGTTTTGTCCACCCACTTAAGTACAGAGATCTAGCAGAATATGGACAGGAGGCTGCTGTCTGACACTGCTATCTGCTATTGGGAAATTATTCAAAATACACTTACGGATTTGGATCTGTATCCTTCAGAACATGGAAAAGTTACTAGTTTGGAGAATATTTTTCTGAATTCTTGAAGCCAGCAGTGCTGGTTACAAGAGATATGGAGAACAATAGTCCAAAAAATAACTTTTCTAAGCTCTGCTCTTTATGTCCATGCCATCCATCCTCAACCTTATGTGGAATATGTTTGTTATATAAGATCCTTTACAATATTTTATTTTAGAATATAAAAAGAACATAAGAACACTAGGAATGGGATACAGGTCTCCAAGTGTATAAAGATAGTGTCTAAGAAATCTAGTTTTAGTCTACATCAGTGCCTAGGTATTTAGCTTTTTCCAATGATTTTGTCCTTTAAAAATGCTCTTCTTGAGGCTGCTTTCATTTCAAAATTACAGTTCCCTGGTGTGTGTGTTTCATGTGAAGGTGACCTTTGTTGTTGTTCCACTTTCAGCAGAACATAAGGCTAGTATCTAAACTCCAGCATTACTAACTATGTACCTGCACAGCCTAAGTAGTGAAAGTATAAATAAAACTAATATTTATGTTGTAGAATACCAACTGATACTTTGAATTTGGAAATTGAACTAGCATTGAGGAAGCCTAAGCTCTCATGACATGGTTCCTGAATGTTAGTGGTATTACACACCCTTATACTCTGATTGTCTTGAGGCTTTGCAGCAAATTCCTCTTTCAGGTTTGTGTTTGCAGTGTGTCAGCTATTTGCTTAGCCATAAAATCAGATCTGCTTAATCGTGTGAGCTTGATTTGAACCTTGTCCTAGATACAGTTTGATTCCCTGGCACTTGCATTGATCTAAGGCCGTCTTCTGTCATACCTCATAGTATTGCTGCTTCTCAGGCTACTTGGCTTTCATCCTCTGTTCTTGATCTTGACTGGATTGCTCCCAGGACCCTTGGAATATATGCTGTTAATTCTCTCATATCTCTTTTAGATCACTCCTTTTACTTCTTACCACATTTCTGTTTTTCTCCCCTCACCCTATGATGTATCTGATTCAGTTTGGACTTTTTGACAGAGGAAGACATTTCCAAGGTCTTTAGAAATAAGGAATTGGTGCTAGGAATTGGTGTTGTAGGGCAGCTAGCATTTCTCTTTTTTCTCACAGATTAGTGTATGCTTAAGGAGCAAATAAATTAGTCTCAAATGATAGCTCATCTGGTTCATAATGCCAAGTAAGTGCAAAAAGCTACATGATGCATAAAGGCAAGGTGAGGAAATGGATACAGAAATGATTAGAAATGAGATGGGAACCAAAACAGCCAAACAGTTTGATTTGAGCAGCAGTGAAATGCAAGCTGATTATTAAAACAAGAATACAGCTTGGTGAGAGAAAGTTTATGGGGTGCACAATGGTTGTTTGATTTCACTATCTTACAGTCAAAGAGCTGCAGTTTAGTATTAGAGGACATGCTCTGCATGCAGAAGGTGCCAGATTCAATTGCTGTCATCCCTAGGTAGATAGGACCTGGAAGAATTCCTGATTGAAACTCTGAAACTCTGAATACTGTAGTGGCTGCCAGTCAGTGTACATGGTATTGGGTTAATTGGAAAAAAATGCTGGCTTGCTATAAGGCAGCTTCTTGTAGTTGTCACTAGCAATGAAAAAAAGCTTCTGGGCGACCCATTTGACTGGTATCGTAGACCCAATTCTTGCAAGTTTTCTCATATCTTCTAGGTAGATCTGTTTAATCCGTGCTCTCCTCTTGTCAAACTGAGTGAAGAGGAACTGCATTAAGATCTGTTTTCACCCTCTTTCTGTCTCCCCTGCCCTGCACTTCAAAGAACCAAGGAGAGCAGGAGCTTAGCTGTCATGATAGCATAACACCTGAGAAATGGAGCCTCTCTCAGCCAAGGTATATACAGAATATGTGTTGTGTTGCTTTTTCATTTCGCCTTCCTCAGCTCTGAAAGGAAGAGAATTCTGTAACTGGCTGGCAACTCTAGAAAGTATCACAGGGAGAGTGCTGTGCTGGACAAGCAAATATAGTGCCTTGCTGCTGTTGTAGCCCACATTAGAGAGTGAAAAATGAGCACATTTTGTACCGAGTACATTTTATTTGCTTGCTCTTTCCCCCTGTATCTCACAGTCTGAGTTACATTTTAAGAGACATCCCTAGGGTCTCTTAAGCTTTAAATATGGGAATTTATTGTGGTAGCTATAATCATAAAAGAGAGGTAATTTCTACCTGTTCTTCTTCCCTGGAGTAATATATTTCAGAGAACTGACTTTTCATAATGTTTTGATTCATCAAGGTGAGGATGCTGAAATGTTACAGTTACCAGCATAGTCGGCACTACATTCATTTGACAAAGGGGATTGTTTTAAGGCCCAGTCCTGTATTACTACTGTTCAGAGGACAGGTTGTGAGGGTTTGGGGCAATATTATAGCTGTTTAGTTTTCACCCTAATGGGTACTTTTACCTCCCAGTTACCCCACTCCCCCAGTCAAAAATAACTTTCTGCCTTTCTGCACACTTGTTAATCAGACTTCACAGAAGGGCTGGAATAAAGAAATCTAACAGTGCCAAGTGGAAGTAGAAGAATGCTTTTTAGAGATGGGGCTGAACTTGGAAGAAGGGTAGTAAGAAACATCTTGAAATATACCAATTATTTTCTTTTGGTTTTGATTTCTTTTGGTAGAAGTGTCTATCTTTGTTTTTGTTTAATGGTTTGGGAAATTGTTTGCATTTTCTTTCCATTGGTAACTGACAACCATTATTTTGAAAGAAATTAACTGCTGAAATAATTGGAGCAGACCAGCTGGCAACAAGAGAATCCTGAACACTTGACGGTGAACCAATTTGGTTTATAACTTTCAAAGCTTCAAGACTACCACATGCCTTCTGCCAGGGTTGTGTGTCCTAAAAATAATTTTTGAATGTGTAGCTGCCTTGTTTGACAACTTGAACTTCAAATCTCTCTGCATCTAAAGATCCCATCCATTTCCATCTTTTATCTGTACAGTACTATATTGTCTATAAGGCTGTTGGTTTCTCAGGCAAATAATGCCAGAGTGTGGTTTCTCAACTGTATGCTCATGGCTCTTGTGCTGCTGAAATACAATGTTCAAAAATCATCAAGGTTGGCTCCTCTACTTCCTAATCTTTGCTTTGCCACAGGGATAGACAATGTACCTCAGTCTTTGGGATTCATTCCCTGTGAACAGTTACAAGTGGTCTCAGAGGTGACACCACTTTCCTCAGCTAAAACGGGAGTGGGGGCAAATGACTTCATTTGAGACAGGGGTGACCTCTGTGTCCCAAGGCATGATAATCTTTGGGTAGACCTTCTGTCTTCTATTAGAAACAAAACAGAACTCTCTCTCTCTCTCTCTCTCTCTCTCTTTCTCTTTGTATGTTGTTAAACTGGGCTGTGGTATATATGAACTAGTAACTTATGGCTATTCCTTTGTGCAAATGGTGGTGCGTATTATTTTGGTCTTGTTAAACATGTGAGCCATGTTCACTTTGAGTGTCTAACAAGTGGGGCACTCATGCCTGGTTTTACTGTTATTTAAATCTATATATTAAAAAAAAATTCAAAATGTTAATCTTGTTACTGTACTAACAGTAATTCATCCAACCCTTTTGGACTTATTAATTCAGTGTATGATTTAAAACAAACAAACAAATTTTTATTGTATCAATTGTTTTTTATTCAAATCCTGTTGACCAAGTTGCTGAAGGTTATGGGTGCAATCTGCTGGGACAGTCCACTGTTCGTTCAGAACACAAATCCACCGAATCCTTTGTCCTTGGTCTGGGAGAAACACTAGATGCTTACTGTAAATATGGAAGGCTGCCAATCTGTGGCGCAGATTCTTTTTTTAATACTGTAAGCTGGCAAGTGTTCAAGAATTACAGTCCTGCCTCTCTTATTTGCTTTCTCCTTCCTTGTTCGTTCAAACAAGTTCAACGAATAGAAGAGTGAACAAAACTTTTTTAAAAAATGCAGAGTGGAAGGCTTCTGAATTGCATAATTTAGTCAATCTAAAAGTTATCTGTTGAGCTGATTCTTGCAGCTATTTTTTCATATTATTTGACAAGAAATCTAAAATATCTTTTCATCTGTAAAATGTTAGATCATGGAAGGTATTCTGCAGTATTTTAATTGTGGACAGAATAGAAGGCCTCTAGCTTCCTTTGGAAATTGGTTTGACAAACTGGTTTGATGCCTGTTTGTCATTCTCACCTATTTCCTTGCACACTCTTGCAGGCAAAAGAACCCAAATAAAAATTGTGACATGATTTTATATTTTATTTTAAGTGATACTTCTTCCATTGGTTTTATGTATGTGCTAATGAAGCTAGATTTTTTTAAAAAAAATAGGGCAAGAGTGCTTTATTATTATAGTTCCACATTGTTCAAATCTATACATTGAGGTTATAAAGGGGAGTAGAAGACCTACAATTAGGTTTGAATCACAAGGCATGACTTATACACCCTCTCCCAAGCAGGAACAGACTGAACAATTAACACATTTCTGTTAATCTTTTTGCCAGTTTAGGGTGCAGTTCTGGTTCCTGCTACTTTTTGTTCTGCCATGAATGGGAAAACATTTTTTGAAAGATTTAAATTTCTTAGATTAAAAAAGGAAAGTTTTTTTTAATTTACCACATTATTTTAAATGTACCATGCTATCTAAATGTATGCGAGACTAAATTCAAATTGAGGCCTCGAAATCAAGGCTTTAAGATGATCCTTATTAAGTTCTGTTGTATTTAGTACCAATTTTGCCAAGAATTATGATTTTGTATAATGGGGTACCTAATTCTGGTTTAATTAGAAGTGAATGCATGTACTATGTATCAAAAATAGCCATTGGTATATTCCTGGGTAGCAAGGGGTTGGACTAGATGGCTCTTGGTGATCCCTTCCAGCTCTGTTATTCTGGGCCCTTTCACACTACACAATTATATAGTACTATGATTCTGTTTCAGTTGCTATGGTTCCATCCTATGAAATCCTAGGATTTGAAGGTTGTTGTTGCTGTTGTGTGCCTTCAAGTCCCTTTTGACTTACAGTGACAGGTAAAACTGAGAGAGAATGGGAGCCAGTGTGGTGTAGCAATTGGAGTGTTGGATTAGGACTCTGGGAGACCTGGGTTCGAATGCCTGTCTGGCAATGGAAACCAATTGAGTGATCTTGGGCAAGTCATTTTCAGTTTAGGGAGGGGTAATTAGAATCTTCCACCAGAGAGCTCCAGTGCATCACCAGACTTCAAACCCCAGGTTTCCATAGGATCCAACTGTGGTAGTTAAAGTGGAATCATAATGCTTTTATTATACAGTGTGTAAGGGCCATCTATGATTTCAAGAAAGGCTCTTTGAGCTATAGAATTCCATGGGCAGCTGAATCTTAATAGTGGAGGTCATGCTTACATATGAGAGGTTTGGGGTTCAGTCTTATCTTTAGTTAAAAAGGTATTAGAGATAAGAAAGACCCCCCCCTTTACTATTTCCTGCCTGATGGTACTGGGATAGATGGTCTGACAGTATAAAACAACTTCATATGTTCACATATTCTAGCCTTTTAACGTCTATATTAAACTATATTTAACTTCTATATTAGGAGAGGCATTTCAACCTTTCAGAACAGAAAGAAAAAATTGTACAAAAGTTAGGAAGCCACAAACAATGTTAGCAATAGCAATATCATTGATATTTCTATACTGCTTACCAGTGCCAAAGCACCCCCTACCAGTGGTTCTCAACCTTTGGTCCTTCATATGTTTTGGACTTCAACTCCCAGAAGTCTCAGCCAGTATGGCCAATGCTGAGGAATTTTGGGAGTTGAAGCCCAAAACACCTGGAAGACCAAAGGTTGAAGCAGTTTACTGTGAGTCAGCTGATTGCTCCCAACAAGCTGGGTACTCATTTTACTGACCTAGGGAAGGATGAGTCAACCTTGGAGCCCACTGGGATTCAACTCATAATGTTGTGGCTTGGAGTACTGGCATTTAACTACTGCATCACCAGGGCTCCTTGTTGTCAAGGGAAAGAAAGTATCGCTGTTTCAGGGCCCTGTTTTGGCCCTGTAGCCTAGGGCCTGAGCTTCCCCATTCCCATGTTAGATACCTGTATTAGTGAGTGAGCAAGCAGTTTGAGTTTGATTTTAAACCTACCAAGCACACATTCTTCTTTGCTCAGGAACTCATGTTTGTATTTGCTGGTTACTATATTCACTAATGGAACCCATTGATAATTGTTCAGAAATCAGATTTGAGAATTGGCTTCTTCCATTTTCTTACATTTGTGTGTTTCAATTAATAAACACTGGAATAGGGATATATATTGTATGTTTTTGTCAGACTTGTTCAGTGTTTCAGAAATTGGTGCAACCTATGCTCATCTGTTATGGAGCTTTCTTGTTTCTGTGAAAGTATCAAGGGCAACACAAATTCAGTTGTTCCAGGAAGCAGCCTGCTGCTGACCATGCAGTGTAGAGGAAATGTACACATACCTTTCCCCCAGTGGATGAACTAACTAAAGAGAATAGGTTAGTTGAAGCCAAACATTTTAACTGCTTGACAAGCTGGCAGAACACTGTAAGCACATGGTGCTTAGGATAGGTTGGGAGACTTGGATCAGTAAAGTGGATGCTTAAGTGATATTACTGTTACTACAAATATTTACTGTTACTACAGACATTTCATATCAATTTTGAATTCCTCACAAAGATTCAATTTTACCAGCCAACATTCCACTTCATGAGACTACCTAAAATACTGAGCAACAATAAAATCAGGCATTTTTTGAAAATCTTTTTTTTTCTTAAGAATTTGGGGATCAATTATTTCTAATTAAGGATACTTGTAAAAGTCATCACAATAAATTTTCCTACCTGAAGCAGAAAACTTCAGATTGCCTTTTCTCCTTTCCTGAAATTAAATTTATTATAAGAAATGCCCTTTTATGACACCCAAAACCTGCCACTTGAGGCAGTTGTCTCTACCAAGAGTAGGGCCAGCTCTGGATGCATGAGGAGTTTGATCATTATGAATTCTGATATGAATTGATCTTATCTGTATCTCCCTGAATAATGTACAAATTGAAAGTTAGGTCTTGTCTATACAAGGGGGGAAATATGAACATGTCCAAAAAGGCAAGCATTTGTAATGATGCGATCTGCCTACACGGCCAAAAGAGCCCCCCCCCCCAAATTCCACATGTCCCCTAGCCAGCTGGTGGCCGTGAGTGATTTACTCGTGATTTTAAACCTGCTGCCACTATTAAAAAAAAAAAGTTTCCCAGGGTGTGCACAAGCAACACTTCATATTTACAAATAAATAAAATAAAATAAAACAGTATAAAATTGCCATTTGATCGACTTACCAGACCCTCGCTTAGCCGAAAATCCAACATGGTGGCTGAAGCCACTTTTCCTCTTTGCTAGCCCTGCCCCTGTGCTTCTCCAGCCAATCAAATTGCACTGTCTGTTAGTATCTGTGCGAATGTGAGTGTTCAAATGGTTGCACATTTGGAAGTCACACGGAGCTTTTCAGAAAATCCGTACAGAGCCCGGGATGCGGCATACATGGACTTTGCAGTGGATTTGGCTGCCCCCCTTCTGAATGACACATATTTGTGCGAATGGCCATTTGAATGGCTCGCCGATCTTTCACATCTTGTTAGTATTATTTTGACCGTATAGACAGGACCTTAGTTATCTAGTGGATCCACCCCATTACCTCAATTTGCCAATGCAGTTTTTTGTTCAACTATGTGTCAAAATACATTTTGAATATATATTTTGAGGGGGGGGGAACCTATAGAGGAGAGGTATGTATTTTGAAAGACAACACATTTAGGAGCCCTGGTGGAGCAATGGTTAAATGCCAGTAATGTAGCCACGACTTTGTGAGTTTGATCCTGCAGGGCTCCAAGGTTCACTCAGCCTTCCATCCTTTCATAGGTCGGTAAAATGAGTACCCAGCTTGTGGAAGCAATTAGCTAACACATTGTAAACTACTTAGAGAGTTCTTAGCACTATAAAGAGGTATAGAAATGTAAGTGCTATTGCTATTTAATAATAACATTTAGTTTTCTTGTAGATTATTTACTGTGTCGTGCCAGCATGGGCTAGAATGGGGGTGGGGAGTCAAAATGATATGAATTGAAAATAAGCTGATTTGTCCAACCCTGCTTTTCAGTTTTTATTTATTTCCGTGGCAGAAAATGTTAAATGAAATAATTTGACCTGCCACAGTCTTGACTCTTCAGTACTTCACTTTGAACTAGTTTTGTGAAGTTGTGTTTGGGCTGAGATATAGCCTTACTGCCATTGTGTGTGTGAGAGAGAGAGACAGATTTTACAATGGAAACTATTTTTTTAATATGTACTTAAACTGCAGCTGGTAAGCATACTTTCAGATGTGCTCTATCACATTCATCAGTAGCTAGTTTCTGAAGTGTTTTGCCATACTGATCACAAGATAATTGGAAAGGGCAACAAATATCACCATATCTCCAGACTGGACTTCTGACCTTTATAATGCTGCATGGATTTTCAGCAACTGTGAATATTTATTAACTTACTGCCTAAATTTTAAAAAGAAGGTGGGGGTTTTTTTAGTAAAAAAAATACAGCTAATGTTTAACAACCAGATTTTTATGAGCTTTAGTTTAGTGTTATATATGGGTTTGGAATTATTTATAGAGAATTTTTAGTTAAAGATTCAGGGCTTCTGTTTCTCAAATATTATAAGGATACTTTTAGGTGTCCCCCGTCAAAAACCAGGTTAGGGACCAAAAGCACTTGAAAACCAAAAATCATTGGAATGCAGAACCCAGTCTTTTTTTTTAGCTTGCAAATGCATTTTGGTCACCAAAAAACATAAATAATGCATTATATATTGCTTGCAAATATATATATTGCTTGTGCAAAAGCTTAATATCACAGTCAATTAAGAGAAAAAGTGGTGAATGGCTACAGAAGCACATGGAGAGTTGTGCAAACATGATGGAACAGGTTGAAAGAGTAGACCATGCATCAAATGTATAGGTTCCGGTTATAACTGAAGAGGATCAAAAGAACAGATCTGTACTTGTGTTTCTATTCCTTGAAATTCATGTGGCAGATTTTAACATGATTTAAAGTGCTGAGTTTTAACCTTTAGGGGTTTGTCTACACTATTGAAAACCCCAAATCTCCCTGCAAATTCCCCCGAATCTGAAGCAACCAGACCACACAATATACATCCTTTCCCTGCATCTGAGGCAATGAGACCACATGTTGCATGGCTCAGATTCAGGGCATTCTGGTGTATTTTACCTAGATGCAAAGATTTTACCACTGCTGCCACCACCACCAAGAGGACCATAATTTAAAGCTCAGGAGGCAGTTCCCTGCAGAAGGGAGAGGTTTTCTCCCTTCCTCTGGCTGAGCAGTGCTGCTTCCGCCTGTTCTCTGCTCACCTGTCACTTCCCTTGCTTTCTGCAAGTACCTCTTCCTGTGACTGGTAAACTGGAGAGCATGCGGAAGCAATGCAGCTGAGCCAGGGAAAGGGAAACAAAACCTCTCCCTTCAGCCAGGAACTGCCTCCTGAGCTGTAAATTATGGCCAAGGCAGTGGTGGATGAAACTCTGCAGGGACAGTGAAGACAAGTACGCCTTGTCCCTGCGGAGAATAATAATGTGAGTGCAAGGGCATGCGGGCAGAACTCCGTTCAGAGTTTTTGTCCCACATGTAGTCAGGCCCCAATACTCTGAAATATCACCTTTTCCCAGAATTCCCCCACTTAGTGATATGATTTGGGAGATATACTTGGAAGTGGGCCTTGTTGACGCTGCCATTCTGGCTACAGAATACTCAGAAAGGCTCCCTTATTACCTTCTTGGTTGTCTTTGCGGCACCATGGGATGACCTTTTTATTCACCCCAGCCTTTTAAGGAACTTGTGCTTTAAAACATAACAAAATCTGGACTCTCAACATTGACTTTTCTGCTTATTTAATAATCTTAGCTGCTAATTGGTTCTGTTTTTCTCCTCTAAGAAGGAAAATCTTTTGATGTTGGATTTTATTGTCTTTGTTGCTTTTAATTACTGTATTTTGTATTTTAATGTTATGTTTTATTTTGTGGTTTTGTGAGCTTCCCAGAGAATGCATGTTTATGGATGGCCCTTAAAATTTAGTAAATAAATGAAAACAGCAAGCACAAGTAGCTGCTGCAGATAATTGTGTGTCTGGAGGAGGGATTACCACCTTGTTTATTAGGGAACTGACGCCTATCATACTTTCATCTTCAGGAACTTTTAAAATAGGGGAAAGTAGATGTCCCAAATTGCCAACACATCAGGCATATTATGTATTTTTTAAAAAATTATTCATTGGCTATTACATAGTGTCTTCATTTCCATATGGACCAAAATGGGAGAATTAGAAACTGCCATCTTCCAGAGTTCCTGTTTGGCCCAATAACTTTCAAAATAAAAAAATTATAAAAGAAAAACTGAATATGAAGAAAAGTCTTCATCCTAAACTATCCTAAACTATCCTAAAAAATTCAAAGACATAGCCATGTTAATCTGGATCAATATGCAAAATGATAATGTAGCACCTTTGAAACTCACTGAGAGAAAGAAGTTTGTAGCATAAGCTTTCATAGACTGAGTCTAAACGTTTTTACTTAAAAGCAAGTTTGACTCCTCAGTTTGACCATAGTCCTGGTATGTAAGTTCTATTTTCTAGGATTACATTTTAAGTGAATGCTCAGATTCTTTAGAATGGAAGTAGAATGGTGTTCATAAAAGCTTGCTACTGTATTGTACTGTAGGAACCTTTGTAATATTTATAGAAAGAGGTTTTCAGCAATAAACATATTGATTTAATTGAACTGTGGTGCAGTGACCACAAATAATTTCTCCAAAATGGAGGCTAAGCTACCCAAGTGGAAAGAACCTATTTACTCCAAAAATATCTTTCCTCTGACAAAAAAACCCACCTCAAACAAAAAGCCCACCCTTCCCTACATACTAGAAACAAAGTTCAGTAAAAAGGCCCAGTGATGTGGGAATACCTTTCTTATAACTCATGTCATAGAAAACAGAATTCTACTTCATAAAAGGTGACCTTGCCTATTTCTCCAGCACCCAGACAGCATAGGATGAGTTAGGAAGAACAACTGCTTAAGAAACAAGATCTTAAAAGATGATTCCACATTATTTTAATTATCTGTGATAATATTTTTCGCATCTTGGATACTGGTAGGGTCGGGATAAGAGTGCATAATCTAATGATGTTATTTTCACATGTAAGTGGAACTAAACATTATAAAGATGATAATAAATAGCACAACTTGATTATAATAAATAATATGTTCTAAAGAGTATTTCTAGTATATGGTTTCCTATGAAGCAGCCCATATGTTTTTTGTGGATGTGGGGATGAATTCACAATACAAAATCTGAAGACTTTTGTGTGTGGTGCCTACACATCCAAAGCCATCTGCAAAAAGCTCCTGATTGGTTTTCATCATATTTAATTGGTTTAGTGATGTTTGCTATTAAACGTAGGTCATTAATATGCATCTTCTCTCTGTTTCTGCTTTTGTGACAAGAATATCATATTTCCTGCACTCTTGCAGTGTGTGGCAATAAAATAAAGAATTCAGTATGACTCCAGGAAAGAGCTGTCCCCATTTTTTAGCATGTGCATTCTTGAAACATAAGGCATTCTGGGTGGCCCCCGCTTCTTCCTCTTCTTCTTCTCTTACCACAGTTGCCGCTTGTATTTGTGTTTGGTTTTTAGTTGTGCCTCTGTGTGCACATCTTCTCAAGTAAGATGCTTGAGTTGTTTATTTAAAAGTCTTTGAAATGTGCATTTGGTTGTTTGCCTGAAGTGGGGAGCAGATGAAGGAGATTGGGGCAAGGGCCACACACTTAGCTGGCTTGGAAATTGCTCTCAGCTCTGTTGCTTACAACTTCTATTCTTGTAAAAGTGGAAAATATCACAGAAGCTAACAGCATGATGGGTGATGAGGAGGAACTGATCTATGCAGCCAACTGGATACATTGAGGCAAAGCATGACCTAAGACTGCAGTTGGTGTGAAATGCTCGTGCTGTTGCCAGAATTTTGGGGTATAGCTGTTGGGCAGACCCTACAGTGGACTGTGTGGCCAATTTGCTGGCTCTGGGGTAGCTCACCACTGGTTATTCTCCTCCAAATATAGTCACTGCCCAGTGCCCAAGTCCTAGTTACTACACAATCACTTATATTAGTGCCAGTCTGAGGACCTTTTCAGCTCTGTCAACTAAAGCCTACTTCAAAGGAGAATCTCAACAGGAAGTAATGGGCAAGTGGATGAGGAAAGTTACATGCTTACTAGCCTTCCCAAATTGGGACTCATTTTAAAATCCCAGGTTCTGGACTACAGTAGTCTACTCCTCCTAGTTAGCCCCACTATCTGTTCAGCCAAAACTGAATAGTGTTGGAAGGTAATTGGTATAAAGTTCCTTAGCTGTGGGCTTTGCCATGTGCCATTTCCACAGATCTCTTGTTTCAGATACAACTAGGCAGACGGAAGAACTGTTCTTGATACAAGTGCATGGAAAGGCAACATTTTTCAGCTACAACCTCAATAATAACCAGCCACAATGGCATGCTATAAGAGTACATCTAAGCTATCTCTTCTGGAAAAATAGAGCTACTTCTGTAATGGCTCATGAACAGCTAGAAACAGGATTAATTATTTAGAATATTAGTCGTGTCCACATATTTTAGCATTTAGTTCCATATGAACCCATAGCCCTCTCTGGCTTCTGACAGTTTTAAATGTGTCTACTCAGTGCTGTTGACTTTCTTCTCATCACTACTTAAGCATTAGGATAAGATAAAAAGGCAACTGAAGTGAGATGGAATCAAGTTAAACTAGTTTGGATTATGTCAGTGATTCTTAAACATTTTTTAACCAGGGACCCCCTTTAAATATATTTTGTTGCTGTAAGCCCCCAAGACTTCACTCAAGAATGCTGCTGCTGCTGCTGATGATGATGATACATAAACACTGAACCATTAACAATTGCACCATCCATTAAACCTTCCCTCAGAGGAGGGGAGGGGAAGGAGGGAAGACTTTCCCCCCATTTCTTCCCACCAGTTCTTCCCAGATTTAACTGTAATGCACAGGGCCAACCAGCCAGCCTGCCTTTGCCTTGTCACATGGCCACTCTGTTGTGAGATGAAAGAGGGCTGAGCAGCTGAGCAACAGTAGATCTGGCAGCTAACCAGCCAGCTTTTGTCTTCCTCTCTCTCCCTCTCCCTCTTCCTCCCCCACAAATCCATCCCTTGCTTTCAAGCCAAGAGTGGTCCAGTCTCCTATCTGAAAAACTTCAGCCCCCTTTCTCCCCCTTCTTCATCAAGAGGGGAAGAGACTGGGATGGGACACCTAAAACAAGGACCTGAGGTGATACAAGGGGGAAGGGTTGCCAACCTTTTCCTGCAAACTTTCTTCAAACAGTGACACCACCAATGAAAACCCTTCATGTCTCCAGCCTTAGGCTGAGGCAACTACACCTCCCTCACAACTCAGAATCCTCCTCCACCACCATCACCACAACTCCCAAACACAAGTTCCTAAATTGTGTAACTTCCTCTCCTCCACACTGAAGGGGGGGGGGAGAAAAGATACAGATGTTTATTCACCACCATGCTGCCCTCATGTGTGGGATCAGATTTACCACTCTTTCATAGTGTGCATGCCTCCTGAAGCAACATGTTGGAAGGATTATCACTGGGGAGGAATCAGGGAGTGGGAATGAGAGGGAAAAATCAGGGGGAAGAAGTGTCTCAGAAAAACACCAGCCCTTGAGAAAGTGCCATGATCCTAGAAACCTGCCTTTATGGTTGCTTCTGGGAGAAGCTCCCAGTGCACTGGATCTCCTGCAAACAATAGTTAGTTGCCACAGTTTCAGCTGGAGTTCATCTCCTTTCCCTTCTCTCTCTCTCCCTTCCTTTCCAGTTGGGAGATGATACCAAGACTGGAGAAAGAGGGAAGGAAAGGAAGAGTGGGGCAAGCAAGCAAGCAAAGGGTCTGGCAGCCCTCATCAGCAATGATGTCAACTAACTGCCTGCCTGCCTGCCCGCCTGACTGCCCATTCTTCCTTTCCCTCCCTCCCTCCTTCTCTAGTCTGGAAAGGAGGGAGGGCAAAAGCTATCTGGCTCTGCTGTTGCCCAGCCAGCCAGCCCTTTTCCCTTTTCTTTTCTTCCTTTCCAGATGATATTACTCCAGTTTCCCATCACAAATGCTTCATCACCAGCACAGCAAAGCATTTTTTATGAGAGACTGTGGTGCTCTCAGCTGAGAATGTGGGGAGGAGGAGGAGACAGACATAGGGAGGCAGGCAGGTAAAGGCTGTCTGGCTGGCTCTGCTGTTGCTCAGCCCACCTTCTACCCGCAGCAGAGCGACCATGTGACAGAGGACATGCAGGCCCAGCCAGTCAGCCTTTGCCTTGGGTCCTATCACACCACTCCACTGTGGGCAGGAAGTAGATTGAACAGCCTTTGAGCTGTGGAGATGTCCCGTGTGGAGATATCACAGCCCCGGCGTGTGTGTGCCTGTGTCCGTGGACCACAGGTGAAGAACCTGTGGATTAGGACTAGAGTAGTGTTTGATGCCAACAGCTTTCTGCTAAATGACAAAGCTGATATGTAATTAGAGTTCACAATAAGGCAGTTTGTGTAGTTGCTGTTAGTGTTTGTGTTCTTGTATTTCCTTTTTGAATGGTTAAAGAAAAATGGAAGATCAGTGCATTCTCTTTGCCAAATGATCAGTTTCAGCAAAGTTCCATTGCAATGTAGGATGACTGAATAAGCTGCTCTTGACCTACAAACAGAATTGTAGGATTTATCAACAACTTGCTAATTTTAATGGCTGATGTATACTTTTTGCTCTGACTACATAGCTTTATCATAAAATCCCAAGTGTGCAGACAAAATAAGCAGCAGTTACCAACCCAGATTTATATGTGGATTGTGTAGTGTTTTGTTTGTGAAGTGCATACTGTAGATGGAAAATACACAGCTGACAATAGAATGGCATGCATACACACGCTTCATATTGATGTGTATATATTTTACACCCTGGGTATCTCTGTGTGAAAATCTGCTGCATTCATTGGGCAAATGTTAGTTGGGAGCTATATACAGTACTGACTAAAGTGCTTCTATTCAAAATTACTGCTTCTCTAACCATCAATACATATACTTAGAGTAACAGGTTCAGTGTGATTGTCTTCCCCCTGATTTCTCTGTTTATGAGTAGAATGAACAGTTCTCAGACCTTTCTGAAAATAATCCAAATGGCAATCACATGGAAGGCAATCTGTCTAAATGGACATTCACATCAGTACGCCCCATTTGGAAGGTGGGCAGCCAAATCCACTGTAAAGCTCCGAAGAAAAGCCTTTGGAGCTTTTCTCAATTTTTAAAAAGCTTCATAGGGCATGCGAACGTGCGATCGTTAGGACAGTTGCATTTGCATTGCTGTGATGAGGTAGCATAAGCTGATTGGCTGGATAAGCATGGGGCGGGGCTAGCAAACAGGGAAAACGCCTGTTGCTGCCATGTTGGATTTTGGGCTAAGCAAGAGATCAGTAAGGAGATAAAACGGCGATCTTTCTCTCTTTATTCTTATTTTTTCTTTTGTAAATATGAAGTATTGCTTGTGTACACCATGGTTAAACAGTTTTTTTTTTAAAAAAAAATTGGGTGATAGCAGATGCTCTTTTAACCATTAAGATAGTCGCAGTGCTGCGAATTGCTGTTTCTTCAAGGAGATAATATTTCCCCCCCTCGTATAGATGGGACCATACTAAGTAATTTCTACCAAAGATGATATGAATGTGAGTTCATATGCAAATGAATTAGTGGAATCATTGCTGCTGAAAGTTAAGACACTAATAGCTTCTGATGTGGGGACAGTGTACAGACACATTTTTAAACAAGGGATACATAAGGCCCCGTTTTGGGTCTTGATGATATCTGCAACTTGTTTTTTCCTGTATTCATTCACATAACTAATGTCTGAAACAATGATGAAACAAATATATTTAAACAAGGAGATACGATGTCTGGAATAGGAGTAAAAAGGGATTATATTTAAGAAATATATAATTTCAATTACAACAATGAAGTATTATGCAGTTTTGTCAGGACTCTCAGCTATTTAAATAGGAAAAAAAATTAAATGTGAAATCTTAGCCTCTGTGGTAAAAGAGCTATGTTTTGGCACTTCCTTTTTTCCCTCCTTTGTGGTATTCCATTTCTCTTCTGCAAACGGCTAGAATGAACTAAAGCATTCCCTGTTTTCCATTAGGTCTCATTTGCTACAGCTTTCTGCTTTTAAATTACTTCTGAACTACAGAATCTGGCAGAGCTCGTTGGAAGGCATTTGAGGACAGCTATTCAATCTGGAGTCTAGCCATGTACAGTACTTGGAGCAGTAAGACAAGAGTTGGGATTATTTTACTAAATGTTTATGGCCTTTTCAGGAGTAAGATAAGAATTAAAAAAGAAATCACAATTGTGATAATATGTAAATAGAATATGTAAATTTTAACTGTTTCTGAATATTCAAGGGGTACTGTTAGTATTTGGAAATAAAGCCACTTAGATTTCTTTGCTGGTTAGTGTCTCCGTTCTAATAATAATAATAATAAAATTTATTTGTATCCCACCCCTCTACAAAATGCAATCGGGGCAGCTTAACAGCATTAAAATACACATACAAACCCCTCTATCCCACCCACCCCTTAAAATACAATTAAATAATTAAACATGTAAAACATACTTAATAATTACTAAAAATACTAAAAACAACACAATAAAAAGCTAGATGGGATTGGACTAATAAGATTTTTTCTCTCTGATGGCCAGGTATCTATTCAGGAAAGGCCTGCCAGAAGAGATCTGTCTTAAGAGCTTTCTTAAACATTACAGCCAACCGTTTCTATCCACGGATTTGGCATCCCCAGATTCCATCATCCACAGGTTGAAAATATTCCAATAAATAAATAAATTCCAGGAAGCCAACCTTTGATTTTGCATTTTATATAAGGGATTCCATTTGACTATGCCATTGTATATAATGGAACTTGAGCATCTATGGATTTTGGTATCCACGCAGGGTCCTGGAACCAAAGCCCAGTGGATACAAAGGGCCCACTGTACTTCTCTAATCATGGGAGATTGCATATATAGAAAGAATTGGTAACATTTGATTACCTAATAAGTAATATAAGAAGCTCTGTCTGGTTTAAAATACTGTATGCTGCTATTGCAAGTATGTACATATACCAAGTGAACAAAAATGGATTTAAGTTGCAATCCTATCCACTTCAGTAATTAAATATTGTGAGAGCCAGCATGGTGTAGTGGTTTGAGTGTTGGACTATAACTCTGAAGACCAGGGTTTGAATCCCCACTTGACCATGGAAACCCACTGGGTGACCCTGGGCAAGTCACACCCTCTCTGCCTTGGAGGAATGCAAAGGCATCTCCCCTCTGAACAAATCTTGTCAAGAATACCCCATGATAGGTTCACCTTAGGGTTGTGACACAGCATCAAATTAGATACTGCCTTATATGGTTTATGAAGTGATGTACAATAAGCTCCAATAAAATCACTAATGAGGGGGGAAAACAGGGAAAAACAAAACATTATTTAAAAACTGGCCAAAACTAATTTTAGAATCTGACCTGGTCTAAAATTTGATATAGTCTACTCTAGTCAAAGAATCTAATGGATTCAGTGGGTCTAATGGATTCATTGGGTCTACTAAAAGAGGATATAGGCCATACACAGCTGGTTAATATAAACTGATTAATACTCAGCCAAAGGTAAGTGCCTTAATATGTCCTAATTAAAGTAGCTTGATTTTCAGAATACCTAGAACATCTTGAAAAGGCTTTGTTAATCTACTGATACTTGAGACAAAATGGTGAAACACAACCCAAGAAGGGAATCTTGCTTTCCAGCTCCTTTAAACATAATCTCTGTATTTCTACTCCTATTTTTTCAGAAACAGGTTGAAAACCTGCCTCTATTTTACAGGGCCAAAATTTCAAATATTTTAGTTGTGAATCATTTACAATAGTAGCAGATTTATTTTCAACCATCATGAAATTTCCCAGACTCTTAAGTGATGCCAATTAAGCCTGAAGCAATATGAGTCATTCTGTAGGATTTTTCCCTCCTCTGAAAAAAGGGAATTGACCAGGAAAAAAGAAAAAGTAAAAGAAAGAAAGCCACAGTTCTCTTTATCATTTGTGAATTGTTTTAGTCTAAATAGTGATCTCAGAATAGACATAGGAGTTTTCATTTGGAAAACCTGGCATGCCAAGGACAGCTGACTGAGTATAGAAGTGGAAGGCATGACTTTACAACGTCTACCGCTTAATGTGCTTTTCAGTTAAAAAAGTTGACTGTGGCAGTTCCAAGTAAGTTGACCTGAAAGGCCTTACTGAACAGAAGCTTGGTTCATTCCCATTTGATATATATTTTTCTTCCTCTCAAACTGCTTGAGTCCTATACCACTTTTGCTCCTTGCGTATCTTTTCTTTTCCTGCTTAGAATAGTGCCCTGTGCTCCATAAAAGCAGTTCTGCTGCTTAAAGGTGCTGCAGGAACTTCACCCCCTTCTCCCACAAGCTGGAAGCTATTTTGAGCAGCATGAAGAAACTTGGCAGTGTT
The DNA here is from genome assembly GCA_030847615.1 of Gambelia wislizenii. NCBI lineage: Eukaryota > Metazoa > Chordata > Lepidosauria > Squamata > Crotaphytidae > Gambelia > Gambelia wislizenii. Next base: position 62,733,741 of record JAUMIR010000005.1, on the reverse strand, counting down.
TAATGCATTCCTTATTCAAACTGAGCTGCAGAAGAATGAGGCAAAATTTGGAACAATTCACTGGTATTAAAAACACAGTTACACCATAATAGACTAATACAGTGTTTGACTTCATCATAAAGGAACATTCTTTAAGCCTACTGTACTTAGTACAGCCAAGCTGGTTTGTGTGAAGCTGCAAAACAGACATGGCTAGAACTAGGAACACAAAACTTTGGGGTGTGTGCAACAACTGCTAAATAAGCAGGAGGAAAAGAAACAGAGAAAGGAGAGCCCAAGTAATGAACAGAAGGACATTGTGAAACTAGGTTCCTTTAATTCATGGTGCTTTGATTCATCCCCACATGGTTTTAGTAATGTAAGGGTTCACAACTGCTTCAGCCCTAAGGAACCCATCCAATGTTTATTGGGGTGTAGAAACCAGGGGCTGCACACATGTGTGTGTGCACATACACCCCTTGTACCACACAGGATAGGGATTTCCTTGCCTATTTCTGGGTGGGTATGAAGATGAATTCCTGCCCTGAGATTGCTGTTCACCTTGCTCTGAAAAAGCATGACTTCAAAAGCCCTTATAACCAGTTTAGTGGCAAAATTACCAAATGGAACATTAGTAAAATTTTATTTGAAAAGAAGATTATGTTCAGCATAGGGTGTCATGTTTCAGGAGTGGTGTTAACTGACAGAATGTCGGACCTTCAGAAGAAGACTACGAAGTTGAGTGTTTTAAGTCTATGAGGCAGATAATATGAACATTGAAGAGAGGCTGTATCAATGGTGTGATGGAAAAGACATGTTAACAGTATATGTTAAAAGGTTTTGGACAGAAGTAGAAGAACAGGAGACTGTAGGTGGCATCCTGTTAGTGACATATTAAGTATACATGTGTGTATATCTCTTTTTGGACATGACATAGGGCTGTTCTCTAGTCTTTTGAACTTCATCCATCATTCTCCAGTAGCTGTCATGGCCTGGGAGGGCCTGCTGCTGCTTAATGTTGGAGAGGGGAGGGTGGAGGGTAGACAATTCAGATGAAGAAGATGCAGCTGTTCTGGGCTCCCAGGGGAGAAAATCTATGAGAGCACCTTCATTTCTCTTACCACCTCCCACAGCTGAGACCAGCTGCTTTTTCGACATCTGAATTGCCTCTTCTTTCCCTCTTGGTAAGAAGCAAGTCTCCCTTGCAGAATTTGACAGCTGCCAGGGTGGAGAAAGGACATGGGAATATGTGGGTGGAACTTTACCTGCTCTATATAGGATCTTGACTAGTGTGTACACTTAAAAGTCTTAGCTGTCATCATTTCCCAAGGTTGCTGGTGGTGGTGGTGGGGAAATAGTGTTAATCAATTCCATTCCACAATACAAAAAGGGAAGCAGTCTTTTGGACTGCTTTTGTGGAGTAAAGCCTGGATTCAAAGTACCATACAACCAGTGCTGCACGATTATTTTATTTTATTTTATTTTATTGGCTTTCTGCTTCTCCAATAGCAGCTCTCTGTGCCAGTAAATCTATGTGCCGAACAGCAAATTGCAATATGACATGGATGTTTACTGTTGGGAGGGGCAAAAACAGAGATGAGAAAAGTCATATTTTTGGTTTACAACTGTCAAAATCCCCCAGCTGTTGGGTGTTGTAGTCCAAAAATGACATTTCCAAGCTTTGGACAAAAGGCAATCACATTTTGTATACCCAAGAATGCTTGCCTAAAATGCAATGATAGTTGGAAACAAAGTACCGTATTAGATTTTTCTTAATGCACAGAAGAATATTCCAGAGAACACCAGCAGCAAAATTGAAACAGAATGGAGTAGCCATTTTGAGCCTACTTGTAGTAAGTGCTGTGTAATACTAAGTAAAGTTTGTTTATTGCACACTTAATTATCTACAAAAGCTGCTGAGCAATTCAAAAAGCTTTAGGGTAGCATATGCACATTTATTCCATAGAGTTTTTGGAAAGAAGTCTAGACAGATGTCTTGAGATAGCTGGGTTTCTTGCCTCAGCATTATTGGTCACATTGAGACTCCAATATTAATTGTCACTAATTTCAGTGGGGCATCGATAGATACAGCACTTCAAATAAATGTTGCGTACCAAATAGAAATGGCAGAGAAAATGGGTGTGACTATTTAATGTTTATATTCAAGTGTATTTAAAATTCTGGTTGGAAGCTTTAAAAACTTAGATGGATCTAAATTAGGTTACTTGAAGAACCACCATCAGCATTCGCAGCATGGCCATACTCTGGTCATTTTCTGAAACTCTAGTCACATTTCTGCCTCTAATGATAAATTGGTTGATGGACATGGAAGAGAAAGGTTTTGTTTTGTTTTACTTTTCTTTTTTAGAGCAGTGGCATCATGTCTGTGGAATGAAATGTTGCTTGGAGCGCCCCATGAAATTTTTAAAGAAGGCCTTTAAAATGTGTATGTCTTGGAGGGTATTTCTCCTAAATTGGTTTATTGGGCTGCTAAATGAACATGATTGGAACTGTAACCATTGTTGAGATTTTAATAATTATATTAAGTTATATATTATAGTCTTATCCACTGGTTCTTTCCAGTGTTTGGATTCTTGTATTATTGTTGATTTATTGGTTAATGGAAATATAATATATTTTATATTCTAAAATATATTTTTCTTTCATACTTTGAGACCTCCATAAATAAATCCTGCGTCAGAATTTGAAATGAATACTAGACATTCAAATTTGAATGTTTTTATTTTGTTTTCTTGTTAGCTAGCTTTTATCAAGTAATTATAATATATCTGTAGAGCAAACAATGTACTGATAATACAACACAAGTTATAGTAATTGCAAATAGGTGTTTGTTTATATGCAGTACATCAATTCGGAGTCATCGCTTAGAGAGACTCAGGCAGACACATTTTCTCTTATTTTGAATTTTCAGTTTTATTGAAATGTCAGTTTTATTGCTAGTGTTTGCAGTTATCATCTATGATTTTAACATCTGTATATATTGCATTTTGGGAAGCAATGCAACAAGTAGAAAGGGTATGTACATTTACATTTGAACATCAGGAGGGCTGAAGATTGTCTTCCCCTCGGTTAGAGAAAAAGAAGCATTGTGGGGTGCTGATCCTCAGAGTGGCTGGTTGGTGAGCCCCGAGTAGCATCTCCCCCAGTGAAAATGAACTCTTCTGTGAGGGAAAAGAGGAAGGGAGGAAGAAACAGAATGAGCCAGCATGTTGATTTGGGAGCTGGGTGTTGTAGGGAGTTAATTAGAGTTAATTACACTAATTAGCTTACAAACGAAACTCAGCATTTCTTCTTCTTCTTCCTCTTCTTTGTCTTTTTATGAAATTCTAACCAGATACACATCACAATGCTATCTTCCTGGCAGGCAGTGGCATCATCTGACTGAGGTGAGGGCTGCCTCCCAAGTGTTCTTGTCACTGGGGGCCTTTCCTGGGGGGCTGGTACCACGGCTATTTTTGTTGCAGTATTTATCGCATTAGCGCAGTTTTGATTTAGTGTCGCAAAGTTCCCACGATATTATTTCGGATCCTACTTAGTTCCGCAATGTAGTTCAGATGTGATTATAATGTGCATTTAAATAAGATGTGAGGTTCTTCACCTCGAACTATTCTAGTTCCCACGACATTGATATTCTGCATATTTTAATGATCTTACCTGTCAATCAACAAAGTACGTCATTCCTTTCCAACGTACTTCCTTCAGGAATTCCCGCCACTCGTTCTCCCATTGGTCAGCTGTTTCCCCCCCTCATTGAGTTCTGATTGGGCTTCTCGTCATCATTTATGGTCATTGTTCTTTCAATAGTGGTAACTCAACTTTGGGGGGCAAACGATCATAAAAAATCCGTTTGGGGGGTAAAAAATACAAATAGGCTGTCGTTCGTATGCATACAAACCGCCCACATGATTTTTTACCCCCCTAAACTGCATATGATTCCTTCTTCCCCAAGCTGGCTGGAGCGAGCAAGCCAAGCGGCGGTTTAAAATCTCCTGCCACTTTTTTTTTTAAAGGTTTCTGCTTTACGGACAGTCGGTTTTCCCTATTTACAATATAAAATAAAAAAAATAAACATTTATTTATTTATTTTTATTGTAGCAGCCATGGAGGTGTTAGCTATGCTAGATTCCTGTGGCAATTTTTTCAAACACATCAATATTCCGGTGACATAAATGTAACTGCTCTTGTATTTTCTCTTCCCCCCAAAGAACCAGAAAATCTTTGCATGGCTCCAAGCTATTCCCCTGCCACCCTTCTTTGTTCTCTGAACTGCCTCCATTAGGAAAATGAAAGATGTTTTAAGAGGATGCTTCAAAGCAGATGTTTACCGGAAAGGTACGACGGATGTGTGGGCGGGTTTCTGTGGCGTCACATTACCGAACCGCCCAGTTCTGTGGATGGTGGATCTTCCGAACTTCAAAGTGTCAGATAGTTCACAAATGCGTTAATGCGGAAATATGCGGCACTTTTTTAAAAAAAGTCGGAAAATCAGAGGTCTCATTGATGTGCCACTTAGGGGTTTTTCAGACCCCTTCCTTCTGAAAAGGTCACTGGAGATGCGGAACACGTGGGAACTATAAGGCTTCTTTGTGAATACTTTGAGGATTATTTTTGCCATGTAAACGACCCCCTTGTCTCTGATGTGAGAGTTTTTAAAATGGTTTTCTTCACTACAGCTATACTCTCCAAACCAACCAGTCCCACAACAGCCACTGATACTCTTGTTGGAATAAGTTGTTTCAGGTTCTGAGTTGACATGGGGTGGCTGACTTGACGGAATGGAGGCTGATGGCCCCAGTGTCAGTGGGAATGATGAATCCACTCTGGGTTTTAGTCTGAACTTTAAAGGTGCTGCCAAAGATGCTAAACCCTGTCCCCAAGATAGGCCTGCATAGAGCCTTTAAAGAGCAAATTAAAACCCAGAACAGATTCATCACTCCATTGACGTTGGAGCCAACACTGAGTTGATAAGTAGTCTCTTTGTTACATAATACAGTATCTGCACTTTGAGAACCAATGGATTACGGTAGAGGTGGGGAGTCATGTTTAAATATGTGAAGGGATGTCATATTGAAGAGGGAGCAGGCCTGTTTTCTGCTGCTCCAGAGACTAGGACACAGAGAAATGGACTCAAACGACAGGAAAGGAGATTTCCACCTAAACATTAAGAAAAACGTCCTGACAGCAAGAGCTATTTGACAGTGAAACACACTGCCTTGGAGTGTGGTGGAGTCTCCTTCTTTGGAGGTTTTTGAACAGAGGCTGGATGGCCATCTGTCAGGAGTGCTTTGATTGTGTGTTCCTGCATGGCAGGGGGTAGGATTAGATGGCCCTTGTGGTCTCTTCCAACCCTATGGTTCTGTGATTCTATGATTTGAGTTAGCAACTTTGGCTCGCCAGATGTTTTTTGTTCTACAACTCCCATCAGTCCCCACCAGCATAGTCAATGGTGAGGGACTATAGGAGCTCCATATGGAGGGCCACAGATACTGTGCAAGTGGTACAGGCAGGGGCAGAATACCATAAGGGAGTGTTAGAGCACAGTATGTACATGGAACCTGGAACCTAAATCAGTTAGGTTTTAGGTCGCTGTGAGGTAATCAGGACTTCTTTGGTACATGTAAATGGTACACATCCTTGAGCATAAATTTGACATTGTGTGAGCTAGCAGATCACACAGTTTGAATGACAGCTTCATGCCATGGCTTTGTTGTGATCACTGGAGGTTGCTGCTGGCCAAAATCCACAATGGCCCAGTTAATACGCTGCCTTTGTAAATACATGAACATACTTGGAGACAGCCTGAATTACTTCTGTGGATAAGAAATGTAATGTCTTAACCAGGCGCTTGATGCAAGCAAGAAGAAAAGCCAAATAGGTCAGTATGCAAGCCAAAATGCACAAATGAAGGAAACCATAAAGCATTAGGCCCAGAGCAAGGACTTATTTTCTCAAAATGCCAACTAAAATGGCAATGCTATGCTACTTTTTTTTTTTTTTTGCAAAGGGATGCTGTATTGGAACAGCCCTGACCCCTCAATAATTAATGCCCCCTTTATATGGCACTTGTGTTTTGCTGGAGCAATGTTATACATGCGTGTCTTGGACAATCATGTGAAACTGTGTTCTAGTGGTTTTAGTGTTGGACTATGATTAGAGACCAGGGTTCGAATCCCTGCTCTTAGCCTCAGGAGATTTTCAGATGGGGCTTATACTATGGGGCAGGCATGGAACAGGGTCGAGAAAGGGGCTATCATTCAGGCGATTTTGACCCCTTCCATCCTGCTCCCGTCCTGCTCCCATCCTGCTCCCAGGATATTATATTCATGAGGAAAAATTGTGAATAGAACACCCCTTCCATGCCTGTCATGGAATCAGGGAAATGGGAAATGAAGCCCTGTCCCTGTTCCGCAATGACAGGCATGGGGGAGGAGCTCTGTGGCAGTTACTTCCGGCCACCAATGGGACAGCCAGGCAAGTGCCACCCTTCTCCCCCCCGGGTTCCTTTTTTAAATTTTAATTTATTTTTTTCATTAATTTCTGTCTTTGACAGCTGAGTGGGTTAAATTTGAATTTCCCTCCCGCTCATTCTCTCGTAAGAACAAGCGGAATTTCCCTGGCCGGTCGTAAAGGCAGCCTTACGACGGCTGCATTTACGGCCGGCCAGGCAAGGAGGGAGGACACCGGTTCCTGGAGAGGAATGGAGGTAAGTGTATGAACATTTACCTCCATTCCATTGCAGGAATGGGAGAGGAGGTTGTGGGGCAGCAATGGGACATTTTGGCCCCATTTGAAAATCTCCTCAGAGGAAGGCAATGGCCAACCCACTCTGAACAAATCTTTCCATGAAAATTCCATGATAGGGTCACCTTAGAGTTGCCAAGAAAAGCAAGAAATGCCTTGAAGGCACACAACACCAACTTTGACAGTCACACATAGTTTGACAGTCACACATAGTTATCTTCCTATACAGAAGTGCTTTCTGTATTGGAAGAAAACAGCACATGCCATAAAATCAGTATTGTGTGTCCCATCTTCATTTAAAAATAAATTGTCTATATAATTCAAAACATGTTTCAGTTTAAGATGGAATAGTAGCAATCCATATATTTGTGTGTGTGTGTGTGTGTATGTGTGTTCCATTTTTGTAGTGAAATTCTAACAGGAAACTGGCATCTCAACTCTTTTGAAATTTTGATTGAAGCTCATTTTTTATTGATATTTCCACATAAGAAGCAAATCTTTTAGGAAGTATCATTCTTGCTTCTGGGAGGTTTGAGGAGGTTAGGTAAAGTGAAGAAGACCAAGACTTGCAACAAGAGTTTATAAAACCACAGCACTGGGAGAAAATTGTATTTGTAAAGTCCACATTTCCTTAAGGTTCTGAGTACAAATGTGAGATGAGAAGTGAGAAACAAATGATTCCTACAACCACTGTAAACCATTAATCAAAGTGTCAGAACAGAGAAATAAAAGATTGGATAATAAGAAAAAAGTTATTTGTGGATGTGAGTGGGGAAAGTTGTATCAATAAAAGAGGAGTAAAACAACTGTAATTCATTCTGCAGATAAATATTACATACAGAATCCAAACATATACCAGTGTGATCATTTATATTGTTCCATATTATGACATACAATGAAAACTATGACTGGCATCCTATTAGTGATTATGCATGCAGAAGTGGTTGGGCATTTCTGATAGTTGAAAATTGCAGAAGCAGATTTGCTCATGCAGTGCCACTTCACACTGAATGTGCAGGTAGTTTGTGCATGGTACATGAAGATGTACATTGTATATATCAATTATGCATTTCACATTTGTATGAACAACCAAGCAAGCAATCAACTAATCACTTCATTTATACCTTGCCCTCTCCCCTAGACTGGCACTCAAGGTGCCATTTAATTGCTCAGTCATGCAATTTACTACGGCACAAACATCACATAACTCTATGAGTGTAAAGCTACGCTCTTCTTGATTGAACATCTTGACCACTGTGTTGAAATGAAGGAAACCATATTTTCTCCTTCCTGGTGTCATTTGGAAACATAAGCAGATACTCTTGAGTGGTGACTTTGAACATGTCTGAACCTTCATGACAAACATCAACACTCAGCTGTTCCGTTAATTGTGAGTCATTATTTAAAGCAGCTGTGTTGTGTGTTGTGTGCTGGAAAATGCTAATAAAAGTCGAGTAATGCGTCAATTTGAATTTTTAAGAAAATTGAACAAAACACCAATGGAATATGGAAAATTTTGCATTAGGATCTCAACATGAGAAAAGTTTGTGCCAAGATGGTCCCTAGGATTCTCACACCAGAGCAAAAAGAGTTCCGCTGCAAGGAAATTTGCACTGACATTCTGCAGCAACTTGAGGCAGAACCCAAACCTTTCTCAAAAAATCATCACTTGTGATGAAACCTAGATCTTCCAGTATGATCCTGAGACAAAATGACAGCCAATGCACTGGAAAACACCATCATCACCAAGAATGAAAAAAGCACGTCAAAACAAGTCCACATTCAAAGCCATGCTCATTGTTTTGTTTTGTTTTTTGACATCAAGGGTGTATTTTGCTAAAATGGGTTCCAGAATGCAGAACAGTGAATCAGCATTATTATAAGGAAGTTTTGACAGAGCTGAGAGAAAGAGTCAGAAAAAAGGGCCAGAACTGTGGGGAAATAGTTTCATTCTTCATCAAGACAATGCACCTTCTTATGCAGCACTTTCTGTGAAGCAGTTTTGGGCTAATAAACACATTATTACATTTGAACATCCTCAGTATTCACCATATTTGGTGCCATGTGGCTTTTTTCTTTCTCCTAAAGTGAAATCAGTACTTAAAGGAACATGTTTTGAGTCAATTGATGCAGCAAAGAAGAAAATGGCAGATGTGTTGAAACAGCTGACAGAAACTGATGTTCTCCACACCTTCAACCAGTGGAAAACAAGACTGCATCAGTGTGTGACTGTAAATGGGGAGTATATTGAAGGGGACAGGCATTAGATATGTAAAACATATAAGTAAAAATGGGTTATTGTATCAGTACAATACAATATTGTATCATATTGTATTGTATTGTTATTTAATAGACGGTCCTCATACAGAACCAGTGCCATGTGTACAAAACCATACTGGACGAGGGCATACAGGAATACCTCAGTTAACAAAGCCTCTAACAAAGAAGCAATTTTTTATAAAATCTTTATAAAATCTTTTGTTCTCTTTGTCCTCTATCTAGCTAGAAGTTTTTAGCAGCATTGGAACTGGGAGGAAGGTGAAGGAGGGATGGAGAAACACAGACTTTTAGTGTCAGGAAACATTGCAATAAAGCTTGTGCTGGGGAAGAATGGGATCTTGCTCTAACTTAGATTACTGTAACTATGTGTGCCTGCCTCAGTGAGTAGAGTAAGCAGCATCTGTGGTCACAATCCTTTGGTGAGAATATGTGAACAGTAAAACAAAGAGAAAGGTGGAAAGCAGATAAGCCTGCCTCACCAGCTACCTCAGAGCATGATGAAAAACCCCATAGCTCTAGAGGTTTGGCCGCCAAAATTGAAAACATAAAAAAGTAGAGGCTGGTGAAAGAAAAGAAAAAAAACTCTGGATATATTTAGAAAGAAACTTTCAAGTAGGACTTTATCGGACGAGATAAATACCGATAAAAAAAGTGTCATTTAGGACATGATGATAACACAAAGGGTGAAATTATCAAATGTTCTCATCTTTCAGCCGTTCTCATTGCATAGTGCTGTTGCAGACAAGGCATCACTTTTTATTGACTGGCTAAGCCACGCGACACAGCAGGAATGGCTGAATGACTATGACAACTGATAATTTCAGCCTTTTGTGTTATCGTCGTGTCCTTATGATGCAGTTTTTGCCATGTCTGATAAAGTCTCTAGTCTCTAGAAGGTTCACAATGTCAGTCCCCCTCTTAATGGGAGATACAGTGTTGTTTATGGCAGGGGTTGGCAAGTGTGGCCTTCCAAGTGTTTTTGGCCAGCAACCACTATTAACCCTAGCCAGCATAGCCAATAGTAAAGGAATGTGGGATCTGCAATACTAAAACATTTGGAGGGCCACAACATCCCCCCTGCATTTAAGTGAGAATTGGGGTGAGAATCATACAGGCTTCCAGACGTTTTTGGACTGCAAGTCCCATCACTCCTAGCCAACATTGCTAAAGGTGAAGAATACTGAGAGTTGCAGTCCAGTAACATCTGGAGGCCAGAATGATTCCCGTTACTGATCTAAATTAATCATTTGCCAAGCATTCTGAGGCTTCTTGAAAGATGATGTGAGCCTCCCCCAGGTCTGTCCATTTTCAGACCATGAGGCTAGACAGGTTGGGGGTAGGTTTTCCACTTGGGGTTACCTCATACAACCACAGAAAACTATGAATCCTGGATGAGTGTGTGGGGAGGGTATTAATTAACTCTGACTTTGGGGAAATTGCCCCCGATATTAGGCTATAAGGAGCAGCTCTTCTAGCACAGTCTGATTGGGTATTTATGTTACTCTGCCTGTTGCACAAGTTCACCAAGAAACTGGCACCTTGTTTGCATCGGTCCAAAAAAACTGGCTTAAATGAAAGTAACACAGTTAAAGTCATTAACTACTGACGTGCACCTGAACGATACAAAAGCCAGAAACCTATTCTGTGAAATGTAGTTATTTTTAAGACAAGAGGTGTACTTCACATATGCGCTAGAATGTATGCATACATAGAGCTATGCTGTTTTGTTGGGAAAGTGTTTGTTTTAATTTAAAGGTTAACAGTTCAGTGTTTTGAGTTGAAATTTATATATATATATATATATATATATATATATATATATAATCATTTGTGAATTGCTGGTTTCAGTGATGTTAGCAAGACATATACCGGTATATGTTAAGTAAAAACAAACACTTCCTTAAAATCTGTCGCCACATTCTGTCATGGGAATTTACAGATTTTTAAAAAAACTGAAGTCTTGAAATAAGAATGTGGAAATGCAAACTTTAAGATACATAGAAAGTATCATTTATATTGTATTATGTTACACTGGCCATTAGTGTAAACTAGTGGTTTGTGGACTGGGGCTGGCCCCTGAGCTATTGGTCCCTGGTCCCTGGAAAGGTTCCAGGAAAGAAAGAAACAACTGTAGCCAATAGGTAGCAATATAGTACTGGTCCCTGGCACATGGGGCGAAGGGGGAATTAGCAGTTCCCCACATCAGATTGCTTGAGATGGATTGCTGTAGATGATAGATGGTGAACTGGATTTAGGAGATGCTGGAGTTGTATGGCCATCATGGATGTGACTGTATCTTTTACTGATGTTAATGGGGTAAAGAGCAAAGAAGGAGAAATTGCAAACATGTGATAACTCCCCTGCTCATTATGGTGGTTCAGACCTTTCCAAATCCAGCTATTCCCTGTCTCTGCACTGGTAAACTGAGATGTGTCTACTACTTGGCTTATGTGTGCTTGAATATCGAATCTGTATAAACTGTACAAACTTCACTGCAAATCTGTAGGATTAGGGATGTTTGTGTGCCTGCACACAATAACCTGGATATTTTGCTGCTGAAAACGTGAAACACATTTTGACTTTTAGACCTTGTGCAATGTACTCTGTTCATGCAGCTGCATGGATATAAAAGTCTTAAATCAGAAAATGAAACCTAGCTGAATGTAACAGTAATACAGTATGTTGCCTCTTTTATAAAATCCACATGGGAGGCCATGTTGTGAACTATTGAACATTTTTTTTAAAACCAAGGAATAGGCATGGGGTGTTTCTTTTTATTTCTGTAATGGCTGGCAATATCCTCCACAGTTTAGAGCCTTGTTTTCACAAATGGCTAGAAATCATGCTTTAGTTGAAACATTTTGAGAAGTAAATTATTGTTGTTCTCTTCTGCTATAACTTACCTCCTGTAGTGAAACACAAATCAAAGAAAGATTTATATAAGAGATGATGAAGGATTTTGTAAGATTCCTTATTTGACTGCAGCTGCAATCCTACACACTTATCTAGAAGTAAGCCTATTGAATATATTGGGGCTTATTTCTGAGTAATTGTGTTTCGTATAAACGCTTGACTTATCACAGCTTTTCTAATAACAAGGTGCATAGTAATAAAGAAATACAAGTCATAATGAAATGCAACAGTTTGTTTGTACTATTGTAATATAATGCTAGTTTTTAAAACTGCCATGATTAAAAGATTCTTTGTACATTAAAAAATATTGAGAGCTGTATTTGGCTATGAAATAAAACTCAGTGCATATATTTTAGTATGGTAAAATAGCTTAACATTTAGGCAGATCAGTAACGTATCTAAGCAAATTACCTCTGGCATATGTAGTCTTGTTAAAAGCAACATGACTACCCACTCAATTTTTTTTCAATAGGATGCAATGAAAGGAATTGTTCCATCAGCATTCATGTTTCTGTAAATATGATGTAAATAAAAGTTCACTGTTGGTAGATGCCATTTATCTGAAGTATTTATGCACACCTGAAATGTGAATTCCATTGAACTCTATTATTTTTCTTTACCAGAAATTTGTTTTCATATCTGTTCTAATGAAAGACTATAACATTATGAACATGCATTCTCATTCTCACTCGTTCTATTCAAAAATCTTGTGAAGTAGTAGCCCCAAACCTGGCTGAATAATGAGATTTTTCAGCTGGGTTAAGACATAATATTAAACTAATGTTCAGGATGGTGAGAATTAGCCTTGTGCTCATATGCTTTCCCCTTTCTTCTCTTCTTGTACACTCCAGCTGAGTTAATTACTGTACTTCATCTTCAGCTCAAACCATGGGTGGGTGGGTGTGATTGTATCCAAATCAGCAAAGCTATGATTTAACCTAATGAAGAGGTCACTAACTGAATTGCAGTACAGAAGTGAAGATGTGCATGAACCTGACACTTGGGCAGGTAATGCCATGCTCCTTCTAAGCAGGTGATCTACAGACCCACCTCAGAAAATTAAAGGTCCCTTGGTACCCATTTCAGGCTAATTTAACTGATTTCAGAGAGGAAGACTACTGCTGGGGTTTTGCTTTTCCAGTGCACAGCCTCTCCAAGCTCCAGAAAGATCAAAGCCCCAGTGGTAGTCGCACTCTCTGAAGCCAAAATGGGCAGACTGCCCTATAATTGCAAGGCTAGCCACCCATTCTAAATTCAGAGATGGCAACTGCTGCTGGGGCTTTGATTTTCCTGGAGTTCAGAGTCAAGTGTGAGTAACAGCTTTGAAGTAAAAATCCAAATGCAGTTTAAGCAGGTGTAGCGCTTAAATCCAGGCTAGAATAGTCTGAATTTCACGTGCCATAGCTCTTGGCCAAAGTAGTCCAACTCTCATCTTGATTTTTACCTCCAGTGTAGTCAAGCTCACTGAGAAGCCCCCCTAAGAAATGCCACACTAGGGAAAGTAGTAGTTAAGCCCACCTTCCTTTGTTGTCTCCATCATTACTTTTCTTTACAACACTTTTACTGTGTAGGAAAAGTATGGTTGAAAATTTTTGTGATTTGCAGTGACCATATTTTGCAACTGTCTTTGAATGTGATTACCAAGCTTCTTTATTTTATTTTGCTGCATAAAAATAGTGAAGATAGGTGTAGAACTGCATATTAGAAAAGTGGTCTGATAAATTGCAGTGAGGTTACCCTGTAATCAAACATTGCACGAGAGGTGCAAAAGTAGGAGAGGTGAAATGGTTGCCCTTTTCCATTGTATCACTTCAGTTTCAGGGAACACCAGCAAATTAAAATAGAGGAAAACAAATTGCTGATTTGTTAAGGGTGTGTCTATGAGGTACTCACGTAATGTTGTATTATGTTGCATAATTGTATTATGTAATTCTTGCATAGCACGGTAGCAGCGCATATCTTGTGTTTCAGTTAGTTGTGATGAGAGTCTAGATGCTGGTAACATTTTGCTTTCTGGCTCCCAGGCAGAATGCAATGACAGCACAGACATTTGATGGTTATTGGCTGGTGCCTGTTCAGAAAGAAAACTGGATGCAGTTCACATACATGCTTGCCCATGCTGCCAATGCTTGATTTACTGCTGCCCTCTAAGTTGTCACATCTTTGAATATTTGGGGGGGGGGGTTCCATACTTTCTTTATGTTGTTATATAGTGACCCAAACCTACTTCTCAGATAGAATCTTTATTTTGCTTCCTCTATTGCAAATGTCAATGATAGGAATTTGCTTTTAGTCAAATGGAGAAAGTCAGGCTGCGTTCCTGTTCTATAAAACAACTCAGTGGAAGTTTGGCTTTTGGTAGTAATGGAAATAGGATTAAACCACATCTAAATATATATAAATTTCCATTAATCCATTTAAATAAAACCAATTTATATATTGATGTTTAATGCCCAGTGGGCCACATCCTGTTGGTTAGTCCCAACTAGAGTAGAACCATTCAATCAATTGTTGTGTTAATCCCAACTATAGTACCACTATTTGATCAATGGTAGGGTTGTCTAAATGGCAAAAATACTTCTCACAGAATGTGAGGAGAATATGATCTGTCCCAATGGGATCCTGCATCTATTGCCATATTGTGAAGGAGGGCCCTCCAAAACACCATATACTCCACAGGAAAAGTCTTCATGACTTTTCCTGTATTTTTTGAAAAACAGTGAGGGGAATGCACATTTCTGCTTGTTGAGACAAGCGATCAAATTGATTTGCTTTCCCAATACAAGCAGATGATTGGTCAGACATGTGCGGGGGGCAGAGCTGGCTAACAAGGCAAGTGTCCAGAGACGGCAGTTGGATTTTTGCCTTAGCAAATTAGTGCTAAAGTGAAAATGGCTTTTTTGTTTGCTTTTCTGTTAAAGCAAAAGGTTGCTCTTTCGCACCTTGGATATTTTTTTTAAAAAAAATACTGTCTGGCAGCATCAAATTGAGGTAAGTAAAAACTCAAGTAATTCACTCGCAGCCACCATCTTGCTTCACAGGCATGCCCATTTGCATAGCAAATGCAGATAGCTTCTCACACCTGTAATCTGCTTTAAAAAAACACAGTTAAGACAAATTACTGCAGAGCAGTCCACATTTTTTTTTTTTGCCTCGTATAGACAAGCCCTGTGTTGACTGGTGACTCAATGCATAGGTTGATCCAGTTGATTCAGTGGCTCTACTTGAGTGAGGACTAACAATAGGAATTAGACCTCTGTTTGTTTTGTACTTTGCTATTTGCAGTGGGACAAGAGAACAACAGTCTATCATTGCATGAACCTGCATCAGGGCTGGTAGTGGTGCTTGCTGCGATAGAGGGGAGAAGAGAGAATGGCCTAAGGTTTTATGAAGAGGAAGCATAATCTCTTAGGAATTGTCTGAACCCTGTTTATTATTATCATTATTATAACTGTCTTTGATCCAAAAGAATGTCACTTTAACTTTGGCTGGATCATTTCCATTGTTCAATGGAATTTCACCAATTCAAGTGTTGATTTCAGTAGGATTCCAATAAGTGGCTTTTGTCTTGCCATGAGTTTCAAGGTCCTATGGCAGACAAAGCTGTCCATGGACACAGGCTCTGTTACCTGTATATGGAAGTGTGATCCTGTCTTGCTGGATCATTGCTAAGTGTGTGGTGTTTTTTATAGAATTTTTATAATTGCTACTCCCAACTAGAGTGGACCCATCAAACCAATGGGATATACATAGGTGTTGACTTACCATTCAACAGTTGATTGAGTGTGTCTACTTTAGTTGGAAGTAGCAATTGGAGTTACACAAGAATATTTACCATGAATTGTCAACAGGACTGAACTGAAACACAATAGTGGGAAAAAAAACCAAATTGGTGTCTGTATTAAGACTTCCTCTTTGCTTTGCTAGTTTCCAATAGCATCAGGTTTTGATGATTCTTCAGATCTTGGTGAGACGTGAGAACTATTAATGAAATGTTCAACAGACTGGTGGATAGGAACCTCTGGTCAAAACTGGCTGTTTCTTTCTGCCTTGTATTTGTCATAGTTGCTTCTGGACATTTCCCAAGTAACTGGTGTGAAGCTTGCTCTGTCCACCCAGATGGAAAACATTATTAAAGTCATTTGCCTGTCCTTAGTGACAAGAGCAAAATTTCTAAAATAGTTTTGTATTTACAATTGCTGGTAGGAAAATATTAGATTGATTTACTTGTGATGAGAGTTAGATCTGAGTTACAAGTTGAAATGGTGATGAGAGAGAATGCCCAAAAGTCAAAAATTGCAAGAACATAGTCATTAATTGTGTACTAAATCCAATTCACTTACTGGTTTAAAATGCCATTCCTACCAAATAGAATGACTCCTGTATCCATACATAAATTAAACCATTCTACAGGGGACTCTTTCTTTCAAGATAAGGATGCAAAAGATCAGGGTGTTTTTTTTTAAGTTAAACCAATTTGATGGCATATAAGAACAAAAATATATCCTGTTCATTCCTATCAAAAATCAAATAGTACCAGGTCTGTCTATTAAATAACAAGGCTGATACAATAACCCATCTTTATTTATATGTACAGTCGTCCCTTCACATTCACAGGGGTTAGGTTCCCCAGACCCCCGCAAATGTGAAAAATCCGTGAATAATGATTGGCCTCCCCCTCCCCCACCAAAGCGACCATGGGGCCTCCGGAGGCCCCATAGTCGCATTCTCCAGACTCCCCAGTCCCTTCCTAGGTCTTCACAGGGCCTCAGGAGACCCTCCCAAGGCCCCGTGGATGCCTCCCTGGCCCTCCCCCTCCCTCCCAGGGCCTTCATGGAGCCTTCGAAGGCCCCGTGGAGGCCTCCCCGCTCCCTCCCAGGGCCTTCACGGGGCCTCCGGAGGCCCCGTGTCGCAGTTTTGGGAGGGCGGGGGGGCCCTCCCAAAACCACGAATGCTGAGTTCGCGAATATGGAGGGGCAACTGTATTAGAATTCTAATGCTTGTCCCCTTCAATGTACTCCCCATTCATACTCACACACCAATGGAGTCTTGTTTTCATTTTATACTCTACGGTGAATTCACCACAGGTCAGCATAAGAGGGGTGCTCCAAAAAAAGCGATACAAGGACTCCCTGAAGCAACATCTCAGGCTTGGCAAAATTGATCACCAACAATGGTCCACCCTGGCCTCACATCAGGAGGCATGAAGACGCATTATCCACAATGCTGCAGCCTTATTTGAGAACTCACGCCAAACAAGTCTTGAAGAGAAACGACAATGCAGAATCACAACTCGGAAACATCACCCAAGGAGACCCTCTGCTGTGCTTTCTGCAGCTGGACTTGTTTCTCTTGGATTGGCCTTTTCAGTTATCAGCGCGCTTGCAGAAAGCGTGGGATGAGTCCTTCCTGAATCTTTGTTTGCGAAGAAAAGCCAGAGAGAGAGACCAGGTTGACTATGTGTGTCAGGCTATGTCTTCAGGGTAGAATTCATCAGAAGTGTAACTTGATGTAATAATTTAAATACTGTGTATGGACAAACTAGCTTGAAATGTATATTATTCTGCTGCATGTTCTGTTCTTAGAAGGAGAGCAAATATTTAACTCTATATGGCATGATCACTGTAGGTCATAAGTGAGTCTCCCAGATTAATAAAAGGAGTCAGGGCTGATAGCTTGTCTTTTACTAGTTTGACCAAATATAGTGGCTTCCATAGGCAAAGTGTTGACATTTTTCCCTTTCTTAGAGGCTTATTGCATGACGTTGTAACGTGGAAGAGCAGCTGGATCATTTTGCCTTCTGTTCTGCCTTACCGCATGACATCGTAGTTCTTCAGTACTATAGTTCTTCAGTTCTGTTCCCATGGGAGACGGTTGTATAAGTTAGTATTTTTCCTAATTTTCCAGTTAGAAAAAAGACTCACTTTAACAATCATCTCCACGGGACCAGAACTGAAGAACTACAACATTGTGTGATAAAGCAGAACAGAAGGTGAAACAATCCGGCTGCAATTCCGCTTTACTTCCTCGTGTGCTAAGCCTCTTAAAAACAGATAGATAATTTGCATATTTTTTATGACTGATGAACAATCACTTGACTTTTCTGCTGTGCATTCTTGCCCACTGTGTGTGAGTGTTGGTGGGTGTTTAGTAACATACTGATACTTCATGCATTCTCATGCTCTTTTATTTTAAGGGCTATCCTCCAGAGTTGCTCTTGTTGGCCCTATTCTTATTGCTGTGCCAGTATTCACATGCCAATAATTTTTTTTCTCCCCAGTTCACAATATATCTCATAAAACAGTCTAATAATTCTTTTCAGATTTAGACTTTCAGAATAAACTGGGTAGGATTTTTGTGCAGAAAATTGCAATAGTATTTTAGAGCCTATAGCTGTGCTACCCGAAGTGGTGGTACAAGGAAAGGAAAGAAACAGGGCCCAAGGGGTACCAGTCACTGGCATATTATGGAAAAAGAAAATACTGTTTCCTATATCAGATAACCTGAGAAGTACTGTCAGCCCTCTACATTTGTGGGTTTAACTTTTGCAGATTTGTTTATTCGTGGATTATTTGCTGCCCCCTCTGCTGCTGACCTTATGCCATTTTGAATAGGAACTACAAGCTTTGCAAGACTGAGATAGACTACTAAAAATGGCCCAGGGCAGCAGCAGAGGCAGTGGCAAGCCCCGCCAACCGTCTGCTTCTGCCTTGCATAGGAACCCCACCATCTCAAAGGCATCTGTGGTTGATTGAATCCACAGATCATGCATGCTTTTTTGTATGTTAAATATGGTTGGGGGGGGGGCTAGAGATGCTGGAGGGCAGAGGATTAATTGGGCTTCTCCCTGCAAATCTGGACATTTGGAGGTTATATATTTTCCATATACGGTATGTTAATTACAGCAAAACAAAATTTTAAAAAGTAAAAAATAAGAAGTCCCAATCACATACATTCCCACTTGCTTGCTCCAAGTTTTTATCTTGATGAAGAATGGTTAGAGTGCTTTCCCTCCTTGAAGGTAGCCTAAAATAAGTTTCAGTAAATAAAACACAGGATGAGGGAACAGTTATCTTGAGCTCTTATAAATACTGTTTCTCTTTTAAAAGATTATATTAGTACAGGGGGTAGTATTTTCCCTGGGAGAGAATATCCTCTGATATTCTTCCATCTTACACTCATCACTGTTCATTTCTTCCCAATGAGAGCAGAGCTACATCAACCTGCCTGTGGGTGGAGATCTTCAGTCTTGTGTCCTGAAATGGGTGGCAACTAGATAAACGTACAAGTCACCCCCTGTATCTGCGGTATTGGTAACTGCAGTTTCATTTAACCGTGGTCAGGGGCAAAGGTATCTCTAGGCATCTAGAGGTCCTCCAGCGTGACTCTATGTAACTTCTACTGGAAGTTGTCCATAGAGTCAAGCTGGAAGACCCATAGATTCTTAGAGAGGCATAATCTCTAGCATTTTCTAGGTTCTCCAGTGTGATTCTATAGTATTCTATGGCAGTTCACTATTAGCCATGGTTTCAGTTATAAATGATAAGTCTAATAAATGGATATGGGGGGGGCAACTTGTAATGTACAATATGGTGTCTCATTTATGGAATCTCCTCTCCAGAAAGCCTTCCTTGGCATCTACTCTGCTCTGTTTTGGGTACCTGTCAATCCTCTTTTTGTTCCCTACTCCCTTTAAGCTTTTTAGTCTGATATTTTCAAATAGCTGGTGTTTAGTTATGATTGTGTGGTAATGACAAGAACTTGCAAATGGAACACTTTAGACTACAACTCCCAAAATCCCCTACCCATCTTGGCTACTGGACATAGTAGCAGGGGGATTCTCTTGTCCAAAAGGTAACTTTTTCAAGATATATATGATAGAATGGCTGTTACATTAAAAAGATCCCCATAGCCTTGGCTTGTTTCTAGAACAGTGTAATATGGTATTGGGATGTTGTATGAGGTTTAGTAGCAATTGTATTTTCATGCTAGTAGTGCAACTCAAGGAAGCTATTGTAGTATAAAATGCATTGTTGATTGCTGTTCATTAGATGAGATGGGGAAGGGTTAATAAGTAATAGTGGGCCAATGTGGCAGCTTCCAGCAGCCCTAGTTAGCATTACAATTGGTGAGGATCATGGGAACTGCAGTCCAGCAACATCTTCATATCCACATTTACCCACCTTTGTTGTTAAATCACAATGAATGATGGACAATAGTTTGGAAGCAATTTGCAAAGGCTGGGGTACAGGACATATACCAAAATTCAGAAGTGTGGGGTTTTTTTTTCTGAACTGTAAATTTTCTTAGATGGGTTTTGGCATGTTTTTGGTAAAATGTAAATATTTTTTTTAATTTTATTCTTACCTTGAGATTGCAATATGTTGTTTTTAAAAACCAAATCTAATTGTGTTGCTATCAAGTAAAGCCTATTTGGCTTTTCCAACTCTGGTTTATGTTGCTAGAAGAGATACGTTATCTTTAAGTTATTATTTGCAATGGAGTAAAATAACTTTCTTTACTTAACTCCTCTTCTTACCTAGTATGTAACTTTTGGTGACAAAAATAATTCCTGCAAACTTATTTCTCAAATGATATAAATGTATCTAAGCAGCTGTGTCCTAGCAGTTAATTATAACCTGAGGTCTGTTGTGGCAACTGTGATACCTAGAACAGAGTGCTTGCCACATAATGCTTCTACATAGTAAGACACTTTTTAATAATTCAACACTCACACTGTGTATACTGCATCAGTTTCTGCTCACCCAGATTGTATGCTGAATTTCATTTACTGTATGCAGCTAAAGGTTGCATGTATGTGCATAAATATAGCAGCAACTGTGTGTACATAAAGAGGCTGGTGTGGGATGTGTCCACCAACAGACTATGCAGGTGACCATCTGCAGGTGTTGTGAAATGCGAAATGATGTTCACGGTGGGTTTTCAAGACAAATCCAGTTTACATAGACAGTACTATAGATTATTTGTGATGCAAGAAACACCTGAGGCAAAACAAAAAAATCAGTGTGTATAGAGCCATTGTACTGTCTGTTCTCCTTTACGGGTCTGAAACATGGGTCACCTATCGCCACCACTTATGACTCCTTGAACGCTTTCATCAGTGCTGTATACACACAATCCTAAATATACACTGGACCGATTATGTGATTAATGTTGCTGTCCTTGAGCAAGCAGGGATCACCAGCATTGAGGCCATGATATTGAGAACGCAGCTGCGCTGGGCAGGGCACGTTTCTAGGATGGAGGACCATCGCCTCCCAAAAATAGTACTCTACGGTGAACTCGCCACGGGTCAGCGTAAGAGGGGAACTCCAAAAAAGTGATACAAGGACTCCCTGAAGCAACATCTCAGGCTCAGCCAAATTGATCACCAACAATGGTCCTCCCTGGCCTCACATCAGGAGGCATGGAGATGCATTATCCACAATGCTGCAGCCTTATTTGAGAACTCACGCCTTATTTGAGAACAAGTCTTGAAGAGAAACGACAACACAGAAAGAATCACAACCCAGAAAGATCACCCAAGGAGACCTTCTGCTGTGCTTTCTGCAACCGGACTTGTTTCTCTCGGATTGGCTTTTTTAGTCATCAGCATGCTTGCAGAAAGCGCAGGATGAGTCCTTCCTGAATCTTTGTTTGCGAAGAAAAGCCAGCCAGAGCCAGATTCTTAGAATGAATGCAAATTAAAGTATTTAAAACAAATAAACAGACAAAAAGTTCAGCTATCATTTTGCTATCAGACCCTCCTCCTCCTTCTTCAGCTTTCCGAGATGTGGATTTTAGTCCTAGCACTGTATGGCATTGGTGTTAAGAAACCCAATGAATTTCAACGATGTAGTAGCAAACTGATAGATTCAAGTTGTGAACATTTCTAGTTTAGTCTTGACAATTCTGTCAAGGCAAATTTGAACTTTGTCAGTACTTGTCATCACTTCAGATGATATGCCCCAAACCTTTGCTGTTATTGGTGATTTCAGCTCCAGTCAGATACATGACCAAAATATTCCATGGCAATTTTCAGTCTATTATATTCATCTTGAGATTTTTTTTTTAATTAAACCATATATAGCAGGTTACATAGCTGGATGCTTGCATATCACAGTTACAGCTTGCATGGCAAAGGTGCAAATCCTAAGTACGGTATGCTTAATAGGAAGTAGGCTTAGCCTTACTAGTAAATATTTTTTCAGATCTGTCTACAGGTCTGTAAACGTACAGTAATTGCATTTTGTGTTGGAGCAAGTTGTAATCTTGTGGTACTTGCTTCAGAGTTTTAAGATCAAGGTACAAGGTGTGGTTTTACTATTCTAGGTACATTGATCTCTATAATTGCAAATAACATTGGTGTAAGTTGGGGACAGGAATGTAGCTCAGTGGCACCCTTTGTATACAGGACATGGTTTACATACACAAGGTTCTATTCGTAGCTTCTTCATCTCTGCGTTTATCAAAAGACCTTGGAAAACCACCACCACTCAGAGTAATCTATTTCAGTGAAAACTGCAAAGAAATTATCAATTGAATTTTGCAATTTAGTTTCATGATCAACACAGAAAACATTTCTGAAAATTCTGTGATTTTATATGTGGACATACCTTTCATCTGAAAGAAACTATTCCAGAACATGGCCTCACAGCCCGGAAAAAAACCAAAGAAAATCTATGGATGCCAGCCGTGAAAGCCTTCGACTTCACACAGAATCAGTACAGTTGTCCCCTCCCATTCATGTCTTTGCCACTCACGGTTTTGCATATTTGCGGTTTGTAGCCTCCCCTTCCTCCTGTCTGGAAAAACCACAACCTCCGCACCACCATGATTCTGCAAGATTTGCAAAGTCCCTTCACCTCCTGGGAAAACTGGCTCCGGCCCCACACCCACCCCATCCTCGTCCTCTCTCTTCTCTACCTCCACTCCAGCCAACAACATTGCCTGTTTCTCCCTTTCCCGCGTCTGAATGACAGTGAATTTCTAAGGTGGCGTAGCAATGTTTAGCTCTAGATCATGGTGCACAATTCATGCCAGTTTGGATTCCAGGTGAGCACGAGATGTGGGGTGTTGTTGCTGGCTGGGCAGAAGGGGTGGGGGAGCAAGGGTGGGAACGTTTTGTGTGCCCGAGAACTGTTGCTGCGGCAGCGACAGCAGTGGAGACAGTGCTTTTTGCTTTGGTTTGGGGGGAGATTGGGTGGAATAAATTGGTTAAGGTAGTGCAGGTCAATTTGGGATCCAGGACAGCAAGAGACATAGGGTGTTGTTGCTGCCCGGGAAGAGGGGGGAGGAAGTGAGGGTGGGAAAGTTTTGTGTGCCTGAGAACTGTTGCTGCAGTGGCGGAGACTGTGCCTGAGCTTCGGTTTGGGGGGAGATGGGGTGGAATAAATTTGTTTAGGTGGCACAAGTCGATCTGGGAGCCAGGACAACACCAGACATGGAGTGGTTTTGTTGCAAAGATAGGAAGATAGAGAGAGGTGTGTCTTGTTGTGGTTGCCGCAGCAGCAGTATCTGCTATTAACATTTAATTTGGAGTGGAGGGAGGAAGAGGGACTTTGCAAATCAGCTGAGGCATTGTGCAAAGGCAGGAAAGGGAGGTTCTGGGGTGCTGTTGGTGGGAGAGGAGAATACTGTACAGCAAGTTTGGGGTGGGGCTTAATTTATTCACATTTTTTTCACTTGCACAGTGTTGCTCTGCTCCTAACCCCCGCAAACAGGAAGGGACGACTGTACTAACAACTAGGAGAACAGAATCTCCTGATACTTTAGGAGAGCCTTTCTCAACCTTTTTCACCCAGGTGGAGCCCTTGAAACAGTTTTAAGGTCTCAGGGAAGCCCTGCCTAAGAATGATTATATCTACAGCTCAAATAAATGATTTTTTTAAAAAAGAAAACAACATGGAGATCCATTCACTTTTGTATAATAGTAATACAGGAACTGTTGGGTAGAAAGTCAGATGAATGAGTAGTCATTGGATGGGTTGGTAAAAGAAGGGAAGAATTTTTATGGAAGCTGAAGTATGTAAGAAGGTATGAGAATGTATGAAAGAAGTGAAGAAGTGAGAAGAAAGAGATTTTTAAAATGTGGGGAAAAGGAGGAGGAGGAGATGTAGAATGGTATTGTTAGCATGTTATTTAGAAAAGAGTGAAGGAAGGATGGTAAAGGAGGGTTAGGAGAGGATGTTTTACTAAGGAAAAAGTTTAAGTGAAATACGTATGTATATGTGCTCATTTGGTTTATTATAAGGCTGTATGGATTATTATTATTTTTTTCAAAAAAGGGTTGTTGTCTTTTTAAATCTCAGTATCTCGTGGAATCCCTAGCAACCTCTTATGGAACCCAAGGATTCCAGGGAACCCTGACTGAAAAACCCTGCTTTAGGAGAGACCTCCTAAAGGTTATGGAGCATGAAAGGATGCAAGTTTCACCTTGATTTAGGCATGTACTGTTTCTTCCCCTCTTCACAACATGCACACATACTGCAGCCATATTCATAGAACTTCTAAGTGAGTGAAAAGGGAGCATGGACAGAATTGTTGTGATGAGAAATGTGGGTTGACACAAGCTCCTGTAATAGGGAAGGAGAGGCTACACAAATGGAGAAATACAGAGATTTAGATGAGAATAGACTGAACATGAAAAGGAGAAACAAAATACTAGGGTTAAAGGAAAATGGAGACAGACTATAAAGCAGGCAGTTGAGGTAATGGTGAGAGGCAAGAAGGTCAAAAAGACCGTTCAAGGACAACTGCAAATACAGTTGTCCCTCCGTATTCATGGATTTGGTATCCACAGATTTAAGTATTCATGGCTTGAAAATATTCTTTAAAAATAATAATCCAAAAAGCAAACCGTGATTTTGCCATCTTATATAAGGGATAGTATTTTGCTATGCCACTGCATATAATGGGACTTGAGTATTCTCGGATTTTGGTATCCACACGGGGTCCTGGAACCAAACCCCAGCGAATATGAAGGGACAACTGTATTGCAGTTAAAAATGAATGCTATACATGGGCGGCGGGGGGGGGGGAGATAGGAAGACATTTAAAAAAAAACATGTACAAGGTGTTCTCATTTTAGAAAGCAGGCTCAAATTCCCTATCCCTTAACCCAGTGGTCAGCAGAGTGCAACCTTAATGTTGTTGGACTGCAACTCCCAGTGTTCTTTACCATTAGCAATGTTGACTAGGGCTGATGAGAACTAAAGTCCAACAGCATCTGGAAGGCCAGACTTTGTCCACCCTGCCTTGGCCTCACAGGCTTGATAAATATGTTACAAACTTGATGATTTTTTAGGTACTTAAATCAATTATTGTAACTTTCCTCCAGTCAAATCTGTGATTAGAAGGAGATGGAAGCCAGTTTGCCTATTTTGTGACCTCCCAGCTGT
Source organism: Gambelia wislizenii (assembly GCA_030847615.1). NCBI lineage: Eukaryota > Metazoa > Chordata > Lepidosauria > Squamata > Crotaphytidae > Gambelia > Gambelia wislizenii. The sequence continues at coordinate 62,708,407 of JAUMIR010000005.1, read as the reverse complement.
ATTTATTAGTTTATTAGTTAGGATCAGGAAGAATAGATCACTTTAACTTTTTCTCAGCACAAAAAAGAAAAATCTCTGTGAATAATAATTCTGTTTGTTGTCCCAAGATAAATTCTATGCTAGGTAAAAATATTAATATAGTTGATAGGAAAAGTACAAATCCCTAATTTATCTGATGTGGGATTCAAAATATAATTCAAAGTGGGCTGTATATGTAAAAGTTTGGCTTTTTGTAGTAGCTTGTTAATATGTGTTCTGTAGTCTGCAGCATGGGCCTATTTGGTGTTTGATTACAGTTTTCAAGATTTAAATATATAAATATGAGTATATTATGGTTTGCTTTCAAAACCTTGGTTCTCTATTTCTGTCATACTGACCTAATTCTACAATGCCTCTTAAGTGTGGCTTTTGCATTGGTATCAATGAACTGTACACATTTACTGTACACATCTAGGATTTAAGCCAAGGAGAAATTTAAGGTTTACCTCCTTTCCCTTTTGAATATCTCATTGCATGGGTCTGTCTCTGTTAAGTCTATAGGTACAGTATCTATGAAAGCGACAGCGATTCAGTGTGAAGCACATTTGGTACTTGTTTGTGTTTTTTAACGTCTTTCTAATTTCCTATCTGAAGTTCTGTAAAGACAAATATATCAGCCTGTAGAAGACAGAAGACAGCATTACAGTAGAAGATAGCGTTAAAAATACTAGTGCCTATGTGTGTAGTGCCTATGTGTGCAGTTTTGAGTGTTTTGATAAAAGAGCCAGTAATGAACTCTTCCTATTGTTTTTGGGCTCTAATCCATATGTCATTTAATTTGAAATAGCTAGAGTTATTTATTTATTTATTTATTTTTTGGTGGTGGTGGGTAGAAATTTATGAGAGGTCCATAGTTAAGTCGCATATGTGGTTTGAATGCTGAAGGTCTTCATTGATTGAATCCAAAAGGTCTTTCATTCATTCTCCAGCATCTAAATTGAAAACTGAATTACATTTCAGAGAATTTTTTTTTTTTTTGCGGGGGGAGAGCATATCTGTATTACAGTGGTGTGTGGGATGGAAGTAAAAAAATAGTAGTATATTTTTGCACAAAGCTCTCACTGCCAAGAACTAAGTCATTGGTGATGCTTTCAGTATTGGAATGGTGGTGGTGATTAGGGAAACTGTATGAAAACTGGGAAACAACCAAAACAGTGGTTCCCTGGGGAAGGGGAATGGCCATGTGGTGAAACCCAGAGAGCTGGCTTGTGATCCCAGTAGAATTGGATGTGGCTGCCGGTCCTGAGCTTCTCTACTTCTAGGCTAGGTAGACCAGTGATCTCATTCAGTGTGAAGTACAGTACTGTAGCTTCTTACAACTTCCATAGGCTTCAACAAGGTAAAACAATTTACTGAGACATTAGTAATCCTTAAGTCATTAACTGGAAGCATTGTTAATCCTTGTGATAACTTTTTTTTCCATCTTGTTAATGTTCCATTTTATATGAACAGAACAATTTTTATGATCTGGAACGGTTATAACAAATTGAGTACCATTTAAGATTTGGCATGTGTAGTGTAAGGTCTGTTAATAAACCAACAATAATTCACTATGTCCTTTAACGGGTTTGCTTTACCTTGACATATAATAACTGTAAATGTGTATTTTGCATAAGTGACATGGAGGCTGGATTTTTGTTTACATTGTATTAGTTCTGTAATTGAAACTGATGTTAAATAATAACAGAAAGTGCTTGTTGCTTTGTAATGTATGTGTTTATTTATTGTTAGGATTTCCATCACATCATTCAGACAATTCACCAAGATGGCTTTACAGATAAAATAAAACAAAATTAACGCCTACCCCCAATATATCTTGGTTAAGTATACTTACTTGGGTGAGAAAATACAGCTGGCTTCTGCTCCTGGCCCTGTGATAAACCCTTAACAAGGCAGCCAGTTTGCATTCCGTTTTGAACAGTGATGAAAAAAACCCCTGCTTTCCTCAGAATTCTTTGGGCATATATTTACTTCAGAATTGTCTTCATAATGTTAATGTAAGTGATGTTTATGCTGCCAGAGGGCATGAGTGGTCAGTTTCTGTAGAAGAAAACTCAGGTTTATCCATGATGAATGACTTTAATGTTTTCTGTATATTCTGTAGCTCACTGGAAGGGGGGGAATGAGATATTTGGTAAATTGGCTTCTGATCTATTGGCCACAGTTCAACCACAGTTATGACTTGAATTCTGAAATATGTAATACACACGCACGTACACACACACACACACAGACAGCGCTATCTATCCTCAATTCCCTAGCAGTACAGTTTGGGTATACAGTATTTCCAGTTAGAAGGATCAGATGATGTGAAAGATCTCTGCCTGAGACCCTGGAGAGATTCTGCCAATCAGAGCTCAGAATACTAGTCCGGAGTGTATTAAGAGTGCATGGGCCAGTCATACCCTCCAGAGAAATTATCTCTTGGCCTTCTGTGTTTTTATGTAACAAAACTAGAATAGAAAAAGGAGGTCAGAAGGTAAGTGAGGAGAGTATAAAATGAAGCACAAAAGGATTATTGTGGGAGGAACTGCTAAGCACTCCAAACTCATTGCAGCATCATACCTTCTAACGTTTCACACATGAAAATTGGGATGTACGTGGCCAAGCAACACCAGAGTGTGGTCAAGATGGCAAATGTTATTAATAAGGTAGAATACAAAAGCTTGGTGGGTGAGGCTGCAGCAGTTTGATTTTGCTGGAGGCTACTGGGAAGGGCAAAATTCTATCCCCTCGCCTCTTCACCCCCAGCTGAGTTAATAATAATAATAATATTTATTTATACCCCGCCCCTCTGTTAAAACAATCAGGGCGGCTTACAAAAATTAAAATACAATACAGATAAAATCCCCAAACACCCCCCACCCCACCCTCCCCCATAAAAAAAAATTAAACAATTATAAATTAAAACCAACTGATCTAAAATCACAATTAAAAACAATAAATACTATAAAATACTATAAATGGCCAGTGGACTAAAAGAAGCCAGGATCCCCTGAGGCCAGGATCTAATTAGGAAAGGCCTGCCGAAAGAGATCCGTCTTTAGTGCTTTTTTAAAGCTACTCAGGGTTGTTATCTGACGGATCTCGTTCGGCAGGTCATTCCACAATTTGGGGGCGATTACCGAAAATGCCCTCTGGGAGGTTGCAGACAGCCTAGATTTTTGTGGCTGAAGCAAATTCCTCCCAGAGGACCGGAGTGTGCGGGGAGGATTGTATGGGAGGAGGCGGTTCCGGAGATAAGTTGGACCCAAGCCATTTAGGGCTTTAAAGGTAATAACCAACACCTTATACTGGGCCCGGAAACTGATAGGCAGCCAGTGGAGAGATCTTAACACTGGAGTTATATGGTCTCTCCGAGATGTTCCCGAGACCACTCTGGCTGCCATATTTTGTACCAACTGAAGTTTCCGGACCAAGCATGAGGGCAGCCCCATGTAGAGCGCATTGCAGGAATCTAGACGAGAGGTTACCAGTGCGTGCACCACAGTCTCGAGGTCCTTTACTTCCAGGAAATGGCGCAGCTGGCGTATCAGCCGAAGCTGATAACAGGCGCTCCTGACTGTCGCATTCACCTGACTCGTTAATTGAGTGCAAACTACTTTTTTTTTACTTTGGACTCATTTTGCAGCAACTGAAATAAGCTGAGGACAAAGAGAGATAGTGGTAGGAGGAGACACAAACTGGGACATTTTTAAAACAGCTGAGAATAGAGGATTAATCAATATCCAGTGTCATGAGTTTCTACCCTTCTAACTAGAGATTGAATCCTGTTGGCAGTTTGCTTGCTTGAACACCCTTGCTTCACTTTTACAGAAGAACAGATATTGTATGATGTTCCTCTAGGCTAAATGTAATACAGATGCTTCCCATTGATGATTCACAAACAAGAAACCTGATTGTCAGCCGGTATGCTTTCAGGTGAAATGCTTTATGATGCCTGCTATGTGATATCTTGTGGAAAGGGTTCCTTGTCATCTATGATGTATACAACCCACATTGTTTGGATGGGAGAACTGCTTGCTGGTTCAGATAATGTCTGGATAGATGGAGCTTGTTAATTCATTAGCCTACTGGGTGACTGAGTGATATGACTAGATCCAGAAACAGGTTGAAAGAATATAGTTTTAAGGTAAGTAAGGTAGGTTAGTAAGAAAAATGAGCATGATTACAGAACTAAGTTGTGTACCTTATATTGTCCTCAGAGTCTGCACGGGAAGTTGCAAATCTGTCTGCCAAGCTGAATGTACATTTTTGTTGTTGTAGAATTATAAGTGACTGAAGCATATGCAGGCTTGCAGGGCAGGACCTTGAGTGTCTAAAGTATCTTGTCAGAGAAACTTAAGGGTCTCTGTATCATAGAATCAGGGGGGCATTTTAAATTGCTGAATATCATGTTTTTTAGAAGTTTCTCTATGTGAGCTGCAGAAGTTAGGAATGGTGCCTTGGATGCATGATGTGACATAGAAGGAATAGATTAGTAATTTGGTGTGGCTAGTAGAAATGCTGAAAAACAAGTACCGTATGTAAAAAGGAGTTTGGGCCCAGAACTGTTTTGAACTATTTATACCTTTGTCTTTTGGGGGGTACATGGATGGTACAAACAGAAATGCATTAAAACTAGTAATACTAAAACTTGCTACTGACTGCTCTCTGGAGAGAACACACCAAACACTATATAATGTTATTTTTACTTCTTCTTTTTTTTTCTTTTTTTGTTTGCCTTCTTTCCACTCCTTAATTGACTTTTACAACTTCCTTGGGCCAGATCTTAAGTCTGTTCAGGAAGAGAAGCTATTGCATATGATTACCAGTGTAGATCAATATAACGTATAATTCTTTTGTCTTACTTGTTAGTTTTTAGTGAAGCCCCAGTTTTTTTGAGCCTTCATAACTAGCTGAAGTTTATAATTACTAGAGCTTGGAAATAACTTCTTACAGATAACTAGTTACTTATAGTTAATTCTGTATCTCATAAGCAAAATATGAATAAGTTACATTAAGATTGTGATTTAATGAGGGATAACTGCATTCCTAGGTCCTCCAATGTGAGTATGTAGCCAGCTTCTTGTGATCTTCTGATTGAAAATACTGTACAGTAATAGGGTTCCCTATTATCCATGGTTTCAGGTATCCATAGGGTGGGTGGGTCTTGCAATGTATCTCCTGTGGATACAGGGGTCACACTGTACTTTTATCAGTAAGGAGATGGCCTCAGTGAATGGCCAAAGAAGAATATTGTGAGATTCATGTTCTGGCTGGTTCTAAACCTCTTGTTCTCTTGTGATGTTGAGGTAATGATAATGGAGTCAGGAGAAACATGTTTTTAGCACAGACCAATCGCTTGGAGCATTCAGACTTTTTAGAAAATAAGTAAAAAGAGAAATAGGCAAGCAAAGTCTTACATCTAAAAAATTAACAATAATCATAAATAGTGAAGCAATATCTCTTGGAGCTGTAAGAGTAAAAAACTACTAGCTAATAGACCGTCTATTGCATAAGGGTCTTTTAATTGTACTGCTGTATTTGTATCTGTATTATTATGTTATAAATGCTTTCAGATTGTTTTAAATCAGTGTTTTTAATGGCATTACTCATTTTAATTTTTATAAACATTTGTACTACAAATTGTTTTAGCTATTAAAAAAAAAACTGTTGTAAACTGCCCTGGGTCCTATACTGAGAGAAAGTTGGGCCATACAAGAAAGAAAGAAAGAAAGAAAGAAAGAAAGAAAGAAGAATTTATTTTAAAAATAATTGTCTAAGCTCTGGTTTTCAAGAAGAGTTTCTTAAGGTCATGTTTTGATCTAAGGGTTATTCCCAGATATGTTCTTTTTCAGCTTGGAATATAAAACGAGATTCTGCAGGTACACCTTCAAAGCATCATTCAGGTTGCTTTGAAAATATGTGTGCAAAGTTATATTAAAGGAAGAAGAACCTTTCATTTAGCTAAGTCTCTGCTTGGTAGGCAAAGCTCAGGGGCTGCACAACACCTTCATTTCTAATTCACAGGAGCTTCCCTGGATTTACCTAGAGTCCTGTGGAGCCTCACCAGTCACTTTTTGGGAGTTGACCGTACCATTATTACTTTGTACATTATTTCCAGTTTAGTATATTCTACTTACCTTGGGATGTTCATGCTGTATACTTTCAATGAAAATATGTGGTAAGACTGATGAATAGCTGAGTACTTAAAATAGCTTATAAAAATGTTGTGTCATCCTGTTCATTTAATTTGGCTGAGTATAAAATTATTTCTTTTGCCTTGCAATTGTAGTTAATGTTTAAGACTTCAAATTTGCAAGGTTGTAGTTATTTTCAGGTTCTTTGCATGCATTCGTTATTTTTATGAATGATATTAGAAAAGCTGTAGAGAACTGATCTCATAATTACTCATTAAAGCTTAAATAAAATAAAGGCATTTTGGAACAAGTTTGTTCAGGTTTAGTAAGCAGAAGTTTAAAGCAAGCATTCCATACACGCTTTATCATCATGCTTTAAAAATTTCCTTCATATATTTGACATCTGGTTTGAGAAGGATAATAACCCATATAATCAGCTTTCAAAATACTGATTATCTAATTTTTTTGAACAAAATCTGTTCTTCCAAATTAATATTCTATACAAATGGTACTTAAGCCAATACAGAAAGGCAAAATCATGCGTATGGAAATAGTTTGTCAAGGTCAATAATTTATAACCACCATTTGCATTGTTAAGCACATCAAATTAAGCTTATTTCCACTGATTTTATGAAATGTGAGCAGTGCTATAAGTGAATTGCTTCAAGAAAGAAACATGAACTCAACGCAGAAGGCTTCCATATAGTTCACCCAGTAATGTATGGATGTTAGTAGCTGTTATGTGCTTTCAAGTTGACTGTCGGCTTGTCTACACAGGTGAAAAAAACTCTGCTTCAAATCACATTTTCTGGGCCTGCAGTAATGCTGCATACATCTTGTTAAATGCCATACCCCTCTTGTTAAAGCGAAGTGCGAGCAGCATTATCAGCCACACATTTCGACTAGACAAGCTCACTTCGATACAAAACGATGGTCCTACTGTGATCATGTGTCCTATGCTTTACATAATTTTCAGCCACATGCATGGCCACTCTGCTTTTTTTTTCTTCCCATCATGTATGTGAAAGTGCAAATAGGCAGAGGTATGCTAATAATGATATACAAGTATCTGCACAAACACAGCTTCAAAAAATAATAGCAACTGCATGCCAGCAAAATGTAAATACAAACAGAGGAAGTAGCCATTAGTGGCAGGAATGATCAGGGAGATTATCAGATGCTTGTGGGGGGGATCCAAGGAGCTTGCGAGAACGTCACTATATAGCCAACAGGTCTCGATAATGAAATGAAACTTCCGCTAATGAAATGTGACACATTTTTCATCGCTTCAGCATGGAGGGAGAACGGAGCAAGCACGCCAGGAGGATGGTGCGTGCGATATCAGGACCCATTGGTGGTACAGTGACGTTCTCACAAGCTCCTTGGTTTTTGTTTTTTTAAGTGTCTGATAATCTCCCAGGGGACCCAAAACCACACCCCTCAGCTCCACACAGAAGCCAATTCAAAGGCAGCCCCACGTACAATAAACCAGTTTTCCAGGAATGTGCAGTATAAAAGGTAGTTTTTTTAAAAAAAAAATCTGATCTAAGCCCTCAGGAGCTCAAAAGAACTGTATTTGATTTGAATCCTCAAGAATGATGTGTGTTCTGTCAGCCCCCTGTAGGATGTGAATATGTTTTTTTTCTGCCTGTGTAGACAAGCCCTACAATTTATGGCATCCCTATCATCAGGTTTTCTTGGCAAGAGTTATTCAGAGGAGTTTTGCCATTGTTTTCCTCTTAGACTGAAAGGAGGTGACTTGTCCAAGGTCACCTAGTGTTCACCATGGCTCCCAGATCTCTCAGAGTCCTACTGTAATACTCAAACCACTACACCACTCTGGCTTTACCATGCAGTAATGCTACTACAGTATTTTGCTTTATTATTTCTGACTTGTAAAGGATGCACACACATATCAAACAAGTTATAATAGCAATAATGTCTTTTCTTTGGCAGCGGAGTTCAGAAGAGGGTGATGAAAATGGTGGGAGGTCTGGAAGCCATGGCCTATGAGGGGTGGCTTAGGGAGCTGGGTATGTTAAACCTGGAGAAGAGAGCGTTAAGGGGTGACCTGAGCGCCATGTTTAAATATTTGAAGGGATGTCATATTGGGGCAAGCTTGTTTTCTGCTGCTCCAGAGATTAGGACACAGAGCAATGGACTGAAACTACAGGAAAAGAGATTCCACCTAAACATTAGGAAGAATTTCCCGACAGTAAGAGCTGTTCAGAAGTGGGATGCACTGCCTCGGAGTGTGGTGGAGTCTCCTTCCTTGGAGGTTTTTAAACAGAGGCTGGATGGGTATCTGTCGGGAATGTTTTGATTATGTATTCCTGCATGTCAGGGGATTGGGCTAAATGGCCTTTGTGGTCTCTTCCAACTGTATAATTCTATAATATTCTAAATTTATAATTACCATGTCTCCGTGTTTTCACATGGTGGTTGTCATGTGCAGGCTGCTTCAGATCACTTCACATGCCAACAGAAATATACTTAATTTGAGATTGGATCATTTTTATTACAAAACCTGTGTGAAGAAAGAGCTTAAGCATGCATGCATGTGCACGCACGCACGCACGCACACACACACACACACACAATTTTGAAATGATGATAAGATAATATTTTTGTTTTCTTGAAAAATTCTTTTAGCTCTGATAAGAATGCTACTACATTGGAATGCATAAACTCTTAACTTGCACGGCTTTTAAAGATCTATCACACATCTCTGAGTTAATGGCTATTTGGATTAATGTACTTGTGAAGTTTCATGTTTCTTTCTTATTTTTCAAGTCTTGCCCTATAAGATTGATAGATTGATAGATGATTTAGCTGATACACGATCATCTTTAAAGAAAGCTATCACATGCTTTAATGTGATGGAGTAGTAACAAAACAATAGTTTTTTTAAAAAACTGTTCTGATATTTCTTATGCTATGGTGAATAAAATGTCAGTGGTATAAGGAATGGTTCTCTGTCTGTATTTAGAAATTTCTTCCCACATATGGAGGGAAACTTGTGAAGGGTGGAACCATAGGCTACAGCCAACATTAGTTTCAACTACAGTATTGAGATCCAGAAAACATATGCTACCCATGACCGGGGAGTCAAGACACCAAGCTTTTGACTCCAACTCTGATTCTGACTCCTCTATTTTAATGCTGTCTGACACTGACTCTCAGCTCCATCATAAATGGCAAATGTATATTAATTAGTAATAACAAATTTACTGTAGCAAAATGTTAGCTACAGTCATCACCACATGAATCACCAGGCTACTTAGACTGATATAACATAAAATATATTTATTGGATTAAAATTTTCTGAACAAGAAAACTTTCTTAATGCCTATGAAAGTAACTGTGCAACACACTAGGCATTTAATATTATATTTTTGTTTTATTTTGAAGCTGGAGTCAGAGTCTGTACATTTCTACTGACTCCAACTCCACCCAAAATTGCTTCTGACTCAGTTCTACAACTCCCATCTCCACAGCCCTGCATATGACATCCCATTCATTTTAGTGGATCTACTTTGGTTGGAATAACATTGGATTAGGTCCATGCCCCCACACCACCTTGATGTACACTCAAGAGAGTATAGTGAGCCCTCTATATCGTCAAGCTCCCAACCTGCAGATTGGACTAACCACAGATCACCATGCCCCATATTATTCAATGGCAGTGACAGGAATATGGACACACTGAAGTGTGTGCATTCATGCTGCTGCCATGGAATAATGTGAGGCTTGATGGTCCACATTTTTTGGCATCTGTGGGGGGGTCCCAGAACCAAACTCCTATGGTTCCAGAGGACCCACTGTATACAGTAGATATTTGCAGAAGGTGAGCTTATGAGCATTCAACTGAATGCTCCAAGGGTTTCTTCTTTGAAAATACTTTGCTCAACTTGTGAATAGGAGTGACAGTGATGTGACACCATAGCTAAGGGCCCACTATGCATGGTGGCCCAGCATGCATCTCTATGTTTAGCCTTATGTGTGAATGTCCACATCTAAGGAGGGCTTCCAAGTCACTGATACTCCATATAAGGAATATGCCATATGTAGGTTTGGCAAGAAGCTAGTGAGCCATTTCCTCCAAAAGCACAAAATGGTGTCGTTGGCATAATCCTAAAATAATTTCAGCTATGTGACAAAACATTTCTCTTTTCCTGGGCATTTTATGTGCACTTAAACTTGTTTTACGGCACTTTTTTTTAAAAAAAACCCGCCATTTTATTTGTTTTAATATTGTGATTTTTTTGTTTGTTTCTGCTATGGTTATTGCTCACATGTGGTGATCTATAAATACTAAAATAAATACATAGATTGCCTTTCAATTGCTTTTGTCTGCCCTTTCAGTTAACTTAGTGAGAATTGAACTGCAGATTTATTGTTCAAATCAAGTATGAAACCACATTTAAAGCTCCCCTCCAATTATATAGGTGCACCAGAATTATGAGGCAGCAAGCTGTATTGCTATTAAGCAAGAATCAATATACAGTAATTTACCTCCACTACTATAATGTAAATGCATATTCATTAATGTACATTTGCAAGATCTTTCCTGAAATGTAAAATAAACAAGGCATTGTCATCATCCTGCAATTGTCAGACAGCATTATGCTGTTATGTAATAAATATATAAATATCACAATGAGTAGGGCTACTAAGCTTCACAGATTAGCAGAGGCAAAACAGGAGGAGCAGCATTATTTCCAGTGAGGGATTAATCCTTTGAATGCAGATTCATTTAAAAAGGGAGTGTAGTTATATGTGTGTAAGAGGCTCAGAGCCAATACAATCCTAGTCCCTAATCTGGTCTGAGCCTCTGATATTTGTGACATGACCTGGGATAAACTGTGTGACCTCTTCCCAGCTCAGTTGGTGCAGCCATGTAGTATTGTAGTAAAAAAAGGATGGTGTGTATTTGACCTCTAAGAAGGACACTGGGGATCTAAAGTGCAAGGAGCTCTTTATACCCACATAAACATTAAGCTTGTGTTTCTTGAACTGTAGACACATGGCAAATTGGTTTTGAAATATGCACTTTTACCATCAGATTGTGATATACAGTCATCCCTCTACATTTGTGGGTTAATCATGTGTGAATTTGATTATTTGTAGATTGAAAGAATATATTCTATCTAGGCATATCTAAGTCCTCCGGCGTGATTCTGTGGTCAACTTTCACCAGAAGTTGACTACAGAATTGCACCGGAGGACGTAGATATGCCTAAAGAACAGAAAAGTGTTCTTTCAGGTTAAAAAAAATTAGCATGGGTTTTCTACTTTCACGGGGGTCCTTCACCCCTACCCCCAGCAAAAGTGAAGAGCCTACAGTAGTATGACAGCCTGCTAGCTACATATTTTTTAAAAAATAACACTGAACGTGCTCAAATCCTAGGGAGAGCTTGGGAAACATTTACTACAACTCCCTGAGCCCCCCCCCCCCGCAATCCTGGGGAAGGATACTGACAGTTGTAGCCCCAAAACTAGCATTTCCAGGCAATTTCCTGGGTGTGCCCAAAGCAATTATTTCTATTCCAGTCTATATGATCAAAAAGTGCAGTTTTTATTATCTGCTACTTTTGTAATCAATGTGAAGGTTATATAATTTTGAGTCCTGTGAATTTTTAGACTTCAGACTTCCACTTTCTAATGTCAAATTATCCTGACACCATAATATGCCATTTATATAGCTGTGCACAATTATGAAATCGTCTTTGTATAACTGAATAAATTTGGAGCCTGATCTAAAACTCTTCTGGGGATATTTTTTTAAACCTAGTATCATAAAAAAAAAAAAGCTGACAGACTTAAATTTAGTGAGCTTTTAAGATGGTGAGATTTATGTTGTGTGGAGGAGAAAAGAGGAGACATAAAGGTGACTATTGAGCACATCCTGGTTCAAGGACTTGAGAACACCCACCCAACCATGGTTCTGAATTACCCTTGTGCCTATTCCATTATTTACATCATCTCTTTTCCTGCTAATGGATTTCTCTGAGGAAAATGGAAATTTCACTTTCCATTTTTTTTTACAGTGAAAGGCAACAAACATGAGGGCGGGGAAAACATGTCAGTGTCACCATGCCTTATCAGTTTGCTTTAAAAAATATAAGTTGTTGTTGTTGTGTGTGCTCAAGTCATTTCCGACTTATGGCAACCCTATCACAGAGTTTTCTTGGCAAGATTTGTTCAGAGGGGGGGTTGCCACTACCCTCCTCTGAGGCTGAGAGAATGTGACTTCTCCAATATCACCCAGTGGGTTTTCCTGGCCAAGCGGGGGTTCAAACCTTCGTCTCCAGAGTCATAGTCCAATCCTCACACCACTACACCATGCTGGCTCTGAAAAAACTCACAAGTATTTATATTCATACATGCCCTTTTGAGTAATGTGAATATTGCAATTTCAAGGGGGAGAAGAAAGGGGGTAATTAAGCACAGGGCTTCTGGTCCTTGGACCCCAAGAGGCCTTTGTTGGTCTTCAACTGAAGCACCCAAAGTGATGACCACTCTGAAGAACTATGCTTGATGCGTCTCTTGAAGCTATTTTGGCTTTTGTGTGTCTCTTTTTCTCTAGTAGAGGTCCTTTCCATCTGAATGCCATAAGATAGCTATTTTCCTCCCCCAGCACAGAGGGAACCAATGGTTCTGAGCTGTGAAAAGGAAAAGGCAAACAATATCCAGAGATGAGAAAAGGTACAAGGAGTTTAGTGACAATTTGGTTACAGGAAACATGTAACTCCTCTGTTACATGTTAGAGCTTGGCCATTGGTCTGTTTCTGGGTGCAAATCAAAGTACTATTCACGGCCAACATATAAAGTCTACTATGGCTTGGATTCAGGCTATCTAAAAGACATTATCTGCCTATGCTGGGGTGGGTAATTGTGCATGGTCTGGGCCAAATATTACCCCCACAGGCTTCGCCTATCCTAAAAACAGAAGCCATGCCATTTGCAGCTAAATCAAAACTGGAAGTCACTGTCCATTTTGGATTTGGGAGTTTGTTGTGCTTGTATCACTCCAGGCATGGCAATTTCCCTTCATCCTCGCCATTCCACACACACCCCCAGTGTTTTTCTTTCTAGGGTAGCTTTGGGGTGTCCCTAAAGCAACCCAGGGGTTGCAGAAATCTCAGGAGTTGCAGAAATGTCTCCAAGGCTGCACTTTCCCCACCCCAGCTCTATATAAACCTGTCTGAATTTTAAGATTTCAGGAAGAAGACTTCTACTCTTTGCAAGTGTGTTTGGTGAGGTCAGGGGAGCAGCTTTTCAATGGCTGCTCCCAGACTATGGAACCCTCTCCTATGAGGAGGCTAGATTGGCCTACTATTCTTCTTTTGTTGGCAGGCAAAGACCTTTTTATTTAGGCAGCCTTTTGATGATTAATTAGTTGGTTGATGAATAAGAATTTTTTAGTGGGAGGGGGTTTGCACATCTTCCCCATTATGTTTTAAATGCTATTATGCTGTTTTATTCAGGGCCGTTTTGACAAAATAACTATTTAATTGTTTTCAAATTGTTCTTTAATGTTATGGTGGAATTGTAGCTGTATTCAGTTTTATTCTACATTGTAAGCTGTCTTTTCCAAACTCTGTTCCTGACTGCTGTGTGGGATGATAAAATTATCTAAGTGAAATTTCATAATTCTGTGTTTCTGGTATTTTAAAATCGATGGTAAGACTAAGGAGGAGAAAACTTTGTTAGGTTGAAGACAAACTTTATAGTGTAATCTGTGCAAATATCTGATCCATTAAGTTCCATGAGTGCAGTGGGGCTTAGTTCTAGGTACATGGGTATAGGAAAATAGCTTACATAATTTTGATTTGCCATGCATTGGAATGTTATATGCCTCTGTATTCATTCTTCATAAAAGTACATATAGGTGAGGATGCTTAATGTTTAGCCTACTATAGTAGAGTAAAATGTGCTTTTGATATGTTGCCTTGGTGATTTTTAAGGAAATAATAACAGGAAGATTCTGAGGAGAAGTTGGTAGATGAAATTATTTGTGGCAGTCTCTCACGCTGAGTGTCAGTAGGTGTTCTGAATCAGAAAATAAAATCCATCACATACCATTAAGAAAAACACATGAAATTAACTTATGTGAAGTTAAATGAAATAATGAACTGGATGTTATTTATGTGTTGTCTGGCTTGAAATGATTGATCTTGATATTTTTTCCTCATAGTTCCTCATTAAGAAGTGTATCATCTGGATCCTCAAGACCTTCCAAAGTGTGCTTGGTGTGTGGAGATGAGGCATCTGGATGCCATTATGGAGTAGTTACTTGCGGCAGCTGTAAAGTCTTCTTCAAGAGAGCAGTGGAAGGTAAATCCTCATGTGGGTTCTTATTTTATATTATTTTCTGATAGTATTATAAGTAAATTTCATTGCACGTTTCTTTAACATTTAAAAAGAATTGCTGAAAATGACTCAATTGATATATGCATCATTTATCTGCTCTGGAGAATACTTGGCTGTGGTTTGTTGTATGCCATTAAGCTTTAATTTTTAATCCACATCCACAATTCTAATTCTTCACAATCCCGATTCATTTTTTCTACTATACGTAAAGGGGGGGGGGAAATCAGTAGCCCCAAATAAACAAACCTTCCATAATCTGGAGTGGAAATCCGGGTACAAATAACCAAATTACATGGCCAACTGTTTTTCAGAAACCTGTACATAATAACAAATTTAGCTTATATCAGATTTAAGCATGATGGTTATACAACTCTAAATCCACCGTTTGATCTATAGGCTCTGAAAACATTTAGAGTAAGGTGCCGGAAGCAGAAATACCTCCACATTTCCCTCAGAAAATAATCTGTTGAGATATGCCATATTCCCTGCTCCTTTTTACTTCAGTTTTCCTGGCACCATTTGATACGTTTGTCTTTTTATCCTGACATTTTCCCTGTCATTCCCATCTCTGTTCTGCTTCTCTGTTATTGCACTTCCAATTTTATAATCTTGTATCCTTCACTGTTGTGAAGTGTTTCTTACCTGCCAGTGTGAAGCTATGAAGGAATAAAGGTGAAGGGAATCTGTAGAAGGACTTAGGTGGAGAGGCTATGATTGTTTTTGCTCTTCCCAAGGACATTATTTTATGTTGTGTGATGAGATGCTGTTGAAAAAGTCCAAGTTTAATGACTATTCAATTGTAATGCTGTCTATTTATGAGATATATTTAAAATATATGAAAGTTTATCTTTTGAGCTTTTTCTCTTTTTAATGATTGGTTTTTTATTGCATGCATAATAATAGAGAGGTCGGTATTTATTTATTTAACTTATGCACCAACTTTCTGTCAGTATGGGATCAAAGGTAGCTTATAGTGTAGCATTTAAAAATACAGTTAAAATACCATATGGTAGAAAAGTAAACAAAATTTAGATAGACAGTTGTATTAAAGATTTAAAACAGTAAGATAAAGTACAGCACACCCCATTAAAAGATACTACTGTATTTCCAAACTCAGATAACGTCTATTGCATATGCTGCAATAAATTATTTTATTTATTGCAATGTTGGTAGTTTCAGTTTTATATATATATATATATTCCTGTTATTTTTGCAATTGGTAAAACATAAGTCTCTCTTGGGTATCTTAGTATGAAGCATTTTGCAGTTCCATCTCTGATCCTGGATGTGTTTTAAATTATTGTTTGGATTAAGGAAGAACATTTGTAGTTTTTAATGTTATAACTGCAGAAAATGACAGTTTTATCTGGTAAGTAACTTATACATGGCATATTAAAGAAATAAGGTCAAATGTATTCCATTTTTTCTCAAAACATTTACTGTATGTGTCTTTTCCACTCCTTGGAAACAAACAGAAAAAAGGTGTTTACCCCTACAGTTAGTTTGCAGTGTCTGTAAACAGTGGGAGTGAAGTGTTTTCCTGCAAGGATTAAAGGCAACTGTGGGTGTGTATGTAGATGGGTTAGTTTTAGTAACAGTAGCAGGTCTGATTGACTTAATGGAATTTAGTTGGTTAGCAGAAGTGGTAAGGCAGTGATAATAATTTTTAGACCTGATTTAGTTGACATCTAGAGAATCCACTCTAAGGGCTAGTCTATACTAGGGCTTAAAATCAGGATGAAATTCAGACTACTTTGGCCCGGAGCTGCAGCACTTGAAATTTGGACCACTATGGCCTGGATTTAAGTACCACACCCTACTTGGCCAAAGCCTGCATCTGCATCACTCATCAGCAGGCTTGTCTATGCAATAATTCATTCGGATTTTTACCCCCAGTGAAGCTGCAGGTCTGCCACCACTGCCTAGCCAGGCACCTCCATGGTGCTGGAGCCACTGTCATGGGCTGGAAGAGTGACAGGGCTCTGCCTTCCTAGTGCACAATCAATTACAGGGCTGACCACTTGCCAGGGCCCTGCTTTCCTGGCACAGAGTTGCTCTCTCTAAGGTCAGAATGAGTGGCCAGCCTTGCTATGGTGCGAGGTCTGATTTCCTGGTGCAGAGTCGCTCTCTCTGAGGTCAGAATGAGCAGCCAGACTGTGCCAAGAAGGAAGAGCCTTAGTGCATAATTGCTCTCTCTCAGGTCAGAACAAGCAGCCAGCCCTGCCATCATGAGGTTGACCGCTTGCTCTGACCTCAGAGAGATAACTAGCGCCAGGATTCTGTCTTGGGAATGAGGAAGTGGAGCCTTGGGGGGTGCCTCAGGCAGCACTGGTTCTTCCTCCACACACCCCAGATCCAGGCTGGATGCATTGTTCACACTATAGGTTTCTCTGGCGTTTCAAGCAAACTCCGGAGAAAAACTGCATTTCTAAAAACCAGATTAAGGTGGTATTCCCTGAGTTTGGTGTGGATAGGGCCATGTGGTATTTAGGCTAATCACACCAGATTCAGGGGAAAGGTTGCACATAGTGTGGGTTTATTGGGCCAGATTTGGGGGGAGTTTGATTTTCTTCAATAGTGTAAACAAGGCCTAAAATGACACGGTGGGTGAAGATATGGTAATACTGGAGTTTATAGGCTATTCTGTTCCCTCATTTCTGTATGAAATTGTAGGCATCGTAGTGCATTTGTATGGAAAATATTTATATGGTAATATATTATTGTGTGATTTCTAATTAAATATTATATATATATATATATATATATATATGCATATATTATAGTATTTATTATATACATCTATAAAACTTAATACATATTGAGAGAGGCAGGCTGACCTAAATACCCTAAAGGTGCCAGATCCGATCTGTTATTGGAAGCTAAGCAGACTAAGCTCTGGTTAGTACTTGGATGGGAGACTGTCAACAAATACCAGGTGCTGTAGGCTATATTTCAGAATAAGGAACTGGCAAAAACATCTTTGAGTATTCCTTGCCTAAGAAAACCCCATGAAATTCATGGGATCACCATAAGTTGACAAGCGACTTGAAGGCACATACAGAGAGAGAGAGGCAGAAGGAGTGTGTCTATTTACAGAAGGGTTTTGGTTAAAGGTTCAGACATTAGTGTACAGACTTACAAAACACGATGACTGAATGAATATGGTCCCCTTCCCATAGATTTTTGGGAGCATTTCCACACTATGTATATGTGTATGTACATATGCACATATTGGTGTGTGTGTTTGTCTGTGTGTAAGTCTAATTCTCAGTCAGAATTGATAAGTAGACCCATACAAACATACATTCACATATTACACATGTACATTCACCTACATATGTATCATGGTAATTGCATGCACATACATGTACATGCACATATGCACATTCATCAAGTGCTTCCTGAATGTATTGATGGCAGCTGCATTTTAATTCTTTCATTGTGCTTCATAGGTGTGCACTAATCTTTCTACATTTTTACAGAAGCTGTATTGTCTGACTCCATAAAATGCGTACAGCAATGAATTGGCTTTAAGAATATTGGCTGGTATCCTCTTGAGCTGTCAGGAATGCATAAGCTAAACTTAACATATTTGTAACTGTTCAGTATTTACGTTTATGATTGTGGCACTAGTGTCATGATTGCCAATGCCTCCCCCACCCAGCCTAGCATACAGGACCAGTTTAAGGAATTTTGGGGACCCATGCAATACTTTATTTTGGGGGGCCCATATGTTTATCTTAGGTCAATGTAACCTAACTCAACCTAACCTATTCACAGTACAGGATATTCAGATTATTACTAATAATGTTTTTGCAGGAGGAGGGTTAATGTGGGGGCCCTCACAATGATGGGCCCCTGCGGATGCTAGTGCCGCTGGTGCCTTAAACCGGCCCTGCTAGCATAACACTCAGCAGCTGCACTGAGTAACGGAGGTCTGTTCTGCTGGTAGTTGGGGTGCAACTGAATTAAATTTTCAGCTCTTCCCTTCTAGGGATCTGTGGTGTGATAAGGAGTTCTGATGAAGTCCTACTTCCAAGCATAGTCAGGCATGCATTCTAGACTTTAAGAAAACCGATTTCAGAAAACTTAGGAAATTACTGGGGGTGATCCCATGGTCAGGAATACTAAAAGAGAAGGGAATTCATGAGGGATGGGAGTTTCTTAAAAGTGAGATATTGAAGGTGCAACTTGAGACAGTTCCAATGAGGAGGAAAACGGGGAGGTGTCTAAAGAAACTAGGATGGATGTTGAAAGAACTCTCAACTGAGCTAAACCTTTAAAAGGACATGTAAAAGAAATGGGAAAAGGGAGAAATCACCAAAGAAGAATTCAAACTAATAGCCAGCTCCTGTAGGGGGAAAGTCAGAAAGGCTAAACCACAGATGGAGCTCAGACTTGCTAGAGAGGTTAAAAACAATAAAAAGGGCTTTTTTGGTTATGTCTGTAGCAAAAGGAAGAACAAGAAAATGGTAGGGCCACTGTGTGGAGAAGATGGCTAAAGGCTAACAGGGGACAGGGAAAAGGCAGAACTACTTAACACCTTCTTTACTTCAGTCTTCTCCCAAAGGGGGAACAGTGCTCAGCTTGGGGGAAATGGAGGAGATGATACAGTAGGGGAAATACAGCACAGAATTGGTAAAGAGGTAGTTCAGGAATACCTGGCCAGTATAAATGAGTTCAAGTCTCCAGGGCCAGATGAACTTCATCCAAGGGTATTAAAAGAACTGGCAGAAGTAATCTCAGAACCACTGTCAATAATCTTTGAGAATTCCTGGAGAACAGGAGAGGTCTCAGCAGACTGGAAGAGGGCAAATGTTGTCCCCATCTTTAAAAATGTGGATAAAGAAGACCCAAATAATTACCACCCAGTGAGCCTGACATCAATACTAGGAAAGATTCTAGAGCAGATCATAAAACAGTCTGCAAGCACTTAGAAAGGAATTTCATGATCACTAAAAGTCAACATGGATTTCTCAAAAACAAGTCATGCCAGACTAATCTCATCTCTTTTTTTGATAGAGTTATAAACTTGATAGATGAAGGGAATGTAGTGGATGTCGTATATCTTGATTTCAATAAGGCTTTTGACAAAGTCCCTCATTATATTCTTGCAAAAAAGTTAGTAACCTGTGGGCTAGACAATGCAACTGTTAGGTGGATTTGTAATTGGTTGACTGACTGAACCCAAATGATAGTCACCAATGGCTCCTTTTCATTCTGGAGAGCAGTGACTAGCAAGGTGCCACAGGGTTCTGTCCTACGCCCAGTGCTATACAACATCTTTATTAATGACTTGGATGCGGGAATAGAGGGTATGCTTATCAAGTTTGCAGATGACACCAAATTAGGAAGGGTCGCTAATACTCCAGAGGACAGGATCAGCATCCAAAATGACCTTAAGAGATTAGAAAGCTGGGCCAAAACTAACAAAATGAATTTCAACAGGGAGAAATGTAGGATACTACACTTGGGCAGTAAAAATGAAATGCACATATATAGGATGGTTGACACGTGGCTTGGTGGCAGTACATGTGAAAGGAATCATAGAATCATAGAATTGCAGAGTTGGAAGAGACCACGAGGGCCATCCAGTCCAACCCCCTGCCATGCAGGAAATCACGATCAAAGCATCCCCGACAGATGGCCATCCAGCCTCTGTTTAAAGACCTCCAAGGAAGGAGACCCCACCACACTCCGAGGGAGTGCGTTCCACTGCCGAACAGCTCTTACTGTCAAAAAGTTCCTCCTCATGTTGAGGTGGAATCTCTGTTCCTGGAGCTTGCACCCATTGCTCCGTGTTCCAGTCTCTGGAGCAGCAGAAAACAAGCCTGCTCCATCCTCAGCGTGACATCCCTTCAAATACTTAAACAGGGCTATCATATCGCCTCTTAACCGTCTTTTTTCCAGGCGAAACATACCCAGCTCCCTAAGTCTCTCCTCATAAGGCATCATTTCCAGACCTTTCACCATTTTAGTTGCCCTTCTCTGGACACGCTCCAATTTGTCAATATCCTTTTTTAATTGTGGTGCCCAGAACTGGACACAGTATTCTAAGTGAGGTCTGACCAAGGCAGATTAGAGCAGCACTATTACTTCCCTTGATCTAGACACTAGATCTAGGAGTTTTAGTGTACCACAAGCTGAACATGAGTCATCAGTGTGATGCAGCAGCTAAAGCCAATGTGATTCTAGGCTGCATTAATAGGAGTATAGTGTCTAGATCAATAGAAGTAATAGTACCACTCTATTCTGTATTCTGCTTTGGTCACCTGGAATACTGTGTCCCGTTCTGGGCACCACAATTCAAGAAGGATGTTGACAAGCTGGAACATGTCCACAGGAGGACGACCAGAATGGTGAGAGGTCTGGAAGCCATGCCCTATGAGGAGCGGGTTAGGGAGCTGGGCATGTTTAGTCTGGAGAAGAGAAGGTTGAAAAGTGACATGATAGCCATGTTTAAATATTTGAAGGGATGTCATACTGAGGATGGGGCAAGCTTGTTTTCTGCTGCTTCAGAGACTAGGAGATGGAGCAATGGGTTCAAACTATAGGAAAAGAGATTCCCCCTAAACATTAGGAAGAAGTTCTTGACAGTAAGAGCTGTTTGGAAGTGAAATACACTGCCTCGTAGTGTTGGTGGAGTCTCCTTCTTTGGAGGTTTTTAAGCAGAGGCTGGATGGCTATATATCGGGAATGATTTGATTGTGTATATCTGCACATCTGGGGGTTGGACTGGATGGCCCTTGTGGTCTCTGCCAGCTATGATTCTATGATTGTTGCACTGCAGATTGCTGGTGGGAGGGGGCTGGGTACGCCATCCTGCTACACCCTGTTTGCCAATTAAACATACCTCTATCACTCAGTGTGGCTGCTGGTTTTAAGGTAGGTTTAGAGATTCAGATCAGGAGATGATATGTAGTTATGTATTCTAATTACATCTGTGATGTAGGATCTTGGCCACCATATATAATATCATTTGTGGTTCCCACTAAAAGCAGTAGTCCTGTGTTGCAGACTTCACTGCTCTGCTACACTTTGCTAATTTTTGCTTGTGTGAATAGGGAAACACAACTTAAAGATATCATACCACCTCTTTTATTTTATTTGATGTATCTGTAGAAGATATACGAGAATGAAACAATTTCACAGCATCTGACTGTCCTTTGTATGCATCTTTGGTTTAATCTAGGCATCACACTTAACAGTGGTTTGACCTGGGAATGGTAATATGACCAGGAAATCAGAATCTATAGTTTGAGCTGGGAATGCCAAAAACATTTTTAAAAAATTAAATGTCAGTGCTAACCATAGTTTGGCACTGTGTCTGAATTGACAGGGCATATTTGTGACAATCACTTTATTTGCAAAGGCTGCTACACTCGTGGATGCAGGAGTGAATTTGTAGTCTTGTGCTGAGGGAATGGAAGATGAAATTCAGGTTTTTTTCTTGGTGTTTGGAAGCATATATTATGGTCTGAATACTAGACTATGATTATTGTTGCAAAGCAAGGATTTATGTCTCAGTTGAGTTGGTGTATATGCACGCGAACAAGGAGCATTTTAAAGAATATTGTATCCTCACCAATCAGGGCTTTGGACACTTAGTTGCTGCTTTTTTTTTTTTTTTGCATAGCTATTTTTAGCATCATAAATTTATTTATTTTTTAAATGTCCCAGTAAACAGGGTTTGGCATAAATAGTTTCAGTTCTGGTTCTGTCTGTAGACTCAGAATTGTGCTGCATTTGGTGGAGTACACACTAACACTCATGAATATTTAGCATATATTTGACATAACTCCTAAGGGGACAGTGCTTACATGTATGTGTGCATGTGCCTTCAAGTCATCTTGAAGAAGTGCGAGCATTATGAGGTATGGGTGAAATGTCTGTGTAATAATTAGAAATAAATATTTCTGTAATTATAGAAGTTATATTTTTAAACGATAAATTAATATTGTTAATTCTTGAAAGACTGGTTTTTAATCACTTTATTTAAGTTACTTTTCATGCATTCTAGCATCGATTATTTTTGTCTGCATCATTTATTATCACAGCCTTTTAGTTTATGCTCTCTTCTGCTCTACTGTTAATTCAGCATTAATAAAACAAGTATTTTTTCATCATCACCCTGTACAAGAAAAAAGGAGCAAAATCCGATTGCTCAAACTATCGAGGCATAACACTGCTCTCTATTGCTGGAAAAATCCTTGCAAGGGTACTCCTGAACGGATTAGTTTCTCCCATTGCAGAACTTCTTCCTGAAAGCCAATGTGGCTTCAGAGCCAATAGGAGTACTACAGATATGGTATTTGCCCTTAGACAACTGCAAGAGAAATGTAGAGAGTAGAACAAGGGTCTCTGTGTAACATTTGTTGACCTCACCAAAGCCTTCGACACTATGAGTAGAAAAGGTCTGTGGCAGATCTTGGAAAGACTGGAATGTCCCCACAAATTCCTTAAAATGATTGTCTTGCTACACAAGGGCCATCGCAATATGGCGATGCTCTTTCAGAGCCCTTTCTAATAACTAATGGAGTGAAGCAAGGTTGTGTTCTTGCGCCAACTTTATTTACAATCTTCAGCATGATGCTCCAAAAGGCTATGGCAGAGCTTGAAGAAGACGACGGCATCTATATACGTTACCGTACTGATGGTAACTTGTTTAACTTAAGCCGTCTGAGGGCTCACACTAAGACTCTAAACTATCTAGTCCGTGAGCTGCTCTTCGCTGATGCTGCTGCCCTTGTTGCTCACACAGAAGCAGCTCTGCAGCGCCTAACATCCTGCTTTGCAACAGCTGCAGAGCTGTTTGGGCTGGAAGTCAACCTGAAGAAAACGGAAGTTCTTTACCAGCTGCACCACAGGACGAACACCACCATCCCCACATTGCCGTCAGCAACTCTGTGCTTAAGTCCGTTCAGCAGTTCACCTACCTGGGAAGCATCATCTCCTCAGATGCCAAGATTGACAAAGAGATCAATCACAGATTAGCAAAGGCATATAGCGCATTTGGAAGACTTTACAAAAGAGTCTGGAGTAATAAACACCTGAGGCGAAGCACAAAAATCAGTGTGTATAGAGCCATTGTACTGTCTATTCTCCTTTACAGGTCTGAAACATGGGTCACGTATCGCCAACACTTACGACTCCTCGAATGCTTCCATCAGCGCTGTTTACGCACAATCCTAAATATACACTGGACTGATTATGTGACGAATGTTGCTATCCTTGAGCAATCAGGGATCACCAGCATTGAGGCCATGATGTTGAGAACATAGCTGCGCTGGGCAGGGCATGTTTCTAGGATGGAGGACCATCGCCTCCCCAAAATAGTACTCTACGGTGAACTCACCACGGGTCAGCGTAAGAGGGGTGCTCCAAAAAAGCAATACAAGGACTCCCTGAAACAACATCTCAGGCTCGACCAAATTGATCACCAACAATGGTCTGCCCTGGCCTCACATCGGGAGGCATGGAGATGCACTATCCACAATGCTGCAGCCTTATTTGAGAACTCACGCCGAACAAGTCTTGAAGAGAAACGACAACGCAGAAAGAATCACAACCTGGAAACATCACCCAAGGAAACCTTCTGCTGTGCTTTCTGCAACCGGACTTATCTATCTCAGATTGGCTTTTTTAGTCATCAGCGTGCTTGCAGAAAACGCTGGATGAGTCCTTCCTGAATCTTTGTTTGCAAAGAAACGCCAGAGAGAGAGAGATTTTTTCCATTAAAGACTGCAGTTTCTCTAATTCTAATTTTCTCAAGACCAGTACCTCCTGGAATTCAACATTATTTGGTGTGACTATTCAGCATTATCACAGACTCTGTATGTTTTCAAATATCTCCTCTCTGACATTCAGCCACAGTGGCAATAGCAAATTGTAGCAATGTGACACTTTTGGAAGTGAGTGCATAGTTGACTAGAACATGTTTTGAGTGTATCTTCTGTCAGTTGAGGCATAGAGGTTAGTTAGGGCTCATCTACAGAAGAGGTAAAAATCCAAAGTACCTTGTAGTATTAGTATCTGGCAGCAGCAGCAACAGGTCTAAATGGTTTTTCTCGCCTCGGAAGCCCCCATAAGCCTCACATTCCTGATGGCAGCCGTGAGTGATTTACTCGAATTAGTTCTTTACTGCTGCTGGTTGTGTTTTTTTTAAAAAACTCATTCCAAGGTACGCTGGTGCGATAGAGCGATTTTTCAATGTTGTAGGAAAGCAAAACAGAAAATATTGATCCTGAGGAATCGCTAAGGTGAAAATCCAACATGGCGACAGCAGGCACTTGCCTTGCTAGCAAATCCCGCCCCCATTCTCACTTGGCCAATCAGATTTGCGCTTCCTTTCAGATTTCCTGCCATTCGATAGTCCAAAAGAGCAGGAATGCACACTGTCCTTGCAGTTTTTGAAAACATATGGGGAACTCTGCAAAGGCTTTTAGTGCATTGTTTTTGCCGTTTGGGCCCCCCCTCCTTCTGAATAGTGTGGATTGGCACCTGATCCTATTTAGACAGATAGGATTCCCAGCGAATTCCCTGAGAGGTATTAACCATTTAGACAGGCCCTTAGTTAAGTTGACTAACGCAAGTCACGTTGAGTTCAGTAAATCTCTGAGCAGGAATGGGTCAGGTTCCAATTCTTTCGGTTTACTATGGCATTATGCTGTCACTTATTGTTCCTAATCCCTCGTAACAGACATGTATCTTTCTAACAGAGAACTGGTATTCTGCCATTTCCCTCTGTAACTAGTTTTAAGTGAGACTGTAATGTGTTGTCCTTAAGATGTAAAGGAGGAGAGGAAGGTCATTGTTGTTCATGTTCATCCTTTTCCTTTCCCTTTCCTTTCCTTTTCGGTTGGTTGGTTCTTTCACTGTCAACTGTTAAACTGTACTCTGGTCAAGTTATGTTATTACTTTGAAAGGTGACATGTATTATGATAATATGTTATGTATAATGAAATTGCTAATGATTGTTCCATAGCAAGTGGGTTGACAATTGCAATAAAACTAAGAACTATTAATTAAACAGAGGACATTTTATGACAGATCATTTACAGGTTGTTGATAATGAAGTGTTTGGTTGTTACCATGGACTTGTATGAACTGCACTGGGAACAGCACAATGAAACTGAAAGCTCAGAAGAAGATGTACAGTACAGATGGAATAAGCTTAGTCGGTTATTGTTTAGGAGAATGGGTCCAGAGCAGATTAAGTCTATTCATTTTTAAAATGGACGATGAGCAAGTAATCATTTTAGTAGATCCATCTCTTCAGGTAGCTACAAACAGACGCTTTTCATGATGGGAAACAAAAACTGCATCTTGTCTCTTTCAGTAGGCTACCTGTCTGATTTAAATGCTGCTTTTGAGCAGCCTGGAAAAGTTACCATTCTGGACTGCAGTTCTCAGAACTCCTAACAGTACTTTTCCAAGTTCTAGTGTTGAGGGTATCTGCATCTGTGCAATTAGGACAGATTGTGAATTCTGTTTGTGTGCCATCCAGCCTGCTACTCAACAGTTTTCCTGCCTGAGCTGACAAAGTGGTTTCTTCCTTGCTGTTGAATATGAATGCATAAGATAGTTCAGCTTGTTTCCAGTCCATGCCAGTAGGTTTTAATAATGTTTCTCACAAAATGCATATTTCTAAACTTGATGTCTCCCAATCTATAAATTTGTAAATACATTTTGTCCTAAAACATGCATTTTTATATATTTGTTGTTCTTGTGTGCCTTCAAGTCATTTATGACTTATGTGACCCTAAGGCAAACCTATTAAAAGGTTTTCTTGGCAAGATTTTTTCAGGGGGGGGTTGCTCTTGCTTCCCTCTGAAGCTGAGAGAATGTGACTTGCTGAATATCACCCAGTGGGTTTCCATGGCCAGTTGGGGATTCAAACCCTGATCTCCTCAAGTTCTTGTCCAATACGCAGACCACTACACTATGCTAGATTCTCTCTCTCTCTCTCTCTCTCTCTTTTTTTTTTAAATAAACATTTTGATATATTTATGGTGCCAAGTGCTGCCCTGCAAAATTAGGAGAAGTGCATCATATGAAGGCAGGCATTCTGACTCACATATTAGTCTGGACAGAAGTGGATCAAGTTGGCCTGTTTCAGGAGGAGTGAAATCCTCAAGTATTCCTAGTATTGAGGATTCCCAGTATAGTAGTCCTTGGGATTGCTGTTTTAAATGGTATTCTAAGTTTTAAAATCCAACTGAAGCAAGATTGTTAGTATTAGCTATTAGTTGGAAGGGTGGGACTCCTTGCTATCTTTTTGTAGATAGGTGAAACCTTTTTGTTTTGGCAAATATTTGAGGGCTTAGGGGAAAAGGGTCCATCATATGTTATGCAGAAGGATCTTGTAGCACCTTTGGGACTAACTGAGAGAAAGAAGTGGTAACATGAGCTTTCGTAGACTTAGTCTACTTCCTCTGATGCAATATGTTACCGTATGTTGTTTAAATTTGTTCTTTTTTTAAGGGTTGGTTTTTAACTGCTTGTAATTTTATTGATAGTTTCATTAGATTTTTAACTTTTGTACAATGTAATTTTAAAAACTGTCTCTTTCAACTTTTGTAAGTGGTCTTGCATCCTTGATCAGGAAAGAGGCAGGATAACAGCAGCAGCAACAACAACCATAACAACAGCTCTCAGACCAAAACCTCGCATTTGATGGTAAAAAATAATAATAATCTTCCTCTGATGGTAGATTCCATCCTCAATAGCTTAATGTAGAATTTTCCAAAATAAAACAATAAGAACAACAAAGTGAAGCTAGCTTTGCTGGTGATAAATTTTGGAGTACTGGAAAGCCAATTGGAGTTTTCCCTTCATGGACCAAGCATGGCTATCTTTGATTTAAAATAAAAACAGAACAAACTTATTATTAGAAAACTGCTGATCTAATCTGTTGTACCTGCAAGCCCCTTCCCTAGCATCTGTTTGCTTGTCTTGGAACAGTAGCTCTCTAACTATGGAATGGTTTGGAGAGGAAGAGGTTTGGGTAAATTAGCTTAGAAGGTGAGCCATCCAACTGATCTGTGTCCAGAACACTCTGGTTCACTGGGTCGTTGGATCACAACCTTGTTTACACATTTGAAAACTGGGTGGATATAAATTTTATGAAGGAAGAACAGCTTTATCCTATCTTTATGTCAGGGAGTTTCACATTTCTTCTAAATGTAATTTGATACACGAAGCCAAGAACTCAATCATTTATTCTCTGCACATGGATCCAGAAATAAGACACTTCTGTTAGCCTGTGCACCATGTAATGCATGCAAATGCTATGCTTAACAATGCTAGCTGAAATTGTGAAAGTGATAGGTGCTTATTTGCTCTGATATTGTGTCATTATAATGATATACTGTTGGGAGAAATTAATAACAGCACTCATTGTTTAGTATGCACTTGCACGTAAAATCAAAAACTAATGAAAGCCAACACTGTTGGAAAGTAATAATTTTACATTTGCCATCATAAAACAGAATAGCCTAGCAATGAGGAGAAATTTCTGCAGAATCAAACATAAAAAGGCAAATTGCAAGACAGGTACTTTACAGGCTTTGGGAATTGGAAAAGATATCTCATATTTGCTGTTCTACCACAGGGTCACCTTGTAGCTACCTGTGTGCAGTTCATTTTGTAGCATAAGGCAAAGTCATTTGAGACTAGTATGCCTTTACGCTGATTATAAATACACAAATATCTGTGTCCTCAATAAGACCATGACACGCCACTGCTTAGTCTTGATTTATTTGGAGATAATGAAGTGTGATTTATTACTTGGTCACTGTTCTAGTCTTTCACAATTCTTATTGCTAAGGGCAAAGTATTCCCAAATTTTGGGGGAGTGGGGAAATACAACCTTTTAGATTAGGGATGTACTTTGAGAGCAGGGCTATATATATATATATATATATATATATATATATATAAATTTTTGTAGGTGACCATTTTATTAATTTGACAAATTTAAACTAAAATATTTTAAACACATGAAGAAGAAGAAGAAAAGCCTGCATTAAGGCCCGTGGTGTAAATAGGCAAAAACAATCAGGTAACATTTGTTTTACATTTGGGGCTGTTTCACACTACACAATGATAACACTGTGATTCCACTTGAATTGTCATGGTTGCATCCTGTGGAATCCTGGATTTGTAGTTTGATGAGACACTAGAGCTCTCTGGCTGACAATTCTAAATGCCCCTCCCTAAACTGCACATCCCAGGATTCATGACAGTTAAAGAGGAATCATAGCACAATAATTGTGTAGTGTGAATGGGCCCTTGCTCTTTCTCCTTCAATCATGCTTGCTTAGAATCATTTCCTCATAAATGACATAGATGTAATTTACTTTTGTACCTGCACAGGCCACACATATCCTAATTTATGGGGTCAGACAGATGCAATTTTTTATTCTCATCCCTACTCCCATGGCAGTAACGTCTCCAAATGACAGCATGTCATGTGCAGAGCTTCAAAAACTTCCTCCTTAATTCCTTCTAGCATTTCAGCTTCCCTGTCTTCCTATACACACCTATTTGGGATCAAGCATCCCAGATTGTTCTGCATAACACCGTGAGCTTTCTATGAGGCACTCCAGCAGAATGGGAAGCACAGAGTTTGAAAAAAATCACATTTTGAACGTAGAGGTTGCAGAATTCCCCAGCCAACATGGCCACTATTATGATGACTTATATTAGTCAGCTGCTACCTCTACAGCCAATGACACTTCCTCCTAGACTTGAGGTCAGTGGAAAGTACATGCCCAGAGACTGTGGGTCTAGGACCTTGCCAGTCAGCCAGCCAGCCAACCACTGCCTAAAGGGATAGTGATGGAATTACATAGTGATGAGGAGGGTCCCCTGATATATTTAGCAGGGGGGTGGGGTGGAAGGAAGAGCAGACTGTACTTGACCATAGGAAAAAATCATAGAATCATAGAATCATAGAATTGCAGAGTTGGAAGAGACCACGAGGGCCATCCAGTCCAACCCCCCTGCCACGCAGGAAATCTTGATCAAAGCATCCCCGACAGATGGCCATCCAGCCTCTGTTTAAAGACCTCCAAGGAAGGAGACCCCACCACGCTCCGAGGGAGTGTGTTCCACTGCCGAACAGCTCTTACTGTCAAAAAGTTCCTCCTCATGTTGAGGTGGAATCTCTGTTCCTGGAGCTTGCACCCATTGCTCCGTGTTCCAGTCTCTGGAGCAGCAGAAAGCAAGCTTGCTCCATCCTCAGCGTGACATCCCTTCAAATACTTAAACAGGGCTATCATATCGCCTCTTAACCGTCTTTTTTCCAGGCTAAACATACTCAGCTCCCTATGTCTCTCCTCATAAGGCATCGTTTCCAGACCTTTCACCATTTTAGTTGCCCTTCTCTGGACACGCTCCAATTTGTCAATATCCTTTCTGAATTGTGGTGCCCAGAACTGGACACAGTATTCTAAGTGAGGTCTGACCAAGGCAGAATAGAGTGGCACTATTACTTCCCTTGATCTAGACACTATACTTCTATTGATACAGCCCAAAATTGCATTGGCCTTTTTAGCTGCCGCATCACAGTGTTGGCTCATGTTCAACTTGTGGTCTACTAGGACTCCTAGATCCCTTTCGCACGTAGTCTCATTCAGCCAGGTCTCTCCCATCCTATATTTATGCATTTCATTTTTCCACCCTAAATGCAGTATTTTACATTTCTCCGTATTGAATTTCATTTTGTTAGCTTTGGCCCAGCTCTCCAGTCTATCCAGGTCATTCTGAATTTTGATCCTGTCCTCTAGGGTATTAGCTACTCCTCCCAATTTGGTGTCATCTGCAAATTTAATAAGTATGCCCCTAATTCCCTCATCCAAGTCATTGATAAAGATGTTGAATAGCACTGGGCCCAGGACAGAACCCTGTGGCACCCCACTGTTCACATCTTTCCAAGACGAAAAGGAGCCACTGCTGAGCACCCTTTGGGTTCGGCCGGTCAACCAATTACAAATCCATTGAACTGTTAACTTGTCTAGCCCACATTTTACAAGCTTGTTTGCAAGAATGTCATGGGGAACCTTGTCAAAGGCCTTACTGAAATCAAGGTATGCGATGTCCACAGCATTCCCTTCATCTACCAAGCTGGTAACTTTATCAAAAAAAGAGATCAGATTAGTCTGGCATGACTTGTTTCTCTGAAACCCATGTTGACTTTTTGTGATTATGGCATTGCCTTCTAAATGTTCACAGACTCTCTGTTTAATGATCTGCTCTAGAATCTTCCCTGGTATTGATGTCAGACTAACTGGATGATAATTGTTGGGATCCTCTTTTTTCCCCTTTTTGAAGATGGGAACAACGTTTGCCCTCCTCCAGTCTGCTGGGACTTCTGTTCTCCAGGAGTTCTCAAATATTATTGCCAATGGCTCTGAGATTATATTTGCCAGCTCTTTTAATACTCTTGGATGTAGTTCATCTGGTCCTGGAGATTTAAATTCATTTAGATTAAGAAGGTATTCCTGTACTACCTCTTTACTTATTTTGAGCTGGATTTCCCCTATTGTGTCCTCTGTTCCATTATCCTCAGGTTGGTCCTCCTTTTCCTTTTCTGAAAACACTGAGGCAAAGAAGGTGTTGAGTAATTCTGCCTTTTCTCTGTCCCCTGTTAGCATTTTGCCATCTTCTTCACGTAGCGGCCCTATCATTTCCTTCTTCCTCCTTATGCTAGGGAAATATTTTCCTCCATAAAGTAGAACTTTGCTTGAAATAGTGAGGCAAAGAGTTGTAGTCAATAGAGGGAGGAATCACCTGTATACACAAGGTACTTTGATTCAAGTCAATGTATTCTGTGTTTCTAGGGTAAAGGGAGTGGTATCCCATGCTATATACAGATATGATTGTGATGGGGATATGATGATGGTCCTGTGTTGTGAACAGGCCGTTCTTTGACCTACAGGGGGTGTCTGTTGAAGAGCATGGAAGGGTTCTCTGAAGTGACTAACCGTGTCTTATTCTGCAAGAGATTCTGAGTTCTAAAAGCAAGGAGAATTCTGGTCTTAGCACAGTCTAGAAGTGTGGGTGTCTTCCTTGATTGGGAGGGGAGAGTATTTTTGTAATTAAAATGTATTGGGGGAGGGATAATAATAATAATAATAATAATAATAATTTATACCCCGCCCCTCTGTTAAAACAATTGGGGCAGCTTACAAAAATTAAAATACAATACAGATAAAAATCCCTAAACACCCCCCACCCCCACCCTCCCCCATAAAAAAATATTAAACAAATATAAATTAAAAGCAACTGTCTAAAATCATCTTTAAAAACAATAAATACAATAAATAGCCAGTGGACTAAAAGAGGCCAGGATCCCCTGAGGCCAGGATCTAATTAGGAAAGACCTGCCGAAAGAGATCTGTCTTTAGTGCTTTTTTAAAGCTACTCAGGCTTGTCATCTGACGGATCTCGTTCGGGTTTCCAAATCTGGAGCTAGAACTCCTGATGCAAGAAGCCCTTACTTCAGGGAACAAGTGATTGTTGATCTACAAAGCAGGGACTTTGTTTAGGGTGTTAACTCCATGTAGTCAGGGAGTGGGTCTAATTTTGGGTTGAAGAGTGTCTGTGACATATTTTAGATAGACAGAGTCCCAGGTAGAGCAAGGGTATGCCTGATGAGAGAAAGCATGCTCTGACCAGTAAGACAAATTCTGAATTGGATACAAGAAGATCAGGGAATCTGTTTTTCCAGTTGAAAAAGCAAATCTTGGTACTGGGCTCAAGGAGGAGGAAACATCTGAGCAGGAATGTACTTAGCACCATCTAGATGATGCTTACAACAGGATGTGCCACTGCTGTGAGGCTGCCAAAGGTAAGATGACCCTGGCAGCTGTTAGCTGCCTGCAATGAGGGGACTCTGGCTCATCAGCCATGAACAAGGGGCAGGTGGCTCCATACTGTTTTCCATCACTTTGGGAATATGGCCTTCTTACCAAATCAGGTCATTGGTCCATCTAACTACCCCAACTATTGAAAAGCAAGTGAAATTCTTCTGTGGACCATATTATGTGCCCATGCTAAAGATGTGTGTTTCCTCAAAGCATTACTTTTAAAACTGAGACTGACCGATGGAACCAACCCTTTATACAGTATAGGAATGGTTATTCCCAAATCAGCAAGACTTTGGCCTATTTTAAAAAATAAAGTATGCTGACAGAAAGGGCGGGATTCTGAGGTTGTAGTCCTGGAAAGTAAACTTTTCCAAGCTCTGATCAGGTGTAGCCACGCATGAGCACACCCTAGCTTCACTCAGTGGCTAGCTCCCAAACTCAAATATGCCGTCATCTTAACTGAGGTGATTGGAAGGGGCAACATGTGCTTCTGTGCCACATGTTCAAATCTGGACCCAGTCGTCTACTACCATATGACAATATTATAACATTTCTAATGCTGCTATAATGTAAAATATTCAATATGAATACATGAGACTGTAACAGCATCCCAAATACAAGTACAGTATATTTGTGAACACATCTGGAAGTGACTTTGGCTAAAAATTTAGTAATGAACAAACAAGATTTATTTTTTTGATTTATATTGTAGCTGGTGTTTCAATGAGCAATGTTTCCAGTACTCTGTTAAGCAAATATTCACCTTTGGCCGAGTAAAACTATTTTTAACTTCCTCTTCAAACGCCCATTCTTTGTACCAGTGCTTTCCCATATCCCATTTACTCAAATCATTTCTCATGGATGTGTGCTATTACAGCAGGGCTTTTCAAAGCTGGCTTGTCTGTTCCATTTTGTCCTGTCCAGGTTTTGTCAAATAATTGTACAGTATTTCAAAAATCAATCAGATGTTGAAATAGGTTTAAGTCCCCAAAGTGTATTACTCAAGTTTTCAGTTTGCCCTGCTCATTTTCAATGGAGACCTTTCACACTACACAATTATAGCTCTTTTATTCCACTTTTACTGTTGTGGCTGCATTCTGTGGAATCCTGAGGTTTGGAGTTTGAGAAAGGAGTAGAGCTGTCAGGTTGAGAATTCTAAATATCCCTTCCTAAACTGCAAATCCCAAAATTCCACAGGATGCAGCCCTAGCAGTTAAAGTGGATTCATTGTGTTATAATTATGCAGGGTGAATAAGGTGCTCATCTAAAAAATAGAGCCAATGTGGTGTAGTGGTTTGAGCATTGGATTACGGCTCTGGAGACCAGGGTTCGAATCCCCACACTGCCATGGAAACCCACTGGGTGACTTTGGGCAAGTTACATTTTCACAGCTCAGAGGAAGGCAAAGACAAACCTCTGTGAACAAATCCTACCAAGAAAACCCCATGATAGGTTTTTTTAATTATTATTATTTATTTATACCCCGCGCTTCAGCCACAAGGCTATCAGAGCGGCTTACAAATTGTTTTAAGCAATAGCGATTTACACATCTACACTGCATTAAACAGTTTCCAATGTGTGTTAGCTAATTGCCCCCACAAGCTGGGTACTCATTTTACCGACCTACGAAAGGATGGAAGGCTGAGTGAACCTTGGAGCCCGCTGGAATTGAACTTGCAATGTGGTGACTTGCAGTACTGGCATTTAACCACTGCGCCACCAGGTTTGCCTCATGGTCACCTAAGTTGGAAACAACTTGAAGGCTCACAACAACAACAACAACAACAACATGATTGTAAAAATACTTAAATCCCCCCCTGACATTGGTCATAGTATCAGGATTCCCTCTAGACTTCTCACTCTCGGAAAAAATGCCCCAGAGATTTTTTTTCATGCTTTGAGATGGGTGGACCCCAGGAGAGGCGATTGTCCTCTGTTTATGTGCACCCATGGAAGTTGCTTCAGTGATGGATGCAACCCAAAGTTTTATTTATTTGGTTTGTCTTGTTGCTATCACCATCCTCCTCCTTACCTCTTCCTGGTGAAGCCAGGTTCAATAACATTAATAGCTACATGGCTCTCATGCATAAAAAGTTTCAGATGTTTCACAAATCTTCAAGATAAACCATTTTTTTAAAGTCACAGGAGACTAGTCATACCCAAGTTGGCAATAATATACGAGACATATGCACATAGCCAAAGGAACCCCTTCCCCCACCCCACCCAAAAACCTCCACATGACAGACAGCCTACAACAAGGCTAATTACCTGGTTAAATGCATTGTTGTAAGCTAACTAATGCCCACTTAAGAGGTGTCTTAAGCATGAGTCTGCCCTATTGTGTCTGTATTGTAGGCATTAATCATTATAATCATTATGAGGGTTAACCGACCATTTCTTAGTGGTAGTGAAAATAGAGGTCATCACTCTTTCTTACTGAACCAAGGAGAAGATCTCTCACACACCATATTAATCATTATTTCAGTACTGTGCAACTCTTACTCTGGATTTTTCTTTACTGGGAATTTTAAATTCTTTCCCCTGCCTCTGTACCACATACAGCTGTCTTTAAATGCCATCTTAATTATGGTCTCATGTGTATATGCACATCTGCATATCCCCCATCCCCACTGAACAGGTTATGTAACTGAATTCAGCACAGGCACTGAATCTAGAGAAAAATAATTCAGAAAAACTACAGCAAGATTAAATAGCTGTAACTATAACTAGTCAGTTGGTTTCCTGATATGAAGCCGCAGTTTTGTGGAGAGCCATTTCTTTTTTACACATCTTATGTTAAATTCTAATGAATTAGGGTGCAGTATTAGAATCTCTCATTTTGGAATGTCTCAGTTACATTTGGAATGCAGTTTGGTGAGTGGAGCAGTTAAGCATCAAGATGGACAAAAACAGTCAGATTAGTCTAAGAATATGAGATTTCCTTTTAAACGGTTTGTGTTAAAGGCTTTGAGACACAGATCCATTTTCAGCCTTTTATTTTTACTCTATGAAGATGATTCATCTTTCAAAGCCATGATTTTTCTAGCATATAAAATACTGAGGCAATCAAGAAATGGTCAAAAAGCTGTTGTTTTCTCAGCAGTACTGTTTTTTTAAAAAATATTATTAGATGTGAGACTGACAGATATTTCTGGAAAGTGTGCGTAAGTTTCTGATTTCTTTCTTTTCTCTTTTAACCTTATTTATTTATTTAACATTCCACCTTTCTCTCAACTTGGTATCAGAGATTGTTCACAATCTTTTCAGGATTCAGTCATGAGGCCAGGAAACTGCATTGTGTGAAGCAGGGTCACGCCAAAATCAAATTGCTAGTCCAAATCAGAGTAGACCCCATGAATCAATAGGATTTACAAAAGTGTTGATTTACTATTCAGCAGCTGATTTATGGTTCTGTTCTAGTTGGGACTAGCAATTGAATTTAGGCCAGGACATAAATTATTCATGGAGGAAAATTCCCCCCCCCCTCCTAAAACTGAGTTCAAAGAGAGTGGAGAATCTATACAGTATTTTGAGCCAGGGACCCATTACATCCCTTTGCTTAGATCGCTGTTGTATGATTTGAGTTCTTAGTCATATTTTGGGGTTATTAAAATTTCCATAGTGCCCTTTTTTTCCATCAGCATAGAGAGAGGAGACGAGGAGTTGGAATGTGATTGTTGTTCCATACACTTCCTGCATCTTAGGTTGTTTGAACAATACTTGGCAAACAACAGAAAAAACAGCAGCCTGTAGAAAGCTTTTATTTAGCCCAGTACACTGAAGACACCCTTGAGCTGTGCTTCTCAGCTGGAACCAATTATTTGAGTCTATGTGGACCAAACAAAATAAAATAAAGTTACAGGAAAGACAAAACTGTAAGAGTATGTCTACTTCTGGCTTTGTGAAAAATCTGTTTTTCTAGTGGTTTAGCCGACATTGCTTGTATTAAAACACTGAAAATGCACACAGGAATTCTGTGTAGCTGTACAGTATATGCTGGCACTGTGTGAGGCATTACAGTGCTATGAGCTTTGTCGCTATGTGGTATCCTGATCATAACTAAATGCATAGGTTTGATGGTATAGTATTACATGCACATTGAGCACCTATGAATCTAGTTTAATTAAATAATTAATTAATATTTATGATTTTAATTTTAAAAAATCTCAGCAAGAACACAGGTACAATAAAATCAACAGCTAAAAATAATAAAAACAAAAACAATACATTAAAACAATTCATTAAAAAGTCATGATTACTCTCTAAACAATCAGGAAAATACCTGAACAAACAGATATAGAGGGTGAATACACCCAAAGTGGTTTATCATAGTGAAGAGATTATTCTTTGTGATGGGCACCAGAACATAGAAATTTAGCAGGCTCATCTTATTATGCTTAATGTTCATCATAGTAATTTACCATCTTGTAATATATTTTAAG
Organism: Gambelia wislizenii; assembly: GCA_030847615.1. NCBI lineage: Eukaryota > Metazoa > Chordata > Lepidosauria > Squamata > Crotaphytidae > Gambelia > Gambelia wislizenii. The sequence continues at coordinate 62,671,555 of JAUMIR010000005.1, read as the reverse complement.
ACTCATAAGGTTTGTGGTTGTACTGTACACACAGGACTGTGGGAGCTAGAATGCTCTGAAGAGTCAGGCTACCTCTTCTTTGCACTCTTCTGTGTTGCATAAACCTTTGCATATCCATGCAGTGGTCTGACTTCCCGTGATAGTAGTGCTGATGTGGCATGAATGATAATGTCCAGTTATTGTCATTAGAACACATCCTCATTTTTTTATTATTTGCCAGCACAGTGGGCTTTAAATTAGATAGATGGGGAAGAGTTTAAAAGAGGCAAGACATGCATTCTCAGAAATGGTGTCAGTAAAAAAGGAGCAGTTTTAGAGATCTTTATGGTGCTGCATAATCATAAATGCTATTTCCAGTCCACATCCCCAAAAATGTATATGCATGGATGGATATTTCTCTTTCCCATTTACATTCCCATTTCCTTCTTTTCTTAGAGTGATAACTTGCATTTTCTTTTTTTTGAGTTGAGAGATTTGAGTGAATTTCTTGCCGGACACTACTGCTTCCTACATTCTCACACTAGATTTTCAGACAACACTGTTATAGTGTTACTATTCCACTTTATTTGCTATGGCTGCCTCCTGTTGAATCCTGGGATTTTCAGTTTAGGGAGGAGCATTTACAACTCTCAGCCAGAGAGCACTTAGGCCTCACTAAACTACAAACCCCAGAATTCCACAGCAGGAAGCCAAAGCAGTTAAAGTGGAATAGTAACACTATAACAGTGTAGTCTGAAAATCTCCTAAGACTCTGAATGCATGCAATACTACTAAACGGAGAATTATGGATGATGGTGGTGTTCTTTTGGAAGGTGTCGTACATGTAGCTTAGAAATAAACTAATGAATGTGTACATTAGGAACACTTCTTAAATTTTGTTCCATAAGAACAGGTACTATATGTTTCATCTAATGAATATTTTTTCACAACATTCTGTTAGTAAGTTCTGTGGCCTAAGTCCAACCAGCAGCCGTCTGCTAGCATTATAGGACTTTTTTCTGCCCTGTAGAGCTCCTCTGCAGCTAGTTTTGAAGTTGCATGGAGGCTGAAGATTGAAGAGGACTCACCCTCCTGTTCTGATGACTGAGGTCATTTCATCAGGGAAACAACCACACTGAACCCTGTCTCCCTTCTATTTGTTTTGTGATGCAATGGAAACTGAAATAAGGGCAATCTGAAAAATAGAAATGGTGAGTTTTCATTTACAGTGGGCCCTTGGTATCCACTGGGGTTTGGTTCCAGGACCCTCTGTGGATACCATAATCTGTGGATGCTCAAGTCCCATGATATACAGTGGTGTTGTAAAATGATGTCCCTTATATAAATGGTGAACAACTCAAAAGGTTTGCTTTTAGGATTTTTAAAAAATATTTTTGAGCCATGGTTGGTTGAATCCATGGATGCGGAATCCGTGGATATGGAGGGCCATCTATAGAAGCAAAAGAACTTTGATCCTTCTCCTTGCTACCCCCACTTGCATTTGTAGAGGAATAAATTTATGTTGTGTTGGTGCTGGAAATTATGAAGTTAGATAATCTTCTTCTACAGTGATCGTAGGAAAGTAATTTTTGGTTCTATTTGTGCATCTCTGATATACTGTTATAGAATTTTCCCCTGATTTTTGGCCTTTCATTTTCTGGCTAATAGGTACTTTCTGGTCCTTGGGTGTTTTTTTTTTAATCCACTTCATAAATTATGCCCTATTAAGTTTCTAATTGTTTTTAAATGTTGGTTTTGGCTACATTCCAGTTTGGAAAACCTCATACTGTTTCAGAGTATAAATAAGTGGGAACAGCCTAATCAGCTCTATGAATTACTTTACTACAATTCATTATATGCTACTTCCTGAGGTGGAAAAACCTTTTAATATACAAAATTCATTTGCTTCAATTTTTGGTTTAGCGTATGTGAAATTTTCAAACACACCTTTACAGAGTTCACAGTCATGTAAGAAAAAAAGGACTGCTTTATTATACTGACTCCATTTAAAAAAAAACAGTATATGTTTAATGGAATTTTAAACACTATATTGAGAAAGGATGCCAGTACTGTATTACACTTCATGGTAGGGCATGCTTGAGCAAAAAGAAAACCAGGATCTGCAGAAAGACCTCTAGGTGACCAGCAGTAGATCAGCGAGGGTTTCTGACTCTCAATTATCTAGTACCAATATTGTTCCTCAAAATTAAGGTGCTGAAGAAAAACACTTGGTGGGGGGGAGTAGGAGTGGAGGATTTGTTTGTTTTTTAGATTTTGAACATAGGTTGTGGTCACAAATCTATTGGATTGGCATGTGATCAAATGTGTTGCCATCCCTTACTCTCCCTCTCTGGCTTTTCTTCGCAAATGAAGATTCAGGAAGGACTCATCCCACACTTTCTGCAAGCGCGCTGATGACTAAAAAGGCCAATCTGAGATAGACAAGTTCGGTTGCAGAAAGCACAGCAGAAGGTCTCCTTGGGTGATGTTTCCGGGTTGTGATTCTTTCTGCGTTGTCATTTCTCTTCAAGACTTGTTCGGCATGAGTTCTCAAATAAGGCTGCACCATTGTGGATAGTGTGTCTCCATGCCTCCTGATGTGAGGCCAGGGCAGACCATTGTTGGTGATCAATGTGGCTGAGCCTGAGATGTTGGTTCAGGAGTCCTTGTATCGCTTTTTTGGAGCACCCCTCTTACGCTGACCCATGGCGAGTTCACCGTAGAGTACTGTTTTGGGGAGGTGATGGTCCTCCATCCTAGAAACATGCCCTGCCCAGTGCAGCTGTGTTCTCAATATCATGGCCTTAACGCTGGTGATCCCTGCCATCCCTTAATGCCTAGTGTATATCTGCCTGCCAGGATTACTGTTTGTACCTGGGTTTTTTTGTTTCTGGATTTTAGGATTTTGGTAAAATACAAAGTAAATCTTGCAGGTCTCAAGACTCTTGGGCAGCCTTCCCTAACTTTATGTTCTTCCAGATGATTTATTATACAGATCCCATCAGCCCTAGTTTGCACAGCTAATGATAAGGAAATATTGGGCATGGGGATGTTCAAAATATCTGAAGGGGCTTTACTTGCTTAGTAATTTAGTAGAGTTGATGTCTTTTGCTTAAGCTACTTTGGTATGTGGTATATAATAAGATCCCAAGCTTTGATATTAACAAGGTGCTACTGCTCTGGAGCTGTGATATGAGAATCAAGATGTTCTGCAGTCATTGTCAGGGATGCTTCTTTGTGGAATCTCTGTTGTACAGTTTTTTATTTACCATATTTGGACCTTCTGCTTTTAACTGGTTGGGATAGAACAGATGTGTGGTTTTACTATTTTCCTATTTGTTGAATATAATTGTTTTTAATTGTTTTAAACTAACATTTTAATTGAATTGGTTGTTTATTGGTGGGGGCCACCCTTGGCACTCCCAAGGATAATGGATTAAAACACAGTACATTTTGGCTTCCTCTTTTTTCAGTGTGCACTTCTATGCAAATTTAAGATGTTGATCTGTCTTAGTGATAGCGAGATCTATTCTGTGATTCATGTTTACAGTGTAGTTTAGTACCCTTGAAATGAAGCCCTGAATAGCAACTTTTCGTTTGTTTACCAAGTTTACTTCTGCTTAATTTAATTCACTGAAAGTGGGTGGGGGGGGTGAAAAAAGACACTCAAGTCAGAGCAGAGCTTGGAAATGTTACTTTTTGGACTACAGTTTCCAGAATCCCCCACGCTGTCCATCTTGTTGGCTGTGGGAGTTGGGGAGTTTTTATTTTTTAAAAAACTTTCCCAAGCTTATGCCCTGTTTTCTTAGGCACTCTGAATTTCAAAAAACAAAAACAGTTATGCATTTCTAGTTGCAAGGTTATTCGTGGGCTATAAAAAGCCATTTGTCTCTATTAAATATGGTTATCATATAGGGAGAGATTTTTAAAAAATATTTTACTGCAGTTATTAAATATTATTCTTTAGTAATCTACCTATGACAAACAGGGAAAACAAGTCTTTGGAGCATGGTAAAAGCTTTGTGCAGAAAAAGGAAAAACATCTGCAAGAGCTGCTGAGAAAACTGAAACAGTATAAATGTAAAAATGGGAGGGAGGAAAGGAAGGAAGGAAGAGAAAGAAATGCATAGCTGAGCAGGGATACAGAACAATCAAGTTTATGTAATAATCTGGAATGGGCAGTATGATCTATGAAAGATAAAGTGAGGGAGGTAGTGCATTTTAATTGACCAGTTTCTTATTTTTGTTAAAGTTTAACATATCCTGTTTATCAGAAGTTCAGTTTTAACATAAATGGGTCCCCATTTTATATTTGCACAGATTAATTTTAAGAGTGCTGTTCAGTGAACTGTCTGCTTTCCCCTTTCCTTACTAAAGAGAACAGAGGGGGCACGTTTATAGTTGAAAGTGCACATGTATTCTGAGCTTCACAGGAATATTTGAACTCATCTGTGCAAAAAGAGGTAAAGGAGGCAATGAGTCAGGAGCAGAAAAACATGAAAAGAAAGATTTTTTTAAAAACCCACTAAAGATAAAATATAATGTGAATCTATAAAGCCCAATATATGTTGGCCCTATAAAAGCATATTAGTTATGCAGTTCCTTTTGAAGAATGAAATGAGGGAAATACATAGATCCAACTGATTTTCACATCTGTCCAGCTGAATAAGTCTTATGTTATGTTTTGTAAAGCATTCAGAGAGTGTTAATTGGTGTAGCTTTGCCAACTGTAACAATATACTTATATTGAGATTTAGAATCCCAATATTCCTTTACCATATGTAAAATTGCTTAGGATATACTATAAGGCAGTGGTTCTTAACCTGAGGCCCATGGAACCCCCGGGGGGCTGCAGTGTCCTCACAGGGGGTCTGTGAAGGCTTGAAGGCTGCTTAGCCCACTTCCTCCACACAGTGGAGTGGCCACATGACAGGAGCCAAGGCAAAGACTGCCTGGCTTGGCCTGTGTATTGCCATTCAGTTGGCTGAAGGTTTAATGCATGGTGTAATTGTGTTGTTGTTGTTGTTGTTATGGTTTTAAATCTTGAGTTATGTCTTGGGGGTTTACAGCAACAAAAGATGTTTAAAGGGGGTCCCTGGTAAAGAAAAGGTTAAGAGTCACTGGTATAAAGGGTTTAGTAAAATCATTCACAAATAATAGGATGTGATGCTGTTGTGCTTCCTTAGTTCCTGAAGGTGTGCTATGCTTCATCATAAGTATCCAGATAGGAAATGGTGTTTGGCTGTGGGATTCTGCAACTTGTAGCAACTCCCCGCCCCCAAAGAAAACTCTTCTGTAAATTGTTGCCTTTTCCAGACAATAATTAAACAAGAATAGCACCAATGCTACTTAAATAACAGCTATTTAAAAATCATCAGGTTAAAAAGATCAGACTTAAATGGGAGGGAAAAATGCAGCCTGGGTGCTGCATGTGGCCCTTGAAACCTCTAAATGTGGCCTGTGGAATCCTCCAGAATCTCTCCTCCAAAACTTACAAAACTTAAAAAAAAATCAGACCTATTTTGAGTTATTTTTTTGCTTCTAAACCTCCCCAAATCTCCAGAACTGACTTAAAAAGCCACAGTTTGCCCCTTTGAATCCTCTCACCTTCAAAATAGACCAAAAGAGAGAGAGAGAGAGAAAATGGCCAAAATGGCAGCCAGAAGTGACATCCTGTCACTTCACATCCACTGAAACGTTGCTGTGGCCCACCCGGTAGGTGCAGGAAGGAAAAATGACCCCTGTTGTGTTTGCAGTTCCCTGCCCCTGGACTAGAGGAACAAAAAGTGGGTTGACAGATCCTCCAAACAGAGCAAAGTGGGTTCCAGGCAAGATTTTCTGGGCAGGAGGTTACACAAGTGAGGCACCATCATTGTACAGGACATTTTTGGGTTACCATGCATGCTAGAGCAGTGTCTCACTTGAAAATCTCAACCCATAGGCAGATTGATGTTGCAGTCTGTGCCCACACAAATGGGTAGGAAGGAGGGGAAGAACAGGGCTCTGCCAAGACCTATTCCGATCTTATGTATTCTGTGGATGAGAAACATGCCACCCTCCAGTTGTTTGATTGCAAGACTCAGAAGTTCTAGCCAGCATAACCTATGGTAAAGGATGCTGGGTATAGCAATGCGACAACTGGCAGGGGGGCGATGGTACACTTTCAAATGGTCTTCAGAATGGAATAGCAGAGGGGCGGGATAGAAATAAAATTTTATTTATTATTATTATTATTATTAATATGGTATCATACTGCTTTGCAGTGATAGTGGACAATGTAGTTTCTATAAAAGGACATATCTTGGAATATGTATAATAGGAAGAATATGGAGGTCATTTCTGAAGAGCAAAAGCAGAAATACTAGATGAGAGATAGTAGGAAAACTATAGATTTGAAATCAATATGAATGCTAATTATGAGAAAATATCCAACTTACTTGAGAAAATTATGTTTGAGGCATATTTCTTTTGCACATTGCTTAAATAATTGTTTTTGTCCTTTGAATTGAGCTAATGTGTTATTTTCAGATATGCCTTTACAGAAACATGAGAAGCAGGGGCGGCGGAATAATGAAATGCAGAGAATTAAAGCATTGGATCTTTTTAAACAGTGAACAACTGAACCCCCATCGTTGATAAAGACACTTGGGCTCCACTTCCTCATCCAGTTACTTGAGAATAGTTCCATTTAGTCAGCAAAATAATAGAAGCCATGATATGGATGGAGGAAACAGCTGAGATATTCAGACTAATGCTGAGGCACTCACACTGAAGTGAGTTGTAGAACAAGAGAGAAATGGAGATAGTCAGTTTAAAAAAAAAAAGAATAAGAAAGATAAAGTAACTAGAAAGGGGAAAAACTAGGTCAGGAATGAAAGATGGGAAAAAACCTGGAGAAGTGCTAAGTAAAATGTACCAAACAATTTCAGAGAGAAAATAACTTTTAAATGGATGGAAAATACAGTCCAAGGAACATAAAGTAATGGAGTTAATGATTCCTTATCCTAAATACTTGAGACCAGAAGTGTTTTGGATTTTGGATTTTTTCAGATTTTGGAATATTTGCATATACTGTACATAATGAGATATCTTGGATGTTATCCGTAAATCATTCCAAAATTTCCAGTTATGTAACAGGATTGTCCAAAGTCCACCCTTGTTAGCAATAAATTGGAACCACTTCCCAACAAATTTGTTCTCTCCGATTTCTCCTTTGATATACAGTAGGACCCCCGTATCCATTGATTCATTATCCACTGATTCAAAACAGTGGATAATGGACACAAAACAGCACAGCTAGCATAGAGTCTTCCTAGAAAATGTGCCCTCACTAGCCATTTTCTAGGTCCTCCAAGGCAACTCTATGGTATTTTAAACCAGAAGTCTCCCATTATTTTCAATTGTATTTGCTATTATCCATGGTTTTTGGTATCCACTGGGAGCCTCAGAACCAATCCCCAGCAGATACAGGGGTCCTACTGTACTTTATGTTCATGCTCAGTTTTTCATACAGGACCAAGTCCAAAACTCCTTGGAACTATATTTATATGTTCAAATCATCTGCACATATCCCATTTTGGGTGATTTGTTTATGTGTGACAAATAAATGTTGTGAAATTAAGTATTTTTTTAATGTAGCATGCATTATTATCAAGGAAAAAAGAAAATAAAAGCAATGCACCCCCTTTTAACGATTTTTCCCCCTCATGTAATATCTTCAATAGCCTTAAGTACAGTGTCCCAAAATGCCTTCACCTTTGGGCAGTCTAGCCACATGTGAAATAGTATGTCTCGTTCCCTGCAAATCCTCCAGAAAATCGATTGTACATCTTTCCATAAGAGGGAGAGCTTTGAGGGACAGTATTGCCATGTATATATAATTTTATAAGCACTTTGATATATACAGAAATGGAAAGAAATGGTGGGTTAGTCCATAATTTTACCCAAATTCATCTGGAATATCTAAATTTAGATCTGCTTTCCAGGGGATCTTAGTTGGATTCATACCTTTTTAAACCTCCTTTAACAAATAAATTATAAATTTTGAAAATCAATTGTTTTTTGCTAATTGGGGTTAGTACAAAACAACTCAAATTCTGATAATTGCTTTGAAGGCCCCTGTAGTTTGATCCAATCATTTGCTATGTATTTCAGCCTTATCAAATTCAACATTTTGATATTGGACAATTGCCATTTCAAAAATGCTGTTATTTTAACTTCTGATCCATTAAATAAATCTTTGATTGATACATAATCTGTCATGTGTATGATCTCTGTTATTCCACTAGATTTTGAACATCTGACCTCATCCAATGAGAAAATACATTTTATAGACGGAGGAGGGGCAGGAGGACCAAAACATCCCATTTTCTACAGCATAATAGCATCCATTTCTTATATGGGCATATAACCAAGGATAAGATTTTTCAGATAGAGTATTCTTCCATCAACATCAATTTATGATTCAAAAATTGTGTGCCTCCTTCCATAACAGTCCAATGAACAGAACCATCATTTCTAATCAATTGTATACCTTGCTTAAATTTGACAAGCAAAAAAATACTTCTAAATTAGGGATGGAGAGAGACTGCCTGAAGTACTTGGAGAATACTTAGGTAACACTGACAGGGAATCTAAGCTTCTTGGTTTTTGAGATTACGTCCTCTAACATCTTTTGCCATCTCCATTAACTTATCTCCAGAAGGATGTAGTGGGATGGTCTGGAATAAAAAAAAGTAAATTTAGGTAAAACAAAGGTTTTAATTACCTCAGTTTGTCCTAATAGAGACAAATGTAAGGCTGACCATTCCTTCATTTTAACTTTTATCTACTGTACAATTGGTTTAAATTTCTGTAAAGGAGCTGAGCTGGGCATGTAATGACCCAGACCCCTAGATATCTGAAACTGGAATGACAAAGGATCATGTCCATCTTCTTCTGGAGGACTAGATGTTTATAGAGATGAGTATTTATGCAAAATAATCCAAGATTTTGTATCGTTGATTTTAAATCCTGTGATTGGGGTAAACAAATCTAAAATTTGTTTTAGTTCCTCTATTGCAGGGGTGGGATATGGCAAGAAAAACAATAAATCATCTGCATAAAGATTCAATTTATGTCCTTTACAATCAAATTAGATCCTTTCTATCAAGGAGGATGATCTAATGTATGCAGCTAATGGTTCCAAAGCAAGAGCAAATAACAGGAGACATCCCTGTCTGGTTCCCCTTCCCAGTTGAAATGCTTTAGGATCCATGCAGTTGACATACACATAGGCTTTTGAATTGTTATAAATATTTTTAAGAAGTTTAACAAAAGGGGTTCCAAAATTCATTTTTTTCTAATAAACCAGTTAAGTAGGGCCAGTGAACCCTGTCAAATGCTTTTAATGCTTATAAGGAGAGGATGGCGGACTCTTTGCTTAGACTAACAGAATTATGAATACAGTTGTCCCTTCACTTTTGCAGGAGTTAGGGGTGCAAGACCCCCATGAAAGTGAAAAAAAAACAAATAAAAATTGCCCTCCCAGGCCTTCTCCATCGCCACCTCCATTGTTGCTTGCCCTATCACTGCCACCATGCCCCCACCACCATGTGCCCTGTCACCGCCACCATGCTGCCACCATCACCACCATGCCATCACTACCACTGCCATCATACCTCCAGGGCTTCCGCTGCTGTGTTCCGCATGCCACCACCACCATATCTCCAGGGGCTCTGCTGCTGCATCCGCCATGCTGCAGTTGCTGCTGCCACCATACCCCCAGGGCCACCCCTGCCATGCCCCACCACTGAGCACTTGGAGGCTTTGCGGTGAACGTACAGCTTTCCTCAGCCTTCGTTCCCTATGGGCGGGGGGGAGCCAAGGCTGAGGAAAGCCACACATTCACTGCAAAGCAGCCAAATGCATGGCTTTCCTCGGACTTTGTTCCATTGGGGGGAGCGAGGTCCAAGGAAAGCTGTGGATGCCAGCCGTGAAAGCCTTCAACTTCACTATCCATGTCTGGTAATTTGCCTGATTTTAAACAAACTATGACTTTTTAAATTCCTTCTTCTGTGATGGGTTTGTTCAATTCAGAGTTTTCAAATTCATCTATGGATTTGATTTTTAAAGTGTTAGGAAAGTAACAGAGAAAAATCTGTGCATTGTTCTGATTTATAGTAATTCCTGAATTCCTGGTGTATTTCATTTGTATTTGATTAATGGAATTGTATTATTATGAGAGTAGTTTTTGCCTCTCCATTCAAAATATGCCCTGTTACTTAAGTTTAAGGTGATCTGGATTTCTTCTAAATCCCAAAGCAGCCAGTTCAGCTTGTTGTTGTTGTTATTGTAACTTCTCTTAGATAAAAGCTTGGTCTCGTGTTAATTTATCTATTTCAGAAATTAGAGTTTTCTTTTTTGTTTTTAATACCTTTTAATCTTGACTTTTATTGTATACATAACCCCCTTGCTACTGCCTTCATTGCGTTCCCATACATTAGCTAAAGACATACCAGGCATTTCATTTTTTAAGAAAAAACATTCTAAGGCTTTTTGCAAATTCTTGGCAAAAGGTAATCTAGTAAGCAATGAGGAGTTGAGATGCCAGACTTTTGTCCTTTTATTGGTTGTGGCCAACTCCCATATTATTTTTTTTAAAAGAGTGGCCAGAAAATGTAGCAGGAAGGATTGTTATATCTTCATCTTTATCAATTACTGTGTATCATCAGACACCCAAATGAGATCTATCCTTCTATAGACTTGGTATAAATCTGAGTATTGGATGTATTCCTTGCCTGTTGATTATTTCCATCTCTGTACATCATGTAAGCCCGCAGAAGTGAAGATTGACAAATTCCCTAATGTTGAGCCTTGTATGTTTACTTTTGATGGGATCCTGTCTAACTTAGCATCAAATATAGTATTGAAGTCTCTCCCTAAAAGAATAGACCCCTCCATGAACGGCATCAATTTATGTAGCAACTGAGTTAAAAATAAATTTTGATTTTTGTTAGGTGAATAATATGACCCCACCATGAGTTTTTTTTTAATCTCCAGTATTCCCCTTCACAAAACAAACCTGCTGTCTGGGCCTGCTAATCACATTCCTGTAGGGGATGTGATTTTGTGATAAGAACCGCTGTACCCCTCACCTTAGAAGACCTGTCAGGGGAGTACTAGTATGCTAAGCTGTGATGTTGTAATATATTTTTAACTTTGCCACACAGGTGTGTTTCTTGTAACAAAATTATATCATAAAGTCCTGGGTTCAGAGCTTTTAAGGCTCTTGTTTTCTCTAGGATCCTAACCCATTGACATTGGCAGAAATCACTTTTGGTTTATCCAGGATTATAACTTGTAATTAGAGCTGAACAGGTATTAAGTTTGTTATCTGTCATTCTGAAATTGACATAACACCAACAAGAACACAGAAGAACATAAACATTCTACTTTTCTATCCCCCCCCCCCCGCTTCCTCCATTCCAGCAGATGGCTAGAAATAACCTTCTTAATCGCAGGCTCTAAGCTCCCCTGTTCTGCTGGAATCTCACAAAGGAGGCAAGAGAATTCAACAAAAAGACAGAAGATGCAACTACTCTTTTAAAAAATACTCCACCTCTCCCTCCTTCCATCAAATGAAACAAGACAAACAAGTAATAATAATAATAATAATAATAATAAAATTTATTTATACCCCGCCCCTCTGCTAAAAACAATCGGGGCAGCTTCCAACAATTAAAACATTATAATAATGACTAAAAACACCACCCACCCCCACCCTCCCACATAAAAAGACATTAAACACAATAAGATTAAAACCTTCTAGCTAAAAAAATACATTAAAAACAAATATATACATAATTTTTAAAAAGCCAGGAGACTGAGTTCCTGAGGCCGGGATCTAATCAGGAAAGGCCTGCCGAAAGAGATCCGTCTTTAGTGCTTTTTTAAAGCTACTCAAGCTCGTCAGCTGACGGATCTCATTCGGCAGGCCATTCCACAATTTGGGGGCGATTACTGAAAAGGCCCTCTGGGAGGTTGCAGACAGCCTAGATTTTTGTGGCTGAAGCAGATTCCTCCCAGAGGACCGGAGTATGCGGGGAGGATTGTATGGGAGGAGGCGGTTCCGGAGATAAGTTGGACCCAAGCCATTTAGGGCTTTAAAGGTAATAACCAACACCTTATACTGGGCCCGGAAACTGATAGCCAGCCAGTGGAGAGATTTTAGTATTGGAGTTATATGATCTCTCCGAGATGTTCCTGAGACCACTCTGGCTGCCATATTTTGTACCAACTGAAGGTTCCGGACCAAGCACGAGGGTAGCCCCATGTAGAGCGCATTGCAGAAATCTAGACGAGAGGTTACCAGCGCGTGCACCACAGTCTCAAGGTCCCTTACTTCCAGGAAAGGGCACAGCTGGCGTATCAGCCGAAGCTGATAACAAGCGCTCCTGACCGTCGCATTCACTTGACTCGTCATCTGAAGCGATGAATCAAGGAGCACCCCCAGACTGCGAACACAGTCCTTAACGGGGAGTGTGACCCCATCCAGGACTGGAGGTTGCAACTCAACTCCTGGTTTCGGGGCCGCTACCTTGAGCACCTCCGTTTTGTCTGGATTTAATCTCAATCTGTTTTTCCTCATCCAGCCCATTACAGCTTTAAGACAGTCATTAAGAGGAGAGATGCCATTGGGATTCGAGGCCGATGATCGGGACAAGGAGAAATAGATCTGGGTGTCATCAGCGTACTGATAACACCCAGCCCCATAACCCCGAATAATCTCACCCAGCGGCTTCATATAGATGTTAAACAGCATCGGGGACAGGATGGCGCCCTGTGGAACACCACAAGTAAGCTCCTTTCTGCTGGAGCAGCTGTCCCCAAGCCGCACCCTCTGGGACCTGCCCGAGAGGAAGGACCGGAACCACTGGAGCGCAGTGCCTCCAATTCCTAACCCTCTCAGGCGATCCAGGAGAATGCCATGATCTATCGTATCGAAAGCCGCTGAGAGGTCCAGAAGCACCAACAGGGACACATTACCCCTGTCGATGCTTAGATGCAGATCATCGGTCAAGGCAACCATGGCAGTCTCAACTCCAAATCCCGTCCTGAAGCCAGTTTGAAATGGGTCTAGATAATCAGTTTCATCCAAGACCACTTGGAGTTGAAGAGCAACTGCCCTCTCGATCACTTTGCTCAAGAATGGTAACATAGAAACCGGCCTATAGTTATTCATGTCCAGGGGGTCTAGGGAAGGTTTTTTCAGGAGCGGCCTAACCGCCGCTTCCTTTAAACAAGATGGAACACACCCTTCCCTGAGGGATGCATTGATGATGTCCTTAAGGAACACCATCAAGGCAGTCCCCCCCTGGATGGCCAGCCATGAAGGGCAAGGATCAAGAGGGCAGGTCGTCTTCCTCACTCTACCAAGTAGCTTGTCCACGTCCTCGGTACTCACAGATTGAAATTGATTCAGTAAACTGACATCAACGGAGTTGCTGGACACCTCGTCAATTGTTTCTGTCAAAATGCTGGCATCTAAGTCGGCTCTTATCCGAGAGATTTTATCTGCAAAGTAGTTGTTAAATGCATCACAGCAGGCCGTTGTTGGGTTAAGCAATGGGTTCTGTGCAGGTATAACCTGCGTCATCTCCCTTACCACCCTAAACAGCTCTGCTGGACGGGACTCTGCAGACGCAATACGTGCAGAGGAGAAGGATCTCTGCGCTGCACGTATTGCCTCTCGATAGGACCGAAGAAAATTCCTGTGTCGAGTCCTGTCGGATAAGAGTCGAGTTTTCCGCCAGTTGCGCTCTAGTCGTTGTCCAACCCGCTTCATTTTCCTAAGCTCTGAAGTATACCATGGCTTACGGTTAGAGGCGGGTTGGAAAGGACGCTTGGGAGCGATCGTGTCAATAGCCTTGGTAAGATCGGTGTTCCAGGTATTAACCAAAGCTTCGACAGGGTCACCGGCGTTAGCAACCATTAAACCCTCCAAGGCTTTCTGGAATCCTATTGGTTCCATTAGCCTTTGGGGGCGGACCATTCTAATGGGTCCACCACCCCCGGTGGGGCGGGAAGAGACTCTTAGTTCAGTCTTGACCAGGAAATGATCCGTCCATGACAATGCGGCGGTTTTAATAACCACCGCCCACGGATATTCCTGTTCCGTACTAAAGACCGCGTCGAGAGTATGACCCGCACAATGTGTGGGCCCAATGACCAATTGGGATAGGCCCATGTTTGTCATGGTTTCCATGAACTCCCGAGCTGCACCAGTCAGATTTGTCAAGCTGGTCTCGAGTGGGATGTTAAAGTCGCCCAGAACTAAAAGTCTGGGCGACTCCAACAGCAACTCTGAGACCAGCTGTGTCAGCTCGGTTAGGGAGTCTGCTAGACAATGGGGTGGTCGGTATACTAGCAGAATCCCCAAACTATCCCTGGTCCTTAGGCTAAGGTACATACACTCAAAGTGGACTGTGTTTCAGAGCCCAAACAGATTAAACAATGTTAGGCCAAATCTCAGCAGTAGAGAGCAAATAAGATGGCGGTTCCTCCTTCTGTCTTACTGCGAAGGATCCAAATGGTGGTTGTTCTGAAATTCTGCTCTTGCTTGCCACTTGCTTGTTCATGTACAATTCCCTCATTTTTTCTTCTATTTGCTGTCTTTCAATCTTGTTGTCTTTTTTCTTCCCCGGTCTCAGTGTCTTCAGTATTATCTACAGAACCTCCCAGAATCATTACATCTGTTGCTTTGCATATTTCTAGAAGTTGTGACTTGTTTGTTGCCACCAAAGTTTTACCTTCATGTCTAATCAGAAACTTAAATGGGTATCCCCAGGCATACTTAATACCTTTATCCCTTTATCTTTCAGGCTTGTGGTGATTGGTTTAAATTCTCTCCATTTTGTGAAAGTACACTGGGCTACATCTTGGAAAAGCTTTTGTGCCCATAAAATCCAAATTAGGAAGGCCATTAAAGAAACTTAGGAACTTTAACAATATATCTTGGTGACTGGGCTTTCTAGATTTGGGGCCAGCAGTTCAATGGATTCCTTCAAATTCGGAAATGTAAAGCTGAAGTGTGTGGGGCTGAAATGATTCAGCCAGACAACTATTATTTTGATGAGTTCCCCCTCTTTGTCCTGTTCTGGGACCCTTTTCATTCTTAAATGGTTCTTCCAACTTTGATTTTCCAACTCTTTTACTTTGTTTGGGATAGCCAAAGTGACCACTTGCAATTCTTGAACTTTTATATCATTCGAGATCCCCAGTTGTAATGCCTCATTTGTAGCATGTTCCAATTTGAAGCTTTTATTCATTAAGGTCAACAGTTTCTGGTCAAAAAGGTCTGAAGCTGCTGACCAGTCCTCTTGAAGCTCTTTTTGTATCTGGTTAATAATCACCTTTAGTTGCATTTCTGGGATTCGGTCTCCTCTAAGGAAACATGGCAGGTGTCTAAAGAAACCAGGATGGATATCAAAAGAACTCTCAGCTGAGCTAAAACTTTAAAAGGACATGTACAAGAAATGGAAAAAAGGAGAAATCACTAAAGAAGAATTAAAGCAAATAGCCAGCTCATTTAGGGGGAATGTCAGAAAAGCTAAAGCACAGATGGAGCTCAGGCTTCCTAGAGAGGTTAAAAACAATAAAAAGGGCTTTTTTGTTATGTCCATAGCAAAAGGAAAAACAAGGAAACGGTAGGGTTGCTGTGTGGAGAAGATGGTGAAAGGTTAACAGGGGACAGAGAAAAGGCAGAACTACTTAACACCTTCTTTGCTTCAGTCTTTTCCCAAAGGGGAAACAGTGCTCAGCTTGGGGAAAATGGACCAGATGATGCAGTAGGGGAAATAGAGCACAAAATTAGTAAAGGTAGTTCAGGAATACCTGGCCAGTATAAATGAGTTCAAGTCTCCAGGGCCAGATGAACTTTATCCAAGGTTATTAAAAGAACTGGCAGAAGTAATCTCAGAACCACTGTCAATAATCTTTGAGAATTCCTGGAGAACAGGAGAGGTCTCAGCAGACTGGAAGAGGGCAAATGTTGTCCCCATCTTTAAAAAGGTGGATAAATAAGACCCAAATAATTACTGCCAGTCAGCCTGACATCAATACTAGGAAAGATTCTAGAGCAGATCATAAAACAGTCTGCAAGCACTTAGAAAGGAATTTCATGATCACTAAAAGTCAACATGGATTTCTCAAAAACAAGTCATGCCAGACTAATCTCATCTCTTTTTTTGATAGAGTTACAAACTTGATAGATGAATGGAATGTAGTGGATGTAGTGTATCTTGATTTCAATAAGGCTTTTGACAAGGTCCCTCATTATATTCTTGCAAAAAAGTTAGTAACCTGTGGGCTAGACAATGCAACTGTTAGGTGGATTTGTAATTGGTTGACTGACCAAACCCAAATGATAGTCACCAATGGCTCCTTTTCATCCTGGAGAGCAGTGACTAGCAAGGTGCCACAGGGTTCTGTCCTATGCCCAGTGCTATACAACATCTTTATTAATGACTTGGATGAGGGAATAGAGGGTATGCTTATCAAGTTTGCAGATGACACCAAATTAGGAAGGGTCGCTAATACCCCAGAGGACGGGATTAGCATCCAAAATGACCTTAAGAGATTAGAAAGCTGGGCCAAAACTAACAAAATGAATTTCAACAGGGAGAAATGTAGGATACTACACTTGGGGAGTAAAAATGAAATGCACATATATAGGATGGTTGACACCTGGCTTGGTGGCAGTACATGTGAAAGGAATCTAGGAGTTTTAGTGTACCACAAACTGAACATGAATCATCAGTGTGATGCAGCAGCTAAAAAAGCCAATGTGATTCTAGGCTGCATTAATAGGAGTATAGTGTCTAGATCAAGAAAAGTAATAGTGCCACTCTATTCTGTATTCTGCTTTGGTCACCTGGAATACTGTGTCCAGTTCTGGGCACCACAATTCAGGAAGGATATTGCCAAGCTGGAACATGTCCAGAGGAGGGCGACCAGAATGGTGGGAGGTCTGGAAGCCATGCCCTATGAGAAGCGGGTTAGGGAGCTGGGCATGTTTAGTCTGGACAAGAGAAGGTTGAGAAGTGACATGATAGCCATGTTTAAATATTTGAAGGGATGTCATACTGAGGATGGGGCAAGCTTGTTTTCTGCTGCTCCAGAGACTAGGAGATTGAGCAATGGGTTCAAACTACAGGGAAAGAGATTCCACCTAAACATTAGGAAGAACTTCCTGACAGTAAGAGGTGTTCGGAAATGGAATACACTGCCTTGTAGTGTGGTGGAATCTCC
Organism: Gambelia wislizenii; assembly: GCA_030847615.1. Classification (NCBI taxonomy): domain Eukaryota; kingdom Metazoa; phylum Chordata; class Lepidosauria; order Squamata; family Crotaphytidae; genus Gambelia; species Gambelia wislizenii. The sequence continues at coordinate 62,654,287 of JAUMIR010000005.1, read as the reverse complement.
TTCTTTGGAGGTTTTTAAACAGAGGCTGGATCGTTGGGAATGGTTTGATTGTGTATTCCTGCATTGCAGAGGGTTGGCTGGATGGCCCTTGTGGTCTCTTCCAGCTCTATGAGTCTATGATTCTACGATTCCCCTTCTCCCTTATAGGAGCTTGGTGCTATCATAAGGCAGTATAAGTGGTCCACTATGTTCCTGTGCAGTGACTGATTCTTAGGGAGGAAATAAAAGGGTTTTAATCCCTTTTCGGCCATCACCTGCTACTCTTTTCATACCTTGGTCCTCTAAAATATTTTGCTGCAGTTCAGATCAACCTGACAGGCTCTTGATAGTAAAAATGGGTGGAAGGGGTATGGAGGACAGAGGTTATGTCACCATTACTCTCTGCTGTTGGCCACACACACCCTTTACAAAGTTACTTGTTACACCAGTAAAGTGAGTTTGTCCATGTGTTACTTTTTAAATGTAACTTCAGTATGTCCTCATTACCTCTCTGCTCAAAAAAAGAAAGATTAGCATATTGCAGGGGACTACATTGCTTGTAACTCATTACTTCCAAATTCTGGAAATATGGAAGATCTAACTGTAACTCTAACCAGCATGGCATCGTGGTTTCAGTGTTAGACTACAACTCTGGAGACCAGGGTTTGAATCCCCGCTCAGCCATGAAAACCCACTGGGTGACCTTGGGCAAGTCACACACCCAAGTCACTCAGCCCTCTGAGAACCCTGTAATAGGGTCACCAAAGGGTTGCCATAAGTTGGAAATGACTTGAAGGCACACAATAGCAACTGTAAAATAAGAGTTCAATGCTCAGTCATTAAGCACAGTCATAGTTGGCAATTTGCTGAGAGGATGCTGAAGTTCCAAGGACATTGCACTAAAACAGTTGAGCAGGAGAGTTCTGTTTTGGAAATACAAAAATCCACTCACTTGTCTTTATGCACATATCTAACATTGCTGTCCTTCTAATGCTTTTTTCTTGAGCAGTCCTTGAAAATTTTGACTTTGTTCCTGGCCCAGTTGTGTTTTATGGTTCTTTTAGATCTGAGTGCTAACACCAAACAATGGGAGCTCAGTGATTCTTCCTAAAGCCTTGCAAGCAACTGGCACACCCTTCGTCCAGATTTTGTAAATTAATTAATTAAATTGCCATACATAAAACAGAGCAGTTAGGAGCTTTATTTATTACTGTAGTTTACTGCTACTACATAGTCAGACTGCACTGGTTTAAACAGAACTGGAAAAGTTAATTATCACAAGTTTTAGTCTCTTCTAATAATGAGTAACCAGTTACAGAGAAAGAGTGAACATAGGTGCAATATTTTATAAAGTGATAGGGATTTGGGCATGCAGTTGAATTTGCATTGCAGAATTTCAAGGGACTGCCCTGATCTGTTTCCCAGGTTGTTCTAGCCAGTTCAAGAGCAGTGAAACAAGGTTATGTAATTGACATGTGATGTAGCCTAAAATAGTCAGTGCAAACATAGGTTGCTGTTGCTGGGCCCTTGGCAACTGCTTAAAAAAAAAAAAAGGTCTGTTCACTCTATAAGAAAGAGCCTTTTAAAAGTAAAATGCAAAATCCAGTTGAGGGAAAGACAGTTCATTTAAAATTAAAATATGTGTAAGGGTGTTTGTTTGTTTGTTTTTGTTCTCACATGTATTTTTAAGAGCATAAGATACAGGTATTATAAAAAGTGTTAACTGCAAAAAAAAAGTTCAAGAGTATTACTATTGCAATAGAAACTGACATGGATATGATATACAGATAGATGTATTTTGTTCATTTTGCAAAAGTATCACTTCTGAAAAGGGATGGAGTAGGGCTATAAGTAATACTATATAGTAACATACACTTTAGCAGTCATCTTTTACCAATTAGGAGATTGCAGGTATGTGGTGGTAAAATAACACTGATCCAAATGAGAGGTGGGGACTTGAAAGCTGCCAAGAAAATGCATATTTCATACAGAGCTGAGTGAGCAGAAATGAAAAGCCGGAGTGAAGTTATATGATTTTGTACTGCAATGGTAAAAAAACCCTGCTTCCAAGAACTAAGGCAAGGGTGGCAGATGGGGAGGAGGGAACTTCCTCTACTACAGAGAGAGCCCTGTTTGTGAACTACATTTTGGAGAGATGCATCTTCTCTACATCCTGCTGTCCCCCCTCCCCTGCTTGCCCCCAGGCTGCCTTTTCCTCATTGATTTTCCACAGTATATTTTCATTCCATTCCACTGGGCAAATAATTAAAACAGCCCGTTTCAGAAGTGAAATGAGACCCAAAATAAGTATGTGAAGTGAATGCAACCACGGGGCTGTTAATAATGTTTTATTTATGAGCATGAAGCAAGCTTATGAATGCAAAGAGAGAATCTGGCCTTGGTTCCATCCTTCTGTTGGTTAGTAAAAGGGGGTGGGAAGCTATCTGGGAAGCTCATTTTTCTTAGGGCAAAGATGATAGATGATGTCAGTAGGTGCATGCATGTGGCAAAAGTTATTTTATTGGATTGGTACCATGAAGGGGAAAGCATCTTTAAAACTGAGCATGGACAAATTACATTTTGGGACTCCAACTCCCAAAATCTCTAATCAACATGGTCACTGTCCATGCTGGTGGGGGGAATTCTGGCTAAAATACTGTTGGGCCATTAGACCAGTATAACTATGGCCATAGGAGGACAAAGGTCATGGGTGCAATGGCATGAAGGGAATAATTGGAGAAACAGGTTAATCAGAAGTGGCAGACTTTGACTGGGATCCTGTATGGCACAGCATAGTGTAATAGTTCCACAGGTGGAACTGTGCTACATCTCTCCAATCAACTCTCTGCCTCACCATTTAGCTATTTCCCCCCCCCCCATGGCCATTCAGTGGCTGGTGGAGGGGGAAAGAGATAAGCGTCTAGCTGTGCCCCTTATCCACTGAGATCTGCTGGTTATGGGGACATAGCCAGACACTTCTTCAGTACTGCTCCTGCTCCACCCACTAAATGGCCATTGGGGGCCTGCAGTGGATAAACAGAGACTCCAAGTGGGGAGGGGCATTGGTTGTTGTAGAGGTTGGAAGAGAATAGGTACTGGGATCGTACTGTATGCATATTATAATCATGTTATTTGGCTAGGGCCATATTTTGGCTTTGTGTTTTGGGGACGGTTAGTCTATTGATTGTCATTACATTGTTGGTAGACTACTGTCAGACTACCTGGTATCATAACTGTCACTCCCTTGTCCCAACTAAGGGTACAGTCAAGCTTGCTGCCCAGGGCAGTTGACTGTTACACCCCTGTCATCTATTTATCACAACTTAGGAAGTTTTGCCAAATCTGTAATCAGTAGAAATTTCACATGGGGCTGTAAGAAGCAGAGATGTGATTACCTTGTATAGTTGAAACAAAAATATCTTGCTGAACTGTATTTTGATTGAAGTAAAATTGTAATAAGAAAAGAGCATGGTTAGTATAGATGTTTATAATAAACTACAGTCCACCTAAATTGAGTATTTTGAAAGCTATCTTATAGTTTACAGACTTGCAACTATGAGAAAATAATCACAGACCAACCCTGATGGTTTCCGGTTTAACCCTCTATTGATGAAGGACAGGGAAATGACTGTACAAAACAGGTGTTGAGGTCAAATGTACCCTTTAAAAGCTATACAGATGAAAAACCTTGAGTTATTAAGCTAGACACCATTTGCAAGTCCAGAGGTAATCCCTGTATTGAAATCCATCATTTTCCTACTAATGCAGTATAGAATCATAGAATTGTAGAGTTGGAAGAGACCACGAGGGCCATCCAGTCCAACTCCCTGCCACGCAGCAAATCACGATCAAAGCATCCCTGACAGATGGCCATCCAGCCTCTTTTTAAAGACCTCCAAGGAAGGAGACCCCACCACGCTCTGAGGGAGTGTGTTTCACTGCCGAACAGCTCTTACTATCAAAAAGTCCCTCCTAATGTTGAGGTGGAATCTCTGTTCCTGGAGCTTGCATCCATTGCTCCGTGTTCCAGTATAGTTGTTCATAGGGTACCTACAGTGCCAGCCACAGGTACTTACTCGAATGGTATGGGTGGTCTAACTGACCCCACAGTTTTTAAACATAAAAAAGTATAAATTGTGCTATTAACATATATTTAACATTGTTATAAAAGTGGAGTAATGCTGTAAACAGGAACGATAAACTAGTGGCAACAACAGTAAATTTCCGCTTTAGCACATGCTATCGAAACAGCCCATTACACCACTACCAGAATTCCCAATTACATGGATAAGACAGAGGAAATAGTGACATGAAGCACTTTATTGCTATGGGTTTTTTTTTCTTTTGTTGTCACACTGAACTCAGAGATGGCATTGTTCTTCTTTTCTTCATGTCAGCAGTGGCAGGACAAATTAGTTCTGAGGCTGCTTCTCTTGATGTCACAGCCAAGCTGGCTATGTGTTTAGATTGAAACGTGGGCGCCGTTTACACGATGAAAATGTAGTGAGATGAATTCGTGTTGATCCTTGGTAGTTCACACATCCTGTGTGATGGTCTCGAGCTTTTCAGAAGGTTGTGTAAACAGCTATCCCGGGATATTGCTCATCCGGGGACAAATCGTTTAAACAAGGGATGAACTCGGAATCAGGAAATCCCGTTTCTCCCCGTGATAAAAACTGTTGTGTAACTGGCGCCCAGGGTTTGGTCATTTGCAGACCTATATCTACTAGGAAGATGTGTTCACTGGGACATTTCACACTGTTATGGGTTCAGGTTCAAACAGCACAGGTTGAGCATCCCTATTCTGGAAATCTGAAATGTTCCGAAGTCTGAAACTTTAAAAAACTTATTTATAAAATGCGTAGGGCAGCAGTGGAGGCAACAGCAAGCCCTGGCTGCCAGGTATACATTCTTCCTGGTAGCCTGCCAGCTGTCCACTTCTAACTTCGAGGCAGCAGCTATGGTGCTCCTGCTCATTTGTTCACAAGGTGGAAGCAGGTTTCTGGTGGGCTCCTCAGAGATCTCTTGTATGAGGCTGGAGGAAGATGTGAGGATCTGTGAAATGGCAGGAAACATGGGTTTGCGCTGAACACTATGCTTGGATTCCTGCCATTTCATAGATCCTCAGACTCTCTCTAGCCTTGTGTTGCTCTCCAGTGCTGCAAATACAGTACATGCTATGCTATCCATTAAAAATCCATTAAAAAACAAAATGTAAAATACTTAAGGTCCCAAGAATTTTGGGTAAGGGATACTCAACCTGTATAGGCCCAAATCTGTCATATTGTCCAAGACAGTTATATTTGGAGCATGGAGTGGGGGAAAGGGCAACCACAATTGACCACAGCTTGATCATACAGTTAGATGTGGTGGTGGTACACTATTGACCCCAGTACCATTGGTATGATAATAAAGAACATGAATAATTTTTTGATTATGAAAAAAAGACAAAATATTGTGTGTGGGGTTTTTTTACACTGTTTGAGCTCCTTTATTGCCAGAAATGGATAGAACCAGTTCTGGGCCAAATATCTCTAAGCATGAACAACAACTAATACATTTTAGATTCACAATTGTGTAATACCATTATTTTGCTGTTATTATGTGCCTTCAAGTTGCCTCTGATTTATCATTTCATAGGGTTCTCTTGGCAAGATTTGTTCAGAGGAGGCTTGCCATTGCATTCCTCTTAGGCTGAGAGAGTGTGACTTGCCCAGGGTTTCCATGGCTGAACAGGGATTTGATGCCTGGTCTCCTAGAGTCCTTGAGTAACACTCAAGCCATTACACCACACTGGCTTTAGTACCATTACCAGGATTACTGATATCTCACAAACATGGTAAGCTTGTGCCACATAGCCCGATGTTTACTAGAAAGCTCATTATTGTGACATTTTAGTATTCCTAATAAATGTATTATACAGAGCCAGCATAATAAAATTATTATACAGGTCCAGCATGGCATAATGGCCTGAGTGTTGGGCTAGGACCTGGGAGACCAGGGTTCAAATCCCTGCTCAGGCATGGAAACCTGCTTAGTACCCTTGGGCAACCCACAATCTATCAGCCTTGGGGGGAAGGCAATGGCAAACCTCCTCTGAACAAATCTTGCCAAGAAAACCCTGTTATAGGGTCGCCTTAGCGTCACCATAAATTGGAAACAACTTGAAGGCACACACCAACAATAAAATATTATGCAACTGTAAGTTTTAATTGTGAATCACATGAAGACTTTCTGTTTAATACATACAAATATTAACCAGGCTTCCTTATCTGCTGTGGCTTGTTTCCCTGTTGACCAGAACTGAGTGATGAGGCAGAGGCTGACCCCCTGCAGGTTTGAATCCTTACAGGGGCACAGCAAGAAATTGGTTTATGAGAATAGAAAACATTATCTTCCTCCCTCCACCCCATAAAATCCGTGTAAGTGGAGGAGAGAGAAACAGGTGAATACCTACACTTGGAAAAAAGGCTCTCTCCTCCTCTCCTGTTTGTATCATCCTTTCTGTTCTTGTTCTTCAAGCCATCCAGGTAAACAGCACAGAGGAGAGGGAAAGAAAAGTTTGGTACCTGAGACATCAGAAGGTTTTCCTGGGAATAGCTAGATTTGACTTTATGATTGCCAAGTACTGCACCCTGAAATAATTGTTCTGAAGCTTGAAGCTTGAATAATTTAAATGAGCTTGCTGTGGCAGAGTACTTCAGGGATTCGACTCTTCTTTTCCTGTGTCCTTGCACATGATCAAAAGTGGCATGTTACTGGACATTTGTTAATTATTTTTAACATAGGTTTCCTAGTATATGGCATTTGATTCTGGTAATTACCGAGCCTTGCTATAAGGCAGTGGCTCTAAAACTGTGGACCACGGACCCCCAGGGGACCACAGTGTCCTCACAGGGGGGCTGCAAAAGCTTGAAGGCTGCTCAGCCCATGTGACAGGAACCAAGGCAAAGCCCAGCTGGCTTGGCCTGCACATTGCTGTTGAATCCGCTACAGTCACAAACTTGCAAGAAGAAGCAGGAGAAAAGTCTTCCCTCCCCTCCAGTGCCTCTGAGGGAAGGATTAATTGATGGTGTATTATTATTATTTATTAATATTGTCATTGTTAGGGTTTTAAATCTAGAGTTAAGTCTTGGGGGACTGCAGCAATAAAAGATATTTAAAGGGGGTCCCTGGTAAAGAAAAGGTTCCGCGCCACTACTAGAAGGGATACTTCTGTTCAGCTGTGTGCCACCATTGAAAAGACAATAATTGAATATGTACTTTACAAATTGGTGTTAAAATATTCTTAGAATATTTTCCAGCCACAATATGTATTTGTGCTGTATAAAGATCTTGTCAAGTACATATATTTATGTATCATTTAAAAAAATACACATGTATGTGTGGATGCCAGTGTGTGTGTAAAATATACTTTTGATAAACATTTAACAAAAGCTTTAAATCCCTGTAGATTTGGCTAGTATGTGCCTTGTTGCATTTAAGCTGATGATAGCTCTGTGAGCTTCAAGATAATACTTGTAATTTGCTTATATCTGTAAATTTTGAAGGTGTCTTTTTCAGAATGTAAACGTGAAAAAAATTAAAATAACAAATGCAGAGTTTATTATGTATGTATGTATGTATGTATGTATTTAAGGTATTTATACCCCGCTTTTCAGCCACAAAGGCTCACAGAACGGCATACTCATTTCACAGACCTACAAAAGGATGGAAGGCTGAATGAACTTTGGAGCTCTCTGGGGTCAAACTTGCAACTTGGTGGTTTGCAGAACTGGCATTTTACCACTGTGCCACCAAGGCTCCAAGTGTTGTACTTTATTATTTAGCTTTGAGACCAAACTAAGCTAAAGTGTTCTTTTTGTGTCTGGGGTAGGGAAGACATGGCTCTCTGGGTTGTTGAACTCCATCAGCCCCAGCCAGCATGGCTATTGGTCAGGAATTATGGGAATTGGATTCCAAGAATATTTGAAAAGCCACAGTCTCCATGTTCCTCTCCCATGGCTATCAATTTCACTGGGTAACCCCAGAGAGAGGCTGAATTTTAATCTCGCTCTACATTTAGAAATCTCTGTCATGTTTTCAATAGCTTTCTTTAAAATCTCTGACTTTTTCTTTGTCAGTGTTCTGTTTAATAGCTCTTTTTTGCTGGTCCTGCAGGATTTACTTACAATAATGTGAAAAAGAAAGCACACCCTCTTTGAATTCTATGATTTTACATATCAGGACATAGTAACAATCATCTGTTCCTTAGCAGATCTTAAAATTAGGTAAATACAACCTCAGATGAACAACAACACAGGATGTATTACACTGGGTCATGATTTATTCAACAAAAATAAAGCAAAAATGGAGAAGCCATGTGTGAAAATCTAAGTACATCCTATGATTCAATAGCTTGTAGAACAACCTTTAGCAGCAATAACTTGAAATACAGTTGTCCCCTCCCATTCGTGTCTTTGCCATTCGTGGCTTTGCGTAAAGTTCCTTCGCCTCCTGGGAAGACTGGCTCCGCCCCCACACCCACCCCTTCCTCATACTCTCCCTTCTCTTCCTCCACTCCAGCCAACAACATTGCCTGTTTCTCCTTTTTCCATGTTTGAATGACAGTGGAGTTTTAAGGTGGCATAGCAATATTTAGCTCCAGATCATGGTGTACAATTCATACCGGTTTGGGAGCCAGGACAGCAAGAGACATGGGGTGTTGTTGCTGGCTGGGAAGAGGAGAGAGGAAGTGAGGGAGGGAAAGTTTTGTGTGTCTGAGAACTGTTGCCGCGGCTGTGGCAGAGACTGTGCTTTTTGCTTCTGTTTTGGGGGAGATGGGGTGGAATAAATTTGTTAAGGCGGCTCAGGTTGATTTGGGAGCCAGGACAGCACCAGACGTGGAGTAGTTTTGTTTCAAGGATAGGAGGATAGAGAGAGGTGCGGTCTTGTTGGTGGTTGCCACAGCAGCAGCTGCTGCTACTGACATTTAATTTGGAGTGGAGGGAGGAAGAGGGACTTTGCAAATTGGCTGAGGCATTGTGCAAAGGCAGGAAAGAGAGGTTCTGGCAGTGCTGTTGGTGGGAGAGGAGAATACAGCATGTTTGGGGTGGGGCTTAATTTATTCACATTTTTTTCACTTTTCGGTGGTGCTCTGCCCCAACCCCTGTGAATGGGAAGGAACGACTGTAATCATTTTCTGTATGACTATCAGTCTCTCATATTGTTGTGGAGGAATTTTGGCCCACTCTTCTTTACAACTCTGCTTTAGTTCATTGAGCTTTCTGGGTGTTTATGCACAGCTCTCTTAAGGTCCCCCCACAGCATTTCAATTGGGTTGAGGTCTGGACTTTGGACGATTGCAACACCTTGATTCTTTTCTTTTTTTTAGCAATTCTGTTGTAGATTTGCTGGTGTGCTTGGGATCACTGTCTTGTTGCATGACCCAATTTCAGCCAAGCTTTAGCTGTTGGACAGATGGCCTCACATTTGACTCTAGAATACTTTGGTATACAGAGGAGTTCATGGTCGACTCAATGACTCCAAGGTTCCCAGGTTCTGTGGCTGCAAAACAAGCCCAAATCATCACCCCTTCACCTCCATGCTAGACAGTTGGCATAAAGTGCTTGTGCTGATCTGCTGTGTTTGGTTGTCACCAAACTGGTCACTGTGCATTATGGCCAAACATCTCCACTTTGGTCTTGTCTGTCCAAGGACATTGTTCCACAACTCTTGTGGTTTGTTCAGATGCAACTTTGCAAACCCAAGCCATGCTGCCATGTTCTTTTTAGATAGAAGAGGCTTTCTCCTGTCAACCCTTCCAAACAAACCATACTTGTTCAGTCTTTTTCTAATTGTACTGTCATGAACTTTAACATTTAACATGCTAACTGAGGCCTGTAGAGTTTGAGATGTACCTCTTTGGTTTTTTTTGCAATTTCTCTGAACATTGCACAATCTGGTCTTGGGGTGAATTTGCTAGGACGTCCACTCCTGGGAAGATTAGCAACTGTCTTGAATGTTTTCCACTTTTGGATAATCTTTCTCACTGAAGAATGATCGACTTTAAATTGTTTGGAAATGGCCTTACAACTCTTCCCAGATTGATGGGCAGCAACAATTGCTTAGTTCATTGCTGATGTTTTTCCTCCTTGGCATTGTGTTAACACACACCTGAATGCTCCAGACCTGCGCAAATTGCTAAAACTTTGGCTTTTATACAGATGGTCACACTTGCTGATGATCAATTCATTAAGGGCATTGATTAACAGTACCTATCTGCTACTTAGCATCTTAATGCCTATAGAAACAGTAAGGGTGTACAGTACTTAATTTTTCACATATGGCTTCTCCATTTTGGCTTTATTTTTGTTGACTAAATCATGACATGGTGTAATATGTGTTGTTGTTCATCTAAGGTTGTATTTACCTAATTTGAAGACCTGCTAAAGAACATATGATTGTTATTATGTCCTGATATGTAAAAACCATAGAATTCAAAGAGGGTGTACTTTCTTTTTCATACAACTGTAGATATTGACTTACCACTCAACAATTGATTCAGTGGATCTACTCTAATTGGGACTAATTAAGAGGATTCAGGCCAATAAATTGCAGCAGTGGGCTATTCATCTGGATTGTGGGCAGTTTATTTAACTGTACAAGCTAAAAGATAACATATGGTATTTGTTTTTGTCAATGCAGGGCAGCACAATTATTTATGTGCAGGACGGAATGATTGCATAATTGACAAGATTCGAAGAAAAAACTGTCCAGCTTGCCGATTACAGAAATGTCTCCAAGCTGGAATGAACTTGGGAGGTAAGGACGCAGTACTAAACATGTACTGTTCTTAAACTGGTATCAGCTGAGTGATCTCAGAAGTTTTATCTTGAACTACTCAACTAAGAAGTATTGTGCAAAAGTATTGTACCCTATTGTCATTCTAAGTTTATATATATATATATATATATATATATATATATATATGTATTTTATAGCTCTGAATAAGTAAGGTGGGTGTTAGATGATGACAGTAATTTTAGTGGAGTTTCACACAGCTAAGAGGATTAAAACATCAGGAGTTGTGCAGGGTTTTTTTTAATTCTGCTGTGGGAACATTTTAAAACACTATCAAAATAAATGTAGCCAAAAGAAAGTTCAACCTCTGTGTTATCTGCCAGAATTTCTTGCTAATTTCTAGTCTAGTTTTTAAAAAGTAGACATTTGTCAAATTAAATATATTATTAAACTGAATTATTAAGATGTCTATATTCAGTGAGGCTACAGTCCCATTTGCTGGTGTAACTATGCTGGCAGAGTGGGATATGACGATGGCAGTGGAAGTGAGATGATAGCAGAGAAAAGGGGGCCATAGACACTGCAACTACCAACTGCCAGGGACAGGCCAGCAGTGATGTCCATCCTCATCAGGAGACAAATGTGCCCTGCTGTATCAGGAGCCTACAAGGGAGCTTTATCTCCTGAAAAGAATGGCATCAAAAGCAAATGCTGCCTCCCCACCCCCACCCCCAAAGTAGTAAGTTTAAAAAAAAGAAAGAAAGCCTCATGTTGATGTAGTTCACCAACAGGATTCCACCCTTAGTTAACAATATAGGCTGAGATACTGCGTCGAAAGCCTCAGCTATGAGACGTAGCTACAATAGCCTCCTATCTAACCCCGCCCCCCTTCCAACTCACCTTTTCTCAGTTGCAGTGTCCTGGACCTGCCATTTCAAGCTTTTTTAATGGCAGGTCCAGGACACTGCAACTGAGAAAAGGTGAGTTGGAAGGGGGCGGGGTTAGATAGGAGGCTATTGTAGCTACGTCTCATAGCTGAGGCTTTCGACGCAGTATCTCAGCCTATATTGTATGTATGAGAGTATACCAACTGTAATCAATAAAAAATATATATTAAAAAAAACTTTGTATGTCTTGTTTTATGTGATTTTAATTGTTTTTTAAAATTTATAGTTTAGGTTTTAGTTGACTCTTTCTGACTCTCTGGGAGAAAAGTAGCATATAAATTATATTGATTAATTAATTAATTAAATACATTTCCTGGTTAGTGGCGAGAGGGTGAGCAGCAGACAATTGGACAGCTATTTTCCTATATCGGACACAAGTGACAGGCAATTTTCCAAGTGCAAGGACTTCCAGGGATTATTTATTTATTTATTTATTTAGAGTATTTATATTCTGCTCTTCAACCACAAAGGCTCTCAGAGCAGCTTACAAATTGTTAATTTGACAGTTCCTTCCCCCAGGTTTACAATCTAATTAAAACATGACACACAAAGAAAAGGCAATGGCAGAGGGAATGGGATTAAGTCCAGCAGATACTTCCAGTTGTTCTCTCCCTCCAAGGCCTGGTCAGTGGGATTTGGGATGGATGGAGGGTCATTCAGCTCCATCTGGGCTTAGGCATGGATCTCTCCTGTGGTCCCTGCAGATAATGTCATTGCTCTCTGCCTAGCAATAGGAAAACAACTGGCCACATCTGCTGCTCCCCCTGAATTACCTAGGAAACTTGAGGTTACACCAGTATTCAACTTTGCTGGGCACCCCAATCTTGACAGCTGTCATTTAAGTGGGTGCAACATACTTCTTTCCACCTGCATGAAGAAGTAGAAAAGGCAGGAAGAATGCATCGCATGGCTAAAAGAAAGCCACAACAGTAATATGAAGAAGGCATTGGGGAAGTGTCCAAGAAATGGTTGGATTCAGGGGCCTGCCTCTGAGAAAAAGATGGGGTGGGGTGGAGTCATTGCCATGGTCAGTGGTGAATTCCAACCTTCACAAAGACCAAAAAGTGAGTTGCAATGGTCTGAGTCAGACTTAAGCTATCATAACAACAGGATGGCAGCCATAGTTTCATACTTAATACAGTAAAGATATGAATATCCACTTTCTAATGGAGTCTTTTTGTAAATGTACTCCTTCAAGTAGTGTCAAAGTACCACCTTGAGGGCAGGGGTGGAATGGTGTGAAATATTTCTGTGTGTGGAGAGAGTGTTGGGCATGAAACTATCAGAGCTTCCAAAAAATTACTTTTTGGTCAGGAAATCCCAGAATCTCCTAGCCAATATGTTACTGGGGTTTTTTGGGATTTGCGATCCAAACATTTTTTCTAAGCTCTTCAAAATCGCACTTTCCCAATGCCTTCTTTATATTACTTGTTGTGGCTTTCTTGTAGCCATGCAATGCGTTCTTCCTGTCTTTTCTACTTTCTGCAGGGGGAAAGAAGTATGTTGCACCCACTTAAAGGATAGCTGTCAAGATTGGCGTGCCCAATACATATTGACCATATCTGTATCAAGTGAGCATATGCCTATAACTCATTTAAATAAATCCACTCAGCAAAGTTGAATAATGGTGGAATATCAAGTTTCCTAGGTAATGCAGCAATATAACCCTTTGTACTTGTGCTGTGCTGTGGTCTTCCAAAGCAGCGCAGCAGCAGGCACCACTCTGCCTTACCTGCAAATTACAGTGATCTGCTTCCCTCCTCTTGACCTGCCAAACAGATGAAGTTCACCTAAATGTACAGTGTTTTTCCTCCAGCTCCATATAGCGTCTGTGAAAATGGGAGCAGCTTTTTAGCCCAGTGATCAGAGGCTACTTTGACTCTGCCTCAGAAACTGCAAGGCTTAATGGAGTGAGTGGAGCCTTAAGATGATCAATTGCAAAATTTCTTTTAACTCAACAAAAGCCTTCCGCCCTTTAAAAATCAGCTACAAATGACATGGTGTCCCCCTTTTTTTCCTTTTTCTAACCTGCATTTGCAACTATGTTGCAAATTCATTTTCAGCATACTCAACAATTCACAGCAATAAATGTAGGTTCAATTAAATAGGTTTAAACAGAGGTTGGATGGGCATCTTTCAGGAGTGTTGTAATGGTGTATTCCTGCAGGGCAGGGGATTGGACTATATGTCCCTTGTGCCCCTTCCTAACTCTAAGGGCTCGTCTAATTGACAGGAAATAATGTTCGTTCCTGCACAAATTCGCAGCAGCATTCTTTGGTCCCACAATCTTTTAGCAAAAACATACGCTGTGAAGCTATCTGCGGTTTGAAGTTCAGGTCGCCGTGAATCAAGATGGTGGCTGTAAATTAGCACAATAAATGCTGCAAGCACTGCACAGTAATTTTTTAATATTAAAGCAGAAGTGTGCAAGTGCAACCTTCTAGGCTTAAAAATTATTTGGGCGATTGGCGGAGCAAAAAAGCACACAATTGCTAACTCAAAAGTCCCATGAGGAACTTCTGAGTGCACGTCTGACCAATTAGATGTCTAGTTCTGCCCTCTCCAAGACTGTGCAGCAAATTGAATCGGTAGTCTCAACGGGCACAAATGCACATTTCCTCGCATTGTTTTTTAAAATATGGGGAAAACCACAAATGCTTTTCCCACACAGTAAATGGAGTTTTTCATCCCACTCCTTATGAATAAGGTGAATTGCTGCTGGATCTCGTAGGAACAAAAGGTATTCTCAGCAAATTCTGTGAAGAGTATTTTCATAGTCTAGACAAGCCCTAAGATTCAATGATTCTGTGATGCTAAATAGCAGAGGTTTGATGGCCAGAGTACAGAAAAGAAGCTGAAGAGGAGATACCTTATAGGAAAAGGGAAACAGGAACACAGGAATCACTAGGAATAAAGGCTACAAACAGGGTCATGGAAAACTCGAGTTAGCATGAAAAATGAGGAATGGATCAGTCAAAAGGAATAGTTGGGTGTGGAAACAACAGGAGGGAAACTGGGATGGATCAGTTTTTGTCTCTTGCAGAAAAAAACAGTTTTCACAAAGTTAGTAGCAAGGCTGGCTAAGGGTGTGTATGTTAGCTAGGGGACAGTGCCAGGAAATGAAGGCGGGACCAAGGGTGTTGTAGAAACACAATACTTTTACAGCTTTTGCTGAATCTGGATTTTAAAACATGAAATCTTTTTATTTTTCATAAATAAATAGATTTGCTCTAAACATTATTGGTGAAGCATGTAGTGTAAAAAATAGCTTACTTCTGGTGTTTGATTTTTGGTTTAATTCAGATGAACTGTGGACACGGTGAATCAGTCCAGCTGGTATCTGTGTATTGGTCACTATGGTGAGGAAATGATAACATTTCTGAATTTACCAAGTGATTTGCATGGAGTTATCTAAACTTAAAGGAAAGTGAAGTTCCCAAAATAAAATCAGTTTCTGTGAGGAAGAAACAACCCAACAGCAATTTTAAGCAGTGTGCTTAAAGCAGGAGTGGGAACCATTCAGACCTTCAGATGTTTCTGGTAGTGCAGCATTTAGTGTCCTCATAATTGGCTATGACATCTAGTTGCTGGGAGCTGCAATCCAACAGCATGTGGAGGGCTCCACAATTCCTAATCCTGGCTTAAACAGTGTATTATATAGACAAGTGGTGGTTGAGGGACTGGTGCCAGTCCACAGGCCATCAGCCTGCAAGTCCCTGGCAAGTTTCCAGGAAAGAAACAAACATTTGTAGCCAATGAGAACAAATATGGTATTGTTCCCTGGCACACTAAAAAATAATAACTGATGCTCCCCCACATCAGATATATTGGGGAGCAATATATTTACTGTGCAGACTACTATGCAAATTGTGTTGGGTTGATTTGCATGCTCTTTGCAAAAGAAAAATAGAGATAAGCATATTAAAATGAGGGTCTGTTAGATTGTCTATTGAAAGCCACCAAGGGGTAGTTAGTGGTTTGAGTGTTGGGCTACTTATTAATTGTTTTGTTTTGTTTTGTTTTGTTTATATCCCATTTTTCTCCCAATATAGGGACTCAAGGTAGCTTGGAGGCCAGGGTTCAAATCCCCACTTGGCCATGGAAACCCACTGGGTGACCTTGGGCAAGTTAAAGTTTCTCCAACTAAGAGGAAGGCAAAATCACCCACCCAGACAAATCTTGGCAAGAAAACCGCCTGATGGGTTTACCTTAGCGTTAGCATAAGTTGGGAAAAAGTTGAAGGCACACAACAACTATTGGATGGATTACATTTCACTATTATAGTGAGAAAATTAGAGCAGGGCAAATATTTCAATGCTTATACTCAGAAAATGGCTCAACAGATTGATCTGGTTAAGAGTGTGGTATTAATGAACCCTAAGGTCACAGATATGATTCCTGTACTGGCCAGGAGGTGTTGTTGTTTTTTAAAACAACAACAACAACTTTGTTTTGCTCTCTTCACTCCCTCTTTCCTGTCCATTGCTTCAACGTATGGTATTTTCCACACTTTCACCAATCTGCATCAGCTGAGTCTTGTCTCTGAAAATTACCCAAATAAAAGAGGTTTCCTGAGCACTAGCAAAGCACTGCTGCATCTGGAAAAAGAATCCTCCAAAATTCGAACCCCAGCTCTTCATACACATTGCAGCTGTCACTAATAGCCTCTTCGGTACTTGTAACAGGGAAAAGTAGTTTTGGAAAGCACAATAGCTCCTGTTGCATAGACTCCACATGTTTATTCCAGAAAATAGACAAATCTCAGACTTAGGTGCACTCTTCTGCCACTTGGAGTGCTGCACCTCCAAGGTTGTGGTGAAGAGGGAACTAATCACAGCATAAGATCTCATAGCATTGTCTAAATAACTAGTTAGTTAAAAATGTGACCTTTAGCAGTTGCAAATCCCCAGCATTTGAGGGCTTAAATGAACATGAAAAGGCCTCTAACATCACACATGCAACCCCAAAATGTATTTGTTTAATTGGTTCTATCAAATAAATATGTCCTTTGATTATTAACTTCAAATAGGATCTGGAGGATATTTTATGTTTTGCTCTGTTGCCAATTCTTTTTGTTTCTATTTTCCTTTTTGAAATTCAGTTTCATGTGTTTAAGATAAGGCATATATTATTGTAAATATTTTTATGGACATAAAGAACATTAATGTACTTCATTGTGGAATCTAGAAGATTTCTTCTAAAAAACAAAACAAAAACACCCAACGACCACTGATTTACCTATTTATCTTCCATGTTGTCATGTAGGACATCTTCATTCTGGCCTGTAATGTAATCTGAAAGTCTCTATAGCTTGGAGCCAGACCACCTAGGGCCATGATCTTTTCAGTTTTCATAAATTAAGCAGCACCTGGCTGTGCTTGGAAGACAGAACCTCAAGTTAATCCAAGTTGCTAGCAGTAATTGACTTGGTGATTTTTCATCAGGTGTTATAGTGACACATTATTTGCTTAAAATTTCTGCTTGACATCCATGTCTACAGCAGCTCCTAAACTGTGTTTTGGGTTTTGTTCACCCTACCACCATGAATACAGCCTCTTCAACTCATTCTATCATTTCAGTTTTCCTAGCTCACTATACGTATCCATCTGGGATCAGGCAGTCTAGTTTGCTATGCATAATGCCCTAAGCTGTTTGTCAGACAGAATGGCAAATGCAGAGCTTGGAAAAGTCACTTTTTGGACTACTGCTCCCAGAACCCCCAGCTGGGTTTTTGGAGTTGTAATCTGAAAAACTAACATTTCCAAGATCTGGGAAAATATATATAATTCTGCAGTGTGACAAGTCCCTTACAACTCTGAATACAGTATCAGTCAAAACAGTAGAGCAGGGATGAGGAGAGTTCCACTCCTGGGCAGCAAGTGGTCCCAACCTCCAATTATGTGTCCCCTGGTGACTCCCCAAAGCCACCCAAACCTCCCCAAAGAAAAATTCATCAATTTCCATGAAGTTTCCCCGCACAGGCACCATATCCAGTCAAAATGGCCCAAATCACCATCAGATGTGGTTGGCTTACTTACTCACTCCAGAATCCCTAAAATCTTCCAAGCAATAAAAATGCTTGGAGGATTTTGGCTGAAAATCAGCTGAAATGGCACCCAGAATTGACACAACAGGAAGTCATGGGGGCAAAACCTGGTCCCTGCCTGCCATACAGTTACCCATCCATGTAGTATCTGTCTTGGTTTTATTTTTTATCTCCATGCCTCTTATTTTTATTCTCTGTTGTGGCTCAGTCTGACCAATCTCTAGAATAAAATGGTAAATTATCTTACATTTTAATTTTTCTTTTCTAGTTTTATTCTTCATTATTTTCCTCCTCTTCCTCTTTATTTATATCCTGTCTTTTCCAGTCTAGGACTCAAGGTGACTTACAACAGCTAAAGCAAAAAGCTAAAATTCACAGTGCACAAAAGTTAAAAATGTAATTAATCAGAAAATTAAAACTAGTTTAAAACATAAACCATTAAAACAAAACAATAAATAGACAATCCAGCACATTATGCAAGGGCCATTCCCCCAAGAAACCAGTCCTCAAAGGCCTGCAGAAAGATAGAAAGGATGGTGCCAGTCTGAGTTCTCTGGGAAGGGACTTCCAGAGCCTGGGAGCAACAACCAAGAAGGGCCTTTCACATGTTCCCACCAGAAATAGCTGTGGGCGAGGCAGAAAGAAGGGCATCCCCCTCAAGATCTCAAATCATGGGCAGGTTCATATGGGAGAAACAGTCCTTTGAATAATCTGGATCCAAACTGTTTGTTTATAGATCATAATCTGTATTTTGAATTGTGCGCAGCAGTGGATTGACAGCAGTGTAATAGTTGCAACAAGGGAGTTGTGCACTTCCTTTTGTTGTTGTGTGCCTTCAAGTCATTTCTGACTTATGGCGACCCTAAGGTGAATCTATCACAGGGTTTTCTCAAGTTGAGAGTGTGACTTGCCCAAGGTTACCCAGTGGGTTTTCATGGCCAAGCAGGGATTTGAACCCTAATCTCCAGAGTCATAGTCTAACACCCAAACCACTATGCCACACTGTAGCCAGCCCCAATTAACAACCCATTACATGCACATAATATTTTCTTTAAAATGAGGCAAAAGATGGTGTTTTATCTTAAAACACAGGGGGGGAGACTAGCATAGCCAAATACCTCTTTGGGCCCACTTCTTAACCTTTAAGATGCAGACTGTAGAAAATAACATGAGAACCACCACATTGCAAATGAGCCTGCACAGAACATGTCAGCCAGAGACCTTAACAGTTAAGTCGCTATGGAATTAGTAGGAGGCCATAATGCTTTGTGTTTAGTTCTGCTATCATCTCTGCTTTTTTGCCAAATCTCAGGCAACAAAATGAAAATACTTCTGATTTCTACTGATTGCTGTCATGTTATCCTGCCCTATAATTGCTGTCCTGCTTGCAGCGTACCATCTCTTGTAGAGGTGTGTTATAGAGGGCTTTGTTCTTGCTGCAAAATTCAATGGTATGGATCAATTTAAGCAGAGCAGAGTCCAGCAGGACCAGCCAAAAAGCCTGTCTAGCGCAGCGTTTTGTTACCACAACCACTAACCAGATGCCTATCAAAAGCCCAAAAGCAGGGCATAAGCAGAATAGCACCTTTCTGCTCATGTTCCCTAGCAACTGGTATTTTCAAAGGGATACTCCCTCTGATCCTGGAGGTAATATATAGACATCATGACTAGTAGTCACAGATAGCTCTATCCCCTGTAAATGTATCCAATCCCTTTTTAAAGCCTTCCAGGTTGGCAGTTATCTCTACATCTTACGGCATTGTATTCACAGTTTAATGGTACCTTTTGTCTCTTCTGAATCTCCCACTGTTCAGCTTCAGTGAATGACTTAGGTTCTAGTATTATGAGAGCAAGAGGTAGAAATCCTCTTCCTTGATTTATCTCCATAGTTCATAGTTCAGTTTAAAAGATCCATGCAACACTGAAGGCCTTGTTGTAAAAAAATCCTTGGGGTGGAGGGGAGAGAATACCTCCCAGGCAAGCAATTTCATCTTTCTATTCACATTGCTGCTTGTTTTCCTGCAACATCTTCAGAAGTAGGTTTTCTGTGGGGGGGGGTTGGGGGGGCTGTGAGGCCATGTTCTGGAAGAGTTTATTTCTGACGTTTCACCTGCATCTGTGACTGACGGCCTCACAGCCAGAAGAAAAAAAAAACCACAGAAAACCTATGGATGCCGGCCATGAAAGCCTTCGACTTCACATCTTCAGAAGTCATTTTTCAGCACTCCCAACTTCAAACTTCTTATCGTTGTTATTCCTCAACTTCACTAATGCAATATTCACTTGACTTTCCAAGTTTGGACGTCAACACTTTGACTGCATCCAAAATGATTTTGCAAAAAGGAATTGTCCAGACTTGTCCATTGACAAATGTCCATCCAATCTTAACAGAGGTATTAAAGCCCTCTCGGCATTGTCAGTTTTTAGCTGCTTCTATTCCAGGAAAACTTCAGTAAGATAAATGGAGGTATGGCTTTGGCAATTCTAACACCATGATAGTTGTGCAGACACAACAAATTCTATTGGATATCAGTGGACTATATCAGATATAGAAGAAGTATACTAGAAATATTTCCTCATGATGACTCTTGAATTTGGCTTCTGATTTACATTAGTTTCTTATGTTTTCAGTCTTCTGCTTTTATCTTAATCTGGAGTTCTCTGTATACCCCATAATACAGTTGCACAACATGCCCTTTTAAAGAAGTAGCTGTTGCCTCTTTGAAAAGCATATGTACATAAATAAGATATCATATATTGAGGGCACATCTGGATCTTCCGAAGACTGCTGATAATTTCAAGGCATTTCACAAGTATGTTTAGGAGCATCTAAGTTCCTTTCAAAATGACTAGTGTATCAAATACATGCCAAAAAGGTGGGTTTCTAAAGATTACATTGAAAACATGGCTTTGCCCATGTTTTGTATTCCTTTAAAATATATTCCAATCAAAAAGATTAAACAGTTTTACATGAATGTTATACAGTAGCAGCAGCACAAAATGGAAATCAGTTTTGTGACTGTAAGGCAAGGTGGCTTGATCTGTTTGTATTTCACGAGATGCAAAAGAGATGGGATAAGATTCTTTGGACACTCATGCTTAATATAGAACTGAATATATTTTCAGGAATCCTCAATCTCTATTAGGCTAGTTGTCTTTCAGAGAAATACTTAAATTCATGCCATGCACAGTAAATAAATTAATGCAGTAGATCTTTTTAAATTTGACACTGAGCTTGAAAAAACTTTGATAGTGGTTGGATATTTATCATTCTATAGATGGATAACTTGACATGCATAGGTTTGTATAGTTTACACATTCCAACCAATGGATATGTATTAAGCACTTGGAGACTACATACTTGGTTTTGTGTTTGTCACAAAATGAAATATACTTCACCTAGAATTCTGGCAGTCCAGAATCTGCATTACATTACATTGAAGATTCACCAAGGTGATAGGCAACTTCATATAGTTCTGTGATTCTCTTGACAGACTGTGCTCTTTGTAGATAGAGTTTGTCCTTGGCTGACTTGGGAAGCTGAAGTTGTAAAACTCGCTACATTGGAGCTTGTCACTCCAGTTTCTTTTTAAGGGTGGGTGAGGGAGGTGATTTGATTTGTGAAAAATAGGAGAAAATTTATTCTAATTTGTCCAAAGTCACCCACACACATATCAGGGCTGAAACATAGCCCCTTTAGGTACAAACCTATAACCTATAATTATTGTAGAATATTGTTTCTTAATAACATTTTTTGTAGCTTGGCATCATGAGATATGTTTGGAATAGGACTGCTTAGGGTGGAATAGAGATAGGTTTGGAATAGGACTGTCCTGTTCTTAGTAATGAGCTTCCTACTGTGAACAGGGTTTGCTGCTCTAAACAAGCTATTTGTGTTTAGAAGATTAGGGGGAATTGAATGTTCTTTGTCCTTAGGATTCCTAAGGCAGGTTTAGTGACATTGCAATGGAGAATGGTATACTTTATATACCTCTCTCTCTCTCTGTGTGTGTGTGTGTGTGTGTGAGAGAGAGAGAGAGAGAGAGAGAGAGGTAAGTGTGTATGACATTTTTCCAAATACAAAACAAGTCCCTGCCCTGAGAGACTTACAGTCTGCTAAATTTCTTTTTGCTCTGGACTCCTAAAAACATTTTTTAGGATATGTATATATAAAACATTTCTTTAAAATGTGAACATAAACTTATAATTAAAAGTTAGATTATGCAACTTTTCTGATTCTGTGTTCCATCTACAGCCCCCTGCTCCATCTTCCCTAGTGTTCCGGAACATTCACAACATTTATATGAAGGAACAACTGACTGTATTAAGTGATGGACTGAACTAAGATCATTTTGGTATTCTACACTAGGCTAAAGGTCTATTACACTAGCAGTTGCACTTTTATCCAGGTCATGCAGTAGCAGCTACAAAGGAAGTAAGGCAGATTTATTACCACTGTAAGGTCCTTCAAAGCAGAGTGGCCGCAACAATTGCTGTGCCTTGGAACAGATAGTTCTTCAAACTGATCATCATTTATTCCATTAGTCACTTAATTTGCCCCCCCAAAACTTTTTCTCCAGAACAGGCACCTTACACTTTTTAAAAATCCACTGTAGATAACCCACGCACATGTGCGCGCGCGCACACACACACACAAAATTATTATTAAAGTGTAAATCATCAGTAGACGGCCAGCATGATGTAGTGGTTTGACTGGTGGATTAGGACTCCAGCAGGCCAGGGTTCAAATCTATATTCAGCCATGACAAACCCATTGGGTGATCTTGGGCAAGTCATACTCTCTCAGCTTCAGAGGAAGGCTGTGAAATAAACCCTCTGAGTGAAGCTTGCCAAGAGAACCTATGATGAGGGGCACCATAAGTCAGTATCTGCTTGAAGACACATAACCACCACCACCAACAACAACAACAACAACAAAAGCCACCTATCAGTAATATTAAAATCAATTTAAAACATGCATCATCATCATCATCATCATCATCATCTTTTTAGCAAAAGTAAGAAAACAGAACAGTGTGTACCATAGTTATTAAAAGCCCTTTCAGTTTCCAAAAGCCTTTCCCAACACCTTGCCTTTAAGGATATCCTCCCCCCACAAGAAGCCAAGCCTTGGTGAAATGGGCTGCTCTGCTTTAGCCAACAGATTCTGGGGAATCAGCAACAGTCTTGTGACTATTTCTCCTGAGTGGGTTTCCACTGGCTGTACCCTTATGCTGCAAGGCAGGATCACATGTGCCACACAGTGGGCATAATCCTACAATGATCTTATCAGAATCCTATCAGTGTGTACACATAAATGTGGCTTATGCACATATATCTCTTTTTGGACAGGGTCCAGAGCTGTGGTGTTATTAAGGCCGGTGTCACCTGGTGCAGTTTGGCCTCTCTGCATCCCCTTAGTGCCACCACTGGTCCAGAGGGATATTTTATCAGGGGACCACTGAATGCATTGGATGTTGTACTGAACTAAGATCTATTATCTTGCCATTTGTGCCCAATCCAAAACCTCCCCTCCACTACTGTCAGGCCCAGGAAATGCACCTTACTGGTGGTCAGGGGAGGGAGGAGGGAGACAATTCAGAGAAGGAAGAAGTGGCTGGTCCTGAGGGGAGGGGAAGGCCATGAACTCCATCTGTGAGCACACCCTAATTTCTTCCACCTTCTAGCCCAGACCAGCTGCATCTTTCTCCTCTAAATTGACTCCTCCCCTTCCCTTCCCCATCATTAAGAATCAGACACATTGAAGCTTGGCAGTTAACAGGGCTGAGTGAGGGAGGCATGGAATTGTGTGGATGGAGCTTTATGTTCCTCCCTTTTGTTGTGGGGTCTTAACCAGTGTGTTCTGCACCTCTTAAACTGGCCTGTTACCCTAAGGTGTAATAGTGAGATTTAACCCATTCTCACTATTGGCAGTCC
This sequence comes from Gambelia wislizenii, assembly GCA_030847615.1. NCBI lineage: Eukaryota > Metazoa > Chordata > Lepidosauria > Squamata > Crotaphytidae > Gambelia > Gambelia wislizenii. The sequence continues at coordinate 62,630,596 of JAUMIR010000005.1, read as the reverse complement.
ACTCAGTTTCTGTACATGGAATAAGGGATGGGATGCCATCTTGTTCTTCAGGTCAGGTAGTAAAACATCTCAGGCCATCCCTTCCTCGGCTAAATTGTGAGTACAGCTAAAACGGACCACAGGCAAGTCTAGAAAGAGAGAATACAAAGAAAGTGAACTGAATAGTGTCTAACTGTTTAAAACTGACACTCTTGACTTGGAAGACTTACTAGATTTCTTTTGTCTTGAGGAATGCATACAGTAGAATTTAAAAAGCAAACTTGTGAGAGAATACTGAGAGGATAACAAAAGAATGACAAGAGTAGAAAGTGATTCAGTGAACAAAGAGAAAGTTAAGTGGTTTGTGACGGGCTGTGTGTGCTTTTAGGAGAATTGATCATTCTTACCTGATTCTGTGTGAACAAGGGGGAAATGCATTAAATGTTGAGGTATATTTGGGAGATACTAATGCATCTTGCTGTCTTCTGTATGTATGTTATTCCTTTAAAATGTAAGTGATTTTTTAAAAGTCCATACTGATTTTTCTGGCCTTTATTATGCTTACTCCCTGACATGGTTGCTGTTCCCTGAAGGAGCATTACTACCTCCCCCCACCTTTTTTTTTTAAGAGGAAAAGAAGGCTGATAGCTCTCACATCTCCAGCACAATGTCAACATTTTTATACATCCACTCTTTTTTCACAGCACGAAAGTCAAAAAAATTGGGCAAGTTAAAAGGAATCCACGAAGAACCACAGCAGCAGCAGCAACAACAGCAGCAGCAGCAGCCACCTCCCCAAAGTCCAGAAGAAGGGACTACGTATATTGCGCCAGCAAAGGAGCCTTCTGTAAACACAGCCCTTGTTCCTCACTTGTCTGCAGTTTCACCAGCACTTACTCCTTCACCTGCCATGGTCCTAGAGAACATTGAACCTGAAATTGTATATGCAGGATATGATAGCTCAAAGCCAGATACAGCAGAACACCTACTCTCCACTTTAAACCGTCTTGCTGGCAAGCAGATGATTCAGGTGGTAAAATGGGCAAAGATACTTCCAGGTAAGAGTATATTATAACCTTATACTTGTAAAAGTACAGTTTTAATTATAGTTCTCAGGAACCCCCAGCCAGCTAGACCAAACTAACTAACTAACTAACTTAAACAAAATCCTCTGTATTTAAAGGACATTCATTTAATATGTTCTGTATTTCCCAGCCTCTGAATTTATAGCATGTTGGTTTAATATAGACATTTTGGCTTTATCTTTGTGCAAAAAAAGTTGTTGATAATACTTCATTTGTATCAAGATTTAATTAGTAGCTTCCTGTTTTAAGCAGTAGGCCACTGTGTGCTTGGAATGGAAATTGAACTAGGTAATTATCTTGAATAAACAGTGAATAAATATATTTTCCATGAACTGTAGCCTAAATTAAAAAAAATATTGATAAGAATACATGAAAATTTAGCATGTGACGTTAAAAATTACAACCCAGGAGCCTTTCTTAGAACGTCATATTCTTCTCTATAAGGATCTTTCTTCATATTTTCATAACTCTTTAGGCACCCCAGTCTTCAGTTATTAATCTGAACTATGGGGCATAATGTCTCTGACCTGGAATCTGTATCAGATGCCAGCATTTATCTATGGATGCTATGAAATTATTAAAGACTACACTGCCTCTAAACATATGCCAAGTGGATTTTCCTTGTTATTGACTATGAACCAGCATGGTGTAGTGGTTTGGGCATTCAACCAGGACTCTGGAGACCAGGGTTAAAATTCCCATTTGGCCATGAAAACCTACTGGGTGACCTTGGGCAAGTCACACAAACCCCCTCTGAACAAATCTTGCCAAGAAAAACCTGGGATAGGGTTGCCATAAGTTGGAAACGACTTGAAGGCACACAGCAGCAACAACAACATTCATGGCATGCTCCCTTATACATCAGGGATAAGGGTGCAGAGTGTCTCACTAGATATTAAGTAGGTTGCATTTTCCCAGAGATTAGTAATTAGCAAACATTAATAAGATTAAGCCCTCTTTTGCCTTCCACTAACCAATCACAAAACAAAGCATGCTGGAATGCAAGATACCAGCATGAGAAGAAGCATGTGCTAGAACAACCAGAGACTTTTTACCATTTAAGAGAGCACTGCTTCTAAGTACTTCTAGGCATACTGTCTACTTTACCCTAAATTAAGAGTTGCATATTTCAGTCAGAACTTCTTTTCCTAAATTAAGTGATTCCATGTCTTTAAAACACTATATCTTTCACTGTTAAGAAATGATTTTAATAAACTGTATGTTGCAAAGGCACTGTGATTTAAGTTTCAAACGTGGACTGGCAAAGTAGTTAATGTGGAATATCATTGATATTTATGTTTTTTAAAAAATGTATTCTTGTATTCTTCAGGTTTCAGAAATTTGCCTCTTGAGGACCAAATTACTCTAATCCAGTATTCTTGGATGTGTTTGTCATCATTTGCCTTGAGCTGGAGATCCTACAGGCATACAAACAGCCAGTTCCTCTATTTTGCTCCTGACTTAGTCTTTAATGAGTAAGTTACCTTTGAAAAAATTATTGCTTTTTCAAAGAAAGAGGAAGTAGAGCACTGTTAAACTTGAAGTGCATAGATGCAAGTCCTGTGATACAAATATAGCTACGGAAGAAAGAGCACATTGAAACAGCTTTCTGATAACCATTCTCCCTATTCATCTATTTGATTTGTATCTGCCATTTTGTGGAGCAGTGTTTTCAAAGCACCAGCATTCAGCTGGCTTTGGCTTAAACTGACATACAAACTAGATTAACAGGAAGCATTCTGTTTTGGTATCCACTGTAGCAAACATCTAAACTGCTAGTTTTTCTATGCCCATTCACGGAAGTAGTTCCTTCACTAGTAGTACACAACTGGTGTTTTCATTGCCATTTTTCATTATCTTTCTTTGCAGTCTTGAAAGCTGCTGAAAAGTCTTAATGAAAAATACCTAGCTTTATATTAGTCTCACGATGATTGAAGAAATTACTCATTCCTGTTTCAATTTAAATTTAAAGTGTAAAGCCTTGTCCACATTGAGTCTACAGACTGAAACAATATTGTTCTTAAGTCACATTGGCAGTGATCTTTTCTTGATGTTTAGTATGGCAAAAGCAGTATATATGTTCCACTGAAAATGATGACAAATGGTGTAATTAGTCATTTTCATTACATCCTAAAGCAGGGTTGGCAATTATGCTGCTTGGCAGAGTTGTTGAACTGCAACTCTTAGCAGCCCTATCCAGCTTAGCCAATCATGAGGAATGCAGGGAGTTGTAGTCCAGTGACTTCTGGTACTTTGACTAGCCCTAATCTAAAGCCTTTTGCATGTTTGTACCACAAAACAAGTGCTCAGCTTTTAAGCTCATGTGAAGAAGCTGTCCTAGCTTGGAGCCTTAATGCACTCTGAAGAAAAGCCTCAAGGCAGCAGGAACATTCTGTCTTCCTTGCTGCCTTACCGCATGGCATCACTGTTTTTTAATTCCAGTTCTGTAAGGGACCAAGGTAAAACCATGCCTTTTTGCTAACTAAAACACACACACACACACACACACACACACACAGATTTACAAAAAGGTGTGGTTTTAGCTCAGTCCCCCACAGGACTGGAACTAAACAAGGCTGGAAGAACAGCGATGTCATGTGATAAGGCAGCAGGAAAGACTTAATGTTCCTGCTGCCTTGCTCCTTTTCTTCAGCATACGGCAGGGCTCTTGGAAGAAATTTTAACTCTTTTTTCACTGAATATCAGTCCTACATGCTGTATCTATCACAAATGGTGATTGTAACCCCTTGACAGCATTAAGAAACAGATGGAAACCACAGTGCTGGGGGAGCAGGGATTTCTTTATTCTGCTGCACCATTTTCCTGATGTATGATTACCCTCCAGTTCTCTTAGTGGAAATGTACAGGTAGTAGAGCAAACATCTGGTGGGGATGGGAAAAGTTTGCTGCAGAATGGTGCAAGGGGAAGAATGAACTCTCCTTCTCCTAATGTGATAATTTTTAGTCCAGTCCACCTACAACCTTCAGCACTGACTACTGAACTGCTAATAGAAACACTCCCTGATGAATTCTTTCTCCTCAGCCCTCTGTGTTGATTCCCCACATTACAGAAAGACAGTGTTTACCCAGTTATGTAGTGTACATTCTTTTACATCTAGCAGCATCCCTTTCATATGGAATTTTGCTCTTGCAAGTTGGGAGCAAGGAGATGGTTGCTAAAGGAACAAATGTGTGCCACACCTGCAAGCATACATTTCATTTCATTTAAGCATTCTAGATACAGAAGTAAACATAGCTCATTTTTGAATGCATGCATAAATCTAGACTTCCATGAGATACAAAAGAGATTGATGCATTAGAAGTATTTAACATCATATTTTAAAATAGATTTGTTGGGTTCATTTATTGCAGTGGGCCTTAGTTCCAAGTAATGTATTTAGGATTGGAATATAATTCTATTTGAAATTTAAATACTCATTACTGGGTTGTGGATTAATGGCTAATTACTGAATTCAGTATCATAAAAAAAAAAAGGTTGAGCAATTCCAAATCTTTCTTCTTGACGAAAGTTATCCATTAAGCTGCAGGTTGTATGTTCTTAAGAAAAAATGGCCTCTGTTTAGTTTTTATCTCTCTCGTCTTGTGCTGGATTTTTTGAAATTATATGAATTGTTACTGTCGTGCTTTTTCATATAACATACATGTTTTGTTTTAAATCCAGATGGGTTTGAAGTTATGACGCTCTTATGTCTGTGTCCTTTCAGTTGTTACAGCTGATTTTTTGTTGTTCTTCTCTTAAAACTTTTTAATCTCCCAAGTCTTTGCAGACCCCCTGTGAGGGCATTCAGCCCCCTGGGGTCCACGGACCAAAGGTTAAGAAACACTGCTGTAGAAGGAGTCCGTTTGTTATTCTTTAAGCCCTTTATTAGCCAAATATCCCCTTGATATATATAAAATGAAATCTCATGGAGCGCCAGTGTGGTGCAACAACTAGAGTGATCTACTGAGAGATGGGGAAGCAAGGATCCATATCCCCATTGAGTCATGAAACACAAGTCACTCTCTTTCAGATGATAGGGTTATTGTGAAAAGCAGAGAGAAGAACAGTGCCTTGTGCTTATTGGAGGAAAGGTAAGATATAAACATTTGTTATTGTTGTGTACCTTCAAGTTATTTCTGACTTACAGCAGCACTAATGCAAACCTATCATGGGGTTTTCTTGGCAAGATTTGTTCGGAATAGGTTTGCCTTTGCCTTCCTCTGAAGCTGAGAGTGTCTTTCCAAAAGTCACCCAGTGGGGTTTCCATGGCTGAGTGGGGATTTGAACCCTGGTTGCCAGAGTTGTAATCCAACTCTGTAGCCCAAAACACTACACTATGCTGGCTCCTGGTTATGAATGTAATAAATAACTAAAAGAATATTATTTCTGCTATCAACATTTCAGTATTAATCACATGTTATAACTAATAATAGTAATAGTAATATAAAAAACTGAAATTTAATGAAAAGGAATACCATGTTCAAACTAGTACAGTGTGTTTTTCAGTGTCAGATTAAAGCAGTCTGCCCAGACATAGAAAACTGTGACATAGTTCAATGGGCAGGAGGCATCTTTTCAGTTTAAATATGTTATACCAGGATTTTGCAGCCAGGGTTCACTGGAACTATAGGATTCAATAAGAGATTGGTAGGGTTTCTGTGAGAGATTGTGACTGGGGGAAAATTGTGTAGGGTTTGGGGTTTTTTTTTTAGGTGTTGGCATAATTATTTTTTGAGACCTGAGAACTGCAGATTTTTCAAGTATTCCTTCAGGGTAAAAAAGTTGAGAAAGGCTGTGTTATATATACCCTTATTGAATTTTGCCAGCAGGCGAAGACATTTTTGTTTAAGCAGGCTTTTAATATACAGTATAAGCAGGAGGGCTCTTTATTGTATGTTTTGTGTATCTTTTAAAACTTCTGCTTATTGTTAAAATGATTTTAAAATGTTTTAGGTGGTGATTTTAATTGCTTTAAATTTTATTGTAATTTTTTTTTACTTGACTACCACTGGAAGCTGCCTCATTCCACTTTGGGAGAAAGGTGGCATATAAATGAAATCAATCAATCCTTCAATCAAAAAACCAAATATAAACAGAATCGGAAAGCAGGTTGAGTAGCTAGTTTCAGCTTGTTAGGAATAAGTAAGTGTCTTGGACTGCTAGATTCAGCTCTGCCAGTGAACACATAAATTGAAATGAGCAGATAATTGGCAGTGCTGAGATCCAGACATATTTTTAATTAATGATTTACAGCACATTTGGTCTTAGTTATAGCTGGGATTTTTAAATTTCTTTTTCCAATTAATTTTATGTGTTTTCTGGTTGAATATCATGCTCATGAGTGTTTTCTTACTGCATTGTGTGCATCCACTCATGCAATCCTTGCTGAATTTGAGAGCAATGGGTTATAATTGTACAACACACTGTTAAGCTACTGCTACCTCTGTGTGACCTTTTAGCTCCTTCAGCTTGTAATTCCACCTGATATCCTGACTCTGTGTTAACTGTTAGGGAGGACCTAATACAAAAGGCTTCATTTTCAAATATATCTGACTAGCTTTAATTGTACAATTTTACAGGAGGAAATAATTTTCTGTAATTGTTATAGCATTTAATGGATTACTGTTCTGCTGTTTTCATCGAGCATTTGTTATATTATCTTTTGTACTGACAGTGGTTTAGTTTTCAGTCTATTTATCTCATAGAGCCTTTTTTTTAGGAAGCCTTTTTTAAAAAAAAAACTCAACAAATCACTACCACCTCTGTTTTTTAACTGATTAACCAGATTATTTTTAAAAAATAGTATGGGAAAAGGGATGCAGTATGTGATCTTCTTAAAGAATCAACCATGTATTGTGAAGTTGAAGGCTTTCACGGCCGGCATCGATAGATTTTCCTTGGGGTTTTTTTTTCGCGCTGTGAGCCCGTGTTCTGGAAGAGTTTATTTCTGACGTTTTGCCTGCATCTGTGGCTGGCATCTTCAGAGAATGGTTGGGTAGGAGTGGCAGGGGTTATATACTGTGAACCCCTGTTGGAGAGGATAGATAAAATTGTGTATTTGACTGGCTAGTTTCTGGGTGGAGATATGCAAGTAGGATTAGGGTCTGTTTGGCTAATGGTTAGCTAATGGTCCATTGTCTGCTGGAAATCCACCTGTCCCTGGATGGAGTTCATTTGTAAGTGCTGAGTTTTGATTTTGATGTTTTTCAGGACTGGTAGCCAGATTTTGTTTACTTAAAGGATTTTTTCTTTCCTGTTGACGTTGTCCAGGAGTTTGTGGATTTCAATAGCTTCTCTGTGCATTCTGACATGATAGTTGTTGGCCTGGTCCAGGATTTCAGTGTTTTTAAATAACTTTTATGTCCAGGTTGGTTTATAACATGTTCTGCTACTGCTGATTTCTCTGGCTGGCCCAGTCTGCAGTACAGTCTGCAGTCTGCAATACAACCATGTATTGTTGATAATATTATCCCATATTTATCCCATTCTCTAAATTTCCTTTCCAAAGACATAGAGTTGATGGGAATATGGAAAAAAAATAGTTCAAAGTGCACATAGCCTCTGGGTGGATATTTTTGTTTATCTATTAAATATAGCTATACACGTTCAGTAGAGATTAGCCCAGGACTCCTATAGAGGAAAGCAGATGGAAGCATTTTTAATAAACTGTTCAATTATCAGTCTCCCCATTGAACTATTGAAAAATATAACCTTTCATAGTTCCTTGCAAAGTGGGATATGTGTATGTGTGTGTACAGGGTAAATCTTCAAAAATTTAAAATTATTAAAAAGTAGTTGACACAAAAATTGCTCTACTGCAAAATGACCTATCCATCCCAGGGACAGCATCCTTGTGTGGAGAATACATTAAGTCACCTTAGTCCATTCATGGATATAACAAACCTAGCATCAGTTTTCACGTTCACAGTGGTACCTTTACAGCTGATGTAGGTAAGGAAATGACTTCTGGATATATTACAGAGATAAAACAAAGGTTTACCCATTACATAACCTGCTGTGTACATGTGCTTAAATTACAATTGATTCTGGATGTAACATACAGATCAAGTTTTCACCATGTGAGTTATCCATCAGTTTTAATGGAATGTGCTGGGAATTATTGTATCTACTCTGATGGGTGTAGTTTTTCTACCAGTTTGATGAGAGTGTTCCATGACAGAGATGACTGAATTGCAGCTCTGTTGTACAGCACAACCCCTGTATCTGCAGGACTGGTACCTGTGGATTCACTTACCTACATCTGAAAAAATATGGTCTCTCTAGGCAATTTTAGGTCCTCCAGTGCAATTCTATGGTGCTTCTGCTGGAAGTTGACCATAGAGTTGAGCTGAGTACATAGAGATTCCTAAAGAGATGTTCTCTCTAAGAATTTCTAGGTCTTCCAGCTCACCTCTATGCTATGCTTGTTATCAGAAGTTGTTCATTTCAATAGGGTTTGCTATTATCTGTGGCTTCCAGTTTCAACATTAAGTCTAGGAACATATCCCCCCCAGATAAGAGAGTCATACTGCAAATGGAAATTGTTCTCATTAGAAATTGGAAAATAAAGGTTAAGCAAAAAAAAGGAGGGGGGACATTGAATTGGAATACAGGAGCAGAGCATGCACAATGCTTTTTCTTCACCTAGCCAATGAAAAGATGATAACCTTTGGTGGCTCATAAAGCACAGATCAACTGGTGAGCCAGGGATGAGAGGCAAGCAGGCCATAGAGTCAGGTTATGTGTTTCTTTACCATCCCGACAGAAGCCCACTGCTGGCAGAATGTTCAGTGCCACCAAGCTTTCACTACATGCATATCTGTGGCCTTGTCTATATGTCTATCTACCCCATCTTGGAGCCATGCAGTCCATACGATGCAGGGCTTTTGCCCCCAGGCAGTCCTGCTGATGCCCAGGGCAAAGATTGGGCAAAGATAGGGCAAAGCCTATTAAACAGCTTCAGAAAATACCTGTAGAAAACCTCTTCATCAAGGAAAAAACAAAGCGGATCAGGCCCTGTGGGACCATAGGAGTCCCTACCAGCACACTGGCTCCTACCTGGAGCTGCCACCGCTTCAGCCTGCATCACATTCTCTGAAGCCAGGAAGGTGTCCTGCAGCATGTGACCAAGCATGGTCATATGCAGCGGGCCTTGATCACATGCTGTGGTTCCCCTTCCTGGCTTTGGAGAGTGTGACACAGATAGAAGTGGCAGCAGCTGAAGAAACAGATCAGTGTGTCTGTGTAGACTCCCGCCAGTTTCGTGAAGGTAACAAGGGAGCAATGGGCCTGATGTGCCCTTTGGTGCTCTAAGTGGCATTGTCTCCTCTACCACCTCCTAAAGGACCCAATGCTTGTTTATCTATTTCTCAGATGTGGTGGGTGGGATTAATGCTGTATCAAATCAGCAGGCACAGCAGTTCTCTGCTGGACTCCACTATCTCTGAATTGATACATTATAGGACATCTCTGCAATAGCTTTTTTAGTGTAGTCTGTCCCTGAACTTCTCTAACTTGTGTGGGGCACTTAGTATTCTGGTCTTGTGAAGGTGGATATGATATATAATTAGCACTAACTCAAACTTTCAAGCACATGGGCCATTGAATTCTAAGCAAACTGCTACTGAAAGAGATGTTTCTTCTGTAACGGAAATAATAGTAATCAAACACCAGGGTCATGAGAGTCTTCGAAGCTGCTGGAACATCTTTATGGAATAAATTGGTAGTGTAAGGTTGAGTTTTATAGGTGATATAAAAGATGTTTTCATTATGTGATCAAGATATTGAGGCAGTGTGTTAGAGCTACTTTAGAGGAGTATTTGGGCAGTAAAAAGAGACTGAGAGTTTTCTAGTCCTTTAAAATAATATAAGGGCCACCCAGTAACATAATGAATGTAAGGTGTTTTTTCTAAAATGTTTGTTTGTTCTAAAGCACAGTGCAGATACACTAGAGGTGTTATGAACTAATACGTGGTACTTAAGAAAGCAGGAAGTTGATCCCAAAGGAGTAAAATAATAAGGATAAGTCCAAGAGACAAAATCTGGATGTAGATTTCTTCTGCAATGCTATTTTAATAAAGAATGTGAACATATATGACAGCTACCGTATATTCCAGCGTATAAGACAACTTCTTAACCTTCTCAAAGGGGGTTGTCCTATACTCGGGAATAGGACTCCCCATCATGGCTTTCGAAGGATGGGTGGTGGCTGTCTGGGGGGAGGTTTGCCAGTACACGCCCTTCCCGAAGTCGCGATGGGGAGCCCTATTCACCCCTCCGTACCCCCCCCCCCGAAGCTGTGATCGGGACCCCAATTGCAGCTTCGGGAAGGGCGAGTGGTGGCTGGAAAGCCCCCTCCTCCAGTCACCAGCAACCTGCATGGGGAGGGAGGGAGCCTTGCTGGGTGGGAGGGGGTCTTCTCCATGACTCAAGTCACAGAGAAGATCCCCCCAACGAGGCTGCAGGGGAGAGCCTTGCTGGGTGGGGAGGGGGTCTTCTCTGTGACTAAGTCAAGGAGAAGATTCCCCCCTGCCCAGCAAGGCTGCAGGTGGCAGGGAGAGCCTTGCTGGGTGGGGAGGGGGTCTTCTCCATGACTATGTCACGGAGAAGATCTCCCCCACCCAGCAAGGCTGCAGGGGGTGGGGAGAGCCTCGCTGGGTGGGGCGATCTTCTCCATGACTGTCACAGAAAAGACCCCTCCCACCCAGCGAGGCTGCACGCAAGGGAGAGCCTCACTGGGTGGCGAGGGGGTCTTCTCCGTGACTAAGTCATGGAGAAGATCCCCCCCCAGCAAGTCTGCACGGGGGGGGGACCTCGCTGGGCAGGAGGGGATGAGCCTCTACCCAGCCAGGCAGTCATCCCCCGCCGATTCCTCAGCCAGGAAGGGTGGCTGGCTGGAGGGGGGGGGAAACTTTCCAGCCACCAGCTGCCCTCCCTGAAACCGCGATCAGGAGTCCGATCATGGCTTCGGGGTGGGTGGGTGATGGGGGTCATCTTATACAGCAAGTATATCCCAAACTCTATATTTTAACTTAAAAGATGGGGGGGGTCGTCTTATACGCCCAGCTGTCTTATATGCCAGAATATATTTTGCTGGGAAATTCATTTCCTAGATATACAGTTCCAGGCCGGTACCCACCCAAATTTTGGGTTTCTGTCTTTGAATCCTTTGTGAAATCATCCTTTTTCAATTAAAGACTGGATGTGAGAGAATCTATGTGATACAGTATTAAAAGATAGGATGGCTTTGTGATCTAGAGATAGGTGTGTGTATGGGGGGGGGAGTTAATAGTGACAGGAAGATTCTAGCTTTTCCTTGATATTCAGAATAGTAACGTTTGGATGCCCTTTGATCTATCTGTATGGCCAAATCCACACTACACAAATAATCCACTTTGAAACTGGATTATTTGCCATGGCTCCTTCCTCTTGAATCCTGGGGTTTGAAATTTTACAAGGTCCTTATCCTTCTCTGCCAAAGAATGCTGGAGCCTCACCAAACTACAAATCCCAGGATTCCATAGAATGGACCCATGGCAAATAATCCAGTTCCAAACTGAATTATTTGTGTAGTGTGGATGTGGCCTATATCTATTCCTTTATTCAGCAGTGCTGGCTATAAGTGCTTCTCATTCCATTCTTTTTGAGAAAGCTGTATTTCCTCCCCTCCTCTGGAGCTTTTCAGAAAAAAAAAAGATGTCTTACCCCCTGCTTAGTTTTTAGGGCAATCATAATGCAAGCCTTGCTCCAATGCATGTGGAACAGCATTTCATTCCTGATAGCAAAATGTGACAGCAAGATGCTGTTGTAGCCTCTTAATAGAACTAAGGGGGAGAAAGGTAGAGAAGAATTGGAAAACATTCATGAAAAGCTGGATATCTCTGTGAGAGGAGTACAGTGGGTCCACTGTATTCAATGCACTCAGGATCTGCAGATTCAACCCACTGCAGATTCAAACGTACAGTACACAATACATTTGAATCCATGGTGGAGAGCACCCCAGCCACCTGCTTCTGCCTTTGAGGTGATGGAGTTCCTTTGCAAAGCAGAGGAAGATGGTTGGTGAGGCTTGCCACTGCTTCCGCTGCTGCCCTGTCCCATTTTTAATAGGTACTTATAAGCCTCTCCTCACATTCACAACCCTCACAAGAGAAACTCATGAGACTTGCAGAGAGACTGCAAATGTGAAGTGAGGCTTATAAGTTCCTATTTAAAGTAGCATGGGGATGCCAGCCACTCACTTCTGTCTTGCAAAGGAACCCCACTGCCTTGAAGGCAGAAGTGCGCAGATGGGATACTCCCTGAAGATGGCGGAGCCAGAAGAAGGCATGCAGCCTGGGGCTTGCCACCATTTCTGCTGCTGCCCTATGCCATTTTTAATAGGGACTTGAGCATGCACTTTTTGGCTATCTGTGGGGTGTCACAGAACCAACCCCTCATGGATACCAAGGGCCCTCTGTATTGGGGTATCTTGATGTTTCATGCATTTAAAGAGAATGTATGTGGGTTGCCATTTATTGAGTGTTTCTCTGATAGACAAATAAACCTGGACATAGTGTAAGGGAGTTGGGTTGCTCATTGCCCAGTGTCATCATGGCTACTATCTCTGCCCACTAGTAGATACCTGTGAGATATGTACAACTATTTATCATACAACAGTTTCCATTACAGTGGGTGTGGACCCAACATCTGAACTCCCTGAAACATGAACAACACTTGTGGTTTTATTGAAAGGCTTCAGTTCAGACTTGGACATAGTCGGCTTGTCTAGATGAGAAGATACAATTTGGATTGCTGTGCATTAATGCAGATTCACAGCAGCATCCATTTGTCTCCATAGTTTTTTGGCAAAATCATTGGTATGCAAAGCTATCCATGTTTGAAGTTCACATGCAGCCTTGCCTGTGACTCAAGATGGTAGCCAGGAATGAATTACTCAAGTTATTATTCTCCACAAGTTGTTACTGATGCACAGTATTTTTTAAAAAAATACTAAGGTGTGCAAGTGTGACCTTCCACACTTAAAAAAACTGTTTGGTTGCATTAGTACAGTGAAAAAGCACACAATCAATACTGCAAAACTCCAAAATGGTGCTTCTGGCTGATTTATTGCTGATAAGACCACCCCCTGCTCACGTCCGACCAATCAGCTTTCTACTTCCGCTCTTATCTAGGAATGTGCTGCAATGCTTATCAGTTGTCCAAATGGGCATTAATGTGCATTTCCGTGCATTTATAGAAATATTCAGGGAAACTTGTGAAGCCTTTTCCCATGCGTTTTTTTTTTTTTTTAAATTTTTGGGGCCCCTCCTTCCAAAAATGGCAAATCACTGCAGGATTTCATTGGGACAAATGGTATTCTCCTTGAATTCTATGAGGCGTTTTTTCACTGTCTAGATAAGGTGTGGATCAGGTACTTTGACAACTAGTAGACTTAACTTTACAACTTGAAGACATCACACCTTGTAGACTTGTTTGAATGTTTAGTTCCTACAAACTGTGGGACATAGCTTGCCCCTTGATGGGGAAAGGTCATCAGTGCTTTAAGTGTCTGTACTGGTTTCTGGCGACCACAGTGAAGTTACTGACTTTGATCTGCATATCCTCAAGGAGTCATACAGCAAGCATCCTTCCTCTAGTCATATATTTATGGCTGGTGGGAAATATGCTTCTAATGTTTTTTCTTTGCATCATGGAGAAATCTTACAGCCAAATAGTGAGGGTTTTTTGGTAGCTGATCCCTAGCACTGGTTGTTGTTCATGTCTGAGCACAGAAATATATTTTTTCTAGTTTGCCTGTATTCTTGTAATTTTATAAATCTGCCAACATTTCGCTGGCTTCAAGTATGTTTTCTTCCAGTAATCTAGAGACATGGGCAGTCACAAAGTCACAAAGTTTGTTCTCTTTCTCTCTCTCTTTCAATCTGTCTCTCAAATAATATCTAAATGCCTAAGGCTTTTTTTTCTTGTTACAAGTAATACTACCACAGCCCACCCCCACCCCCCCATGGAGAAGTTTTTTTTATTATTACTGATATTTATGATTGGTGACAGATGGATAAATGAAAGTTAAACTGAACTGCTTAATTTCCTTTTTTTAGTAGGGAGAATCACAGAGTTTTCAATATAGTACATGAATTATGGCTGAATAGGTGGTCATCATATACCAGAGTTTGGAGAAGATTATTTCTGGACTACATCTCCCAGAACCACCCAACCAGCATGGCTTCTTTTCATGCTTTGGGGGGGATTCTGGGAGTTGTGATCCAAAACAGTATTTTTGCCCAGGTTCTGCTATATATTCCTCCTCCTCATCATCAGTCATTGATAAGATAGTATAAAACTGTGAACAATTGTCTTTCAAATGTGTTCCTTTCTTTTTGCTTTCAGTACTCTGTTCAAGAAGTGATAACTAAATTCTAACATAAACATTCATAAGAGCAAATGATTCATTTATTTGTAACACAGATTTATTCCAGAGCCCAATTTGCTATATTTCCAGGAAAACAGTTATCATTCCCTACTTAGAAAATGGAGGTTATTGGAGGTGGCTAGCATTAATGTTATCCATTTAGAGATCTGTACTGACAATCACTATTTTATCTAGTTCTCATATTCACTTTAATACGTAGGTGTCCTTCTTACATTAAGCTGTTAACTTCTTGATAGTTCATTCTTCACACATCTGAAAGACATAATGAAGTAGTGAACTTAACCACTCATTTCCCTTATTTCTTTCCTCTTCTTTTATATTTGCACAGAAAGATGTAGAAATAAGGGATTTTTGCCATAGAAGTTTACCTTTTAAGTTGCTCTTTAGATTTTTATTAAAATAATAATAATATTTGGATACCTTTTACTATTGCTGATGCACAGCTTCACCAGGATGTAAAATGTCATTTGGCACCTCCTTTCCAGGTTCTTAATACAAGTTATGAGCACTTTCACTTTATAATGTTAGTGGTTACAAGGTTTTTGCTTCCAATCAGAAAAACAGAAATCTGAATCTAGTATTTGTAATGTATTTTGACATTAAAGTTGATGTCAAAACTTGAATACATTTTCTGTTTGGGATTATTCCTTTTTAAATTTCCTGACTTCATTTGGGAAATACACTGATGTTCCTTGTTCCACTAAAGCAATTTTTGATTTTGTCATTAAATATATATTTTTCTTTTCCATCTAAAACCAAAGAATCTGTTCTATTTTTAAATTAATGTCTGCCTGTGGTAATGGACTGGTTGAGGACAAAACAAAAAACAAACAAACAAACAAAACCTGAAGCTCCATCTAAACAAAACAGAGCGGCTTCTACTTACTTGAAAGGCAGATCAACAGATGGGATTATACTTCCCTTGAAAACTCAGGTTTTGAGTAGAATTACACACACCTTGAAGACTAAAGGTGCACAGTATAGGTATACTGGCCTGATCCATACTACACAAATAATCCAGTTTGATACTGGATTATTTGCTATGGTTCCTTCCTATTGAATCCTGGGATTGGTAGTTTTACAAGGTCATTAGACTTCTCTGCCAAAGAGTGCTGGTGCCTCACTATACTACAAATCCCAGGATTTCATATGAAGGAGCCATAGCAAATAATTCAGTTTCAAACTGGATTATTTATGTAGTGTGGCTGTACCCCATTTAGCTCTGAACATGTGTACTCAAGTATGAGGCTAATAGAGTGTGTTTCAATAGCTGAGGCTGGCTGCCTTTGTTTCTGGGCATTGGCAACACATGCTTTAGCTACATCTCATTTGGACTATTCTAATGTGTTCTATGTGGAGCTCTCTTTGAAAACTATTTGGAAGCTTCAGGTGTTCCAGAATGCTCTGGCCAGACTGTTCACCAGATTTACAGGAATCATGTGGCTCCTTTTTCTTACATCAATAGAAAGTTCTTTTTATGATGTTGAAAGCCCTATGCAATTTTGGAGCCTTGCTGTTTGAAAGGCTGCATTCTCCCATGCAAGCTTGATTTTCACATTTTCAGGGAAAGCTTCTCTCTGCCCCACTGCCATTGGAGGTACAATTGGTAGGGGTGTAAGAGAAGGGCTTCTTGGTGGAGGCTTTTGGGAACTCCCTGCCAAATGAAGCTCTGTTGTTTCTGTTGCCTTTCTCCTGGGAGGCAGAATCTTTAATTTGCTGGCTTTATCTCATTGCTGAGGTTTGTATTTTGTTGGGAGCTATTGTGGTTTTTTAAAGTTTTGTTTTAATTGGCTTGCTTATATGTTTTTCTTTGATTACAATTTTGGTTTTAATCTGTCTTTTCTAGTACTGTTAACTGTGCAGAGTGTCATTTTCTTTTTTGTCCGAAATTTTAAAAATAAATAAAGATTTAAGTAATGAGTGGCAAGAGATAGGGAAGGCAGGGAGAATCTCACTAACCAGCTTGTATACAGCTATCTGTTGGACTACGAGTCTGGAGACCAGGGTTCAAATCCCAGCTCAGCCATGAAAACTCACTGGGTGATCCTGGGCAAGTCACCCACTCTCAGCCTCAGAAGAACCCATGATAGGTTCACCTTATGGTCTCCATAAATCAGAAATGACTTGAAGGCACACCACAACAACATATCTAGTTTCTGCCCTCTGTCCAATGCTGTGTTAAAACATGTCGGCTGGTGTCCTTTTGGTAAATTACAATGGCGTAAGACAGATTTATGCCATTACCACTTCACTTTTGTCAGAATTCTCCACTGACCATGCAACAACTAACAGCTCTCCTCCAAACTCACTTCTTCCCAGTTGCAACCACCCAGACCCAGCCACTTCCCATTCTGTGAGCAGCATGAGAACAGTAGATAAGTGCCCAGCTATTTTCCTGTAGTTCGAACCTGTCGTGTACTGACTTCTTCAGACACAGTAACTAGCACTTTCAGAATTAAATAGTAAACTTTATTGGTACAGTAATCTAAAGAGCTATCCCTACAATATTGTTGCTCAGAATGTAACTTATTTACAAAGCACTCAGTTAAAAAGTATTTACAATCTAGACAATCTACACAATCTGGTGGGCTAACAGTCATTGGCTATATCCATGATCCCCACTTCCCATTCTCACCAGGAGTGGGCTCATCCCATCCTTCCCATGGCAAAGGCCAGGTGCAAACTTTAAACAAACAGTTACAGACATAGACTATATCCTCCCTTTCCCCAATTAGACTACAGGCTCGTTAGCAAGTACAAAGGAATGGAAACACAGTTAGCCACAAAGCAATAGAACAGAACTGAAGTTGGCAGGAGAAGGTCATGTCTGGGACCGATCCTGACAGATGCAGAGCAATGACATCTTCTACAGGGACCTTTCAAAGAACCGTGGAGGACACTACAGGTGCTAGGGAGCTATATCTTCTGATGCAGGATCACAGCGGATGTTGGAATTGTAGGATTCCTGTATACAACCTTGGCAACTGCTTACAAAAAACATAATAGGAGTTTTGCCAGGTCAAAACAAAGAGTGCATTTAGACCAAAACCCTTCTTGTCATGGTGGCTAGTCAGATAACTCTGGGGAGCTCACAAGCAGGACCTTTCTCACCATTCTCCATCTACTGGTATGGAAGTAAACTTTTGGAAGTAGCATGGGCAATAGCCTTATCATCCATGAATATGTTTAATCCCTAAAAGCCATCTAATTTGATGACTTCCAGAGATGTGTCCCACAGGTATTTCTTTTCGGAGCAATATTTGAACAGAATATTTGAGTGCATTGAAGGTTGAAATTGCAGCTTGAGTGTAAACTGAGTGCTGTCTTCAAACTGTACCTTGAGATGAAGGTCAGAGTATTTACACTGGCACCAGTGTAAGGCTGGTAGTTTCAGTGTTTTGATACATGTTCCCAATTCTTTAAGGACTGATTCAGACTGATTCATTGGTTGAGATGGAAGTTATCAGACAGTCTGTATCCATTCTTAAATTGACTGAATGACTGTTGTGCTTGTCCATGAGGGTAGCTACATAATTGACCTCTAAATTTAGATATGGTTTCTTTATTTTACCAGCAATATTATCCCCACTCTGAATTTAAAAGATTGCAATTCTGTATGCAGAATAAATTATGAAAATCACTACAACAGACCTAGTGTGGCAGAAATGTACATCAAGTTTTTCCTGTGAACCTCTTTCTCTTTTCTTCTTCCCTCTCCCTACATTATGGCCTGTCCCCTCCCCCCAAAGAAACTATGCTGTAAAGTTTAACACTATTGGCTTTTCATTTCAGCAAGGGTGAATGGGTTGGCCAAAAATAGTATGGAAAAGGATCTAGTTAGAAGCTGAACTGATGTGCCCTGAGAAATGCTAGCATTTCTGCTGTTTAACGGGGAGAGATTGTTCAGGCTTCATCATCTTTCACTGAATCCATTGGTACTTAAAAGGGCTTAACCTTGACTGATCATACATCTAAGTGTTTTATCATGTTTACCCAAGTCCTGATTGTAGTCTATAAACAGTTGCTAATGATATAAGAGTACTCCTTTAGGAACAGATTGCTCTAACATATGAATTGCCATTTGAAAGTTGCAGTGAATTTCTATTCTTATCTATGTTTTGCCCTTTTCCTTCCCAGAGAAAGGATGCGCCAGTCTGCAATGTTTGAATTGTGCCAGGGGATGCACCAGATCAGCCTTCAATTTGTTCGCTTGCAACTTAGCTTTGAAGAATATACCATAATGAAAGTTTTGCTGCTGTTAAGCACAGGTAGGTTTGTCAGTTAGTTCCCATTGTGTTAATTGGTAAGTTTGCATATTGTTATAAGCATTGAATCATAGTAACTAAAAAAAAAAACCACATTAAAAGTGGATAATAAGGGTCACAGTTAAGGCTTGGATCTAATATTTTACATTGAGGACCTGCAGCACATTTGGGGGGGAAAAAGAGAGAGAATCAAATAACTCCAGTATTGAATAATACTGTGTAATACAGTGAACATGGGTTTACATATGAAGACTTTGGAAAAGGTTCATAATACAGGTGCAAAAGTGACAAATCATTGAGATCTACAAGATCCCAGATGAAAGCTGGAGTGCACTAGACAGTTATATTGGCCCCTAGTTCTTTTCTGTGCAAAATTCAAATACTCATGCTTCACTGAAAACCCTACATGATGTGGGCTCTGAAAAAAATGCATCCTTGCACATCTGTGTTCCTCTAAGCTCATGCTCAGAGATTGTCTTCCAAATGCCCTTGCCATCATGGTATATCTTTCATTGCCAATGAGATACAGGGCTTTGTAAATGATGGTATCTTGCTTGTGGAATTTTCTTCCAAGGGAGCCTTACCTGGCTGTCAGCCAAAACTCTTTTTTAAAATCCCAACTTTAAAAAAAGTTGCTGGTTGCTAGAATTCTAGAACCTGTGGTTAAACTCCTTCCTTTATCTAGACTCTTATATTGCAGTTCTAAGGGGAGTTTCTTCCCAGGATGTATGTGTTTGTGGGCGATAGCAAGAAGGAGTCGAGTGGTTATCCTTTTTTGCCCCGTGTACTATTTTTTTCTTTAAAATTTCCTTTTCCACTATTCCAGTTGGGCAGGAGGAATAATTGCATTAGCTTCAAATTTGTGCCTATATAGGGAATCCTGCTGAACTAATTGGGCTTGGATCCAATGGATCTTGGATCCCTACTTGCCTTTAGAATGATTTTGGGACCCATTACTGACAGGAGTACAGTTGCTCTCATGGGGCTTCCCAGTGGTGCAACTGGAACCTATAAGGAGGTCATAGGCCTCCCAATAGTAGATGCGGAATTGCACCCTATCTGATTATCACTCACAGCTGGCAGGGGTGTTAGGAATGTCTTTCCCTTCTGCTTTTAAAGGTTTTGGGGTTTTTAAAAGAAATCTATTATTTAGAAAGAGAGAAATATCTGAGCTTCAGTACATTACAGATCTGGCAAAAGAATTCGGGTTCCTTTGTGTCTTCCCCCAAAGTGACCAGAAATCTAGGAATTTTTTCTAAAACTCTTGCATCAAATTTATATTTTTAAACAAGTAACTCTGGCTGAGATTATTTAGGGTAATTATGAGAGTGCAACTACAGCAACAGAGGCAGAAATAGCTGTGGAATCCAGATGAAACTGTCTGGCACAGTTGCAGCAAGGGAAGGAGGGGGAAATCATAGTTGGCAGGAGTGGGAGGAAAAGACTATCAGTTGCAAGCAGCCTGTTCCTCCACAACATGTTTCCTGGGGAGCGTATTTTCAGGGGCAAGGTACCCTAGGGAGGGTGGCCTGGTAAGTTGCCTGTCCTGTGGCAGAGACAGTTGTCTAGGCCATCCTTCTGAAAAAGCCAATACTTTGGAGAAAAAGGCTGCTTGGAACTGGGAGTCTTCTCCCATCCCAGCTACTCCTTTGTGAGCCCAGACAGAATGCAACATTACACATAGCAGATCTTTACACCTGTAGTGTACACCAGCAGGATTACAGCCAAAGAAGCCTTCCACAAACAGACTGCTGGGAAGGGGGCAAGGAAGAGAAACCTCTCATGTGAATAAATTAGTTTTAACAAAGACAATGAACAATTGTTTACAAAACTGTCCAAGGCATGCATAAAGTTTGTTCAAATACCACAGCAGAGATCTTCTTTGCAAAATGAGGCATAGTTCCAAATTAAGCCACCCCTATACTGTGTTATATTATAGACTTCCAAGCTTATTTTCATTGAGTTTTTTTTTAAAATGATTGTTTAATCATGTGACTGGTAGAATTTATTTAGAAACTTGAATGACAGCCACATCAAGAAAGTTTATCTCAATTAACATTAAAAAAAACCCCACACATTACATCTCAATTGTTTTCATGCTTGTCCAAAGCCCACAGAATGGGGAAGATTGCCAGTTGCCTTGCCATATTTAATATCATAATGGGAAGCAACTGGGCATATGTCCAGAAATTCAAAGTTTCAGTTGTGTTGCTCATTATTACAGTTTTAGATATTTAATTCTGACTGATGCTAGTGTAATAATTTTCAGACTTGCCTGTAAAAAGCATTCTTCTAGATTCTGCACAGAATATCTAAACAATATGTATAAAAATGGTTATTCAGTATATGCCTAAACATGTAAGCTTGAAACCCATGGGTCTTCTATACATGCAGCTGTGCACCAACTGGACCATCAAAAACATCCAAGGGATAGGCAGAATTCAAGAAACTTAAGTTCATCATGCTAATTCAATGGATTTGTAAATGCTGACATGTCATGCATATAATGTTTGGATATGTACATGTATATAACCCATCCGTTTGATCTGGTTAAGGTACAGATTTATTTGTAAAGATTGTTGATATGGGTTAGCAGTTTGTTAGGAATGCTTACGTATAAGATGTAACATATAAGATAAGAGATAAGATAAGATGTAAGATATAAGAGACTGAACAAAAAAATTCTACCGTCTATTTGCAACTCTGAAAATTGCTGCAGTTCAGTTGACTAAGGGTGGGGACATTGTACTCATACACAATAGCTTGGCAGTAAAACATATGGCAGTTATCATTGAAATATTATCATGGAACAAGAATACCTGGCTATTGAAAAGGCGGACAAAGTCCTAAGAAATGATGAAATTGTCAGGGGATGATAAGACATGCAATCCCCAGCAGAAGCCCAAAAATTATCTCAGCAGACTCAGTAGCAACCCTTTCCAAGAATACTCACACACAGAGTGTTTGACGTCCAAATAAGCAGGAGGCACTTTTAACTTCAAACTCAAAGAGTTTCAATATATACAAATATTTACAATTCAGGGAGAAACTGCTTCACCAGGCCTCAGCATTCACAGGAAGAAGAGAAGTGAGCTCTGTTCTGAGCCCTCCAATATACACAATTACAGGGCATTGGCTTACGCAATTACATGATCTTACACACCAATAAGAACCCTCCTTCTGTAGCTAAGGTAGATTAGGCAGTTCATGGAGTCAGCCATTATGACTCAGCATGACTCTGCAGTTTGGCCATTTTATAATGGAGTTCAGTCTCTAACTCCTGACAGAAATGCCCTAAGTCTTCTGCCAAGGTACTTCTGAGAGGAGTTGACACAGGGACACACTATTTGGGCAGCTAGAACATATCCTTGTTGCTATTGACAAGGTCATGGCTATATTTCTGGTAATGGAACCATTTTAGGAAAACACAAAACATACATTAAAATTGTAGGTTAAATAAACATGCATGCAGGGGAGTGCCCCTCCCACCCTCTGTTGCCACTCCCTCATTAGTCTCATCATTATATCTGTGGAAGCTCTCCACACAGTTGAGCATGCTGGAGACTCCTTGGATAGAGAAAACTGTCCTCTTCAGAAAGTTGCTCTTCACATGTGGAGGGCAATACCAATGATTGTGGGGTTGGGACAGGGCTAGCACAGTCCCTTTTTTGCATGCTTATTCTTCACAGTTACAGAAAGCCCAAACCAGATACGACTAAGTAAGTTTCTTGTGTTCTATCCTGGCCACTGGGTCCCTGTGCTACTATTGTAGCCATCAGTGAAGACAAAGAATCATTGCGAATGGCAAAACCAAAAGAAATAAGGGGTGGGGGAAAGCAGCTCATTATTACATTGCCAATCAGCAGTCTTGGAAGTGGTGGGGGAAGTCACATCCCAATAATGCCTGTAGCTGAACCAGAGATAAAATCAGCCACTTTAGAGAGGGTTGAATTTTCACCCTTAGGCAATCTCGGTAGGCCGCATGAAGACCATAACAACGATGCCACTCCACCTCACCACTGCTCCTTCATGTGTGTGATTGCAACATGGTGATGCTATTCCCGGACAGCCTATTATAGTGTCTCCTTTCTAAATGTTGGCCCAAATGTATGAGGTGCCATTTACCACCCATTAGGCTTTTTTCTAAGATCAAGATTGTCTAATAACTGCTCCCTGAGCAGCTATTTGTTCATAGTTTGCTTGTCTCCTGCTGCTAAATTATTTATGTGCACATCTATAAACTAGAGCTGTGCTGAAATAGCTGCTGTGCTTTTAATTTCATTTTTCTTTGTCCATAATTCTAGATATCTTCAACAATTTTGTAAAAAGCATGCATTGGATAGACAGCATGGAATTGGGATGGGAACGGGGCTTTTAAATTTCACATACCACATCCTAGTTGTCCACCATTGTCAACATTAAACATGTGCACACAAGGCTTCAAACACTGTTGGTGGTTCTTGATACCACATCTTGACCTGAATCTTCAGTCTGACAAAACTGCAGATTATTTCTATTAACAACATGAAAGAATAATCCTTATCATGTATTTAGCTTTTATAATTGTCCAGGATGGTACACTGAATAATAATGGAAGTAAGTGTGATTCTTAGGATTGTGATTAAGGTTTCCATTGATGCCCCCTCTCCATTGATGCCCCCTTGTCGTGGGAGAGAGGCTTGCATACCCTAATGATGTTTTGAGCTATGCTGGCAGTGCCATAATAGCCACTGGTAGGGTCTCCCATGCCAGACAGGTCAAAACCGAAGGGTCTGACAAAGAGTGTCAAAGGGCAGGATGGGCTCTCTAGCCTTATGGCAACCATCCTAGGAGAAGGAAAACTCTAATCCCAAACCCAGGCAGTTGGTGCTTGTCCAACCCTGCAAGGTCAACCATCTAAGAGAAGGAAACTCTAATCAAACCTACGACCCCAGGATCTCACTGCTACCGTCCATGCTTGCAAGGCCACAGCAGATGAACCTTTGGTTTAAGGGTGAGGCCAGTTCTGTGCACGCTGCACTCCACCAGAAAAATCCATTGCACAGGCTCAAAGGACAAATCCCATTCCAAAAAAGCTCTGTAGCGATAGGCGAGGAACAAAACGGCAGGTGTAAAGACGCACTGGAAGCCGCAGACCCAAGCCTGCATGCAGGCAGTTCAGGACTTTGGTCGCTTGAGGCTGACCCGGGAGATGACAGTCTTGTTTGGCAGTATCCTGAACGACCAAGCATCCTTTTTAAGGAGAGCACTGCTTGCTCCATATGGAGAGGGGCCTAGAAAAGGTGGCCTAACAAAAGCTCATCCCCACCTACCTGGTTGGCTTGCCGTGGCCAACGGGCATCTTCTGATGCGGTCAAACCAAGGCAAAGAAACAAAGGCACACACTGGCCTCCAAAGGTGTAAATAAACTGACACTTGCATGCTGGAACATCAGAATCATGCGAGACTCTGCAGATAGTGGACAGCCTGAGCATCGTTCTGCTCTAATAGTCCATGAACTATCACGGCTTAATAGTGACATCGCTGCTCTTAGTGAAGTTCGTCTTCATGAGGAAGGCAGCCTTAAAGAACATGGCGCCAGCTACACACTTTACTGGTCTGGCAAACCGAAAAGCATCTTTCAGGAGTAGGCTTTATGATTAAAAACTCCATTGCCTCCAAACTCGAAACCTTGCCAACAGGACACTCTGATCGCATTATTTCCTTACGCCTCCCACATGTTGTTCTCTTTAGTATATATGCCCCAACTATGCAAGCCGACTGTAGAGAAAGACAAATTCTACACAGACCTACACCAACTCATACAAAAAGTCCCTGTAGAATATAAATATATTATCCTTGGTGACTTCAATGCCAGAGTAGGAAAGAACTCTGAAGCCTGGAAAGGTGTCTTAGGCAGGCATGGTGTTGGAAATTGCAATGATAACGGATGCCTCCTGCTAGAGTTCTGTGCAGAACAACAGCTGACTATTACAAACACTATCTTTCAGCAGAAAGATAGCTTGAAGACAACCTGGATGCATCCCTGATCCAAACATTGGCACCTCATTGACTATGTTCTAGTCCACCAGAGAAACATTCGCAATGTCCGCCATACCCGAGTGATACCCAGTGCAGAATGCCTAACAGATCATCGCCTCGTCAGATGCAAACTAAATCTTCATCTTCAGTTCAAACCTAAGAGGGGTGGCATCTTAAAGAGGAGACTCCAAGTCAACAATCTTCAACAAGCTACCATGAGAGACAACTTCCAGGCAAATCTGCAAACAAAACTTGAAGACCATCCTACCAATCCTTCTCCTACAGTGCTTTGGTAACATATAAAAACAGTATCCTCCAGTCTGCAGAAGAATCCCTCGGGTTCTCCCACAAGAAAAATCAAGACTGGTTTGATGAAAACAACCAAGAGATCCAGGAGATGTTGGCAAAGAAGAGAACTGCTCACCAGGTATACCTCACCCAGCCAACTTGCCATGTAAGAAAAGCAGCTTTCCGCCTCACATGTAGTAAACTTCAACAAAAACTCCGAGACATACAGAACAAGTGGTGGATCAATATAGCAGAAAAGACACAATGCTGTGCAGATCTGGGTGATCATAGAGGATTTTATGAAACTCTTAAAGCAGTGTTTGGACCTACTTATCAGGTCCAAAGCTCCTTATACAGTACAGATGGTCAAACATTAATTACTGATAAATCCTCCATCCTGAATCAATGGGCTGAACATTTTCAAAGTCTCTTTAGTGCCAACCGAGTGGTTCAAGGCTCAGCTATCCAACATATAATACAAAAACTGATGAAAAATGGATTGGACATAGCTCCCACTTTGGAAGAGACCCTTAAGGCCATACAGCAGATGAAAAATGGCAAGGCAGCTGGGGTTGATGGAATCCCACCTGAAGTTTGGAAACACGGAGGTCATGCACTCCACGAAAAATTCCACGAGCTCCTTGTGAATTGCTAGGAAAAAGGGGAACTGCCATCAGATCTCCGAGATGCAGTCATCATCACCTTGTACAAGAAAAAAGGAGCAAAATCTGATTGCTCAAACTATCGAGGCATAACACTGCTCTCTATTGCTGGAAAAATCCTTGCAAGGATACTCCTGAACAGATTAGTTCCTGCTATTGCAGAAGAACTTCTTCCTGAAAGTCAATGTGGCTTCAGAGCCAATAGGTATTACAGATATGGTATTTGCCCTTAGACAACTGCAAGAAGGGGGGAGGAGCCAAGCTTCAATGGCGTAGGAAGCAATTCCCAGGACGGGTGCTCAAGTTAATGGAATTAAATGAATAATTTCCCCTCAAAAAGGCATGAGGAGAGCTTTGGAGGGAAGATTTTATGGCTGTGAATCACTAAGGAATGTTAATAGAAGAGAAAACTTCAGTTCAAAGAAGCCTAAAGTAAACAAATAGTTACTTTCGGTTTTGCCCGATATTGGAGCTGCCTCCAACATAACTAAAAAGAACATTCTGCTAATAAATCACTAAGGTTGGAGAAAGCAGCAAACAATTGTAGGCAAATGAAAAGGATGATTTAACAGGAGAAGGAATAATTGATCTAACTGGAGAATAAGTGGAAAGATTTTATAAAAATAAGTGGTGGAGGAAGGAGGGGCCATACACAGAAGGGGAGGAACGAAAGTTTGGAGTGTTTTGATTTTCTTATGTCTAAAAAAAGAAGAAATATTGCAAGAAAAAGTTGGTTGAGGCCACAAACATTAGATAAACCATCGGATAGATCTCATAAGAGATTAGAAAGAATATCTCCAGAAGTACAGAATAACAAGGGTGAACCAGAAGGACTAAGGATGGAAAAAGAAACTAGTCCTCCTTTAGTTGCCTCAGCCCCAGATCCTCTACCCCCAGGGGGGGAGGGAAAGAAGGGGAGAAAGCACAGAGGATATTAAAACTCATATGGATTCTCTCTTTACATAAATGATGACAGAATTTAGAGAAGACAAAAAGAGAATGTTTTCAGAGTTTGCAAGTATAAGAGAAGAAATGCAGAAGGAGAGGAAAAGATCTGAAGAAAGATTTGTGGAAATGACTACAAACATACAAGGAATACAAGGAGATATTCTTAATATAGTAAAAGAAAACAAAGAAATAATTAAAACTCAAAGCAGTCAGATGCAGGACAATATGAAGAAAATCACAGATATGGAAAAAATTATATACAGGCAAGATTATCAACACAGGAATAACTTTAGAATAAGGTTCCTGACAGAATCTGTGGGGAAAGATCAAGGATCTAATCTGAAATCTGAAGTGTTGAAATGGCTACAGGAAGTGACCCCAGCTGTGAAATGGAGGGATGAGGACATTGAGCAGATCCATAGAGAACTGACAGGAAGGAGAAATATTTTGCCAAGAGATGTTATTGTTAGAGTTATTAATTACAATAACAAGGAGGAATTGATGAGAACAGTCAAGAAACACCCAGAGAGATGAAGTATGGAGATGTAAGGGTGGAATTATATAATGACTACTGTCCACAAACAGTAATTTGGAGAAAATTGATGAAGCCTTGTATTGCTACTCTTTTGAAAGCTGGTATAAAATATGCTTGGGGATACCCAGTGTTTTTGAAATTTGAATGGGCAGGAAAAAGATATAGAATGGAAACACCAGAAGTAGGACTGCGACTGTTGGAGGAGTTGGGAGTACATAAGAAGGAGTATGGAGCTGATGGAGGAGCAGACAGCGGAGGAGGAAAAGTTTAGACAGATGAAGAAAGCAGAAGGAAGAAGAAAAAAAATTACAGGGGACAAAAAGAGGGGAAATGTTTTTATTTTTTATTTTTATGAGCACTCGGAGGGAGGGAGTTGTTCTGGGCCATTGGAAGATCTCTTTGCCACTCCTCACCTGGAAGACCTGGGGGGTCATGACCAAGGCAATTTGCCTTGGGAAGACAAGGTGGGGAGGTAAAGAAGGGAAAGGGGGGAGGGGGGAAGGGAATGGGGAAGAATTGGGAAGGGGTGGGTATGGGGAAAGGAGGTCTATTTTTGGAGCCAGAATATCTTATATAGAAAATGCAATAAGGAATCTAATGGTTAATAAATTAAAGATATCAACCTTAAATGTTCATGGCCTTGGCATGGTAATAAAATGAAAAAGGATTGAAGCATTATTGAAGAAGGATCAAGCGGATATAATATGTTTGCAAGAGACACATCAAAAAAAGGTAAGGAGTAAATGAATTGAAATTGAATTGGGTAAGAGTTTATGAAAAAGCATATGGGAATTCAAAAGCTAGAGGGGTAGCAATATTAATAGCAAAAAATGTAATTTTGTCATTAAAAAGGTGAAAAAACATGGAGAAGATAAATATGTTCTAATGAATGTATATGCTCCAAATGAAAAACAAGAGGAATTTTATGAGAAAGTATTTAAAGAAATGGAGAATATGCAAGAACAAAATATTGTTGTAGCAGATTTTAACATGCAAATGGAAAGAATAAAAGATAAATCAAATTATTCATTAAGGGATATATATGATAATATTACAAATTTAATAAAATAATAAAAAGAAAGGGGTTGAAAGATGTGTGGAGATGAAAGGGAGATGAAAGGAAATATACATACTTTTCAATGCTACATAAGAGTTATTCAGGAATTGATTATATTTTTGTATCAAAAAATTGATTGATAAAATCATAAATTCAGAGATAGAAAATATAAAAGTAACAGACCATGCCTTGGTCAATGTGGAGATTATAATGGAGAGATTATGAACAGGTGAAAAGCTGGAGGTTGAACACAAAGATTTTAAATTACAGAGAAATAGTAGAAAAAATTGAGCATGAATGGCAAGTATTATGGGAATTAAATGATAAAGAAGTATCAAAAGGGATTTTGTGGGATACTATGAAAGCTGTGACAAGGGGGATATGCATAAAACAAACCTTTAACTTAAAAAAAGGGCAAGAAGAAAGAAAAGAGAAATAAGAAAGAGAAATAGAATTATTGGAAAATAAATATATATTAGACAAGGGAAAACAAACATATATTGAGTTACGAGCAAAGAGGGAGGAATTGGATAAAATGGAAGTAGATGAAGTACAGGAAAATGTAATTTATTTAAGAAGGGAGTACAGTCGCCCCTCCACATTCGCGAACTTGGCATTCGCGGTTTTGATTATTCGCGGTTTTGGCCCCGTGAAAGCCCTGGGAGGGAGCGGGGAGGGCCGGGGAGACCTCCACGGGGCCTTCGGAGACCCTCCGGAGGCCCCGCGAAGGCCTTGGAAGGGAGGGGGGAGGGGCTGGGGAGGCCTCCTAGGGGCCTTCGGAGACCCTCTGGAGGCCCCGTGAAGGCCTTGGGAAGGAGGGGGAGGGCCAGGGAGGCTGTCACGGGGCCCCCGGAGACGCTCCGGAGGCCCCATGAAGGCCCAGGGAGGGGGTGGGAAGGGCTGGAGAGGCGATCATAGGGCCTCCGGAGACGCTCCGGAGGCCCCATGAAGGCCTGGGGAAGGGCTGGGGAGGGCCGGGGAGGCCTCCATGGGGCCTCCGGAGACGCTCCGGAGGCCCCATGAAGGCCTGGGGGAGGGCTGGGGAGGCCTCCATGGGGCCTCCGGAGACGCTCCGGAGACCCCATGAAGGCCCGGGGAGGGAGGGGGGAGGGCTGGGAGAGGCCTCTGCGGGGCCTTGCTAGGCCCCATGAATGCCCAGGGAGGGAGGGGGGAGAGCCGGGACAGGCTTCCACGGAGCCTTGCTAGGCCCCACGAAGGTCTGGGGAGGGAGGGGGAGGGCCAGGAGAGGCCTCCATGGCGCCTCCGGAGACGCTCCAGAGGCCCCATGAAGGCCTGGGGGAGGGCTGGGAGGCCTCCATGGGGCCTCTGGAGAGCTCCGGAGGCCCCACGAAGGCCCAGGGAGGGAGGGGGGGCCGGGAGAGGCCTCCGCAGGGCCTTCCTAGGCCCCACGAAGGCCCGGGGAGGGAGGGGGAGGGCCGGGAGAGGCCTCTGCAGGACCTTCCTAGGCCCCACGAAGGCCCGGGGAGGGAGGGGGGAGGGCCAGGAGAGGCCTCTGTGGGGCCTTGCTAGGCCCACGAAGGCCCGGGTAGGGAGGGGGGAGAGCCGGGACACGCCTCCACGGGGCCTTGCTAGGCCCGTGAAGGCCTGGGGAGGGAGGGGGGAGGGCCGGGACAGGCCTCTATGGGGCCTTGCTAGGCCCCATGAATGCCCAGGGAGGGAGGGGGGAGAGCCGGGACAGGCCTCCGTGGGGTCTGGCTAGGCCCCACGAAGGCCCGGGGAGGGAGGGGGAGGGCCAGGAGAGGCCTCCGCGGGGCCTGGCTAGGCCCCACGAAGGCCCAGGGAGGGAGGGCCGGGAGAGGCCTCCATGGGGCCTCCGGAGATGCTCCGGAGGCCCCATGAAGGCCTGGGGGAGGGCTGGGGAGGCCTCCATGGGGCTCCAGAGATGCTCCAGAGGCCCCATGGAGGCCTGGGGGAGGGCTGGGGAGGCCTCCATGGGGCCTCCGGAGATGCTCCGGAGGCCCCACGAAGGCCCGGGGATGGAGGGGGGTGGGCTGGGAGAGGCCTCCGCGGGCCCTTGCTAGGCCCCACAAAGGCCCAGGGAGGGAGGGGAGGGCTGGGAGAGGCCTCCATGGGGCCTCAGGAGGGTCTCCGGAGGCCCCGGGAAGGCCTAGGAAGGGAGTGGGGAGGCTGGGGAAAGTGACTATGGGGCCTCCGGAGGCCCCATGGTCACTATGGTGGGGGAGGGGGAGGGCAGTTGTTATTCGCGGTTTTTTCACATTCACGGGGGTCCGTGGAACGTAACCCCTGCGAATGTGAAGGGACGACTGTATTTTGAATTTAGTAATAAAAATTAAAAAATGTTGGCTAGATCCACGCAGAAGAAAATGGAAAATATGATAAATGGGATTAGCGATAAAACAGGTAAAATCTGTAGAACAATGAAGGAAAAACTAACAATTTTTGAGGAGTTTTATAAAGACCTGTACCAGTCACGGAATAAATCAGTGGAACAAATAGAAAAATATGTAGGGGAAAATTGGAAGATTAAAGTAGAAGAGGAAGATAGGGATTTATTAGAAAAACCAATTACGAAAATGGAAGTAGAGGAAGCAATAAATAATTTAAAAAGTGGGAAAGCTCCAGGAATGGATGGGTTAGGACCAGATTATTATAAAGTATTTAAAAAGAAGTTAATACTTAAATTATTAGAATTATATAATAATATAATAAAGGAAAACAAAGTCCCTCCATCATGGCAACAATCATTGATAATATTGATACCAAAGCCAGATAAGGATTTGTTGGACCCTGGATCATACAGGCCTATATCATTGATAAATCAAGATGCAAAGTTATTATCAGCAATAATGGCAAAGAGAATGAATAGTTGTATGTATAAATATATATTAAAGGACCAATGGATTTGTGAAAGGAAGACAAATGTCAAATTTAATAGGAAGGGTGTTAAATAAAATACATATAATCAGCAAAACAAAAGTAAAAGCAGGGATATTAGCATTAGATATATTTAAAGCATTTGACTGTGTGCAATGGCCAACATTAAAAATAATATTGAAAGAATTTGGAATGGGGAAGAGGTTTAGAGGATTAATAGATCAATTGTATTCCCATAACACAGCTATAGTGATGGTTAATGATGGAATAACAAGAGAAATAAAAATAATGAGAGGAACAAGACAAGGTTGCCCACTTTCTCCAATATTGTTTGCAATGGTAATAGAAATTCTAGAAAATGTGATAAGAAATGATAATAGTATAGAAGGAATTGGAGTAAAAACAAAACATTAAGATAACCTTGTTTGCTGACGATACATTGCTAACAATTAAGGAATTGATTAATGGATTAGAAAAAATTAAAGAACATCTAAAAGTATTTGGGGAGATGACAGGCTTACAGGTTAATTGGAACAAATCAGATATGATGTGGTTTAACTATACTAAGGAAGAAGAAAATATATTTGTAAAAGAGAAAAAAATAGAAGTAAGATTAAAAAGTAATATTAAGTATTTAGGAATAAATATTACAAAAGATTTAAAAGAACTAGAAGAGAAAAATATTATGGTACTAAGGAAAGAAATGGAAAAGAAGTTGGAAGAATATAAAAATATTCAGCTATCATGGTTTGGAAGAGTAGCTTTAGTTAAAATGAAAATATTACCTAAACTAATTTTTTTGTTTAGAATGTTAGCAATAAAAATATCAGAAGTAGAACTGAAAAAATGGCAAAATATGTTGAATAAATATTGTAATGGAGGGAAAAGGACAAGATTAAATAAATTATTTCGGTATATATCACAGAAGGAGGGAGGACTTGGTCTTCCCAAAATAAAAGGATATTATGAAGCTAATCAATTGAGATATGTTATAGAAGGAATTGTAGGACAGGGGGATTTAGAATGGTTAGAGATAAAAACAGGGAGAATAGAAAAGAGAATATGGAACATATTTTTTGATAGTTTTACAAAAAGGGAAATTAAAGGAATTGAGAACCCATTTCTGCAAAATATATGGGAAATATGATATAAATATAAGAGAGAATTTTTGCCTATTGATTCAGTATTAACACTGGTTATAATGGGGGAAAAATCCCAAATAATTTGAAGAAAAAAAGGGAAAGGAATTAAAGAAAAGAGGACTAGACAAAATAGAGGGATGGATAGGATGGATGAATGAGAAAGGGAGTATACGAAAGAAATTATGTGGAATGAAAATTTCATAGTTTAATTGCATACAGTTAGAACAATGGATTAAATATTGGAAAAAGAATCATAAAGAAACAAGGGAATTTACTAAATTTGAAAATTTGGTGAAAAAAGGTGAAAAGAGGGATGATGATGAAAGTTTGAAAGGTATTACAAGTGAATTATATAAAATATTGATTAAAAATAAGGATAAAAAAGACAAAGGGGAATATTTAAGGAAAATATGGGAGGAAGATTTGAAACAAAAAAATTGGAGATCATGAATGGGATAAGATATGGAAACAAAGACATCTAAAAAATATGTCGATACGGATAAAAGAAAATTATTATAAAATAATATGGAGATGGTATTTGACACCAGCAAGATTGCATAAAATAGATAATAATAACTCTAAATATTGCTGGAGAGGTTGTCAAGAAATAGGTATATATATGCATATGTGGAGGAATTGTAAATTTGTTCAGCAGTTCTGGGAAATGGTTTTTTATAGAAATAGAGAATATTCTGAATAAAAATATAGAAAGGAAACCAATCATAGCATTGATGTCAATTTATAATGGAGAGAATGGGAACCAAGCAGAAAAGGATTTAATAAATTTATTAATGGCAGCAATATTAATTATAGCAAGACATTGGAAAATGCAAATAAATGTACAAGTGGAGGAGTGGTATAAAGAAGTTTGGAAAATGACAGTAAATCATAAGTTAACATGTAGAATTAAAGTAAGAAGAGGAAGTTGGAAAGAAAGTGATTTTGATAAAATTTGGAAAGTATTTGTTAAAAAAGTATTACAGACAAAAGATGGGAGGTTACCTCCACGAGAAGAAATGGGATTCTGGAAAAATTAGGTAAGGGATAATGGTTCCGGTGAAGGGGAGCACTGAGGTGGGGGGGGTAGGGGAATTAATACTTTTGAATAGAATTATAGTAAAGAATCTATGTTAACTTTTGAAATTAGTTAATAGAAAAATTGCGATGTTTATAGTAATTTTATGTGTTATACTAAGTATTGATTGGGTAATATAATGTATGATTATAAAATTAATAAAAATATATTTTAAAAAATAGACAACTGCAAGAAAAATGTAAGAAGCAGAACAAGGGTCTCTATGTAACATTTGTTGACCTCACCAAAGCCTTCGACACTGTGTGTAGGAAAGGTCTGTGGCAGATCCTGGAAAGACTAGGATGTCCCCCTAAATTCCTTAAAATGATTATCTTACTACACGAGGGCCAGCGCGGTCAAGTCAGATATGGCGATGCTCTTTCAGAGCCCTTTCTAATAACTAATGGAGTGAAGCAAGGTTGTGCTCTTGCTCCAACTTTATTTACAATCTTCTTCAGCATGATGCTCCAAAGAGCTACAGCAGATCTTAAAGAAGACGACAGCATCTATATACGTTACGGTACTGATGGTAGCTTGTTTAACTTAAGCCGTCTGGGGGCTTGCACTAAGACTCTAAACTATCTAGTACGTGAGCTGCTCTTCGCTGATGCTGCTGCCCTTGTTGCCCACACAGAAGCAGCTCTGCAGCACCTAACATCCTGCTTCGCAACAGCTGCAGAGCTGTTTGGGCTGGAAGTCAACCTGCAGAAAACAGAAGTTCTTTACCAGCCTGCACCACAGGACGAACACCACCATCCTCACATTGCCGTCGGCAAATCTGTGCTCAAGTACATTCAGCAGTTCACCTACCTGGGAAGCATCATCTCCTCAGATGCCAAGACTGACAAAGAGATCGATCACAGATTAGCAAAGGCATATAGCGCATTTGGAAGACTTCACAAAAGAGTCTGGAGTAATAAACACCTGAGGTGAAGCACAAAAACCAGTGTGTATAGAGCCATTGTACTGTCTATTCTCCTTTATGGATCTGAAACATGGGTCACCTATCGCCACCACCTACGACTCCTTGAACGCTTTAATCAGTGCTGTATGTGCACAATCCTAAATATACACTGGACTGATTATGTGACGAATGTTGCTGTCCTTGAGCAAGCATGGATCACCAGCATTAAGGCCATGATATTGAGAACACAGCTGTGCTGGGCAGGGCACGTTTCTAGGATGGAGGAGCATCGCCTCCCAAAAATAGTACTCTATGGTGAACTCGCCACGGGTCAGCATAAGAGGGGCACTCCAAAAAAGCGAAACAAGGACTCCCTGAAACAACATCTCAGGCTCGGCCAAATTGATCACCAACAATGGTCCGCCCTGGCCTCACATCGGGAGGAATGGAGACGCACTATCCACAATGCTGCAGCCTTCTTTGAGAACTCATGCCGAACAAGTCTTGAGGAGAAATGACAACGCAGAAAGAATCACAACCTGGAAACATCACCCAAGGAGACCTTTTGCTGTGCTTTCTGCAACCAGACTTGTTTATCTCGAATTGGCCTTTTTAGTCATCAGCACACTTGCAGAAAATGTGGGATGAGTCCTTCCTGAATCTTCATTTGCGAAGAAAAGCCAGAGAGATTAAGGTTTAGTTTGAAAAGATTTTAAAATCATCTTGCTATCTAATAATTGGTAACCAACAATAGAAATCTTTTGTTCAGTGTTGGCAACATTTGTGAAACTCTGGTGACATTTTAGTTCTGTTTTGATAGACCAATAAATATTTACATATTTTATATTTGGGAAACAGAAACAGAAATCAGTTGAGGTCTTGAGTTTTGAAGGTCCCAACTATAGTACCATGAATACCTCAATGTTTGTCCTAGTGATTGTGGAATGAGACTAAAAAAACATGCACTAGGCAACTATAGATTGGATCTATAATATTTAAGTGGCCTCTGTACATAAGGCTGTAAGAAGATCCTGCTGCAGGATCAGACCAAAGGCTTATTTAGTTCACTACCATGTTCTCCAGCAGGCAACCAGATGTCTCTTAAAGGCCTATTAAATGTACTGCCTCCAATTAAAAAAAAAAAAGATTAAAGATTAAGAGGCTTGGGGGAACAATCCAGCTTCTGCTTTTTCAAAAATCAGAAAAGTTTGGGGATTCTGATGTTTTCTAGACATAACATATGTCATGTTTCCTGTTGTACTTTTTCAACAGAAACATTGGATTCAGGATTCAGAATTCTTGTATTATACAAGAAAACTCTGGGAAAACAATTGAAGGGTGCTGCTATCATAATGCTATGCTTTACACAAAGGTTTTGTTTGCATGAGTAGCACTGTGCATACAGAATGTCATTACTGACCCCAACACTGTTCTACAGTACCTTCTCCGTTCCATTTATTCTGAAACATCTGTCTGCCTTATTTAAAGCACCAGTAGCAGCAGGAATGTTGTGACTAATATGTATATGGAACCAGTTTCTGAGACTCAAAGAAGCTCAAATTTTCAAATTTGTATACAGTAGTACATACAATGCACAAGTCCTGTGGAACTAAAGCTAATACTCAGAGAAATTGAATCATGAAAAATGAAGGGGTGCAATTATATCAGATAATTTTATGGATATTATCATTAATAAAGCAGTTGATTCCAGCTGGTTTATAACTGGTAGCAATAGTGAGGGGAGATGTTGTGGTATTGGAAAGAACTTGCTTGTATCCTTTTTATCAAGAAGCTGGATAATGGCATATGACAATATATACATGACCAGAACATGCTTTGGGTTGGGGAATAAAGCAGCACAAGAACACCTTAAACGTCTGTGTTCATCCTAGGTTTGAAAGGACAGAAAATGCAGGCCCTGGTAAAAAATTTAAGAGAACATATTAACTTTCAAAAATGTATTTATTCCGCATAGCATGATTCTCAGATTTTATTTCAGCTGTAATGTCTGCTCAAAAATGCATTCCAATTTTAAAAGCATTATTTGACTACAGACATGAAAGAAAAATAATGTTTTTCTATCCCTTAGAATACATTCTCAAATTCATCTTGAGCGCAATTATGTGTATTTTACATTTCCCTCCCCTCAAAACCTGTAAGAGTTTTCAGTATTAGAATTGGCTAGAAATGTCAGGATAATTTTTTTTTGTCTTCCAGGATAAACTGCCATCATTTTCATGTATATTTGTGTGCATGTATAAACTTAGGTCAAAGAAGGCTAATCAGACACATTTAAGATTTCTTTCCATCTTGTGGTGTAAAACTCAATGGGTAAAACTCAGTGGGTTTAAGCAGCTGCCAAATTTACAAAATCTGAAAGAAACACTCTAATCATTTGTGATTGACCTTGTAATAATGAATTCCTTTTAAATATGTCTTTCTTCTTAAATATAAACATAACAGATCACTGAGTCATATGTGAATATATATATATATATATATATATACACACACACACAGACAGACACACTTGTATCCTTGTATTACATACTTGTATCCTTTTTTTAATAGTTCCCAAGGATGGCCTCAAGAGCCAAGCTGCATTTGAAGAAATGAGGGCAAATTATATTAAAGAACTGAGGAAGATGGTCACTAAACATCCAAACAGTTCTGGGCAAAGTTGGCAGCGGTTTTATCAACTGACAAAGCTCCTGGACTCCATTCATGATGTAAGTAATTAGGTTGACATTGCAGAATATACTGTTATATATATATATATAGAAATCAAATCAACAAACCCCCTTACTGAAGCTAACTGGTATAAAGATGTAGTAGTACTATGGAAGGGAAATTAATACTCACATTACACTAAATTGGCACATTAATGGCATTGCTTTCTAGTCCTGATCGGTCATTACTCACTACACTTTCTTCAACATGGGAGCAAGGGAACACCTACTCTGCCTCCCTCTATAATCACTTTTCTCAAGTAGAAAGCAACACGTCTGAAGAGGAGATGTTCTTGTTCCCAAGAAGGCTTTCCATTTAAACTAGTCCCCTGATAGTCCAAGGTTTTTGCTTCCTTGGCAGCCTGTTTGCAAACAGATACCTCTCCCCTTTCTGTGTAAAGAAAGTAATGATGTTGGATGGGGTTTTAAATTAATTTAAAACAGATCAATTTAATGTATGGAACAGAAGTCCATTGAAATGTAGTATGATTACAAACTTTAAAAATCTTCATATGTAAAAACCCTGCCTGCATATGTTGTGACTGCACCCCTGCAAACTGTAGTTCTAAATATACCTTATTTCTCAGTTGAGTTACTGAATTTTGTGGAACTGCTTCAAAGTATGATTTGTGAATAATATCTTCAGTCTTTCAAAGATGTGACAAATTGCTTTGAATAAGAATGAGTCAGTCATATGAGTATTTTCACGTTGTTATTTATTTATATAGTGCCATCATTGTACATGGCACTTTACAAATAAAAGATCAACAAAACACTTCCCTGCCCTCAAGATTATAATTAATTAAGACATGACACAAAAAAGAAAAGGGAATGGCAGTGTGGGAAGGGATTAAGTCCATCAGTTTAAATTGCCACCACCACTACCACCACACTTCCCAATTTATTATCCAATGGGATTTTAGTTTATTTATTTGTGGAGCAACTAGTTTCAAGAGGATGGCCTCCTATTAAGCATATCTTTAAAGGCTATCAAAGTGTATAGCAAAAACAAGTAACCACCTGTACTCTATTCTTATGATTAAGGAAAGATGTATATGTTTGGCATACATGCTGTGCACAGAGTCTTTGGCCTCAGTGTCTCAGGGGCCGCATATAAATGTGCCTCTTCATACTTGACTGAGTTATTTATGAAGACACACTACAGTATGGTGCATTTCAGGTCAAATCTGTATGAAAGCCTGAGGTCTGTTTACAGAACATGCATATGGAATTATTTGTCAAGTAATGTGCTGTTAATTAAAACACTGAAAAATCTTGGTGGGAGCCGGAGTATTATTAGTACTGCAGTAACAGCTCATTCTTCAGAGACTGGCTTTGGCTTTGTGGGGGGAGGGGAGAAACTGTTTCCGTGCTCAACACCAGTTTGCTCCGGATTAGTTAAAATCCTTGCAAGTACAGTTGAATTGAAGTCAGGAATTCAAATCATTATCAGTTCAAATACTTCAGATAACACGACTGCCTAGCTGGTTACCACATGTAATGTACTTATTATATACATTTATATCTATCCTTGTGGATGATGTGCTGCCTGAAATATATTGGTGAACACTCTTACAGACAGCTTTCCATATGCTATCCCCCTACATGGGCCCAAATGAGAGCATATTCAGAAGTTTGGTAGAGATATAGTATAGGACTCCACCAGTTCAACATGAACATGAGAGTGTTGGTTTGAAAGTACCTTCACTTCAGAACTTTGTACATGTGGAAACCTAATGTAGCAAGGAGATGGTTAATTCCACAACTGAAATTATTGGCAAGTTATTGGGGCACTGCATGTTTGTAAGTGGACTTACCAGTACTATGCAGCGTCTGTATCCAGTAGCGGTCTGTTGCTTTGTAACTTTGTAGCAGAGGTGGCAAAGAGACTGATGTGCAGTGGGACACAGACGAGGGGATTCGGATGTGCATCAGTTACACACCTTTGCAATTTAGTATCTGAGTTTCTTAGTGCCTCTGCTATTTAGTAAAGTACACACACATTTACATTGTGTGAAAGGACATACAAGATTCCAGCGATTATTTTTAGTTAATTCTAATTTTTGAAAAAGACCTCAAGGAGGACTCTACCCTCTTCCTTATCCAAATGCTTCAGCAGTATATCTCAAAAATTCCCTAAAACGGTCAAGACTTTGTTGTCTAGAACAGTCTGAAGTCCATAAGTAACAAGTCACCTTGGAGAATGAATTGTGGAAAAGTGGGATAAAAATATTTCAAACCAGACAACACTGTACTATGTATGATAATTCAAGAGCACTGCAAAGGGAATTGTTTTATATTACTTGGTGGTTTTAGCTAGTCTTCTACCACATGGTGAACATATGTGAATGAAGAAAAGTGCCAAGATGAGGAAAATACTCCCTAAAAGAAAAAGGTAAGCAAATGAGATTTTAAAAACATCAGCAAATTTATTTACAGACCCCCTAAGCACTGAAAACAAAACAAAGCAATTATTGAACAGCTTGAATTCAGACATGCAGAGGTCACAGTGCTGATGTAGCCAGATTAAAGCTGATTTAGGCCCCATAAACTCAGTGGGGCTGATATCAAGTCTACACATTTGCACTACTAGTACCTCACTACAGTGCCGGCAACTTAACAGCATTAGAACAAGATGCTGTGCTGGGGCAGCAACTAGAGCATAACCTGTACTAAATAGTTTTTGCTGGCAGAGCAGCTTTTGGGTTTGGGTCTTAAATAATTGTATATCTAAGTGCTTTGGCTCAGGGATTGAGAAAGAATTTGGGGGAGAGGGATTATTTTCTTAGACTACAAATCCCAGACTCCCCCAACCAGTAGCCATGTTGGCAAGGGGCTCCTGGGACCAGTAGTCCAAAAGTAACCTTTCCAACCTCTGCTTTGGCTTAATCATGGGCATGGGAAGTTGAAATTGTGAACTTAGACTTTCCAAAAGAATTGTTTTAATTGGCATAAATGCAAATTAAGAATTATGAAATGAACATTGCATGGTTGAAATGCAAAATTTAAGGATTTCATAATAATTTTCTCTACCATGTTTCCAAAGCCACTAATAGCTACAAAAGTACAATTACTAATGAGGAGAAGCAGCATGATATGTGTTTTAGGAATCCTGGACTGACCTATATCAGGACGAGTTCCAGATTTTTTTCTCTAAAAGGGAAAGAAGTGGTCCTTACAACTTACCTGTCAACACTGCAACTTAGACAAGCATAAGCACATTTTGGGGAAAATCTATGAGAAATGGAAACGATCAGCACTGCAATGAGCAGAAGCTCAGATTGCAAGGCCTTAGAAACAGTCATGCCATTATTACTGAATTATTTACAGTATTTTAAATGTTTGTAAACCATTTTTCACTTTTAAAAATCCAACAGTAGCTTTCAATATTATAGTGTTGAAAACCAAAAATATAGCTACAAGTAATAAAACAATGACAAAAAATACTATATTCCATTGAACTCACTAAATCACTAGGGATAACTGACTTAGCTCACTCGGTTGTGTGCCTTCAAGTCATTTCTGACGTATGGTGACCCTGAGACTAACCTGTCATGGGGGTTTCTTGGCAAGATTTGTTGAGAAGGGGTTTGCCTTTGCCCTTCTCTGAGGCTGAGAGTGTGATTTGCATGGGTTTCCATGGCTGAGCAGAGATTCATGAGAGGGGATTCAAGGTCTCATAGTCATAGTCCACCACTCAAACTGCTACACCATAGTAGTTTAGTGATGGAAAAATCTCTGGAGCAACAGTTGGCAGCCTACAATCCCTACATTGGGACCCTGCCTGATCTCACTTAGGCAATAATTCCATATGGGCAGAAGAGAGCACAACAGAGGATGCCCTGGTGTGGTAAGCTGGGCCTCTCCCACTGAACACAGAGGTCCTGAGATTTTTACACCCTTAAAAAGGAAGACCCACACTTTGAACTTTCCTAGCTGGCTGAAGTGCACAGCTTTCAGCCCAGGGGTTATACAAGTACAATAGGAAAACCGTGACTCTGAGCCATGCCCAAGGCTGCCCTTACATAGAGCACTGCAGTAGTCCAGCCTTGAGGTTGCCAGGGCATGAATGAGTGTGACCAGATGATCCATATCCATGGGAATGGTGGTAGCTACTTTACTAGCCACTGCTCTAGTACGTACTCTTTGCACAATATTGGTGCCAGTCTTTCCACTTCAGGGAGGGCCTTTTAGAGTTGGGGTGCCACTATAAAAGTGAGTTATCTTTACTGCTTTCATAACTTTCTTCCACTAAGTCAGGCAGTTGAGAAGGGCTTCAAGCAAAGATCTGAAAAGTATGGGCATTTCTACTCTTTTACATGAGAATAAAATCTATGCCATCCATTGCCCACTTTTCCATCCATGGCTTGCTGGCATTGTCTTACTTGTTTAGAATGTAGAGAGGAACTCCATATGTATTCAGCTGGTTTAAGGGTGAATTTTACTAGTAGGTAGCTTAGAGTAGGAATATATTTTATACCTGTTTAGATTTGAAATTTTAAAATCGCATCTGTTTGACACTGGATAAGATTAAAAACCTATTTTCATAATCTGTTCAGCAAACAGCACACGCTGCTTTTTAAAAGGTCAGCATCAGCCTTTATCTGTCCTATAGCAGGGTTTAAAATAACACACATTTTGTTTAATGATCCACATGAATTAGGAAATCTCACTGGAGAAGCCATCCTCAGACTCATGACCTTACATTGTCAATATGTGCAGTAGTGTGAATTACATAACCACTTCTAGATATGCGTTTTTAATTTCCTGGATGTTGTTGATTATACTGTAATTTCAAACATTAGGAAATATGCATTTGGGCATGATCCTCAAATACTTGATGTAGTTCCAGAGGAAACTGGTTTCATGCTTACAGAATTTGCTTAGCTGCCAACAGAATAGGGCTTGTGCTAAATTTTAAAATGATCTACCCATTCTGTATCATGTTTCTTGCTTGTCTTTATGCCCTCCCATACATTAACAAGTATTCCTTCATTCCTTAAGGCAGTGGCCTATGACTCCACTAGGTCCTAGTTAGCATGACTAGTCAATCATGAGGGATTGTGAGATTTGTAGTCCAAAACATCTGGAGTGCTACATTTGCCCATCCAAGTTAACCCATAATTTGAGCTGGGGTTTGTCTTAGCCACTTCCCTCAAAAAGAAGCTGCAAAAATGGAACACAACCATCAGAAATACCTGGGGTACATTTATACATTACTTTCAAATTATACCCCACTCCTTTGTTTTTACTGCAAAATATAATGTGATTTATAATCATTTAAATGATTATTAATAAAGCAACAAAACAATATAATCAATGCAATTTTACTAATGTTGTCAGACCATGATTAAATTAAATTTAAAACCTATTTGCTGGAGGTGCGTATTTATCCCAGTAATGGCATTTGAGAATCAAGTAAAATAAGGAGAATATAAACATTTATTCTGAATATGTGATCGTGGATGCTGTAAACAGAATGACTTGTATAGTAGGACCCCCATATCCGCTGGGGATTTGTTCTGGGGGGGAACAGTGGATATAGAAAACCGTGGATGATAGTGAACACCATTGAAAATAATGGGAATTCCAGTTTAAAATACCATAGAGTCTTGGAGGATCTAGAAAATGGCTAGGGAGGACATATTTTCTAGGAAGACTCTATGGTAGGTGTGCTATTTTGTGTCCTGTGGATAATTGAATCAGTGGATATGGGGGTCCTACTGTATATGTTTTCTATCCAAAACTGATACCTGTGTTTCTTTTTTAATATTTTATTGCACATCTTAGAAGATGTATATAGCTACTGTGCATCTGACAATTAGCAAGTATCCTAAGTCCACCTTTATGGAGTGGAATGCCAGCACGGTTGTGCAGATTGTTTGCTCCATGGCTTGATAACTAGGGGCTGGAATGTTCTAGAATTCATTGCTAAGTCCTGATATTGGCTATGCAAATACATGAACTTGACATCTGAATACAAAATGAGAGATTAAAGTGTAATTCTTTCTCTGATATGGCATTCTTGGCAGATTAGTGGACCCTGTGCTACTGGAAGGGAGGCCCTTCTCCTGGATCTGAAACCCTCAAGAGGCATTCCTGGTGAGGGTGTGAGAGGCTTTCTCAGGTCCCATCTATACAAGGGGAAAAATACGAACACATACGAAAAGGCAGCCATTTGCAACAATGTGATCTGCCTACACGGTCAAAACTCCCCCCTAAATTCCGCATGACCCCCTAGCTAGCTGGCAGCCATGAGTAGCTATCGTGTAAACCCTATTTTAACGAGGCCAATAAAGTTCAATCTGAGGGTGGTTTTCTTCCTCCTCCACCTCCTCCAAAGACTTCTTTATTCTGTCTCATCTCAACCTAAGATGAGTTCAGCTCTTGCCCCCCCTTCTCTCTTTCACCACTTTCCGAAAGGCACCCAAGTGAAGAGGATGCCGGAGGGACTTTGCCTGCCACATGAGGAAGGAGCCCTTCAGGTGCTCATGCCAGGCAGGCAGGCAGGCAGCCCCAGCTGTGCGTCTTCCTTGCTTCCTGGTCGCCATAGTCCCAGACATTTCACCCCCCCACCCAGTGGCTCCTCTCCTCTCTGCTCCCTTCTCCCCTCCCCTGGCTGGGGGAGGCTCTTGCCCTGTGTCACAGGTCCACCCAACCTTCCCCCTGCCACCGCCAGCCTTTCTGACAAGAGCAGATGCACAGATTATCTGCCACCACCATTTTTTTAAAAAAAGTTTCCTGTGGTGTGCACAGGCATTTTTACATATTTACAGAAAAATAAATAAATAGAAAAGAGCATAATCGCAGTTTGATCGACTTACCAGACCCTCGCTTTCCCAACAATCCAACATGATGGTCGCAGCCACTTTCTCTCTTTGCTAGCCCTGCCCCCTGTGCTTGTCTAGCCAATCAGATTCCCTGTCTGTTTGTATCTGTGTGAATGTGAGGGTTGAAACAGTCACACATTCACACGTATGGATCTTTTGCAAAAATCTGTATGAAGCCCCAGACACTGCGTGAACAGGCTTTACGGGGGATTTCGCTGCCCCCCTTCTGAATAACATGTATTTTTGTGAATGGCCATTTAAACGGATCACCATATGTTCGCATGCCGTTCAGTTTTTGTTTGTTTGTTTGTTTGTTTTGTTTTGCCATTTAGACAGGACCTCAGTGTTTGCACCCAGGGCATGGAATTCCCTCCTGAGAGAGACGAGACTGGTACCTCCCTGTTATCAGGCAAATACTGTTTCATTCAGACAGGCTTTTCACAGCAGACTGGTTGCTGAGGAAGTTGGTACTGGGCACAGGTTGAGTGTCCCTTATCCAAAATGCTTGGGATCAGAGATATTTTGGAATATTTCACATTTTAGAATACTTGGATGTACATAATGAGATATCTTTGAGATGGGACCCAAGTCTAAACATGAAATTCATTGTTTCTTATACACATAGCCTGAAGGTAATTTTATACACAATATTTTTAATAATTTTGTGCATGAAACAAAGGTTGTGTGCATTGAACCGTCAGAAAGCAAAGGTGTCATTATTTCAACCACCCATGTGGACAATTTTGGAATATTTCAGATTTTGAAATTCCATAGTTGATATATTTTCTTTGATGTCTAAGTTTTACATTGTTTTTCACTTAATTATTTCAGTATGTGAAATTATTTTTTGAGTGGTTTTTATTGTGAGCTGTTTTTAAATTCTGTTCAAAGTTGTGCTTCTTAATTGTATTTAAATTGGAAATCTTAATTCACTCTTAATGAGGTCCTTTGAATCCTGTCCTTGGTAAGTTATAGATCCAATAAATAAATAATGTATTTCTACAATATTAAAAACAAAAACTACAGCTTTTGTTTATGCTTCCAA
The DNA here is from genome assembly GCA_030847615.1 of Gambelia wislizenii. Taxonomy (NCBI): domain Eukaryota; kingdom Metazoa; phylum Chordata; class Lepidosauria; order Squamata; family Crotaphytidae; genus Gambelia; species Gambelia wislizenii. The sequence continues at coordinate 62,585,742 of JAUMIR010000005.1, read as the reverse complement.
CGGTAGGCTAACGTATTCCAAAGCACATGTCTTTCTAAACTTCGCACCACCAAACCAGAGCTGCACCCCATAGTACTGATTACTATGGAAAACAACTCTGAACTCGCAGAATATATCTCTTCCTATAGCAATCAATGGGGACAGTTTCATGGGGTCTTATGCATCAGAGAACAATCTTTAGAAATCTCATGGTCATCCTCTGTAGAAACCTCAATTTCTTCTTTTCAACTTTGTGCTTCTGTGCTCTCTCTTGTCAGTATTCAAAAGCCCTTGGTCAGGAAAAGGAAGTGCTTTTGAGAATCAAGCTTCTCATGTAGAGAAATGTCAAGCAAAGTAGATAATTAAACTTATTCTGTTCATTTGAGAACTCATGCCGAACATGTCTTGAAGAGAAACAACAACACAGAAAGAATCACAACCCAAAATCATCACCCAAGGAGACCTTCTGCTGTGCTTTCTGCAACCGGACTTGTTTATCTCGGATTGGCCTTTTTAGTCATCAGCGCGCTTGCAGAAAGCATGGGATGAGTCCTTCCTGAATCTTTGTTTGCGAAGAAAAGCCAGAGAGAGGAAAACATAAAATTACTGATTCCTTTTGAAATAAAAAGGTACAACATAGTGAAAGTGCACCTGATGAGAGGAGCTCCTCACAATACAGTGTGGCACTCGTTAAATTTTTGTATCGCTGTCATCTCCTCTGTTTTTAAGCTTCATCTTGCTGGAAAGGTGCATAGTGAATACTTAACCAGCTTGTATCTAGCTTTTTGGAGTGTTTTTTTTTTTAAAAAAAATACCCATTATTCAGGAAATTGTTTCTTTTTTCTCCCACATTAAAAAGGTGTGCTTAAAATATTTAAGATAGGACTAACATTTTTAAAGAAGTACCAAAGATGTACAAAAATTCATCTAAACATCATTCTTTGTGAAGTCGAAGGTTTTCACAGCCGGCATCCATAGATTTTCCTTGGTTTTTTTCCGGGCTATGTGGCTGTGTTCTGGCTGGCATCTTCAAAGAAGATCTGAAGATTTCTGAAGATGCCAGAGAAGATCTCTGAAGATGCCAGCCACAGATGCAAGCAACACGTTAGAAGTAAACTCTTCCAGAACACGACCTCACAGCCCGAAAAACCCACAAGGAAGATCATTATTTGGCTACGTAGCAGAAGATATTCTTGTTCCTAGCCTATTCCTGTCTTCTCATGTTCACACTCCTTTTGTTTATGGAAAGTGTGTGGCTACTGCAGAGAGGTTTTATTTATTTATTTATTTATTTATTTAAAAGAAATCTTTTTGCTGGTATTCCTGAGTAAGTTTTAGGACAAAAATCAAGATGAGTGAGGCTTATCAGTCCCCATCACTATTCATTTCCATGGCTAGCAAAGAAGGGGCCAGGTTCAGATTTTCTCCCCACACACACAAGGCATCCCCCACAATGAATGCTATATTGAGCAGTACTCATAGAAACTGCCTCTGCCTGATATTCAGACTCCCCCTGTATCCTGCATATTAGTCTATCTAGTTCAGCAAGACTGCCTCAGGGAAGAAGGGACAGGGAGGTCATCTCCTGTTAGCCCAGTTGCATGTGCTTGAATCTGTATCCAATTCCTATTTTTCTAGCTTTCACTGTGTCCAATGAAACTGTTATTGCTGGTCTATTTTATTGATATTGCAGTTTTATGATTTGTCTTATTAGGAATGGAGATTGCTTTATGCAAAAGATTTTTGAAGTCAAATTGTATTTTAATGTGAAATGCCTTTTGGCTATCTTTATTAGTTTTAGGAAAATGGGGAGGTGTCTATATTAAATCTTCATTGTGGTCAGGCATCCTGGCTCTGTACCATGATATTTTCGAGTGGGGCTGGTGGAAGGGAGGGTATGTTCTCAAAGTGAAGAGATTTTGTGCATGATCACTTAATTAGTGGGAAACCAAACACTCTCCCCTACTCTGAGTTGCAAGAGCAACTTAAGTGGCAGTTAACTGATGGAAAACTATACAGGCAAATTAGGAGTACATTCACAACATCATAGTATGTATGTCTGAATGGATTTTTTTTAAAAAAAGTTTAGATTACACACACTTCTTGGAACATCTCTTGCTTTGTTGTTGGTATGATTCATTAATAAGAAAATGTGAAGCTAAAAACTACAAAGAAATATTTTGCCAAAAGTGAATTCTTTGTATTTATACATTTTTTGTGTGTGTGCATATTGCAATAGATTCAAGTCGAAGCAATATAGAAAATACAATCTTTGGAGAGCTTGAACCAGGCAGGGAGGGAAATGTGGACTACACACTTCACAAACTACAAACACCCATTAGTTCTAGCCAGCACAGACATTAGGGAGGGATGATTGGACATCTAGTCCAATACAGTCTGAAGGGCCACACATTCCTTATTTCTGGTTTAAATCATCCATGCTTTGCTTTTGGAGATTCCGGTTATAGTATTCGAATGATTAGTCTAAGGAATATTAGTACTGGAGCAACCAGTACAGTTTCATTGGTCTAAATGGCCTGCTGGACACTGAAATGTTTCTAATTTGAACTATAAAAGAAGTGCTGAGTATATACAGATGGTTTTATTTACCATGTTTAGTAAACTGAGAGAAGGGCTTTTTGAGAATATGGGCATACCACAATATTTGAAGGCTCTGTCCCCTCCCAATCTTTATGTAATTACAACCAGAATTAATTTGTCACAAGCCAAAGCAACTCCTGCTTAAAGAGATACCAATGGAATTTGTGCAGAAATATATTCTTTTCTATTTGTTACTATCCTTGTTACAATGCTTGGTCCTGACTTTTCCTCCTATTCTATTTCAGCTTGTTAGCGATTTGTTGGAATTCTGTTTCTACACCTTCCGAGAGTCACAAGCTCTGAAAGTGGAGTTTCCAGCCATGTTGGTAGAAATCATCAGTGACCAGCTGCCCAAAGTGGAATCTGGGAATGCCAAGCCCCTCTACTTCCACAGGAAGTGACAGAAAATGTCTTAATGGGAGGAAAAAAAAGAACTTTGCCTTAAGTTTCCCTGTGCTATTCCACACCCTTGACGGACCCAAGAAACCATGTTTAAAATATATGCTATACAAAATCATTCAACAATTTGAATGGTTTGAAAACCATAGGAAGGGTTTGGAGGACAGAAGGACATCTTATCTGAACTTGGTGAGACAAAGTCGTAAAGATGTTTTGAGAACCATCACCCAGAACCCCCAAAATGTAGGGGAAATGTTCCTGTTCCTCTGGATGAAAAGCCATATCTAGTCAAATAACTCTTTGGTTTTGATATTTTAAGAAATGAACATTTTAAATATGCCATGTAGTTTCTGGTATTGTTTGCTTGTTTTCAAAGGGTTCAAGGACTAATATGAACTTTTTAAAAGCTTACCATTGGTTTGCACATAAAACAAAGTCAATATGGGGCATTAATTCTTGTACTATACACACACACACACAGACACAGATCCCTGGATGTGTAAAATATAATGGAGCATTTGGTGTGGAATAATCTTGGTATAGTCACCTGCGGCATTTGTTATCCCATTTTATCCATCATAGGTGATCTACACTGTGTTAAGTGTTCATTTATTATTTAACTTGAAAGGATAAGATGTTAAAACAAATGCCTCAGTTAAAATTTATAGTATATATTGTGCTGGCTTTACCAATAATTTTTGCAGTCTTTTGCTGTACTGTACATTGCTGTATGTATAAATTGAAGGACCTGAAAAATGGTATAAGGAACTTTTGTAAATGAGATCTAAAAATCTTTAATGGTTAATAGGATGAATGGGAAGAGTATTTTTGGAAGAATTCTATTTTGCTGGAGACTATTTAATTACTCTTTTTGTCTAAACACAAGGTAATTTTTTTTTTGTAAAGTGAATTGTTCTGCATGCATAATGAACCGTTTACAGTGTATTTAAGAAAGGGAAAGCTGTGCCTTTTTAGTATCATATCTAATTTACCAACTGACAGTGTCTGTTGTAAATAACCACCCATAATCATTTTCAGTTGAACTTCTCCTTTTCTGTCCATTTTCATCCATGTACCTTTCTGTTCTTGTTTGTTGTTTTTACAATGTTAGCATACCAAGTTCTGTTTTATGCCTCAGAACTTGAAAAAAGTAACTTTTTAAAGCTCTGTCCATGCCTTTAGCAATGTTTGCAGCTTTATGCACATTTTACCCACTAAGATAAGGAGCACAGTCCACCAAGATGTTGTTTTGCAGATATCGCACTGGAGTAAATGAAGCTGTGATAGCATATAGCTTTCATTGGTGCTTGGTCCAGACAACATTCTGGTGAATTGTGCTCAGAGTCTCCTGAAAGAATTGTCAGCTTCAAGATAAAGTGAGATTCTGCCTGCCAATCTGCTTAATTCAGGGGCTATGATCCAGCACACATAAGCTAAAATCCCACATGCACTGTACTGGAAGTAAGTCTAATTGAACTTGATGGGTCTTGCTTTTCAGTATATGGGATTACACTTCTTGATTTTTTTGTGCAACTTTTTGGTGCACCTAATTTTTGATCAACAGAGAAAGCTAAAAATCTGTGCCTCTCCCCCCTTTTTAATCTGGAATGTATGTGAACTACAAAAAGTGAACTATAAAAATGGACTATAAATCTGAATGTGTAAGTGTGAAAAAAGAGTTAGGCAAATTTGTCATTATGGAATAAGTCTAGAAAAAAGTACTACTGATAAACCTGGAGAGAGAAATTTGGAGACAAATTTGTATTAAATCACATTCTATTGATTTCAATAAAATTTCCATGTAACTATGCTTTGGACTGCCATCTTGGTTAGTTAGCCAAAGAACATTAATACTGTAACACTTTCTTAAATCAGTCCTAACACAACAAATACTGATATAAGCCTTGAAATATGGATTCCTCTCAAAATTATCATATAAGATGAGATTACAAAGATGTAGCTTTCTTGGGGAGAGCTTAATTATTATACATAGTATAAATAATTTGAACATTGGAACATACATTATAAAATCTTTTCCTATGACCACTGAAATATTAAATCGAAATATAAAGAAAGTTTTTGTCAGAGTTATATTCATCTAAAACTGGGTCAAATTTGTATACTCCCATGAAAATTGATCAATCTTGAAAACCAAAGATGAAATAAAGAAATTTTAGTCATGTCTAGAGTTTGGATGTGCCCAGTGGGGAACACCCCTCCCCCAGCCAAACACAAAATCCCCATGACATATCATAAATGGTTTTGAAACAATCCTCAGTTTCAAAAGCTGTTTTCCGTGCACCATGGAGGCTCATGAAATAGGTTTTTGCATCTTACTCTTATGTTCTCCGCAATCACAGTGCATCCAAGTTTCTTAAATGTGAATGGGTGTTTCCATCTACTAAACTAGATTTAAAAAAAATTACCACTTGTCTTTTCAAATCACAGATCTTGTTGAATGGAAAATCTGCATAAGGGTATACTTAAAAAGGATCAATATATAAAACTGCACAAACATACACTGGGTGGGATTCTGACAGACTGAGTGGAACATAGACCCCAATGGAACTTCAGTCATAGCTATCTTGTCTCATTGATTTCCACTTAGTTCTGATCCAACCCATTCTTTACAGTTTTGGAAATCTAATGAAAACATCAGCTCCTTTGAAACTGCACAGCAATATGGAAGCTGCACTCCTAAAGTGGTAAAAAATACATAGCATGCAGAGCGGTTGTTTATAGTCACGAAGTGGTTACAAATCTCTCTTTCATTTGTTTTTTTAAAAAATACTGAAATTGGAATTTCAAATTATCAAGGTTTGTGGTAAATGCAGTATGCTGCTGCTTTTTTATTAACAAAGTTACAGTTCTTTTCTATCCCAAAGTAACTTTGCCTGATTAAAATATTAAAGCCATATTCTTTTTTTAAAAAAATATCCACCATTAGATGTCTGTCCCAATTCACAGTGTTGTCTTATTTCTCTAATTTTCGTACCTTATTACATTTAATCTTGGTTTGGTACAATTCATAATTCACAGAAATGTCATACGTAAAACACTAAATTAGTTTTTAAAAACAATTTATATCTTTATGCAAAATATATGTCTGTCTTTGCAAACAATTGTAAGCAGATTATAATAAATTCTTTCCTTTAATCACCTGTTTATGAAACCATTGATTCTTGCTTAGAAATCATTAAAATGAAATTTGAATGGGGAAAAAGTATCAGGAGTACATTGTACTTTAGAATGAAATCGGCATCTGTCTCCTGCAAAATAAGATAAAACATCAACATGTCAAAATGATAAATTGTGTTGACTGAGTGTAATGATTTTGTGGCAATGACTGAATGCAGATATACAGCAAAAACATTGTATTCATAAGTTTAAAAATGTAAAATACTGTAGTTTTAATTTACTGCAGTGGGTATTTCAAGAATAATATTGCATTGCAGTGTGTAACCAGTTTGTTGCACAGAACAAAACTGAGAAAGGACTAAAAGCTTGCAATATCAAAATCTTAATAAAATATACTTTATAATCAATAATGCAAAAATCTAATTCACAGGGTGGTATTTTCACTGACTTTTAAAAACATTTATGAAATTAAATCATTCTAACATTTAATGCACTTTTAACTGTCTATTAAAAATGTGACATTTTTGATAGCGGGAGGGAATGGAGAAGGAGTGGATTCAATTTCATCTGGTAGGTAAACAGGCTGATAGGTGACCATTATAATGGCAGGCTTCTCCAAGGAATGTTTTAGTGTTTGTGGAGGTGAACAGCACATTTCACCGGGAACCTAGTACTTGTACAGGAGAAGTTCTTGGTGCATTGTGTCCTAATTATATTATTGGATGAAAAATAAAAAGCAGCCAATGATGGTGTAAAACAGCAACATCTATGCATAATGATGCATTAATAATTAGGGGCTTGCTTCTGTATGTTTAACTTTTTGAATAAATAGAAAATTACTGTTTGGCCTTTATTTTAATGTCTTTACATACATAATTTTTATAAGTGATACAAATATACACAAATTAAAATGGTCTGATTACAGGTATTCATTGTGCTTTCATATCAACTGCATTAATTTGATGCATCTGTTTCTTTGGAAAGATGCCCTTGACTCAAATGCATTAGCACATGATGGCATTTTACAGAATGATTATATTCCCTATGCTTCTGAATTTTTGCCTTGTATTAAGTAGTGTTGTAATGAGACATTGTTTCATTCAGCTCCTGTGTACCAGACATTTAAATCAAATGTAGAATGGGTGAAAATCGCCATTACTGCCTAGTTGTAATAAATATCTAACACCAGGGTTGCAATCCTAGATCCACTTACCTGGATGTAAATGCCACTAAACTTCATGGCACTTATTTCTGAACAGACATGTATAGAATTCCATTGTTAAGGGTTGCATTTTCACTTTAGCACCAGATGGCCTGTGCATCCCAAGATAGCTGCTCTGACAAGCTTTACTTGTAGAAAATGACATGCTTCTCAGTATGGGTGGGGATGGGAAAGTTTTAGGAACACAGCTGAACATTGTAGGACTGCCTTTTGAAAAGTGTTCACATAGTTTAACACTATGAAGACATTGAGGAGTCACTAAACCAAGCCCACGAGAAGCAGAATGGAGGCACCATGGCCGAATGGAAGACTCCATTAATCTCTGGCTTTTCTTCGCAAATGAAGATTCAGGAAGGACTCATCCCGCGCTTTCTGCAAGCGTGCTGATGACTAAAAAAGCCAATCCGAGATAAACAAGTCCGGTTGCAGAAAGCACAGCAGAAGGTCTCCTTGAGTGATGTTTTTGGGTTGTGATTCTTCCTGCGTTGTCGTTTCTCTTCAAGACTTGTTTGGTGTGAGTTCTCAAATAAGGCTGCAGCATTGTGGATTGTGCATCTCCATGCCTCCCGATGTGAGGCCAGGGCGGACCACTGTTGGTGATCAATTTGGCCGAGCCTGAGACGTTGTTTCAGGGAGTCGTTGTATCGCTTTTTTGGAGCGCCCGTCTTACGCTGACCCATGGCGAGTTCACCGTACTCTGACCCGTGGGGAGTTTGCCTCCCCAAAAAAACTCCATTAATATGTAGATATCAAACTCAATAACAACCTAGCTAATAGAGAACAAATTATTACAATGTGCATTTAGAATACTAAAGAAAACAAAGATAGAACTGTATCTTTTCAGAGAATGATAAAGACCAATCAAGACATAATCTTCATTATTTGTAAGGCTTTTTTGTACTCACAGTGATGATGAAGAGGTTCTTCACCCTGGTATGGAGAGTTTTGGTGTAAGCACAGCATCATCTGTTCTCAGAGGCAACAGATCTCATGTGATATCAAGGCTACATCATTGAGTTGAGAGGAGTCCTCTGTTATAAGCAGGAACATTTCACATTATCATGATAGGAAAGGTGACAGGGAGTATTTGTCAACCGCAAGTACCCCAGTGGATACACACTATCACAAACTGGCCTGAATTCTGTAGCTAGTACTAAATAGAGTAGATCCATTGACTCAATGGGATTTACCTACAGTTGATTGAATGAGTTTGGTTAGGACAAATTACCAGGATTCCAGAAACTGTGTGTGTGTATACAATCCTGTAAAAAAAACAAACAAACAAACAAACAAAAACCACTATTGAGAGCCAAGAAGCTCATGTTGGAGGGGAGGAATGTCAGCGTTTACTCTTCCCCTCACCAGTGAAACCCGTTAGGCTGGCACTTTGGGAATCATTACAGCAGATGCCCTTTCCACAATGGAAAAAAACAATTATGCAAGAAAGGGAATGGTCTCTTCTTAGCATTACCCTAGCAGCATAGGGAGTAGCAAGAGAAAAGGGGGAATTGGTTGTCAAGTGTGCCACATCAAATTTTGTTCTGTTGGTGAGTAAAGCTATGCTCAGGGACAGTGCAGGAACAGGGGCCTCAACAATCTTGCTGCCTCAAGATTATTCTTGCATTTCTATCCACCCAACCCTGAATACTGGGAACCAACTATGCTTATATCTATATAAGCTGCTTGGGTCAAGCTAACCTGTGACAGAAAGCTAGGAGGAAATTCAAATTGTGGCCATAATGGCACTCATTCCTTCATCCTCCAACCCACGCCCACCACACTGGAAGAAAGGGAGGCAGGCCTACAACTGCCGTTGCTTTAGCTGCCTCCCTCTCAAGCCTTTTGTGCAAACGTGAAAGGAGCTGCGGAGTATAGGTCCCTGATCAGGGTTATGTTTTTGTGGCTGAAGCTAGGCCTGTACAGCTCCTCTCACACTTGCACTGACTTTTCCAGGAGCGACAAGCAGGTACAATTCTACTTCCCCACCACACATCCATTCTACTTAGGGTGGGGATGAATTTAATGCTTTATATCTATATTGTGTGCCTCGGCCTCTTTTCCCTCACTGCCCTGTAATAGTTGGAAAAGAAGGCAACCTGATTTCCATTACATTATTCCGCAGGCATCTGTGCTGTTTTTGGTCACATTTCCAAACAGCTTGATGATCTCCCAAGTAGAATCACCTTAAAGCTATCTGGCAAAGATTATAGCCTCAGACACAAAGAACTATATTAATGCCCCACAGCCTGGGTGAGTTCCAGCTGGACCAGGGAAATAGCACTACTTTGGATCACAACTGCACCATCTGGAAATAATTTGTATACACTCTGAGGGCCTTATAGTTCTGGGCAAAAGAACAGACAATGATTGTCAGTTAAACCTTCTCATTAAAGAAAATAACCTAAAAGTATCGTTAACTGTGACATGTTTTTCAATCAATTTTTTAAAGATAGAAAGACAAAGCTGTCTTTTTTACACAGAAAAGCTCTTGTACCATTAAAAGTTTTGTGCCTTTTTATTAAACATTAAATGCAATCTTAAAACAGACTAACATTTGCTTAAATTTCTTCATCAAAAAGTATCTGCCTCGTTGGATAAAAAAATGAGTAAAATATACAGATTTTGTGAACCAGATATGTACTTTGATGTAGGAGTTCAAGTCTTACCTCCCAAAGATATGTTTAACAGCAAGAGCAAAATGGGTATAATTTACAAGCTGCCTCTGTTGGGAAGAAAGCTGCACTCTTTAAGTCTCCATTTGTCCATTCTAGGATAGGAGGGGGGAGTGTAGGACCCTTTTCCAGGCTGCAAATGAGTTTGTAATTCAGTATCTCTTGGGGAAACCCTCTCTATACTCTTCCCAAAGAGCTCTGGCCTTCAGGAAATAGTGCTGGTATTCTATGCCCCACCTGCCAGCCTGATAGACTTTGCTGTACAAGTGCTGAAGGAAACTTCTGCTCTTGGCTTCTTTTAGTACATCATCATGTATACGCTGAAGTGTACTGCTCAGAGAAAGACACGTGCATCCATGGATGTGCACATGGCAATTTGTGCTAGATTAGGCTCTAATATGTGTTTCAGAGAGTGGAATGGAGAAGGAAGAAACAGATGGAAACAGCAACCAGTACACGAGCATCATTTTCAATTATTTTTTAATCCAGTGCAAGTCACTGGCACAAAATATTTTATTGGCTTAAAATGTTTTATAGTGCTGTGTAATTATAAATAAAAATAATAATTATGGCTTATGTTTTTAAAACACTTTCCTTTCTTTTCATTGACTGACATCAAATTAATCAAATATCCCAGCTGATTTCACTGGGCCCATTTGAATATGGTACAGGTTGAGTATCCCTTATCCAGAACTCTGAAATCCAAAATACTCCAAAATCCAAACTTGTCCACATGGATGGCAGAGATAATGGCACCTTTGTTTTCTGATGGTTCAATGTACACAAACTTTGTTTTATGCACAAACTTATTAAAATTACCTTAAGGCTATGTGTATAAGATGTACATGAAACATCTTCAAGATATCTCATTATGTATATGCAAGTATTCCAAAATCCAAAAAAATCTGAAATATAGAACACCTCTGGTCCCAAGCATTTCAGGTAAGGAATCCTCAACCTGTACAAGTACTGCACAGTCTGCTTCAACATGAAACTGATTTTAGGACTGGCTTACAGACTCTACTATCAAGGAATACTTTGCTTATGTGGATCAGCCATCACTGACAGGAGGGTTCACTTCACTCTCTGTCAGTTCAGACTCAGTACTTCTCAACTGAGGAAGTTCATACTTTTGGTTAAGAGTCATCAAGCACTTAGTGACTGAGTGACAAAAGATCAAGTAATGCACATGAACTGGCTGTTTCAGTACTTCTGTTTCAGTGCTTCTACCTTCTCTGTTAAATATCACCTCCCCTGAAAAGCCAACATTTAAAATTCCATTTTAAAAAGTATTGTATTTAAATTACTTGACAGAATTGACAGATACTATATACAAATTGTGTGCTAAACAACTTTTTTATATAGTAGTACTGTGATTTTAAACTAGCATTTGATATTCTTTCCACAGTGTATAACATAACCCTGATCAGTCACAAAGTTATGTGAATAACAGGTCCAAACTAGATATGACAAGTACTTAAGTGTATCTGTCCAACTTTTTTAAAGGGCTAAAATAGCTGAGGTGCTGATTAAACAGTTCCCTTCTGGTTATTTTTCTGCCTAAAAACCATCCCCACCCACCCACAAGCTGTTTTCCAAAATGGATAGGAAAATAAGGATACCCATTTCTCTCCAAACACCCTGTTGGTAGAAAAAGGAATCAGGAAGATTTTTTAAGTCAGCTGAATGAAAAGTACCCCTCACCATTTTGACCATGGGACTCTGAGATTGTTTTGGCTGAAAAATACAGATTTGGGAGGAGAATATAAGCAAGGGCATATCACCTCTAGTTTGGGCCTACCTGGTTAATCTCCACCAGCAAATTATCAGAAACAGTAAACATAGTTACCACAATAAAGTAGATAAAATTTCTCAGATGAACAGTGGATAAGATTATGGCCAAGATTCCATACATTTTTAGCATAGCATAAATATAGCTAGCATAGTTATAATGGATCCTGCAGTTGCTTGGCCTACTTCAGAGAGGCATTACGTAATGGCCATGAGCTCATCTGTTGTGCAAAAGCCAATTAGTTCCCCAACCAGAACTCAAAAGTGGGAGAGAAGGCTGCACATGTGCTTGTGGAACAACTGGCTGCACAAAATCTTATCTACACAACCTCTGAAAATGTGTGGCTGCTTGCACAATGATTTTTACCCAAGTATATTGCTCCAATAGGGTTTCTGACAATTTCAGTTCTGTTTCCATTCAGCAAAAGGCTGAATGGAACTCAATCATACAAGCACCTTTACTTCTAAAAAGTACCATTAAAACCACACTGTTTGTATTAAATCTTCTGCATACTGTGGATATTTGAAAGGTATATTTTATCCTTTCTTCCTGTGGGTTTCAAGAAATGATTCCCCACCCCATTTAAATAAGAGGATATTGTAACCATCACCTAGGTATCAGTTTACATTATTAATGATTTGTCAATATGCAAGACTCTTCTGAACAGCTTGGGTCTGCAGCATCTCTCACTTGGGTTTGGACTCATAAAATGGCACATTGGGGAACTTACAGTGAAGGTCCATTCTAGCCAAGGAAAAGGAGCCATCCAAGAAAGGGTTAATTCCCGTCACTGCCCAGGCAATGCAAGGGATCATGTGTTATTTTTTAAAAAGTATTTTTTACTGTAACCCTCTTTCCTAGTTCATTCCTAAGCTGAGAAAAAGGAAAAGAGAGAAGAGAAAGGGTCCCCCCCCTCCACCAAAAAGGAAAAATAGTCTTGCCGGGGCTAGATGGCTCCTTTACCTTGGCTAGAATGGACCTTCACAGTATGTTCTCCACTGTGCCATTCTCAGCCGGTGGAGAAGGAGCCATCCAAGAAAGGGAATTTCCCTAGTGTAAATATACTTTGGGAGGGATGGTGCCAAGAAATTCAGTGAATCCAGCAGGACTTGCTGGAACACTCATCTGCCGAAGGAGGTCCTAGTGGAGGCGAATATGTCTATAATGCTATTTTAGCCTATAATGCTTTGTAAACTTGGAATAGTCCGACTTGCAGCTTCGAAATTTTTTGCCAGGGGAGCATTAGTTGAGAAAGCTAATGCTCGAGGTGGCTGCTGAGCTGGTAGAGTGTGCTGTCACGTTTTGTGGTTTAGGTAGGCCAAGGATTAATAGGCTAGAAAGATACATGGCTCTCCCTCTATGGCTGCTCCTTCCGGCCACACGCGCCCCCACTGCTACTGCCACCACCAACCAGCATGACACAGCCTGGGAGGCAGCCAGGCAGCACTGCAGCAGCAGGCTAGAGAGGCGGCCAAGGCAGGCCGTAGACACCCGGGAGGCAGAGGACGGCAACACCTGGTGATGGCAGGATGGTGGCAGTGGCTGAAGGGTAAGTGAAGGAATGGGCTGCTCCACGAACAGAGGTCCTTGTGGCTGGTGGGCGAGTGCTGGGTGGCTTTCCCCACACTGCTGTCTAGGCGAGACGGGGAGCCACTGGACCAATGGCCGACCGCAAGAAGGGAGCCAGGAGGGCTAGCTGGCCAGCAGCCCTTTTCCTTCTGCTCTGGTCCCAGCGAACCTGTGGAGCTAGAGGCAAATCTGAGCATCCTGCACCCAGGAATGGCTGAGCTCCCCAGAGGGAAGGGGGAAACCTCTGGCATTGAGGGGGCTGTAGTAACGGCAATGGGTAAACAGGGAAGGAAGGAGAGAGCTCACCTCCCTTCTCCCATCCCTGATCATGGGGGAAATGGTATCTGCATCGCTTGTCCTGTCAGCAAGCCCTGCCCCTTCGCTCATCTCGCCAATCAGATTTGTGCTTCCTCTCATCTGGGCAAACAAATCGAATTGCTTGTCCTAACAAGCAAGTGCACACCCCCTTGTTTTTAAAAAGAAATCAGAAAAGCTGCAAAGGCTTTTCTCCTGAGATTTTTGGCCTTTTAATAATAATAATAATAATAATAATAATAATTTATATACTGCCCATTGGTAACCCCATGAGGGCGGTTAACAACATTAAAACACTATACAAAGTAAAACAATATACTCCCTTCCCCCCTTAAAAAGTTATTAAATAAAATTACAAATTAAAACAATTTAAAAACTTAATAAAACATAAACATACATTTAGCAATAACTGTAGATCCCCCGCGATATTCAGTTCCGTTAACAAAGGAGGCTGTGGGGACTCTTCTGAAGGGGGGGGGTTCCCGAGGCCGCCCCCCTCCTTCACAATACATCGACACGTTACGGGATCCCATTTAGACAGATTGTATTTCCTGTAATTTCTGTGAGGGTCATTTAGACAACTGCTAAGACCTGCTTCACCCCATCTGTGCAGGGAGGAATAGATTTTCTCCAAGCCCATCTGAAAAAGGCTTTCCAAGTGGTCTTGTGTATCCCGAGAGTGGAACTTCATACGGAGGCTAAAGGTGTGTTTCTCACCCTCTCTGAATACCCTGCTGTCAGATAAGACTGGCTGAACTCTGCCCCCTTTCTTGGCTGCCATGAAGAGGACAGAATATACTCCCTTGAATCTTTTGCGTGGAGGAACCAGTTCTATGGCTCCTAGCTCTACGATGTGAAGATGGCTTGGATCATCTTTTTCTGAAACCAGTGACCTGAGAAAGCAGTGTTTTGGCTTTTGATTGAACTCTAAAGTGTAACCTCTGCTTATTGTCAATACCTGCTGATCTGATGTGGAAAGGAACCATGCTTCGTTGATGTGTGGAAGTCTTCCTTCTATCCTGGGAGAAGGGCAGTCATAAGGCTGGTTTATTTCTGGCAGGGTAGCTCCCTTGGGAAGAGTTCCTGCCTGGGCCACCATGGGAACAAAAAAGAAAATGGAGACCTAGGTCAGAAAGGTTTGAAAGACCTGAAGTCTCTTGAATGGGAGAATGAGCGGAAGGGACAAAAGAGCTGGGACTGTTTACCCTGTTGTTTTGTATCCTTCTTTGGCATAGAAAGGCATAGCCGCCTTCTTGTTTCTTGTTTCGATAAGAATATCCTTAAGAGCCTCCTCACCAAAAAGAAGGTTCACATTGTAAGTGATCATGGCTAAATTGGATCTGGATTGCATGTCTGTATTTCAATATCTTAGCCAAATGGACCTTGCCCTTCTGAGTACAGCTGTGGCTGCAATAGAGCGAGATGAAACGGTCAAGGAATCTCTGGTTGCATCAGCTACAAAGGCTAAGGATTTATATATTTTAAGTAATGCTTTATGTAGAGACTTTGCAACCAGGAGTTATCAAAATATATCTTGGACCCACAGCATGGCTGCCCTAGCAATCAGAGAGGCAGTGGAAAATGTGCAAATAAATAGAGCAGAGGCATCATGGGAGCATTTCAGGGAAGTGTTTGCTCTCTTGTCATTAGAGACTTTAAGGGCTGGATCTCCTTCCCGGGTTGAGGAGTGAGCTTCAGTCAAAAACACTGAAATTGGCCTATTAATGAGGGCAGGCTTATAGACTCTGGAGAAAGACTGTATAGCTTTCCCGCCCTTTCTACTTTGTGCAGGAGTCTTTTATTCCTTTTTAACTATGTTGATGAAATCAGACGGAAAAGGAGCAGCTTGAGAGGAGGCCTTTGGTTTTGGGAACATAGCCACTCTAAAGTGGGAAGGACCAATAGTTAGAACCACGGAAGAATCGGGTTGGGAGTCCTGTAAACACAAAGCTGCTATAGACTCACACAGGAGGGGAATGAAGACATTTTGATTAAAATGTCTCTTTCTGGCTAGGTCCTCCTGTTCCCCAGAATCTGGCCATTCTGCATCTTCAGGGTCAAACAATCCCTGCAAGAACTTGAGTGAAGGGAGGCTATTCAACATCTCTAGAGAAAGGTAAGGCAGGAGCCCTTCTTTGTGGGCACTGTGAATCCACACAAAAGGGTTTTATGTGCCTGCACAGAAACAGCTTCAGAAGATTCTAGAACTCTTACATAACAGTTTTGGTGGTAACCCTGCCCTCTCCCCCCTACCCCTATATAAGCAGGGTTCCCACCTAAATGACTCAGTTCCTTTCTTTCCACTGCAATTGCAGCAGTCAGGAACTTTTTTAAACTCTTCACTTGCTTCTCTATGTATTTTTCTGGGTTTGAGCCTACCGGCGCAGCTGACGCTCAACACCAAGGTTCCACTGACACCACTGTGGAGCTTGGTACCATGTCGTTACTGGAGCATCCGAGGCATCATTCTTCAAAGAGGCCAAGACAGCACACACCCTCTGCCTCGACTTCAGGTGCGGATTCATTGGATTTAGAGGCATTGGCACTGCATCACCCCTCTTCCAGCTTAGGTGTTTGTTGCGAGGTCCAAACAAGCACTCATGGACAACATCTACATGACTCTTCACCTTCTGAAGGACCTAGGTTTCATGGTGAACTGGGAAAAGTCTCACTTTCTCTGTCGACCAGTGGCCAATTCATTGGGGTGCTCCTAGTCTCTCTCCATGTCGGCATGCTTGCAGGATGACAGATTCAGAACCCTCCAGTCAGCTGTTCTCCACTGCATCAGCCACAGCCATATGGTCTCCACCACCTTGGTGACACCCCTGGTAAGGCTTTGCATGAGATCTCTGCAAGCCTGGTTTATCCAACCCACTTGTGGACGATGGCAGAACAGGTTCAGGCTGGGCTCCAGTTCACATCACAACCCCCATCATTGACAATAATATCGGACACATCCCAGCAAGATTGGGGGGACCACTTAAGATGATCTTTCCATCAAGGAACAGTGGTCCCCAACAAAACTACACATCAACACTCTAGAGATGCTAGCAGTGTTCAGGGCACTCAACAGTGCGAGGGCAAGTGGTTCGCATATTATTAGACAACACAACAGCAGTCTGTTACCTTAACAAGCAGGGAGGTACTCATTCCCTAGCCCTGATCAACCTGACTCGAGAGGTTTGGGAGTGGTGTGTTCAGAGACACCTTCTTGGTAGCCCTGCACCTGCAAGGGGCAGAAGCTCCAAGCGGATGCTCTGAGCCGCACCACTTTGCTGTATCACGAGTGGAGGATGAGCACTCAGGTTCTGCAGCATGTCTTCCAACAGTGGGGATAACCAGACATGGATCTGTTCATGTCCAAGGACAATGCTCACTGTACTCTGTTCTGCTCGAGGGAGCCAAAGACGATGAGCTCCCTCAGAAATGCCTTCCTGTGTGCATGGCACAGTCCCCTATTCTCTGCATTCCCACCATTCCCACTGATTCCTTGTGTGGTGGCCAAGCTACGTCAGGACTGAGCCAGATTCATACTAGTGAGTCCCTGGTGGCCCAGGAGCACTGGTTGTCCTGCTTCTGCATCTGGCCAACAGCAACTTCATGTGGCTGCCACAGCACCTGGACTTCTGCAACAGGAGGATATGGCATCCTGACCTCACAACTTTGAGACTGCCTGCCTGAAGAGTGTTCCTCTGAGACGCTTACCTGAAGCAGTATGGTCTAGTCACAGTGGCACAAGGCTGTGTGGTCTTATTCTTATAAGTGGCAGAAATTCATGGATTTCCTTTCTTTGAAAGGCCTTTCCTCGGAGGATGCCTCTTTGCTCTAGACTTCTTGGCCTTGTCACAAAAGGGCCTTTTATTATCTTCTGTGAAATGCTACCTGGCTGCCGTATCTTGGCACTTCCAAGCCTCTGGAAAGCCCTCTTGCTTCCACGACCTTTAGTCAAGCATTTTCTACAAGTTTACCAAAATCTACATCCTCCTGTCCCAGCTCCCACTCCCCAGTGGGATCTAGAACTGGTGCTGTCTGCTTTGAGGAAGTGTCCTTTTGAGCCGAGTCGACCCGCTGTACACAAAGTCCCATGAGTCAGCAGTACTCCTACAACCAGACATCACCTTCTTGCCAAACGTGCTTACATCATTTCATCTTAATCAGGACATTGTCTTGCCGACCTTCTTTCCAGACCCTTCCTCAGATCAGGAGTCGCTTCATACACTAGATGTGTGCTGTGCTACTTACCTGGACAGGACTAGTCATTTTCGTCGATCTAACTGAAGGAAATCAGAAGGGCAACCCTGTTTCTGCTCAGAAGCTTTCTAAGTGGGTGTCATTCACAATCAATCTGGTGCATGATCTGTCAGGTAAACAACTTCCGACAGGGCTACACAGCCATTCCACCAGGGCAGTGGCAACATCTACGGCATTTCTCCAGGGTGTTTCCGTTACAGACATTTGTAGAGCCGTGACATGGTCCACCCTACTTACCTTTGTCTCCCATTATAAGGTGGACTTGGCAGTTTGGAATGCAGCAGCTGTGGGAAGGGAGGTTCTGTCTTCTTGTGTTGTCTAGACAGCTTTCCTTTCCAAAGTTTTAGATATCTTAAAATGTCTTGCTGTACTTGTTGCCAATATAATGTTGGCTTCATATCATAGTTTGCATCCTTATTGGTGTTGTATTTGCCTCTTATCAGTGGTATCTCTTTCTAGCATTTTGGGTAGTTTCCTACTTGAAAGCACTATTGCAGCACACTCTCACCTCCGTTGCTTCAGCTTGCTAGTCTCCCATATGTGTGGATTCACAGAGACCATGAAGAAGGAGGGCAGGTTGCTTACTTGTAACTGTAGTTCTTTAAGTGGTCATCTGTGAATTCACACAATGCTGCCCATCCTTCCCACTGGTGTACTCCACCTGGTTCTTTGCAGCTGCTATGTGGCGATCAAGGAACTGAGGGGTTTTGGCGGGAACCCCGCTTATATGGGGACAGAGGAGAGTGAGTGGGGTTACCACCAAAACTGTTACGTAAGAGTTCTAGATTCTTCCAAAGCTCTTTCTGTGCAGGTGTATAAAACCCATTTGTGTGAATTCATAGATGACTACTTGAAGAACTACAGTTACTGGTAAGCAAGCTGTCCTTCCCCCTGGAGGGAAGGTTGAATTCTCATCAGAGGAATGAATTGCCTCTGCATCTGAACTTGGTTGCATAGTTGCAATATTAGTTCCAACCCTGCCATGTTTCCTTGGAGGAACTGGAGGAACAGGAACAGTATGTGAGATAGATGGGATGGGAGATCTAGGTCTCTTGGATGCGGAGCAGCTTGTGGGGGAGGCAGATGGCTCAATCCTTCTTAGTAGCAACCACAGAGGAAGCTGTTTTAGCCATGAAAATGGGATAGGGACAAAGAAACCATTGGGATACTTTGATTCCCTTGGTCAAAATGGCTGGCTTCTGCCCAGGATTCAAACTGGCTGTCACCTTGTGTGAGAGCATGAGTGCGATTTCAGGGGTGGCAGCTTAGATTTGGCACCCAACTGGGTTGCCTATTTAGGCTTTCTACCCCTTTGAGTGACTCTGCTTGATATTTGCTCAAGAGAAGCACAGAGCTCAACTAACTGAGGAGAAGCAGCTGGGGAATTAAGAGCAGCCTCCTTTTCCATATCTTGGCCCCTTCTGACTGCTCATCAGTGCTAGTAGTGATAGCCATGCAATCAGGGTCTGCCATTTCGGGCAATGTAGTGATCTCAGCAGCCTCAGCTTCTGCAAGGTTGGAGGCAGAGCTGATTTCCACTTCTACAGGGTTTAGTTCCTTCCCAGCCAATTCAGCGTTGGTCTGGAGGAGGCAGATCCTACACAGCACGGGCTGTAGACAAGTACCCATCCTTACAGCTCCCTCAGGAGTAAGTTAGCAGAGCTTGTACGTCCTGGACAAGTCTCACATGCCTAATGAGGGCCAGAAATGCCCTTGGCTTTTGTATTCACTTTGCCCATTTCACACATCCCAGGAAAAACAGCAGTAGGAAAAGAGGGAAAGATATGACGAGGGGGAAAGGGGAAAACGTGGTGATAAATGGGATTTATTTTTATTTTTTCGGTAGAGGCAAAGTGGAAAATATAGGAAGGAAAAGGCAGAAGAAGAAAAATGAAGGTGAGAGAAAGTAGAGGAGCAAGTATAGAACCTTTTCTGGGTGACGCAAGGAGATGGACTGGGGAGGAGCTAGGAATCCAGTAAGAAATACTTTTCTAAAATAACATGTGATCCTTTGCTTCACCTGTTTGGTGACTGGAATTAACCCTTTCTTGGATGGCTCGCTCTCCACTGGCTATGTTTCAAACCTCTCAAATTTTAAGAACAGGACAGTAAGAACACTTTTTGCAATCTTCCTTTAACTGGTAGGTGGTTCATAAATCAACAGTTTGATTTAAGATTCTGGTTATTTTACAAACATACGTACACAGATATATGTACATATATATATATATATAATTATTACTCTTTACAAACATAAAATACTAATTTATACAATTAAACCACTTCCGCCTCCAATATAAAATTATGCAAATCACAACTGTATAATTCCTATTTGGCAAAATGTGAAATCCTTAAAACAGATGAAGATCTCCAATTCACTGTCACGTTCCACAATCATTAAAAGTATCTGAAGCCAAGAGGGGCAACTGTATCAAAAGAGGAAAAAGAAAAAGAAATCCATGGATACCATGTACACCTTCTAGGCACTCAAGGCAGAGAACTAAAGAAACTGGACATAGTTTTGAGGAATGAGGCCTCTCTTCCCATTTAGAGTTCCTTCAAGCCAGCCAGGTTCTCGTGAAAAATGCACTGTAGGTAAGAGGGAAAAAATAGAAAACATTCATTAATATTAATAGTTGCAGCAGCAGTAGCAATATCTACTTCTTTTTCCTAGATCTGGAACTCAAGGTGGCTAACAAAAATCAAAACAGATACAGATAAAAGTTCACATCAGTAAATACATACCAAAAAAATCAACAGACGTATCAACAGAATTAAAAGGAAATTTAAAACATATCCATTAATTCACCATTTGTGTTAATTTGCAACTTGGGACAATACTCAGAGATTCAGGTTCAGTCCAGGAGACTCTCTGGATAAGCCTTTAACAGTTCTCTTACATAAAGAGATGAAACTTTGGAATCTCTCTTATTTTTCCAGGGCTTCTGCTTTGTTACAAACTTGTCTGAGATCAATTAAATTAGACATTATGGCAGATGCTTTTTACAGGTTGTGTGTACATGGTTGTTGTGTTGGTTGTTGTTGTTTTTGCTTCAGGAAAAGCACTATGTGGGGCTCAGTTTTGAGCAGAGCACTGGTACTGGGTGAGAGAAAGGGATGTTTCATTCTTTCTCTGCTAGTCAATTGTCTGCTTACAATCCTCCCCATCCCTCTATTGCTTTCCCATATGGAATCTTAACCCTTTCACTCCTTTTGCTTTTTTGAAGATGCAATTCAAAAAGAACAAAGAAGAAAACGGGCATGGGCCTGCAGACCTTAGGAACAACCAAAAACCCCAAAGCAAAACACATTTCAAAAAATGCTAATAGCTTATTTACTGATGACACCTAGATGCCTTCATTATGCTTGATGTGCTTTCAGAAAAAGCATCAGTTTACTTTTTTGGAAAAGTGATGCTGTCTTTTTTTCTCCCATCAACTGATTTACTGAATAGCCAGTCCAGTGACAGAGCCACTTAACAAGTATTTTAAGATATGGTTTCATATTTGATAGTAAAACTGACATGTACCTTGGGAAATTGCTCAGGTAGGAGAAAGATAATGGATTTGCAAACATGTACACACACATAGCTCTTAGAAATTAATACCATATGTAGGCGCAAATGGAGGCCATTTTGCCAAGACAAACCTTGTGGGCTTATAAATACTTTTCATGATATACAAACCCTACTTGACTCCAGGAAATCCTACTTAACCCCATCCACCACTACTGAAAATCCACTAGAAATTAGCCACACATTTTCAAGTCTTTCTTCATGCAACAAACAAGAGATTTACATTTTCAACCGGAATACTCATGTTGTTCCCCTCTACCCAAATACTGAATTCTGTGGTAGCACAGAATATGGAAATATGCAAACCTGGAAGAGAGAGACTCTTACTCCTCTATTTTTATATTATTACTATCATTATTACCACCACCCTAAATGCCTTAGAACATGGCTGTCTACTGGACTGCCTGGGTCATTATGAGCCTCTTTGAATCTTAAACATCAAGAGAAGACTTTTGAGAGTAACATCACTTGCAGAGGCATGTAGGAGACGTCTTTCTCCTGTGTTGGTCCCAAACTGTGAACAGAATTTCCGTAAGTGTCATTATCACTTTCCATTGTCACTGCTTGTAGGAAAGGTGTGAGCCATTTCTTCCACCTACCCTTTTAAAATGTTTTGATATTTACTGATTATTGTGATGCTTTTAATAGTTTTATAATTTGTTTTTCATGGTACAGGTTAACTACCTTGAGCGCTATTTTTAGTAAACATATATGCAAAAATATAAGGATAGAGCCTACTCATTAGGATCATTGTATGTGAAACATGCTCAAAATGAAAATACAGTAAGGAGGAATTTTCTTTAGTTATCAGTCCTGTGTTATATTGTTGGAACTGAATAAGCAAGTATTTGGCCATTATAGAAGACTGCAGGATGAATTACAGCAATGATTGAATGGAACTGTATCAGGTACTGAAGGAAACGGGGTCCCTTTGTCTGTATATTAACTTACTACTCTTCCAAAGGGGTTGGAAGCAGTCCTTTGTTCTTCCGTCCCACATATTTTAAGTTATTAAGAAATGTGCAAAGCCTAATAGTTCAAGCAGTTATATAGGCAACACAACAAACACTGTGGAAAATGGGAGTGGTTTGTAGAAAGACAGTGAAGTAATTACCCCCCCTCTCTCTTTGAAGGCAGACTACAACTAGAAATAAGCAAAATAGTAAACATAACTAGTTACACAGGAGCTTAATGAAAAATAATGGTTCTGTGTCTTGTGGCTAGTGCCAGGCAACTGAAGAACAGTACTGCTTATGCATATATTTTAAAAGAAAAAATTCAAGATGATAGATACATACATTAATCCACACAGCTTCAAAATCACAAATTGATCTCTACAATGATGTCAAAAATTGAAAGTGCTTCTCATAATGGAAGGGTTTGATTAAAGTTTGCCAAAAAGGAACACATAGAAAAATACCCTTCTCAAGTGGAAACTTTAAACTACTGTTAATAATTAGCATGCCATTTATCCTTTTGTCATTTTCACTGCATGATTATAGGGTATGAGCACATTTCAAATGGAATGCTCTTACATTACTGCAAATGGTCTCCAAAAAGTTCCTTCACAGCAGCCATGACTCTTACACACACACACACACACACACACACAGAGAGAGAGAGAGAGAGAGAAAGCAGACATTACATGAATTTCAAATGCATACATTCTCTCTGTTAGTCTGCATATAAAGTTTAGACAATCTCTGCCAAATATTATTTTAAGGGTTAAAATATAGTTGGCCCAGTCAAATTCAGACCGAGAAGCTCTGAGAACATTTCACCTCTTTCATATTAATCATTCACACTCACTACTGATACATAGTATCATCACTACACATGACACTTTGCAGTCACAATAAAAATCAAGTACTGTACAAAAGAAGTTAATACTCAAAGCAGGGAAAGGCAATCAAGGAAAAGAAAGTGGTATAGGTATCAACGGAAAAGGATGTAATTGAGTCACTGTTACTTAGGCTCAGTTTCAGTTAAGAGATAAGAATGAAAATAAACACTGCCTCACTGAATAACAAATGATCCAATAGGTCTAAACTAACTAGAATTAACCAAGAGGATTCCAGCACTAGTGTTATTAAATTTGTATTCTCTGGTTTTATTGTTACACCATTTTATGTTTACTTATTTTCCTTGTTGTTTTTTTTTCCAAATCAACTTCTTACTAGTTTGCCTTGTTGGTTCCTGTATCTACAGTATTTTACACATATTGCTAGTGGATCAGGTTTTCATCATTTTTGTGTATACCCTACCCTGGGAAGAGCTTGTGGCTCTCAGAGATGGAGAATCCAAGTCCCTTGCTGACTTCCTCGAACCCTCCAAATTCCTTAATTACATATTTATAAATCTCACTTTGTTTTAAATACTAATATCATAATCTATACATAGCCCTAACTGTACATGTGCATGCAATATATGCACCATATAAACATTACAAGCTCTACAAGTCTATAAGCACTGTGGGGAGAACCTCTTCTTTAAAAGCCCATGGTAGAACAAAAGAGAAACCTCGGTTCCTCTCATCCAGGAAAATGCAAACAGGCTGGGAAGCAAGGAAGAAATATCTTTGTAACATGATGTTTAAATCTGCAGTTTTGTCCTTGGAACACACTGCTTGGAAAAACCACTAAATAGTCACTGAAGAGCTGTGCAATAACTTGACCTACTGCCCTTCTTCTTCTGCAGAATCATGGAAAACCTTTGGATCTACTTCTATATCCAGAAGTACTCTGTATTCTTTCTGTCACCTTAACCCAAGTCTTGCAGCCCATATTTCTTAATATGGAAACAATCTTAAATCTCCCAGTCAAGGTTTCCCACTTTAAAACAGGAAAAAGTGGAGGAGGATAAAGACAGAAGAGAGTAAAGGGATAGTAGGTAAGGGGGAAATAAAACAACAAAAAAGAGAAAAATGACATAAACCCCTCTTTAATGGAAGAGGCACCTCATGTCAGACCTAATTTAACAGTTATTTTAATAGTTGATACTAACAGTATGTCAATTTGATTGATGCGTTGTCACTTGGAGACTTAAAGTTATTGGTAGAGCATGAGAAATGATGTATTATTATCTTAATTCTTCATCTGAGGCTTATTAAGGTGTAGGGGAATTTAAACTGAATGATGAATCTGAATTGATTCCATGGTGTCTGGATGTAGTCTAAGTGCCTAAGGAGGTAGACAATAAGAAAAGGGATTTTAAAAGGTGCATCTTTTTGGAGGACAGTTGAAGGACAACTGAGAACAACTTGGTAGCTTTATAGATTTAGTAAATAAGAGAACTTAACTAATTATTCTCCTTGATAACCTAAGCTTCCTTTGTAGTATATTTGGAGTTAGCAAGACTACTGTGTTTTTCACACCTGGAATCACTTTAAACTCTGCCACCTCATTTTCACTGTTAAAGATGGCTAAGAAAAAGCAGTCAACTTCTGCCAGAATCAAGAGAGTAAAGAGGTAGCTTTAAAAAAATTGAAAGCTACCTTTAAATTTAAAAAAAATTTTTTTTTTAAATTTGGAAAACATTTATGCTTACAAACTTTAAGAAAATTGTTAGAAGGCCTTATTAGATTGGAACTGTTAAACATGAAGAACAAGTCCAACTGAATAAAGTTCAAGCTTGTTTCTACTGAAGAAAACACAGGGGGGAAAAGGGAGACATATCTCCAAGTGCTTAGTGGATGGCAGGGGGTTGGACTGGATGGCCCTTGAGGTCTCTTCCAACTCTATGAATCTATGATTCTATGATCAATGGCCTTGGGCACTGGACATGAGACATGCTAAATTGAGAGGAAAGCCTACAATAATCCATTTTAAACAGTAAGAAGAGGAGTGTAGGTCATCTTATCCTGACACTATATTTTCCCAGTAATTCTAAGGACGGGTTTTAAATATTTAGGCAGGTTGCGTTGTCTTCATCCTTCATTTGAGCTTATGAGGTCTGTCTATTAAATAATGAGACTGTGTTTCTACCTTTCAGACAAATCAGGGTGAACTAATTATGAATGCTTGAGTGGTGACCTTGAACATGTCTGAACCCTGCATGACAAACATCAACACTCTCAGCCATTCAGTTAATTGTCAGTGGTCATTTACAGCAGCTGTGTTGTCTGTTGTGTGCTGGAGAAATGCTAAGTTTAAAAGTTGAGCAATGTGTCAATTTGAAAGTTTTAGTAAAATTGAACAAAACACCAATGGAATCTTTTCAAATGCTTACTGAGGCCTACGGCGAAGACTGCATGTCTCCTGCGCATGTCTTTGAGTGGCACAAAAGATTCAGAGAAGGACATGAGAATGTGGAAGATGATGAACACTCTGGATGACATTCCACTTCAAGAACCAAAGAAATTGTGGAAAAAATCAGCTAATTTCTTAAAGAAGTCTGCCGACGCAGTGTCCAAATGATATCAGAAATCGTGAACATTGACAAAGACACTGCATGGAAAATTCTGCATGAGGATCTCAACAGATGAGAAAAGTTTGTGCCAAGATGGTCCCAAGGGATATCACACCAGAGCAAACAGAGTGCCACTGCAAGGAAATTTGTGCTGACATTCTGCAGCAACTTGAGGCAGATCCACACCTTTTTCAAAAAATCATCACTTGTGATGAAACCTGGGTCTTCCAGTATGATCCTGAGACAAAATGACAGTCAATGCACTGGAAAACACCATCATCACCAAGAATGAAAGGAGCACGTCAAAACAAGTCCACATTCAAAGGCTCATTGGTTGTTGTTGTTGTTTTACATCAAGGGTATAATTTTGGCAGAATGGGTTCCAGAAAGCAGAACAGTGAACCAGCATTATTATAAGGAAGTTTTGACAAAGCTGAGAGAAAGACTCAGGAAAAAGGCCAGAACTGTGGGGAAATGGTTTTATTCTTCATCAAGACAATGCGGCTGCTTACATAGCACTTTCTGTGAAGCAGTTTTTGGCCAAAAAACACATTACTGCACTTGAACATCCTCCATACTTGCCAGATTTGGCACCATGTGAGTTTTTCCTTTTCCCTAAAGTAAAATCAGTGCTTAAAGGAACACATTTTGAGTCAACTGATGCAGTAAAGGAGAAAATGGCAGATGTGTTGAAACAGTTGACAGAAATGGATCTGCTCCATGCCTTCGACCAGTGGAAAACAATACTGCATTGGCGTGTGAATGTGAATGCGGAGTATATTGAAGGTGACAAGCATTAGAATTATAATACATACAAATAAGGATGGGTAATTGTATCAGTCTTGTTAGTGAATAGACAGACTTCATATAGCTCTGGTAACAGGGGAACTGGCAAAACAACCTCTGAGTATTCCTCGCCTAAGGAAACCCAATGAAATTCTTAAGGCAACAGTTGACTTGAAGGCACATACATACACAATGGGGGGAATCTTTCAAGCAACTACTACATTGCTAAGGTCACAAGTTAAACATCTGCACATGTAGGTAAGATTGTCTGGTTCTGAATCATGTCACTGACAATCCAACTCTTCCCAAAGGCACAGCTGGAGATCAAGAGTTTCTAAATGTGGCCTTAGTAATGTAGGAAGAACATAGGGCCAGAGGTTCCTACGCAGCTAAGATATAATTTATGTATGAGATAGCAGGAATGAGCTTACTGTATCTCCCCTTTTCCTTCTGAGGAACAAGCATGAGGTGTGACAAGCCTGGAAATGTTCTATTAAATTCCTATGTTGTGAACTATGTGCTTCAATACTCTTGTAAGTAGATTTGACTAGAACAGTTCTTCACAAACATGCTAAGAAATCCCATCCTTAAACTAAATTAATCTTGCTTTTAAGAGAAGGCTTTGAAGAAACTAAGCATTTATCTAATTCCTCTTTTATCACACTTGACACAATCTGCCTGCAAGGTAGCTTTTGACAAGAAACATGTTTCCATAATGGTAAATATATAAGCCAGGTGTATTGGAAGAAAGGAGGAACAGGAGGGGACATGAGACAGGAAGAGGCCAAACTTCTACATCTGCTGCAAGAAAAATTGATAAAATCTGGGCCAGATTTCTCAATTAAAAGTGTCTTTATCCATTTGAGGCTTGATACATATTTCTGCTTTAAAACACTCTTTTTCTTCTTCTCTGTTCATCTAGAAAAATAGAGGCTTTTTCTGGATTCTTTACCTGTCTCAGCTTGTTTTAAAATGAGAAAAACAATTTGGCAAGAATTGAGGTGATTAAAAGGTTACGTTCAGGAAAAACATCCCCAAAATATATTTTTGAGATAAAATATTGATGTCAGTAGGGAAGAAAAAGCCATATTTTAATATTTTAAAATATTACTTTTTCCTCAAGTTGCTTTCAACAGCATAATTTTATTGGATTCTCCATGAACCTAAAATCAAAGTGTAGAAAGCTCAATGCTTTCTCTCAAAATAACAGTGGGGAAATTCAGCTCTGCAACTGGTCATCTTTTCTGGCTGCCCACTTTGTGTGGCTCCATGCTGACTGATTACTGCCACAGTCCTGAGGACAATGTGAATCAGAAGTTAGCTTCCTAGGAGATGAAGGCAGGGTATGGCTCAAATCTCTTTGGCAATGAACATGGCAAGTTGACTACCTTCATCAGCAGTAAATATTCTTACAGTATTGGGGGAATTCTGCTCAAGAGGGCAGCATTAGATGTTACAGAGGCTTTGGAGTTGCCACCCATAAGAGCTGCACTTGGTTTTAATTCTTAATCCTAAGTGAGGTATTGGAAACAAAACATGATACTCTTGCAGCACCCTCTCTGACCTCACAAGCGTCAGCCAGCAAACTGGACAAGGATGGGAAATCTGCAGCAAAATGACACCATCCCACTAGAAGTTACCAAGGGAAAGTAGAAAGGGACAACATAGGTTTGTGTAATTTCAGCCAAGCTAAGGGAATTCACATACCAGTTTACATTGGCATGTAAACCAGTGGCAGTCAATTCACAACTAAAGTAGATTACCATTTCTGATATTTTTCATCAGTTGAGAACTGGAAAAAGAGGGAAATAAAGCCTCAGCCTAGGAATTGTTAGCCTTCTCAGGGTTTGAAGGCCAGGTGTGAGTAAGGTCTGTAGGTCCGGAGCAGGCATACAGAAGCTATTTAATGCAACAGCTTTGAACAAAGGCAGCTTGGGTCATACTTTATCAATGAGGACACTGCCTTCTGTTAAAGCAGAGTTCTCTGGTAAAGCAAGCTGCTGCACTGCAGGTAGCTGTTTTCAGGCAGCGGATGAAGGGTAAGATTAAATGGACACTAGCTATCTAGCATGGCTGTAAAGATTAGGTGCTTCTACGTTTAAACCCCAATGCCCCATCTTCTTGACACTGAAAAATGAATGAACACCAAGTGGACATTTTTGATTGCTTTCTATATGAAATACCACCTCAGCTTTTCACCACAATCTGCCACAGCCCAGGATTTAGCCCACTAACAACTGCAGCCCTTCTAGATGTGCCATGCTCTACTTCCATTGTTATATCCTCTACTGACATATTCTCCTGCCTGCCCAGTTGCTACCTGTTGTGAATTCTGTGCATTACAAGCCTGATTTATTTTGCTTGCTTTTCAGGAAAAGCTGCAGCAGGCAGTAGTGTGGAAGTAAATGTATATCTGTGTCTGTTTGATCTTGTTGCTTCTCTTGGACTGTATATACAGGACCTCCAAAAGAAGCAGAAGCAATTTCTTATCCGTAGTGAAACGAAAAAGGCCCTCTTCATCAAACAGAGGGGCCTCAATAATGGCCATACCTTTGGAAGAGAGAGCCAAAGAATGATGCCAGATGCCAGGTGACATCTCAAAGCAACAACCCCAGCAAAAGACTATGCCACACAATCAGCTGCATGCTGAACTGCAGTGCTTTGTTGAATGGCCAAAATATAAGTCTCAAGATAGGAAGCAGAAGCAGCCTTCTTACCCGCCTGAGGCTGTCCTATGCTCCAGTCAGCAAGTGTCCCAGTAATCAGATTGTTAGAATATGGGAGATGTTGAGTAGTTAATTCAGTCCAGGTCAGTCACCTCAGGATGAAGGGAGAAGCAAGAGGGTGGTCGTCAGCTGGTCCAGGAGTTGTTCAGCAAGTCAGTAGTCCAAATAAACAAAGATAGCAAGGAGTTTAAAAATGCTGTAAATTGTAGCCAGTCCAACGACAAGAAAACACAAACTCTAAAGAGTACTGCTAGTTATCAAGAAGGAGGGTTGAAAGTAACAAAACTGCCAGGGAGTGACTGGGATAGGCAGCTGTTTAGAGACATCAGGTGCCTAATTAGGTCAGTGTTTCCTACTTAATAGCTGCTGGGAGTGACATAATCTCTCCATGTCTTTTCATTGTTTGATGAATGGTGGTAATGGTCTTCAGCGCATGCAGCCTCCTGCTGGGGAGTAGGACCCTCCTCTGCCTCAACTTCCAGCTTCTCAGACTCAGAGAGACCATTGTTCTTAGGAATAACAGATTCCTGTCAATCTGCCTCCTCTTCTTCATTTGAATTGTCCAACACCAGAGGGTGAGTTATGACACAAAAAGCCTTTCAAGAAGCGAAGCAACCTTCTCCCATAGGTATTGTTGGTAAGCCGCCATACAAGCCTGATAGACATGCAAAGTGAGAGGACTAGAGTAGGATAGGTTTTACAAGTAATGGAATCAAGCTTGCAACTTTCTTTATCTCCAGAAGTGTGGCCTACCTGATGGTTCAGAGGTAGCTACCACCACAATTGCCAAATTTGGCAATGAATTTTAAAAAGCACAGCACAGCTGGATTCTTGGACCCGATGCAGGCTGTCAATATGGCAAGATGTTGGTTGAATCAATGGAAGTGATTTCCCAGAGCACTTAGCAACGTCCACCAGAGTGGGCAGGAATGGAACAGCCACTGAAGGGTGAGCTTTGGAGTCAATATGCAGAAAAACTGGATCAGGAGTTGTGGTAGGAGGCTGCTGGATATCCAGTTCCAAAACCTTAGCCATTCTCAGCACCTGATCGGCAAATGAGTGAACATTGTCCAGTGGAGACAATCGATTTGGCTGGCCACATTCAGGTCCAGCAACTGTTTCAGTGGAGAAGGAGAAAATGAATCAGAGTTGGAGTCTTCAGAACCAGAGTTTGAAAAATGAAAAGATGGAGAATGGTTGCCTGTCAATACATCAGGAGAGTCACAGAAGGAAGAGATTGCTGCAGGGTCCTTCCTCTCGAAATTGATGCCAATGGAAGAGCTTATGGTTGTGAACAGGAAAGGCCTCAAACCTGCTGATTTGGTGGAAGCTAGTTGAGGCAGCTGACCAAAAGGAGGAGATAGTGGTGGATGCAAAAAAGATGCTGATGGTGGTACTCTTGGGACTGGTGGGCCTCAGAATTCAGTAGATCCATAATCACATACAAACCTTGGCAGTTGTGGATATGGATAACAAAGTCTGTATCAGTATCTACCATCATAGGGATGGTAACTGTCTCAACCCAATAGAGGACACACCCATTGTAGCATGGCCCCACGGGGGGAGGAGGACAACAAGGAGGCTCTTGTGGGTGAAGACGAGACACTTCTTGCAGTGTGCTAGGCAAGCAATGATGAACTGGTAACCTGGACCTGTGTGAGGTGATAAACAGCCAGCTAGGAGTGGGAGATGGACCTCTCGCTGAGGTGCAGATGGAAGTCTAATCGAGCACCTCATCATCTATTATGAGTGACCCCAGACGTTAGATACCCATCGTGTTGAACTCCAGGAGAAGAAAATATTTTTCCAAGTGTTCTAGAATAGGAACAGGAGAATGAGGCACAGATGAGGCTGAGTCCACATCGTCAGGGCTAACAGCAACTAGGAGAACTGGAACAAACGGTGACATCAGATCAATGGTATCAGGTGCCATTAGCATATCCAACTGCTTTAGACAAGCAAAAGGTACACAGTCAGGGTTGGAACTCCTCCGATGAGACAATGGGCTGTCCAAAGGAACAGCAGAAGATTCTGACTTCTTCTTACGAACTGAAGAATCATCACAAGGCTTCTTTCACTTCTTGGAAGCAGCAGACTTCAGATAGATTCACATGGTGCCAATGACTTCGAGCAGGGCTGGGCTGAACCCAAAGTTTATGGTGCCTAATGAGCGAGGGAAGTTTTGTCGCTACTACCATGATCCATAGGTACAGTATATGGTGACGCTGATGGTACTGAAGCATGCAAAGCAATGTCCATAGATGCTGTGAAAAAAGGCTTGTTTTGGGTGCTGAGATCAGCTGTGTTGAAGACTGACTCCTAGAGAAGACCTTTTAGATGCAAAGCCCTGTTCTGACTGATCTGGTGGGAAAAGGCTCTACAGTGTGAGCACTTATTCACAACATGGGTCTCCCACAAGCAGAGGAGGCTGTCTGCCTGCGGTATCTTTTCTATACAGGAAATACAACTCATGAAGTATGCTGTCAATGCCATAAACTGGACAAAAGTCAAGGGAAAAAAACAAGCCAAAGAAGAGTAGGTAACACACCAAGTTCCCTATGATGTGGCTGTGATGGCAGATGAAAGAGAACTGAGGAGGTTTGAGTGGGAACCATACTTCTTAGCATGTGTGGTATGGAGGCGGCAGGCCTTCAGGCGAAGAGATCCAGCTCGAGCTGTTTCCAAAGATGGTGTGTGCAGATGCATTAATTGAAACAAAATTGAACATTAATTCAATTTTAATTCAATTTTAACATTAAAACATTAATTGAAACAAAATGTTGTTAGTTTGAGCGTCTGCAGGTCTCATCCTGGATTGATCAAAGATCAAGGTTAAGCCAAACTATGACTTAGTTTTATGATAAATGAAGATAGAGCCAT
This sequence comes from Gambelia wislizenii, assembly GCA_030847615.1. Lineage (NCBI taxonomy): Eukaryota > Metazoa > Chordata > Lepidosauria > Squamata > Crotaphytidae > Gambelia > Gambelia wislizenii. Next base: position 62,553,431 of record JAUMIR010000005.1, on the reverse strand, counting down.
CCACTCTCACTCAACTAGCAAAGTCTAATTTCCATTTTTATGTACTCCTATTTCACTCTATCAAACCATTTTTTTAATGTTATTTCATCCCAGGAACAGTTAGTATTAAAAGTCCATACTTTTAATACTAACTACATGTGCCTATCATAACACCTTTGAAGTTTATAATTATATTTGGCAGTTCCAGTTGTTCCTCAATGTATCCTGAAAATTCTGATCCTGTAAAGTTCTGCCATTTAAAAAAAATATCTGATCTTAAGTGGGTCAAGTTTTCATGATAAATAAAAAATATTTGTAATACTTTAAATGTCTAAAAACTAACAAATTTAATTGTCCACACTAAGAAAGACCCACATTAGAGCAGGAATTTTTGTTTCAACTTATGTTTGGCTTTTGGCCACAGTCTCAGCTAACACACATATGCACATACAAACATACACCAGGAATATACTACAATTTGGGAGGAGGGAATGTGTGAGTGCACTGCTACATTTGCTGATTTATAGCTTTATAAAAACTATAATACTTACCATCCTCAAAAACTGCCCCAGTTTGAAAAGATAATTCAGAGCTATGCTCTGCCTCACATGGGTACACAGCTCTTGCTTTTCTGCTGACAACACTGAAAAATATCAGTGCATTTTTGTTAGTGCTTAAAAAAAAAAGTAGTATTTACAGGATAAGTTTACAGTGGTTACATTTTGAAATAAAGCTAAGGGCAATTTTGTCTACACAATCCATGAAGGAAAAAAAAAAGGTTTCAAGTGCTCAAGCATATTCACATCATCTCGCCATCTCAGGGCGAACAAAATGCAGCCCTCCCAATGTTGTTGGACTTCATCTCCAACTGTCCCTCACCACTGGCTGTGCTGGATAGAGCTAGTCCAACTATATCTGGAGGGCTACACTTTGCCCACCTCTGTGCTATTTAATAACATACAACATACGGAATAACAATGACATACAGAACATACAAGACAATAATTTGCACTTAATGCAAAGAGACCATAAGGTATGGAGAAGCCTGTTTAACTAAAATCATAAAAAAATCTCAACACACTTCAGTCAGTGCAGCTATTCCTGGAGGCATATATGCTGTTAACTGTAGCTGCATTTAAAAAAACAAAAAAGAAAGAAAATAAAAAAGAGATTACTGTCTTAGGTTCATAAAGTTACACTCAGATTTGCACTGAAACAGCTGATCAGTATAAAACTAAACTGGAAGCTTGAGTAATTTGGCAATTAAATATGGAGAAATTGAAATCTACAGTGCTTATTCTCTCATGTAATTACACCTAGTTGCAGTTTGTTGTTTTCCAAAGACAATAACAAGAGAGGATGGGACAGGGAAGAGCAAAACAATAAAAACTATAGCCTTCGCCATGGCATATAAGCTGCTGTTACACCTAGGGAGATGCACAGTAAAATTGCTTCATACAACCTTTTGCCTGAAGTAGCATGAGAAAATCTTGTCACATACTGTTCAGATCTCAATTAAAGCAGATGGAGATGTCTTTACTCCTCATATAATACAGTTAAATCCATGATTCCTCACTGTGGAGCAGCAGTTAGGACTAAATATGGGATAGTCTATGGTAGTGCTACTTACCATGGTCCCTAGACCTGGGCCTCTGAACCATTAGCTGCCACTCCCTGGCAAGTTTCCAGGAATAAAGGAAACAATGGTAGCCAATGGACACATATATGGTCCCAGTCGCCTGGGACACCAAGAAAAAAATAATTCCTGGTCCCTCACAGCAGACAGCCTGAGAAACAGTGGTCTACGCTACAGTTTTTAGACAGACCTCCTTCACCACTCAAACCTAAAGATCTTGCTTGTATCACAAAAGATAAAATGATTACTATACCTCTGTAGACTGTAAGTTTCTGCTAAAGGAATATTAAAGGAAACATGGGATTTGTCTACACTGGCCAGAATACTCTGCCTTCCGGCTGGAGTATTCTTACCCCGGAGCTGGCCAAGATCCTCCCCCCACATTATTATGACAAAATGGGCAGAAGGCTTCCTGCACATGCCAGCCTGTATCAGCGGGCACCTCCACTCCCATCACATGTTGCACTCTGAAGCCAGGAAGGAGGCCCTCAGCAAGTGATCAAGGCTGGTCACATGCAGAGGGCCTTGATCATGTGCTGGGAGCCTCCTTCCTGGTTTCTGAATGACACCAGCAGCATTGGTATCCGGTGATACAGGCCGGTGTGCAGGTACTGATTCCTGTGTTCCCATACTGGATCCATCCAGGTTTGCCCACATGATGAGGGTTTTCCGGCAAGTTATTTTAAAATGTTTTAAATGGGTTTACACTGGCTTCCCCCTGGCTTCACCTTAGACATAATCAGGACTATCTGGAGGTGAATCAGGGGAAGAGCCCTGCATCGTTTGAACTACAGGGCTCCAATACAGGGGGAAGCTGGGGTAAACTGCCCATCTAGACAAGTCCCCTGGTTACCGCCATGCTGCCTACTTTATTTTTTATTTTTTACAATAGCAAAACACTCCAAAACCATTTTTAATTTTTTTTTAATTTTTTTGCTTTTCTTAGCAAAGGACAGAAACTTGGATGAATATAACCAAACAACACAGTACTACCTTCCAGCTGGTCTGTCAGTCTCTCTGCCAGGAGAGGGAAAGGAGAGTGTTGATAATGATGGTGGAACTGAGGTAGGTGCTGCACTTGACTGCATATTTGTCCAGGAAACCATCGATGAATGAATCTCACTGGAGCTGAAAGAAGACATTTTCAGGGAAGGATTAGCAATTTGTGGTTTCAGCTCCATACCTTTACAAAGTACTTGGCTTAAATTTTGATATTAGTGAAATCAATGAAACTGTTGGCTTCCCATAATGCATGTTTTGCCCCAAACTCTTAGAATAAAATGAAGAGACAGAGTTAAATAATGAAGTTTATACAGAAAAGGATTAATTGGTATGCAGTGTGATCTAATCAAAGTCTGAGAACATCAAACAAATTGCTAATAACATGTCTACCATGGAGTTACAGACTGTTATACTGCCATGAACAGCAGTTCATATCCTAAGAAATATGGATAAATTGTCTATCATAGTGTTTGGCCTTTTTAAAAAGGGATGCTCTTGTTTTAGAGAAAATGCAACATTGTTCCATGGTGGAAATGAAAGAGAATGTAAGCCTTAGAGCTATGGGATGCCATCCAAGTTCTAATCTCTAGTCTGGTCTGAAGGTTCACTCAGTCTTCCATCCTTTCGTAGGTCGGTAAATTGAGTACCCAGCTTGTGGGGGCAATTAGCTAACACACATTGGAAACTGTTTAATGCAGTGTAGATGTGTAAATAGTTATTGCTTAAAACAATTTGTAAGCCGCTCTGATAGCCTTGTGGCTGAAGAGCGGGGTATAAATAACTAAGTAAATAAATAAAAAAAGTGAAAGGATGAAAGGAGGGTCTTATGTTATATACTGTTTTACAAGGTCCATTTTAGGTGATTTAAGAGTCTGCTTCCCTTAAAAGACTGGTTTTCAAAAAGGGGGTCTCGCCCCATGCATTGCTATAAACAGAATAATACAATCGGACCCCCTGTATCCGCAGAACCAATATTCACGGTTTCAGTTATCCGTGGGACACAAAACAGCACACCTACCACAGAGTCTTCCTAGATAATGCCTAGAGGTGTCCTCTGTAGACATTTTCTAGGTCATCCAAGGCAACTCTATGGTATTTATAACCAGAAGTCCCATGATTTCAATGGCATTCGCTGTTATCCGCCATTCCCGATATCCACTGTAAGTCTGGGAACCGAACTCCCATAGATACAGGGGTCCAACTGTATGTCATCTCATTAAAACTTAACTCAAGTTTCTCTGTCCTAAGCTGACCTAAACCAGATATCAGAAAAGAGAAAGAACCACAAATGTTATCATTTGATTCTGCAATACAGGACTGGGCTATATATTTGGCTACAGGAATTACTGTAAATACATTCACATGTCATTCAATGACATACAGATTTAGTATATCAAGTGACAAAGTATGTGTTCCTCAACTGTTATGGGATGCTGCAAACTGAATACCATATAGTAACAGATCCTTTCCAACAGGCAAAATAAATCCTGAGAAAAGCAGACACATTTGAGCTTCATTCCTCCTTCTCCCTTGCTTTATGAGAAATTCAGTCTTGCTGTAGAAAAATCACTGCAGTGCTCCTGTCAGATACAGCTTGTGGAGATATATATATATATATATATATATATATATATATGAGAAGAGTTCATGGCCTACAATGCAGCAAAGAAAAGCTCTATTTCTGAACGGAATGCTGTGAAATCTCTGTAGATGTAACTAAAAAGAATGCTGCCCATGAAATATCCACATGGACTATCTGTATTTCATTGTCAATGCAGAGGTCTGATTCTGGCAATAAAATAATTACTCAGATTTATTAAAAAATCTCATTGTTATATTCTTGGCTCATGTGATGTTGAAACAAATTCCTGAATTATAAAACCCTTGGATTACAGTAAATTTAGAATAGCTAAAAGGACAGAAATTAAAGTTACAAAGTCATAGGAAGTATCTTTACAATCATGGATAAATGGAAAAAAGGCAAAAATGGAAGAAATATCTGCAAAAGGGAAAACTGTCAATCATCTTTCTTTGACAAGGAAAATTATTCTTATGTAGTTCAGTTGTGGGGGAGGAATGGATAGGAAGGTTATAAACTATAGTGAGACATCTGCACTGACATTCAGGAACCAACTCCTGAATGTTTATCTGACTTGTTCCTAAGGTAACTGTAATAAACAAAACTTTCTTATCTCAATAATCAATAAGCCAAGAAAGCAAAAGGAAAAGGCCATGGAAAGAATCTACATCACCTCTTCAGAAAAATCTGGCCCCCTCACAAAGAGCTGTTGTAGTTTTTTTGGTTGTCAAAGTCAGAACACTTCAGGTGCAGAACTCAGTGTGATTTTAAAATTGCTGGTACTACAAAAATTCATACACAGTTGTCCCTTCATATTTGCTGGGGTTCGGTTCCAGGACCCACCCCCCCACCCCCCCGTGGATACGAAAATCTGTGAACATTCAAGTCCCATTATATGCAATAGCATAGCAAAATGGTGTCCCTTATATAAGATGCAAAATCAAGGTTTGCTTTTGGGATTATTATTTTTTAAAGAATATTTTCAAACTGTGAATACTTAAATCCGTGGATACGGAGGGACAACTGTAACTTACTTTAAATTCAATAATCAAACCAATACCTTACAGACACTAAGAAACAGACATTCCTTGCATATTAAATGTTATGTGTGAACATACAAATGTTGGATGGGAATAGGGATGAGAATATATTGCATCTCTGAATATTTTTCTTGCAAATCTGCAAAAGTGGCTGTCGGGCAACAGTAGGATGACCATGGTTTTAGAGCAAATACTCTTGAAAGCAAGAAATTATCCCAACTAATAGGGAGATGGGTAAGACAGAAAGGTGGGATTGCTCTTTACATCCAGTATCTGAGGCATGTACAAAACTGTATGTTTATTTATTTCTTGCATTCATATGCTGCCTTTCTCCCAGAGGGACCCAAGGTGGCTCTCAAAGAGAGTAAATTAAAAAAAACAAAAACCCTTCACAATAAAATATATTAAAAAAATTAAAATCACCACGTAAAACAGTATACAGTAAAATCATTTAAAAGGAATACAAAACTTAAGAAAGATAAATAAAACATCCCAGTAAGAAGCTCTCCTGGTTACACATTAAGAGCCTATTTAAACAAAAAGGTCAGCCAGCAAAAAACAAAAGCATGGAAGGGAGTTCCAGAGGGTGCGAGCAGGCGCTGGGACGACTCTCTGTGTTCTCACCAAAGCAAGCCTGTGATGGTGGTGGGACCAAGAAAAAGCCTTCCCTGCGTATCTTGAAACCATAGCAGGTTTATATATGGTCTTTCAGATAATCTGGACCTAAGCCGCATAGGACTTCATAGGTCATAACCAGCACTTTGAATTGTGCCCGCAAATGAACTGGTAGTCAGTGAAGCTTTTTTAACAAGGGAGTTATATCCTCCCTGTAATTGGCCCCTGTCACCATTCTGGCTGCAGCATTTTGGACCCACTAAAGTTTCTGAACAGTTTCCAAAGGCAACCCCATGCAGAGTGTGTTACAGTAGTCCAAACAGACATGTGTCACCACAGAAAAGGCATGATCAGCATAGATTATAACAACAGTTTATTTAAATCTAGACTGCAAACGTCTTAGTATATCAGCTAACACATTAGCACAATGATCTTTTGTGCTAGTCTAGTGACAAATTTGAAGCCTAACTCTAGAGCAGCTGTCCAAGCCAAAACATTTTAAAATGGCAATTTGCTACAACAAAACAAAGGACACATTATTTATGCTAGTAGATCACAGATTTTAAGGGGTTTCTTTCTTTGATGAATTGCTTGTTATTTAGGAAACAAAAAACAATCTTATAGGAAATATGTTTTGGGGATACCTGAAAAGAAGAAAATTATTTTTAAAAAAGTTACCTGCCCCCTAAAAATGGTATAGTTTCTGCAATAATCTGCCATTCCTCAAATATTTGAAACTGTCTTTTGAATCAAACATTAACCTTACTAACTGCAAAAGAGACTAGCATTAATAAAATTGGTTAAAAAAAGAGCAGGTTGCAAAAACATAGAAGAGAACAAACAAAAAGTGTTAGCCACTAACTAAACCTGTATGTTCCCAAAGCACCAATAACTGTTTCTGCTATCCCGTCCTTCCCCAAATATTCAACCACATTTCAAATCCAAGGATCCCTCTAGTTCTGTCACTGTACAGTGGAGTTACCTTAGTTGTTCTGCACTTAGGACAACCGAACCCCTAAGAGTGATGTACTGAATCAATCCAGCAGGACACCTTGGATACTCTCTGACACATCAAACCACTGGATAACATACAGTTCAAAAGACCTGGTGAATAATTTCTGCATGACCCCCTTTTGTTGCTCTGTGGTTACAGTTCTCTATCTGGAAAAGGCAGCCCATTTTATAATGCTGGAAATTTAATGGGGAACAATGCACAAAGCTGGAATTCAGCAGTGCTCAAAAAACAAAACATTTATTTTTTTTCATGCTTTATTATGAGATTATGCTATGACATATTTATGATGTGGCAACCACTGCTATATGGGAAACTGCCTATTCATGGAATGCATACTTCATGAAAGATGAATGTGCCTATCTATTTGGTCTTGTATATAACCTAAAAAACATAGAAACAACTGGGACCTCCCATTTTTTATATGGGAGGAAAGCTTGTGTCCCTTGTTGGAAGAAAGGTAATTAAACAAATAAACTAAATGTAGGGATGGATCTTCACACTCTGACTGTAGGCTCTTCAGAACAGCAATTTTAGAAGCATTAAAAACAGACAAATCCGACTCTGAATCGGTGAGGTCTTTATCTTAACACAGGAAAGAGCAAAAGCCATAATGGTAACTTTTTAACAAAGCAATCAGCTATACAGGCTTCCTTCTGGGCGCTTTGAATGGCAGTAAAAGATTCACTCCTTTAGAAAGTCTTGGTATGATTCACTTTCTACAAAAGGTTTAACCCAGAATAGAATGTTTCCCTGGGCTACACAGCACAGAAACACTATTGCAACTGCACCAGTCTTCAATCTTCCACTGTGACTGCCACTGTGATTCCACATTTCTCTTTTCCAAATGATTGCACAGAGGACTGAACTTTTAGATTTAATATTACTGAGAGGTGGAGGAAGAAACATTACACTGCATGTACTACTTTCACTCATAAAAGCTGCAGGTTAATTATAAAAAATGATTTTCACTTACACGCTTATTCTAAAATACTTTTGATGCCCTTTCCCAAATATCATTTCAGGAGCATTTGGATAGCTAAATTTTCTAATACATAAGAACATACATTTACAATAGTCAGTAATTTTTCCTAACTTAATAGCAGGATCCAAATTTATGCACATGCAACTAGGCCAATGGAAGTGGATCCTTCTACCTCTTCTCTTCCACAACAGCTCCTCTAATCCCTGAAAACGCTATTCATATGGTCAGGGGACCCTGCTGAATGGGGAGAGCTGGAGGAGGTAGAAGTATGATTCCCCAAAATTGGACAGAGGAACATTCCACAAGTTGAGGCCTTTAGCTAGCAGAAGACAGAACCAGCTGCAGTCTTCATGTTTTCTTTATTTGATTATTTTTATTAGAAACAGAAATGTGTTTCAGAGGAAAAGGGGAGCATTGTTTCTACTTTCTCTGTCAACAAAAAATCTGTATGTTAAATAGCAGACCTGCCTATGGATACAAATGTTTCTACTTACGGATGGGCTGCCCAGTCTCCTGTATCAGGATTGTCACTTATAAGATGGTTTTTCTGTCCATCTGGAGGGCTGCTGGGGGCAACAGTTGTTGGAGACTGAGAAGAAAGGGAATCCGTGCTACCACTGGGTGTGCATTCTTTGGGAGGATTAAGACTATCATCTGAGGAATGAGTAAGAAATATTTTGTTATTAAAAGAAAAAAGTTCTAAATTGCAACATGAGACTTATTATGCAAAAGATAAAGAAATACTACCCTAATTATGAATAGCTTTAAGCTACAAGTAAACGTAATTAACCATGAAACTGCTGTTCACTAGAACTGGAGTAAAACCAATTGACAGCTTTTCTCCCATAAAATTAGTATACTGACATAACTACAACATCATCTGGATAGATTTTCTGGATAAACATGGAGGATATTCATCATTAGCTGCCACTCAAATACTCAGATGCATAATTAATACCTTAATCATCATATGAACATCAGATATGCAACAACAGATTGAAACTAAGGCCATGTACTTTACTTCATTATCCTCCATGTTATGACTACATACAAGATGTATGAATGAATTACACTGAATTAGCTCATGTTGAAGTGATGCCTTCTGAGCACATGAGCATTCCTGAGCATGATTTAGAAGAGGTTTTTACATATGGTTCTTCACCATCTTTGCTACAAAATATCACACTAGATTATTATATTGCTATTATTCCACTTTAACTGCAATGGCTGCCTCCTGTGGAATCCTGGGATTTGCAGTTTAGAGAGGGGCATTTAGCATTCTCAGCCAGAGAGCTCTTAGGCCTCACTACACTACAAACCTCAGAATTCCACAGGAGCCAGCCGTAGCAGTTAAAATGGAATAATAGCGCTATAACAGTATAGTGTGATCACGTCCCAAATTATGATTATATTACTGTGATTCCTAAACCTAGCAAAGACCACTGCCGATACGCAAACTACAGACCTTCTCTTATAAATGTTGATGACCAAGATATTAACTGCTATCTTTGCTAATACACCTTCAGGAGGTTCTTACTTTCCTGGTTCATGTAGCCCAGGTCAAACATAGGAGGCTGACAGTCTTAGGGGTTGTCTAAAACAATCCTCATGGAATTTTCAGGGAATATGAGCTGTCTTAACGGAAACCCACATTAATGTGCCATATTAAGAAGGCGGGGGCAAAAAACTACAAAAATTATGCTGCAAAAGCTTTTGCGGCTTTTCCTGAAGTTTTAAAAAACCTCTGTGGGGAATACACATTCCTGCTCATTGGGACAAGCAATTCGATTTTAATTGCTTTTCCATATGAGAGGAAGCACAACCCTGATTAGCTGGATGAGTGTGCAGGTGGGGCTTGCTAACAGGGCAAGCACCCACTGCTGCCATGTTGGATTTTTGTCTTTTAAAACAAGTAAAGTGATCACTTTTAGCGAGTGATCACTAAGGTGATAAAACGGGGATTTCTGTTATCTTTTTTCTCTCTCTTTATGTAAAGGTGAAATATTGCTTGTGCACACCATGGAAATCGTTTTTGTTTTTGTTTAAGTTTGGTGGCAGCAGATTTAAAAATGCAAGTAGTTCACTCACAGCTGCCATCTTGGCTAGAGGGCATGCACTGGAGCAGTGAAATAGGTCGCTTACAGTGTACAGTCGTCCCTTCACATCCGCAGGGGTTATGGGAACAAGACCCCCGCGAAAGTGAAAAAACCGTGAATAAAAGCAGCCTTCCTAAACACACACACACACATGGAAACTGACCCAGCCTCTGAGCATTTAAGGAGGAAAGAAAAGCACAGCCCCATGCTGTGAGCACGCAAGCAAAGCCCCCCCCCTTACCACTCCCCTCTCTGTGTTTTAACAAACTGAATTGCTTTTTTAAAACTCACATTTCGCCCCATGTCTCCTCATGGCCCAAAGAAAGGCACAGCCGCATGCTTGCCACCCCCTCTCTGTGTCTCAACAAACGGAATTTATAACTCAGCTTCTTTAAAACTCACGTTTCAAACCTTTCCTACACACATTCACACACAGGGAAGGTGCGGGTGGCATTTCCCAGCAAGCCTCCTTAAAAGCCTCTGTGCATTTAAGGAGGAAAGCTTCCTGCTGGCCGAAAGAAAATCACAGTCCCATACTGTGAGCACACAAATTAAGCTTTCCTCCTTAAATGCTCAGAGACTGGGTTGCTGGGAGATCCACCCGTACCTTCCCTGTGTGTGAATGTGTGTAGGAAAAGTTCGAACTGTGAGTTTTAAAGAAGCAGAGTTTTAAATTCTGTTTGTTGAGACAAAGAGAGGGGGTGGTAAGCATGCGGCTGTGCCTTTCTTTGGGCCATGAGGAGACATGGGGCGAAATGTGAGTTTTAAAAAAGCCATTCAGTTTGTTAAAACACAGAGAGGGGAGTGGCAAGGGGGGGACTTTGCTTGCGTGCTCACAGCATGGGGCTGTGCTTTTCTTTCGCTTTAGACCCTGAGAGGCTGGGGGGGGGTGTTGGTTGCTTGCTGGGATCTTCCCTGTGTGTGTGTGTGTGCAGGAAGTTTTCCTCCTTAAATGCTCAGAGGCTGTGTTGGGGAGGGGGGGGAAGGAATTTCCGTGAATACATAAAACCGCGAAAGTCAAAGCCGCAGATGTAAAGGGACAACTGTATAAGCCTCTAGCTTCCCATTCATGAAATTGGGCAAATTTATCTGGGAATCGACAAAGGGGATGAAAGAAAAAGGGCCTGATTGGAGAGGGATTGGGGCTAAAGTATTTTTCCATTTGGTCCAAATAGAAAGAGACAATTTGAGGTAGGGATTATTAATATGTTTTGTCTGTTTAGTTGTGGAGATGAAAAAGAATAGGTCAGTGTGCTTTGGAGTGACAATATTTAGCTCCACAGCCACCCATCCTGCAGATTTTTTAAATTATCTGGGTTTTATTATTATCGAGAGCAACTTGGAACACCTTGAACTATAACTCAAAGTTTAGTAAAGCAAGGCCTCCATATTTAGACCCTCTGTAGCAAATATTCTTGGAGAAATGGAACCTTTTACCTTGGGAAATAAAATTATCTGTAAGCTTTCGCCACAAGAGAAAATATGATGGGGGGGGGATAATGGTATAGTTTGAAAAAGCAACAAAGCTTAGGAAATAGAAACATCTTAAGAAGTGCAATCTTGCAAAGTAAGGATAAATTAAATGTTTGCCAATATGTGAGTTTAGTTTTCATCCACTGGGTCAATGGCTTGTAGTTGCAGAAGATCAATTGGGGCAAGTCATTAGTGACATATATGCCCAAATAGGTGAATCCTGATGGGTATAACCATAAGTTGGTCAATGTTTGCCATTCTAATTGGGTACTTAGGGGGGTGTTTATACAAGGAAGTTTCAATTTTTATAAATTAACTCGAAAGCCTGCATGTTTGTCAAAGGAGGCAAAGACTTTTATAAGTTTGGGAAAAGAAGAATCCACATCCGTGGCAAAGAGACAGACATGATCCGTATAGATTGAGTTTCTGCTCCGTGTCGTTAGTACTAAGGCCAGTGATATGAGAATTAGTTCTGATGGTTGCAGCCATAGGTTCTAATGCGATGACAAAGAGAAGTGGTGAAAGGTGGCACCCCTGCTTTGTACTTCTTGCTAGGTGGATTAGGGAGGAGTCTTGTTTGTTAACATTAATGACAGCCTGTGACTCAGCATATAGATTTTTGAGGAGCCCCATAAATTGGCAGCCACAAGTCCATGACATCAAGAACTACAGACAGGTATGGGCACTCCATCCTGTCAAAGGCTTGAAGCACTTCCAATGACAATAGTGAGACTTGGGAGTTGTTATAAGTGGCATGATGAATAATTTTCCTGACGGCATCTGTCAGTTTACAGCCTGGGATGAACCCTACCTGGTGTGGGTAGATGTAATCTGCAATAAAAGAGTTGAGCTGACGCATCATAATGGAAGATAAAATTTTTGCATCTTCGTTTATAAGAGTGATTGGTCTAAAGGCTTTGGCTCTGGCGTTCTCTTCAGTAGTTTTGTGTATCGGGACGATCTTGGACATTTTCTAACTAACAGGTGGGGGACTGATGGAGGAGGTTGTTGTATAAATTCATTAGGTGGGGAGCTAAATCCATTGACAGAAGCTTATAATATTCTCCTGTTAGTCCATCAGGACCAGGAGATTTGACAGATTTTAGAGCCCCAGTTGCTACTTTTATGTCTTCTTCTGTAATGGGGCTATTTAGTTTGGCTTTGTGGACAGCCTTCTCAGAGTTTTGACTAATCTGAGAATGTCTGTCTCTTCAGACAGTTCAGAAGTATATAATTTAGAATAGTAGTTTTGGAACTGTTCCAAGATTTGAGCAGATTTGGTTTTGATCTGGCCAGATTGAGATTTGACAGTCAGGATTAAAGATCTTTGGGTTTTCCTTTTAACTAGGGAGGCAAGTCGTTCTGAGGTTTTGTTATTGTGTTTGTAATAAAATGCTTTAATATAAAGAAGGGCAACTTAAATACATCGAAGATCTAGCTCCTCCAGTTCAGATTTTTTCTTAGAGAGCAAGGCAAAGCTTTCCTTATGCGCCTGAGTGAGATCTACAATCTTCATTAAAAGAGATCACCTCTTAGCCTCACAAAGTTTCTTTTGCTTTACCCCTTCTTGAATAAACAGATCCCGTAAGACAGCCTTCAGAGTATCCCACGGTAGTGCTTCAGTAGTGTTACCTGTGTTATTTTCTATGTAGAAAGGTTTGATGGAATTCTGGATAGATGCATTAAACGTGGAGTCTAAAAAAAAGAGATGGTGTGAATCGCCAGATAGGGGCGGAGTGTGCATCAGGGTCTGTGGTCCAGTCTAGGGTTAAGGGGGTATGATCTGAATAAAGGAAAGAATCTATGGTAACATTACTAATCTGTGGCATTACAGATGTATCTACTAAAAAATTGGTCACTCCTTGAATATGAATTGTGTGCAGGGGAATAAAAGGTGTAATTTTTGTCAGTTTGCTGGAGGGTATGCCATGGACCTAATTTTTGAATGACTTGGGTGGACAATTGGGGTTGCACAGTCTTTTTATGCTTTGGGTAATGCAACCTGTCAAGAACTTTTCTAGAGGTACCCCTTGCAACAGCCCTAGTTAGTTAACAGCCCTAGCTAGTTAATAGTTTCTAGTTAGTTTCCAAGAAACACTGCCATTCTGCTGATGCTTAAAATGCATACACTGGTAAAAATTTGATCCGAACATATCTTCTCTTGTGATGTCATGCAATCTTCTTACAGTAGCTGCTAACCTAAGCGAACTTGTAGTCACAAGGTGTGCAAACCCAAAGAGAAAGAGAACATTAGTTTCTCAAATAAATCATGCCAATTCTAGGCTAAATGTGCACATCAGATCTAGTATCATGTTTCTGTGTATTTGAAACCTTGAGCCAGTGCTTTTTAGATGGTGCCCACAGTTCATATTTGCATGACATCACAAGAGACATAGGCCAGTAACTGAGTTACTGGCCTATGTCTAATTCACAGGGCCATGTGTCACAAAGAAATAAATACGCATACCTGAAAGTTACATTAACATACAGTTGGCAACACAAGATCACCCCCCTGCCAATCATATACTGGAAACAAAGACTTGGCTTCTAACTACTGCAAGTGGAAGGAAATTAAGTCAAGGGGACTTACTAATTAAATTAAAAGAAAAACTTGTTGCAGTAAGGAGCCACACAAGGAAGCAGATGTCAAATGCAATATCCTGACACATCTTAGCTTTATATCTGTATACTTAATAAAATGCTGTTTTGAGTGCTGGGGATGGATGGGTAATAAATATACTGTATAGACAATGTATTTATATTATATAAATAAATATAAATACAGTGGGTGGGTCCTCCGTATCCATGGGTTCAATATTCATGGATTCAAACATCCACAGATCACCACTACATACTTGAAATGGTGGTACCCCTACCTAAAATGCAGTGGTGCATACCTAAAATGGCAGCACCCATTCATTAATACAGGACTCCATCATCCATAGTTTTTGCTATCCATGGGGGGGGGGAAGGGCATCAAGAACAACCCCCCTGTTGATACAGCAGGTCCACTGTAAATTATTTATACCACAGAAACAAATGACAGTCTAGCTTTGTTGAAATGATTCAATTCTTAGACAATTTTCTCAAGGGCACTCACTATTAGGTATAGGTTGCAGTCATATATCCAGTTTTACCTGGGAGTAAGCCCCACTAAGCTTAACAGGATTTGTGAGTAAGACATGCATAAACTCTGCTGTAATTGATGTGAGTAGAGTTAAACTCGGGGTGTGGTATAAACTTTAAACAGGGAAGCAATAGATACTTGCCAAAAAACCCCCCCAAAAAAAGTTTTCATTAGACACTAAGTAAAAATAATTATAAAAATTTGGAAAAGGTTCTTGAATATTACATTTACACCTTTAAACTTTAGATATTTCCCACACCAGTAACAAAGTTACAGGTAAACCTTTCCAAAGTGCTTGTTTTATATCATTATAAATGATATAAAACAATGCATGTTGTTGTGTGCCTTTAAGTAGTTTCTGACTTGAGCTGATCATAAGGAAAAGCTATCACGGGGATTTCTTGGCAAGATTTGTTCAGAGGGGTTTGCCATTAGTTTCCTGGTCTCACAGAATCTTAGTCCAACAGACAAACTCCTACACCACACTGGCTCCTATATTACAATAGAAAGGGAAATTGCAGAATTAGTTCCACTAAGATATCTTCACTTTAAATATAGGGATGGGATAGCCCCAAGGGCTGTGTTTGAGGACTTTGATTCCCTCAGACTCTTTTTTTTTAATAAAAAAAAAAAAACTAAAAGGGAATGGATTCTCCTTGAAGCCTCCTTTTAGATAGATTGCACAGCCCTCCTGCACTTCCTAATTAAAAAAATCCACACACACACACCCCAAAAAAACCAGAAGTAGACTTCTGGCCATTTCATGAGATGGAACTTTTTGCCATTTTAGGGGGTACATGCAGTTCCCAAATGGTCCCAAGGGCATACCCCCAGACCTTAAAAAGTCATAGGTATGAGATGTGGGCACCTTGATTAAGTCACATCATAACACAAAGAACAAAACCCACTTCAAAAAGGTCAACAGACAACAAGTGGAATTAGATTGTGAAGCAAGAGACACAAATTAGGTTACAGTGTCAATACAAGTCAAAACAAATTAATTTAAACTGTGAAGTGGTACAGTTATATCATAACAGCAGCAGACATCAAAAGGGAAATCTCTCTCTCACTCTCAAAACACTGTGACATCCTGCAGAACAAAACTGCACAGAAGGGTGTGTGTGTGTGTGTGTGTTTTGCACCTATTATTCATGTGAAATAACTAATGCTAACACAGGTTGCAATTCAGATCATGAGAAGAATGATAACTTAAAGATAGATAAAATTGTTGACAATATTTCAACTGGACTTTCCTCTACAGACATTGTTTGAAGGCATCTAAGTATCACTCAGGTGCCACTATTACAGGCAAAAAGGAAATAGTATTAATTTGGACCATCTTCTGAGAGCTCTACCTCTTCTGAGAGCTCTTCTTCAGCCATTCCAATCACTTGCATTTGGTGGCATACCTCCTACATCTGTTGCTGTGGGTCGTGTCAAAAGAGTAATAGTGTAGTACAGACATGTACTCCATAATGAACGCAGCAGTTCCATAATCTGAACAAGGATGGCACTGGACAGCCATCTGACCTCTTGAGAGTGGAGAGTGCCAACCTGCAAAGTTGTATGGCTTCCTTGAAACCTTTGTGAAATCCCTTTGTTGTAACCCTAGAAAACCTCACCATCTACAATCAGATTTGTAAGAAATTTCTAGCTGTCTCTTGTCAAAGCACCCATATGAGAAAGATACAACTTGAAGGAAGACCAACCTCCAGAATGAATTCTACTGACTAGACAGTCATGATTTCTGCAATAAACATAGAGATACTGTATTTGTTTATCAGCCACTTCGACAAGAGCAGCAACAACCTTTCTAAAATAAAGAGAACTTAAGAACACCATTTTATTATGTCAAAATGCAGGCTTTCTCATGCCATGAGCAAAGCAAAAGGTATTATTGTTGGTAAGTAGGAAGCTACTTTCTTGAATGTTCAAGCAGTAGCCTTTGAAAGAAATCAAATTACCAAAAATTCCTTTCTGTTATCAAAAATGTTAGGTTTCAAGAGGACACCAGATGGCCAAGTCTTTCATTAAGACAAAAATTCCTTTCTAAACAAATGTCCAAAGAGCTATAATCTGCATTACATATTTTAGCAAAATAATTTGTTTGATTTATTTAACACCAAATCACATATGGATAGAAAAGTTCTATTTATTTGTTACTTTTGCCTCCTGCTTTGCCTCCATGCATGTCAAAGTAGCACATTATCCTCAAAAGAACCCTGTGAGGTGAAGTGGTGAGCTAGCTACTCAGTCAATGTACCTCCACGTCATTGCCACCTAGCCCTGTTCAGACAACAAGGCTCACCCTGGTACAGCAGGAGACAGCAAGCCGTGCCCACACTGTATAAGCATTCCAACACTTCTGCAGCATAACTACTTTTATCTTAATTGCAGAGCACTGCCTACCTATGTAGACTTGTGGGTGCAGTGCTGATTTTCACATGAAGAAGACTAATGAAATATTTATACCCAAGTTTCTTGGAGGTAGTGAAGATCTCAGGTACACCTCGCTTCCATTTAACACCTAACTTAACTGCTACATTTTTCACTCCGCATATTAGCATTTGTTTCTGCTTTTAATAACTTGAAGAAACCGGTGCTTCTTTTATTACTACAATAGCTCTCCTTAAAATGCAGGAGTAGCTGTGTCAACCATAAACCAAAATCCAAAATACACATTGTGGTGATGCATTTATTAGGCCAACCAGAAGGGGCAAAATTCATTATGCTACCTTTCAATGCCCACTACCTTCTACATCAGGCTAAGAGAGTAAAAAAAACAAAAAACAAAAAACAAAAAAACACACAGACACACATACAGGTGAACAAAAATGTTCTGCATCTTGCTTGGTACACATATAATCTCTCACCTAATCTTGCCAGTGGTTTAACTTCCCTTGTTGAATCAGCATACGAGGTCTGTCTATTAAATAACAAGACTTTTATAAATAACAAAGTTTTCTACCTTTCAGACAAATCAGGGAGAAATGATTGTGAATGCTTGAGTGGTGACCTTAAACATGTCTGAACCTGCATGACAAACATCAACACTCTCGGTCATTCAGTTAATTGTCAGTCGTTGTTTAAAACAGCTGTGTTGTCTGTTGTGTGCTGGAAAAATGCTACGTTTAAAAGTCGAGCAATGTGTCAATTTGAAATTTTTAGTAAAATTGAACAAAACACCAATGGAATTTTTTCAAATGCTTACTGAGGCCTATGGCGAAGACTGCATGTCTCCTGCGCACGTCTTTGAATGGCACAAAACATTCAGAGAAGGATGTGAGAATG
Source organism: Gambelia wislizenii (assembly GCA_030847615.1). Taxonomy (NCBI): domain Eukaryota; kingdom Metazoa; phylum Chordata; class Lepidosauria; order Squamata; family Crotaphytidae; genus Gambelia; species Gambelia wislizenii. The sequence goes on along the minus strand of JAUMIR010000005.1, from coordinate 62,535,596 downwards.
TGGAAGATGATGAACACTCTGGATGACATTCCACTTCAAGGACTGAAGAAATTGTGGAAAAAATCAGCAAGATTGTTCAAGGAGTATGACAACTCACGTGTTCAAATGATAGCAGAAACCATGAACATTGACAAAGACACTGTGTGGAAAATTTTGCATGAGGATCTCAACAAATGAGAAAAGTTTGTGCCAAGATGGTCCCAAGGGTTCTCACACCAGAGCAAAAAGAGTGCCGCCACAAGGAAATTTGTACTGACATTCTGCAGCAACTTGAGGCAGATCTAAACCTTTTTCACTTGTGATGAAACATGGATCTTTCAGTATGCTCCTGAGACAAAACGACATTAAATGCACTGGAAAGCACCATCATCACCAAGAATGAAAGAAGCACATCAAAGCAAGTCCAAATTCAAAGCCATGCTCATTGGGGATTTTTGACATCAAAGGTGTAATTTTGGCAGAATGGGTTCCAAAAGGCAGAACAGTGAACAAGCATTATTATAAGGAAGTTTTAACAAAGCTGAGAGAGAGTCAGAAAAAAAGGCCAGAACTGTGGAAGAATGGTTTCATTCTTCATCAAGACAATGTGCCTGTTTATACAGCACTTTCTGTGAAGCAGTTTTTGACCGATAAACACATTATCACACTTGAACATCCTCCATATTTGCCAGATTTGGCATGATGCAACTTTTTTCTTTTCCCTAAAGTGAAATCAGTGCTTAAAGGAACATGTTTTGAGTCAGCTGATGCTGTAAAGAAGAAAGCCTATGACCAGTGGAAAACAAGACTGCATCAGTGTGTGAGTGTGAACAGGGAGTATATTAAAGGGGACAAGCATTAGAATTGTAATACATATAAATAAAGATGGATTATTGTATCAGTGTTGTTATTTGATAGAGAGACCTCATATATACAGATTTTTTACACATGGATTCTCAATTTACATACAGATATACCTCTCTCCTGCAGTTACCTTTAATCTCATCTTTAGACTTTCACCATAGGTTGCTGAAGCATATCTTAGCCTACTAAACAAAATAACATGACAAAAGAACAGATCTGGAAGCTAGCATGTTAAACCAACTTCTTCCTACAAGAATCATGCTTTGTTTGTGACTTCAAGGCTCCTCTTGGTTGTCCTTAGGTGTTGTATCAATATCCTTGTTTCTTCTCCTGAAATCTCAGCCTTGTTTTATTCTTAAGTCAGGCTGTCTGCCAGGAACTTCTGTTCTCTAGAAGGAACCAATTAATACCTCAAGGCATCTGTTAGGTTAGCTGAAAGCATACCTAGCCACACCCAAAATCATCAAATAAAAAGAAATTACAGATGTGCAGCGGCCTCCTACGTGAACCTCTCTTCAAAGTAGCTAAAAATAAAATGATCAAGAAATCATAATCTGAAGAAGCTGTGGAAAACAGTTCACAGCAAAGTCACAGATATTGTGTCAAGGTGTTAATTTAGACCTTATAATTAAAATGCCAAGATAATATATAGATCCTGGGGTTACCGTACAAAAAGAAATCAGATATAAGCATAGCAAGGAAAGGAACTTCATGCAAAGTGGAAAGTACAGTCAAAAGTAGAAGCTCTAGCAATTAGAACACACAGAGAGGGAGAGAGATTGAAAGGAAGAAATATTAGTGAATAAAAAAATATAATACCAGATAAGCATAAAATACAGATTCTTCTGATCTAGAGAAAAGTGACAGGGGACTGAACTACAAAGATGATAATTCAAATGAATGAAAAGAACAGTAAACACACATCTTCTTTTTGGGGTAAAATGTTAAAGCTTGAATATATATGGCAATTTCTGGTAATGCTATTCTAATAGCATACTTAATAACCTATCTAACCTGCTATTTGAATACAAAAGCTGCTAAAGAGGTATACAAATCCAAAATTCAAAAGGGAAACATAAAGTTTATTTAGCTAGAGAATGGACTAATAGTACTATCACAGTGAACTGGGTATGGATATATGTAAACAGAAACAAGTTCCTGAGAAGGATTTCCCTGAAAGCTATTACAATCCATCTCTACATAATATTCTGTGATGACTCATTAAGGTTTCAGTACACTCCTTGATATGAACGCTGAATATTCCATTAACTCAAAGGGGATTTCAGTAACAGGTATTAACTATTTTATGTATGCCAATTTATAATTCCTCTTTTAACATGCCCAGGTATTTGAACAGCATGGTTATAGAATATTTAGCCCATAGGCCAGTTACAGTGCTTGAAGTACAGTACTGTTCGACTTTTATTGGCATCCTCAAAATAGAAGGATTTGAATTTCATGACTGGAAATTAGGAAGCCAGTATTTTTGAAATGCTTGGAAAACAAAAACTATGACGCTTGCTACCTTAATTCTAAACGAACATGAGCAAAAGAGTAAAAATTCAAAATTAACAGTAACAAAAAACTTAACAGATTTTACTGTAACCCTTAATGCCAAAATGAATGTCAGTCTTAAAGTGCCATAACACTTTATTGCTCTTGCTGCAACAGACTAACATAGTTCCCGTCTTCAAAGTTAATTCAAAATGGTAGCTTTGACAAGCCCAATGTAAAAATTACTTTGAAAGCTTTAAAAAAATAAATAAAAAACTTCTGTTCTTAAGAGCATAGAGATTTTTTTTTAAAGAATGCCAAGATAGTATTAAAATAGCAAATATCACCCTTTTCCTCCCAAAATAGCTGGCTACATATTATGTTCTACTTTATTTCTTGGTAGGATATTGCTGTACACAACTTTTTAATCACTTGATGTCTAGTGGCCATCCATGCTAGTACAGTTTGCCAGACCTGACTCATTAGTCCAGAATAAAGTGCATTTTGTCTATCAGCTCATGGAAGATCTGTTTTACTTTTCATTCTTGCCTTCTCCAATTTATCCTACTTTTTAAAGAATTGTTGTCAGCGGTCAAACAGATTTGGCTAAAAAGTTGGAATTGCTTTGTTAAAAGAAACGGAAGTTCTCCTATAGTTGCTGATACAGTAAGTTGTCATAAGATTGCACACTCTCTGACTCCTATCTCCATTTTCCAATTAAAAAAAAAGATAAGAGAAATAGTGAAATAGAAAACTACTGTAGATTGCCCTGATGACACAAGATACACTGCAAATACACTCTGCTACCAAGATAGAAAATATAATTAACATCTTACTGTCATCCAGCTCAAGACAGAGATTATATACAGCAACAGGCCTCTTATTACGTTGCCCTTGTCTTCTAGATTGTCGTGGTGGAGCATTTGGAGGAGACACTGACACAGAGATTGGCTCAGGGAAAGTGTCATCAGGCAGAGTTTGGAAAATCTGCAAACAGGAGCAAAGAGGGCATTGATTATTTACTCTGAACAGCAACCTGTATACATGCAACTGTAAGCCAGTATCAAAACAACATTTGTTTTGGATCCCATTCAAGGCAGGAAGGAGATGAAACTCCATTCTTCAAGTTTTGGTAACATTCCATGATTCTTTTAAAAACTAAATTAAAAATTAAGAATAAGCATAAATACCCTCTACACACCAACTGTTCTGCAAATCATTTAAAATAATTTACAGACTTAAGTATGTACAACTGTACTTGCCAGCTGGTAGGGCAAAGTGAAATGAGATTTAAAATTATGAAGCACCAAGGCAAGACAGAGGCTCTATAATTTCACCAGTTCATGTATTTGTGCCAGATCTCCTTTCATATTTTTTTCAAAACTGAAGACAGTACCACCAGATTACAGCTCCTCCTTTAAATATTTTCCCATTCATGAGATATGAAAATATTTTTCTCTCCCAACCCAAAGCAACTGACCTTACAAAATTTTCTCAATTTGAATCAAACATTGAGTTAAAATCAATGCCTAGTCCCAACTACAGTAAACTCACTGAATCAATTACTGAAGGGTAAATCAATGCTTATTTAAATCTACTCTAGAGGCTATGATATTGAGAACGCAGCTGCGCTGGGCAGGGCACGTTTCTAGGATGGAGGACCATCGCCTCCCAAAAATACTACTCTACGGTGAACTCGCCACGGGTCAGCGTAAGAGGGGTGCTCCAAAAAAGCGATACAAAGACTCCCTGAAACAACATCTCAGGCTCGGCCAAATTGATCACCAACAGTGGTCCGCCCTGGCCTCACATCGGGAGGCATGGAGACACACTATCCACAATGCTGCAGCCTTATTTGAGAACTCACGACGAACAAGTCTTGAAGAGAAACGACAACGCAGAAAGAATCACAACCCAAAAACATCACCCAAGGAGACCTTCTGCTGTGCTTTTTGCAACCGGACTTGTCTATCTCGGACTGGCCTTTTTAGTCATCAGCGCGCTTGCAGAAAGCACGGGATGAGTCCTTCCTGAATCTTCGTTTGCGAAGAAAAGCCAGAGAGAGAGAGTTGTGATTAGCAACTGGATTTAGGCCAGTTATAAGGAACTGGCAAAATCAACTCAGAGTATTCCTTGCCTAAGAAAACTCTATGGAATACATGTTAAGGCCGGATTTCAAAAATGTCAACTAAAATGTCAACTTCAGGTACCTAAACTATCTGAAGTGAGGTCTGTGGCTTCACGGGAGAAAGCCTTTTCAGCAATGGCCCCACACACCCATACTAATACCAAGCAATTACCTCTTCATTTTTCATGCTTTAAAACACAAGATTCTTCCTCTGCTGTTGTTGTTTTGAGCATGTTGTGTTTACTGTTTTTTATTGTGTTTTTGACAGTTATCATAAACTGTCTTGGAATCTCTGAATTGAAGGTCAAGATAATAGTATTTTTAAATAAAAACAAACATACATTCCTGAAGAATAGGAATTCAAACAAGCCTACCTACCTGTAGCTATCACCCCCTTGTTTACCATTTCCATAAAAGTAACAAGTATTTATTAAAATATTTGTATATACGTTCATACATGCCTTCAAGTCGCCTATCAACTTAATGGCAACCCCATGAATTTCATAGGGTTTCTTTAGGCAAGGAATACTCAAGAGACAGTTTGCCACTTCCTTCAGCCTGCAGCACCTGGTATTCATTGGCAGTTTCCTATCCAAGTACAAACCAGAGCTGACCTTGCTTAGCTTCCAAGCCAGACAGGAGCTGGTGCTTTTAGGGTACCCTGTAGTATATCAAGAGATCTCGGGGCTTTTCTTCTTGTACATCCATTTGTTGCAGTTAAAGATGAAAAAGTTCTTAACAATGACCTGACATGTGTTCTTCCAAGCAAACACAGGAGAAGAACCTAACTCCAACTGGCCCTCCCTGCATGCAGAAAAGACCAAAATCTTCCCTTCATTTTTTTTCCCCACAGCCCTGTCCCAATGGTTCTAAGCACAACCAGAAAAGGACATAATACAGGCAGAGGATACAAGTATAAAGATGCAGCTGGGGTCAAGGGGAACACATACAGTGATCTGTGCTATGAAGACTTATTTTTGTGTGTGCTATAAGTGATGAATAAACGTATGAAATATATGGCATTGCCAAATTATCCTTTCTGTAATGTAAATCAGTGGGGAAAGATTTTTGTCTAGTCTAGATGCTAATCAAGAAAGATACAGAGTTTGCATACACAGATTTTTATTCCGCATAAACTGGGTTATTTTATTATTATACTAAATTCTTTAGTGCATCTCTTATACAGAAGTAAAATTAAAAAGGGGAATCAAAACAATCCATGGATAACAAAATAAAAAAATTGCACACTGAACTACAAATGTATGTGAGATGAAACAAATGAGCCCATCTAAAACAGTTGAAAAAATTAATTCAATAAAAGGCCATGTGCCACACTTGGGAAATACCTAATCACAAAGCAGTGAAACTGCATTGCAAGTTTGAAATGGCTGAAATAGCACAGGGAAGCCACTATGTTGTGTAGTGGAACACAAGCACAGAACTAGCTACTGCGAAGGGGCCATGTCATGGTTCCCAAAGGCATCATAGCAATAACACACAATATTTGACCTTAAAATATGAAGGATAAAAATAAACACAAGTCAGGTTTGCTTTGGTATAATCACAGCCCCTGATCAGCTCAACCTGAAATGCAGCAAGAGCAATACCCTGTGGCTGACTCAAATTTGTAAAACACTAGCCTTGTAACAGTAGCACCACTTTCCTAGAAGAGGTGGAAGAGACTCAAGACAAAACCATTTTTGCCTTGTGAATTAAACTCCTCTGCTTAGGATGTTAACTTCATTGTAGTTTCCAAATGAGTTCTGAAAAATTGGACCTGGCTTGCTAAGACACTTAAGGGTGCAATCCTAACTCAGAAGGACCAATGGGAAGTTTCTCCAAAGCACTTTAGAATGAAGACCACATAAACAGAAATATTGGTTTTTAAATCTGAATGCAATATGCAAGTTGTCCACCCCCTATTACTGAGTTTCTGTTAAGTTTCTATTTCAATTAGAAATGTCTAAATATAAATAAATATAAACATAACAGGACACATATAGCTATATATGAAGGATAATACCAAGCTCTTAGAAACAAACCTTATCATTAGTGGCTATGACTGGCAGTTCCTGACTCTAAACTGAATGGGGGTTGCACCCACCTAGCATCGAAGAAGACATATGGATAGAGCCAATAAGGAGTACCTATACCTGTGCTTTCTACTGAGCTACACTACTCTCCCAAAGTAATAGCCTATTGACTTTGGCATGTTCCAGCATTGGCTGTAAAGCAGAATACAGTCAGAACTGATTGTGCAACTGCATACTACTGCAGAAAGGTCCAAACCACACAAGAGTGGAGGAAGAAACATTCCATCTATCATCATAAACAGGACCCTTTCACTCAGAGATGCTCCCTCATATTCCCAGAATACATTGAACATGATTCAGTTCCAGCAATGGAGGATGAGAAAGATTATTGCTTTGGTCATGTGGCTAGTCTATATTGCTGCTGCTATCTGCTTTATGTTTTTAAACTGGATTTAATATTGTATTTTTTTACTGATTTTATTATTCCTTTAAATTAGTTTTGTTTCACTGGTATAATTTTGTTAGCTGTCCTGAAAATCTTACAGTAGGAGAAGGGATATAAATAAATGAAACAAAAAGCTGGTCTGCAGAAAAACAAGAAACTTATTACCCTATAAATTATCTACAGTGATATATGTGAAGTTACTATGAATACACTCTAAGTAGTTCTGAACTACTTTTGACTGCTCACCCAGCATATATCAAGTATCTCTGGAATTTAAAATTAAATTATTCAATTAATCATTATTGCAGTATTTTATTACAGGTGGTCATGTATTTTTTTCAGGATTTATCCAACCAGAGCAAACTGAAATAATTTGAACAGATGAAGAATCTGTGTCCAACCCCTCCCTGCCCCCAATATTTTCACAGATCAAGTTTTTGCACTGTATTTGACATCCATATTCTCATAAAGGCTAACTTAATGAAAGCTAATTTGATCAACACAGAATGTAATGACGGGGAGCATTCCAAGCCAGGTCACAGCTTACTGACATGTTTCATTTCCACAGAACAATTAGCATGAACTCTAATGAATACGTATGATGACAAGGCACACCTAACTGGTTTTAAACATTTAGATTATCTGGAAGTGATTAATGTGTTGCTTTCATGAGGCCTACAACTTCTACGGCTACATATGTTGGATGCAGAATGCCATTGGGTTGATTCAGGGTATGAATTAAAACCATGTAATAATAACAGAACATCATGATCTGTGTCCAAAATCATAAAGAGGAACAATAAGCCTAAGAAGACAACACTGGATTAAAGTGACCAATGTTCTTACTAAGAAGAAGGCAGTTTCATATGTTGTCAACCACCTAAGCACCTACATCCAAAGATTAATGTTTTCTTTTCTTTTCTAATTTACCCTTTTTCCTTATTTTTACATCATATAGTTTCTTATTGTTTACTAAATGATTTCTAGTTTTCTCATGCATGTTGTGAGCCAATATTGTACAGTGGGAACTTATGTGTGTGACACTGTTAATATAACTCATTTTTTTTTAAATTAGTAACATAATAATGAATAATTTCAGCGGAAGAAACTGTCAAAAACACCTCTGAGTATTCCTTGCCTAAGAAAACCCTTTGAAATCCATGGGATCGCCATAAATTCACAGGCAACTTGACACAAATACATATACAAGAACGAATAATCTAATAACCATTCTACTTCTAATACTGTTCTTCACTGGCTCTCAAGAGATGTCTCACAGGAGTTCAGAAAGTATACACTGCTCTCAGCTCTGCTTTGTAATTCTTCAGCATTCTCTCTAGCTTGCTCTGCCCTTGATTATTTTGACTCTGTGCCAAAATCCACCAACTATGCTGCAATCTAAGCAATGTAGAATCTGCACTGATAAGCACAAGGTTGCATTTATAAGCATTACATTAATATACTAAGCACATGGAAAATAACAACAGGTGAATTTCATCTAATGTCAATGAAGATAAAATGATACAAATGTGGCAATTTTCCTGCAGGTCATAATTGAGATATAAGTATAGAGACACCACCATAAAGAGTGAGGAAATGTGCCCCATAGCTAACAGAGTAAGAAATTAACAACAGAATGGCCAGCTATAAAATTGCATTAAAAAACAACAACACTAAGGTTAAAATGTAATCTTTGCTCCTTCATCACTTGTAGTCTATTAATTTGGTAGTTCAGTCTTTTCTAAAAGTAGCAGAAGCTTCTTAGCACAAAAGCTTTAGCTTCCTCTGTATCCTGATCATGTCTGAAATTTAACAATTCGTGACACAAACATTGCCAATAGCATGCAGCGGACTACTGTCATTTCAAGGGGATGCAGAGTCAAACATACTGTAACTGAAATAAAAATATCTGCCAATGACACTTGGAAAAGTTAATTTTTGGAAAGCAGTTCCAGCAAATGGAACAAATCTGCTTCACCTGGCAATGCATGAAAAAAATATGACTTTGTAAATTCCTATTCCACAATATTTCCCATCATACTGTGTGAATTAAGTCACAAAGAAAATACAAATTTCAGATTAGCAATAGATTCCTTTCCCCTTATAGCTGCAACCAACAATCACAGGGATTAAAACAGGTTTGATATGCCAACGTGATGCATATGTCAGTGATGGACTTGCAGGGCCAAAATCCTACATATGACATGCCGAATGTTACCATTCAGTGCCCATAGCTCTGCGCCCCAAGTACCCACGCCCCATGGGGCTGCTGTTAAAAGACCATGGAAGGGGGAAAGGAGGTAACTGGGCAATGGGGACTCCCTCTCTGTCTCCTGCAATTTGTTACCGGTGTGTGTGTGTGTCATTGTTCCTTTGCCTCATGGGTGTGCAAACTGTAGGATGGAGAGGGAGTTTCTGCTGCCTAGGGACCTCACTCCTACCTTCCCACCTCTTCCAACATAGCACGAAAGGGGGGGGAAGAATTACAACCTGATACAGAACAAGGGTTCTTGTGGGATTCTAAGAAATGCAATATTAAGAGCACCCTATTCTAGATCATTAAATTATATGGCCTTAGCAGACAGACAGACAGACATTCTTTTTTACCATTTTGATCAATGAATGCAATCAGCTTATCTGGCTTTCTGTTATCTAGTAGTGGGGCAATACATGTGGCAAAGGCATCTAGATTTCTTTTTGCAGAAAATCAAATACTGTATTAGAATTGAAAACAAACTGTGTTCTCTTTGTTACTTGAAAATACAGTTGTCCCTTCATATTCGCTGGGGTTAAGTTCCAGGACCCACCCACCCGCCGTGGACACCAAAATTCGTGAATACTCAAGTCCCATTATATGCAATGGCACAGCAAAATGGTGTCCCTCATATAAGATGACAAAATCAAGGTTTACTTTTTGGATTATTATTTTTTAAGAATATTTTCAAGCCATGAATACTTAAATCCGTGGATATGGAGGGACAATTGTAATTACAATACAGCTAACTGAAGGTCACAGAATTAGTCTCTATATTTTTCTAGTCCTATAACTACCAGTCATTACATTATCTTCTTTATTATATTCCTTATGCATCAGTTCAAGAGTTTACAAGTCAAAGAAGGGCTATCCTATTATCACTATGAGGAAAAGGCACGATCCTACCAAAGCTAAACCCTTTTGCAAAACACTTATTCCATGACTACTGAAATCAAAGTATAAATGCTTGGCTTTGTTTGGAATGTATCCTTTTTTGTAACATAGTTCTTAATTAACAGATTCTAAGAACTACCTTAAAGAAAAGTTTCTTATCTGTAACTAATATTTGTCAAATAAATACTGTATAAGTACAATTGCAAATATAGGCCTTCTCTTATGAAAAGCAACCTTTCAGAACATTCTAGAGGCCCAGACAAGGAAGTGGTGTTACCTATATGTGACAATTTTGCTCTCTGTACTTGTCTCAAGGGGTGGGGTATTTCTTTGGCAATTGCACCAAAAACATCTGAAGCAGGAAAAGCGGAGTCTCTCAAAGACAGGGTTACAGATAAGAAATCTGTTTTTTAAATCTCCAAGGACTACAGCATGTGCCATTGTGAGAAACTGACATAGCTCGAAGAGGTACTAGTGACATCAGGAAGAGAGACCACTAAGAAAAACTCAACTTATACTGACAACATGTTTGAAGAGGTGGAGGTTACAGGCCATCTTGCAAAGTGGGAAAAGATTTGTGTAAGAAAGATTCACCTGTGGAAACTTCTTTGCAATGAAGAGCCACTGCAACTGGGAAGTCATGAAGGGCTACTTAGATTGACCTTCTGGGGCTGGCATCCTGCTCGGTACTATGTCATTGTAAACTGACTAATGATCACAAAAAGGTGAATCACTATGTTGTGCAATGCTACTATTCTTAGGAAGAGAGATATATTTACAGCTCCAGGACCACACTGCACAAGTGGTGCCAGCAGTGTGGCCACTGCAACAGTCCCAATGCAAATTGTATTCTGATGCACACCAGGACGTATGTGCATCAGGACACACTGTGCAAAGGGAGCCCCTGCTGCTCAAAGGACCTCTTGCATGGTGCCCTGTTGTGCCTCATCATAATTCACTGGCATGGTTCGTAGCTCTGTCATAGTAAAGTTATGCATTGTAATCTCTGATTTAGGATTTCAGCCCAAGTTTTGGGGCTTTCAGCCCAAAAACCAGCTTTTAAGAACATTTAGGATGGAGAGTGCTATGGATGCATACTGCCACTCCAGGTGACAAGGGGAAATTTTCACTCCAAAATTAAAAATGGGAAGGTGGGGTTTTTGGAGGGACTTAGGGGTTATAAAAAGGGGGTCAAGGCTGCACTGAGTCCTTTGCCCCAATTTCTCTATCCCTTTCATCATCACAGCTAAACCCAAAGCACAAGTTCAGCTGCTTGGACCACAAAAACCTCCTGTTTGGAATTTAGATTTTAAAAAGCAGCTTTGGATCCCATTTTGGGAGAAAGGCAGGGTAGAGATAAAATAAATAATTAATATCACTACCGATGTTCTGGAAGGTGATTCAAAAAGACAGAAATCCTGTCCCAGAGAAATCAGCAATAGTACACCACACACAGAAATATTAGATAAAAAAACTGCAAACAAAATAGAACTTTTTGTCCCAAATATTGAGATCCTGCATTAGTTTTGTCAGTCACAGCCAGTAACAAGTGCAATGAGTTGAGAAGCCTTCACAATCAGTCAGTTTGGTGATGAATGCTGAAGAAGAAAGAGATGGCTTCTCTATTAAATGCTTTCTCCAAGGCATCCATGTGGCTGGTGCTTTGGATGATGATTCTGTTGCAGGAATCCTTAGCGACTCCATGAGGGCTGGTAGCATGAGCCAAGGTATGATATTTGACCAAGCAGAAAACAAGATATCCTAGAATTTGTAAGATCAATGATCAACCTACTTTTAAAAATAACAACAGGTTTTAACTGGAAGAGACACATATCTCCTACAATATGATCAGGAAAAGGCTCTAAGGCCTAGTTAGAGACTTCAGAAGTAAATCTTACATTTTGATCTGTACTGTAAGATTTGATGTGCATCAGTTCATTAACACCACACACACACAAAAAATAGAGCTAACTATGGTATGTGAACTGAAACTCTCCATGTTGGCTATTAAAAACCAAGAAAGGTCTTGTTTCCAAATTATCTTCTTAAATGCACAGGAATTGTGAAACTGTGGGAGACATAAAGATCTGGCCATTATGCACGAATACCTGAAATCATCAGTAAGTTCACATCTAAAATGATTCTGCCATGAAAAAGAAACAGGTTCCATATTTGTATACAGAAATTACAGGATATATCAGGAACAGAATAGTTCTGACTGGCTGGATGTCCTTCCTATGTCAAGAATACTGTAACTGGATTATTTTAGAAGACATTTTCATCATCAATATTAAGACACATACTTTCAAAATGTATTTAATAGAATTTTACTCAAAGTTTTCATGCACCATCTTCATAGATAAGACATATGCAAAAAACAGTACCTTAGTGAGTTTGTAAACAAGCATTAAAGACAACAGTAACAACCTGCATTAAGTTTCTTCTTCTTGCTTGTTTGCCTGCCTAAGAATCTATGACATGCTGTGATTTTTTTCAAACAGGAAGATAACAGCTGCCATTCTGTTTGTAAAACTTTATACTGAACTAAGGAGATGTATTCCAAAATGATCTACAGTATATGGCAAACAAGAAAGCATGCTCTGTATGGATGTTAGAATTTATAATTTGTCTTGCAATGTTTTAGTAACCAAAGCAAAGTTTCTCATAAAGCCATGTTGATTTGCACAGTGTGTTTATTTTTGCTTTTCAGAGCTGTACGTCTAATAATTTTAATGTGACATCTACTACAAATAATATCAGCAAAAGCTGTGCTGAAACACCAACATAAGCACTCAAACATCTAAAAATGTGATATTTTGTACTATCCATCAAATGCTTTAAAATATTTTTTTTTAAGAGAGAAATTAATTTCAAAGTTGTGGCAACTCCACCCCACCCCATGTTTTTCAATAATAAGGCACACAGAGGATAAAATTAAGAAAAGGTTTTTGTAGGATTACATAATGACCACCTGACCTTCTCCTAGACTGAACTTAAGAGAGGTGGCATCAGAGGCCTGCAGACTTACCACTACAAAGAAACTTAAATATGCATGTTGTCACTCAGGATATCCTCTGGCTCACATGGATGTTATGCCCAACATGTGTAGCAGTTCACAAGCTGGGTCAGAGATTTCAGATTTTAGCTGCTCAAGGTGAGCTATTGTTGGAGACACAAATAACTCCATCATAGGCAGATCACTCTTAATTTAAAGTTGGTGTTAGTTCAGTCTCTGTAGGAGGAGGAGAACTCCATCCCAAACATTTTACACATGGCATTGATAGTGGAACTTAGGTTTTTTATTAAAACACAATGTAGATCTCACAAGCCTGAGGTCTTCCTATCCCATTTACAAGGGGTCCCATCTCCCCCGGATCATTCTTACTTGCATCATTATTTTGTAGATGCTGTTTATGGAAGTTAATTTGTGAGAGAAGTCTGGTAGAAAGTGGCATATAAATATAAATGAATAAAATATGTAAGCAGTCTTAAGAATTAATGAAAGACATTTTCCTGTCTGTAGCTTTGTTTTAATGTGGACAGGTAAATATTATTCCATCTTTCAAAGACAGTTATTTTGGGAATAAGATAAGATACACAGACATGACAAAAAGCTCTTCCATACTGAAAAAAAAAATATTGGTATAACAGTTAAAGCATTCTAAAATTACTTAACCAGGCTTTTAGCTTTCAAGTTCAACCTAGCATTTCTACTGTAAAGCATTACACTGAAACCACATGATAAAGACATAAGAACCATCATGTTTTACTGTAAGGGGGAGCCCTTATGAAAAAACAATTATAGAAACAGCGTCCAACATAAAGAGGAAATGGAAAATCTAGTTAATGTCCTTTACGCATATAGAGTTAAACAAAAATAATATGTTCATTTTTTGGATAATTACTACCACAGACTGTAACAAGAAAATACAGTTCACATACAAAACGATTTTCTAAACCTAGAAAATAAGGATGGGCAATGGATTTTCTTTCAATGTTTCCCCCTTCTCCTCTTTTCAAGGTTTGTAGATTTCCGACACCTTGTGTGAGAGTAAGAATTACTGGTGCCACTGAATCATTCTCTTTATAAACTCCCATAAAATACCAGTATCCTCTAAAAAGATGTACAAATAAAGCAAAAGTTGTTTGTGTTTTAACAGAATGCAAACTACTCTAACGATAACCCTTTGTATACTTCTACTGATATAAAACCAGAGGAAAGAAATCTGAGAAATCACTGTAGTAAGATGAAAACAACAGAATACACTACTGTGATCTTAGGTCCAAATCAATCCGCTCAGATATACAGTATACAATTCTTGTCATTCTTCAGCCGTGGTACAGTAACATAGTTAACAACATCATTTACAAGCTAGATTTCCTTGATTAAAAACTCATCTGAGTTGCTATGGGTGATCAATTCAAATCCTTTGGCCTCAGCTTCCTATACATAATATGGAGGTAACAATCTGCACTCACACATGATGTCGCATAGCTATTGCTAGGATTAATGACATAATGTTAATTTAAAATCTTGTTTTGAATTTTCCAATAATGAATAAAATTAAACTTTATTAGCTCCTCATATTTCCTGTAACAATAAAAAGACTTATCTTAGAGAATCAGGAAAAATCAGAGTTTATGAGAGCTAAAGGAGAAACAGTGAAAAATCTATATGCCTATACTGCCACCTCTCTGTTGCTGTCATCATCTAGAAAAATAAAATTAATGTTTAAAAATGAAGCACTTTTAGTCTCAGTTGACCTAGTGGCATCTGTCTGTCAGTCCAGCTATAATAAACTGCATCCAGTTCAGTCAATCCACAATCGTAAAAGTCTCCACCATATTAAAAGTAAGTATTTTTGCCAAAGGGTGGGGGGAGTACATGTGGGAAATATAACTCAACCAAACAATCAGATACTTTCTGGCAAGTGAAGAAGAGATGGTATAATTATAAAGCTATTACAGATTTTAAAGTAAAATGTATGTTAAACTTCTCAGTACCCCAAGTAAGTATTGAGACTAGATCATAAAAGCCAATGCACATGTTTTTATTCTCTTTTTTTCCTGAAATACTGAGATTACTACTTTAAAACTCAAAGCAACATAAAATTCCTAAGGCAATGCAAAAAGGCTGATGCCATTTGTTTCAACCATGAGGTGGTATATCTGCATCAACAAAAAGGAAGAAAAGTTGATGCATTTGAGGCCCATCTTTATGAACAGCTGTTGCTCAAAACTTGTAAGCAATGCTTACAAGTAACCTTTATAGGTGAACAAATGGCACAAGACACACTATTGCCATTTCAGCAATTCACAAAGTTTGTAATCACAAACTGTCAATGCTTATTTTCACCTGCAATTGTGCTCTGATTAATCTGTAAAGCTTCAGTGGATATTTGATTTTTGGCTGAGTCAGAAATTCTCACAAGAACTACATCACTGCTTTATTGAACACTTTATTTACAGCAGTTTCGAGATGGTTCTAGTTCAGACTACTTTAAAGCAAGTCTTCAACTTTTTAAGAACTACTTTCAAGCAAACAGAGGACCCACTTTAAAATTTTGTATTCTGTATTAACATATTTCTCTTCTTACTGACCTCCCCCTGTCTAGATCCTACCTATATATTCAGCTAAATGAAGTAGGTCAGAAGAATCCCAAGTTGGGACAATGGACTAGAGATGCTATTTTTGAATACTTTTCAAGGTGGTTTTATCAGTTTTCTAATATTTTCTTTACAAAAAATGGCAGTCTATTATGTACTTTGAATAACTATGCATCTAATTCAACCACACAAGAGCTTGCACAGTATAGTGGTCTCTCTGTTGGACTAGGATCTTGGGAGACCAGGGTTCAAATCCCATTCAGACACAGAAACCCAAGTGGATACCTCCTCTGAATAAATTTTGCCAAGAAAACCCTAGGACAGGATTGCTATAAGTCAGAGTCAACTTGAAAGTACATAACAACGATCCACTCATTCAATAACCCAGCCACCCCACTATCTATTTATCCTTCCTTTCTTCCATGGAATTGAAAGCTGTCTGCATAGGATTCCCAAAAGGTCTCCCGTTGAGACACTGACAAGACCCAGATCTACTTATATTCAGCAAAGCTTTTACTTCATGTGTCTTGCCCTACTGTATTTTTATATGACCAACAAGTATCTTTTGATTCGGGGAGCATGGGTTCAGTCAATGTGATAAATGAAATCAGAATTTAGTAAATGTCCTATACAATATTTGAAACATTTATAAAGCATGTAGGTAGAGGTTGAGTGTCCCTTATCCAGAATTCTGAAATCTGAAATCCTCCAAAATTGTCCACATGAGTGGCTGAGATAGTGGCACCTTTGGTTTCTCATGATTCGATGTATATAAACTTTATTTCATGTGCAAAATTATTAAAAAGATTGTGTATAAAATTACCTTCAGGTTATATGTTTAAGGTGTATATGGGCTTGTCTACACTATTAAAAAAACTGAATCTGCAGCGAACAGGCCACATGATGCATGGCCCAGGTTCAGGGCATTTCAGGGTATTTTATCTTGATGTGGAGTATGTTGGAGTTGGGGTTTTCTCCATGTTTTCTTCTACCACGACCACTGCTGCTGCCACAGTGACAATTTTAAAGCACAGGAGGCAAGTTCCCAGCTGAAGGGAGAGGTTTTCTCCCTTCCCTTGGCTTGGCAGCACAACTTTCACCCATTCTTCTACTTGTCCATTGCTTGCTTTGTTTGTGGCTAAAGGGAGGTTGCCTCCATTCCCCTGGCTTAGCAGTGTTGCTTCCACCCGCTCTCCACTCACCTGTCACTTGCTTTCAAGTGTCTCTTCCTGTGAAGGGTAAGCAGGTGGAGGCAGCGCTACACAGTCAGGGAAGGGAGAAAACCTCTCCCTTCAGCTAGGAACTTTCCTCCTGAGCTTTACAATGGTTGTAGCAGTGGACAAAAGTCCACAGGGACAGTCAAATAGTGAAGACAAGTACCAAACTTCCCTGCAGTGAATAAATACTGTGTAGGGCTTCAGGCAAACGTGGGGGCATGAGGAGCAGGACTCCATTCAGAGTTTTTGCCCCATGTGTAGACAAGCCCTATGAAACATAAATTAATGTCATGTTTAGACTTGAATCCCATTTCCAAGATCTCATTATGTATATGTAAGTATTCCAAAATCTGAAAAAAAAAATTCCAAAATATGAAACATTTCTAGTCAAAGCATTTCAGATAAGGGTTACTCAACCTGTACAAGGATTTTTCTTCCAATGGTATATAATGTACACTGAGGGGGAATGGGTTATGAGTGCAAAAGAGGGGTGACCTAAATGCTACATTTTCCAGCTACTAAATGGAAACCTGCAGGGAGCAGGATGTAGTGGACACTGGGAACTTAGAAGAAATATAAGTGACAGTGACATCAAGAATGTTGTAAATGAGTAAAATTGCATTAGTAGGAAGATAAACACATTTTCATAGAGAGAAGGCTAGTTTGCACAAATGAGAAAATAAACAGGTTACATGTATAATGGTTTCTTGCTGCATTTGGCAATGGAGTTTGTTATGTTTTCTTTCCTTTCAAAGTTCCACATTATTTGTAGAGATGGTAGAGCTGCATTCCATGCAGACACCTATACACTTTTCATACATAGGGAATAAAATAAGTACAAAAAGAACTTGAAACAATAGGAAATGCCTTTGGTGTTACAAGCAGTCAGCCATGGCTTTTTGTAGGATATCCCACTACTTAACAGAAAATCTGGTACCAGACACAGAAATAACATGGAAGTTTTGGGGTTCAACGAGCCTTATAATACATCCCTCCTGTATGTGAATGATGCTGTTTTGACTACCGAAGGGGTGGCTCTCAGTGAACTGAGTTCACTAGCAGTATATCCAGGTGAGATCTACAACGAAATGTTGCAGGGTAGATGGCCCTCTAGAATTCTGGGCATTCTTGTTTACTCCCCCTCCCCACCCCAATAGTCAGCATGTGACCCCTGAATATACTCAGCACCCACTGGGTTGTTTTTGATGTTCCAGTACCTTTATGGGTAGCTTCTAAAGATGTTTTATACTTCTCCAAACCCATAAATTTCCCCAGGCCTGCTGATATTTCTTGTGTGTGGAAGGTGCCCTAATTTTCACTACACAAGCCACAAAGAAAGTCACAGACTGAATGTAAGAAAATAGACGAGAGCTTTTAAAAAGCATAAATGTAAATAGTCACTTACATGCTATCCTGTATTAACCATGGAACAACAGCAAACTCATCTTTCCTTTTCCCTAGTTACCTTATCATGGTTTTCAATTAGGATTTCAACCACAATATTCTGAAATTTCAGGTCCATGAGAGCAGCTACAGTTTCCTCCTGCGGCCTCATTAACGTTGGTCCAAACACTACTCCTAAATTTGCTACAGTCATGAGATTCTTCTTTGCGTGGTCTGAAACACTTTTTAAGAAGAGAAAGGAAGGGAGAGATGACCAAAATTAGTAACAGAACTAGCAAACATATGAACTTTTTTACACTTTTCTTTTTAGTTCTTGAAATAAAATAAAATCTGATATTTTCACCTTATAAAGTAACTAACAAAATGTGAATATATATCAACACATTTAGATTTTAAGAGACAGGTGTGAAGCCAATTTAAATTTACAAACAAATCTACAAGTTTTCTCCCCCCAACCCTCTTTTCACCTTCCACCAAACCCACAAAAAATGTAAAGCTGTCAAGTAAACACTTATATGACTTCATTAATAAATAGATTGCATTTCAGCCTTCAGGACTGAGACACACAGAACAATGAAAGTTTCACATCTGCTTTTGTTATGTGCCTACATAGAACAAGAATTATAATTATGTGCCTACAAAGAACAAGAATTCATATGAAAACACAATTAATTAAGCCTACTGTGGACACAAAGAAAAAACACCTCTGAAAATTAAATAGGGATACAAGATGCTTACTTGGCTAAGTGTTTCACCAAAATATCCAACATTTCTTTGTTCTTCTCTGGAAGTTTATGGACCAAGAAGTGAATAGCTTTAACTCGGGACTCAGGACTGCCGATTTCTACATAAGAGAATAAAGCAGTTAATTCTTAGTCATGCACTTGGCACAACATATGTACTTAACAAAAAATTATATGTAAATATTTCTGTCTCCTTTTTTAGCTTCCTCTCTTTATTGGTGGGGTGGTATTTCTAATTAATCTTTAATTATCTTTTGAACACTGCCCGTGTGTGTGTGCGCGCATATATATATGGCAGAGGTTAGGAGAGAGAGTATGTGTGTACATACACAGTTCCCCCCCCCAAATATACCCTTAACAGCTTATAATTCTAGATTTTTTCAAAAAACGTATACACCCTCAACAGGATTAAAGATTACAATACTAGAGAAGTGTCACAAAATTACAAGGGAAACTTTAAGTGAGGTTTACAAGTCTGTACTTGGACAATGTGAGCAGTGTACTGCTGTGCCAGGATGACAATTTGAACACCTTACATAAAATTGTACAGTTGCCCCTCCACATTCGCGAACTTAGCATTCGCGGTTTTGAATATTCCCAGTTTTGGGAGGGCCCCCCCACACTCCCAAAAGCTGCGACAGGGGGCCTCCGAAGGCCCCGTGAAGGCCTGGGGAGGGAGGGGGGAGGGCCAGGGAGGTGACCATGGGGCCTCCAGAGACTCTCCGAAGGCCCCGTGAAGGCCTGCGGAGGGAGGGGGAGGACCGGGGAGGCATCCATGGGGCCTCCGAAGGCCCCATGAAGGCCTGGGGAGGGTGGGAGGAGGGCTGGGGAGGTATCCACAGGACCTCTGAAGCGACCACGGGGCCTCCGGAGACTCTCCGAAGGCCCCGTGAAGGCCTTGGGAGGGAGGGAGGAGGGCTGGGGAGGTATCCACAGGACCTCTGAAGGCCCGTGAAGGCCTGGGGAGGGGGAGGGGAGGGCTGGGGAGGTGACTACGGGCCTCTGAAGGCCCCGTGAAGGCCTGGGGAGGGAGGGGGAGGGCTGGGGAGGCAACCACGGGGCCTCTGAAGGCCCTGTGAAGGTCTGGGGAGGGAGTGGGGAGGGCTGGGGAGGCATCCACGGGGCCTCCGGAGACTCTCCGAAGGCCCTGTGAAGGCCTGGAGAGGGAGGCGGGGGAAAGTGACTATGGGGCCTACGGAGGCCCCGTGGTCACTTTGGTGGGGGAGGGCAGTCATTATTTACGGAATTTTCACATTTGCGGGGTCTGTGGAACCTAAACCCCGCGAATGTGAAGGGTTGACTGTAATTTAAGATCAAATTTATAATTTTGATTGAATCATTATTCGAACATTTAATATTCAATATAAACATATTTACTTTAAATAATCACCAAAGCTACTTTGTTGTTGTTGTTGTTGTTGTTGTTGTGTGCCTTGCAGTCATTTCTGACTTACGGTGACCCTAAAATGACCCTATTGGCTGTTAAAAGGTGTAGATATTTTTGGGGACAACCTGTGTATATGTGTGTATATATATCTATTCATATATACAAGCACAAATATACATAAATATGGGGGGGGGCAGCTTGTGTGTCACTTTCATTTGTTTACCAAGAATCAGGTAAGGAATCACATTACCGTAGGAGCATGAATATATTATTCTCTTGACACTGTTTATGAGCTGCCTTTGATAAAATCAGGTATCATTTGTCCTCTCTTAAAAACAGTAAGTGTAGAGGTTACAGTACAATCCTGTGCATGTTTACTCAGAAATAAACCAACTGAATTTAATGGAGCTTAGTTCCAGAAAAGGAGTAGAGGATTGCAGTTTTAGAGGTCTGTTTAAGTACTTGTGTTTAAACTACTCCCTGATGATGCCATATCCCTCCCCCCAACAGGCATGCATGCTCTGCAGTATCTCAAAATTATGAAAAGCATCTCAGAAAAATCTAGTCCTGATAGAGGAGTATGGGAAATGATGTTAAAGAAATTAAAAACTGAGGAGACAATCTTAAAAAATATTTTGAAAATGTATATTGATTTGCTAAAAATATTTCAATAAATTGTTGACTATCACACTCAAAAATTAATTTTTTAAAGAATTCTTTTGCTATAAGCTTTTGCTTATTTATGTTAACTCTTTATGGGAAAAAAAGATGAGGGGCTAAGAGTGGTACACCTGAAGCTCTAAATATGGTTATACTTCCAGAACATATTTGTTTCCAAAAGCTAACGTACCACTCTTTCCAAAACTGCAGGAACTGTACATATAAATTAAGCCACTGAAAACTTATTTCTTCCTTTTCCAAATCTTTTAAAGGTAATGAAGAAAACATCACTTCTTTCAGAATTCTTTAATTAGCCTTATTTTCCCTCAGAAGTACCAGAAGCAGAAGAACAAGTCTGACTGATATTCAGACCATATTTAATCTCCAAGGTGACCTTTGCACCTCAAAATTATTGAAAATCACTTTTAAATCATCGAAAATCACACTACAGTCGTCCCTCCACATTCGCGGGGGTTACGTTCTTGAGACCCCCGGGAATGTGGAAAAACCACAAATAACAACTGCTCCCGCAACCCCCCCCCCCGAGGGAGGGAGGCGGCAGGAGGGTGTCTGGCCAGCCTGGCTGGCCTCTCCGCAAGCCTTCCTGAGGGGACTCTGGGCCTTAGACTACCCGGAGCTCGCTTCGGAAGGCTGGTGACGGCAGCGGGCAGGCGGGTGAGCGGGCGGGGAGAAGGCTGCGCTGCCTCTCTCCGGCCTTCCGAAGTGAGCACCGGGGCTTTAGAGCCCCAGAGCCCGTTTAAAAAGGCCGGGGAGGGCAGCAGGTGGGCGGCTGTCTTCCTCTCCCTGGCCTTCCTGAGTGGACTCCGGGGCTTAGAAGCCTTGGAGTCCCCTCAGGAAGGCCAGGGAAGGCAGCGGGCGGGCGAGGAGGAGGCTTTCTGAGCGGACTCCGGGGCTTTGGAGCCCCGGAGCCCGCTTAGGAAGGCTGGGGAAGGCAGCAGGTGGGCGGGAGGGAAGCTGCCCGGCCTCTCCCCGGCCTTCCTGAGGGGACTCCGGGTCTTAGAAGCCTCAGAGTCCCTTTAGGAAGGCCGGGAAAGACGGAGGGAGGGAGGCTGCCCGTCCCACCCCCCGGCCTTCCTGAGCAGACTCCGGGGCTTTGAAGCCCCAGAGCCGCCTCTGGAAGGCCGGAGAAGGTGCAGGCAGGAGGTTGCCCCGCCTCTCGGCAGCCTTCCCTAAGGGGCTGGGGCTAAACCGAGAATAATCAAAACCGCGAGTGTGAAAGCCGTGAATGTTGAGGGGCAACTGTACTTTCAACTTTTAATAAGTTTTAAAAGTACTGCATTCTACCAGCAAACATAGGATATTACAAAAACGAAACATTACATAATGAGACAGACAAATATTCTTGTATACTTGGATAAATACTTGTTTTACAGTAAGCAATGCATGTTGTAGATAGTATGAATGGTAAGCCAATTCAAGATTACCTTTTGACTAAACGAACATATTAATACCTAGAATGTTAGGGTAAATTTGCACATTTTACACATCCACAGAAACACCTATATGGGCGAGAAGGCTGATAAAAACAATTTGCAGGTGTCTAATGTAAAAGATTCTGTGTACTATTTCCTGAAAGTAGCAACCTGTTGAAAACTACTGTATCCATAATTTAAGAAATACATTAAGATTTGATTATAAGTATTTACTAGCAGGGCTGATGAAATCTCGGTGTAACTCATATGTCATCAAGGGCTCTGGAAGGCTTCTGTTAAAACAAAAAAAAAGTTACAGTTATTAAACAGAAGTAAAATATTGCTTACTTATTTCTATTAAATATTGTCTTAAGTACAGATATTCTAAAAGTTATATGTATACTTTATCCAGATATATTACATTCACTTTATGAATATGGGGAGAAATGAGCAAAAACTTTGGGGGAAAACTATCACCAGGACAAGAAAATGAACTGTCCCTTTACACACTCAGAATCAGTGTGTTTTTGAGGTCAGACAAACGATTCAGACTATTGTAAGAGTAGAGTTTATTATGAATGTTTCAACAAACACCACTGTCAAAAGCTATTAATTCTAATCCAATTAGAGACTTTTAATCTGAACAATAAAATGTTTAATCCACCAGTCTGTAAAAAGCTGTAATTGAATTAAAGTACTCAATATATTTTATATTTACCTCAAGTATTGTTTCATTGCACTTGTAATTGTCTTCACTTCCCATTCTTTAGAATTTTCCAGATCAACTTCATTACATGTTTTTGCATCTAGAAAATGAAACATAAAGGGAGAAAGGGGAGAAAAGAGGATTAAAATTATCATTAACTACACCTATAAAATAAAATCTTTATGCAGGATCCAGCTCCATATGCCCTTTGAGTCAGATCAATACTCCCAATACAGATTGCAGGTGCGAGTTGTAAATTTGTATACAGTACAGTACAAGCAAATCGTCAACACAACATAGATCTCATGGATGGACTGAGCATTATTGTGTCCAGAACAAAACTAATGCGCAGGGACATATGAATTAAGCCCAAACCTAGTCCCAACTAGAGTAGATCCATTTACATAAGTGGTGGTTAACATAAGTTCCACAACAGGTGTCCTCTAGTTGGGGCTAGCATTAGAACTAGCCCTATGCTATAGCATACATTTAAGAAATATACTTTATGGTGATAGTCTGAGAGGACTGGAATGGAAGAATTGTTTCCTTTATTGTAGTAAATAAACAAACATGCTATTCAAGTAAAAACAATGCACTTGTGATAACAATTGCTGTGTAAGAATTAACTGGAGGAATAGTACCTCATCAGAACTAAAGGGAGTGCTTGCTTTCAACTGACCCTATAACTAAATGGAATGAACAACTTATACAACATTCACCTTTTATCATGAGAGATTCCTACCACATTGCCTACCATATGGATTTCATTTTCAATTAATAGTCAACGGCTCAGTAAAACTGAGCTTGAAAATGCATGAATGATCTAACATTAAAGATTCTTCCTGACAAAATGAAATGAAATAATGGATTTTATTTTTGAAAAAAAACATAAATCTGCATTATCATTTTATTTTGAAAACGGTATTTCACAGTCCAATACATCATAAACTGACTGAAGTACCTTGTGTTTTCTTAAAAAAAATTAAAAATTGTCTTTTGGAAAATGTCAGAAAACAACATTGTCTATAAGGAGTAGTAACTGAGGTTGATTGCATTTTCATCAATCATACATTTCAGATGTAATTGAACAAATCAGAACAAAAACAAATCAAATTAATTCCCTTATAGCCCTTTCCAAGACAGATTACTGTATATACTTCTGTTCTAAGCAATGTACCAACCTATTAATTCTTGTAATTCAGTATTTTCTCTCATTAGATAAATTAGTAAAACATAGTTTTAAAATATTCAATTCAAATAATATTTTCTACCAACCTGCAAGTATTAACTACTATCCAAATGGCACACCTAATTTTGTTCTTGCCTTTCAGTATGTTTGTTGTTGTTGTGTGCCTTTAAGTCATTTCTGACTTATGATAATCCTAAGGCGACCCTATCACAGCTTTTTCTGAATGTTATCACCTTGCAGATGTTGAACAGCATGAACAGGGTACATCCTGGAGAAGAGGAAGAGACATCTTTTCTACTCTAACTTAACCACTCAGAAAAGCTCTCCAGCCAGAAAGCTACAGTATGTATTGCTGAGGGCTTATCTCTATTAGGGGAAAAATGTGGACTGATGCACACTAACGTCAATTTGAACCGGCTTCTATTTGTCTTAATGGTTTTTTGGCAAGATCGCAGGCATGTAAAGCTATCTGCTTTTGCTCTTCCAATGGGCATACCTGTGAATCAAGATGGCGGGTGAAAGTGAATTATTCACATTTTTATTCTCACCGGTTGCCACCACCACACAGAATTTTTAAAAAAAGCATATCTAAGGTGCGAAAGTGCAATAGTTACCTAAATAAATAGGGAAAAAAGAAGCAGTTTTTTCACCTTAGCACACGATCATTAATGTGAAAATCCAGCTTGATGGATCCAGGCGCTTGACTTTTTAGCAAGCTCCGCCCCCTGCATCCAACCAATCAGCTTTCTACTTCCACTCTTATTGGGGATGCAAATGAATGCAAATCGGCTGTCCCAATAAGTGGCAATGTGCATTCCCCGTGGAGCATTTAAAAAAATATGGGAAAAGCCACGAAGGCTTTTCTTGCAGAGTTTTTTGTGTATTTATCCCCCCTCTTTCCAAATATGGCAGATTGATGGAGAATGGCATTGAGACAAATCGCATTCTCCTCGAATTCTATGAGGAGATTTTTCACCATTTAGACAACCCCATGTCATGTTTCTGTAGCCTAGTGGGGCACGTTTTCTTCATTTACAACTGAAAACTTAGCCCTGAGACAAAAGACTCAGCATCTGACTCTAAGAACAGGGGGTGGAGGAAAGTGCTCAGACAGGAAAAAGAAGTGGAGTTAGACCATATAAAGATTTGAATTAAATAAGAATATGATGATTTGGTATATGCTGTTTGTTCATTTTGCTTCCTAAGGGACAGCCAATTCAAGTATTAGTTCAAAATAGTTGTCTGAATTTGACTTTTACTTGATGTCTAACACAGAGCTCTGTAAATAAGAAAATACATTTTTTTTAAAAGAACTGACAATTTTCTCTTCGCTTCTTATGTTGTCTCTACCATGAACTTTAAAGCAAACTATTTCTCAAAGTTGAAAGGCACTACAGTAGCACTCCCATATCCGTGGGGGATTGGTTCCAGAGGGGCGTGGATAGTGAAATCATGGATAATAGTGAATGCCACACACCACCACCACCACCACCTGGTTGCCGCTGCAGGAGTTCTCCTAGGGGAAGGGAGGGGGAAGGCAAGATCCCCCTCCCCCATCTCCCTCTCCACGACCTGAGTTCTCCTGGGGGCAGGGGGCAGGTGAGAGCCCTCATCTCCTCCATTCCCCCCACCATCGCCACCACCTCCTCTCCACAACCAGAGCTCTCCCAGAGGAAAGGAGGGGGCAGGTGATATCCCTCCTCTTCCTACCTTTCCCCATCACCATTGCCCCCTCTGCTGCAACTGGAGCTCTCCCAGAGGAAGGGAGGGGACAGGTGAGATCCCTCCTCCCCTCCCCTTCCCCCTGCCATCAACTGTGGATAATTGAATCAGCAGTTGGCAAATCAGTGGATACGGGGGTGCTAGTGTATAGTAAGCACCATGGTCCTTTCTACTGACCTATATAATAAAGTTCATAAATATTTTTTGCCAGATAAAAGTTATTCTGGTAGGCCGCCCCTCCCCACTTTAATCTCTATTACCACAACAGCATAATGGTTTTGCATCAGTATATTGTATGGTTCTGAAAGCTCTGTTTATCTCTAATATACTGGTTTTTAGCCTAACTGCATTTTGATTTTTGCAGCCATACACTAACAATTTAAGTTCATTTAGTAGTCCCATTTTACTAAAATTTGTACAATTCCTTAAGTGGCTATATTCGTTCATGCATTCACTGCAGCTTACTATCTTCTGAGAATCCCATAGAACACCAACCAAAACCCCTTGAAATATCATTATCTGAAGAAAACTTTTTTTTTTAGTTAATCTCTTTTCTATTCTACAGAATAATATCAGATTTAACTTTCATTTAAAAATGTCACATTTAATAATAACCTTGCACACATAGGAGCACAGCAAGAAAGCCAAATTTGTCCAACAGAGGCTTCTGGTAAAGAATGACAGTTCTGTTTTGGATAAGAATATAATCATTTCTGGAATGTGAATCATGGTGAAAAGAGAAGCTATAGTCTCTTTTTGCTATGACCTAATTCTCTCCAGTTGTCAAGCCTGGAAAATTCAACCAAGATACCTTTGAGCTAGTTGAAAACTGTGCAGCTATGCTTATTCTTCTCATTAGAAGAAGCAGTAGCATTAAGGTGCCTCATTGATTAGATTCCTTTCCTTTAAGACTCCAGTTTTTGCAGGACTTCACAAAGAAATTCCTTGTGTTTTACACTCAGACTACATGCTGTTCAAACTGTCAAAGTTTTTACATCTATCTTTTTCTTTTAAGAAGATAAATAATCTTCTTGAGTCCTTATGCATGTCTGATAGTTCAAAAAGACAGCTTTTGAGCAAGGTGCTATCAGGATGCTTTGAGTTTTTGACAAAAACAATGAACTGAACCAAACTCTCTTCTAATTTTATCATCTAGGGATGCAGCATAACAGTGTCCCTGACCTTCATTGTTTGCATGAAACAGTAGGGGATGTTCTTGTACAGTGATGGTATAATTTTGTTAACTGCCTTCAAATTGACTATGACTAACGGCAACTCCATGAATGGAACACCTCCAAGTTACCTGCTCAGGTCTTGCAGATTCAGGGCTGTGGCTTCCCTGATTGAGTCTATCTATCTGAAATGTAGTCTTCCTTTTTTCCTACCACCCTCTGCTTTACCAAACATTATTGTCTTTTCTAGTAAGTCATGTCCTGTCATGACATGGCCAAAGTACAACAGCCCCAGTTTAGTCATTTTGGTTTCTAGGGAGAGTTCAGGCCTGATTTGCTCTAGGACCCATTTGTTTGTCTTTTTAGCAGTCCATAGTATCCACAGAACTCTTCTTGAGCACAACAACTTAAATGAGTTGATTTTCTTCCTATCAGCTTTCTTTACTGTCCAGCTTTCACACCCATACATAGAAATGGGAAATATGTTTGACATGGACAATTCTAACTTTAGTATTCAATGATATATCATTACACTTTAGTATCCTGTTTAATTCCTTCACAGTTGCCCTTCCAACTCCTAGCCTTCTTCTGATTTCTTGGCTGCAGTCTCCACTCTGATTAATGATTGAGCCAAAATATAGAAAACCTTGAACTATTTCAATGGTCAAATCCACATTACCCAAATAATCCAGTTTGAAACTAGATTTGCCATAGCTCTTTCCTATGGAATCCTGGGATTTGTAGTTTTAAAAGGTCTTTAGACTTCACCAAACTACAAATGTTTCTCTCATCAAACTACAAATCCCAGGATAACAAAGGAAGGAACCATGGCAAACCATCCAGTTTCAAAATGGATTATTTGTGTAGTGTGGATTTGGCCAATGTCTTTGTCGCCCACTTTAAAGTTATGAAAATCACCTGTGGTCATTATTTTAGTTTTCTTAATGTTTAACTGTAAACCTGCCTTTGCACTTTCTTCTTTGGCTTGCTTCATTAATCGTTTCACATCTTTGCTATTTTCCACTAGTAGTTTGGTGTCATCTGCATATCTTAAATCATTGATGTTCCTCCAATTTTCACACCTCCTTCCTCTAAGTCTAATCTTGCTTTACATATGATATGTTCAGGATACAAGCTAAACAGATAGGGTGATAAAATGGGTACTTGTCTGACCCCCTGCCAATTGGAAATCATTCCATTTCTCCCTGTTCTGTCCTGATGGTAGCCAGGTAGCGTAACCAGTACTTCTGTCTTGAGTACCGGTTACGCGTCAGGACAATCAAATGTTGTGGCACATCCATTTCTGTAAGAGCAAACCATAGCTTTTGGGTATGTGTATACACACACACAAACACACATACGTACAGCAGGACCTCCGTATTCACTGATTCATTATCTTCTGATTCAATTATTCACGGGACACAAAACGGCACACCTGCCACAGAGTCTTCCTAGAAAATTTGTCCTCTCTATTCATTTTCTAGGTCCTCTAAGGCAATTCTATGGTATTTTAAACAAGAAGTCCCATTATTTTCAATGGTGTTCACTATTATCCACGGTTTTCGGTATCCACCCCCCAGAACCAATCCCCAGTGAATACAGGGGTCCTACCGCATATAGATTTTCTGAGCTTATAAAGTCTTTTCCACAGCAGGTTTATCATAACAAACCATACAAAAACCATGAAAAGCATAGTTTTCAGAAAACATTATGAACATACATATGTATGAAAAAGATAATCAGATCATCAGAGAATGGGCTAAGGTTACTGTCTCAGCAATACTGTTATTTTATGAACAAAATTCAGGCTGGTCAGTTTTTATCTTTTTTCCACCTTTGTTTCAATTCACAGACTAGTCATGCAGAAACTGAATGAGTAACTGATCTTTTTTGTCTTGTCACATAAGAAAAGCTTCCTGACAGGGGCTAAACTTAGATCTGACAAGTATCTGGCTCTGTTGTTTAGAGTTTTGGCATCTTCTTCATCAGCAGCTATCAGTTTAGTAGGTATGCCCCAATATTATTTATTAAAATATTTCCACTCTGCCCTATATAACAGGATTTTAAGGTGGGATACTAGAAACATATTTTTTCCTTAAAATGGTGTTTTGCAATGGTGTTTCGTAACATAAATCTTGAAATATTTCCATTTTGTTGTATGTGTAAGTGCCTTCAAGCTGTCTGTCGAGAATACTGAAGAAAACTCCTGTACTTTTAATGGATGTGTGTGCATATCTTTGTGTGTGTCTTCAAGATACTTGTTGCCTTACGGCAATCCCATGAATTTCATAGGGTTTTCTTAGGCAGAGAATACTCAGAAGTGGTTTTGTCATTTCCTTCCTCTGAAATATAACCTACAGCACCTGATATTCATTGGTGCTCTCCCATCTAAGTACTAACCAGGGTTGACCCTGCATAGCTTCTAAGATCAGAGGGATCTGGTGCCTTTATTTTATTTATTTATTTATTTATTTATACCCCACTCTTCAGCCACAGGGCTATCAGAGCGGCTTATAAACTTTTTAAGCAATAGCAATTTATACATCTACACTGCAATAAGCAGCTTCCAACGTGCATTAGCTAATTGCTCCCACAAGCTGGGTGCTAAATACCTTTATGGTATTTAGGCATTGGATTTTGCTACCCTGATAAATTAGGGACACCAAAACAACATCCTTCTTCCTGTCTAAAAACAACGTCAATATCTCTAAGCTAACCAGGTCTGGTGCTTTCGGTAAGAGAACTCTATAACTTGCAACTATTGCGTCTTCTTGAAATTGGACATTGAATATGAGAGCTATCAAAAATGTAAACTATCAAGGCATTCCTTAGATTGAACAGTGAAGTTGTAACATCCCAGGGTCATCATTGAGGTTTTGTGTTACATTCCTTTTTCAATTGCCTCATTGAAATTACTTGTATTCCAACCATTTTCTCCATAAAAAAAATCTGCCTTGTCTTTTAATGACTTCATTATCTCTATCTGTTGCCCATCACTTCAGAATTGCCACTACTAGCTTTTACTACTTTACATCCCGTGATCTCTGGGTCTGGACCCATGTTTTGAAAACTGCAGTTTAACACTCAAAATAAGAGATCTGTATGTCTTTATCCAGTCCTTGACACATTCTGCTGTATTGTCATTACAGAGAATTTGTAAGCATAGTTTGCACCTTTAACTGGAGTTTATCAGATGATAACTAATAAGGAGCCACTGCCTTGTGAAGTCTGCACCTTCCCAGCCCTCAATCCGCCTTTTAGTTAAATGCAATGGCTACTAGAACTCAGCATAATATGTCCCACTCTGATTGGAAACTGCTTAATGCAGCGTAGATGTGTAAATTGCTATTGCTTTAAAAAAAATGTGTAAGCCGCTCTGATAGCCTTACGGCTGAAGAGCGGGGTATAAAAAAATTAAAAATTAAAAATAAAAATGAAGAATAAAGAATAAAAAAGGGATTTTTAAAATAACTGACAATTATTTATTATATTGTCCTATCTGTTTGAAGCAGTTCAGTTCAAGAGTTCACAGAATTTCTTAGTTATTCTCAGAAAAACCCTAACAAGATGGGTTAGGCTGAAAGAAAATGATTTGCTGAAACCCATCCATTATGCTAAATGTGTGAACAGAGACATAAAAGTAGGCTTCTCTAGTCCAAGCCTGACACTCTTTGCTTTAGATCCTACGGACTGTTCAGTTAGTTTAATTAGAGTTCCAAAATTGAGATACATTCCCATGCTTTACTATATGAAATAAGTCAAATGTGTGAAATAAATCAAAGTCTCAATAAGCAAGGGGATTTTGTCACACTTTGAGACTGAGAGAAATAAGTTGTAGTATAAGCTTTTGTAGACTTGGTCTACTTCCTCAGCTGCATGGAGAAATCAAGGTAGTTGTAGTAACTTAATGCCATCAATTGAAAGTGCCAGATCTTTACAGGCCTCCATCATAAGGTCACTTAATAAAGCTGATGTTTTTAACAGCTACTTTTAAAAGCCATGTACAGACATGACAGAACAAATTACGTTCATCATGTGTATCACACATAAATAGTAAATGGTCCCAAGAAAAACTTAGAATCTTGAATCAATTTAACCATACTAATTTTAAATAAACAGCAAAAGGCCCTGGGAAAGACTGAAATTAGGCATTTATGATACACATACCAAGTTTTTATATTTTCAAATTACTTGATTTTTCTGGGATATATAAGGGGCTAATTCTTATTGTCAATCTTATTAAAGTAGACTCAACAAATCAATGAGCTTTACATAAATCAATGTACCATTCAGCAATTGATTCAATGGGTCTATTATAGTTGGGACTATCAACTCACGCCAAACCATGAGCTCTAAGTTTCAATGAAGTTTGAGAGAACAGTTCTTAAAAACCAATGAGAACCTCAATATATATTCAACTAAAGAGCCACATGAAGATTTCAAATTACTTTATGGTGGGCGAGTCTGAACAGAAGTTTTAGAAGAAAGGGAAGAGCTTTCCCTATATGTGGATGCTCTCCCTGTAATTGGGGACATGCATGCGCACACAATTTATTTATTTACGTAGAGTATTTATACCACACCCTTTAGCCCAAAAGGATCTTAGTGCAGCTTACACACTGTTCATTTGACAATTCCCTGTCCTCAGGTTTACAATCTAAAAAGACAGGACACACAAGGAAAAGAGAATGGTAGTAAGGGAGGGGATTAAGTGCAGCAGATGCTGGCTGCTCTTCTCTCCGAGACCACAGCCCTGGCAGTTGGTGGTGGTGGTGGTGGGGGCTTTCACCAGCTGCTGGAATCAAGGCAGAATGATGCTGTACACAAAACCAGGATTCCTATGTAAAAATCATCAACATAAAACAGGAGCCTTCCTGTGCACACTTGTTGCTCCAAACAGTCCTGAAATACAGCGAGGGTGAGGCTAGTGCAGTCTCCTCTTATATGCTGACAGACTACATAAGACTTACATGGCTGGTTTATTTGGATCTTGCTAATGTAGGTGTCAATAAACAAACAAACAAATGCCAAAGAAACAATAGTAGTCTGAGTAATCAAGTCTCTTTGGATCAAGATTAGCATGTTCTGCTTATAAGTTATTCTTATAACTTATTCACTTTATTTTTAAAAAATGAAGTAGGTACCCAACTTCTATTTTCCTTTGATAGTTAAAATATCTCAAATTCTTTATCCAACAATTAACAGAAATGAGTTTCTTATGGAAATGCTGAACGCCACCACAGTAAATCTCATGTTTAGTCTCAATGACTTTTAATAATCTTGTTCTTTAGTTTCTCAGTGATGTGATACTTCATGATTCTGAGAGGTTTATATGTATTCTTTGAACAGCACAGAACCGGCAACAGTGATTAAAGGTATTAAGCAATTAGTATCTAGCAAGATCATTATGACAAATTGTCATGGCATGGGATACAAGATCTGAAGCCTGACATCCTATCATAAATCCTCAACAGACAGCCTGTTAAAAGAGAGTCATACAGGTGGCAAGGATTTGACAGCAGCATATAATATAAACGTGCTTTGCCATTCACATAATGTCTGGGGTAATGAAATGAATTCACTTGCTGGTTTCCTCTAGTTTTCTCTGCCAAAGAACACTGTGTTATCAGCACAGATGGAACATGCATAGTTCTGGAGAGGAGCCTGTTGCAAACTAGCTTCTCTGAATATCAATGAATCCTTGAGAGAATCAGACACGTGCTACTGTCAAGTGAAAGGTTTGGGAGACTCAGAAAGCTGAAGTAATCGCAGTGGTCTCATCTGACTGCATGTACTGTCAAGTGCTCTGGACACGAAGTCTGGAAAAGTTGTAGTGTTGACTGCTGTACTGGGGTTGCCTGATGGCAGGTGAAGCCATCCATACCTTGGGGAGAGCGGTGAGGTATAGCCAGAACCGTGTTTTGGGATTACATTAAACTTAAAACTTCACCAAAAAATGAAGGGGGTATAGAGAGAGGAAACTTCTTAAGAGTATCTTTACCAATCAAAATAAGGACAGATATTAGCATATAGTGTGTGCATGGAAATTAAACTGGGGAGTTTAACTTGAAGTAATTTATTCAACTAGTCAGAAAAGGATTTATTTGCCTCATCCAAATTAGGCCAAGCTACAATCTGCACCAAGATCCTTAGATTAATTTTAAAATGTAGTTAAATGTACTGCCTTTAATTTCACCAAAACATTACCTTGCTTAACATGATAGCTGGGGAATCTCAGAAACAAAATGTGATTTACTTATATGAAATAAGACCTTATATATACACAAGAGACAGGAGGCAAAATATGGAATGATAAAAAATGGATATAAAAAATAAGAAGCATACCCATTAACAAATTCAGAAGTCTCTGGACCTTTGAACTCACCCCCACAACTCTGTATAGTCCTTGGTCATCTATACCTGGTAGGGAGAAAAAAAACAGAAATAGAAGATATTCTGGTTAAATCTAGTGTAGACTAACAGAAATAAAAGCTCAGTATTTCCCAGCTATTGAACAGTCAATTTCAGGGAGGCATTCATAATACCTGTAAGAAGAATGGAAGACATGGATTAAATGGATCCAATGGAAGACATGGATCCAATGGAAGAATGGATTAAATGAAAGGAACTTCGCAGAGTGTCAGGAAACAGAAGTAAGAGTGGGGAGACAATAGTATTTTGACTCCTTTATTTATGCAACTCTTTTAAGAATGTTTTTCTTTACCCAGAACGAAAAACATATATATAAAACGGTAGATTTCATTTCATGGATAATCTGGACGGACTATGGCAGCTTTCTGGTCCCTAAACAGAGACATCACTCTGCTGCATATGCATTACTGACATTCAGTTAGATATACCAAAGATGACCATATGTTCAATGCTTTTCTCCCTAGGTGGTCCAGGCAGTAGACTACAGGTAATTTACCCTCTGCTACAGAAGAGAAAAAAATGATTACCAATCCAAAGGCTGGTCTTAAACATAAGGTACATGTCAACAATTAGTAGGCTTCTAGTCAGGTCCAGCCCTTGGAGGGTTATTCACCAACTTCTGTCTACCCCCAAGGTCACTGTTTGCAATAACAGGGCTAAGTACATACACCTTCAATGGCTATGGAGTTTTCACTTTATACCCATTACAGATTTGCCAGCACCAAACTAGAAATTTCATTTATCTAGAAAATGAATAATAATAAAATAGATGAAACAGGGAGATGGAGATGGATTTGCCAGAAGCAAGGAATCCAAAAAGTTCTCCCACTTCAAAAATAGTAACTATGTGAATGGAAAACTAAAAGCCATTTCTTCATGTATTTTTGTAGGGTCTCACATCTCTACATGAAAAGAACATTTGCTTTGCTTTGCCTTCCTGCTTTCTTAGTCTAGACTTAAATCTAGTTGCAGATGAGCAATATAGGAAGAAAAATGCAAGGAAACATGCATACAACAGGGATGAACAAAGTGTACTTTCCCAGTTGTTGTTAGCAGCCCTAGCCAACACACCCAATAGTGAGGGATAATGTTAAGTGCAGCCCAGCAATATCTGAAGGGCTACACTTTGCCCTCCCATGGTCTATAAGTACAAGTCTTCTTGAACAGGTTTTTGAAAAGACAACAAAGCCCAGAAAACAGCCGACGAAAAGGTCTTTAAACTGTACGTGCGAAATCTGAAGGCTAGGATCATATAGCTATATCACACTCACCCCCACCCCACAATAAGGCTGGAGCCTCATATGCATCTACATAGAAGTAAGTGCCACTGAACTCTGCTAAGTTCACACACAGGACTGAGTTGTGCTATGCTTCAGTATATAGATACTGCAGGCTGTACCCACACCACAACATCCACTTTTCAACCAATACATGTGTACATATATTTGTACCAGGATACCGCTACACTACTTATTTGAGAACTCACGCCGAACAAGTCTTGAAGAGAAACAACAATGCAGAAAGAATCACAACCCGGAAACATCAACCAAGGAGACCTTCTGCTGTGCCTTCTGCAACCGGACTTGTTTTTCTTGGATTGGCCTTTTTAGTTATCAGCGTGCTTGCAGAAAGTGCAGGATGAGTCCTTCCTGAATCTTCGTTTGCGAAGAAAAGCCAGAGAGAGAGTATTTTAAGTGTACTCAATACAGTATCTGTCCAAAGAATCAAGCAATCACCTTAAGTAACAACTGGAGGACCAATCAGAGTTTAAAAACAGAGTCTGTATAGTTTTACTTTTCCCATTTTTTGTTCTTTATTCTACACAAATAGCCCTATAAACATTTCCACTTGAATCCATAAAAGGACATTACATGTTCTTTTTTTCCTTTTTTTGCAACAACCCTTTGCTCCTTGGTATATCCCTGTACATAGCATATAATAGTAAAACATTTTAACCACCTCATGTTTCCACCAACTTTGTTTTCCTATTGCTTCTATCTGAATTTCTAAGTGTGTGAAATTCCTGTGTGTTGTATGCAGGACAAATTATCTGAAAAAGATTTTGGAAGCTGGCAAATCACTGTCAAATGGAACTTCAAAGATCTTATATCTAGGCCTGAATTTTGAAAGAGTAATCATACAGTCAGCCCTCCATATCCACAGATTCTTTATCCACAGATTCAACCAACCATGGCTTTAAAATATCCTCCCCCCCCCCCAAAAAAAAAAAATCCAAAAAAGCAAACCTTGCTGTTCACCATTTTATATAAGGGGCACCATTTAACTATGTCACTGTATATAATGGAACTTGAGCATCCACAGATTTTGGTATCCATGCGGGGTCCTGCAACCAAACTCCAGAAGGTACCAGAGGCCCACTGTACTTCTGGGTCTTTTCCTTCTAAGATCAGTGGTAAAAATCCAAAAGAGAAACTACATGTACTGCAAGATTACTTTGAAATGGTATTATATACATTTTTGTGATCATTTTAAGGACTGCCTTTATATATCAAGGTTGTTTATGTTATGGCCTAAGCACCCACACGCAAAATATACATTTTTTCACAGTGTGGAACACTAGCATGAAATGGTTGATGGGTGAACATTGTCATCTGCAATATTTATGTCCATCAGCATACCTTCTTGAAACACACTCTATACATGCAGTTATTGGTTCTGAGCAGTTTGCAAGGTCTCATACCTTCCAGAACTCACATAATTTCAGTTACACTGTCCAATTATAGTACAGAATAATTATATTAGCTTACTTCAAACAGGGAGGACTTATAGGATCTCAGAGTCGCTATCTGGCTCATAATAACAATGTAGACTATAAATAGCTAAGAAAATATGCTATTGTTCAAATCAGTTTCATAGAAAATTTCAAATTCAAGACTGTAGTAAAGTGGTAAAAATGAAAAAAATATTTGGCTTCTTCATGAAATTTTGAAACAGAAAAGATGAGTACAAAATCCTTATCAAGGCAGATAAAAACGTTTCCATTTAGTACATTAACCTGTTTTTTTTTAACCCCATTGACAATTCCAGTATGATGAAGCATACAGAAATGCCCCATGTCTACAGAATGGTTTTGTGGGCACAAAATTAAGGATATTTCTAAATACCCAAACACCCAGAACCAGAATACACATGTTCACATGAGGTAAGACTTTTGTTTTGAGTATCTGTCAGCCTTTCCTGTTTGAGGGGTGGGGGGAGTATAACCAATACAAAGGCAATAGATTTCTTGGGACAATTTTTGTTTAAGCTGTTTTTCCTCTATTGAAAATACTGTACATGGCACTTGACTGGAACCTGGGAGCATTTAACTCTTCTGAAGAGAATACAGAAAAATGTCTACTTCATTAGATCTACTTATGTGTGAAATCTGTAACAGAATATGAATCTCGGGGACTAAAATGTCCATCTGCCTGAATGAGGATAAATTATTTAAATATGTAGACATGGAGCATGCTACATCACTGGGTTTCCATGTTTCAAAAATGCACAGTATGGGATTCAAAAAGCTGAAAATATTGTTGACAACTGATTCTTATTGTTTAGGTACATCCTAAAAGTTGCAGCTCTGATTACATGTTGATATTTTTCAACTGCTAACATTGAAGACACTATGAACAAAATTTTGCTGACTCAAGAGGCTGGTGCTTTCAGTTAAAAACATGGTAAGACCTAAAATAAAAATGTCCCACTATAAAACCACATAAAAGTATGTTATACTAAAAACTCTAAAGTGATTTTTCACCATTTAAGTAGATAATTATCACGTAATGGGTCAGATTTTAATTTCTCATCCATGAAGCACAATAATAAACCATAACACTTGACAAGCAATGACAGAAACCTCCCCAACAAAACTTACCAAAATGGGTTTATTTTCTGCAATGAAGGAAAATAATTTTATCCAGTTTGAAAATTGAATTTATTCCAAAACCATAATCTTATGCCACCTGGAAGAATGCCATATGTGTCATAAGCAACTATGTACATTCCTCTCTACAAGCACAGAAGGCTGTCTGCTGTATGAGACCTCCTTTCTACAGCAGTAGAAATCTCTGATGCCACTGTTCCATTATCAATGAGCGGAAGAAGGTATCAAAGGGAGGTCTAGTATGCATCAAGGGGGGAAAAAACTCATTCCCTGGCACACCACTTAAAAGGAAAAAAAAATAAGCTCACATAGTAGATTTCCATCTGATGCTTCCTTCGCCATAATACTTCTAACCACATTGTGGCAATTATACCTCAAATCCACACATTTTGCCCAAGGATCATCACTGGATATACTTTCTCTAAGTGTCTTTTATTTAAAAAATGACCACATATTTGCTGAATATGTCTTTTTTTCCTGTGAAGACATTTCCTTCAAGTGCCCACCAATGAAACTGCTGCAAGCTTGCTACAGAAATATAAAGAATGAAAGCTCACTGCTGCCATCTATCTCCACAGTAAGCACTTAATACAACAAAATGAGGAGCAGGCATACAAATCCTTAATGCAAAACTTTTGCAGAGAGAACAATTAATTTTCATTGGAAAAAAGGAAATTATATATCAGTCACCATTTCACATATGACTGTCTGGCATAAAAGAAGTCTTGGTTATATAAACAGGAAAAAAACATTGCCACTACAGGTTGTGTCTTCCTTAGCCAGAATTCTGAAATCTAACGTATTCTAAAATTATCCAAATGAGTGGCTGAGATGGTGATACCTTTGCTTTCCAATGGTTCAATATAGACAAACTTTGTTTTGTGCAAAAAATTATTAAAAATATTGTGTATAAAATTCTTCTCAGGCTATGTATCTATGAAACATAAATGAATTTCGTGTTTAGATCATCCCCAAGATATCTCATTATGTGCATGCAAGTATTCAAAAATCTGAAATATTCCAAAAGCCAAAATACCTCTGGTCCCAAGCATTTTGGATAAGGGAGACTCAACCTGTATTCACCAAGTTCAAATGTAGACTCGATACAGAACCCTTAAAAGTTTCCATCTTTTAATTAGATACTTTAAAATGTATTTTTTTTTCAGAAGCCACACTGGTTTCTTAAACAAGAATCAAGTGCACTGGCCTCTTTATTTCATTTTTAGTGTTCCACAGTAGGTAGACAGAATGGTAGTTGGGGGGGGGGGCACAAACCAATGGATCACATTCTGGATTAACAGAAAAGTTTTATGAGTATTTAGGATGTGACAGGAGAATATTCTATTGCCAACTTCTCAGCCTGTTCATATAACTTTAAAGGACATAATTTAAGCTAATAAAAGCTAATGCAGGCAGTTCTCAGTGTGTGTAGCAGCAGAAAACTAGCTACTGTACAAGTCAGTCTGGGAAGAATGTCAGATGCTTTGGAAAAGATAAGCAAAATGCCTGCACGTTGGCACTCAAAAACCACATGTACTCAAAAAGAAAAACGGGGGGGGGGGGACAGCAAATTTTGGAAAGAAGACACACCATGCTGTGTACACCAGACAGAACATGTAGGATAGAAGGGATACTTATCCTACCTGAACACCTACCCATTCGACACTGGCTGTTGTCATTTTCCTCTCTCCTTTCTCTCACATTTGTTGTTCCCTGTGAATCCCCACTCCCACTTGGGAGCTCTTTCTGGCTTCTCCTCATGTCCTCCCACCCTCTGGCTGCTCCTTGGATGGAGTGTGCAGCTGCCTCTCACTGTCTCTCATGTGTGTAGATTCAAATTTACAAAATTTTAAATTGCATCTACATGCATGCAGGTGACCCACACACACACACTCCCTGACACCTGAAGTCAAGCTGAACATCCTCTCTCCAAACCTTGCTTCCACTTGCAGCTGCCTGGGCCTGCTTCGCTTTTTAAACCTCTTACAGAGTGAGTTTGAATAAACATCGATGAGCAAAACGTTTCTGAGCATAATACAAGTGTCCCCCACTTATTTGACAGGTTAGGGAAGCAGTGCAAAACAGGTTCTGCATTTTGATGTTTTCCACATTTTGACAGTGCCCTGGTCATTAACTTGTCAAACAAGCCGTTGACTCCTGTACAGTTCAAAACACCTATTATTGATTTGTTACTTGTTTGTGTATTTATAATGTTCTTTTTTACTTTGCAGATCTGCTTGTTAAAGGGGAAAAAAATCAGACTTTAAGTAGTCTAGTTACAAAAGAGTAAAGTTGAATAGAAGCTGTTCTTTTCCTATTTTGTTCTCTGCAACACTGCAAGTTCCACTAAAGCTGTGATGATGAATCATTTCTTTATCTTGTTCTCAGCTTAACCATGCATTTCATGAGAAGTAACACTTGGTGGAGTTTGTTATTACCTCTTGTTTCAACAGCACTGATGCATTTTCTGATAACTGTGAACCCAATCTTATCTAGCTGTGCACCTAGAAGGAGAAACATTTGAAAATATTTCAGTTCTAATTATATATTACATTTTTCTTACAAAAATACAGAGATTAACTCTTCAAAGAAAATTACAAAGTCGTAACTATTCAAATTTAGACTTAATTTCACCCCTTTAACCATTTTTAAAGAAATGGGGAAAGATATTTCAAAACGAATACATTTTCAATTCAGATGTAATGCCAAACCATGGCAGGTCATTACATTAGCAGATTTCAGGCTCTCACCCACTTTTATCCTCTTTGTCTGCACTCTTTCTTAATTTGAATTAAACTATGGTTTGCCAGTATACCTGAATTGACAAATTATGATTTGCTCTTGTGCACCAAACAGAATTGCAACCCATGAGATAAACTATTACCTTGATGTAACATCAAACTACGAAAAGCTACAATACAGGAAGTATATACAAGTGCAAGAGAAAGTGGTAGGAAGGAAGGTGGGCTTGTTCTTGTATTGTGAAACCTCAATTTATCATTACTTCAAATGATAAAACCCTAATGTTTTACTCTTTGTTTATAATGGATTGGGATTCTGAGTTTGCACATTACAGAAGCTGCTCATGAATGGGAGGTTTTCCACTTTTGTGGGGATCCTGAGCCCATAACCCCTGTGAAAGTTGAGGGCCCACTGTATATCTTTCCAACACTATTTTAATAAAATGGCTGGCAATCTAATTCGAGTACTTACTTCCTTCCCTTTTTGTATTAGCTCTGTTCAAGTTGAGGAATGCCTAGCAAAGAAAGAAAGAAAAAAGTCTAAGTGAAGGACAGAAAAGTTTTCACTGCTCAAGATCAAAAGTGGGCTATTGAGAAGAAATCAAAATCTTATTTTCCTGTTCTCACCACTGTGTTATCCCTTGCTCTCATTACTTTCTTATACACATTGTGTGGTTGATCTTTTTAAAATCATATTTTACCTAACAGTGACTCTGCAACAGTTCTGAGGCATTTGCTGGTTTCTGTGCTCATCACTCCCTAGATTTTTATTAGCATGTTAGTTTTGGGGAGAGGGTGATTTTGCACCAGGTGCAGCTATGAATATTTATTTATTAATGCATTTATGCTGTCCCCATATGTGGAGAAAAAAAAGAACACCCATGATTCATATTGAAATGGAGCTACTGGTTTGGCACTAGCTTTTTGCTTACTTTGTATGTGAAGTTTAAAATTTGACCAGGGCTGGAGGGTTAAGTAAGACAGAGGAACCAGGGCAAGACAGCCAATGGTTATTTCTCTCTCTCTCTCTGTGTGTGTGTGTGTGTGTGTGTGTGCATGAGAGAGAGAAAGAAATTCTGAACAGCATTAAATTACAATACTACCTACAAGAAAAATGGGAGGTAAGTATCATGGTATAATATTCTGAATTTCTATTAGATTTGATTTTTATTTTCATTCATATTGGTAAACCAGTTCAAGACAAGAACTGTGGTTTCTCTTTAGTACTTGCAGACATAAATCAATGAATTCCTGAGGTTCTCTCTTCTGCACTAAAACTGCCTGATTCATAGTTTAATAGAAAAGACTGATTTAAATCCACATCCATTGGAAAACTTGTTTGTGTGTTAAGTTGCACCATAATCTGCAAAACAATTATGGTGCACCAGTTTAAAGTGTTAAAGAATTTAAAGTCATACAAACTTGCAATGTACTTTTGCACTTCAGGTCCCTTCTACCCTACATCTGTCTCTGTGTGTGTGCACGCAGTATGTGCACCCCCATCAATTTAGAATGGCATTCCACATATCTGAAGAAGTAGATTCTGGTTCATGAAAGTTAATGCCCTAATTAAAGTGGCACACTCCTTTCTGTTATTTCTGTTTCAACATACTAACATAGTTATCCCTGTGGCAATACTCTACTATTACCAGTTACATGGCAACAGTACTGCCAAGTGTCAGTGTAAAGATAGCATTACTTTTATGTAGGACATTTTATAATGGTGATGCCAGATTGTAAGGGACTACTGTATGTCAGATGTATTCTGTATATCAATTGTGCCACAAAAGCATGAAATAGTAGAAAGAAACATGAAATACAGTCTATGCTAGATTTCTCAAAATGTGAGCCAGAATCCACCAATGGATCTCAACACACGTTCTGGTGGTATTCAGGCCACACAGTCCCTCTTTGCTTGATAGCCATATTTTTTAACTTGGGTTGACCACAGCAGCAGTTCCCCACATTTAAAATAATTGCCACCTGATTATGCCAAACCTGCTTCTATATGCCAAACCATTATACTACCATTTTGTGACTGGTGGCTCTGAGTCACTTCCAAATCTCTTGAAGGAGCCAGGTGGTGGTGGTAAAAAGTTACAGAACCCATGGCCTATTAACACCAACATTCTCCTATTATGGGGATGGGGGAGTTTCTCTACTTACAGATTCTTTTCCATCTAATGCTTCAAACCAGAGGTTTCTGTCCTCTTCAGAGAATGCTTGCAATGTCATAGGCATACCAGGTCTATGAAAACACAAAGGATGGAAAATAATTAGATTTTTAATCCCTAATGAGCATTAATATCACTTCCAAATTATCTCATCACAAGTACCCTTGAAGTACAAAACATAACTATCTTTGAAACTAGCAACATCCTTTAAGTTGATATACAACATACTCTGATTAGTTATATTAAAAAGGATTAAATATTTCTGGTCTCATCTATACTGCCACCTTGATTTCTGTGCTTAGAGAAAAGTGGGATATAAATTAAAATACAATAAAATAATACATTGGGCTCGGTATGGAGGTAGAATTTCCATGTTCCTACAAAACTGTAAAAAGCAAAGTGACACCTTTCTGTAGAAAACGTGGATCGCTCAGCTGTATCATGAAAAGCATGCTGCTCACACACTGTTCTAATCTGGACATACCAATAATGAATGTTTTACTTTTGCATGCATGAGTTACAGGCTTCCTCTTCACTTCTCTTACTCCACTGTAACTATGAGAGGAAAACTAGCAGTTTTCAATTGTCATTTCCAGGTTTTGTTTTCCTGACAAGCTACAGACATGAACATGTTTCTAACACAGGAATCTTTTAATACGGTATGGTGTTATGGATCAAATCAAAATTCATAAACATGCCCCACTCAAAAAAACTAAATACACTAAAACTGGAACAATTAACCCTGAATATGAAAATGCTGCCCCTCATCATCTTGAGTTACAAACAACCACCAATTTGTAAACAAAAGTTAGCTGGCTGTCATCATTTCCTGATGAACAGCTATTTAACTTTTGTACATTAACAATTTGAGAGAAGAAAAGTGATATATTGTATAAAACAGATACTATATATATTTGCTTGACTAACTTACCTGTCTACTGCTTCCATATCAAAACAGAACCGCCTATCTATAGTATCAGTATTCCTTTTTGTACAATACTTCAGGAGGAAGACTTCTAGTTCTCCCTGGAAAAGATTTTATTACATGAGTCACTATTAAATTATTCAGTAACAGAGGTAACTATTTCACGGGAAAAGATCATTAATCAAATAAGACATGTCCATTTAAAACTGAAAATTCTAAACCCTCAGGCATGCATGGAAATTTAGTTATTGCTGCCACTCAGTTACCCAACACAAAATCATTTACGATTATTGCAGAACTCTTGAAAAGATGTTTTGCACATCTTTGTCCAGCAGCTATGGTGGGCCTGTGGACCAATTTTCTGCCTCTGAGGACTGTGTGGACTGCCAAAACTGTCCCTTAAAAAATAATAATCCTGGAAGTGGCTGGATGCCTATTTCTTATTTTGAAAAAAAGGTGTTTCCTCCTTGTTAAATAGTGTGTGTGTGGGAGGCAATCTATTTAAAAGGTAAATTGCTACTCCTGTATGCTTCCAGGAGAGATAATTCTCATTTTTTCTCCCTTTGGCCAGAAAAAAAGGTGGTCTGGAGCAGTTGATGGCCACAAGAACATTCTGGGGAGACCACATGCGGCCTCAAGAATACACTCTGTCCACACAGGCTTTACACATACAATATCGAGTGCCATTAAACTGAATTCTAACTACACAGATACTAGGTATTTGTAGCTACAATGATAACACAAAATGGATGACGGAACATATCAGAAAGGGTGGAAAAGGTCTGCTCAAGTATTGTTTCTCACAAGTTCTGTAACCTTTTGGAACAGTAGTTATAGTACCAGAAGGCCACTGAAATGCAACAGGATTTGCTTTCTCATTATTCTTTATTTGCTATCAACAGGATATGTTGAAGCTTTGAGAGGATGAGAGCAGGAAATTATGATTAGGAAAATGAAATGCTTGCCCTGAAACCCCCAAACGATTTTTAAAG
This sequence comes from Gambelia wislizenii, assembly GCA_030847615.1. NCBI lineage: Eukaryota > Metazoa > Chordata > Lepidosauria > Squamata > Crotaphytidae > Gambelia > Gambelia wislizenii. The sequence goes on along the minus strand of JAUMIR010000005.1, from coordinate 62,491,112 downwards.
AGTATCCTGCTCTTGAAAACCAACAATCTGAATAATGCTACCATAAGAACATCAAAGATGAAGCTTATAACATAAACATGAGAGTAGTAAAAGAAAAATTCACATTAAAGTACTTTTTATTTCTTACTGGCTAGTTATTATCAACTAAACCTCAAATCCTTTTTGCATTAATAAAATACTATTAATAAAAAGGATGTTTAGATTTTTTAAAAGGAACATGGGATAACATGTACTCTGCATTTTACAATCTCACCATTTTACAATTTTTACAATCTCAGAACTTTTCAGAATAGTTATCATTCTACCGTTTTAGTGTACTATAGTTAAAACAAAAATTGTGAAGTCAATATATATCCATGTATAAGTTGACATACATAAGGTCAATTTATATATGCCGAGGGCAGGTTTGGGGGCCAAAATTAAGGAATTTGCTATGACCTGTGTGTAAGTTGAAGATAAAACTGAATCTTCAGCCCCATCAGCCAGTAAGTACCCTAGAGCCTTAAGGGAACTTCTGGACTTCATAGGTCTATGGAGGAGAAACAGGGAACAAACATGGAAGTTGGAGGAGGAGAGGAAAACTGAGACATTTTAAAAGCAACTGAAAAGTGGGATGACAAGAGGACTAATCAGGACTATCCCTCCAAATTGGAACACTTGGAAGGTATGACATGATAATGAGGCTAAAGGGAAATACATATACACCCCTACAACTGATCATCTTCTATACACCCCAACAACAAAAGCCAGATCCAAGGGATAACTTCCTTGCATGTGGTGCTTCTGAGATTGTGGGTAGAAACCTGAGATGCATTCAACCTCTCCCCCACCCCCCACCCCCGCCAGTGGCCCAATATGGGGTGATCACTTTGGGTGGTTTTTCAGAGACCTCAAAGAGAAGGAAGGAGAAAGCCAAGGCTGCCAAAAAACACCCTAGAGCCAGCCTCTGTATGCCTCAAGCTGGGAGGAGTTTGCTGGGTTGCTTTTTGATGACCCACTCCTAGCAACACTGGCTCCCTGGAGGTCCCTGAAAAGCCATCCAGAGAGATCACCTAGAACATGACATCAGTGGCACGAGGTCAAGGGAGCAGATCACTGAAAAGCAACCTGGCAAACTCTTCCCAGCTTGAGGCATGCAGAAGCAGGCTCTAGGGTCTTTTTGGCAGCCTTGGCTTCCTCCTTCCTTTTTCCCCAAGCTGGGCACACTGGCCTCAACCAGCACTGATGCATGGATAAGTCAACACCAGGTTTTTAAGGTTAAGTTTCTGACTAAAATTTCTCAACTTATAGTCAAGTATTGTCAGAAACAGGTCATTCCTGCCATTCACCTCACCATTTGATATGTGCAAGGTAGCATTGCTTCGCCTCTGCCTATGTGAGAGTCGAATTGCCTTCCTGCATTGCTCCCCTTTGTAATGGTAAAGGAGTGAACAACGGGTGTGGCTGGAAACAGGCCAAATGATAGAGAATTCAAAATAATAAATGTGTGTGTGTGTGTGGGGGGGAAACAGGTGAGAAAAGGACTGTAAAATATTTAAACTGACCAATGGATGAAAGCCACACCACACTTGACTGTTTGTAAACACTTTTATATCTCTGTATTTCTTTTTGTTCCTCAGTAACTCTGTAGATACTCTATTTGTAATAAAGCTTACTGTTTTTTAAACCTGAAGCTGTTGCCTGTTGAGTCGAGAAGTTGAGTTGAGAAGACAGCTCATGACAAGTATATACAGTGCATAGAGAAAAGATATAAAGTTATCTTATCTCTCATATTCTCATTTAGCTACAGGACATGAAAAAGATTGAAATGTGAAATGTACTCACAAGTTTCCCCCCTGACCTGTGCTCAAATGGTATCATAGTAAACTTCTTTGTCTCTTTCTTGTACATGCAGTAGTGTTTCACCCAGCTGGAACCAAATGGTGCAGGTCCTTCAACAAAATAATAATGATTTCATCATCCAGGATATGAGTAATTATGTATTTGCTCATATATGGCATTTCTCTGCTGTATTTAGTTTGAAGGCTGTTTTAGTATATACTCTATAAAATCCTAGGTATTCTCCTTTGCTGTACCAAGAAACTGTTGGAGAATTAAAACACTAAAGGTAATGGATAATGCAAAGAAGTGAGAAAATTGGAAAGGAGTACTTTGTGCAAGAGGTGTTTATAGGGGTGAGGTGACGGGAAGAAAGCTGCCTGCAGTCTCTGGGTTGAATCCAACAGATGCTCTCTCACAAATGAAAAGCATCTTCCACTTCCAGAAAATTGTTGCTATACACCTTGCACTAGAACAGGAAGAACTGTAGCACTGTTTGATTTCTGTTGAGATTTGCAAGTTATCTTTACAAGTGGGCACATTTTAAATGTCCATAACTTGTGAAAAATCAATTAAATATTTGATGTGTGCTAAAATGTACATTACTGTCACAAGCCAGTACTGTAATCTTGTACTGACCAGAGAAAGTCTAAGACATTTGGTATACTGTACTGAGTACATCAGAGGGGGCGGGGGACATCAAAATATAATGTTACTTCTCTCTGCATCAGTGGCTGCTTAAAGACATAGTGATAAAACCCAGTTTAATGTTACATGAACAAGATACAGTGACGTTTGGATTCACACGCATCCTTTCTGTTTTTTATTTTAGTTAATCAGGGTTTTTTGTGTGTGTCAGCTGAAGCAACAAACTGTGGTTAATATTAACTATGATGATTACCTTTAACAGGAGTGGACAACTTCTGGGAGTCTACACTGAATCCCTGGAGCTCATAGTAGACTAAACCCACTGCACAATTTGCCATTGCTGCAAGAGTGGCTGTAAAATCATATTTATACAAGGTACAGTGGGCAGCACACCTTATTTTTAAGGAAGCCTTGAGAAAGTACAATTTTCCTTGAAAATAAAAGTGTAACTTTGTGACTGTGGCAGCAAAAATCACAGCCTTTTTAAAACATATAACCAAGGCACACAAGAGCCATAAACCTTGTATTTAAAGTACATTTCCAGAAGACTTCTAGGAGTATGATTCCTCTTAAAAATAAGATGTGTAGCAGTTATTTTGCTGCTCTTGGCAAATTCTGCAGCAGAGGTGGTAGGGAACTTGGAGGAGGTCCAAATGCAGCTGAGGAAAAATACAGCTGCATTTGGATTTCACAGCTCACAGGTGATTATGCTGACTACCAACATCAAGCAGTCTTTCTGAAACTGACTGCTAAAACTGAACAGAGTAAATGTTCTCATTTTTGTGCTCCGAGTTTTAACAGGAGAAGACCAGGTCACAGTGAAGCCTGGACTATGGTTGCTCCTTCCACAGTGAACCATAGTTTACTGTGGCATCTGAAAGCAGCCTTTAACTTATTTAAAAGACTACTTCAGGTAAAACTGAAAACTCACAGAAATATTTGTCATGCTGGCACATTATTCTTGCAGCTCAGCAGATATGAGGGGAGAGTATTTGATTTCTAGAAATGTGTTATGTTGTGCTTTGCTTTTCTTCAAATATTTTGCCATACACCATGTAAGCTGTCACATTGTGCTTCACATGTAAGCTATGTCAAGGTTTTAAGTTCAAATTCTGTTTGTTTGTGCTCAAATTATATTGCAATTTACCCAATAAATCATACTTTTGTTCATTCTGGAGATTTTCAGACTACACTGTTATAGTGTTACTATTCCACTTTAACTGCTCTGGCTTCCTGCTGTGTAATTCTGGGGTTTGTAACTTAGTGAGGCCTAAGAGCTCTCTGGCTGATAGTTGCAAATGCCCCTCCCTAAACTGCAAATCCCAGGATTCAACAGGAGGCAGCCATAGCAAATATAGTGGAATAGTAACACTATAACAGTGTTGTCTGAAAATCTACTCTTACTCCAAATTCTTGAAACATTTCTGTGACAATATAGAAGGGTATTAAATAGTACCATAGAAAACCTATAGAATTAAATAAGAAATGTGTGCACAGGTGCACAGATGTAAACCAGGGGTGGGCAAAATATGGCCTGTGGGCCACATGCAGATGTATAGGGTGTCTCTACTTCCTTAAAGCTTTAAAGCCTGGAACTGGTCTTGGGAGCAAAATACTAGTCACCCCCCATATCCACAGGGGATATGTTCCTGGATTTACCATGGATATGTGAACTTGTGGATAATAGTGAACCCTATTGAAATGAATGGTGGCTGGTCCAACTTACAGCAGAAGTATACCATAGAATTGTACTGGAGGACCTAGAAAATGCCTGGAGAGGACATATTTTTCAGACATGGATAAGTGAAACCACGGATACTGGTTCTGTGGATATGGGGGTCAACCTGTATGCTTAAATGGCAAATCGCATCTCCTCATGGGCTTCAGGGACTGTACTTTAAAATGCCACATTGGTACTTACCGTGAATGTGCATTCTGTTGGTGGTAGAGAGGAGGAATCCAATTCTGATGCTTACACTTGGGTATGTCCCCCCACCACCCAGAGCTTAGGCAGGAGAATTCAAACTGATCATGTGACCCCTTTGGGCCATTGGCTCCTCCCCCCTCACAGCCATTGTCTGGCCAGTTTATTGCAAGCCGAACCTACAGAAAATAAAGGACTTGAGCAGCCGAGGGCGGGGTGGATTCCTCCTCTCTACCACGAACAGAATGCACATTCACGGTAAGTACCAATGTGGCATTCTCTGGGTGGTGAGAGGAGGAATCCAATTCTGATGCTTACACTTGGGACGTACCCAAGCCCTACTGAAAAACGGGCGGGCATCGGCTGCTTTTGGAACGATCCCTCAGTCCCTAATAACCTCGTGTAGGACCCTCCTACCGAAGGTAGCCTCCGAGGCCCTGAATTTGTCAATCTTGTAGTGTCTAATAAATGTTGACGGCGCACGCCAAGTGGCAGCCTTGCAGATCTCCAGGATGGGTGTGTTAGACGAAAACACTACCGACGTTGCCGCCGACCTGGTAGAGTGGGCCGTGGCACCCGAAGGACGAGGGCGCCTGGCTGCATCGTATGCCTCCAAAATGCAGACCTTGATCCAGGTTGCGATTGTTTGCCTAGAGGCCTTGGTACCCCTTGACGCCGGACCAAAGGCCACGAACAGGGAATCGCAGCGTCTGAACTCTCTAGTTCGACGAATATAAATCTTCAGTGCCCTTCTCACATCCAGCTTGTGCCACTCCCTTTCTCTGGGGTGTGAAGGGCTCGGACAGAACGCCAGGAGGATCAGCTCCTGATTCACCTGAAACGATGACAAAACCTTTTGGAGGAAGGACGGGTCCGCCCGCAGCACAATGTGGTCCGCGTTGAACGAGCAGAGGTCTTCTCTGACCGACAAGGCCGACAACTCCGAGACCCTCATTGCCGAAGTGATGACCACTAGGAAGGCTACCTTTAGAGTCAAACACCGCAGGGAGACCCCCCTGAGGGGCTCAAAGGGATGTTTGGCCAGCTGCTTTAAGACAAAAGATAGACTCCACGATGGGAAGCAGTGTCTAACCGGTGGAGATATGATGGATGCTCCCCTGAGGAACTTTCTAATATGAGGGTGTGATGTCAGAGGTTGCCCTTCAGGGAGAGCAATGACCGACGCTAGGGCCGCCGCCTGACATTTCAAGGTGTTGGGCTTGAGGCCAAGGTGAAGGCCTTTCTGAAGGAAGGCTAAGACTTCTTTATCCAAGGCCCGGGCATAGTTCCATCGTTTGGCTTTACACCACCGGGTGAAGGCTCTCCATGTGGCTTCATAAACTCTCGTCGTTGAACCTCGTCTGAAGGATAGCATCGTCTCAATTACTGCTTTGTCGTATCCGTAGCGTCTCAGAGCTCTCCGCTTAACCTCCAGGCGGCTAGGCGGAGCCAATCCGGGTCTGGGTGTGTCATGGGACCCTGTGACAGAAGGTCCGGCCTCCGAGGCAGAGGCCACGGACTGCCCTGAGACAAGTCCTTGAGGTCTGAGAACCATGGACGCCGGGGCCAACGAGGGGCCACTAAGACTGCTTGGGCCCTCTGCTCCCTCACCTTCCGGATTGTCTTGGCAATCAACGGGATGGGAGGGAACAGATAGAGGAGACCCGACGGCCAGGTCCCCTGGAAAGCGTCTACTCCCTCTGCCCTGTGGTGAGGGAACCTCGTAAAGAACCTTGGTAGCTTGGCGTTGGAGGCCGAGGCAAACATGTCCACCTCCAGCCACCCGAACTTGACCTGAATCTGAGCGAAGACCTGAGGGTGAAGTGTCCATTACCCTGGGAGGATGACGTGCCTGCTTAGATAATCTGCTGTCGCGTTGTCTGAGCCCTGAATGTGCCTGGCCGTTAACGACGCCACTGTCCCTTCTGCCCAGGTGAAGAGGAATCCGTGATCCTGAAGGCACTGTATCGTGGCTTGTAGATCCCTGAGAGCTCGCTGGGCGGAGGCAGCCCTTAGAAGGATGTCGTCCAGGTATGGGTAAAGGTGTATTCCCTGAAGCCTAGGTGTCCCACTATCGCCACCAGGATCTTGGTGAAAACCCTTGAGGCCAAGGCCAGCCCGAAGGGTAGCGCTCTGAACTGATAGTGTTCCTGGCCTTTTTGTTGGTCTTCTCTCAGGCTTCTTGGATAGCACCGGCATTGCCTTCTTTTCCTTAGTTTCTACCAGAATGTTTTTCAAGGCTTCTTCACCAAATAGAAGGCCTCCTTTGAATGGGGCAGTTGCTAGGCTCGCCCTGGACTGAGTGTCTGCATCACAGTGGCGGAGCCAGACCAAGCATCTTGCCACGGTGGCTGCAGCCATTGCTCTGGAGGTAAATGTCACTGTGTCCAGAGTGGCGTCCGCTATGAATTGCATGGCTACATAGACCTTGGCCAGGGACTGTTGTAAGGATAGCCTGTCCAAGATGCGGTCCTGGAGAGAGTCCTCCAACCACAGGAGGATGCTCTGGCCGTCAAGGATCCTGCAGTGGAGGCCCTAATTGCAAGGGCCGCGGCCTCATGTGTCTTCTTGAGGGCCCCTTCCATCCTTTTTTCCTTGGTGTCCTTAAGGAAGCCATCCCCATCACATGGAGCAAGGGCCCTGGAGACCAGCGATGACACCAGCGTGTCAATAGCCGGAACCTTCAGCCTGTCCAGAACAGCCTTGGCTGGCGAATAGATCTTCTGTGCCAGCAACGTCCCTTTCTTGCCCTGAAGGGGTTTGTCCCATTCGGCCTTCAACACTTGGTTGAAGATGGAAGGGAAGGGAACTTCCCAGCCAGGAGCCTTGGGCAAACCTAAGACGGCCTCTGTTCTCTGGCTGTACTCCTCCAAAGCCTGACTCGAAAGAGCTTGTTGCTTTGGAAGGCCCAGAATAGAAATTGCCTTTGACAAGAGAGGTTCAAAATCCTCCAGGTGAAACAGCCTCTCTGAAGGCCCTTCTTTGGGGGTTTCGGAGTCTGACCATTCACCTTCCTCCCGCTCCTGATCCTCGTCCCCGCGGTGGATGTCCGGGTCCTGAAGGGACTGCAGGGGACAGTCTTCCACTGAAGAATGCTCCGAATCCCCCGAGGAGTGGGGGGAGGGGGTGCCTTGCGCTTAGAGTGGCGCTTCAGGTGAAGGCCGCTTGGGCCTGGATCTTCGTCATCTGGGCTTCCCCCGTCTTCCTGCTCCCTGAGGATGCATACTGCTTCCAATAACAGGGAGCTGACACCGGCTGCCGGCCGTGGAGATTTCCCAGGCTCCCGTGTCGTTTGAGTGGCCTTAGGCCTCCGTTTGGCGCTAGACTTGCTGCGCTCCGGGGATCCAAAGGGGACCCTGCGCTTGCCGGCGGGCCGATCCGCCCGCCTTGTCGCGAATACCTCAGTGAAAGCTTGTTTCGCCACCTGAAGTGCTTTTCTATCAGCGGCCGCACAGGCTGCCCTGGCCAGGTCCCCTTTGATCCTGCTCCTGGCTCCACTGGGTTTACCCTTAAGGGAATCCCCGGAACCCCCAAGATGGCGACCTCCGCTGGAACCGGTCGCTGTTGCCATGTGGAGTGGCCTGTCGGAGGAATCTCCCTTCTCCGCAGAGGATCCTTCCCCCGCGCTGCTCTCGTCCCCATCCTGCAGGTCCCCAAGGGACTCCGTTAGCCCCCCTTCCTCCTCCTCCGAAGCCCCCCCAGACTAATCCGCAACTACTTCTCTGTCCTGCGGATCCAGTGCTGGCTCTCTGGTCAGAAGGGAGGCCGGAGTGGAGGTCCGGTCGTCGTCCTCCTCCTGCTGAGCTTGGCTCTGGGGATTGGAGGTCTGGGCCGCTCCAGGTGCGGCCTGTGTCCCCGGTGCCTGCGGAGCATGGCTCTGCGGCATGGGCACCTTCCCATCCATGGTGGCACTCAACGCCTGCATGCTATCAGCTAGCGGCGGAGCGGCCTGGCCAGAATCCCCCTTCTCCAAAAGGGGCTGCTTCTTCTTATCCTTGGCTTTCTGCCCGGCGGGGGCCATAAGGTAAGGGGAGCAAAAGAAGGAAGAGGAGAAGAAAGAGGATTTTTTTCCCTAGGTGTAGCTAAGGGAAGGAACTCGAGCGAGGAATAGAGCAAGGAAAAAAGGAAACAATGGAAGACAAGGGAGAATGGAAAGGAAAATGGAAAGCAAGGGTTAGCCGGGAGGAACCAGATTTCGCTCCGCTCTGGGTGAGGCAGGAGAAAAAACTGGCCAGACAATGGCTGAGAGGGGGGAGGAGCCAACGGCCCAAAGGGGTCACATGATCAGTTGGAATTCTCCTACCTAAGCTCTGGGTGGTGGAGGGGCATACCCAAGTGTAAGCATCAGAATTGGATTCCTCCTCTCACCATCCAGAGAATTTATAGGCATTCTTTTCAAGGTATTGGGAGTGTATTGGGGGAGGGGGAAATGTCTCCTGGGGGGTTGGAAATGTGAAGGATGTGAAGTAAGGAGTTGCTTCGTGAGCTCCCTAAGTTATTCCCAAAGTGCAAGCTAATTAACACTGTATTGTCAGCATAAAGAACATTCTGCTCCCACCTCCCTCCATTTTTAGTATGATATACATTATTATTATGGTTGTTGTTTCTACTACAGTACAACCCCCATATATGCATCTGGGAAAAAAGGGTCTCTCTAGGCATCTTCTAGGTCCTCCAGTGCGATTCTTTGGTATGCTTCTGATGGAAATTGGCCACAGAGTCGCACTGGAGGACCTAGAAGATGCCAAGAGAGGTGTTCTTGTAGGGATCTCTAGGTCATCCAGCATGACTCTATGGTATACTTGGGCCAGAAGCTGTTCATTTTAATAGGGTTTGCTATTATCTGCAGTTTCTGGTATCCATGGTAAGTCCGGGAATGTATCCTCTGCAGATACATGGGTTGTACTGTATTAACTTTATATTCTGCCTTTTTCCCAGCACTTGGACTCAAGACAGCTTACACACTAAAAAAAAATGCAATTAAAAATATACAAAAAGTCAACATTAAAACTGAATTAAACTATAAGCGTATTATATACTTTATATACTGAAGACAGAATGGTGTAGAGGCTTGTGCACTAGGCTACAACTCTGGAGACAAGGGTTCGAATTCCTGCTCAGTCATGGAAACCCACTTGGTGACCTTGAGTAAGTTACATTTTCAGAGGAAGGTTAAGGCAAACCCCCTCTGAACAAACAAACATGGGAAAACCCATGATAGGTTCATTTTAAGGTCGGCATAAGCTGGAAATGACAATAACTTTTTAAAGTTACACAATATGATTTAAAACCAATAGAGCACTTACATCCCTTTGTTAAAAGTATATCTGACTAAAGTCTTTGCCTGTTGCCAAAAGGACAGCAAGGAGGTGGCCACTCTAGCCATCCTGGTGAATGAGTTCCAAAATGCAAGAGTAGCCATTGAGAAGGTCCTCCCTCATGTTCCCACCAATCGTAACTGTAAAGCTGATGGGACTGAGACACCTTGAGTACTCTCAGCACTTAGATTCAACAGGTTATAAGAGAAGAATAAAAAGTCTCTTACTTTTCTCCTGCACATAAAGGTAACCTTCCATTGTAAACTGATTGGCTCTTTTATGTTCCTGAGGATTTAGCTTGATTTTATTCATGAGTTCTTCTACTTCTGACCTTGCTCCCTCAAAACGATTTCTTGTCTATATAAGAGAAGATTTTAGACATTACTTTATAATTTAAAACAGTCAACAAAGTATATCTAAAGAAGGAAAGAAAACAAAGGGAATTTTACTCTTGGTTCCTGACAATTCTAAGAACAAATTGGCGGTTTCTGTCATTTTATGGAGGTAAAATTTGAAATCGCAGCAACACTAGACCACAGAAGAACATTAAGCAAAATAAAATGTCTCTGTGCACTTTTTTTAGAGGGGGGAAAAAAGAGATTACAGAATGATCAATTCTGAAACTACTTCTGATATGCTGATATAATGCTACCTCACCTGGCAACATATATAAGATGGTACCTAGTTCAAAGAAAGCATAATGAAACTGAGAAGGGTGCGGGGAAAGGACACCTTAATTTTTTTATTGTACGAAAATCCACTTCTGGACATATTAACCTTAACATTGTATCTCTAGAGTGTTTCAGTTCTTTTATATAAAAGGAACAACTGAAACATCTCAAAGTAGCCGAAATAAATCCCTATGTCCGTTAACTCGTACTAGGCAACAGAATGATTTAACACCATACTGGCACCCACTCACTAAGAATTGTCAAGTGATGACTCTGCTAAAATCAGTTCCACTTCCCTGATTCAATCACTAATACCTATGACACAACTACATATTTTAGGTGACATCACATAATCAACAGAAACATGATATTGTTACACTATTTACTTTATTCTTGGAAAGAATCTTGATGACTTGTTTGAAGAGCCATGAGAAGAAGGAAAAATGAATTAGTGCTTCTCTATGAGCTACTCTACAAGAAGACTTCTTATAGCGCACTGCCACAGTGAATCACATATTCTACTGCAGTATCAAAATATGACAAAGAATACAGACAGCAGTATACAGACTACAGTAGACTATGAGAAAGAATTCTGGATTTGGGGTCATTCTTTAAAAATAACACAAGTGCATTATGCAAAGTCCACTGTATAAATCTGCCTGCAAAGGTACACACTTCATATGACTGTTTCTTGTTTTTAAAAACAAAAAAACAAAGTGTATTCATGAAAAATTTGCATGAACTTGCATGTACACAATATAGACAATGATAAAAATATCTATTTCTTTTTCATTTTTTCATGATTGAAACATGCAATAATAGGTGGCAGAAGTATTGCATAAAGGCTTAACAAGCCATACCACTTATTAACCTGAAGATGGCATTAAATCACCTATAACTTCTCCAGAAGATCACTTCCTATTACAGAAATCCCCCCTCCCAAAAAATTCAATAAGCGCAAACAAGATGCACTGAACCATATTTTAACTGTTTTTTTTTTAATTCAAATTAAAAGGGGTACCTTCACTTACATTCTGGATATTGATCTGTAGAGCCATTTTGTAGTGGTTAAAATCTTTGGCAAGCTCATAACCCTGATGGTAGAAAGTGAACATACCCTGAAAAAAAGACAGGACCTAGAATACAATAAGAATATGTATTTTTTTAGCCCATATAGTAAACGGATGGTTTTTTAATTTTTTCTTATCATATGTTTTATTATCAGAAAAGCCTAAGCTCATCTTGCTGCAATTACAACGTAGCATAGCACAATACAGCTCAGTTCCTAGTAGTATCCAGAATCATAAAAAAATTCACAGCTCATATAGATACTTAATACTGTACTCCTAATGCAAAAACAACTATCTTACAATAGAGTAGAAATATCTAAAAGGAAACAATATTAAAAAATGAAAAAATGTAATGCTTCTCCTGGGCTTAAGTTTGGTTTCACTAAGCTTTAGATCTACCTCAAATACATACTAAATCACACTGGTTATTTTGCTGCAGAATGTTGATACCATGAATACACCACCCACTTGGCTCTGATATGCCTTTATCTCAAAAGTGTGGGATCACTACATAAGTAACTCCCTCGTGGTTGTGTGTATGTATAAGGATGGCTTACTCATAAACTTCACATCTCTTCACTTTGCAAAGGAAAAAAACTTGTAGTAAGATTAGCTTAACTAAGAATCATTAACTTTGCTTTCTGCTGAAGTACACATATCTAGATTTTATGGCAGAACTCTGCTACATGAAACTGTACTTTCATCCTAATTTTTTTTCTTATGGAGATTATTCACTACTTACAGGTTCTACAAACTCAAATTTCTTCCGTTCTTGTATCTCTTGTAGTTTACACACATATTCAAGTGATAGCTCATAGAAATGTTTTCGGGTTTGCTCCACTAGGATGTCTGCCTGCATAAAGAAAATATTGTTTTACAGTTCCTATATCCATTGTAGACAGGTGCAGAAACATATCTAGTATAGATGCCACAATCCGACAGAAAAGACTATGGAAATGGTATAATTTTATCATGAGGTAATTCTGAAACAAAATAGATTTCCATACTGTTCATTATCTAAAAGATTAGTCTATCTTTTGCATTAAGAGTCTGGAGTGTTTAATAAATGCAACATACTATAGCCAAACAAAATTGTTATGTTAACTAATGAGCTGAGCTCCTTTTAGATTTCAACAATTTGTAATCTCCATAATGAGCAGATAAAGTAAATAAATCAAGTGAACAATACAAAAGAGCACTTAATTTGCACAAATTTCTCCCATCAGCAATACAAGAAGCTCAGTTTTTACTTCATTAAAACATATACTATGCATTCATACAAATAATACTGACTTACCACTAACTAAAATTAACTACCCAATATATTTGTGTTCTGAATCCAAACATAAATATATTAAATACACCTGCAGTACTGACATGCTCTTGAGTGCACATTCACTATGTTTATGGTATATAAGCCAAAGAGTTTTATGCACTGGTAGGTTCAATTTCTACTATATATGTTTCCTCGTATAAAACAGAGTTGGGAATTGGGCAGGCCATGGCCCACATGCCTACATGAAGCCCTCAGGACCTTCACAAGAAAAAAAAAAAGGATGTGGCCCCATATGGAGAATTATCTCCCCTACACTCCTCAAAGGGGCTTAATTTCCCATTTTAAGGACATTGGGGGAAGAAGAGCTTTTAGAGGCCTGTAACAGCTCTTTTTCAAATACAGAAGTGATCGTCCAGTTACTTCCAGTTTCAGACTGTCTGTGGTACTTAGCATGACTCTAAAAGAAAATTAGATGCTAGTAATTTAATTTCAAGAGAATCACATTTTGAAATTACATTTTCTCCAGTAAGAGGATGAATATCTTTGACAAAATAGTAAAGCAATACCTCCAATAGCTGAGTTTCTTTCTTCTTAGCAGACATATTTAAATGCTTGTCTAATAAACTGTAGTTCTTTTCTGTTTCTTTATCAAACTTCTTCTTTTCATCCTGTAAGTATTTTAAATTGCAAGAACATTTAAGCTGTGAAAACACCACATTTTCTCTTACTGTGTTATGTAACCATTAATTCTTTAAAGTAAACGAGCTTTTTTAAATAACTTCTTCATAAATGCAAACTTACGGCAAAAGCAGTAGTGTTATAATTAATGGATAATTGCATGTATTCTTATGGGTTTTTTTTAAAAAATGCATAGTTTATATTTACTTTGAGTGCATGCTCATTTTGGCTTTGTTTATGGGAGGAACTCTGGAAATCTAGTCAACGTTTTGTTTTATCAAAATATGAAAAGCAAAAATAAAAAAACTAATATTACTTGAGAATTAATTATCACACTATTATTAAATTTATCAATTAAAATGAAAAAGTATTACTCTACAAACATTAAAATCCAGGGGAAATGTATACACAGATTGGACACCATGTTGTGACTTATACATGCTATATTTCATATTTGTCACTCAATTGAAAAAATAACAATACATCATAAGTTTAACCTGTAGATTTAAATCAATTAATTTATTATATTTGCATAAATATGTAAATGAACAAAAACAATAATTCTGAAGAAAAAACAAGTTTTGTTTCACAGCAATTCAGAAGAGGCACTCCTTCCTATATGAGGCAAAAGGAATGCCTCTTATAAGGACACTGATGAAAGTGTTAAGTACTTATATTAAAATAATTAGCATTTGGGGAGGGGGAACCGGCAATGTCACCAAACTACTTAAAGTCAAATCAACAAGTTACTGCATCATCCTACATATCCTTACTCAGAAGTAGGTTTATGGCTCAATCTTTAGTGCTAAAAAGGCCAATGTGATTTTGGGCTGTATCAATAGAAGTATAGTGTCTAGATCAAGGGAAGTAATAGTGCCACTCTATTCTGCCTTGGTCAGACCTCATTTAGAATACTGTGTCCAGTTCTGGGCACCACAATTAAAAAAGGATATTGACAAATTGGAGCGTGTCCAGAGAAGGGCAACTAAAATGGCGAAAGGTCTGGAAACGATGCCTTATGAGGAGAGACTTTTGGAGCTGGGTATGTTTAGCCTGGAAAAGACGGTTAAGAGGCGATATGATAGCCCTGTTTAAGTATTTGAAGGGATGCCACGCTGAGGATGGAGCAGGCTTGTTTTCTGCTGCTCCAGAGACTGGAACACGGAGCAATGGATGCAAGCTCCAGGAACAGAGATTCCACCTCAACATGAGGAGGAACTTTTTGACAGTAAGAGCTGTTCAGCAGTGGAACACACTCCCTCGGAGCGTGGTGGGGTCTCCTTCCTTGGAGGTCTTTAAACAGAGGCTGGATGGCCATCTGTCGGGGATGCTTTGATCAAGATTTCCTGCGTGGCAGGGGGTTGGACTGCATGGCCCTCGTGGTCTCTTCCAACTCTGCAATTCTATGATTCTATGATTCTAAGTATATTTAGGATATCGTCATCATCGCTTCATTTCTGTTCCATGCACACATAAATAGAGAGAGAGAGAGAGAGAGAGAGAGAGAGAGAGAAAGGTACAAAAGGCAAATGTTAACAAACCTTAACAGCACCAAGATGTTCTTTTCTGAACCTTTCCAGAGGCTTGATCAGAGTTTCTGTAACACTAAGGGCCTGTTGAAAAGATAAACAAATAGTAGTCTTACATGCTTACAAAGTCATGTATTGACAAACACTTAAATAGGTAGAATTATTATATTTTACAAATATTTCTGAAGTCCACATCAACCTATTTCCTCAGGTAAAGACTGCTTTCCACTCAAACTAGAAAGATTTCAAGTATACATGTACTCACTGTTATATCTGGCACCCATACCTGTTATCATAACAGAGCCTTCCTAGAACATACACTCCACCCATGTGACAAGAAGATCACTGTAGGCCCATATACTTGCAGGAGAATTCAGTCATATTCATACACAGGCTTAGTGCTGTTCCTGTTGCCTAAACACAATATGATTTTTAAATCTGAGGCGCTTATATTCAAAATAGGAAGAACTCTTACAGATATCTACCGTATGTTCCTGCGTATAAGACTGCTTATTAACACTTGAAAATCTCCTCAAAAGTGAGGGGTCATCTTATATGCCCAGCAGATTATTCTTCCCCTGCTGTGAGAATGACTGCCTTGTCTTTGAAGTGTTAAATTGCCTGGGTAGTTTTCCCAGCAGATCCTTCCCCCTCCTGTGAGAATGACTGCCTTGCCTTTGAAGTGTTAAATTGCCCTCCATTTAGCTCAGGAGAAAAGAAAAGCAGTTTCTTTTCAGCACAAGTTAGCCTAAAATTAGAATTTCTGGATTCAACTTATCATTTTGCATCAAGTTTTGTCTATGGTGAAATTCTCTTATCTGAATAAAAGCTTCTAGCAGAGTTAAATCATTCTTTAATTGCAAGGTATTTATTATGGGATTGTATTTTGGTAAACTTGCCAGGAAGATTCCCATTTGCATAGCTTTGGGGATTTCCTCTCCAGGAGTTTGCAAGTCTGCCAATGTGGCTCTAAAATCATTAATGTGCTCATTCAAAAATTTGGGATTTGATAGCTTCATATTAACCAACTTCATTATTAATGCAACCTTACTTTCCAAAGATCGAACACCACAGAGATTTTTCAAAGTATCCCATGCTTTTTTAGCTGTTCTCAGTCCTTTAATTTCACAGGCTATTCCATCATCTACAGCCACTGAGCTGGCTGGCTGGTGGGGGACAGGCTTTCCAGTCCGTGGCTGGCTGGACAGTGGGGGGCAAACTCTATATTTTAACTTAAAAATTGGGGGGGTCGTCTTATACACCCAAATATATGTGCAAAGTCTTGTGTATGAACCTAGCCGCTTGATGAATTTGGAGCAAGCAGCAGCAGTGATGCTTTAAAAAAACAGAAAACATGCTCTGAATATTGCGGACTCTGTTTGCATGATAGCTGTCACTGTTTTTTCCTCAAAGAATATTCAGACGTTTTTCTTTAATTAAGTATTTCACTTTGTTTTTGCTTAATTGTAGTTATTGTCTTCTGCTACTTGTCAATGTGCTGCTTTTATTTTAATTTTTTTAGCTACTATGAGCAACTTTGAAATGGGATAGGCAGGGCGGCATGTCTTAAATAAATAAATACACTGCACTGACCACATCCAATATGATGTCACAGGAGAATAGGGGTTTTCAGCACTTTCCTTCAGCAGCCTTCTCTACAGCCAAAAAAACGTATCCGGATGTGCTAGACTTCCAGAGCAGGTTTTTGTTTTGTTTTTTTGTGGGGCAGGGGCGGCTGCAGGAGGGAGAGGATTTCTATCTGTGTCAAGTGGTCATCTGTGAAATCACACCACTGGGTATTCTGCACCTGCACATAGCAGCCTTCAGAACAGTCTAGAACATTCTATGTAAGGCCTTTTTGGTGGTAACCCCCCCCCATTTCCAAGCACTATATAATAGCCTTACTGCCAAAATCATTTCAGTTCCATGTCCACCACCTAAGCAGCATCAAAATGACCAAGGTACAACAGGACACAAGAGGGGTGGTTGGGTGGGTTTGTGTGATTTCACAGATGACCACTTGAAGAACTACAGTTACAGGTAAGTAACCTGTCCTTCTTCATTGTGGTTTCTATGAATCACAATTGGGTGTTTAGTAAGTTACGCCCTAAAGGAAGCAGGAGTGTCATGCAGATACCCTTCAGACCTAATGAAATAAAAACAACACTACAGTATGTTATGGCAAAAAACAACATCTGTATTGAAAAAAAATACCCATGAATGGGAAAAGAAGGAATCTTTGTAATAAAATAATCAAGCATTCAGAGTGCTGAGTAAAGCAATCATAGTACAGTTGTCCCTCTGTATCCACAGATTTGGTATCCACGGATTTAATTATTCATGGCTTTAAAATATTCTTAAAAAATAATAAGCAAACCTTGATTTTGCCATCTTATATAGGAGATACCATTTTGCTGTGCCATTGCATATAATGTGACTTGAGTATTCCTGGATTTTGGTATCCAAGGGGGGTCCTGGAATCAAACCCCAGCGAATATGAAGGAACAACAGTACATTGCAAAATACAAAATATACTGTAAGATGAGTGACAGAAAAACAGTTACCATCAATACAAGAACAGTATGATTGAGAAGCTCAAGTCCCAATCTCTGATAGACAGGAAGGAAGCACAGCTCTACCAAAAGCAGCATCAACTCTAGAACAAGTATAAAGACAATGAGAAACAAACTTCATAGGCTCCGACCAAGCAGCAGCTCTGCAAACATCTGGTAGAGCAACACCTGCCAGGAAGGCATAGGAGGATGCCACTGGTAGAGTGTCTATAACCCCAAGTAGGGGGTTCAAATAAGTCAGTTCGTATGCCAGGTGGATCATAGAAACTACCCACTTTCAAAGTTTCTGTGCCAAAGCCAGCAGTCCAAGTTTTGCAGAAGAGTAGCATTCAAACAGTCTGTTGGACTGATGTGAAGAAGTTCTATTGACATAAAAGGCTAGGGCTCATCGAAGATCAGGAGCATGCAGTTTCCTTCTGAAGTGACTTGAAGGGTTTTACATGAAAGCCGGAAGAATGATGTCTTGATTGAGGAAAGAAATGCCCCATCTGAGGACTACTTTGTATGGAAGCACAGATAGAGTGTGTCGACATGAAGAAACAAAGTTCACTAGCTGTTCTGACGGATGTTACTGCAACTAAGAATGCAGTCATTCAGCACAAGAGCCATAGATCACACAAAGCCATTGGCTCAAAAAGAGGTTGCTAAGGCTGCGATAGAATCAGTAGTAGACTCCATGCAGGCATAGGGCCTGATACCAGAGGATGTAAATTTTGATAGCCCATCAAAAACATTTTAACGAGAGGATTCTGGAAGCAAGATGGCCAGCATGCTAAAAGGAAGCCATTTAAAATGGAAGCCAGGTACACTCTGATCGTAGAAAGAGACACACCAGTGTCCACTAAAATAAGTAAGAATTTGAGTACATCTCAAATCTGAACCTGGGATGAAGTCGAGCCTCTGGAGGACAGGAAGGCTAGAAACTTCCACCAGTGATATGTATAATACTTGATCGTAGAAGGCTTATGGGAAGCTTTGATGATAAATTTAATCGTCTCAGGTAGGTCGTTCAGAGGAATAGCCTCCATGCCATGATGTTGAGATCTGGGTGACAGGTTTGACCATGGTTTATGGTCAGGAGATTCAGTCTGTGTGGAAACCATAGGCAGGTGTGGTTCAATAAGAGAAGGAGTGTTGAGAACCATGCCTGACAGGACCACCAAGGAGGGACAAGGATGCAATGGGCTTTGTTGGAATGAAGCTTCACCAGAACTCTCTTGATCAGTGGGAACAAGGGAAATGCATACAGCAGTGGTGACACTCTCAAATATGTCAATATGGAAACATGTGTCTTTGAAATTGAGAGTAGCCAGCCAGTCTCCTTTTTGTGAAAGCAGAAGAATGAACAAAACTGTTACTATACGAAACCTCTTTGGGCATATATATGAGTTGAGCTCCCATAAATCCAGAATGGGACAGAAGCCACCATCCTTCTTCTCAATGATGAAATATCAAGAGAAAAAACTTGTGAGGCACTGATCGTACCTTTCCCCAACAGCGAGGACACCTCTACTAGCAGGATGTCGGAAGGGGTTGTGACACATAGCTTCCCAGTGGGGAAAAATTTGGCAGCCTCTATTGCATCCTTCTTGTTGTCCTGCAGAACAATGTCAGGAACCATGAATCTGTAGTAATCATCTACCGGGTGTGATGGAAGCGGGATAATCTGTTGCTGAAAGAGAGATTGTCCGTGGAGTGACGGTCTAACAAAAAGTCAAAGATGCCATTTGATGGATTACTGGCCTTTCTTCCAGAACGATTGATAGTAGTAAGAGATAGATTGCTTACAAGCCGGAGGCAGATTCGTGTGTTGGGCTTTAGGCTGATGATAGGCTAAACTTTTTTTTTTTTTAGAGGAAGATTAAGACCAGCCATAACACGCCTGAGGTTGGAATTGGGTTTGAGAGGGGAATCCAAATTTCCGAGCTGTAGAATGCATTTTTTTGCATGAGCTCTAGTTTCTCATCCATCTCCTTCATCAAAGGGCATGTCTTTGATGGTTGACCTGGCCTGAGATGAAAGTCCAAAAGATCTGAACCAGACATGCCTTCGAACAGCTATCAATCTGGCAAGGGTCTTGGTGGCAACATCTACAGAGTGATAGGCAGAGTTAACCTGGTGTCCTGCAAGGGAATGTGCCTTGGAATGGAGAGCCACAGCCAAAACTCTATCCTCATCAGGGAGCTTCTCTAAAAGGGGGTAAAAACATTTCCATAAATGTTGCTGGTATGCTCCCATGCATGTGGAATAGCTCACAACATGGAGTCCCAAAGCTGCAGAAGCATAAAACTTCTTGGACATGACATCTAACTTTTTCACTTCACAGTCAGAGGGAGCAAAGTGAGTCTCATGGAAAGATCTAGCCTGGGTACCTCTACTATGATTTAATTAAGCTGAGGGTGCTGGAAAAGCCAAGGTGAATCCTGTTCTATGATGTGATAAAGAGAATCAATCTTTGATGTTGAAGGGATTGAAGAAGGCATAGACCAAGAATATCAAGTGATCCTGAGGACTGAATGCAAGAGAGGTATAGACGCAGGTGAGGGCACATTAGATTGGATTCTATGGTAGACCTGGTCAATGGGCTCATCCTGCTGCTTTTTAACTTGCAGGTTCGAGGCATTTGCCATCTGAATGGCTTGTCTGGCAAAAGCATGAATGTCGTCAGTGGGCGAGGCTGAATCATGCTCACCAAGGTACTGCGGAGGAGTATGAACTCGAGGTGAGCCAGGAGATGAGGTAGAGGATGCCTCCACAGAGTCCAGCGAAGAGGTCCACCCTGTGGTGGTGTTTTCATCCCCATGGCCTTAGGATTGTGCAGGTGGAACAGATGGCTGCAATGGCTGGAAAGCAATATCCACACCAGGAGCAGGTCTATCAGCAGCCACATGAAGAGGTGACCACTGGCAAATATCCGACCTTAAATGTTCTGCCTGGGCTGACCTACCTTGTCAGAGAAACAGAGCAGGATTGGGACTGACATTTTGAACAAGATGGAGATTGACCACGTGCATGATGTCGAGGACGAGGTTCATAACATCTCTCATAAAGACAGACACTTTCTGGGCTATCATAGTAGGAGTCACAGGATGGAGACCTGCAACGTCTGCTACGCTGGTGACATCTATGTTGTCTGTGGTATTTCTCGGCATGAGTTCTCCTGTCATGCTCATTTTTCAAACCCAACTGACTAGTCAAACTCAAGCTCAAGGAGAATAGGACCAAGGAGAGCTCGGAAGAGGAGGAAGCATCATGGCTGACAGGATCAAACAGCAGGAAGAGCCTCATCTGCTACTGTGACTAGTCACATCTTCAGCAGTTACCAGCATTACATGAGGGTGTTAGATCAATTCAACAATTTCGCCATCTGACACCGACTGAACCTCTATCTTGACAATATTCAGAGGCTTGTCATAAGAATGGTTGGACTGAATGGTAACAGCCTTGGTCAAATGAAACACCGTAGACTTGGCCGTCGGTGCAATCTCTGAGGAAGAGCTATGAAGAAATATGAATTGCAAGTAGACTTTGATTCTTAAGGCAGGGACCTGCTTCTTGACAGAGTTGCACAAAGGCATATATTGGAAGGGTAAGGCAGTGAAAAGCCTGGATTCCCTGGCCATCTTGGAAAGTCAAGCCTCATTTTAAATTACAAAGTGGAATTTCCCTCCCTCCTGCTGCCAAGGAACTGGTCTCATTGAGAGCAAAAAGTGTTTACTTTCACTAAATGGGAGGCCCTGCCAAACTGGATCAGACTGGTACTTGTATTGTGCACTTTCCAGAGATATTGGGCAATCCTATTTAGATTTAAAGGGAGGCAAAGTCTATACTAATTGGTGCGACTCCATTGTTCGTCTCCCCAGACCATCTAATAGTCATTACCAGTGCCCAGAGGGTGAAAGGCACAGGTCACATTCATATCTCCCCTTTTACACACAAGTCATAGGCTTTGTACTCACCACTCTATACACATGGGGCTTTTTGAACCCTCCAACAGAATAACATTCCACGCCCAGAAGAATCCCTTCACTCCAGGTGACATACTCCAAGTTAGAAAAGGGCTATATAGGACAGATGACAGGGGAGGGGAGCCCTGTCTTGTCTACTTATGAACACCTCAAAACCTATTTTGCTCAAGTTGCATTCATTTCCAAGTTGAATGGCTAGATGACAGTGTAGAGGCAAGCACCTCTACATACCTTTTTGATTACAAAATAATCAAATGTTATGCACCATGACTCGTAAAAAGACTCATGACTTTACTGGCCACTAAAATGCAGAAAATAATCATGCTAGCTTTCAAAGCTTCACTGGCTTCTTCAAGATGTTAAAAAAAATATACAGGAAAAGAAGAGTGACGATAGGTTTTTCGTGGTTTTTTCTGGGCTGTGAGGCTATGTTCTGAAAGAGTTCATTCCTGACGTTTCGCCTGCATCTTTGGCTGGCATCTTCAGAGAAAGAACACGGCCTCACAGCACGGTAAAAAACCCACAAAAAACCTATGGATGCCGGCCATGAAAGCCTTTGACTTCACAAGAGTGACGATGTTAGAATCATAGGCTTACATGGTACACATCACTGTCATTCCACTAATTTTACAAATTGATACATAATCTATGAAGAACTTCCTGCATGCAAACCACACTGAAATGATTGAGGACAGCATAGCATTACATTTTAGCACTAGCCACAGGTGAAAAGAAACTGCATGCAAGCAAGTGCATGGATTCCGACCCATGTAAGTGAGCAGGGTGGCAGAATCTCTCTTCTGCAAATAACAAAACTATCAAGTAGGAATGAAGCTCCTTCCCTCATACCCAGCACAGGAATGCAGAAAGTTGCTACATGAGGGAAAGAGCCACTAGGAAGCTAGTTGTTGTTATTTTCAGGCTAAATGCCATTAGTAGGAGCCAGTATGGTGTAGTGATTTGAGAGGTGGACTACAACTCTGGAGACAAGGGTTTGAATCCCCACTCGGACATGAAAGCCCACTAGGTGACCTTGGGCAAGTCACACTCTCTCAGCCTCAGAGGAAGGCAATAGAAACCTCCTCTGAACAAATCTTGCCAAGAAAATGCTTTGATAGGTTCACCTCAAGGTTGCCATAAGTCAGAAATAACTTGAAGGCAAACAGCAACAATTGTTAACAAGGCTAGAATAGTGCAAATACAGTCAGGCCCTCTGTATCCATGGATTTGGCATCCATGGATTCCACCATCTATAGTTTGAAAATACAGTTGCCCCTCGACATTCGCAGCTTTCACATTCACGGTTTTGATTATTCGCGGTTTAGCCCCAGCCCCTTAGGGAAGGCTGCCGAGAGGCGGGGCAACCTCCTGCCTGCACCTTCTCCGGCCTTCCAGAGGCGGCTCCGTGGCTTCAAAGCCCCGGAGTCTGCTCAGGAAGGCTGGGGGGTGGGGCGGGCAGCCTCCCTCCCTCCGACTTTCCCGGCCTTCCTAAAGGGACTCCGAGGCTTCTAAGACCCGGAGTCCCCTCAGGAAGGCCAGGGAGAGGCCGGGCTGATTCCCTCCCGCCCACCTGCTGCCTTCCCCGGCCTTCCTGAGGGGACTCCAAGGCTTCTAAGCCCCGGAGACCACTCAGGAAGGCCGGGGGGAGGAAGGCAGACACCCGCCCGCTGCCTTCCCCAGCCATTTTAAGCAGGCTCCGGGGCTCCAAAGCCCCAGTGTCCACTTCGGAAGGCCGGGGAGAGGCAGCGCAGCCTCCTCCCCACCCGCCCGGCCACCCCCCCCGCCCGCCCGCTGCTCTCCCTGGCCTTCCGAAGTGGGCGCCGGGGTTCCAAAGCCCCAGAGCTCGCTTCAGAAGGCCGGGGGTGGCAGGGCAGCCTCCTCCCCACCCACCCCCCGGCCACCCCCCCCGCCTTCCGAAGCGGGTGCCGGGGCTCAAAAGCCCCAGCGCTCGCTTCGGAAGGCCGGGGGGCAGCGCAGCCTCCTCCCCACCCAGCCACCCAAACACCCGCCCACCGCTCTCCCCGGCCTTCTGAAGCAGGCGCCGGGGCTCCAAAGCCCCAGCGCTCGCTTTGGAATGCCGGGGGGTGGCAGCGCAGCCTCCTCCCCACCCGCCCGGCCACCCCTCCCGCCTGCCCGCCCGCTGCTCTTCCCGGCCTTCCGAAGTGGGCGCTGGGGCTCCAAAGCCGCAGCGCTCGCTTAGGAAATCGGGGGGGAGGCAGCGCAGCCTCCTCCCCACCCGCCCGCCTGCCTGCTCACCCGCCCGCTGCCGTCCCGGCCTTCCTAAGCGGGCTCTGGGTATTCTAAGGCCCGGAGTCCCCTCAGGAAGGCTTGCGGAGAGGCCAGGCTGGCCAGACACCCTCCCCCCGCCTCCCTCCCTCTGGGGGGGGTTGCGGGAGCAGTTGTTATTCGTGGTTTTTCCACATTCACGGGGGTCTCAAGAACGTAACCCCCGCAAATGTGGAGGGACGACTGTATTTAAATAAATAAATAAATAAATTCCAAGAAGTAAACCTTGATTTTGCCATTTTATATAAGGGATGCAATTTTACAACGCCACTGTATATAATGGGACTTGAGATCCACGGATTTTGGCATCCACGGGGGATCCTAGAACCAAAC
This sequence comes from Gambelia wislizenii, assembly GCA_030847615.1. Taxonomy (NCBI): domain Eukaryota; kingdom Metazoa; phylum Chordata; class Lepidosauria; order Squamata; family Crotaphytidae; genus Gambelia; species Gambelia wislizenii. The sequence goes on along the minus strand of JAUMIR010000005.1, from coordinate 62,467,020 downwards.
CCCAGTGGATACCAAGCGCGTACAGTATTGAATTGTGCCACCAGTAAATATCTGCCGAACTCAACACACTGAACAAAATCTGAACTACTAAACAAGAATAAGAAAAAGGCCTAAATGCAAGTTTCATGCCTGGAAAGGGAGAGAATCATACAGCCCTCGAGATGCTGTTGGATCACAAATCTCATTATCCCAAGCCAGTGTAACCAATGGCAAAAAATGCAAAGAGTTGCATTCTGGCAGGCTGCATAATTTCTGCCCACTGTATTTTTACTGTCAGTCTGCACATAAATCTCTATATGTGCTTAAAATGAAGGAATTATAACTTCTGCATGTGGTGTATTCAGAAATTTATGGTAAGATAAATGTTAACTGTAAAAATATGAAGTCTATACCACATATGTTACTGGTACATACTGTATGCACATCAGTCAAAAATGAACTATATGTTGCAATGAGAGGAGGATACTGATAGTTCTGGCTTATTTATTAATACTTTCAGCATTTGCCCATATATGAGAAAGCATACTCTTTGGTCTTATTTCAAATTAGACATTAGGAACATGATCATAATTTTTATCCCAGGCATTCTTTGAAATGTCTCCCACGACCCACATACTACTCTGTGTTCCAATCTGAAAGAACATTTTGCGCTCATTTCACTGGCAAAGGAACAAATGACCTTTAGTTGTTAGCAATTTTCTTTACAAAAATGTGAATATACAAGCAAAATTTACTGTGTAATTTATTCTAATATAAGACCCAGGCTCTCTATTTAGAGGGGCACTGAATAGACTTGTAGTTCTGTTACATTTTAGCTGTTATCAAAGCACACTTTAAAAGCTTCATTTACCTCCTAAATTTTTCATTTGGTTTTTATTCAAGTATTAGGTATTAAAACAAATTGAGAATTGTATAGAAGCCCTCTAAGATTCCAAGGAACTGTGTAGTGTTGTGATAACCCACATTTCAAGTACATAGAATTATGTAACAACCTCTAATAATATCAACCTGAAGACATTCTAAAGTTGAAGTGAATGTTTCCAAAACCCTCCATATGTCAGCAGAAGAAGGGGGGGTTGTTGTGTGCCTTCACCTCATTTCTGGCCTATGAAGACACTAAGGCAAACCTATCATGGGGTTATCTTGGCATAATTTGTTCAGAAAGGGTTTGCCCTTGCGTTCCTCTGAGGCTGAGAGAGTGTGACTTGCTTCAAGGTCATCCAGTTGGTTTCCATGGCAGAGCTGGGATTCAAACGCTGGTCTCCCAAGTGTCCTAGACCAGCACTCAAACCACTGCACCATGATGGCTTTCTAGAAGGGAGATAGAACAAACTCAAAGCTCACTAAACTAATTCTTATAACATTAAACTCTGGTTTAGTATTATGACTGAATAAGGACTGTTAAGAAAGGGCAAATATTTAAGTTATGATTATTACTATTATATTATTTTATTTGTTTAATTTAGCCCACCAGGGCACCTGAGACTACAGCTGATAAAAACAGAAAAAAATATTATTTTGAAACAATATTTACTGGTCTTAAAGACAACTGCCCATGTGAAACAAAAAAAGATCCTTCTTGTCACATAGTTGGCACAACTCTAATGGGTAACGTATGCATAATTTTCACAGCTGCTTAGGATATAGATACCATTCAGTTCAAAATGCACTACTCCTATGTAATGCAAAAGAACTGTTTTAACATTCCCCATTTACATAATGGAAAAACATTCAAAACCATTTTTTGCACCAACAAATTGAGTTATAGAGGAAAAAAGTGTTCCAACTTGCAACTGTACTTCAATTGCTACATTTCTCCTAAGGAATGTAAGAATACGTTTTGTAATGCCTAACCAGCTGAACTTGACTTTTTGAATTCCACTTTAAAATGTCCCCAAGAGGCAAAAAAAGATTCCTTCTTGTTATGTTCCTGGAGGAGTCACAGAAAGAATGTTGTTTACTCTACCAAAGTCATTCAATAATAATTTGTGGGAATTTCTATGTTAAGCCTTAGCTTTTCTTTCAAAAATGTATCCCAATGGAAGGAAAGAACAATAACAAACAAAGTAACTTAGCTACTGATAAAATGCTGTACTTTCACTGAAGTAATAGAGCAGGCAGGATGACAAAGCTACATGTGTATTTTTATTATTTGTATAAACCACTGAATAAGTAATCATACATTCACATGAAGAAACTAATTTAAACAGGCCAGTCAATGCCCTCAACGGGCAGTAGAAAGTAACAAGAAAACACACACGGAGAAAAATGAAAATACTCCTGAATTATTCAATTTTTTAATTTACTTTTATAACTACTATAGATGTATTCCAAAATTCCAAAATAGCAATGCGTATATGTAACTTAATACTTCACTTTTTCACTATATCTGTACTTCAATCACAGTAAAACATTTAAAGTCACAAAAATAATAAGTTTACAGATCATTTTTGGCTAATGTCATACCCGCTGAGGATTTTTTTTTCCTATTTAGGAAGGTATCATGTCACAGAATGTCATATTGCTTTAAAGCATGGAGAAAGAATGGACTGTTAAAGAACTGCTAGTCTGGAAGGGGTTCATGGGGAAACACCTTATAATTTAGATGTAAGAACATAGAATAAGTGGGGCTTTTACAGTTTTGGCCTGAATTGAAATGCCACGGGTAATGTATATCCTGATATTCCATTTTTGCTTGTTCTCCTTTCAGTCTTCTATAAGTCGGATAACATTCCACCAGAGTTACTTAAGTGCAACATTGACTGGTGGGCCCCAGTGCTAGCAGCCTTGTTTACTAGCATTGATCACTCTGAAGTTATTCCTGAGGATTGGGAATTAGCAATTATTATACCTTTATATAAGAAAGAGAAAAGATCTGATCCATCAAATTACAAACCTATTAGTCTCTTAAGTATTATTAGTAAATTATATGCTGGCCATCTTTGTAATAAATTAGTGGATTGGCTGAATCAGGAACACATTTATGCTGAAGCACAAGCAGGATTTAGTGCTGAGCGGTCAACCATTGATCAAGGGCTAGTGTTCCAACACCTTGTGGTAAAATATGCTTCAATAAAAGGGGGATCCCTCTATGCAGCCTTTATAGATTTTAAGTTTGCTTTTGATCTTATCCCACAATATAGGTTATGGCGGAAATTAAGTGGTACAAACATAGACAGACGCCTTTTGATTCTCATCCACAGTTTGTATGAAAACACATGGCTTCAGATGTGACTGTCAGGGTTATTTAATGGACCAAATCCAGACCTATAAAGGAGTAAAGCAAGGCTGTGTACCTGCTCGTATTCTATTCAATGTTTATATTAACTCCTTAGTAAAAAGCATGGAGGAAGAATGTGCTCATGCACCAAAATTGGCAAATACGTCTCTTCCTGTTCTTTTGTATGCTGATATTCCATTCAGTAGAATATTGTGAAATACTGGCACTAGTACAATGCACAATGATTTCAGAATGTATACAATATTAAATATGGACTCCTTTTATCCCATCTGGAAGCAGTAAGGTTGCATTTTTTTCCGAATTTTTTTTAAATACCCTGAGAACATGAAATCAATTCTGAAAAGGCAATCTATAATTACATTTTCAATATTAGTCTTTCTACTTTGAAGTGAAAAAATGTTTTTTTCCATTTCAGGCAGAGTTTAAGATCATCTGAATCTGTATTCATATAACTTTATTATATTGAAAAATGGAAGAAAAATGTAAAGTGTTATGAAAAAGAAAAGTTAACTAATAATTCTTAAAAATCATATGAGAAGGAAACAAGCACACTTTTAACAGGGCTGGTCTAAGCTATATCACTACTTGGGACAACAGACATGATGACACTTTTCTCTTATTCCATGTAAAAAGGATGACCAGACTGGTGGATGAATCTTACTTCAATTTTGGGGGTAGGGCAGCATCCTCTGCTGCACCTGAAGTCATAAGGCTTGCTAAGCTGTCTCAAATAACACACAGAGCTCCATCCTTCAAGAACCTGTCAATGCTCCCTGCCTCCCAATCTGTCACTTTAGGTGGTTGGCTCACCCTGGTTAATGTTTGGGCCAGCTGTAGTTTTTAAAACTATGAAGAAAACAGGAGAGTTTTGTCTTCTAATAACAAACAAAGCCTTCTGTTGCCTCAACCACAGCATTTCAACGTGTTTGGCTGCAATCTTCTGACTATGCCACACCCTTTTACTGACTCTATGGATGGTTATTCTTTTCAACACTTCTCTTTCTTAGGAATACAACCCTCATTCTTGATGACGAAGTGATTACAAACAACAGACTATCCTCACATGTAGATCTTAACAAATGAAAATAAAAATTAATGCTGGATGGACAAAAAGCCCAGAGTGGAGCCACATAAAAATCACACACCAGACAAAATGCTTTTGAGCATTCTCAACAGCACTGAGCAGTTGCATAGATCTTGTAGGATTTGTTTATCCAGGCAGACTACATTTTCGGCTCTTGCTCCACTGACTAACATGAAGGAAAAGTCTACTCTACAAAGTTTAGGATGTTAATCAGACATCTAGTGAGTGACCTTCATGCTGGCATAGTGTCTGTGGATGATCGGAGTTACAATCCGACTCATCAAGAGGTTGGGATAGACTAGAGTTAGAAGGTCAGCATTTTGTTCAAGTGGTACTTTCCTGGATTAAACTTCTACAGTGCTCTCTGTACTATTTTGTCTACAGTATCTCAGTATAGTCTACAGCAGTATTTAAAAAGACAATAACAGTAATAATCAAAAATATATGAGAAGAACATGCATCATTAAAAATGAAGCAAATCAAACCATAAAACAGTGGAAATGGATACTTTTCTAGCAACCAAATGTTAAGCTATAAGTAAAATACTTTGGATGACCAAGAGATAGTAAAATGGGTATTAGATAAGGTTCTATAGGGATGATATTGCAAAGCCAGGGTGGCATGGCACAAAAAATAAAAAGCCCTCTCCTTCGTTGTTACCCACGTGATCACTAATAGTAGGAACTCTAAGGACAGCCACAGTGGAAGATTTTAAATTTTTGCAGCACAGTGATGTGAGAGCAGGTAATCATTAATGATTCGACCAAGGTGTTTTCTATACGAGGCAAAAAAAAAAAAAAAAATGTGGACTGCTGTGCAGTAATGGCAATTTGCAGCAGCAGCTATTTGTCTTAATGGGTTTTTTGGCAGATCGCAGGCACGCAAAGCTATACGCATTTGCTGTGCAAATGGACATGTCTGCAAATCAAGATGGCGGCCACGAGTGAATTACTGGCCTTTTTACTTACCCCCTTTTTCTGCTGCCGGACAGTATTTAAAAAAACGAACAAAAACATATCCAAGGTACGAAAGAGCGACTTTTTGCTTTAACAGAAAAGCAACCCCCTCATTTTATCACCTTAGTGCTTGCTCAATAAGGCGAAAATCCAACATGGCGGCCCCGGGTGCTTGCCTTGTTAGCAAGCTCTGCTCCCACGCACGTCCTACCAATCAGCTTTCAACTTCCTCTCATATAGGGAAGGTGAATTAAATCAAATCCCTTGTCCCAATAAGCAGGAATGTGCACCCCGTACGCTGTTTTTAAAAAACTTCAGGAAAAGCCGGGAAGTCTTTTCCTGTGGAGTTTTTGGTGGATTTGCCCCCCCTCCTTTCCAATACATCGAAATGATGTGGAATCCCATTGAAACAGATCATATTCTCCTCACATTCTGTGAGGAGTATTTTCACCATTTAGCAACCCCCAAGATTTTGAGCAGGCACATTCTGGCTATGGGTTGGCTTTCAGAAAAAGAGCTAGACTGCAGATTGTTATAAACTTCCTCTTTTGAGAGTACAGTAGCATAGTTTTCAATGCTACCAAACCTTTCACATACTTTAGGGAAAACAGGAGATGTAAAATTAAAAGAGGCTTTGCAAGAGGCTTAGCTGGATGAATAGAACCTTTTGGAGGCATGAACACTAAAAGCGAAATGCATAGATATCAGAACAAATGCAGATTATATTCTGCTGCATTTTATCAAAACAAAACAATATTATCATTACATTAAGATACAGTCGTCCCTCCACATTCGTGGCTTTGATATTTGCGGCGTTGAGTATTCGCGGTTTCTCCTCCTTCTCCTTCCCATCCCCAGGAGGGAACCCCATCTACCTCAGGGGATTCACTCTGTTTGGAGTGGGGAGTCAAGGCGCCCCCCTCCCCGCTCATCTGGGAATTGCCAAGAGAGCAAGAGGGGGTGCTTTAGACTCGATCTCCCTGCTCTCTTGGGGGTTGTCTCCCCACACCAAACAGAGCCAAGCGCAGGGAGAGTGGGGAAATGGGGTGTAAAACACCTCCTTCCCACTTTCCTAGGGCCTGCCTCTGTTTGAAATGGAAAGCCAAGCCCTGAGAGAGCAAGGAGGGGGGCAATTTAGAGCCTATCTCTCTGCTGCCTCGGGGATTGGCTCCCCACTCCAAACAGAGCACAGCCCAGAGAGAGTGGGGGGATGAGGTCTAAAGCACCCCCTCCCCACTTTCCTGGGGCTTGCCTCTGTTTGAAATGAAAAGCCAAGCCCCGAGAGAGCAAGGAGGGAGGAGATTTAGACCCGATTTTCTTGTTCCCTTGGGGTTTGTCTCCCCACTCCAAACAGAGCCAAGCCCAGGGAGAGTGGGGAGATGGGGTCTAAAGCACCCCCTTCCCCACTTTCCTGGGGCTTGCCTTTGTTTGAAATGGAAAGCCAAGCCCCGAGAGAGCAAGGAGGGGGGCGATTTAGACCGAATCTCCCTGCTCCCTTGGGGATTGTCTCCCCACTCCAAACAGAACCAAGCCCAGGTAGAGTGGGGAGATGGTGTGTAAAGCACCCCCTCCCCACTTTCCTGGGTCTTGCCTCCATTTAAAATGGAAAGCCAAGCCCTGAGAGAGCAAGGAGGGGGGCGATTTAGACCCGCTCTTCCTGGGTTTGGCTGTTTGGAGTGGAGAGCAGCTTTGGGAGGGTGGGGGTAGTGGCTGAGAAATGGCTTCAAAAGCCCCATCACCACTTTGGAAGGGCAATGTGGTGGTTTGTGGGTGGGCAGGGGGAGGTGTATTTTATTCGTGTTTTTTTTTTCACATTTGTGAGGTTCTTGTACCCCTAACCCCGCGAATGTGGAGGGACTACTGTAGTTAGAATGATCTATTAAATAAAAGGAGTCTATCAATGTATTTTTTTTAAAAAAAATCACCTGAGACTTGAAACAAATAAAAATCTTTACAAACTTACCATTATTTCTCTTTGTTCTTCTAAATTTTTCAGAAAATTAGAGAATTCATGGAGTGCTGCATCTGTAACAGGAATAAACATCATTTCAATGGATACTAAAAGGAATGGGAGATAAACATTAAAATAGATATTCAGTGTTGCATGTTCACTGTGAGTTAGCTGACGTACCTATACATCTTTCATCATCTGTTTCTGCATCACCAATAAATTCAAATCTAAAGTCTCTCAGTGAGCGAGCAAACTTTCTTTGGGCAGCTGAAAGACCTAAAAAACAAAAAGTAATAATGAAATATTTGTCTTCTTGAAAACAAAACCTAGAAAAAACATGCTGTAGCACTTAGTACTAAATCAACCTTTATTTTTTATTATCTTGCTTTTAGCTGCTTTTAATTCTATTGTTAGTTTAATATTTTTAATTTTTGTATAATGAATGTAAAAGCTGTATCTGTTTTCAGATTTGTAAGTTGTCTTGTGTCCTGGACTGGGGAAAAGGTGGGATATAAATAAATATAACAACAACAACTTCTTAAATAAAAGTACTACTATTTCGTAGCTTGGGGGTGCAGAAGACTGTAATACAAGTGTGAGTATTGTTGTGCTGTTTGATAATATACAGATATTTCCGCTTACAAGAGAAAAGCTACATTTTAACTCTTTTAACTTGCAAGAACACTGTATCAAATTACCAGTCTATACACTGTGAACTGAGCTTGACTATACAGTATTATGAAACTGATCACAATCTCTCCCCAGGCAGTTTTTCTCAACCTCAGGAAGCCAACTGCTATGTATATATATCTGCACTCATAAAAGCTGCTGACTGAAAGATAAACAAAGATTTCATACTTCCTATAAGAGTGCACAAATTTTATTTATGAGTATATTTTTCTCAATGTGAGGAGTGGGGAGGGATAGAACTAGTTGGACTAGTCCCAACCCATACGTCCAATTTGTATCATTCCACTGCAGGATCAGCTCACTTGCTTAAGCAGGATATTTAAGCACATGTTATATAATCATATGTAGACCGAATAATCCACAAACCCTGCAGGATAAAGGCCTACATTCAATTGCTACCCGAATTAGAGCAGACTCACTGTCTCAATTGTTTTTATGTGCCTTCAAGTGAACACTGACCTATGTTGACCCTATCATACGGTTTTCTTGTCATGATTTATTCAGAGGAGATTTGTCACTGCCTTCCTCTTATGCTGAGAGAGTGTGACTTGCACAAGATCACCCAGTGGGTTTCCTTGCTAAACAATTAATCAATACTTATGCAAATCACATTGCTCCAATGACACCAATGCTCCAAATGGCAACACTGCTCCAATGGGATTGCTTTAGTTGCGACTAACAATTGGATTTGACAAGTATCTTGCATTCCTCATTCTATTTACTTATTCACTATTTTCCTTCACTATGATGTTGTCCCAAAGAACCTGGTAACTATCGCACTATACTGTTATAGCACTATTATTCTACTTTAACTACTATGGCTCCCTCCTGTGGAATTCTGGGATTTGCAGTTTAGGGATGGGCATTTAGAACTCCTATGCTTCACTAAAGTACAACTCCCCAGAATTCCACAGGAGGCAGCCACAGCAGTTAAAGTGGAATAATAGCACTAGAACAGTGTAGTGTGATGAAGTCCTATGTCATTAACTGAAGAGATCCCATACTGTAATGCTGATCTGAATAGCGGGAGGGGAGAGGGAAGGGAATCTAGATGTATAAACTTAAACCCTGTAGACTTGTGAGAAGTTACAAGTGCATTATTCTCTCTGGAATAATGCCCACAAGACTCAATCCCAAATAAAGACTAGGTTCCCAGAACCACATACTGTATAATAGAGGTATTTATAGTCTAATGGGACATGGGTGAAATTGAGATGCTTTAGAGTTATGCAGATGCAAACATTTTAGTCCTGCCTTGAAGTCAGAAGGAAAATGAATTTTGTGACTTCAAGTCATTTCTGACTTATGGTACCCCTAAGGTATCACGGGGTTTTCTTGGCAAAATTTGTCAGAGGGGTCTTGCCCTTGTCTTTTTGTGTGGCTGAGAGAGTATGACTTGTCCATGGTCACCCCGCAGGTTTCCATGCCAGAACGGGAATTCAAACTCTTATTCCAGATTGTTATTCTATATGATTTAATAGGTTTTTAAAGCTCTAAGAACTTACAGTTTTTGTCTCAACCAACAGGACTAGTGAAACACAAGTTTCCTAAGACTCCACAGGGTCAGATTCCATGCTGCTATGGCAATTACACCCATACAGATTTCTTGCCCACTTATAACAACAAATATTTATTCATAACAGACACTCATGAATTCACTGAAAAATTCCAAGGAAAAGGAAAAAGAAATTCTGCAGTGTAAGTAATACCACATGAAATTTTCTGGCTTGTATAAACATTATATATACTCCTTTACAATGGGAGTTACACAGGCAAATAGTAGAGGGGAGGAGTGAGAAATAGAGGTGAAGTAAGTTTTGAGCAGCAAAAAGAAGAAAACTGTAATGTAAATCATTCTGTTTAAATGGCGATTTGTTCAGTAACTTCATCATTGTTCAGGATAGCCCTGAATGATACTCCAAGATACAAGAAGCAACCTGGTTAATTCCTGATATATTGTATAATATATAATGTCTGTTAACAATATGATCTTCCAAACAAATTGACAATGTACTGTACACATACAATATACAATGTATTATTGGTATTTCAAATGTCAATCTTATATTGTCAAGATATATCCAAACAGTGTCATCATACAAGTAATGAGCAAGTCCAATACTGAAATGAATGATACAATATGAAAGGAAATAGTTCACTGTAGAACCAGCTGAATTCAAAACGAAAAGTGAGAAATTGTACTTCTCATCTTAAATTCAGCTGGTTCTACAGTGAACGATTTCCTTTCATCAATAAGCACAATATATTAGCAATTAACCAGGCTGTGAAGTCGAAGGCTTTCACAGCTGGCATCCATAGGTTTTTTTGTGGGTGGCTTTCCAGGCTGTGAGGCCGTGTTCTAGAAGAGTTTATTCTTGATATTTCGCTATTCTGTCTGTGACTCCTTTGGTGTATGGTAAAAATACCTTCCCTTTGGGTGGTTGCTTTTCTTCACTCATGTGGTTTTTCCTGGGTCTGGCTGCTCTGATGAGGAAACACAACCTCCAAATGATCTACAGACCAACCAAGAAAATCCAAGAAATGCTACGCTCAGCAAAGGACAAAAGAGACCCTCCCACAGCCGCAGGAGTTTACCACATACCATGTAGCTGAGGACAAATCTACATAGGGACCACAAAACACAGTGTGTAAACACGAATTAAGGAACATGAGAGACACTGCAGACTGGGCCAGCCAGAAAAATCAGCAGTAGCAGAACACATTATAAATTAATCTGGGCACAAACTGCTATTTGAATACACCAGAATTCTGGACCAGGCTAACAACTATCAGGTCAGAATGCATAGGGAAGCTATTGAAATCCACAACAGAAAAGAGGAAACCCTAAAAGTAAATAAAGTTTGGCTCCCAGTCCTGAAAAATACCAAAATAAAAATGCAACACATGCAAATGAACTTCACCCAGGGACAGGGGGCTTCGCAGCAGACAATGGACCATTAGTCAAACATTTATACTAATCCCCCTTGCATATCCTCCCACCCTAAAACTGAACATCCAACAACTGAATACACAAATTTACATGCTAATCCTCTTCAACAGGGACTCACAGTATATAAACCTCACATGGCACCATTCTCAGAAGATGCCAGCCACAGATGCAGGCGAAACGTCAGGAACAAAGTCTTCTAGAATACGGTCTCTCGGCCCAGAAAACACAAAAAAACGTAATTAACCAGGTTGCTTCTTATATCTTGGATTTGTTCAGTAAGATAGGATACAACTGCTAAGAACAGAAGTGGTGTTTCCTAGAAGTTACTGCTATAATGGAAGTAAGATTTCTATGAGATATTCAGCAGTTGAGATAATGAAAACAGCAGGAAGGAGGCTGTTTCTAGTGCAACATACCATACAAAATTAAACAAATTCAACTTAAGAAATCTACAAATAGAGTCCCCAAAGTTTTTCACACCCCTAACTCTCTAAAATGTTTACATAAAAGCAAAATGAAATCTAATAATAATAATAAAAACACTGGCAATTGAACAGAGTATGTTTCAGTATACTCCCTATGCCACTGCCCTCAATGGAAAAACCTTTTGCCCACATGTTACTTGTTAGTATCTACTACACTCTCCCCACAGAATCACATAACTGGAAATATTGGACATTTTTCAGGGCCAGGTTGGCTGAGGCAAACCAGAGGTCAGCTGGAGGGCACACTGACCTGGGATGTGTCTAGAAATATAATGGTAAGAAAACCCAAGTTGGGATTATGCAGAAAGCCCCTTAGTAAACAGTCATTAAGGAGGTATGTGCTAATCTGTTCTTCCCGCCCTGGGTGTTTCGACAATGTTTCAATCAAGTAATTAAGTGACCATTCCTTAATCTAGACCCAACGGAAATCTCTCTTATATCCCCTCCTGTCCAACCTTTCTAGGTTGTCGCAAGCCCATCTATTTCTATTTCCCAGCGATTAAAGCAATCAGTTGAGTTTCACTTTCCTTTCCCTGGTCTGTGGAAGAGGCATTCAAGCTTTGTTATTACCAAATTCTCCCCTCCAAGGCATGGAACATGGTATAAATATTTTAAAAAATTATTACAGCAAATAGCTAGCATAAGGTATAAATATTAGACCTCTAATAATAATAAAGTGTGACAGAGTGGATGAACCTGGTCACTCTCTTTCTCGGTGCACCCTGGATTGGAACCTCCTGTGCCACCCTCAGAAGCCTGTCAGTATCATCGCTTGCATGAAACTCTCCTTTTCAAGACTGGTAACTATCACCCTATATTCCCAAACCTCACTCCCTCTATCCAATCTTTCTGTCTTACTCTGGTTCTTAAGCACATGTGTTGTTGGTTCACTTTTGTGTTATTCAAATAAAATATTTAATTTCAATTTAACTGGATTGCTCTCTACAGTTAATACTGGTATACATATGTGAAAAGCTCCTCTAAGTTACCCTCCTCTCACAGACTTCCTTTTGAGCTAATAATTCCCCAAAATATTAAAGGAGGTTTTAACATCACTGGTGGGACTCTAAAGTACCCCCCACCTCTTATGGTAACAGGCTGCTTGCATCTTGGCATCCCCCCTTCCACATGATCGACACTGCCTTCAAGGGAGAAGTGAAATCAGGAAAGGGACACTGAAGAAAGAGTCAAGCAGACTGTACTGCAGGTGATTCAACCAGATTTGGAGCCTCCCAAAGCAATTTTCAAATAAGATTTTTTAAAATAGAAGATATGACTATATTTCTCCATGTAACTTAATACTTCACCAATGGCACGCTCCCTATGATGAGACAATCCAAAATTACAGAGCGCTTTACAGTGGAACCTTGGTATCTTCTGGGGTTTGGATCCAGCCCCCCCCCCCTGGATACCAAAATCTGTGGATGCTCAAGTCTCATTATATACAATGGCATAGTAAAATGGTGTCCCTTATATAAAATGGCAAAATCAACATTTGCTTCTTGGATTTTTTTTTTAAACTTCAAGCCATGGGTGGTGGAATCCGGGGATGCCAAATCTGTGGATACAGAGGGCCAATTGTACTCAGGAAATGAAAATCTAAGAAGAAATGGGGTGGCATTAATAGTGAGAAGAGATGTAGCAAAAGCAATCAAAGAATATACTGTAAAGTCTAACTGAATAATAGCAATCAGACTTCAGGGAAAACCTATCAATATAACCCTAATCCAAGTTTATGCTCCAACTACACAGTCAGAAAAAGAAGAAATTGAAATATTCTATGCTGGAGTCCTGAAGGAAATTGATCACACACCAAAATAGGACTTTTGATTGGAATGCAAAAGTAGTGAAAAGAACAGAATCAAAGATTGTATGAAAATATGGCCTAGGATCAAGAAATGATGCAGGAGAGCAACTGACTGAATTTTCTGAGGCCAACACTTTTTTCATCACAAACACGTTATTCAAGCAACCAAAGAGGCAACCGTATACATGGACATCACCTAATGGCCAATACAGACCTCAAAATATATTGAGTTGAAGAAGCTCCATTGTCTCTGCAAAACCAAGACCAAGAGCAGATTGTGGGACAGACCATAAACTACTAATATCAAAAATTAAAGATAAAGAAGAACACAAAGCTAACAATAGTGTCAAAATACAACCTGAGGAACATTCCCATAGAATTTAAAGATAACATAAAAAATAGATTTGCATTATTAAATCTACCGTATATTCCGGCGTATAAGACGACTTTTGAGCACTCAAAAGTGCCCTCCAAAATCGACAGTCATCTTATACGCCGGATATACTTTGCTTCGCCTGCCTGCCTATCTCCTGCCTCTTCGCAAACGGAGCGAAGAGGCAGGAGATGGGGCAGGGGGGTGAAGCAAAGTGTTTTGAAGTTCATTCGCCCCCCTCCTCTGCCTTCTCCCCCTTTGGGGAGCAACGGAAGACAGGGGAGGGGGGCGAACGTTGCAGTTTGCCGCAGCCACCACTTGATCGCCTCTGCAGCGGCCGAGGCAAACTGCTAGATTCGCCCTTTCCCCCCACCTTCCTTGAAGGTGGAGGGAAAGGGCAAATCTAGCAAACCCGGGATTCGCCCCCTCTCCCCACCTTCAAGGAAGGTGGGGAGAAGGGGAGAACGTGCCCCGTTTGGCTGCAGAGCCTCCAGATCTTCCTCCTGAGCTCCTTCCAGGAAGGAGCGCAGGAGGAGGATGCGGAGGCTGTGCATCCAAACCCGGGATTCGCCCCCTCTCCCCACCTTCAAGGAAGGTGGGGAGAAGGGGAGAACATGCCCCGTTTGGCTGTCAAACCCGGGATTCACCCCCCTCCCTACCTTCAACCGTCGCTTGTTATGCCCCCAGCCACTCCCACCATCCATTCTCCCCCCCTGCCATCCCCACCGCTTGTTCTGCTTTCCGTCCACCCCCGAACGCTCATTCATCCGCCCACGCCCCCACGCTGCTCGTTCTGCCACCCGCCACCACTCGTCCTGCCCCCCACTGCCCCCGCTGCTCATTCTGCCTTCTTACCCCCATCCCGCCGCTCATTCTGGACCCCCACCCCCCCACAGGCCACCCGCCGCCCCTCTGCCACTTGTTCTCATCCCCTGCTGCTCCCCTGACGCTTGTTCTGCTTTTGGAAAAGCAATTAATGTCACAATTATGATAACCTTTCTTAAAATGCCTCGTGCTATGCAACACAAGGTAATTTCACAAATCCAATATGATGCTGGATATTTTGCAATAAACATTTATGGCCAATATCTTAGAAATTCTGTGCTAGTTAAGAAGATTAACATTAAAACATCATTGGGGAAATGAAAATGAACAGAATCAGTGTGTCCTAGTTAATATTATTAACTAGAATGGTTTGGATATTCATATTCTTGCCTGGACTCTCTAAACCTTAAAATGAAGATGATCAAAAGGAAGCAAAGTACTCCATTACTCTCCTATAAAAATGGGGGATAAAGCTAAAGAGAAACATGGAAGAGAGGAGGACAGGAGAGACGGGGAAATGGAGGGGGTGAGTGAAGGAGGCAAGCAGAATGGGGCAAGAGAGAAGAAGAGGAGAAGGAGAAGAGGCTGTCTTGAGAAGAGGGAGGACATGAAGGGGCTGTCTTGAGGGGAGTGAGGACATGAGGGGGCCAAGTTGAAGGGGCTCTTATGAAGGGAAGAGCTAAGGCATATTCATGCTCAATCTACAACAAAGTAGATATAAATACCAGAGGGACAAACAACTACTGGGCAACAGCAGTAGTGGTAGGTAACACTGGTGGAGGATCTTACAGAGACAACAGCAGTGACACTGTAGCTAATGCATGTTAGTACTGTGTAGAGGGAGGCAATGGTGAACCCCCTTGAGAGAACCTACACCAAGAAAACACCATGATGAGACAACCCAAAATGAAGCGGAAGTTAGGGATAGGAAGCAAACAGAATGACAAGATGGCAGAGCAGAGGGCAATCGTAAATAGGGATGTGGACAAGGGCTGCTCGTTCTGCCCCCTGCGTTGGAAGAGGGGGGTCGTCTTATACGGTGAATATATCCCAAACTATATTTTAACTTAAAAATTGGGGGGGGGTCTTATACACCCGGTCGTCTTATATGCCGGAATATACGGTAATTGACCAGGAGCCAGAAGAACTCTGGACTGAAGCCAGGAACATTGTCAGAAAGTTATGCAAAAAGACACTATCTACAGCCAAAAAGAAAGAAAAGCTTCAATGGATGATGATGAAACTCTTCAAGTAGTTAAAGACAGCAAGAAGCAAAAGTAAAAGGTGTCAGAAATAGAGTCAGAACCCTGAATGCAACTGTTCAGCAATTTCTATGCAGAGACAAAAACTACTACAATAATCAATGCAGAGAAATAGAAGATGACAACAAAAAACAAAGAACAAGAAACCTCTTCTACAAGATTCAAGGAATCAAAAGGAAATTTAAATGAAGTGTGGGAATGCTATACGACCATTGGGAAAACACATTACATGCCCAAGTAGAAATAAAAAGACAATGAAAACAATACACTAAAGAGGAGTGCATAAAAGAGATGAAAAGATGACAGGTTCATTCAAGGAAGAATACCATTTGAAGATGAACCTACTATTTTAGAAAGTGAAGTGGAAGCTGCACTCAGAGCACTTGGGAGAAATAAATCACAAGGAACAGTAGAACTGCTTCAGTCTGCAGAGACAGAATTGACTCTAGTTCTAACTACAATCTATCAACAAATATGGAAAACAATACAATGCCCCACAGACTGGAAATGCTCGATATACATTCCAGTCCCCAGGAAAGTGGACACCGGGGATTGCATTTACCACATGACCAATGCATCAATTTCCCATGCAAGTAAAATTATGCTCAAAATGCTACAACAAAGACTTTTACCATAATGATAGGGTGACTTGGTGGTCTCTCATTCATAGGGTCTCTATAAATCAAAGTCACCTTGACAGTAGTTAACAACAAAACTAAATACTAAATACAAATACATTACATACAGCATTTTCACATCCTTATTTTTCATGGGATTTTTCCCATACAGCATTGATCAAGAGAAGGTGACAAAATCATGCACGTCTTACAACACTTTCTCTTTCCCATATGCAAATGGTTCTGCCTTCCTTTGCTTTTAAACATCATTCACTGCATGTGCACTGATATTACACATAGATAAAACAAACTGTATTTGAAACTTGAAAAGTGTAGGCAGCATTATTCTCAAATACACCAAATTCAATACTATCTATTTAGAGAGGCCCCCAAATGCCTGCCATCCATTCTACGATTTCTCCCCACAAGCTGGGTTAGTTTTCTTCTTCAACAAGTTGAGCCTGGTAATCTTCAAAATCCGTAGTGGTCCAACTATGGTCTTTGGTTTAGTAGGGATGTACAAAATCCAGTGTACAGATGCTTTTGCTATAAAAATCAATGAAATCAATCTCAATATAAATGCCTGGGCTTGTACCCAACATCTTATTAAAGGAAAATAAGACTCAACCCTCCACTCACAACAACAGTATAAGACCTATGTTTCAAAAGAACACAGGGAGATTAAGACATGATTATACTGGCTTATAAATAATACCTCATGGCAAAGTGAACACACAGTTTGCTAGGTAGCGACTTACAGAGATCAGTAAGCAGTATGAAACACATGGCTGTATGTCAACCTCCACCCAACAACATGAAACCATCTATGATATAAACATATACAAGCATACCATTAACAAAGAAGCTTCTTTTTAAAAAGTATTTTGTGCCAACCCAGCTTTTTTGGGGGGGGGGTCTTCTGACTAGCTGCACGTTTTTCAGCACATTGGAATAGGGAGGATGATGAAGGAGGGCCAGAGAAACACAGATTTTTCATGCCAGGTTACAACAATATCTCTGTAATCAACAGTACAATAAATCTTTAGCTGGAAAATAATGTGATGCTATTCTAGCTGATCCTATTGCAGTTATGTGCACTTGCCTACAACAGGCAAGGTAAACAGCAGTTGTTTCCAGAATCTCTTACTGAACATGTGTGAACAGCAAAGGATTGAGCAGATAAGGCCGCTTCACCAGCTACCTGCTGCATGTTAAAAAAAAGCATAGATCTGTACATTTGGCCACCAAAATGGAAATCATAGGAAAAGTAGAGACTGGTGAAAGAAAAAGTTATCTCTGGACGCATTTTGGAAGAAGCTTTGGGGTAGTCTCTAGAATGTTCAAAATGTTTTGTTTCCTTTTGTAAGGCTTACTTGGTCTGATTGTTTCATTTTATATGTGCATCTCTTTGTTTTTAGATAAGTCTTTTTGTGGTGCAGGAACCTATACCTATTTTTTTCTAATTTTGGTACCAAATTTTTATGTTAAAGAAGTAATGTCTACA
This sequence comes from Gambelia wislizenii, assembly GCA_030847615.1. Classification (NCBI taxonomy): domain Eukaryota; kingdom Metazoa; phylum Chordata; class Lepidosauria; order Squamata; family Crotaphytidae; genus Gambelia; species Gambelia wislizenii. Next base: position 62,449,275 of record JAUMIR010000005.1, on the reverse strand, counting down.
AACACATCTACTTCGTTGACTGTGGTTATACATGTTATCTTTATGTGTTCTGTTTCCTTATACTGTACCTAACAAGGCATAATTGTACATAAGGCTCTGGAGAGGGAAAGAACAACCACCAGAAACTAATGGGGGCAGTGACTGACATGGACAACCTAACATCAACTGCAAACAGATGTGAATATAAATACTAGGAAAGGTGCTAAAAAGCCATTTCTTGTGTGTTCAAACTAATATATGAATTAAGACTATTGCATAAGCACATCTATTCCTGCATATTAAAGATGTTATCAGTCACATCTTGCATATACAAAGAAAAAAGATACACATGATTTGCAACTTTCAATAAAGATATTCAAATAAATATACATGCCAGAACACATATACACTATATACACATATACAAACAGTGAGAATCCTGTGACTCAGCCACTGAACATTTACAAGCTAATATTTAAAGTCTTTGAGCCTGCAGGCATATCACTAGCATATCACTGACAGATCTGTTTCAAAAGAAGATATACAGTTGGCCCTCCACATTCACCGGAGTTAGGGGCAGAGCACCACGGCGAAAGTGGGGGGGGGGGGAAATAAATTAAGCCCCGCCCCAAACATGCTGGATATTCCTCACCTGCCAACAGCACTGCTGGAACCTCACTTTCCTGCCTTTGCACAATGCCTCAGCCGATTTCCTAAGTCTCTCTGCCTCCCTACACTCCACTCCAAACTGAATGTTAGTAGCAGCAGCTGCTGCCATTGCAACCAACAAGACTGAAGATTCTGCCCACCTGCCCATGCCATCCTTGTCCTCCCCTTTATCTTCATCCACTCCAGCCTACAGCTCCCTGTTCCTCCCTTTCCCTGTTCCTCCCTTTCCTGCATTTGAATGATGATGCCTCCATCACATTTACAAAGTTGCTAGGATTTGCACATCTCTCAGTCCTCTTATCCTGCCCCCCCCCCACAAAAACCCACTACACCTCTCATTCCCAGCTGGCATCCAAACTGAACTCCCTCTTCAAAACTCTGATTCAACTCCTCTCCCCTCCAGCCCAAGCAAAAAGCACAGCCACCACAGCAAGGGTGGCAGTTCTCAAGCATGCTTGCAAACCTTGCCCACCCTTGCCTCCCCCTCCCTGTGCCCTGCCACCAACACCAATACGTGTAATAAAATCTTAGTCCACCTTGTCTCCCCGCAAACCAAAGCAAAAAGCACAGTCCCTGCTGCAGCAACGGCAACAGTTCTTGGGCACACAAACCTTGCCAACCCTTGCCTCCCCCTCCCTCTGCCTGGCCAGCAACAACACCCCATGTCTCGTGCTGTCCTGGTACCCAAACCAAGCTACCCCACCTTAAAAATTTATTCTACCCCATCTCCCCCCAAACCAAAGCAAAAGGCACAGCCACAGTAGCAATGGCAGCAGTTCTTAGGTGCACAAGCAAACTTGCCCACTCTCCCCTCCCCCTGCCTGGCCAGCAACAACACCCTATGTCTCATGCTGTCTTTGCACCCAAACCAAGCTACTCCACCAAAAAAATTTTATTCCACCTCGTTTCCACCTCAAACCAAAACAAAAACCACAATCCATGCTGCAGCAGTAACAGCAGTTCTCAGGCACTCAAAATTTTCCCACCTTCACCTCCCCCTCCCTCTGCCCAGCCAGCAACAACATTCCACCTGGCATCCAAACCAGTATGAATTGTGTACCATGATCTGGAGCTAAACATTGCTACGTCACCTTAAAACTCCATTGTCATTAAAATGCAGGAAAGGGAGAAACAGGCAATGTTGTTGGCTGGAGTGGAGGAGGAGAAAGGAGAGGACAAGGATGGGATGGGGGTAGGGGTGGAGCCAGTCTTCCCATCAGAGTGGAGGGAGACAAATGGAGGGACTTTGTAAATCTTGCAGAATCATGGTGGTGCAAAGATTGGGGTTTTCCCAGACAGGAGAAGGGTGCAGAGAAGGAGCACAAGGTCTTGTAACAACAGTACTGTAGACATATTCCAGTAGTAGCTACAAACAGCGAATACTCAATACTCAAACCGCTAATGTGAAACCGGTAAATGTGGAGGGTCAACTGTATATATTTTGCAGTATATATTTGCACCAAGCTTGAAACAACGAAGTCTCATGGAACCTTCAAGACTACCAAAGATATTGCGACACATACTTATGTTATAGGTTATTTCCATTATGTTCAATCAGGTGTTGTCCCACCTCACTGTGCATAAGAAAGCAGTCCTAATAATTTAAATTTTGTTTTAATCATCACTGCAGGCTTCTCATAAATTCTGTAATTTGCAGAAACATGTCTCTATAAACCAAGCTAAGTAAGTCCACCTGAAATGATCATCTACTGAGATTTCCACCAGACACAGAAACCTTGAAGATCATAAGCATGATTTGGAGTGGGGGGGGGTCTTTTTCTTCAGATCTAAGAACAAAATATTGGTACTTAATGTGGAGGTTCCTTTTCAGCAGCAATGGGGAAGGAATTCTTCCTCTGGGTATTGGCTCCACCTCCTACAGAAAACAGGCAGGGCCATCTACAAATAAGAAATTAACACCACATAGCCAGGAGGTGGAGCCAACCCCAACCTTCCCAGATACACTAACACAGCTCCAACCAAACATAATCTAATAACAATAAAACCACTTACACTACGAATCTAAATGGGAGGGCAAGGATTTCCTCCCCATCGCTGCTAAAAAGGAACTTTCACAGTAAGTACCACTGTCCCATTTTCCAGCAGTGAGGGGAGGGAATTCTTCCTATGGGACCTAAACTAGCGGTCCAACGGGGGGGGGGGGCAGACACACTTTAACTAATCACCTGCTGCATGACTCGCCACTCAAAGGCCATGTCTGCAGATGCTTAAGCGTCAATACAATAATGCCTAGTAAATGTTGATGGTGACAACCATGTTGCTGCCCTGCAAATCTCAACAATAGATGGAGTCCTTCCCAACACTGCCGACGTGACAGCACTTCAAGTTGAGTGAGCCTGAATACCACCTGGCACTGGCAAAGAACTATGAACATACACCAACTCAATGCACTTGTGCAGCCATCTCGCAATCATAAAAGAAGACACCTTCTTCCCTTTAGCCGCTCCTGTAAATGCCACAAATAAGGCATCTGACCTACGAAACTCTTCAGACCTCTTCAAATAAGTCTTCCGTGCCCTTCTGACATCTAAAGTGTGCCACAATTTCTCCTGTTCCACTGAAGGATTCGGGCAGAAAGAAAGAAGCACTATTTCCTGTGTCCTATGAAAAACTGAGTTCACCTTTGGAATGAAAGACGGATCCAGGCGCAAAGTCACTGACTCCCTATTAAAAATACATAGATCCTCTCACGCTGACAACACTCCCAACTCTGAAACCCGATGAGCGGACATCACTACAATCAAAAAGACCACCTTATAAGTAAGGAAACTCAATTCCACTGAATGTACTTCTCCTGTGTCAGAAGCAGCAGTTCTAGTGCTAGCAGAAAAACTGGAGAAAAGTTTTGTGGGGTTTTTTCTGGTGCACCTGAAGCACCACTGGTCCGGCAAAGTAAAGAAGTGGGAAAGTGAATTCTGGTTTGGCTGAGCAGCTAAGGTGGTAGTAATTCTAATATTCTTACAAAAAAGAAAGGGGAATTCTGTTCCCCCTTGGCCCTCCTTCAAGGAAACAAACATTTCCATCCCATCTCCATTTTATATTTAGCCATGTGGGAAGTGTATGTGTGTGTAACTACCCATTTGAGTGTGTGGGGGAGAGATAAATAGGTTTTCATGCACAAAAGAAATATTTATATATCCATTCATTCTGAATGAATGATTATTATTATATGTAATTGCATCCCGCCTTTTGCCCAATACTGGGCCTCAAGGCAGCCTTGCAGAATTTAAAACATATACATTTTAAAACATAGGGAAAGAGATGTACAAAAATTTAAAATAAAATAACTTTATTACACTATTAAAACATTAAACATTTAAAATACATTACAATTTTCCAAGTCCTTAAAAACATAGATGTAGGCTCAGATTATTCACTAAAGGGCTGATGGAAGAGAGAGGTTTTTGCCTGCTTCTGAAAGCACGTTAAGGAGGGAGCCAGTCTAACTTCCCTTGGAAAAGAGCCCCAGATCACTGGAGCAGCCACCGAGAACGTCCTTTCCCATGTTTCCACCAGGTGTGCCTGTGAAGACAGTGAGACTGAAAGAAGGGCTTCCCCAAAAGATCTCAAAGCATGGGCAGGCTCATAAGGGAGAATACGGTCTTTTAAATAACTTGGACCCAAGTCATATAAGGCTTTATAGGTGATAATCAGCACTTTGAATTGTGCCCGAAAACTAGGGTTGCCATAATTCTCTGCCACAAAACCAGGACAAAAGTATATGGGACTGGATTGGGCAGATTATCAACAAAAAACAAGACAACCCCACTCCCCACATTTTGACATTTAACATTGTTTTATTGCATATTTCAGTATTTTAAGGTGTCTTATATCAGTTGTACTTTTCTGAACTCTGCAACTGGTCAAGGTACTTTGATTTTTTTCACTACTACACATCAATTTGTAAAATTCCGTGGGATGGGGAAAGTAGTGGGGTGGGAAAGAAAGGGTTTAAAACCTGGCTTTCTGTTGGAAGGAAAAGAAAGAAGTAAAGCAGTGGGGTGAGAAAGAAAGGATTTAAAACCTGGCTTTGTGTTGGAACAAGATGAAATCCAGAAGTAAAGAAGTGGTGTGTGAAAAAAGGGTTTAAAAACTTTGCTGAGATGTTGTGTTGGAAGGGGAGGTTATCCAGAGGAAAAGCAGTGAGAAGAGAAAGTGAACAGTATACTCAGATATGCTGCTGTTGCTGACAGTTATGGGGAGGGTTCCTGACAGAGGGAAATTATTCTCCCTGCTTGTTGATTTTTATCTTAGGGTTCAACTTGGATGGTATAGTGTATGGGCCTTTGGATTGTGGTGTGGTGTATAACCTATCATAATATTATAATTAAAATGTAATACTTTTGTTGAGTGCTTGTTATTTTAATATAGCTTTGAACACTGTAGTATCTATTGATGAAGGATGGTTTCTAGATACACACACACACACACACACACACACAAATGTAAACAAATAAACATAGCCCCCTTGCCCAGGTTTAGCCCATGCCCTGCTGGGAAATTGAGAAGTCTACACCCCTGCTTTATTGTTGTTGTTTGCCATCAAGTCACTTCCCACTAATGGTGACCTTAAATTGACCCTATCACAAGGTTTTCTTGGCAAGATTTGTTCATGGGAGGTTGCTTTTGCCTCTCTCTGAGGCTGAGAAAATGTGACTTGTCCGAAGTCACACAGTGGGTTTCCATGGCTGAGCAGGGATTTGAATCCTAGTCTATAGCTTGAAACAATGAAACAGAGCATTTTCCCATAAGGAAATGTCCTTTCTAAAAGGAACCAAAATCTATGTTTCTTGTCACTGTAGAACAATGTGTGTCAGTAGTGTGTACTTCTTACACACCAAAAAACGTACAGGTCAAGTGTGTATTAAGTGCTGAATCTGCAGGCAGCCAGGATTTCGGGAAGGTTCCAAGTTTTCCTAAGTGCCAGCGTATGCTTCATGAACATATCATTTGAATACACTACAATCCATGGCTGCTTTTACATAGCTTTGCACAACCAGGAGAGGTATCTGCACAGTATACCCTAATCATGGCTACATAAAACTGTAATTTGTAATTATGGAGCCTCTAAAGACCATACAATCTCTGGTTGCAAATGCTTCCCTTGGCCAGGACAGACCCCAGAATAACTTCTCACTTTGGTGAGATGGGTTAATATGGGAGTTGTTCTCTAGTTAACACCCAGGCCCAAGCCCAGCAAGCTTCATCAGTAAACCCACCTGACACATGGACAGATGAATCTCTGAACGAGTTGAAGAAGAATGATGCTTCTAGGCACTAACAAATAAATCCAAACACAATGTATGTCTAAGGTACTGTATAAAATCAAAGAAGTAATGTTTTCATCCAGAGAGAAAAAAGATGTAACTCAACCATAATGAAGCTGCCTAAATACCCTAAAGGCACTAAATCCCACCAAATCTTAGAAGCTAAGCAGGGTCAGCTCTTGGATGGGAGACCGCCAATGAATACCAGGGAAAGACCGCCAATGAATACCAGGTGCTGTAGGCTATATTTCAGAGGAAGCAACTGGCAAAACCATCTCTAAGTATTCCTTGACAAAAAAAGCCATATGAAATCCATGGGTTGCTGTAATTTGACAGGCAACTTGGATGCACGTACACGCACACACACGTACAACCATAATGAGTGAGCACTGCTTTGCCTACAAAGGTGTCAGATTAGGTCCCAGAATCACCATGAAGAGTTGGGAAATATCTCTATTTAAAATCCTGGAAAACCGGTACAAAACCGGTAGCATAGACAGTATTGGACTACTAGAAAATACTGAAATATTATTTGTGGCAGGATGTTGCTTCTACACAGCCATATGGTGAAGACTATATGCATAAAGTTTCTGATCCTTTTATAGGATGATGCTTCACACACTCACCTCCTGCAAATCTACCTAATGAAGCACCCAATTATAGTTGTCCCTTTAATTGTGCTGCAACCAGAAGTTTACTTACTTTTGGACTACCCTGATTCTTACAGACTCACAGTTTGTCTAATTTATACATCAGTTTATGTTACAAGACATCAAACTGGTTAACACAAACCTGACTGGATGTTAGAAAAGGACTGGTTTTTGATTCACAGAGGATATTATGGTGAAACTATGGAATTTCTATAATTATCATTAGGGTTCAGAAACTTTTTCTTGGCAGTGTAACTAATTAACTTCTTTGTCTCCTCTTAGCACATTTTACTTGATAAAGCTAAAGTGGGAGCTAAATAAAGCACTTTTTACAATAAGGAAAAAACAGAACACAGAGTAAATTGTAGGAAGTTATAACTCTGTTCATTACAGCTGACCAACACTTAAGTTTGGTTAACCACATTTTACTCAAATTGTACAGACTGCAAGTTAAAGCAAAATGTTATTGTAGTGCAACTACCGTAATTTAGCTGATCTGATAACACTGGGCTTTATAGACATACACTTTTTCAATGATAATCTATTTATTTTTAAAATCTTTACCTTACGATTTTAAGAAGCAAATACTTCAGTCATGTTTGCAAGGTTTTTAGAAGGCTTCATCATTTACAGCAGGGATGAGAATTGTGCAGCCCTCTAGAAATTGCTGGACTGTAACTCCCATCAACTCTAGCCAGCAAAACCAAAGATGAGGAATACTGGCAGTGGGAGTCCAACATCTGGAACGCCCATAACTGATTTACAACCTGAAACTTATCTACTACAACCATTTCTTCCTTAAGTTTGCAGCACTACAAGGCAAAAAAAACATATTGCCATCTGCATATTGGGGAAGACTGTACTATTCTCACAGATGCAATGTTTGAACATATATGCTTAGCACCTGTCCAAAGGATCTCCCCATGTTATTACCTCCACAGGCAATAAGATCTTGTATAACCCTTAATGACAGCCAGCATGGTGTAGTGATCTGAGTATTGGACTAGGTCTTCAGGTGACCAGAATTCAAACCCCCCATTAGCCATTGGAACAACTGGAATACTTTGGACAAGTTACATTCTCTCAGCCTAAGAGCAAGGCAGCAGCAAACCTCCTTTGAAAAATGTTTGCCAAGAAAACACTATGACAGGATTGCCATAAGTCAGAGTTAGCTTGAAAACACACTACCACTACCACCACCACAACATCATGACCCTTCAACTCTTGCCCTCTCCATCTTGACCTGCCCTAACTCCCCTCTCTAACCACATACAACATTTAATATTGAAACTGAGAGGAAGTTTGTAAGACTAACTTTCTAGTCCTATCAAATGGATGGGGATGATGTTTATGTCAAAAAATAGGATTTTATACTTCTTTTACGAAGAGAAGAAAATTGGAATGTGGCTGCAAAATTTCACAGGTAACTTGGGTGACAGTAGGAACAGAAAAACTTCCTTCTTGTTTGTGGGGAGCAAAAAAACTGAAATCAACCAAAACAAGATACTGCACATGCCTGATTTCTAGATAAAAGATAAGGTAAATTGGCAAGAAATAAAAGCAGTGAATTTGAAAACGTGTAGTGGTTTTGCTGACTGTTACTAGCTAATATAATTACCAAATAAATGAAATTACAAAATACAGTGGACCCTCCGTATCCTTTACCATAGAAAGGATGCTATGATCATCCACCACTGTTGTCTTCCATGAATGTCCTGGCCTTGTTGTGTTGTAGAGCTCACCAGTGCATTCTTTTTATTTTTCTCAGAATGTACCAAAGTGTTGATTTGGCCACTCCTAATGTTCCTGCTCTTTCTCTCTGACAGATTTTTATTTTATTGCTTTGCAGCCTAAGGATGGCCTGCTTCACTTGCATTGAGAGCTCCTTTGACTGCATGTTGTGGGTTCACAGCAACAGCTTCCAAATGCAAATACCACACCTGGAATCAAGGAATAGCCCATACCTCTCTATGTTGGATGGCTATCTGTTGTGAATGCTTTATGTATTCCTGTAGGGCAGGAGGTTGGACTGGATGCCCCTCATGGTCTCCTCCATGATTCTATGAATTATTGGAATTAGAAACTTCATCTGTTTACCTATTTGGAACTTGACATATTTGTTTTCAAACAGACCTTTTTTTACCTTTACTTGGCCACAATCCTACATGTGAATAAGGCAACTGATTTCAACATTGTATTGGACTGTTACTATTATGTTTGTTTGTTTTGACCACTGAATTTTAATTCCTTATAAAATATTTAAGTTTAGAAATAAACACCATTACATTAGTTTCCAACATCCTTTCAGTCATTCCTCCCCCCGCATTTTTTTCAAATCTTCTTGCAGTTGTTGTAATCAGCTTGTATCTTGTTCATGTACTATGAGTATGAATTTGCAATTATTCAGAATTATCCACTTGATATCTGCCAAATACACAGCCACCACTTCACACATGATGAAGAATCACATTTAGGATCAAACTATGCAGCACAGCAGTTCCTGTTTCCAACAGCCACAAATTAGTGTGAGTATCCACAAGGGAAAGACTAGTTCCTATTGAATATCAAACAAATATGATTCATGACACACAGTACAGTTGCCTGAATGTGACACTAGCCTACAACAAACTCATTCAGACATACCATACAGCTACAATCTGGAATTATCACTCAACTAATTGAAATGATGACACAGATACATGGCAACAAATGAGACCGCCAAGGGAGATCTACAACCATAACCATTTCATATAATATTAATTAAAAGTTGCCAGCATAACTATGAAGAGGCAATTGCTAAGTAAGTTAGAATTTTTCAGACTGAAAATGCCTACTGCAATATTTCCTGTTTACATATAGATACAAATCCAGCCATATGCTGTCAGGCAATATCCAAATGACTCTTGCAAGAGTTTTGCCTGAACAACAGACCAGCCCAGCCTCACACAATGAGTCAGAGAAAAACAAACTATTTAACAATTGCCAGCTGAGAGTACTGCTTTTCTGCTTCCCTTACATGCAACTCTCATAAATAGGTTATGAAGCAGCTGAATAGGTACTACCTCTGGTTCTCAAGAATGAAAGAAAAAGACAATGAAAATACTGTACATAAATTATAGAAGCAGACCATAACTATGGAACTGGTAGTCACTCAGACTTCAATGGTACCATCAACCTAAAGACTTGAGGGAGGAGGAAATACTACAGAATTATTGTCAGAATGCCTTTGTTTTGAATAAACTTCAGAAATACTATTACTACTACCGTGCACACACACAAAAAGAAATTATTCTTATTTTATCTCCCACTTCCATGTATATTCAGCACTGCGTGTGTATCTGCTAATATAAAAGGTTTGAGAAAAATGAAAAGAAAACAAATTGGAAATAAGCATTACAGTATAGTATTAGAGCTTTATGTCACTCCTAAAAGCAAACTCAGCTGCTGAACATTTATAGTACTGAATTTTTTTTCTTTTCATAGAAAAAAAGTTGCCACTTACTCCCCCAAACAGACTTAGAAATGACATTTCATCAGTAAGCAGGAATATTTTGGAGAATATTTTCAAAGGGTAAAACTGGGCATTGAGAGAATGCTGCAATATGGACTGTGTTGAAAACAGCATCATTAAGAAACAAGAGAGAAGCACCAGTCTGCTTCAGCAACTGCAATGTTTGCAGAAGTACAAAAAATTCTTATTGGAAAAACTTTCTAAAGGTGGGAATGAGGAGGAAGTACACACCAAAACACCCCTGTGATGCTCAGTGGCCATGGAGTGCTGGAAAATAAAATTAAGGAAAATAAAGGGAAACAAGGAGGAAAATGACTGGAACTTAGTATCCTTGATTGTCAGTCTGGCACACAGAGGTGAAAAGGTAAACATAGCTTAAGACATTACCAGCTAGAAACGCCCATCAGCATTCAGGGGAACTTCCTATTCAGTGTGGAGAATATATTTGGCAAGCTGTTCTGTGTTTTGCATCTACAGTGTATAATACCTGCCACGTGGAAATTATCTCTGCAAGCCCCAACACGGCTCATCTAATGAACATTTTATTTTTATTTCATAATCCATGTATGTTAAAGATGGGAGCATTGAAATGTTTAAATTAACATGCCAGAAATAACCTCTGTGAGGATTAAGTGCTATTTTGCCTATAAGTTCAATGAAGGCTGGAGTGCTGCTCTATAGAAATCACAACATATGTTCAGGAGGCACTGGTCATTATTTGCATCATCTTTTTCTTTGTGGCTGGAAATGACAAAAAGCTAACATGAAACTAGGGTTGCTCAGGGTCTGTTTTCAATGCATTGGCCCTTGATGAGGCCACATATGTGAGAATATGGTTCTGAAGTTACACAGCTATGAAAGGAAGACAATACAGTATATTGAATTTTCTGTTAAATCTTTTCCATCTTTATTACAGAAAAGAGATACTGGTAAGTCCTTAGTTTACTTTTAAAGCAGGAGGACATCACACTTAGTATTGAATATGCTTATTGTCTATAAAAATTGTTTCTATGACATATCGGAATTTATTGGGCAAAAACTAAAAGGAAACTGACTGATCCTAAGTATGATTGCTCTCATAGACAAATTCTGGAAAATCAGGTTATAAGCAAGCTAACCCCCAGACTTGCTGATTAAGCAAAACAATGCTTGGGATGTGCCACACCATGTTCTGGGCCACAACAATGTTGCAATCCATTATATTCTCACAGTACTGAAAGCTGATAAATTGGCACAAAAGCACAAAATACTATCTTACAAAGTGTTAACAGCTTACAGATCTCAAATGGAAAATGAAAAGGTGAAGTAAAACAATATTCAATACCAAAAATATTTCAAGAGCACTACATTTTTATCAGAATAAAAAATTGCATTAAAACATTAGCCATTTCAAAAAAGAGCACAAACTCAGACAATGGAGGAAACAGGACAAATAAATAAGGAGCCTTGGTAGCAGTGGTTAAATGCCAGTACTGCAAGCCACAAGCTTATGAGTTCGATCCCAGAGGGCTCCAAGGTTGACTCAGCCTTTCATCCTTCCATAGGTCACTAAAATGAGAACCCAGCGTGTTGGGGGCAATTAGCTAATAAATTGTAAAAACACCTTAGGGAGTGCTTCGGCACTGATAAGCGGTATATAAATATCAATGCTACTGCTATTGCTAAGTATATTCTCCATACAGTTTCTGGCACATCATGGTGACTGTTTGAAGGACTGTTGTATACAATTCACTATCCCATTTGTGCTACACATAAATTACTATGATCTAGGTCTTATTATGTAAGCTGACCCATTATCACTATTTTATTTTTTTTTGCCAGAATACCACTTCAGTTTCTTGATGCTCATTCATTTCATGATAACATATCCTCACAGATTCAAGGAATCTACTCTTGTTCCCATATCTGATGCAAATTCTAAGTATCACCATCACACTGATGCTACCATACTCCAAACTAATGGATTACAGTAGGACCCCCGTATTCTCTGATTCATTATCCATGGATTCAATTATCCACGAGACACAAAACAGCGCACTTACCATAGAGTCTTCCTAGAAAATGTGTCCTCTCTAGCCATTTCCTAGGTCCTCCAAGGCAACTCTATGGTATTTTAAACTGGGAGTCCCATTATGTTCAATGGTGTCCGCTATTATCCACGATGCCCTGCAGAACCAAATCCCCAGCAGATACGGGGGCCCTACTATAGTTCAAGTTCTGTGAACATCCCCAAACTAGGTGTTCAGTAGCACAACAGCTATTACTATATCATCAAGTAGAAACAGGCCTAATGTAAAATAAATGTAAACATGCACATCTACATACAAAATGGAACATTGGTACTTACCCTGAGGGCAATAACCAACAGATGAGTAGTACTAACATCCAGGGAGAAGAGCAAGCCAGCCTTTCACAGAGATGACATACCAAGCTCTAGCCCTAACAAGAGAAATTATCAACAAGACCACCAAAAAACAACAACAAGGGAGGGAAGGGCTCACTCCCCATGGCTGCTGAAAAGGAACCTTCATGGTAAGTACCAATGTTCCATTTTCCAGCAGTGTGGGGAGGTAGTTCTTTAGACTGGGACCTACCAAAGTGGTCCCTCCTAGAGTGGGGAACTCCTGAACAAAGTCCACTATATCACTTGCTGCAGGACCTGGCGACCAAGGCAGCATCTGCTGCAGCAAATTCATCAATACGGTAATGTCTAATGAAAGATGAGGGGGAAGACCACATAGCAGCCTTACAGGTCTCACCCAAAGATACTGACGTAGAAAGTGCAGTGCACGTAGCCGCACTCTGAGTAGAATGAGCCTGAATCCCTTCAGGGACAGTCAAAGAACTATGCACATACGCCACTACAATACAGAAGCACAACCATGTGCAATGGAAGAGTGAGAAACCGTTTTTCCCCTTAGATGACTCAGTAAAGAAACAAAAAGAGAATCAGATTTCCTGAACTCCTTAGTCCTATCCAACTAAAACTTCAGTGCCCTCCACACGTCCAACTGATGCCAATTTATTTTTATTTAATTTTTTTAACATCTAAGGGATTAGGACAAAAAGAAGGTAGGACCAGTTCCGGGGCCCTATGAAAAATCAACTTAACTGGTTTTTGGAATGTGCAGTGGTAACGGCCACCAAAGTGACTAGTTTATAAGTCAGAAATGTCAGATTTACAGATCATAACAGCTCAAAAGGAGCCTTGACAAAAGCTCACAAACTACATTTAAAGTCCGAGAAAGAAGGTGATGAACAGTAGATGGCTTCAAAAAACTACGAAGATGAGGATGACATGCAGAGACTTATTTTGAGTCTTCCTTATAGAATAGACCACAAGGATACCTTTTTGAATAGATCCCAAGGCAGACACGTGTCTCTTTAGAGTGTTGGCACCAAGACCCTTATTAAGCCCTGATTGTAAGAAGCCTTAAACTGTACCACTCGAAGCCCCTTGAGGACGGAGTATCTTGGATTGACACCAACAACAAGATGCCTTCCAAGTTGTCTCCTACAAACAAATGGTAGAAGATCACCTGGTCACTAAAATGGTTTTAATCACATTCTCATCATAACCAGCTACAGTCTCTCTCTTTTTCTCAACCTCCAAGCATGGAGTTGTAACCAGCCTGGATCAGAATGATAAAGCCCGGTTTGGAGAAAAAAGCTCTAGCCACAGAGGAGAGGTCATCTGTCCTGAATCTGAAGGTCTATCCGATTGGGAAAACAGGGTTGCTGTGGCCACCTGGGAACAAAGAGAATCACCTGTGCCCTCTCCATCCTGATTTCCCTGAGTACTCTCAATAACAGAGTTATTGGAGGAAAGGCATAGCACAAAACTCGAGGCCACGTAATCATGAGTTCATCGAAACCTAACACCTCCTCTGTCCAGTATCTGGATACAAAGTGGGGAAGCTTGCAATTGTTGTGCGAGGCAAACAAAATCCACCCACAGGATTCCAAATCTGTGCACAATCATCTGAAACACTAATGAATGTAGGCCCCACTCCAAAGTTGAGCAGGGCTAAGCGAGCTGACTGAAGTTCAAGAAAATTGATACTGTGGTCCCTTTCCGCCTAAGACCACAATCCCTGAACCATCTGAGATTCATAATGTGCCCCCCAACCCCTCAATGAGGCATTGGTGGTCACCACTATCCTCCTGGTATCTCAAATCGGCATTCCTTCCAAGGGAACATCCAACAGCCACCACCTCAGAGATTCCTTTACTCAGGGTGAAAGATGGGCCTATAACTGACATTTCTGAGCAACTTGATCTTGAAAGGGTAGGAAAGCCCACTGCAGTTCTCTCAGATGGAATCTGGACCAGGGGACTGAGTCTAGGCAAGCTATCATACTGCCCAATAACTTTGCTAGAGACATGAGGAGGAACTCCTCTCGGCTCAACACATTCCTGACCAAGTCTTGTCACTTCGTTCTCCAAACGTCAGGGAGAAAGATGTGATACCTGACCCTATCTATGATGGTTCCTAGGTGTTGCAACCACTGAACTGGCTCCAAGTTACTCTCGTCCCTGTTGAGCACAAACCCATGGGATGCCAGACACTGGATGATAGCCCGAACAGCCAACATTGCCTTTTGGAGTGATGATGCCTGTATTAACAGATCGTCTCTAGGCAGGATGGATCTGGTTATGCAGATAGGCTTCCTGTAAATCTAAAGTGGTTAAAAAATCCCTTTCCTGTATACACTCGAGAATCATCCGAAGAGTCTACATGCAGAACTTGTGCTTGGTGACCCAATGATTGACCCTGCAAAGGTGGAGAATGGCTCTCCAATCCTTGTTTTCTCTTTGGAACTAAAAACAGAAGGGAATAGGACCCCAAAAATATCACTAAGGTCAGCACTGGCTCTATTGCCTGAATTTATATCAGGTGGTCTATAGTCTGATGCATAAGGATCCATTTCTCTATGCAGGTTGTCAGACAAGAACGAATGAAAATGGGGGGGGGTGGAAATGATAGGAAGTCTATTGTATACCCCTGACTGACCATCCCAATCAACCAAGGTATCTGTAGTCTCCCAGATATAAGCAAATTGGGTCAGCTGACCTCCCAAAGGAAGAAGCCTGCAGTCAAAGAGACGGCCCTGATTTGATCCCTTTGTTTGCTGGTTTGGAAAGTACCAGCTTGGGAGAAGGTAGAAAAAGAACTTAGTACGCTGTTTGGAGAATTCCAGTTTTGCCTCTAGGATCTAAAATCCTTCTGATTAAACTGGCTCCTAGTCCCCTGAAAAGAGTGGCCTGCAGGTCAAAAAGATTTGCAAATTTCCTTCTTAGAAAGGGATGGAAAATGCTTCCTTTTGTCATTTAATCTCAATCAAAATCTCATCTAACCTCATCTAACGTGTCACCAAAAAGTTTGGATCCTATGATAGCCTTGCTATCTGCATTCCAATTTTTAAGCTATAATTGGCAATGTGTAGCAACATTTGCTGCCAAGGATCTGGAAGAGAATTTTAGAGCATCCCAGCTAGCATCTGCCATGAAGGCAGATGCTTTAGAGAGTTTATAAACACCCTGCTTGAATTTGGTCTCCCTCCTGTGTTCTGGAAGAGTTTATTCCTGACGTTTTGCCTGCATCTGTGGCTGGCATCATCAGACAATGTGTGTGGAGGGGTATATACTCCAGTGAGTCCCAGTTGGAGAGGATATGTACATTTGTGTATTTGAATGGCTAGTTCCTGAATGGCTATCTCCTTGAATGGCTATCTCCTGAGGGAAGATATGCAAGGAGGATTAGTGTCTGTTTGGCTAATGGTCCATTGTCTGCTGCAAATCCCCCTGTCCCTAGGTGAAGTTCATTTGCATGTGTTGAGTTTTGATTTTAGTGTTTTTCAGGACTGATAGCCAAACTTTGTTTACTTTTAAGGTTTCTTCTTTCCTGTTGAAGTTGTTCAGTTGTTTGTGGATTTCAATAGCTTCTCTGTGCATTCTGACATGATAGTTGTTAGCCTGGTCCAGAATTCCAGTGTTTTTAAATAACATTTTGTGTCCAGTTGGTTATGTTCTGCTATGGCTGATTTTTCTGGCTGGCCCAGTCTGCAGTGTCTCTCATGCTCCTTGATTCGTGTTTGCACACTATGTTTAGTAGTTCCTACGTAAACTTGTCCACAGCTGCATGGTATGCGATAAACTCCTGCAGCTGTGAGAGGGTCTCTTTTGTCCTTTGCTGAGCGTAGCATTTCTTGGATTTCTTGGTTGGTCTGTAGATCATTTTGATGTTGCGTTTCCTCATCAGTTTCCCTATTCTGTCTGTGACTCCTTTGATGTATGGTAAAAATACCTTCCCTTTGGGTGGCTGTTTTTCTTCATTCCTGAAGAAATAAATTATTTTATTTTATTTATGACTGGTGTAAAATGCTGAAATAATTTTTATTTATTTTATTTATCTAAAATATTTATATATCACTTCTCAGCTGACCAGGGCTCCAAGGCAATACACAATGGACTAAAACATCCAAAACAGTATATAGTCTTACAAAGCCATATCCTGTGCATCTTTACTCAGAGGTGTCATTATATTCAGTGGCATTTACTCCTAAGAAAGTGTACTTAGGAGTGCAGCCTTCATGTAATTTCATTTGTGGTTTTGTGTGGTTTCAAGTTGCTTGTTGACTTGTAGTCTACTTGTTGACTTGTAGACATGAATTCTATAGGGTTTTCTTAAGCAACAAATACTCAGAGGTCGTTTTGCCAGTTCCTTCCCTGAAATATAGCATACAGCACCTGGTATTCATTGGCATTCTCCTATCCTAGTACTATGCTTCCAAGATCAGATGGGATTTGGTACCTTTATAGTATTTGGGGAATATGTGTACTTTTGTTTTTTAAATTTCTTCTGAGAGAGAGAGAGAGAGAGAGAGAGAGAGAGAGAGAGAGAGAGAGATTTAAGATGTGTTTCTTAAGGCTTGCCAACTGAAAAAAAAATGCAGTTAATTTCAAAACTCCCAATATGACTGTGTTATACCCTTTCATTTACTAATCCATTTTGATAATTTTCCTCCATTTCAGAGACCTTTTAAATTGTGCAAAAGTTTAATTAACCCTTCAATGACAGGAGCGATTACATGCACCCTGGCATCATTGAAAAGAACCCTAAAATCTTTGTACCAATCTACGGGCTTATCTGCATGGCCTCAATATCCCACCTTGCCCCTGTTCCAGAGCCCTGCAGTCCGCACGACACAGGGCTTTTGCTCCAATCTGCCCATGGGCAGTCCTTACCACCCCCGGGACAGATATAGGGCTGGAATGGGGGCAAAACAGGGTATGGCCTGATAAACCGTGATAAGAAAATACCCTGCTTAATCTGGTACTGCTGGGACAGAATGGATCAGGCTCCACGTGTGTGGGAGCCCATCCCAGCACGCCATTGCTCACTGCCACCACCAGCTCCCTGGATCTCCTGGAAGCCAGGTATGGGTCCCTCAGCATTTGAGCAAGACTGGTCACATGCAGGGGGCCTTCAATCACATGTTGCAGCCCCCCTTCCTGGCTTCAAGACAGCAGCAAAAATGGCAGTGGCTGCAGCAACAGGCTGGTGTTCCTGTTCTGACATCGGCCTGTTTTCTCCAGATAATGGGGGCAGACCAGGCCAGAACAAGAGCTAGTGTATCCTGGGTGGTGTGGATAAGCCCTACAACACCATGTTCCAGATAGTCATTAACAATGAAGATTAACTGCCATATGGTGTTAAACTCTGTGGTTTATTTACGACTCCTCGAACGCTCCTCGATTGTTTTAACAGAGGGGCGGGGTATAAATAAATTTTATTATTATTATTATTTCATCAGCACTGTATATGCACAATCCTAAATATACATTGGACTGAGTATGTGACGAATGTTGCTGTCCTTGAGCAAGGAGGGATCACCAGCACTGAGGCCATGATATTGAGAACACAGCTGCTCTGGGCAGGACACATTTCTAGGATGGAGGACCATCGCCTCCCAAAAATAGTACTCTACAGTGAACTCACCACGGGTCAGCGTAAGAGGGGCGCTCCAAAGCAATACAAGGACTCCCTGAAACAACATCTCAGGCTCGGCCAAATTGATCACCAACAATGGTCCGCCCTGGCCTCACATCAGGAGGCATGGAGACGCACTATCCACAATGCTGCAGCCTTATTTCAGAACTTACGCTGAACAAGTCTTGAAGAGAAACTACAACGCAGAAAGAATCACAACCTGGAGACACCACCCAAGGAGACCTTCTGCTGTGCTCTCTGCAACGGGACTTGTTTATCTCGAATTGGCCTTTTTAGTCATCAGCGTGCTTGCAGAAAGCGCGGGATGAGTGCTTCCTGAATCTTCATTTGCAAAGAAAAGCCAAAGAAATGGTGTTCAGCATCTGAGAGGTTTGCTGGAGATGTCTAGAGAACCAGCCTCAGCAAAGACACACCAAGAGAAAAGGAAGTTGTCATTTTTACAAAAGAATCACAGTAACTGTTGCTGCATCTGCACTGCAGAAATAATCCAGTTTGACACCATTTTAACTGCCATGGCTCAATGCTATGGAATCCTGGGATTTGTACTTTGTTGTGGCACCAGAACTCTCATGACAGTGAAGGCTAAATATCTCACAAAACTACAGATCCCAGAATTGTATCAAGTGAACTATATTGACCATGTACTGATTATGCCCATGTACCATACATAGTTTCAAGGTCTATGAGTAAGTCCTAACAGTTACGCTGCTCTACTTCAACTCTTCCATGTATATTTTAAGTTTTTTAAAAAGGGGTCTTTTAGATCCCTATATAGCATTTAGAATCATAGAACCACAGAGTTGGAAGAGACCAAAAGGACCATCCAGTCCAATCGCTGCCATTCAGGAATACACAATCAAAGCACTCCTGACAGATGGCCATGGAGCCTCTTTTTAAAAACCTCCAAAGGAGGAGACTCCACCACACCGAGGAAGCATATTCCACTGCTGCACTGCTCTTACCGCCAGGAAGTTCTTCCTAATATTTAGGTGAAATCTCTTTTACTGTAGTTTGAATCAACTGTTATATACCCTAGTCTCTGGAGCAGCAGAAAACAAGCTTATCTAGTTTTTTTGTACTTTACCAAATTATGTGCAACTAATGGGAAAAGGAAAGTCTCAAAAACAAGTTTCTCTTGTTGTTGCAAGTAGTGTCATGTTTAATAATGTCTACCAAGTATTTTATTTACATGGCTTTCCTGGTTTCCTTTTTGCCTTGGAAATGATTGATACAGAGTGAGAAAAACCTGCATTAAAAAATGTAATGTATCATTAACTCGCTGGGTATTGCTGCCCTTTCTGAGTATTGTGATGTTTGCAGAATACTTCTTGAAACATTCTGTTTTGAGGAGACAGCACGGAGGATTTGTGTGTGCCTCCATAATGACTAGTATATTGTTGCAAGAAGGCAGAGATGCATAATATTGACATCAACATTAATGCCCAAGAAGGAGCAGCACTATGATACCCACATTTGCTTCCCTTTGGCCAGTTTCACATCCCACACACAGACAGACTGAACAAACAAGTTTCTTAGTTTCCTTCTCTCCTAAAAGCAGATGCAGAATGATTACCCAAATGGCCAATGTGATCTGCTGTGTCAGAACTAGCATTTAAATGAAATGTTAGAAAGGCTTGGGCTCAGAATATTATGTGACAACTAATGTAGTTACAGTATTACTTTCCAAGCAAATTGAACTTCTTGCCACTTTGTGAATAGCCAAAATAGGCAAATAAAAATCAGTATACAGTACATTTCATCTTAATCTTAAAACACTCCATCACATCAAATGTCATTGGCATCATTTGAACATTTGTGAAACAAGATTAATATGAACCACTCTGGTACAATAGGACTAACTATGAAAAACAGACTATGTGTGGTACCATAGATAAGGCTAATAATACTTAGACATCACTTCATCATTCTATTGTTTGCTATGCAAATTAACCCCACACAGATCTAAAAGGTAGTACAGTACAGCATTCTACAGAATGCTAACACACTAAAGTACACTTAATTTCTTTGACCCAATTTAACTGTAACCTGTATTTATATAGCAGTCAACCCTGAGATAAACAGGGGTGGATGTTCACATGACTATGCCAAACCAAAGTAGAAAAACCAAAACAAGATTTTAGAGGAACTACTGATAGTATACAAGACAGAAAATAATATATACCTCATTGCTGCTCTTCCAATCTCGCAAGGCTTCCCATGAGGATGCCTATCAATCTGCACTTCCCAGTTATTTATGTAACAAGAAAACAAAAATCCTTCAAGAATGAACATGATAAAAAAAAATGACGAAAGATCTCAGTATGAGATCTCAGTTTTCAGACTCCCAAACCGTTGCAAAAAATGTACTAATTTCACATATACATTTATAAGAGTCTGAATTAGCAGTAATACTCCAGGAAATCTGGAAGCATATTAAATAGGTCAAGTATCAGTTTTATGATGCAGCATTGAAAAAAGGAAATTCAGTTTTACTATGATTTATTAGGGAAAAAAATAGAACTGACATCCTAATGCTTTAAATATACACCAGAGCTTTAAAACAACTAGTTAATTAACTCATTAAATTATTGATTTGTTTGATTCCCCACAACATGGCTTAACTTACAAGATTTCCTGTGCAAAGAGAAGGATACAGGGAGTTTTAGAGCAAAAAACCATGAAGGTCTCGCTGTATGGGGCAATTTTTAACAATCATGTATATCCATCTCTGGGCTACTGCGGTTCTTTCCCAAGCCTTTGCTGCAAAGATTTCAAATGGATTATGCAAAACACAGATAGACAATAAAATCAATGAGTCAGTTGGGTAGCCCTACAATACAAGATTAGCCCTAGAGCACAAGATTAACAGATTTAGACCAAAAAAGTATTATTTATTTATTTATTATATTTATACCCCGCTCTTCAACCACAAAGGCTATCATAGCGGCTTACAAATAGTCACTTTAAAAGTTCCTTGCCCTCAGGCTTACAATCTAAATAAGACATGACACATAAGGAAAAGGGAATGGTAGGGATTCAGTCCAGCAGATACTGCTGATTCTTCTCTCCCTCCAAGGGCAGGGCGGTGGCAGTTGGGCTGGAGGGAGCACCTTTCACCTGCTACTGGGCCCAGGCTTTGTTAGATATACAGTATATGATCTTTTAAACTTGAGAAACTACAGAGTAAACTTGGGATCCTATTAGCATGCCCTACTACCCCTTCCTGTGAGATTCCATAACTGGACATATCAGACACCTTTTGGGATCACATTGGCTTAGGCAGACTGGAGGTCAGTGAAAGGTCACAATGACCTGAGACATGTCTACAAATGTAATGTTATGAAAGCCCAAGTTAGGATCTAGTGAAAAGCCCCCATACGGCTTTATGTTAACAACCCAGTCGTTAAGTGAGTATGTGCTAATCCTTTCTTCCAGCCCTGGGGGTTTCCAGCAATAATTCAATCAAGTTACTATTTCGCATTCAACACCAAATGGAAATCTCTCCTCACACCCCCTCCTGTCCAACCTTACGATATTCTTACAATCTCATCAAGGTTCTATCTCTCCGCAATTAAAGCAATCAGTTGAATTTCCGTTTCCTTTGTCTATTCTGTAGGAGAGCCATCCAAACTTTATTATTAACTCATTCCTCCAAGGTATGGAATAGAGTATAAATATTAGAGCCCTAACAATAGCAAAGTGTGCCATAGTGGACGGACCCAGCCACTCTCTTTCTTGGGCACCCTGGATTGGAATTTCCTGCACCATCCTGAGACACCTGCCTGAGTATCTTTGCTTCTCTTCAAGACTGGTAATTATCACCCTATCTTCCCGGGCATCTCTCCCTCTACACAATCTTTTTGCCTTACTCTGCTATAGCCTTGCATGGTTCGCAAGAATGTGTGTTGTGTATGATAGTCCACTTTTTTATATTATTCCAATAAAATACCTTGTTTCACTTTAACTGGAGCCTCCTTCTACAGTTAATACTGGTATACATAGGTGAAAAGATCCCTGAAGCTACCTTCCTCTCCTAGACCTCATGTTTGAGCTAATCATAGAATCATAGAATTGCAGAGTTGGAAGAGACCATGAGGGCCATCCAGTCCAACCCCCTGCCACGCAGGAAATCTTGATCAAAGCATCCCCGACAGATGGCCATCCAGCCTCTGTTTAAAGACCTCCAAGGAAGGAGACCCCACCACGCTCCGAGGGAGTGTGTTCCAATGCCGAACAGCTCTTACTGTCAAAAAGTTCCTCCTAATGTTGAGGTGGAATCTCTGTTCCTGGAGCTTGCATCCATTGCTCCGTGTTCCAGTCTCTGGAGCAGCAGAAAACAAGCCTGCTCCATCCTCAGCGTGACATCCCTTCAAATACTTAAACAGGGCTATCATATCGCCTCTTAACCGTCTTTTTTCCAGGCTAAACATACCCAGCTCCCTAAGTCTCTCCTCATAAGGCATCGTTTCCAGACCTTTCACCATTTTAGTTGCCCTTCTCTGGACACGCTCCAATCTGTCAATATCCTTTTTTAATTGTGGTGCCCAGAACTGGACACAGTATTCTAAGTGAGGTCTGACCAAGGCAGAATAGAGCGGCACTATTACTTCCCTTGATCTAGACACTATACTTCTATTGATACAGCCCAAAATCGCATTGGCCTTTTTAGCTGCCGCATCACATTGTTGACTCATGTTCACCTTGTGGTCTACTAGGACTCCTAGATCCCTTTCGCACGTAGTCTCGTTCAGCCAGGTCTCTCCCATCCTATATCTATGCATTTCATTTTTCCGCCCTAAATGCAGTAATAATTCCCCTAACTAGATTTTGGCATCATGAATGGTACTCTAATGTACCCCCCACACACACCTTTAGGGTAACAATCCCTAGCTCCTGCATGTAAAACATGTGATCCACCACTGAGAATGGGGGAGACACAGAGGATTCAGGGATTCAGTTGCTCAGAAAAATGGTCTGCTATGCTCAGAAACACCCACAACATTAGTGATTAAGAACTGTACTGTAGATCTACTGTCTGTTCTTTGTAGCCAGCCACCTATTGTTACACCCGCATGTATCAGTGTTCTCTAGCTGAAATTTGCACAGTTCCTTAATAACCTGTAACCTTTATTAAACTTTAACAATCAAGACATTTAAAGGGTAAGTGAACAGTGTACACATTGTCAAAGATGAAGGAAGGAAGAAAGAAAGAAAAGAAGAATGACAAAACTGAACAAGTTGTAAGATGTGATCCTCTGCTTTAGGGCAGTTATTCCCATTTAGTAGTTTCCAGATGTCCTGGGATCTCAACATTCTCAGGCAAAAAAATTCAGGTTGAAAGAACTTGAAAAGGACAAAAGGAGTCCATTTGAAGTAGCCAGTGCCCTTAGACAGGAATGATGACAACTTCTATGTCATTCTCCCTATATCCCATATCTGTTCCAGAAACTAACATTTTAAATAAAGAATTAATTAGTGATATTCTAAACAATATCAATTATTAGCATTAGTGGCAACAAATTAATCACACAATTTCTAACATGTAGCATTGTCAAATTAATTTCAAACTTAACCTTCTAAGTGAAGTTGAAGGCTTTCACAGCTGGCATCTATAGGTTTTTTGTGGGGGTTTTTCTGGGCTGTGAAGCCGTGTTCTGGAAGAGTTTCTTTCTGACGTTTCGCCTGCATCTGTGGCTGGCATCTTTAGAGAATGGTTGGGTAGGAGTGTGTGTGGAGTTTATATACTCTGAACCCCTGGAACTCTTCCAGAACATGGCCTCACAGCCCGGAAAAAAACCACAGAAAACCTATTAACCTTCTAAGATCTAATCTACAATGCATTAACATATCGTATGCAGTTCTACTTTCCCCATTTTATGTAATAATGGGTTATATGATCTCAGTGATGCAAAAATTAGTTAATTTAACTAACAGCAGAATTTTGTCTTCAATTGCCATTTTGAAAACAAAAGCCAAATAAAGGCTAACTTAAGTTAGATTGGGTTAAAAAAGAGTTGTGAGAGAAAGAATGAGAAAAGCAGAAAAATAGACGCAGACATGAATACGGTTCCCACTTAGCAAATGGAGGTGGGTCCAGTGTAAAGGTTGAGAACTAGAATTAATGGCTCTAGTGTAATTGTAATTGTTTTGCTCAAAAACACATTCATAATCTGTCTTCCCACCCCATGGAAGAGGACAATGAACGAAGAAGCTTGTTTCCCAGCATCCACATGGATGTAGCATTGCATACATGTCTGCTAAATCCTGAGAGGAAGGTGTTTAAGCCTATCGTCATCTTCTTACCATTAAAAAAAAAAAAAAATTCTTCCACCTACTACCTTGACTAAACACCTACTGAATAAAGACATGATAAGTAAGAAGTCCTTTTTGCCTATAAGAGAAAAGCAGGGGACAAAAGGATCCTTTCAGAGGAATTATGTTAATTTTAAAAGTCCAGTGAAAATGAATCTTGAATACAAAGGGCCCTTAGTATCCACTGCAGTTTGGTTCCAGAACACACACACACACCCGTGGATACCAAAATCCTTGGATACTCAAGTCACATTATATACAATGGCAAAATAAAATGGTGTCCCTTATATAAAATGAAAGCATTCTATACAGAAGGAGAAGTGTGGCTCTAACAGCTGCCATGAGCTATTGTACAAGAACATTCCAGACTGTCTCCCCCTAAGGTCCTACACTTGCCACTTCTGAGATTCCAAGCAGACCCACCCACCCATCCAGTGACTCAGTCTGAAAACTCAGCAGCTGTTCACATCTTTCTCAATCATGACACTAATAATAGTTTTCAGGAAGCAGCATTCCAACGAGACCAACGATTAATAACCCTGTGACATGGAGGTCAATTATTAGGAAGACCAAATGAGTAATAAAGCAGTTTTTCTTTCCATATTAAAATAAAACAAAACCAATGTGCCTAGTTCTACAATTTTCCTTAAAGTGATGCTTTATAAAAGGTCTGAGACTTTCCTTTATGCTTTAAAATAGAAAGCAAATTGTTGAGAGGGAAAGAGAAAAATAAATAAGGAGCAAAGGGAGCAAATCTTAGGATCACAATAAAGTCATAAAACTTATGCAAGCAACTTTCTTTACAGAAAGTAAGAACAATGCAAACAGGTCTAGATGGAACCGTTTCTTCTCCTTTTTATTTAAAGCTTTATCTTTCTTCCATATTTTTTAAATAGGGATGGTGTTCCTAAAAATGACTGTGAGGCACTTCTCACCTACAAAAGAAAATGGGTAGGGGAAATACTTTCAGAGAAAGAGTGTTATCTGATTTCCAGTCAGTCTATTCTTGTTGTATTTATACAGATGCTTCACCACCCCTTCTTGTTTCCTCTGCTTGCAATTCTATGCACACTTGCTTGAGCGCGCATGTCTCAGTGAACAGAGTGGGAATGATTTCTGAGTAACTTGAAATAAACTTTCAGAGTAACTTCAGATGCTTCAAGAGGAAGGGGAGGACAAGAAGTTTTTGTGTCCTTTTTCTGCTTCACTAAAAATGTATCATGGTCCGAAAGATCATTGGAGTGCCTGTTTCTTTAGGCTGGCCTGTTTGTTGCCAACTAGCTTCCAACCCTCTTGCTGCTAGCCAACCGTTTCTTTCCTTCCATCTGCCATAGCTCCCTATTAAACTTGTATCTACTGCAGTTTGAAGTTATAATCTAGGCTAGTCAGTCCTGACTATATGGTGGGGTACAAATAAATACAGATTGAAATGAATGGGGGTTTTGCATCTTGGGGTAGCAAAAATGCTTGTTTGAAATGTTATGGAAAAGCAGAAAGAACACGAGAAAACTTGCTTCCATGACAAACATACAGTTGTGTAGAAATCAGGGTGGCTTAAATGAGAAGATTACAGGTTGACCCCAGTATCTGCGGGAGATATGGTCCAAGACCCACCCCACCACCCATCTTCCCGTGGATACCTGAAATCGTGGATAATAGGAAACCCTATTATTTTCAGTGAGATGACTGCCAGAAGTTGACCACAGAATCACATTGGAGCTAAAAATGCCTACCGAGAACATATTTTTTCAGACATGGATAAGTGAAATTCTGGATACTGAATCTCTGAATAAGAGGTCGACCTGCAATTTGTTTCATGTCTTAAATTTAAATAGTCAGCCTTATAAATAAGGCTACAAATTACTAGCCCACAAAACATAATAGCCTGCTCAAGGCCGGTCACTGTTTCCCAGCATAGTTGTCCCTCAGTATCCACGGATTTGGTATCCACAGATTTAGGTATTCACAGCTTGAAAATATTCTTTAAAAAATAATAATCCCAAAAGCAAAGCTTGATTTTGTCATTTTCTATAAGGGACACCATTTTGCTATGCCATTGCATTAATGGGACTTGAGTATTCACGGATTTGGGTATCCACTGGGGGTACTGGAACCAAACCCCAGCGAATATGAAGGTACAACTGTACAAGTCAATTAGAGAAGATGGCAATGCAGAGTCCCAAATCCCACAACTCTGTCCCATCTGCAACAACCTCCTTTCCAGTCACGGTCTACAACAGGCACAAAAGATGGGGCTTAGTTGCCAGTCTGAGCAGAAAACGACAAATTGCCCCACTTTTCATCCTGCTTACTCAACTGTATGCAATTACTTCTCATCATATACATTTATCAATCTTATACTTAAGAAGAATGCTGAACAGGACTGAATTAAATCTTCTGTTGTATTGTTCTTTTAAAACTATCCCATTTTAAATTGAAAACTGACGTGAGAGCAATATGTTTAAGTCTATACTTAACCTTTCAAAAATAAGATTTATGACTGACATATTAAAACCTGATTTAAAACATAAAACAAATAAAAGAAAATATCTGAGTTCTGAGATTTGGCATCTTGCATATGGCAAATATCACAGGTCAATTTGGTTGGTGAATGAGAGGGACAGACATCAGAACTACGTTGCAAAACAAGTGTCATGTTATAAGGTTGGGACTCAAAGAACTGAAGTATGGAGATGAAAAGATCACAGGGCAGAAGAGACTGCACAGAAAGACTACAGATCACCACCTGGTTAGCCTACGTTGCTCTGCTTCATTGTAGATAAGAACTGACGATGAAAAAAATCTATTTTTTAAAAAAATAAAAGGAACCCCTTTTAAATATATTTTGTTGCCAAAGACCTTCCAAGACTTAACTCAAGATTTAAAACCCTAACAACAACAATACCTGATGATGATGATGATGATGATGATAGCAACAACACCATCCATCAACCTTTCCCTCAGAGGCACTGGAGGGGAGGGAAGACTTTACTCCTGCTTCTTCCTGCAAATTTATGGCTGGAAAGGATTGAACAGGAATGCATGGACCAAGCCAGCCAGCCTGGGGTCCGCAGACAACAGGTTAAGAACCACTGTTTTAAAGCATAGGTAGAGAAACTTCAGCTCTACAGGTGCTGATGAACTACTCTGCCTATCATACATTACTGCTAAAGAGACAGGCTAGGGCTAATAGGAATGAGAAGGCATAGAATTGAACAGTATCTGGAGGATCATAGATTTCTCAAGCTGTTTTAAACAGAAGCTTGCTCCTAACAACTCACTCATATTTCCATCCTGATTAGATTGATCCTGATTCTTTGGGGAAAGTATATGACCCATCAAAAAATACACTGTTGTTATTTATTATATTTTTATTTAATTAGTCAGACAATTATTTATCCAAAAGTAGCTCACATCAAAAAACAAACAAACAGACAGAGACCTTCCTATCAGTCCTACAATAACACAGGGGAAAAGAAGAGAGGTCAGTTCATCAAATAAGGTAATGTGCTGTCAACAGGAATTTTTAAAGATTCAATAAGTCTGCTCTTATAGTGTGTATTCACAATTTAAATAAAGTGGAGAATATGGAAGTATTAAAGTTCGCTGTAAAAATTAGTGCACCAACTGCACCCGTCTAGCTGCCTCTTGAAGGGGCAGAGAAGACACAGCAAGCAACCTTCTCTTCTATGCCAGGCAGTAGCTGCTCATTCCAGCCTCCCTCCAGCAAGTCACAGTGAACTTTTTGTATGTAAAGACATCTCCACTACTGTTATCTGAGAAGGACTCATTTGGATATTAGGTTTGAAAAACCTTTATCCTTCCTGGCGGGAGGCTCCAGTTCTGATGCCAGCTACAAAGGGAAGGCAGGAGCTGGCTGGGATTCTCCCCTACCTTAACCAAGTGGCTCCCCTGACGGCTAATGCCTTTCCTTTGCTGTTTGCAGTGGATTTTAGTGAGCAAACGGCTGGAAAGCCACATCAAAAAGAGAGAGGAGGAAAGATTCCCCCCCCTCTGCCCACCAGTGAAGTGCTGCCCACAAGAAATTCCTTGAAATTAAATTTTGCCTTTGGGCTGAAAGAGGTTCCCTTGCAGGGAGCCTTCTTATGGTAGTGAGTACTCTAGTTTTAACTTTTCTATGTTTTTAAATGAGTTTATATTGTTTAATGTATGATTTTGAAAATGGCAACATTTTAATTGTATTTTAATTTTATTGCTATGCTTTAAAAATGTTTTATTGTTTGTGAACCACCTTATGTGGCATATAAACGCAACAAATAAATAAATAGTTCTAGAATCTATTCAGTATATGGTTGGTAAACTTTAAATGGGGTCCAAGAGAAAAATTGGGATAGAAGGGGTTTTCATATAAAGGAGCTCTCGGGTCCTTTTGAAGGGCCCACATTTTTGGATCCTCCTCCACCCACCCCCCGGTCCATGGAAAAATTGTCTTTCACAAAACTGGGCCCTGAAGCCAAAAACGTTGGGGACCACTGCTATATACTTAGGTCCAGACTATCTGAAAGCCTGTATCCCCCCATACAAACCTGCTCAAGTCTTGTAATCTTTGGGAAAGATCTTTCTCTACACTCCCACCATCAGACTCGGCTGGCGAGAAGACTAACAGCTGAGAGACTAAGAATTTTTATCAGCTTTGCACAGCACTAGACCCTCTTTTCTGGGAGGAGTTTGATGGCAAGCTCTCAGGGATGCTTTAGCAATAGATTCCTACACTGGCAGAGGATTCGACTCGATGGCTTTGGGTTTTTTTTCCAAACTCTGTGTTTCTACCATGACAACCATTTTCATGGACATTGTCAAGATGCATAAAACTCCCAGTTCAGCTCCAAGGGTCTCCAAACCCTCCAATCAACTCCAATTTTAAGCCTACTACCTTCCTCTGATATTTTTGGAGGCCCAAAATAGTTCCCTCTCTTCAAAACAGATGTGACCACATTCTGGTTTTGAAACACTTCTATCCTTTAAAAATGACTGGGTCATTTTTGGCCCAAACAGTGGGGGGGTGGGTTGAAAATGGGAGTTGTATGGCCCCTCTGCAGCTGACCACTTCTGAATTAGAGCAAGGTAAATTCCAATAGATAAATCTCTATCTAAAAGTTAGTGGTAGATAATTGCTGATTCAGAACTGAAAAATTCTTAGGAAAAGGGTTTTATCTATCTCCTAAGTAAATACATACACAATAAAACCTCTGTTACACACGTCTTGTAATGAGAACTCTTCCTCATTAGACGCATTCTTTGGATTTCCCATCAGTAAAGCTCAATTTTAAAAAATAACAACACTTCTTCGCTCTAAAAGCTGTTTCTGCTGTAGATTGGTCATTGTCCCCTCAAACAGTATGAGATGGAGACAGGGACAGAGATATATATATTTTTTTTTTAACAGAAGATATGATAACAACAGACTTGTTCCTTTCTAGTTTGTGATCCTTTACCAGAAACTACCAAAAATGTTTTGCTTTTTCAAAGGAAAAAAAAAAAAAACCAGAAACCAATGTTACCTTCTGCACATGCCAGGTGCATCCTCAAACACAAGCCACACACAACTCTGCATAGCATATTTCAGTTTTATACTATTATTTTCTTCTCACTCAAATCAAGCAAGAACCTGATTCTTGTCAAACTATGAATATTAAGATATAGCTACTATTTTTTCTGAAATTAATACTATACCAAAAAAATGGAAAGAAACATGTTCACCACTTTGATTTCTGTGGAAGAAACATAAGACATAAAAGTAACAAAATAAATAAATAAATAAGCAGTGATATTTTAAAACATTTGCTATTCCCTGAGGACAACTTGCATTCCAAAGTCCAAACAGCAGTGAGTCCGGATATTTATTTTGCTGCATGGGAAATTGTAAGGAAATGGCTTCAGGTGTTGTTGCTGTGTTACTAAAGCTTTATCTTT
Source organism: Gambelia wislizenii (assembly GCA_030847615.1). Taxonomy (NCBI): domain Eukaryota; kingdom Metazoa; phylum Chordata; class Lepidosauria; order Squamata; family Crotaphytidae; genus Gambelia; species Gambelia wislizenii. The sequence goes on along the minus strand of JAUMIR010000005.1, from coordinate 62,418,918 downwards.
CTGGAAAATAATCCTGATTTAAACACCAAATTAAATAGTAAATACTAAATGTACTTAAAGTTTCTGAAGAGATTAAGTTAACTTGGGCCACAGTGATTTCCTATCTGCTCTTTTATAATCCCTTACCTGACTGGTCCTTTTCTTGAAAAGGTTCATTCGTTGTTGTGTGCACTCAAGTTGTTTCCGAATTATGGAGACCCTAATGTGAATTTATCACAGGGTTTTCTTGGCAAGATTTGTTCAGAGGGGGCTTGCATTTGCCTTTCTCCGAGGCTGAGACAGCATGACTTTCCCAAGGTCACCCAGTGGGTTTCCATGGCTGAGAGGGGATTTGAACCCTGTTCTTCAGAGTCACAGTCCAATACTCAAACCACTACACCACACACTAAGGCCAAATCCACACTACACTAATAATCCAGTTTGAACCTGGATTATTTACTATGGCTCCTTACTGTGGAATTCTGGGATTTGTAGTTTAGGGAGACATCAACACTCTTTGGCAGAGAAGGCTAAAGACCTTGTAAAACTACAAACCCCAGGATTCAACAGGAAGGAGCCATGACAAATAATCCAGTTTCAAACTGGATTATTTGTGTAGTGTGGATTTGGCCCAAGTTCACATCCATCTTTCCAAAAGACTGAACCTTGGGGTGAGGCGGATAAGAAATAAAAAATCATTATTATATTATTATTAACTATACAGCTGCAGGCATTCGTAAAATTTTGGTTAGTTACCCAGGCCAGCCAAGATTTCCAGACTCTTGAACATGTATTATTTTTCTTAAAGATATGCCAGGCCTTCTTAAAATGGAGAAAACACTGGAATACTGAGTCACCACGTATTGCATTTTACCTGTTAATCATTTCTTATCATTTAGTTTTCTCAAGGAGAATGCAGAAGGCAGAAAACAAATAACAAGCCAATCCCAAAAGTCCTCAAAGATTATTTTCCATTTATAAATATGCAGTTAGTAGATAATACTCATTACAATTGAATATTGTGATTCTGCAAGACTTGCATATCTCTCTGGAAGAACAAACAACTGAAACTGATTGTACTGTATTCTCTAATATCTAGGAATTGTGGGCCATTTGCCAGAAAGAAACACAAGCATAAAAAACTTGAAAGAAAATACAAAGAAGACCAATTAACTCTGTTGAAGTCAGATTTCGCTAAGTTGCTTTGAAAATAAGGGGGTTTATATTGCTTATGAAAAATTTGAGCTGGATTTGGGCCACATTACATAGTGGTTGACTGTTAAAAAATGGGAAAGGGTGTTTTAAACAGCAAAATGCCGCTTATTAAAAATTGATACATTTACTTCTATATATGGGCCCTCTCATGTCAGTTTGATTCCTATTCATTAATATTTCTTTTAGCAACACCAATAATCAAGAACAGGAAATGTTTAAAAATACTGTTTGAATTATTGAGGAAGTTTATAAGACAATGGAGTAAAACAAGATAATTTTCAACACTTCAAGGACTCTAAATACAGTGAAAACTGTTCCCATCCTTCTCACATACTAATAAATGTTTCAATACATATGCAATTTCAATTATCATTAAACTAACAAAATACCCTAAATGTTGCTTTAAAAAAGTAATTTATTTTAAGAAGATCTTGTTTCCTTCTCCTTGTTAGGATTTTCTTGGACTTATTATGTCAACACTATGAATAACTTTGAAACAGAACATATACTTTTCAATAAAGTTCTATATAAAACCTTTCCTTATCTAAACGGCAAAAATGCTCCTCATGGAATATGAGGAAAATTCTACTTGTCTTAATGGCATTCCACATTATTCTGCTGTATTGTGAAAGCGGGGGACCAAAATGCCAAAAACTACACGGGAAAAGCTTCCGCTGGCTTTTCCAGGAATTTCTAAAAAACAACGGAGGAATACACATTCCTCCTCATTGGGAACAAGCAATTTGATATGAATCACTTTCTCATGCAAGAGGAAGTGCAAAGATGATTGGACAGACAAGTGCAGGGGGGGGGGGCTTGCTAACAGGGCAAGTGCCCTGCGCTGGCACGTTGGATTTTCATCTTAGTGAGCAAGCACTAAGGCAAGAAAATGGGGTGCTGGGGTTATTTGGTAAAGGCAAAATATTGCTCCAGCACACACTGGAAATAGTGGTGTGTGTTTTTAAGTTTGGCAGTGACAAATTAAGGTAAATAAAAAAGGAGAGAAATCACGTGTGGTTGTCATCTTGACTTGCAGGCATGCAAAGTTTATGCCTGCAAAAAAAAAAAAACATTAAGACAAGTCGCAGCTGCTGCGATTTGACATTACTGTGGAGCAATCTGTTGGGGTTTTTTTGGCTCATATAGGCAAGCCCTTTGTAACACTTTACATTGCCTTTTTCAGAATTCTACTTTCAGTTACAAACATGCTCAACTGGGCAGCAAGACTTCACTGATACAGAAGGAACTGTTTACAGACATGCTTAGAATCATGATTTATAGTGTCTTAGATACAAGTACATTTTTATAATAGAGCCATTTGCAAAACAATTCTATGGGAACTGTGCTATGAAAAAATCATAGTTTCCTTCACTACTTTAAATGGTAATAGCCCTGAAAAGCCAAAATACTTTATTTTTCTTCTAGACATGTTGCTGAATCACAGATGCACCAGAATGCAAAACACAAAACTCTCAAGTCAGTGTTGATGAAAGATCCTAAACATTGTCTTTTTTACTTACTCAGGTTTTATGTGGTTGTAAAGTCAGACCTCCGTACCCAATGGTAGTACATCCATGGATTCAACCAACCATGGCTCAGAAACGTTCAGGAAAAAAAATCCAAAAAGCAAAACCTGCTGTTTGCCATTTTAAATAAGGGACCCCTTTTTACTATGCCATTGTATACAATGGGTCTTGAGCATCTACAGATTTTGGTATCCACGGAGGGGTCCTGGAACCAACCCCCAGTGGATACTGAGGGCCCACTTTACTGGTTGAATTAATTTGAGTTCTTCATCTGTTATTCCTTCAATATAATTATTCTGGCTCATATTTCAGGTGTGGGGGTTAAGCCAACGACAAAAATTACCACCTACATCAAATCAGGCTGAAGACTAACCACATCAGATTATACTGAAACAACAATGACACTACAAATACCAAGAATACTTCTCCCCATATGAGAGGAATGGAAACAGCTTTGGTCACCTTGGTAGATGACCTACGCAGGGAAACAGACAGAAAGAGTATGTCCCTGTTGGTTTTGCTGGATCTTTCCATGGCTTTCAATACCATCAACCATGGTATATTTCTGGGCTGACTCTATGAGATGGGACTTGGGGCACTGTTATGCAGTGATTCTGGTCTTTCTTGGAGGGGCAAACTCAGAAGATGGTGCTGGAGGACTCCTGTTTGACGCTCTGGCCATTGGCTGTGGGGTCCCTCAGGGTTCTGTTTTGTCCCCCATGCTGTTTGACATCATGCTGTTTAACATGTACATGAAACTGCTAGAACACATCATCTGGAGTTTGGAGGTATGGTGTCATCAATTTGCTGATGACATCCAACTCCACCTCTTCTTTACATCTGATTCCAAGGAAGCTGTCTCAGTATTGAACTAATATCTATTGTCAGTACTTAACACACTTGATGAGGGCAAACAAACTGAAATGTAATTCAGACAAGACAGTGGTGCTCCTAGTCAGTGAAAAGGCAGATCAGGGAATAGGGACACTGCCTGTGAGGTTACACTCCCCCTTAAATCTCAGGCTGGCAGCTTGGGTGCTTTCCTGGACTCAACTCTTAGCCAGGATGCCCAGGTTTCAGCAATGGCCAGGAGGGTATTTGCACAGCTAAACCTGGTGTGCCAGCTGCACCCTATTCCTTGAGACATCAGATCTGACTATGGTGACACATGCTTTGATTACATTCTGTTTGGACTGTGTAGGACTGCCTTTGGAAACTGTTTGGAAACTTCAGTGGGTCCAAAACACTGTGGCCAGAATCCTGATCAGGGCTAGTTATAGGGAGCATATAACTCCTTTGTTAAAACAGTTTCATTGGTTACCGGTTCATTTCCAGGCAAACTCAAAATGCTGGTCGTGACCTATAAAGCCCTATATGGCTTAGGTCCAGACTATCTGAAAGACTGAACCTGCCAGAGTTGTAAGAACCATAGGGGAAGGCTTACTCTCGGTCCCACCACCATTGCAGGCTCACTTGGTGAGGACATGAGAGAGCCTTCTCAGTGGCTGCTCCCATCCTCTGGAACTCTCTTCCACAGGATGCTAAGCTGGCTCCCTCCCTTTTTTCCTTTCACCAGCAAGCAAAGACCTTTCTATTTAAGAGGCTTCTAATGATAAGCATGTCTTTTAAATGACTGTATTGTTTTATGTGGTGCTTTTAACTGTTTTAAAATTTTATTTTCAGGTTTTTTTAAAAAATTAACACTTTCTGGGAACCACCTTGGGTCCTACTTTGGGAGATAGACAGTACACAAATGAAAAAAAATAATTAAATAAATAACCCATCCTAGCACTTTGGAAGCCAAGTACTGCATATTCAAGGCGTAGTTCTGGCTGTTCATTCTAACTTATGAAGTGCATGCAAAACTTACAATCAGAATTCAAGGGAATTGTGGGTTGCTGAGGATGAGTCAGTATGCTGCTGCAAACCTGCTATTCATACTCCTACCTTCAACTGGTTAATTGTTCCAGCTTCAAATCTTTGATCACATGTCTGTTTATCATGACCTACAAACTCAGCAGGAAGCAGTTCTCTGGCTTTTCATACAATCAAACAGCTGGAAGGTATTCCCTCTAGTGCAGAAACCCACTCTTAAAACATCCTTGAGAGGTGGCCATCTAATCTCCATTTTAAAACCTCCCGTGAAAGACAATCCCTTACCTTCTATGGTAAAGTAGTCTATTCCACTGATAAACAGCTCTGGCTGTCAGAATGGGCTTCCTAGTGTTTAGTCAGAGGACTTTTTCGGATGGAAGAAAAGTAACGCTAGCAGCATCGCCAGGTTGAGACGCTGCAGCGCAAGAGGGCGTCCGTTTCGGACGACGCTCCTCCCAGCGGTACTGTTGCAGTACCGCTGGGACATTTGAGCGTGATATTTTTCCTGCCCAGCATCATATTTTACTCGCGATCAGCGATCATGAGTAAAATATGACGCTGGGCAGGAAAAATATCACGCTCAAATGTCCCAGCGGTACTGCAACAGTACCGCTGGGAGGAGCGTCGTCCGAAACGGATGCCCTCTTGCGCTGCAGCGTCGCAACCTGGCGACGCTGCTAGTGCTACTTTTCTTCCATCCGAAAAAGTCCAGAATCTCTTTACTTGTAATATGAATCAATTTGTTCAGGACTTCTCCTCTGGAGTAGCAGAAAACAAGCTTGCATCATCTTTATATGACAGCCATTCAGATATTTAAAGATGACTACCATGCCACCTGTCAATTTTCTTTTGTCCAGACTAAATGTACCCTGCTCCCTCGACCATTCCTCATAAGACTTGTTTTCTACAACTTTTGCTGTGTGGGCCACCCTCCCCTAGACATGTTCCAATTTGTCAATGTCCTTAGACTACAATGCCTAGAACCAGAAACAGTAGTCTAGGCAAGGTCTGACCAAAGCAGAACATAGTAGGGCTATTAATTTTCTTGAGCTGGACTCTACTGTTCTGTTGACACAACCTAGAATTGCACTGGGGTTTTTTGCTACTGAATCACACTGTTGACCTAAATCAAACTTATTTATGATCTATCAAGACCTCACTTATATTGTTGTTAAGTCAGCTATTCCCTATCTTATATTTAAGTACAGTTGTCCCTTCATATTCACTGGGGTTTGGTTCCAGGACCCCGCCCCCATGAATACCAAAATCCATGAATACTCAAGACCCATTATATGCAATGGCATAGCAAAATGGTGCTCCTTATATAAGATAGCAAAATCAAGGTTTGCTTTTAGGATTATTATTTTTTAAAGAATATTTCAAGTCATGAATACTTAAATCCGTGGATATGGAGGGACAACTGTATCTGGTTTTTCCTGCCCACAATACCTTACATTTATCCCTATTGATATTCATTTTGGTCATCTTGAATCCTGAAATTATCTACTGAAGTAATAGCTACCCCCTCCCAGTTTGGTGTCATCTGCAAATTTAATGAGAATGCCCCTTGTTCTATTATCCAGATCATTTATAAAGATGCTGAACAACAGGCCAAGCCCAGGCCAACCTTAAGGTACCCCATGCCAATTCTGTCCAAGATGACAACAGACCATTAATAAGCATTCTTTGGTTTCAGTCCATAAGCCAGCTACAAATCAAGCTTGCAGTAAAATCATCTAGCCTATATTGTATCAATTTGTCTGCATTATCAATGGGGATTTTGTCCAAAGCCTTACTGAAATCAAGATACTCTAGATTATACCATTCCCCTCATCTATCAAGCTTGTAAATCAATCAAAAAAGAAATAAAATTACTTTGGCATGATTTATTTTTGAGAAAACTATGCTGGCTCTTATTAATCACAGCATTCTTTTCTCACAGATATACAGTTTAATGATCTCTTCTAGAACATTTTCTGGCATCACTGGCTTTTCTGGTATTCTTTGTAATGATGGGGACAATATTTGCCCATATCCAATCTGCAGGGACCTCACTTATTCTCCAAGAATTCTCAAAGATCATGAGCATATGCTCTAAGATTACATTGTAAATTCCATTAGTATATTTCCGTGTCCAGTACAAGGTGTTGGTTATCACCTTTAAAGCCCTACATGGCTTGGGTCCAACCTATCTTTGGGACCACCTCCTTCCATATAATCCTCCCCATGCACTCAGGTCCTCTGGGAGGAATCTGCTGCAACCTTTAAAAACTAGGCTCTCGTCGACCTCCCAGAGGACCTTTTTAGCTATTGCTCTCGGATTATGGAATGGCCTGCCGGATGAGATCCGTCACATTACCACCTTAAATAGCTTTTAAAAAGTTCTTAAGACGGGTCTCTTCCGGCAAGGCTTTCCTGAACAGATACCCAGCAATCACAGAGAAAAAGATCTTATTAGTCCAATCCCATCCAGCTTTATATTGTGTTGTTTTTAATATTTTTAGTAATCATTATGTTTTAAATGTTTAATTATTTAATTGTATTTTAAGGGGTGGGTGGGATGGAGGGGTTTGTATGTATATTTTAATGCTATAAGCCACCCCGATTGTATTTTGTAGAGGGGTGGGATACAAATACATTTTATTGTTATTATTATTATATTTGAATGCAGTTCATCTGCCTCTGGATATGTGAATTCATTCAAAGCAGGGTAAATATTCCCAAAGCACCTCTTTACCTACTTTGGGCTGCAACCCCGTCACTGTATCATTTATTCAATTTTAACCAGGTTAAGCAGTTTGCTTAGATGAAGTCGAAGGCTTTCACGGCCAGCATCCCATAGATTTTCCTTGTTTTTTTCCGGGCTGTGAGGCTGTGTTCGGGAATAGTTTCTTTCTGATGTTTCGCCTGCATCTGTGGCTGGCATCTTCAGAGAATGGTTGCGTAGGAGTCTATGTGGAGTTTATATGCTGTGAACCCGTTGGGGAGTATATGTAAATTTGTGTAATTGAATGGTTAGTTTCTGGGTATAGAAATACAAGGCTCATTAGTGTCTGCTTGGCTAATGGTTGGTTGATGGGCCATTATCTGCTGGAACTCCCCCTGGCCCTGCGTGGAATTCCTTCGTAAGTGTTGAGTTTTGATGCTATTGTTTTTCAGGACAGAAAGCCAGATTTCGTTTACGTTTAAGGTTTATTCTTTCCTGTTGAAGTCGTCCAGTCCAGGTGTTTGTGGATTTCAATAGCTTTTCTGTCCATCCTGACATGATCGTTGTTGGCCTAGTCCAGAATTTCTGTGTTTTTAAATAGCATTTTGTGTCCAGGTTGGTTTATAACATGTTCTGCTACTGCTGATTTTTCTGGTTGGCCCAGTCTACAGTGTCTCTCATGTTCCTTGATTCATGTTTGCACACTGCATTTAGTGGTCCCTATGTAAACTTGTCCACAGCTGCATGGTATGCAGTAAACTCCTGCAGCTGTGAGAGGGTCTCTTTTGTTCTTCACTGAGCATAGCATTTCTTGGATTTTCTTGGTTGGTCTTTAGTGTTTGGATGTTGTGTTTCCTCATCCGTTTCCCTATTCTGTCTGTGACTCCTTTGATGTATGGTAAAAATACCTTCCCTTTGGGTGGTTGTTTTTCTTCTTCATTCCTGTTTTTTTCTGGGTCTGGCTGCTCTTGTGATGTCTGATCTGGAGTAACCATTAGCCTGTAGGGCCCAGTTTAGGTGCCTCAGTTTGGCCTCCAGGTAGTCGGGTTCGCAGATCCTTTTTGCACGGCTTACCAATGTTTTTGTTGTGCTTCTTTTTTGTCCTGGGTGAAGATTGGAGTTCTTGTGTAGGTATCTGTCCGTGTGTGTATGTTTTCTGTATACCTTGTGGCCTAACTGTTGGTTTGGTTTGCGGATCACTAGGACATCCAAGAATGGCAGTGTTCCTTCCTTCTCTTTCTCCATCGTGAATTGGATATTTGGGTGGATGCTATTCAGGTGGTTCAGAGGAATGAGACCAAATCTTCTTCTCACTAGTTCTAAATGGTGAAAGTGTCATCCACATATCGGATGACACATACACTCCTACCTAACCGTTCTCTGAAGATGCCATCCACAGATGCAGGCAAAACATCAGAAAGAAACTATTCCAGAACACGGCCTCACACCCAGGAAAAAACCCAAAGAAAATCTAAATTTGTTTACGTATTGCAAGCAGAAGCATCCAAGCAGCATGCACTAACATCCTGTTCATCCAAGGTAAACTAGAGTCCCCAGAGAACCCTGACTTGCTATGATGTCTGAACCCATTCTCTCAGTGCCACAATACCTCTTATACCCTAGCTATGCCATTCTGGTGGCTCATAAACACAGAAACTCTGAAAAGACTGGTTAGATTCAGTAAGAAAAACAGGAAAGGTTACACTACTAAGAGGACCTACTTTTATTGTCCACTGAAAGTTACACTGCATTCCCCAAGGCTTATTATGAACATAAGCATGCATTTAGGATGAGAGGATTATCTCTGGTAAACAGGGAATATGAACAGAAGGGATCTTGAGGGGCTCAATATTGTTCCTCCCATCTGGCCCACACAGATAAAAAGACTGTGGCCTTAGAAAATTAAAAACCAGAACTCTTCTTTGCAGATTTACTGTAGTTCATATAAACTACTGAATTCCCCCACTACATCCTCCTCTTTAAAGCACATATTAAAATATGTATACTCAGATAGATTTGTGGACAATGCAAACTAATTTCCAAAAATTTATATTATGTGCACGTTCCTAAAGCTCTATTTACATCAACAGTGTTTCATGCCCACTGATGGCATAACAGAAATACAATGTATTTAAAAAAAAAAAATAAGCCACAAAGCCCATTAAATTGACCACATTTTGCATACATATCAACCTCATAAATGTTGCCTAACACACAACAGAACGACAACCAGGAATTATTGCTGGGAGAATTGAGTCTGTTTGTTTAATGGAAAAGGACAGGGATTTGATACTAGAAAGTGAACAGCATGTTGACATACAGCTAACTAGAGTTTTGATAGATTTTTTCACATTTTCCAAAAGGAAGGCAATTTGAAGTATCACCTGTTAAAAGATTTCCCAGACAAAACTGATGCCATAAAAAAAAGGTCGGTATGCCAAATCATGCTCTCAGTAGAAAGCTATTCCTTTTTATGGGAATTCTTTTCGGTGTTTCTAAGTCTTGAGTTCCAAACTCAGAGCAGCATTTGTGCTGGACAACCTTTTATTTATATCACACGAGTGTAAAAATGCAATGCCACTTTGCAACTTATGGAAACTTCTTAGGTGGGAGGAAAGGTTAACTTGCTCTTTCGCAATTGAAAGGAGGAGTGGTTACTTGATTTTAGGGTGTGGGTGTGACAAAAAAAATCTCTGAAGTGTTTGATCGCCAATATAAAGAAGAGAAGTCTGCAAATGCAATTTTAGGCCGGGGAGGGGGGGGTTATCATCCTCATGAAGGTACTGCTGCAGTTTTGTGTAATGAAGTTTGAAGTCTCATCTTTCACCACAAAGGAGGACCCAAAGCTTTGGCAGCTCCAGCACACTTTTACACCTCTTGTGGCCCCAGCCAGGAAACCCTACTAAACTTAATAAATTTTATTTATCTGGATTCTACTGTTCTGTTGATGCAACCTAGAATTGCATGGGGGGGGGTTGCTACTGAATCACACTGTTGACCTATTTATGATCTATCAAGACCTCAAGATATTTTTCACTTAAATTGTTGTTAAGCCAAGTATTCCCTATCTTATATATTTAAGTATCTGGTTGTTCCTGCCCAAATGCAATACCTTACATTTATCCCTATTGATATTCATTTTGCTCATCTTGAATCCTGAATCTGTCTATTGAGGTTATAGCTACCCCCTCCCAGTTTGTTTCTTTGTTTTTATCGTCCTCATGAAAGTACTGCTGCAGTTTTGTGTAATGAAGTTTGAAGCCTTCGCTTTCACCACAAAGGAGGACCCAAAGTTTAGGCAGGAGCACACTCTGCACCTCCGCGGCTCCAGCCAGGAAACCCTACTAACAATTGTCCCTTCATATTTGCTGGGGTTTGGTTCCAGGACTCCCCGTGGATACCAAAATCTGTGGATACTCAAATCCCATTCTATGCAATGGCATAGCAAAATGGTATCCCTTATATACAAGATGGCAAAAATGCAAGGTTTGCTTTTTAGATTATTGAGGACCCAGCTTGTTGGGGCAATGAGCTAACATACAATATAACATATTGGAGGCTGCTTAATGCAATGTAGATGTGTAAATTGCTATTGCTTAAAACAATGTGTAAACCGCTCTGACAGCCTTGTGGCTGAAGAGGAGGGTATAAATAACTAGTATAAATATAAATATAATTTTTAAAGAATATTTCCAAGCCGTGAATACTTAAATCCGTGGATACAGAGGGACAAGTGGTAAGCTGTTTGCAAGGCGCCCGCAAGGCTGCAGAGTGGCCGGGTGGCGTCTGGTTGGGGCGGCGGCGGCAGCAGCAGACCTTGTAGGGTCAAGGAGAGACTCCGGGGCTATGGGGTGGGGGGGAGAAAGGACCCTTGGCCGCCCTCCTCTTTGCCCAGACCAATTCTCTCCTCTCCCCACCAGCAGCCCCCTTCCCCCCGACTTCTCTGGACTCACTCTTGGTGGCGGCGATGAGGTTCTTGCCATCCTTGAGCAGCTCTTTGATGAACTTGTTGGTTTTCTCCAGCTCCCCTTCGTGGGCTCGGATGCTCTCGCGGAACCAGGGGCTGTCCAGGTAGCAGTCGCTGAACTCCAAGGGCTGCAGCCCCATGGCCGCGGGGCACGCGTGGGCTCGAGCGGCGGGAGCAAGCCTTCTCCTCGCTTCGCCCTCAGCAGCCCAGCCCGTCTTGGGTGTTTCGCCTCCTCCTGGCCCACAGCGCCTCCTCACCAGGGCCAAACCGGCTGCAGGGCAAAGCAGCGCCTCCTTCCCCACAGCATAGAGAAGCCGGTCGGCTTTGGAGCTTTCCTCTCCAGAAATAGGGCGAGGGGGGGAAATACAGAGAGTTTGTAGAGGGGAGGAAAAAACACTTCAGCTTACAACTGGGTCTCAAAGGCGCGCCGTCAAGGTGGCGCAAAGGAGGCTCCAAATAAGAGGAACAACACACACACTCAGCGCGGCCCGGCGGGAAGGAAAATAAACCCACGCACACACTCACACACACTGAGCTGCTCGGCTCTGACTCTGAGCCCGCTCCTTGGAAAGAAGCGGCTCCTCCCAGTGCTCCCAATCCCGCCTCCCAGTAATCCTAACCTCCGCCCCAGAGCCTGCCTTCCCCTTCCTTCCTTCCTTCCTTTGCCCGCCTCCGGTTCTTCCCACAGGAGCTCCGACCTTTCCCTGTGGACTCTTCCAACAGCAGCCTTCCTTTTGCACCTCTCTCAGGGATGGTGGAGGGGACCTCCCTTCTCCCTAGCAATAACTTAAGGGATATCTTTAAATAAATATTTTATTATTATTTTTTGTATTATCAATTTTACTAAATTTTGTATTAATTTTTTTCCTTTTCCAAAAATGTATAATTGTAATGTGTAACTTCTAATTTTAGTATAAAGGTGTAAATATAATGTTCATTGGAAAAGGAAAAAAGAGTGTGTTTACAGTGTGTTTAGATTAAGAGGGGAAAATGTATTAGTGTTAGGACAAATATGAAGTTGAATGTTTTCACAGCCAGCATCCATAGATTTTCCTTGTGTGTTTTTTTCCCCCCCAGGCTGTGAAGCTGTGTTCTGGAATAGTTTCTTTCTGATGTTTCGCCTGCATTTGTGGCTGGCATCCTCAGAGAATGGTTGGATAGGAGTGTATGTGGAGTTTATATGCTGTGAAGCTCTGCTGGGGAGTACAGTTGTCCCTCCACATTCATAATTTGGCATTCACGGATTTAAGTATTCACGGCTTGAAAATATTCTTAAAAAATAATAATCCAAAAAGCAAACTTTGATTTTGCCATCTTATATAAGGGACACCGTTTTGCTATGCCATTGCATTGAGACCATGATATTGAGAACACAGCTGCACTGGGCAGGGCATGTTTCTAGGATAAAGGACCATCGCCTCCCAAAAATAGTACCCTACAGTGAACTCGCCACGGGTCAGTGTAAGAGGGGTGCTCCAAAAAAGCGATACAAGGACTCCCTGAAACAACATCTCAGGCTCAGCCAAATTGATCACCAACAATGGGCCGCCCTGGCCTCACATCGGGAGGCATGGAGACGCACTATCCACAATGCTGCAGCCTTATTTGAGAACTCATGCCGAACAAGTCCTGAAGAGAAACGATAACGCGGGAAGAATCACAACCCAGAAACATCACCCAAGGAGGCCTTCTGCTGTGCTTTCTGCAACTGGGCTTGTCTATCGGATTGGCCTTTTTAGTCATCAGCGCGCTTGCAGAAAGCGCGGGATGAGTCCTTCCTGAATCTTTGTTTGCGAAGAAAAACCAGAGAGAGAGAGAGAGAGCATATAATGGGACTTGAGTATTCATGGATTTGGGTATTCACGGGAGGTCCTGGAACCAAACCCCAGTGAATGTGAAGGGACAACTGTATATGTAAATTTGTGTTAGCCAAACAGACACTAATCCTCCTTGCATATCTAAACCTAGAAACTAACCATTCAAATACACAAATTTTCTCCCCAACAGGGGTTCAGAGTATATAAACTCCACACGTACGCCAACCCAACCATTCTCTGAAGATGCCAGCCGTAGATTCGGGTGAAACATCAAAAATAAGCTCTTCTAGAACACGGCCTCACAGTCCAGAGGGGGGGGGGGAATAAGAAAAATTAGGATAGTTTTGTTTTTGTATTCATAAGAAAAGAGGAAAACAAATTTTTTGTGTTATTATTACGGCCTTTTGCGGTCGGGTGTATTTTTCAGTAGAATGGTCTTATTTCAATTAAAAAATTCCTAATTCCCCCCACCCACAAAAAAATTCCCTTCTCGAAGGCTGGGCAAAGGTTTCCTCTCCCTTCTCGAGTCCAACTCACGCATCCCTTCCTTTCCTTTTGTTCACCCCCCCTCCCTGCGGCTCCTTGTCCTCCATCATGTTCAAATCTGCTTGGCCCAGTTCAGCCGGGATAAAGACAACCTTGGCCCTTTGGTGTAGGTTGATGAACTACTGCTCCCATTGTGCCTTGCCATTGGCTAGAGTGGCTAGTGGTGATGGGAATACTAGTTCAACATCAGTAGCCTTCCTCTCTCCTGTTCCCCAATCCTCAGCTAAATAATAACTTGTTAAAAGAGAGTGTGCTCAGTTGAAGTTGAGAGTTGTGAGAGAAAGCCTGGATGAGTCTGTTGTCTGACAGATAAAAAGAGTGTCATGAATGAAGGCAATTTGGTTAACTTAGTCAAGAGGCTGTAAAGTAATAACGTGTATGGTTATAGAAATAGTCTATCACTAAAGAGTAAGTACAGTTGTCCCTTCATATTCGCTGGGGTTTGGTTCCAGAACCCACCCACCCCCCGCCGTGGATACCATAATCCGTGAATACTCAAGTCCCATTATATGCAATGGCATAGCAAAATAGTGTCCCTTATATAAGATGGCAAAATCAAGGTTTGCTTTCTGGGTTATTTTTTTTTTAAGAATATTTTCAAGCCATGAATACTTAAATCCATGGATACCAAATCCGTGGATATGGAGGGATAACTATAAAAGAAACTACAAAAAGGAACAATTTTATTTGCAGAGTATTGAACAGTTCAAGTTTGTATCCTGGAAGATAATAAACCAACCAGTTTGTTTTGTTAATGGTTCACAGACTCATTGTGCTTTATTACGCTCACTAGAAAAGGTAAAAGCCACACTATCCAAAGGAAACCACTAATACATAATCTATCCACAGAAAGGGTCACCTGGAGACTCAGACCCCAGTCCTGTTAAGGAACTTAAAAAGGGGAACTGAACTAAGGTGGCCGTGACAGGCAACCAGGCTGTGCATGTTGAGGCAAACTTGGCTGGCAGGTCCATCACAAAAACTTTAAAATTTACTTTCAGATTCTACTTGTGTGTGGCAGAGATATTTTTGAGGCACTGTTGAAGAGATTATTTCCAAAATACCTACTAGTGATATAATCCTGTACAACAGTGGTTCTTAACCTGTGGTCAGCGAAATTCAGGGGTCCGCAATTTCCTCACAGGGAGTCCATGAAGGCTTGACGGCTGCTCAGCCCACCTCCTCTCTGCAGTGGAGCAGTCACATGACAAGAGACAAGGCAAAGGCTGGCTGGCTAGCTTGGCTTGCGCATTGCCATCCAATCCACTCCATCCACAAACTTGCAGGAAGAAGCAGGAGAAAAGACTTCCCTCACATCAGTGCCTCTGAGGGAAGGCTTAATGGATGGTGTAATTGTATCATCATCATCATCATCATCAGTAGTAGTAGTAGCTGTTGTTGTTTTAAATCTTGAGTTAAGTCTTGAGGGTCTGTGGCAACAAAATAGATGTAAAGGAGGTTCCTGGTAAAGAAAAGGTTAAGAACCACTGCTGTACAACAACAATACCAGTTCAAATACACAAATTTACATAACCTCTCCAACAGGAGCTCACAGTATATAAACCCCACACACACTCCTACCCAAGCATTCTCTGAAGATGCCAGCCATGGATGCAGGCGAAAGCCTTCGACTTCACATACTGTAGTCACAAATCAGGTACACACACACACAAAAAGCAATCAGGTCTAAATCC
Organism: Gambelia wislizenii; assembly: GCA_030847615.1. Classification (NCBI taxonomy): domain Eukaryota; kingdom Metazoa; phylum Chordata; class Lepidosauria; order Squamata; family Crotaphytidae; genus Gambelia; species Gambelia wislizenii. The sequence continues at coordinate 62,403,592 of JAUMIR010000005.1, read as the reverse complement.
ACCAAAAATGAAATTTCCCATATGTGTGTGTGTGTGTGTGTGTGTATATATATATATTAGGTATATACATATACACACACACATATACATACAGTAGGACCCCCATATCCACTGGAGATTGTGTTGGGGAGGGCTGTGGATACCAAAAACCACGGATAGCAGTGAACTCTACTGATAATGGGAATTCTGGTTTAAAATACCATAGAGTTGCCTAGGAGGACCTTAAAAATGGCTAGAGATTACACATTTTTAGGAAAGCTCTATGGTAGGTGTGCTATTTTGTGTCCCAGAGATAACTGAATCAGTAGATACAGGGATCCTACTCTGTGTGTAGTTACAAATCAGGTATACACAAAAAAGGAATCAGGTCTAAATCCATCAGAAATGAAAATTTCCATTACACACACACACACACACAAATCAGCAGAAATCAGGCACACACAAAAAAAGGAATCAGGTCTAAATCCATCAGAAATGAAAATTTCCATTACACACACAAAAGGAATCAGATCTAAATCCATCAGAAATGAAAATTTCCATTACACACACACACAAATCAGCAGAAATCAGGCACACACACAAAAAGGAATCAGGTCTAAATCCATCAGAAATGAAAATTTCCGTTACACACAAACACACACACACATCAGGCATACACACACAAAGAAGGAATCAGGTCTAAATCCATGGGAAATGAAATTCCCCATGTATGTGGGAAATTTCATTTCTGATGGATTTAGACCTGATTCCCTGTGTGTGTGTGCCTGGTTTGTAACTATTTATTTCTGTATAGAGGAGCCCTTGCTATGTGTGTGTGTACCTGATTTGTAAGTATTTATTTCTGTATAGACGAACCCTTACTGTGTGTGTGCCTGATTTGTAACTATTTATTACTTTATAGACGAGCCCTTACTCTGTGTGTGTGCGCGTGCCTGATTTGTAACTATTTATTTCTGTATAGACCAACCCTTATTGTGTGTGTGTGTGTGTGTGCCTGATTTGTAACTATTTATTTCTGTATAGACAAGCCCTTACTCTCTCTGTGTGTGTACAACACATTTATCTGTGCGTGTGTGTGTGTGTGTGTACACAACACATTAATCGCTGTGCACATTCCCACTGAGGGCACAGCCACTCGGCTGGCTGAGGGAACGTAGAGGAGGCGGGAAGAAGAGGAGGAGGAGGAGGGAGGCGGCCAGGCTGGGCCGGGGAGCGAATCGCGCCGCCTCGCTCCGCCCGCTTCCCCTCCTCCACCGCCGAGCTGCCTCCTCCGCCTGCTGCCCCGTGGCTCGTCTTCCTCCTCGTCGGTCTCCGCCGCCATGCGGTAAACGCCGCTTTCTTGTCTTTCCTCAGACGCGGAGCGGACGGAGGCGGTGTGTGTGTGTGTCTGTGGGAGGAGTGGCCTCTTTTTTATGCCTCTCCTCCTCAGTCTCAGCCTTGCTACATACAGAGGCTGCTGTGCTTCTCAGGCCGCCTCCGCCGCCACTGCCGGGTCGAACAACCACAGCGAAGGCAAGGCGTCATTACAACACCGTCTCACATCACTGCCTCCACACAGGCGCGCAGAAATAAAAGAGAGAGAGCCTGGCCTGGCGGTGAGTATAGTATGTGAGAAGCCTGCTTTGGACTTGCCTTTCCTTGGCTGTTTCCCCCTCTTCTGTTTACATAAGGAGTAGGCAGTCTGTTGTCCCCTTGATGTTGTTGGACTGCACCTCCCATCATCCCTCCTCCAGACTAATGGCAAGGACTAATGGGACTTGCAAGTTTGACATAAGCTGGAGCGGTGGTTCTTAACTTTTTCTTTATCAGGGACCCCCTTTAAATATCTTTTGTTCTCACCCAAGATTTAACTCAAGATTTAAGACCCCAATAACAACAACAGAAACAACAACAACACCTGATGATGATGATGATCTCTCTCTCTCTCTCTCTGGCTTTTCTTCACAAATAAAGATTCAGGAAGGACTCATCCCGCGCTTTCTGCATGCGCGCTGATGACCAATGCGAGATAAACATGTCCAGTTGCAGAAACCACAGCAGAAGGTCTCCTTGAGTGATGTTTCCGGGTTGTGATTCTTTCTGCGTTGTCATTTCTCTTCAAGACTTGTTCGGTGTGAGTTCTCAAATAAGGCTGCAGCATTGTGGATAGTGCGTCTCCACGCCTCCTGATGTGAGGCCAGGGCGGACCGTATTTATGATGATGATGATGATGATGATAGAATTACACCATCCATTAAACCTTCCCTCAGAGCTACTGGAGGGGGAGGGAAGACTTTTCTCCTGCTTCTTACAAGTTTGTGGCTGGAGCGGATTGAATGGCAATGCGCAGGACAAGCCAGCCAGCCAGCCAGCCAGCCTTTGCTTTGGCTTCTGTTACATGGCTGCTCCACTTAGGGAGGATTTAGGCTGAGCAGCCTTCAAGCATTCACGGACCCCCTGTGAGGACATTGCAACCCCCTGGGGGTCCATGTACCACAGGTTAAAAACCACTGATTTGGAGGCTTGCCAGTTGTCCACCCCATGAAATGAATCGAAGCTCAGCTTTAGACCTGCTTGTATTGCTCTTGTGTCTACCACTTCCTTCATTTTCATTGAGGCCAGTTGCTGATTTGACATACGCAGTCATTTTTTTTTCTTTTGTCCCACCACCTCCCCCACAAAACCCTCTCATATGTTTCCCAACTCTAGTGCCAGTCAGATGCAACTTTTAAATTTCTCAGGTACACTTTTGGAACAAACACTGGCTGGGTCATCTTGTGGAATGTTTCTTGTTGAGAAACATACAGGATCAGTACAACCCTCTTGGATGTGTCTGCTGTGGTAGGATTGTGATCTCTAATTTTGTTTTTGCACTTTGCTACTGAAAACTGATTTGTGGGATCAAAATTATTTAATACATTCTTTGGTCAATAGATTTTGGGGTTCTACTGAAAAACAAAGTAGATCTTTCCAACTTCAAGTCTGCCCATCCCTGTTTTAAACAATTAAAGGAACTGCCGTCAAAAGATTTGAGGAAAGCTAGACACACCAGCTTCCCTGTGTTAGAATAGGGAAGCTATCAGAGAACAGGATGAGCAGGCTGTGGCTATAGTACCTTCAGGTGGTAAGTATGTATTTGGGTCCCACTGCTCTTTGGGTCATCTGACAGAGGTGTTTTTGTACCGGGTTACACAAGTGGTGGCCCTTTTCATCACTGGGAATGCCCAGAAGAATAGCTCTGTTCCCCAGGGAATTTAATTGAACGGCTACCCAGCTTGTGACTAAGTGTGACAAGCTTATGGTTTAGCTCTCCTTAAATAGGAGAGAAACTTAAATAGTTTCAGGGCCATTTCCTACCCAAGCTTTAGAGCAAGAAGTACAGTAGAGCTCTCTTATTGATAATTATGAGATGCTGGATGCGCTCCTACTAGACCACGTGTTTATTGCCACAAAAAAGAACATTTGGAGGGAGAATGTGTGTATACCTATACTGTGTGTTTGGTAAGTGCCAAGTCAAGGATAAATACAAGAGGAGAGTGAGAAAGTGCAACATAAGTTACAAGCTCACCACTGCAATCAGGCTAGCTGGATTAATCATTTTGATTGGTGTAGTTCTGTAGGCAAGAGTTCTGTGGTGTGAGAGCTAGTGTAGTAGTTTGGGCATTGAACTCTGATTCCGGAGATCAGGGTTCGAATCCCCATTCAGCCATAGAAACCCACTGAGTGACCTTGGATAAGTCATACTCTCAGGCTCAGAAGAAGGCAAAGGCAAACCATCTCTGAACAAATCTTGCCAAGAAAACCCCATGATAGGATTGCCTTAGGGTCACCACAAGTTGGAAATGACTTGAACATGTCACAATGACACGAGAGTTCTCTAGGCTCACCCCTAGAGAACAGTGCATCTGATGAAAACCTGGATAACATACAGCCCTAAATGGTTTGGAGCCAAGTTGTTTGAAGGACCATTTCCTTACATAGGTTGCTGCACATTTTTAAGATCTACTATGAATGCCCTGTTTGTGTCTGTGACAGTAACATTAATAGGTTGATGGGAATGAGAAATATGACCTTGTTGCTTGAACACCTTCCCTTTGGATCTGTGCAAGACCTTTACAGAACAATCCTTCAAATGTGTCTTGAAAATTTGTATCTATTTCATATCAGTGTTATACAATACCTTTTTAAAGTCCTATAATAAATAATCTCAGATATGAACATACAAAATTAATATCAAGAGCATGTATTCCAGGACACTTACAATCAACGTCATCTGCATTATTAATTAATATATATACTAAGCAATTTAGATTAATCCCTTTATTCTGTTCCTATATGCTTTATTGGAATTGAATAATTAAAAAGAGTAATAAGTCAATTTGTAAGACCTGTCACTTGTATATATTTAAAAAAAACATTATTTTGCAGTAATTGAGTTTGTAATAAACACTTAAATGTTAATGCAATAATTTTATACATACCTTTCTTATAACCCTATATTTTTGTTTTAGTTCGGGCAAGTGGCATTAATTTCAAAGCAAAATGCCCAACTCTAAAAGGAAATCTCGGCATAGACACAAAGTTGGTCAGGAAACTGGAAGGCGTGAATTAGTCTCCCAATCCTTGCAAAGTGCTCAGCATTGTCTAGAGGCTCAAGACTTTGGAACTGCATATGCACACTATCTCTTGGTATTAAATCTTGCTCCTGAGCTTAAAAATGATGTCAAGGTAAGGAATTGCTTCTTTTAAATCCCCCCCCTCTCAAATAGGTATATGTGGTTACGTGCTTGTGGAATCTGTAAAATACACAGAAAATAATGCACATACAGTGTGTTGTGGATATTATAAATGCTTGCTGGTAAAAAGTGTTTTATTTTTATGAATAAACAAATTCTATCAACTTTTGTATAATTATCAATTTTCTTTAGGAAACATTTCAGTTTGCCCTTTTTAAATGGGCAGAAGAACTGGATTCTCTGGCACGAATTAAAGATTTATTTGCCTGCTATGAGCATGCCCTGGAATTGTTTCCTAATGATGAAGTCATATGTAACAGCATGGGAGAGCATCTCTTCAGGTTCGTAGTTAACCTTATTATGTTGATTTTTTAGTAGATCTTCCAACACAGTGATTACAAATGCTCTGAATTGCATATATTCAGTTATACAGACTTGGACTTGGAATTACATACCTTGTAAAGTATTTGAGTATGTAGTCTTACTTTTAAATACACAGATACCCACATTGTAGTTCGTCTTCAGTAAAGCGAAGAAATTAAAGATTTTGTGAAACTAATCCAGACAGTGTGTCTGTCATCTTTGGTCCATTTAGACTTGACAGACTCAGTTCTAAATGCTCAGATATTGGCCAGTCTTGTTAATAATAATGTTTTTCATTTTTGTAGTATTGTGTACTTTTTCATTTCTGTTTACTTTATCATGTGCATCTACTTGAACTTAAAGTTTTTTTCTTGTGACAATTCTTTATGTAGGATGCTACTATTTTTTCTTGATCCATATTCCAGCTTGTACATGTACAATAAGGCATCTGAATAATCTGTTACAAATGCATGATCTGGCAGCAGTAAATCTTTTTGATGTTTTGATTAGTAGTATGATAACTTACAGCATGCACTCATAATCAACTTTGGTCATTTACACAGTGCAACTCATGCTTGGATGTGACTATGTGTCTGTGTTCAATGCTATAACAAAAAATATCCTCCTATGCAGTTCTAATTATCTGATGTCTCCACTGAATATAGATTTAATTTATAATTTGCTGTTTTATATTGATTGTTTCCATTTTTTCTATTAGAATGGGTTTTAGAGATGAAGCAGCAGGGTATTTCCATAAAGCTGTGAAACTAAACCCTGACTTTCCAGATGCAAAGGAAAATTTTTACCGTGTTGCCAACTGGGTGGTAGAAAGATGGCACTTCATCATGCTCAACGACTCCAATAGGAATTTGCTATATCAAAAAGCAATCCAGAAGGCAGTCCATTCTGGGTGCAGAAGTGTTCTTGATATTGGGACAGGGACAGGAATTCTCAGGTTTGTAGCAACTTCACAATTTAACTTTAATATGTTCATCTGTAGTTATGAAGATCATGAAACAGATCATATTTATCTGCTTTTTCACTTAGCTTTATTGACAGTTCCTTTATTGTAGCTGTTTTGTTGGAAAGTCATCAGATCTCAAGCAGGATAGAATGGGCATTTTAGATCCTCCTTCTTCTTCCAAGTTTGTAGCTGGAGCACACTGAATGGGAATAATCCTATAAACACTTGCTTAGGAGTAATATTCATTGAACTCAGTGCGGCTTACTTCTCAATAGACTTAAGCTTATAAAATATTCAGGTCCTTTGTAGCAGGAAAGAGCAACAAGTCAGATGTGTCTTGCAAACCTCTAAAAAGTTAGTAAGAAAAGACATAGTTTTGAAGAGGCCGCGTTGACTCTTTTTTAAGCAGACCTTGCATTTCTATGTGCTTGATGATGTTGGCTTTAGCAACAGTTTCCATTAATTTCTTGGAATAGATTTTAAGCTAACTAGCATATAGTTTCCAGAATCTCCATGGATCCTGATTTAAAAAAAAAATTGGTGTTATGTTGCACCGGAACACTCAAGGTAAGCCAGAAGCTGATCTTAAGAACATGTTACATATTGTAGTTAGAAAATCAGCAATTATGATTTTGAGTTCTTTAAGAATCCTTGGAATGGATAACATCTACACTTGGTGATTTATTTATTTGTAATTTGTCAATGAGGTTCTGAACATCTTGTCATTACCATTGGCCTTAGCTCCTCACCCTCTTCTGGAAACGTTGGATGAGGCGTGGGCATTTCTCCTTGTGTCTTCAGTAGTGAAGACAAACAAAAAGAATTCAGTTTACAGAATTCTGTCTATTATGTTATGGAGCCTCTATGCTGGATGTGAGCCCCTGCCACCAGACAGCTGGATTCTAGAATCCTAAACAGCATAGCAGCCAACATACAGCTGTCCAGTGGTAGAAGGGTTGTTGTGTTTTCAGTAGGCTCTGCTAGACAAGAGAGGAGATCCAAGACCTCAGTGGCAAATTACCAACAAATAAGTTTATGCTTTAGCCTGGCAGTTCAAAGATGTACAGCTGTCTGGGAACAGACTAGGAGAGTAAACCTTATTTGGACTATTCTTATATCTGTTAGGATGAGAGATCCATTATGCCTGCGCAGTTCAGTTTCCTTTGTTTGGTTCTGCTCTTTCTAATTGTTGGTCTTGAGGGAGTGTGGAATTCATTGTTTAGGGGTCTGATCATACCACTTTTTGTGAGATGATACTGGAACCCATCAGTTAAAGGGCTGTGATACTTTCCTCTGTTGCAAATCAGCCATTGCATTGATTTACCACCAAATAAACCTTATTCTAGAGCAGTGGTTCTTAACTTGTGGTCAGCGAACTCAGGGGTCTGCAATATCCTCACAGGGGGCCCATGAAGGATTGATGGCTGCTCAGCTCACCTCCTCTGCAGTGGAGCAGCCACATGACAGGAGACAAGGCAAAGGCAGGCTGGCTGGCTGACTGGCCACAAACTTGCGAGAAGAAGCAGGAACAAAGTCTTCCCTCCCCCTCCAATGTCTCTGAGGGAAGGTTTAATGGATGGTATAATTATATTGTTATTGTTGTTTTAAATTTTGAGTTAAGTCTTGGGGGTCCGCAGCAACAAAATAGATTTAAAAGGGGTCCCTGGTAAAGAAAAGGTTATGAGAACAGTCATAGTTCTAGAGAACAGTCTAGAGCACTGTTCTAGAGCACTGATTACAATTGGCTTACAGTTGTAGAAAAGCCTCTATTTAAGAGTAACATTACAAGTTAAGGACAGGTTTTATAAATTAATTACATTTAAAATGACCATACCAAAATTCTGTCAGAATTTTAAAAATGAATTCTATTGATTGTGTCCTGCCAGAACTTTAAGATCTTCAGGGGAAGGCTTTCTCTTTGGTCCCACCACCATGACAGGCTTGTTTGGTGAGGACACGTGAGAGAGCCTTCTTGGTGGCTGCTCCCACCCTCTGGAACTCCCTTCCTCAGGAGGCTAGGCTTGCCCCCTTCCTGCTTTCTTTCACTGACAGGCAAAGACTTTTATTCAAGCAACTTTTAACATATAAGCAGGGGGGCTTTTTTATGGGAATGTTTTATCTATCTTTTAAAATTTGTGTTTGTTTTTAAAGTATTTTTATACTGTTTTATATGGTTTTACTGTTTTTAATTTTATCATGAATATATTTTCGGACTAATTGTCTCTGGGAACCACCTTGGGTCTCATTCTGAGAGAAAAGCAGCATACAAATGCAATAAATACAGAAATAAAATTATATCTTCTAATTTTTCAGCATGTTTGCAAAAAAAGCTGGAGCATCATCTGTCTATGCTTGTGAGTTATCGAAGACCATGTATGAATTGGCTTGTGAAGTGCTAGCTGCAAATGGTTTAAATGGAGAAATCAAACTTCTTCATATGAAATCCCTGGATATTGAAGTTCCAAAGCATATGCCTGAAAGGTTATGTGTTATTGCAAACTTTTTAATAAATGATTTAGTGTTTGTTCATCTATGTTAAATAATTTGCCAGTTACCTGGGAGTAGAAGAAAAACTTTTCATCTTGTTTCTTTTAATACTGACACAAAATGAGTTAGTTCCCTGCTAATTTCATATGTTATCTAAGACTGCAAAACACGAGACCCCCTTAAAATGAAACGTATACATAGTAAAAAAAAATATTCATCGTTTGCTCTGGTTCTTCCAGAGAAAATTGTGAGTTCCGTTACCACAGCAGGGGGGTGTCTGAACACACAGCTGGACAGTGTCCAGTGCAGCCATTTCCTGGCTGGGTCACATGGTTCATGTCTGATGAGGTCACTGCAAGGTTTTCCAGTCATATGACCACACTCAGGCACCTTATATCCTGGCCTTGAAAGACGCAAATGGTGTGGGAAATAGAAGTTCCGGTTTGCTTGCAGGCCATGGGTGTGCAGACACCCCTCCGTTGCCACAGTGGTAGGACAGGTAATGGTGGGGAAAATGCCATGGGACTGGGACTGGAATACTCCATCCAGAACATGGAGTATTCTGGCCAATGTAGAAAAGCCCTAAAATGGGTAGCAATGGCAGCAGCCTATAGGACCAGCAAAATGGAAGGTAATTCTGCAACAACTGAACTGGAAAGGTCTGCTAGTGCTTTTTCCCAGGACTAGGGCTTAATAGATAGAGAGTGATCACTAGTACAACAAGCTAAGGATTATGGTTACAATCTCGCTGCCCCTTCCCCAAGTCCCATTCTATCCCCCAAAAGACTGTTTTTGCACTTTTCTGGAAAATTAGAATACTTAGGGATAATTTTGTACTGGGCTGCTGAGATTTGGTTTAGAAAGGATTGCTTGGTTCAAGCCCAGCAGAGTCAGGCTGCCTGATTATTAATTTTGAATTTCTGACTTGCTTGCTTTTATCATTGAACAGAGTAGCTTTGAATGACCTGCTGAATTCCTGATTTCTTTTTATAACTGCACTTAATTTTTTTAATAGAGTTTCTCTGGTTGTCACTGAAACAGTAGATTCTGGTTTATTTGGAGAAGGAATTGTGGAAAGCTTGATCCATGCTTGGGAGCACTTGCTTTTACCACCAAAGGTAAATATTTTTGAGTGCCTGAGTTTGTGATCTCAAAGTTTGTGATCTTAAAGTTACATTGTGGCTAATATGGGCAAATACAGTGGTGTTTTATATTTGAGGGTTGCAGGAATCTTTATATAATTGTTTGTCTTCTTTCTTGTGTCACATTATAAAGGCTATCACAGAACTAGTAAACTGGATATGTGAAGCATAAACAACACATGCATATATGCAAGCCTTCCAGATCACATGGTTAGATGGCTTTAGAATAGAATTTGCCATGCAGTCCAACCGATTTACAGGGGAAATTGCATTCAAGGGTCTTCCTAGATAAACTGAGGCCAAACCATATAGTTGTAGTCTTTGGCAGTGATAAAGTTTTAACTGCAATCCTACTGTTGACTGCAAGTTTTGATTGTGATTCTAGCCTTAATTATTTGGAGCTATGTTTTACTCACATTACAGTCTTAAACATCTCCCCAGCTTTTGCAGTGCTCTTTTCCAGATGTAAGAAAGTGCCATGGAACTATTGATTGTGACTTCTTCTGGCAGTTAAAGCTAATATGTACAGTTGCAGTAGCAACACACGCTGTTCAGCAGACCAGGAGAAAACCTACTAGTGCATAGGTTAATGTTTTCTTCTTTTTGTAAAAAAGTTTTTTTCTTTGTAGTCTTTTATCAACTCTGCATATACAAAAAATTACTTTAAGCCATATACTTCTGAATTTAACACTTGCCAAAGCAATGGTTTTTTAAAGAATGTGCAAAAAGCGTAAAACATTTGTGAACAATGTTCACATCTCACTTTTTAGAATGTATTTTAAAGATTGAGGTTCAAAACACATATTTACACAATCTCCCCCACTCCTGACCCCACACATAGTAGTAGTTAATGCTTTAAGGGCAAAGCAATTTGCCCCCTCATAGAGATTTTGAGAACCTCTTCATTGTCCACTGTTGTAAGAATTTCTGAAAACAATTGGAAAACAAATAGAGCAGTTGGCAGAAGTTTTCTTTTCAATAAATGACAACCCCCCAAAAAATATTTTCCCTAAAAAAGATGATGTTGATGTCATCCTGCAGCATGTGTGCTGAAAACTATGCTATGTACTTTCAAAATAGAATCATAGAGTTCGGAGAGAGACCACAAGGACCATCTAGTCAAACCCCCTGCCATGCAAGAATACACAATCAAAGCATGCCTGACAGATGGCCCTCCAGCCTCTGTTTAAAAACCTCCAAAGAAAAAGACTCCACCACACTATGAGGCAGCACATTCCACTGGCAAACAATTCTCACTGTCAGGAAATTCTTCCTAATGTTTAGATGGAATCTCCTTTCTTGTAGTTTGAACCCATAGTTCCATGTCCTAGTCTCTGGAGCAGCAGAAAACAAGCTTGCTCCATCCTCAATATGACATCCCTTCAGATATTTAAACATGGCTATCATGTCCCCTCTTAACCTTCTCTAAAATACCCAGCTTCCTAAGCTTCTCCTCATATTGCACTGCAGAATCTTAATTTGTTTATTGCAAATCAAAGTAAGCTCTAGGCCTAGGATTGGCTGGACAGCAATCTCTCATTTGGCGCACTTCAATAAAGCAGATCAAAAACAATTGAATTGAGACTTTTTTCTTTTCTTTTTTCTTTTTTGCACTCTGTTAGTTTAATCCAAATGTTCTCCAACATGTGAACTGTAAAGCTGGTCTTGTTGAACAGTTTTATATATTTGTCTGTTTTTCAGCCTAATGATTGCAGAGTTGATTCTGAAAACTATGGTAAAGTTATACCGGCAGGGGCTACTATATGGGGCATGGCAGTGGAATGTAAGGAGATACGAAGACATCATAGGTATACTTGAGCTACTCATATATATTGAATAAATTTGTTTAAGTTCTAGAAGGGAAGAGAGGGTGTCTCATTTTTAAAGAAAACATCTTCATAGCCTATTTAGGATTTATATAGTACTTTGATTCAGCAACTACAGTCTGCAAGTTTGAATGGAATATCACTGTATAGAAGCATAAATGATAGTAATAATAACTTTGAGCTCTCTGCACTGAAATGTATGAAAATAAATTGCCTTTTGCCAAAATTATATCCTTGTCCTCCCATGTTGTAGGACTTTTCAAGTATTTGTTATATGTATTTCTCTCCAGAAGAGAGATAACTTTTTAGGCTGGAAGGGAGCAAATATTTCTCTTCGGTCTAAAAACTAGAACAAAATCCTGTTCCTTTGTCATGCAGTACTCAAAATGGAATCAGCTGGGGGAGATGACAGAGAAGCAGGGAGGCACTGAGAAAATTTGCCTGTTTAAGCTCATGATAATGTATAGCAGGAATAGGCAACATCCACAGGCCACCAAGCCTGTCCATCTAGCTCATGAAGACCTCTAGTGAGAGTCCCTACCAGAGCACTTGCTTTCTTGAAAAAGGGAATGGTGAGAAAGCAGCTCTTAGATCTGCCTCCTCAAGGAACACTTCACAAGCATTTATGCCGGCTTCACGTGCCCCTTACCTTTCCTAATTGCAGAATGTAACGATGGCTCCCAACTGAGGCTCCTCCTCTGTGGTCTTTTGAGTGGGAACTCAGTTAGTGAGTGAAACCAGCTCGATGTGTGTGTCAGTGAACATGAACCTAGCTGTGCCTATGGGATGGACACTGTGACTGAGGAAAAACAGATGCACTGGTGGTGTGTAGTTCCCAGTGTGCTTGCCTATAATCAGTTCAGCCCTTAGTCATACAGTATCTGGAAGTAGTGATTCAGGTTGGATGGATTCATGCCTTGAAATTATAAATCTTATGTCCCTGCTATTTGGGGAAATTTCAAGAAAATCAAAAGGGAAAGGGAAACCTTTTCCAATTTTCCAGAAATGTTCTTGTCCAGATATGTTGCCATAAAGCCATTTCCAAATGTGAATCCTTCAGCACTTTACAGGACAGTGTGGGGAGGTTTTGTTGGGGGAGGAGAGTCAATCTAGCCCCTACAAAAATAAATAAATAAATAAATAAATAAATAAAATCCTATCTGCAAGACCCAAACAATATTTCACAGCTCCTGTGATGAGTTGAGTAAAGCCATTAGCAAGGATAATCCTGTTAGGATAAAGTGGAACATTTTGTCACAGGCACCCACTTACTTATCCTTAATAAAGGTAGTTTTGAAATTTTCCAAATGTCTTTTTCGCTTTCATTTAAATAGAATGGGGAAAATACTGGTCACACAACTAAATCAGTTAGTGTGACTCCCTAATGAACAGAATGTTTCCTGTTGCTTGCTCACCAGTTCTTCAGTCAAATGTGAGTCTTTGGTATTTGAAGACCTCAGCCTGTCTTCAATGCTGTACACAATATCCAGTTGGTTGCTATGGAATTCTCTTCTATTTGAGGCCTGAAAGAACCTATCATTGGTTTTCAACAAAGAGAGCAAAGGCAATCTTATTTTACCAAGATATGTAAAATGATAGTAAAATGCAGTATACTGAGATACTAATGTTATTACTTTCATGCTATTACTTTTTGTATATTGCATTTGTATAGTGTAAAGTAATTCTCTTGTAAATTGCCCTGGTTATGACTGAGGAAAAAGGTATGTACATTTTATAATGAAACACTACAATTAGTCAGATTTTTAAACTAATGAAATCTCGAAATCTCTCTTTGATATACCTACAACTTGTACTTAGCTGGGAACTGAGTTAGTTTATCATGTAAGGAGGCACTGCATGATTTTTGTCTTATTAAGCCTGATTTCTGTCTGCTTCTGTTTTTTCCCCAGGGTGGGCATAAAAGAAATTTCTGGTGTCTGTTTGCCAGAAAAATTGGTGTTCCACAGTCCTACATATACATCTGTAGACTCAGATGAAACTCTTGAACCTTACACCACTGAAAAACTTAGCAGAGTTCCTGGTGGTTATAAGGCCCTCACAAAACATTTCCAAGTTTTGACAGTCAACTTTAATGATCTGCAGGTAACTCTTTGTTCACTAAGAGCAGGGAACATTTGAACAAATAATGCAGTGCCAAAAGACAATTTATCAAAATAGGAAATTGGTTGCATGTACATACATGCTGTTTGCCATGTTAAGTGAGACAAGGTTCACCAGTATACATGATGTCCCTCAAAAATGTATACACCATTAACAGCTTACAGTTGCGGGGGATGCATTTTTCCCCCTAAAATGTATAAACCTGTAACAGGATTAAAGATTACAGTAGTAGAGAAGTGTCGCAAAATTACAAGAAAAACTAAGTTAGGTTTACAGCTCTGTGCTTTGACAGTGTGAGCAGTGCATTGCTGCGCAGGGGTGACAATTTGAACAGCTTACGTAAAATTGTAATTTGAAATGGAATTTGTAACTCTGACTAAATCATTTTATAGCATTTATTATTCAATATAAATGTATTTACTTAGCTTTCAAATAATCATTGTATCTACTATTAGCTGTTAAAGGGTGTGTACATCTTTTGGGACACCCTGTATATTAATCAGCTGCCCATAACACATTTCATTGGCATGGTTGAGCTGTCAGTTTACTAGCCTTTTTCATGTAGTTGGGTATCCCAGTACTTGCTCATGAGCAGCTGCTTGCACATACCCTTTTTCTCTGCAGCCAAGCACACTAACAGATGGAGTAGGTGGGGCCAGTCAGCATGCCCCAGGTCATGGATGAGTCTAGGAGCACAGGTCTGCTGTTCATAATTTGTATGATGCTTCCTCCCAATAAGTAACATGGAAACGAGGATAAATAGAACTTCCATATCTCCTCATTAGAGTAATTTCACACTTTTAATGCAATTCATCAGTTTAGGTACATGTAAATTTGAAGGCTAGTCATACTTTAAAGCTGAAAACATAATATTTTTTGTTCTTCCAGTAAGCATAGTCCATATTTTTGATCCATAGAGAAATATTTGTATATAGGATCTTAAAGTACATCCTTTTGTATATGTGAAATTATTTTAAGCTATTTGTCTATGTAGGAATTGTTATGGTGTGAATCAATAAATCTCAGTTCACCTTCACCTGAACTGATATCTAAGATTAATAGCTTGAGTAGAGCAAAGCACTTACATAAATTCAAATGGAAACTATAATGCAGTTCTTCCATTGTATGTTTGGCAAGATTACTGAGTACTTAATATCAGATTTGTTCATACCTCTGTGCAAAAGCTCTTCTGTGGTGGTTTTAAGGTGTCATTGGATTCAGAAAGGATGTCTTGCCAGTGAGAAGCAGATAAGGGGTAAAAACGGTATCTTAGGAAATACAGGAAGGGGAGAACAGGAGGACACTACCATTAAACCATGAATCTTGACTCTGCATTTCATTTGTGCTCTGTGTTTGTCATCTGTGTACCATTAAGCTATGCACTGGTACGAATGAGAGGATCCCCATGTTTTGAAAATATATATAGTTGTTTAAAAGAGATAAAATTGGCGATGTTTTATGCTGGAATAGTATGTCAGATGTGTTGGAACATAACCTGAATTGTATTGGTAGTCCCAACTAGGGTAGACCAATTGAATCAGTGACATTTACATAAATGTTGAGTCCATTCAGCAATAAATACAATAAGCGTACTCAAGTTGGATATGTGTGTGTTTGTGCCTTCAAGTCACCTGATGACTTACGGTGACGCCATAAATTTCATAGGGATTGCTTAGACAAGGAATACTGTACTCAGAGGTGTTTTTGCCAGTTCCTTCCCCTGAAATACAACCTACAGACTCTGGTATTTGTTGGTGGTCTCCCATCCAAGTACTAAGCAGGGCTGACCCTGCTTAGCATACAAGATTTGACAGAATCTGGTGCCTTCAGTGTATTAAGGCCACTCAAGTTGGGCATAGCAATTAAATTTAAGCCAACATGTTTGTTTGTTTTTTTTCAATTTTATTTTCCTGCCTCCTTGCTATTGACTTTCTGGAAAATAGGTTAACATCCAAGGATGCAGCCCAGAAGTCCCACTATACTTATATAATATGTCAGTGAGACAGTTAGCTGAACTTCAGAATATACTAAATGTACCTGGCCTGGGATCCTATAGATATGTACCACCTGTGTAATAGACTTAGCAGAGCACTTATCTACAGGAAGAGTAGGGAAGAGGAAAGAGGAGAAGGAGGCTGTGGCTAAAAGATGCCTATTCCTTGACTGCCTGTCCGGAAGGATGGGGCCTAAGAGCCAAGGCATAAAGAGGGGTGGGTTGGACAGTTGCCTGTTCTGTGGCATAGGCAATTCTTCAGATCACCTCACCCATACTATCTTGGCTTCAAGGACCCTTCCTTCCCCTGGAAGCCAGTCACCAGAGGAGCAAGTGGCTTGGAATTACCTGTCGCCATTTGTTGTTGGCTGTTTCTTCTTTTTCTAACTATCACTGGCAGCTTTTTCTTCTTGTCTCTGCCATTGGTGTAATTAAGCTGGCAAAGTCAAAATGATCTGGCCCAGATATTAGGATTCCAGATAACTACATGTTCATAAAGCTGTCACCAAGGCTACTACAACTGCTTGTCTCAGTAGCAGTACATTGAAGCCAGCAAAGTTAATACAGTCTTGTATCTTCTGTTAGGAGTTGTCGTGTGGTAACAAGACCAGGCAGTGTCCCCATATATTATGTATGCCTGGTGGTCTGTCAAGGTTCAGCTGCCTGTGAGAGTTGAGAGGGGAGTACACCCATTTATTGGGATTGGACAGATGAATAGCAATGTAGATAAAACCAAAGTGTAGAAAAGATGCAATAATTGTTTTTAGAATTTTTATTTTAATAAAATAATGTTGTGGATGGAAGTAACATTGTTACAGCTAAATGTTTTACTACTATTTTTGCAATGCTTTAAATTCAGTACATTTTCATACTTTAGTTAGATCATAAAGCAAACATGAACTTGATTCATATAAAGTCAGTTGGAATTGTTCAGCAAGTAATGGAGGGGGGTGCTGAATAGAAACAACCATAGTTTTGCCTTTCATTCTTGAGCAGGAGCTGAAAAGCTTTGCAGTTAGGAAGCCATCCAAGATCCATGTACCTGTTATTGAAGGAGGAATCTTAGACGCCATTGTGAGCTGGTTTACTTTGCAACTTGATGATGAACATATGCTTTCTACAAGTCCAAGGGATGACACCTGTTGGGAACAGGCCATTTACCCAGTACAAGGTCTCCTTGGTATGTTTTTGGGAATGATTTTTTCAATACAATTAAAATATATTTTCTTTTAACAGTGTGGCTACTTGGGTTAATGGGTTTGGAAAAGAACCAATAAGCAAAAATCTTTCATTATTCCCACTTAACATTCATGCTGTCGAAATGTATATAAAAGAATTTTTTAAACAAAGGCTGGATGGCCATCTGTCAGGAGTGCTTTGGACCATAGATGGCCCTTCTATGATTCTGTGAAAAGTGAAGATCCACAAAACAGCCCAATTGTTGTAGAAATGCCATTTGATTGTGTAGTCTAATCAATCAGATTTGCAAACATGAAGTCAGTTTAGTAGAATCAGTAACAGAGGTAATGCCATACATCCGTTATTAGCATTCAGTGGTAGAGAATCTTGAGAAAAGCAAGGCTGGGTTGGCATGAATGGGCTAAGTGGAAACTGGTTGGAGGTATCTGATAACACTTTTCATTCTATGATTTTAATGGGCCAAATGTGGTCATGCAATTAATTAGTGTATTTATTGACACCTATCTTCCCCTACACACTGTTTTCTATTTTTTATTGTGGCAATACATCTTTGAAATACTTTGAGTTTTTGTCATAAAACTTCAGTTTTGCAGTATAAACAGCTACGCTACAGTGATGTCTTTGTCAAGTCTGGAATCAGCTATGTATCACAATAAAAAATATCTAGGCCTCTTTTGTTTACATTCACTGACATCGGCCTGGGAGATGCTGCAGAAACAGTACTAAAGGTTGTGCAAGTGATATAAGTTCTGTGTTGCAGGCAAAGTCACTTTAAAAGCAATCTTACAAAAAACACTTGAAAAACCCAGGTGAAAGCAAGATAAATAACATCTTTCATCTTTCTCTGTTTTATGATTTCAAGATTACTCTGTGAAATGCGGAGATTCTGTTACAATGGAAATATCCTGCCAGGACTGCTATCTAAGGATCCAAAAGATTTCTCTTGTGACTTCTGATTATGGGATGGATGTCGAGAAGAACTCGAGGGAAAAGAACAGTGAGGCTGAGCTTTGCAGTGCTCTGGCCAGCCTTCAAACAGCAAGCACACTGGAAAGTGCATGGGAGGAATGCATGCTGGAATCAACTGAGATTGCTTTATTAAACAATCTGTCATATCATGAATGTTTTAAAGCTGCCATAGGCAAAGTGCTATCATCATTAAATCTCTCTGAAGAGTCTCCCTCTATGGATGTGGATAGTCAAAATGACGAAATGAATCTTGGAAAAGGTCAAAACAAAAATTCTGTGACTCTTGACCCTTTGTATGTGTTGGATGTGTCAGAAGGATTTTCAGTCTTGCCAGTAATTGCAGGCAACTTCGGGCCAGTTAAGGCATACAGCTCTGTTGAAAAAGAACAGCATCAAGTAGCTCTCAATCTGATTTCAGAAGCAAACAGATTTCCTAAGGAAACATTAGAGTTTTGGCTCAACTACCTACAGGATGACAATGTGGTTTTACAGAGGCCTAGATCTGACAAATTATGGAGCATTATTATTTTAGATGTCATAGAGACATCTGGTCTAATTCAGCAGGATGTAATGGAAAAGGCAGCAATATCCAGGTAATGTATTAATAATGTAAGCTTCCTGAACTGTTTTTTACCACTTTCTTCAACTCATCTATAAAATCTCTTACAACACACAGTGCAACATAATTTGAAATAAAAGCTGACCAAACAAGTATTGGCAACTGCCTTGCTTACCACTAAATCAATGTACAATAGAGATGTTTTTAAAAGGACAACGTAGGATGTTGTGGGTTATCTGTATTTTCAGATCTTAAAAGAAGTCAAAGCGGACTCTTAACATCTAATCAAGCTTGTTATTCAAAGTATTTTAAACAAAACATTTTTTATTGAAGGCCTCAGTTAGGGATTGACAGATTTCAGGCTCCTAAGATTTACTTTGCAAAGCCTCCAGTGAAAATAGCAGCTCTCAGCAGAATTAAGGAGCAGGTAACATTTTAAAAAAGGATAGCTCAGACCAAGAATGTTTTCTGTATTGGGACTAAGCTTTTTCAATTCTTTCTCGCAAAAATCCATCCCTGGTTTTCTTCATTTCAGGTGCCTAGTTTAGAGAGGTAGATGGAGCTTTTTTGTGATTGTTCTTATTAAACAAATGAGAGTTTAAAAAACACTTGCAGATCTAGTGCATATTATTCAGAAATAATTTCCAATCTTAAGTTTTCCACTTTGCCCTAAATGTAGTGATTTTTTTTTTTTTTTTTTGCAGAAAGCTAAAAGAAATAGCTTCAACAGTTAGTATGTTTATATTTTTCACATACAGGTGTTTACTTCACTCTGGAGGCAAGATATTCCCACAGCACGTGAAGATGTATGGAATGCTTGTGGAATCAAGGTCGCTAGTACTTGAGACTGCAGTTCAAGGGACAGATCCCACACTTGGTTTCAACATTGCACCTTTTATCAATCAGTTCAAGGCATGAAATTGGCTGCATATTTCCTTGTCCAGTTTAAGGATTCTCATAGAATGGGCTTCCATTCAACCTTTAGGGTTTATCCTACATACCACAGTCCCCTCCATTCCACATGGTAACCTGACCTTCTGTAGCATTTGCAGGACTGTTGTGGAGAAATATACAGTTGCCCCTCCACATTTGCAACTTTCACATTTACGGTTTTGATTATTCGTGGAAAGCCGCCTGCCCCCCCCTCCACTCTGTCCCTTCCCAAGGCAGCGAAGGGTTTCTCACAAATCCCTTCGCTGCCTTGGGAAAGGGGGGGTGGAAAGCCTCTCTCATTCCACCCCAGTCCCTTCCCAAGGCAGCGGGGGACCCCCTATGCCACTTTGGGAAGGGCGGGGGGATGAGGGAGAGTGGCGGCAGGGTCTTCAGAAGCCCCCGTAGCCACTCTGGGAAGGGCGGGGGGGTGAGGGAGAGTGGTGGCAGGGGCTTCAGAAGGGACAACTGTATTAAATACATCAATTTGTGTCAGTTATCAATATGTAGCAATATATATTTATATAGATCTTACCAGTAATTGTGCATATCAAAACACTCCTTTCAAATCTCATACAATACAATACAATGACATTGGTGCTGAATCCTAGATTCAGCTGGATTCAGCACCAATGTCATTGTATGAGATTTGAAAAGAGAGTTTTGATATGCACAATTACTGATAAAATCTATATGAATATATATTGCTACATATTGATAACTGGCACAGATTGATGTATTTAATATATATAAAAAGACTAGTTCAGCATATTGGATTGACTAAGACATATATTGACATTTATACTTTAAAAGCAGTTTATTTACTAAATTTATGAACATACATACATTAATAATTTATAGCGTCTCCACAGTTTTGTTTTACTGACTAGCACCCTCCTATGTTTTCTCAGGAAAATATACTTCAGCCTGCACAGTTACAGACCCCACTCCTTATCTGTAGAGATGGTACTAGAAACAAATCCATTGTATTATTAAGACCAACAGTATAGAGGACAGCATTTTAGATTCATATTCCCAATATAACTTTTGTAATTAAAATGAATCATAGACCTCTATGTGGTATGGAGAGACTCAGATGCAGTTTGCACTGTACATGATCAACATTAGAAGTTCCATTGAGTGTGTATCAAGGCCCAATTATTTGTCAAGCATTATTTTAAAAATAATGTTTCATAGTCATAAGAACATCTGACTTAACAACAGAAGTGAAATATATGAGAAGTAGGAAAAATTATGTGAATTCTAATAATTTATTCCAGAGTAAAACTAACAAACTTCTTTCTCCTCATGGCAATCAAGAGGGTAGTGTGTGTGTATGTGTGTTTAGATATACTACATCTGATTAATCTAACGAATTCTTGTCTGCTGAGAAGAACTTTGATTTTAGTATGTTCTCTTAGAAGTTTGGATTCTATAGACAGAACAGCACAACACACAAGCTGTGTTGATTTGTCAGCAGAGTAGGCCAGTAGTGGGCAACTGCTAGGGTTTGGGGAGGCACATTGGCTTCTACAGGACTTTTGCAAGTTGCAGCCCACCCCACTCAGATGCTTTTTAAATCATTTTTTAAAAACTCAACACCCCCAATGCCACACCAAGCAGTGAACACATTAATTTTGCTTGCCACCCCACCCTCCATCCTGAAATGTGTTAGTCCCAGGAGAGGCCTTTTTAAAACAAGAATTAACTATTTGTTTACTTAGCTAAGCTGGGCATAAAACAACTGGTAGGGGTGGGGAGATGTTGAAATTGGTGTTAACCTATAGTTTATGAAAGTGTTTTTAGTAAAAAGGAAAATGGGGGGGGGGAGTGGACATATAGGGAGCGGGGATGGGGGGTATAGGCAGCCTGCAGGCTACACTTTTTCCACCCCTGATATAACAAAGGTGTGCCCTTGCTACCACTACTGTATGGTATAACACTATTAATTTTGAAGGCCCAGATCAGGAAGGAACAGAATAGGGCTCTTTTCTAAAACTGTTATGAAGTCTCTGGCAAGAAGACCCCAGTGAAATAAACAGTCATAACACATAACACATTATATTTTAGGTGCCTGTCCGTGTATTTTTGGATCTGTCTACACTACCATACGAGCCTTTAAGCAAGTCAGTGGAACTTCTGCGTGTGGATCTCATGAACCCATATTTGAATAGACCCAGTAGCGAAGTTAAGGTAAATCCAGAAAAAGCAGATAATCTAGTGCTGTTTACTATGCTTGATATTCTTGGTTATACTGTGCTTCTTTTAAACTGCACTGCCCCCCAGCAGAAAGCCATATTAGAAAAAGAAACCAGGTCCAATTTTATTTTACTTTGCATTCTTAACTTGTTCAGTTAGTTGTGACTTGAGAAGTCAATTTCATGAGTACCATCACTCTTATCGCAGTTACAGTGACTGGGATAACTCATGAACCTGTACACTCAAGACATTCAGGATCCAGACATGCCATTTCTCATACTCAAACTCAAGAACATATGAACATTGGCCTGAATTGTTAGTCATAACCCATTGAATCACTGGAATTTATTGCTTATGGTTTTTCATGGTAGTTATACATTTTAAATTGTTCAGCTGATTTTACAGTAAGCTAACAGAGATCTCATGATATGGAGCAGAATAGTGTTGTAAATAAGTAAAACAAATAAAATGTACCCATGTGTTGATTCATTGTTTCTATTCCAGTTGGGACTAACCAATAGGATTTAGGCGATAGGCTCTGTGCATATTGCTCCTTTTCTTTGTTTCCTCCTAAATTTCATGATACTGGCTTTTCTGTAGTGTTTTAATTGCACCTATGATAAGCACTTTCCATCTGTGGCAAACCTGCAGTATAACGTTGGGTGTGCTGGAACAAACAGTTTAGTAGTAAATATGCCCCTCACTGTGGTCATGGTGAGGACTTAGTTAACTGTTAAAACTCCTGTTTGATGATCCTGAGGTGTTGCCTGGAGTACTTCAGAGGTGCATTCTCAAATAGCATGCTTTTCTGTAGATTTCTTCAGCAGAATCACACCTGTGGAAAACTATAACTAGGAGATGATTAAACAGTAGTCATTTTTTTTTACAATGGAAATGTTGAATTTTTGTACAGTAACATCAAATCTTATTTTTCTAGGTAGCCGTCTGTAAATCAGGTCAAGTGACTGGTATTCCCTTCTGGTATCATGTGTATCTAGATGAAGATAACGTTTTGGATACATCAAGCGAGTGCTCTCACTGGAAACAAGCTGCTGTGGTGTTAGATAAGCCAATTCAAGTTCAAGCAGGAGATGAACTTGTGCTCAGTGTTCAGTATCACAATAGCAACATCAGCATAACAGTAAAATAATGAACTGCCATCAGTCAGAGTTGGTTTTTAGTATGTTTTAAGTGTAAATAAAAGCCCAGATTTAGATATTTATACATACCTGTTAATCATGGCCTACAGCCAGTGTTCAGTCTGTTTTTAGCTGGTATGCAAATCAGACAACTTGTTTAGCAAGATCTGTGTCATAAATTGTATAATTTTATTAGGACCATGGAACACTAGAAATAGAGAACAGTCTATTTTCATAGAAGGCTTGCAGTGTAAGTTGTGTATACAAATTAATGACTGTTGAAAAACCTCACCCACTATTCTTTATGCTGTCTAGAAGACTTGTATACATTACTGTAAAAAAGTAAAATTAAGAAAGGGATTCTTTAGCATGCCTGTTCATAAAGTCTTATTCTTTAAAGGTCAGCAAAGCAAAATTGTCTAGGTAACAACATTGGAGTGCTGTACATCCTATTAGTTTTGTGATTCTACAGTTCCCTGAACAAAGCAAGATGTTTCCCTTTTAAAAATATTTAAGGGCTATCAGTAAACCTAATTTCTTATATTCAAGAACAAAGCCCAAAGGCAATGTCTTTGCTCATCTGTGCCATAGCATTGAGATATTTCTAGTCTTAAACCCTTTTCTTCTATGCAAATACAATTAACTACCATAGTATTATAGAAAAGTTTAAGATATCTTAGTTTAAGAGATCATATGGATGAAAAAAGTATAATTCTGGTTCAGCAATAGCCAATAATGATGTAAGAGAACAAATGGGGGCAGGGAATAGGTAATGGATTTGGACTGACTTCAGTAGCCATTTCCTGTTACACTGTACTGAGCCTCTATTAGAAATCCATTTCATGTCAGAAATTTGGGCTGTCATATGAGAGTACTGCCTGCAGAAGCACTCAGTCTTTGGAGTTGTGGACACACAATACCTTGAAATTACTTTTCAGCTAGTTTTACAACAGAAGCCTTAGAAATAAGGTATTAGAGCAGCTGAAAAAGAAATCCAGGGATAGATGATACCTAACCCACAGCCTTCCACTCACTTCCCAAATCATTTTTAGTTATGGGAATAGTTAAATAGACAAATAGAAAAGTTAAATAGACAAGTTTTGATCATGTGTAGAATAGCCTTCTCACATGGACATGTTATTGCCAGTTGGAAGCTATTCTGACCAAAAAAATCCCTTCTCCTTGTGCCAGGAAGCTGTAGCAGAGCTGGTCTGAAATAGCTTCATTTCCAACTACAGTATTACATTACATGAGCAGTGTCTGCTCAAGATATGGCCCACTGATAGGGAGCCGCATAAAATATTCATAAGAAGCAGGGTGGCAGGGAGAACAGAATGATGGTGAGGAAGATGCAATGAGAAAAGGTCAGGAGGAAACAGAACTAGGGAATGTGAAGTCGAAGGCTTTACTGGCCGGCATCCATAGATTTTCCTTGGTTTTTTTTCCAGGCTGTGAGGCTGTGTTCTGGAAGAGTTTACTTCTGACATTTCGCCTGCATCTATGGCTGGCATCTTCAGAAAATGGTTGGGTAGGAGTGTATGTGCATACCATTGCAGCTGTGGACAAGTTTACATTGGGACCACTAAACGCAATGTGCAAACATGAATCAAGGAACATGAGAGACACTGAGACTGGGCCAGGCAGAAAAATCAGCAATAGCAGAACATGTTACAAACCAACCAGGACACAAAATGTTATTTAAAAACACTGAAATTCTGGACCAGGCCAACAACTATCATGTCAGAATGCACAGAGAAGCTATTGAAGTCCACAAACACCTGGACCACTTCAATAGGAAAGAAGAAACTCTAAAAGTAAACAAAATCTGGCTTTCTGTCTTGAAAAACAATAGAATCAAAACTCAACACTTGCAAATGAATTCTACCCAGGGACAGGGGGATTTCCAGCAGATAATGGGCCACCAACCCATTAGCCAAAGAGACACTAATCCTCCTTGCATATCTACACCCAGAAACTAACCATTCAAATACACAAATCTACATATCTTCCTCAACAGGGGTTCACATATAAACCCCCACACACACACTCCTACCCAACCATTCTCTGAAGATGCCAGCCACTGATGCAGGCGAAATGTCAGAAGTAAACTCTTCCAGAACACGGCCTCACAGCCCGGGAAAAAAAAACCAAGGAAAATCTATAGAACTAGGGAACCCACCAGTCTATCACCACCTTCCTTAAGCAGTTTCAAATTGCAGAAGCTGCAATCAGTTAATATGGAAACTGAAGATGCAGAGGGCATGGAGATCTGGGAACTTCTTGTAAACTTTAGGTTGAGGGACTGGTGAGAGGAGCTAACTCCTACCCTTGGGACTCAAAGAGATGACTTGTATCTTCCCTAACAGTAGGTTTGGATTGCAGTCTGAGCTCAATGCTTTGCTAGTGTCAAGGTCAGACCTACAGATGGGCTATGACCTAAACTCGCTCTTGCCTCTGCCAATCTGAAACCAGTCCAGCATTCTAAGAGCATGGATGGAAATAATTCCTGATAAGTGAATACCCTTTCGAAAAGCAAAACTGGGAAGGTTTCAAGAAGATTCTTATGAGAAAGCTATATTCCTCCTCTTCCTCCCTAGACCATGTGTATTGATGTTTCAGGAGACCATGAAAGGATTGGGGTCCAAGGTATAGATACCCAATTTTAAAAATACTAGCTATAACCAGTGTAACCTACACCTTCAACCCCCCTGCGGCCCCTCCCTGCTGCCAGGATCGCACCCCCCGCCACTGCCATGATCACAACCCTTCCCCCACTGCCAGGATCGAGCCCCCTGCCAGGGGCACGGCCCCCACCGCCGCCCCACACTCAGGCACATGCTATGCTACACATACACACAACCCCCTCATGCTACTCACACCCCTCTGCCTCTGCTATGTTTAGAAAGGAGTGAAACTTCCACATGGTCTCGCCCCCAGTGTGCTGATTGGCTGCCCAACAGAGCTTTCATTGGTTGGTCAGTTCCCTAAGCAGCCAATCCGCACACTGGAAAAGGCAACATACCTAAGAGCAATATATATAGAAATATATGTATATAGATTTCCTATGAAGAATAGGTCGTGAGGGTTATTCTTGTGTCTCAGCACTACAGAAATGCAACTTAAAGAGTTTAAATAAAATTTTATTTGTTAATGTACAACAAACATAATGGATAAACATTATTTGCCCCTTGAACAAGATTCACTTAAAGACACATTAAATTTCGCCATAAAATATGCAGCCTAGTGAATAAGGCCAAGTATTTACAAAACACACTAGTACTGCACGAGCACTTGCAAGATGAGTTCACTGTAGCAGCCACAACTTCAGTTAAAAACCCAAGTTTTGTAATGAGTGTCTTAATAGTCAGTTTTCTGAAAATCACAGTTTAAAATGGAAACCTTGCTGCAGCTTTTCAGATGAAGGTAAGACAGCAAGCCTGAAGTGCAGATACAAATGTGATAATGGGTCAGAAATCCCATTTGTTAACTAAATGGGCATTAAGTCTTTAGAGCAATACTAATGTGTTACATTCCTGTATCTTACACTGGAATTACATAGCTTACTTGATTCTACTTAAGACAAATTTTTTAGAAGGCAAATATATTATGAACTGAAAGAGGCATTAAAATGGTATCCACATTATGGAGTACATACTATTTGAGAAATACCCTACATGAGGTGCGTATGATCTATAAAAAACAAGTACTGTTCAGTTTTTCAACGAAGTCCTCATTCTATTTTGTAACATTAATTAGAATGCATTTATAACTCCCCTCTCTGGAGCAACTTCTAAAGCATAAGGCCAAAATACACTTGAAAGTGTAACAGTAAAATTGTGAACCAACAGGATACGTGAAACTTGCATCCAAGTACTTAGATGTAACTCAGGGCTAGGAAATATGTTGCCCTACAGTTGTTGAACTGCATCTCTCATCTCATTCACTGTGTTAGCTAAAGCTGACATGAGCCCAATAACTGGCTTGAAAGGACTGCACCCTTATCACCACTATTCTTACACAGATAGTTTCATGTCAGCATCCCAACTACATTCTCTAACAATTAGCTCTGCAATGATTCTGGCACATTAGGTAATATTCTGGAAAGGGAGAAGAATCCCTTTGAAAGATCAATTGGTTTGAAAGGGAAATCAGAACATGAAGCTTTCCACTTTACCCCTACTACTGTGAGCAGGCAGGGTTTTGAATTACTTAACCTACTGTAGCTATTATTGTATGCCTGGGATCCATTTTACAGATGTACACATCAGACACTCCGTATTTTCAATGAGTTATTTTAACAGTTTAATTCAATGATGATTTTAATACTATATTATAGCAGTAAAAATTTAAACCATGTTCCATACGTGTGTCTCTTTTCAAAATAGTACAATATACACTCATTTGCAGTTCAGATTCACTATTTAAAACTGAAGCCACTTGTCCTGTTTGTTTCACATACTCCTTGGTTGCTTACATTCTTTTAGGAGAATGGCATTTCCAGGACCAGAAAACAAGCGTAGGAAATAATGCCTAAGCAAATCCCATAACATGCTTGAGGAAAGAGATTTAACTTTTGTCCATGGGCTTCTCTTGTTGAATAGGGGAATTTTCATTCTCTTCTGCAGAGTTACAGAAGCCATCAGATGTTGGCTCAGTAGGCATTGTTGGAGTCACAGTATGTCCAAACCCTTGATAATGGCCCACAGGTGATGATGGTATGGATGAGGCAGCAGAAATCGGGTCCTGAGTGGATGATGAGAGCAAACTTGTATGTTCATTCTGTTCAAGATCTTCACCAAAAAACATTTTCCTTGGTTGACCAAAAACAGTCCTCCCTAAAGGGAACAAGTTAAAAGAAATTACAGTCGTCCCTTCAAATTTGTGGGGGTTAGGTTCCATGGGCCCCCGCAAATGTGAAAAAAACCGCGAATATTGATTGCCCCCCTCCCCCGCCAAAGCGACTCTGGAAGCCCCATGGTTGCTTTCCCTGGACTCCCCACTCCCTCTCAAGGCCTTCACGGGGCCTCCGGAGACCCTCCCGAGGCCCCGTGGAGGCCTCCGCAGCCCTCCCCCTCCCTCACAGGGCCTTCACAGGGCCTCCAGAGGGTCTCCGAAGGCCCCTTGGAGGCCTCCGTGGCCCTCCCCGCTCCCTCCCAGGGCCTTCACAGGGCCTCTGGAGGCCTCATGTTGCAGTTTTGGGAGGGCGGGGGGGCCCTCCCAAAACCGCAAATAATCAAAACCGTGAATGCCGAGTTCGCGAATGTGGAGGGGCAACTGTACTGTTTTCATACTTTGGATATTGCAGTTAACTGAACAACAGTAAAAATAAGTAACATGATGCTCATATGAAATCTGAAGAAAACCAAACATTTACTTACAGTTTTATTTAATACAGGTGCACTGTATACACTTCTAACTTACCAACATTGCGAACTTGTTCAGTTACATCTGCCCTAATATCAGAAATATCCCACATTGCAAGGAAAGAATCAAAACATGAGCCTTCTTCTGCTTCTTGCACATAAGGCTTGTAGGAAAAGCTGTAGTGATGAGCAATTGCCGCAAAGAACATTTCCACACAAATAATAAAATCCTGAAACAAGAAAAGATTAATTGATTCCTTCATTATACTACAATCACATCCATCTTTCAGGAAATCCTGCAGCTCTAACGCTCAATGCTTAATCAAAACAAGCTCCTTTTCTAGGAACTAAGAGTATCTCAAATACACACTTATACTCAGCAGGACTGTCAGCTAAGTCTACTTGCAAATTGTGGAAAAACTAGGACTGTAAATCTTTCATTGTAAATTAAACTTTGTCGCTTCTTCCCACATATTCAGCAGAGTTAACTTATTCAGCTGTAATTTCTGTTCTTTAACAACTGCAACTATGCAGGTCACGAAGATCCACCAGTTTACCTAGGAGTGTAACTTAACTTTACTATCACTAGATATGCTAGTCACATTACTGGAATGTGAGTTTAAAATTACAAGTGCAAACATATTGACTTGTATGTTGATAGATTTTTAGGGCAGCCTGAGCAATGGGTCTATAGCTATTGCTCGTTCTCAGTAAGTGAAGGAAGACTGAAAACCAACCAGTAGATTTCTCCTACTACTGAATGGCTGCAGAGTGTGGGGGATATGGGGATTTATAAGAACTATTCCTACTTGCCTGTAGACCAGTTGCCACAGCTTCAACACTTTGCCATTCCCATGTCCGTTTTTCAGAAATAACACCAACTTTCACCAGTAATGCAATAAGTACAGCTTGCCTAATAAAATTCACAGTAAGACACCTGTAAGTTTAGGATAGCACCACACCCAAAGCCAAATAATCTAGGGACAAATTCTAGCACAACACTTCAGTAAGCATACACTGTTAATCAGAAAAAATAAAAGCTAGGGTTAAGATGTAAAAAAAATTGAGATTATAAAGCACATCAGTAAGGTGCTAAAAATAAATATGAAACGTGAAATTCCTGTGGTCACTATTTTCACAAGAGAACAGTGAAGGTGCATCGGATAGAATAAAGGAAGCCTTGTGTAACTATATGTTGGGCTGAAAGGTAGCCCAAGAAAAAGAGAAAAGCTGAAGGTCTGCTCCCCTATAAACTAAGAGCCCCCCCCTTTTTTTTTTGAAGGCAATACCAAATTCTAAGGCAAAACAATCCAGAAAAAAAGTGTTTTTCAATCCAACAGGTTTCAATGAGCAACTATACGCTACACCTCTCTCTGGAACTTTCTGAATATGAGGGCTTAAACATTAGGTAATTATACCCTTGCTTATTTTAAAGTGACATGAACAAAATTAAACAACAGGTAAGTTCAAGAGTATAGTCTGGTCTGATCTTTTTCATACTATATTTTTGTCTGCCATATTAGAAGTTGCTTTTGAGTGAACATGGATAAGGTTGCACTGTCAGGCACAATAATAAAACAGAAGCAAGACTTCTCATACTAACGAAGACTTGTCTTCGTTTAAGACAAATACTGTACAGCTATGTCCATATTCACTTTGACTTTTGTATCACAGGCCTTGAAGAAGCTGTTTATAAAAACACTCACCAGAAAGAAACAAAAACCACCATCTTCACACAGAGAAATTTTCCCACAGGTCTGATCGGGTTCAGTTCATCCCGTAGTACTTTATAGAATAATACAAGGCAGTACATAGCAAACTGAAATAGAGATTAAAATGTTTAGCAACTTTTTGAAAAGTACACCAGATATTTCATTTATTTTTGAATAGTTATAAATCTCCAAAATGAATTACGCCTATTCAGTGCTTATTTCAAATATTTAAACCCATACTTCCTGCCCCAAAAAGAGATTTCTTGGATAAGACTGAACCTTCATCGTCAGTAAATTTATAATTTTCCCAATAGCAAATGTCAAATCTTTTTTCTGACATTTAAGTCTTTTGATTAACTTGGTACAACCTCAAGCAGTTATCAAGCCAAGTTTATTGGCTCCTTCTACAAGCATGTGTATGGAAACAGTATCTGGAGAGGGCAGCAGAGCACAGCAGATCCCTATATGGCAAACACAATATTACATAGCCAGTGCTGACAAAGATCTAGGGTATGCACCAGATTGCTATCAACTTTCTTCCACAATCCTACTAGACTTGTACAACCTAGTCAAGACATCCCAGTTTTAGAAGCCCATAATCCCATTTTATAATATCCACACTAACAAGTCCCATTCACATGGGCAGCTGATTAAACACACAGCAACCTAATTAAATCATTAGGCATACAGTCAGATTATGAACAAAGAAATTGCCTGGTTTTAAATTAATTTTAAAGAGCATTTATAGTCTGTTTTTAAATCTGTTTTTAGATTTGTTTCCCCCTCGTGTACAGTCATCCCTTCACATTCGTGGGGGTTAGGTTCCCCAGACCCCCGCGAATGTGAAAAATCTGCGAATAACAATTGCCCCCCCTTCCCCCGCCAAAGCGACCACAGGGCCTCCGGAGGCCCTATAGTCGCTTTCCCCCCGCCTCCGGAGGCCCCATGATCGCCTCCCCAGCCCTCTCCAGGCCGTCATGGGGCCCCAGGACCGCCTCCCCACCCCTCCCCAGGCCTTCATGGGGCCTCCGGAGCATCTCCGGAGGCCCCAGGACCGCCTCCCCACCCCTCCCCAGGCCTTCATGGGCCCTCCGGAGCGTCTCCGGAGGCCCCAGGACCGCCTCCCCATCCCTCCCCACCCCTTCCCAGGCCGTCATGGGGCCTCCGGAGCATCTCTGGAGGCCCCATGATCGCCTCAACCCTACCCACCCCTTCCCCAGGCTTTCATGGGGCCTCCGGAGCATCTCCGGAGGCCCCATGATTGCCTCCCCAACCCTCCCCAACCCTTCCCCAGGCCTTCATGGGCCCTCCGGAGCGTCTCCGGAGGCCCCAGGACCGCCTCCCCAGCCCTCCCCACCCCTTCCCAGGCCTTCATGGGGCCTCCGGAGCGTCTCTGGGGGCCCCGTGAAGGCCTCCCCGGCCCTCTCCCTCCCTCCCAAGGCCTTCGCGGGGCCTACGGAGGGTCTCCGAAGGCCCCGTGGAGGCCTTCCCAGCCCTCCCCACTCCCTCCCAAGGCTTTCGCGGGGCCTCGCAGGGCCCCGCGAAGGCCTCCCCGGTGTTCCCCAAGGCCTTCGTGGGGCCTCGCAAGGCCCCCCCGGAGGCCTCCCCGGCCCTCCCCCCTCCCTTCCAAGGCTTTCGCGGGACCTCCGGAGGGTCTCCGAAGGCCCCGTGGAGGCCTCCCCGGCCCTCCCCGCTCCCTCCCAGGGCTTTCACGGGGCCTCTGGAGGCCCCGTGTCGCGGTTTTGGGGGGGCCCAGGGGGGCCCTCCCAAAACCGCAAATGTCAAGTTCGCAAATGTGGAGGGACAACTGTATTTTTAAATTGTTCTTATCCAATGTGCATCACCTTGGGGCCCTAGTGGGCTGAGAAGAGATATATAAATGCTTTAAATAAGTAAATAAAATATTACCCATTTAATATTGATACTACACTTATACAGCTATCTTTAATTTAAATATATATCCCACTTTTCAGCAAGCAAGAGCTTACAACATGGATGGAAATATATACAATAAAATCATAGTCATGATAAAAATGAACTATGACTTTAAAAGCCGGAAGACTAATCACTAATCCTCACCTAATTTTCTAATTCTTATTTTTCTATAGGATTTTCTAAATCCTAAATGCCACCTGGAACTTAAGTACTACCTTACTAAGTTCCTACTGATTCAGTGACTTGACTTTAGTTGGGACTAACAATTGGATTTATGCCATAAAGAGGTAAAAAGCTCCTCATATTTTGAGATTCCCCCCCCCAAAATGCTTAAATAGCTTAATTATAGTTAAGATATTGAATTTTGAAGAAGAAAAATTAGAGAGACTTATTTACCTAATTCCAACATAGACAGAAAACTAAACTTTTGCTACTCACCAACTGAGATATGTTGTTGAAAAAAACCAAGTAGGTCCAAGCATTTTTGAAGCTAAAGTTTCCTTCATCATATACACCCACCAATTCACAGATTCTAAAAGAATTTAACATAAAGTATGCTCAGAAAAACCACCACTATAGAGGCCAAGAGATAAGTCTTATTAACTCAGTGTTTAATCAATTCATTTATATCCCACCTTCCCCATAATAAGGGACCTGAGGCTACTTACAACACACATTAAAACAGAGCTAAAAATCCTAATAGTAAATAAGTGATAATACTGAAGACAGTACATAATTTTAAATATGTTTTTAAGAACCATGTAAAACACATAAAGTATAGCAGACAGACCCATTTTAAAAATAAACAGCAGCAATTAGCTAATAGTTGAAAGCTATTGTAAAAAATAATAGCCTCTCCCAAATTAGCAGAAGAAGGGCAGAGCAGATAGCCTAGCTTTCTGTAGGAAGGAGTTCTACAACCTGGAGCAGTCACCAAAAAGGCCTTCTCTCATGTGTCACCAAACATGCCTGGGGTGGTGGTACCAAATGCCTGGAATTCAAGGCAGCTAACTAATAAATTACAAATGAAAACAAATTTTCAATGAAAACATTAAAATAAATAAACATCCAAATATATAAAAACAGTAATATAAATAAACAGCTTAAATGCCAAAACCTTACCTGAATAAAATAAAATAAAATAAACCCTTTGCCTGTCACCAAAGTACAAAGATGGAGCCAACCCAGCTTTCACTAGCAGGGCAAAGGAAGATATGAGAGAAGACATGAGAGAAGGCGCTCTCTCATACCTCCACCATTTCTATTTCAAAGGTGGTGGGAGTGACAGAAAGATTTCCTCTCAGATTTTTAAAATCTGTAGAGGCCTGTATGGAAGGATGCAGTCTTAAGTCAGATAGGACCTTACAAATCATAACACATACTTTGATTTGTGGTCAAAACCAAGCTGCTACAAAGTTATAACAAGGCAACTGCACGCTTCCTATAATTTCACACAATACCTGTTCAAATCCCTATCCCCTACATCTGCCTTTTGACTGACTGTGAACATCTGTCATACTTGGATGGCATTAATCTGATCATGCACTGACAACAGAAATTAAATTAAAAGTACAACACCTTCTTTAGATTTAGATGGAAATGGGAAAGAGTTGGTTGTCATCAGTATACTGGTGACACTGAATCCCCAAACTACAGAAAGCAGTTTCTAGCAGTTTCATGTACAGTATGTATGAAACAGCATGACAGACAAGATGGAGCTACGAAGGACCTCCATAGGCCAATGACGATGACGTGAAACAGAAGTTCCCTACGTTCTGAAGCAACCCCTTGAAGAAAGACAAGAGGCACCATAAAACAATCCAATTCCTATCTGAGACTAAGAACACCTCAGAAGGATATGATGGTGAATAGTTATCAAAAATCACTAAAAGGTCCAGCAAGGACATGCTCCCTTGTGTAGTTTCCAGTGTAGGTCATCCACCAAGGCAAACAAAACAGTCTAAATGCCACGATCCTGAACTCAGCCTGAAACAGATGAAGATAATCCATATCATCCAGAAACCCCTGGCATTAAAATCATACACACTACATCCAGCCAAAAATGGAATATTGGAGATTACTGTAAATTCTCCAATAGGGTGGAGCTAAAGATTATTTTATCAATTTTTAGGCATGAGAAGATGAGACATTCTCCTAAAGCCAGCTGCTAGTTCTAACATTAGACCCTCTGAATCAACTGTTAAACCCTCAGATATATTCTACTGATTCAATGGATTTAGTCAGGACTAGCACTTGTATTTGGACCCTTTTTGCAAAATTATATTCATCAATACCCTTACCCACACTCAGAATATGATAGCTAAATTCATGAACAATTAGCAAGAACAGGCAGGGCAAGACAAGCATTTCCAGTTATTAAAACTATACAGTTGTCCCTCCACATTCACGGATTTGACATTCACGGATTTGAGTATTCACGGCTTGAAAAATATTCTTAAAAAAATAACAATCCTAATAGCAAACCTTGATTTTGCCATCTTATATAAGGGACACCATTTTGCTCTGCCATTGCATATAATGGGACTTGAGTATTCACGGATTTGGGTATTCACGGGGGGTCCTGGAACCAAACCCCAGCGAATGTGAAGGGACAACTGTAACTTAAAAATATTCCATCCAGTTCGAAATGACTTTTACAGAAAAAGATAATTACCTCTCATATATATGTGTGCATGTAAGTGTGTATTAACATAAAACTGTACACAGTAAACTACAGGCAAGAATACTATACAGCTGACCCTCTACATTCACTGGGATTAGGAGCATAAGACCACCACGAATGTGGAAAAACTGAGTATCTCTAGTTCCCCACCATCAAACCATATTTAACACACACAAGAATATGGTCCATGGATTCAACCTAACAAGGATTCCTTCAAGATGTTGAGGTTCCTTTGCAAGGCAGAAGCGGGCAACTGGAAGGGCTTGGCACCATCTCCACTGCTGCCCTACACCATTTTTAACAGAGACTTACAAGCCTGGCCACATGTTCACAGTCTCTCTCACTCTTGTGAGGCTTACAGTCTCTGTTAAAAATGGCATAAGGCAGCAGTGAAGGTGGCAGCAAATGATCTGTGATTAATCAAATCTGCAAAAGTTAAACCCACAAACATGGAGGGCTGGTTGTATTTTAAAATTTAATTTTTAAAAAAAGTTAAGCTTCTCTTTCACATGTGTGTTGCCATTGCTCCTTCAAATTAATTATTTTGTCCATTACCTGGAATAAGTGGAAATTGCCTTCAACTTCAAGCTAACATCTCAGAGACACCTAAGCTTTGACAAGGCTTTAATCTCCATTGTTCCACCTGCATAGCATGTTTATGTCAACGCTTAAAGGGATACCTAGACCTTTAAGACTGAAGTAGCCAGGTGGACCCTAATGTCTATTTGCTAAATGCTGTCACCTTACAAATATTATTCGGAGTCAGACTAGACAGTCCATGAGACTCTGGGACTCTGTAAAGTATTTTTCTTTTAACTCTCTTCAGCCAGGTTTGGTCAATGTGACACACTGATAAGACTTCTTGTTCTATAAGTAATATGAGAATTATGGCATCCTGTTTTAAAGCATTTCTGTTCTGTTCTGTAAACAACCCTTCCAAGATAATGTAGCTGTAGGAATACTGTGTACTTATGAAGCAACAAGAGGGAGGGGGTTTGGGGAGTTGCTTTTGCCTGCGTGTCATAACTATTTTATAAAAGTCTTCTGTAACCGTAGCTCTTGGTTCTTTTGGAAATTATTCCACTAAGGGCCCGCAATCCGTGGGTCTCCTGTTCCTGATTTCTGCAACAAGGCTACAAGGAAAAGAAAGTCGAGTGGTAACTTCAGATTGGTGCCTTATGTGCCTTTTAGGCTAGAAAGGAACATTGCTACATAGCTACTAGTCCTAGAAGATGCTGGAGAGTGTCAAGAAGAGGAACAAAACATATCAGTACATTGCATTCTGAAATAAACATAATTTTCTTTATACTTACAAAGCAATAATAGTGGTGAATGGTCTGACAACTGTATATTGAAGAACACCAAGCTTGCATCTGAACAACAATACCCTGCAGAAAAGGTACAGAGTGAATTCAGAAAAAAAAAACCCTAAAAAACACAAAAGATAACTGGTAACAGCTGAAATTATTTGTTTAATGAACTCAAAAACTAAATTAGATAACAGTTTAACATAAATGACAGCAAGGCATCATATATTAAATCAAAATACATTGCAAATACTACATCATAGCTAGTTCTCATTGCTTATATTTTTTTCAGATTTAATTATATCCCAGCTGTTGATGAAAAGTGAGAGCAAGTTACCAAAAAAAAAAAAAATTAACTGAGAATATTTTCCCATCCCACAGACTTCTTAGATAATACTTATGAAGGCCATCTGCCACATTTCTTAGCCATTTGCCAAAATTGGAAACAAGCTGTTCTTCCAGAAGTTTACCAACACTTTACATGTCAATAAGAAGCTTGCCAACTAATGTCTTTTGTTTCCCATTCAGTCCCTTTTAGACAGCCTAGTAAAAGTACAATATTTCAAACACAAATATTTCTCTAATAACTATATGAAATATTCTGGCCTCACATCGGGAGGCATGGAAACACACTATTCACAATGCTGCAGCCTTATTTGAGAACTCATGCCGAACAAGTCTTGAAGAGAAACGACAACGCAGAAAGAATCACAACCCAAAAACATCACCCAAAGAGACCTTCTGCTGTGCTTTCTGTAACCCGACTTGTTTTATCTTGGATTGGCCTTTTTAATCATCAGCGTGCTTGCAGAAAGCGCGGGATGAGTCCTTCCTGAATCTTCGTTTGTGAAGAAAAGCCAGAGAGAGAGAGAGAGAGAGAGAGAGAGAGAGATGAAATATTCTAATACTTTTCAACCTCCTGCGGCTCCACCATACATGAAAGAAGTTGGCATTCATAGTTTTTCATCTCTTTCAATAGCCCACACAACTGGCAAACAGTTTTGCTAATCTAACAATGGTAGAAGCTTGCAGAGATTTTTTTTTTCTGAATGATACATTTAGAGTATACTCATCCTACATATGTAACTCCCAACTATTTTCAGTTAGAAGCCATGGCAACAATTCTGCTCAGGACATTTGCATGCGTAAATATCCCTTATGTGTGCAGATCCTCCCTTTTTGAGCACTGCAGGTGCTATTATTCCCTTCCTGCCTGTGCAGTGCTCAACCCCCGCCAACTTATTGTAAAGCACTAAAGTCGCCCTGCATGGCCAGCTCATGCTCTATAACATGCTGAAAGCATCAGAGAAGCACCAACTTCCACACAGCCAGCTGCATGATATTACAGCAGAGCTGAGATCCAAAGGAGTCCTGGGGGGCGGGGGCTCAGCACTGCTGTAACCATTGTGGTCGCTCTCCAATCCTGCCTGCTAACTGCAAAGCACAGACTGGCCATGTGAGGCAGCTTTGGGCTTTACAGTATGTTGAAGTGGGAATAGGGTATGTGGCTCAACCAAGGCTAGGTCTGCATGCGAATATTTACACTACGCTGAGGGGGATGTTGGATTAAGACCATTAGGTGCATTTGGACAACTGACCACAGTTTCATAAATCAGGGTTTATGAAGCTATTGACCACCGTCATGGCTAAATGCTTAGTTCACACCATCCTCTTTTCTTCCTGTTGCACCCAAACATTCAGCCGTCCCTTAGGCCAGAAATGTCAACACTGTCAGACCCAAGCCAGGGAAATAAGCCAGAATCTGTTAAATGGCAAGTTGCTACAATTTCCTGAGTCCAATGGAATACTGAACTTAAGCTAATGAAGGTCAGGATCTTTGCAGCAAAGCTGGCATTCAACAGAAGAAAACTATAGGAGAGAAAGAGACAGACATGGAGACATAGGCCTTAGCTCACAGCTATACAAACCATGATGTGCAAGTCTTGTACAACTGTCCAGACATAGCCTCTAGCTTGATCAATTTATAAGGGTAACCCATGGTTGGCAGCTATGAGAAAATGCCATACTCCTCACCCTCTTGTCTGGTGCATCAGGAGAAGACTGGAAGCTTACTTTCAGTTCTAAAAATATCTTCCATTCCTTGTGATACTTGAACTTGGGGAATATAATTCACAAACAATACCGGTAGTTTGAGAAGAAATCAAGCTCTGAAAGCATTGTTTGGTCTGAACTTGTTTTCATACCATACTCTATACCAAGAAAGGGAATTGTGGAGTGCTCCAAATATTGATGAACTCCCAGGATTCCTCACTATTGGCTATGCTGGCTAGGGCTAATGGGAACTGCAGCATGACAACACCTAGAGGGCCATACAATTACCACTCCAGTCTAAACATATTGGATACCTAATCTGGATGTCAAAGCAGGAAACGAGCTTAACGAAAAATCAAAAGCAGAAACTTTTAATCTCCACTGAATGCCACAAGAAAGGAGAAGGGGAGCTCACTATAGCTTGCTCTCCTAAAAGGAAGCAACATTTTCTCTTTACATCTAAACCAAATCATTTTCAAATACCTTCTATATAATGTAATGCCTCTTATCGGTTTGTATCAAACTATAAAAATCTTAGTGTTTAGCTGCACAAAAAGAGATAAATCACAATACAACTTACCTCATTAAACATAATAAACTGTCTCATTCAAAGGTAAAAATTAAATATCAATGATCAATTAAACAAGTTATTTTGTCAGTACGTAACATCCCTTTCTGGATCCTTCAGCTTCTTTATCATAGAAGACTTCCGAAAGGTCACATTAGTATTGCTAAAATCCTCTACAATGAATGCCAGATGGGAGACAAAGCCACAGTCACCATCAATTTCAGTTTTATCACTACCTGCTGTTGCAACCAAATCCAGTGCTGCTTTAAAGCTAAATGATTATCATTACCTTTAGGTAGTAACTATTAACACATAGATTTGAAATAGTATCTCAGTAACCATCAGTAACAGACTTTCGAAAGACACTCTTATACTATACTGCATTGATAACTCTAAAAAATGTTAGATCCTATCTTATTGGATTTCCACACAAAAAAATATTTGGAAGTTTTAACAAGAGTAGAAATGATGGCAATATTATTCAATGATATCAATTTTTTTAAATTTTGTCTATTTCCTCATATCCTGTCATATCCTGTCATATCCTTCCAATTAAAGGGTTCAAATTAGAATCTTCATTCGAAAGGTAGCTTTTGGGGCAAGAGAGACGGGCACCAACAAGTTTACATGGTGATGGAAAGGGAAGAAACTCTCCTTATTCCAGTCATGTATTGAGGTATTGTGTTTCAGTTAAGAGTATTTCCTTAAGTTATTCTGGATAATACAGCATATTATTCAGGAATTCCTAAGCTAGTTCTTTAAATACAAAAAAGGACCAAAAGCTAGTATACAAATACAAATACAAAAAAGGACCAAAAGCTAGTATATTACGCTAAAAAAGAGGAAATACACCTTACAAACATGTGAACAAAGCTTTCTTTTTAAGATATGCTGCACTCACTCTCCCATAGCCCATGGTGGACAGCAACACAATGGTGGCAGATGTTTCTGCTGATCTTTGGCTTCTATGATTAACACCAGATTGGGATACCGATTGGTCAGGTAGTTTGAAAGAAATACCATGAAATTATAGATGACATATGCTTCATAGCATTCTCTACAAGTATCCACATATATTGCAATGTTGGGATACTTTAGTGCTATCCACTGTGAAAGAAAACAAGAAAAATAGTTAGAATAAACTATGAAAAGCTAAAAATCCCATAGTAGATACACTTTAAAAATCTTAATATTGCAGTTAAACATTTAATAGCTAAGAAAACCTTACACTCTGTACTAAGCATGTTTACCTGAAGTAAGCCCCACTGAGCTCAATGAGAATTATTCCCCACAATGCTCCCTGAATTCCACTCTGGCTCCTACTTGAACTTAGATAAATGGTGCCAGCTGTGTGCATGGTACTGTGTTAAACAGAGAGGCAACACAGTCATTGTCTACAAGCCTATATATGTTATATGCAGTTACATAAAACCCACTTTTCCAATGTACTATCATGCCCATTAAGAAGCAACACATTGACAAATACCCCCTTATTCACACCTCCTTTGGCTTCTTCCAACTTATGTATGTGTTTGCACATGTGCCTTCAAGTCGCCTGTTAACTTACAATAACCCCATAATTTCATAGGGTTTTGTTAGGCAAGGAATACTCAGAGATAGTTTTGCCAGTTCCTTCCTCTGAAATATAGCCTATAGCACCTGATATTCATTAGCGTTCACCCATCCAAGTACTAACCAAGTACTGTCCATTCTTAGCTTCTAAGATCAGAGGGGATCTTGTCCATCTTACTTCAACAGAAATTACTGCATCATCGAAAAAAAATAACTGTTTTATTACAAACAATATTATAGTTTGTGACAGTAACATTAGAGGTTTATAAGATTATTCAACTGATTTTTACAGAGCAAAAAGAAATAAGTGACAAACGATAAAAAAAAAGACACTTACACTGTCTAAACTGTAAATTGGCACCATCCATAGAATCCTGTCATAACAAAACACATTTGTAGTTAATAAAAATGTTTCTATTGTTATATGAAATAAGCAGTACAAATGAAAACTTACCTTATTATTGGTTTTTGTAATTCAGGCTGAGTATAATGAACTAAATGCTGCAATATTCCCCAAAGAGATATTGGTACTGTCATCAATAAAAATATTCCAGCTATAAACCATGCCTTGGTATGAATTCCAACCTTGAAGAATGCATGAAAAGAAAACACAGGCACAAGAAATTATACTAGGATCTTTGAAAAACTAAACAGTCCACAAGTCACTCCCTCTGAATCCATCCCCTGTACCCACACATCTTCTCTTCCTTGAGCACAACATACAATATAGATTTTTAAGACCTGCTTTTTTGCAACCACATTATGGATACTTAACAAGGGCAAGTATAGACTGGAATGAGCAACTACAGAGAGGGTGGGAGCCATTCCCCCACACTCAGATAGGCTCCACATCAGCACAAGTGGAATAAGGTCATGTCACTTCTGGTTCAGGGATTTGCCCTAGAAATGGCTGTTTTTTATGTGTACTGAATTGTGGGGAGGTAGCAGGGGACAAGGGTGCTCAGGATGCCATGTTTTTGTGATGGTTTAGAACTAAGCCACAAAAATAATTTAAAAGAGGGGTTTGAGGGTTTCAGGGGCCACATGCAGCCTGCATGTCACATTTTTGTCACCCTGGTATAGGAGAAAATCCAACCAAGTATTAAAGATGCAACAACTGCCTTTTGATCCAAACACTTGTCACCCTGGTATAGGAGAAAATCCAACCAAGTATTAAAGATGCAACAACTGCCTTTTGATCCAAACACTTGCATCATTTAATGAAGAATTCAGCGAGTAACAATTAAAAGAACTAACTGCATGTCAACAACACAGGAGGCTCCTCTGCATCTACATTAAACTCTAGCTTAGCAGAACATGGAAAGAGTCCACATATCAACAACACATTGTGTGCAGAGCTTCAAGGAACAGGTGCATAACCTTTTTAGCCCTAAAAGTCACATTTTGGGTATGCTGGTGCTCTGGAGGACACACCTGTGTGCTGACTCACATGTGTGTGCATGCACACATGTTATCTTTATCAATGAGGACATTTTCACACAGAGACCAGCTCAATTTTATGCGTGGTTCCTCAGAAGTAAGCCGCTTGCTTTCTGACAAATAAAGTACAGCTCAATTCTTCACAGTGTTTAAGTGTTCTGCAATTTTTACTTTTAATAACATAGTATATAAAGTTTAAATGCCCTAATGTCAGACTTTTCTGATATAACAGTGTTTAAAATTTAAATAGGACAAGAATCAGTTCCCCTTCCTAGTCCTGAAAAAAGGCACATCCCACCAACAATCACAAAGTGGATCACTGTAGCAGCTTTTTCTCTACAACCCAGTTAGTTAATCATTTGAGCTGCCTGGGAAAAAGAGGCAAAAGCCACATATTTTATAGCCAAGGGCTGCATTGATCCACTGGGCCACAGGTTACATGTATTCTGCTTTAACAGAAAATGTATGTATTCAAAAAGAGGGAAACATCCCTAGAAGAGGCAGGAGAAAAAATTATTTCACTAGTTTTT
Source organism: Gambelia wislizenii (assembly GCA_030847615.1). Classification (NCBI taxonomy): domain Eukaryota; kingdom Metazoa; phylum Chordata; class Lepidosauria; order Squamata; family Crotaphytidae; genus Gambelia; species Gambelia wislizenii. The sequence goes on along the minus strand of JAUMIR010000005.1, from coordinate 62,361,823 downwards.
TCATAACTCATCTTTTGATTTCAACTCCAGAGAATGTTGAGAGAAAAAGCAACAAAAACATTTTATTATTAATGAGCAAGACTGTATATGAGCTGGTTACTTAAAGAAGTGCTTCTCAAGCTATCAGATGTACTGCACCCAGCAGTAACTTTCTCACTATGTACAAGGAACCAGTACCACGCTTGTGCCGTATTATATTATTCACAATTCTTGGAAACTAACTAGCATCAAATGGCTCACTGACTGGTACTAGTCCACAGACCTCAACTTTGAGTAGCACTGACTTTAAAACCCATGAACACCCATGATAATTCATCATTTAGTGTGTAGTGGTTTGGGCACTGAACTATGGATCTGGAGACCTGGGTTTGAATCCCCACTCAGCCATGGAAATCCATTGGGTGACCTTGGGCAAGTCACACTCTCTCAGATTTTGAGGGAGGCAAAGGAACTCTGCCTCTGAACAAATCTTGCCAAGAAAACCCAGTGCTAAGTGAGAAATAACTTGGGCACACAACAACCTATGCATCTGGAAAATCTAGTGGAAGTGTAGGGGGGTAGTACCAATACTGGTTATTAACGAATTGCTGTTCTGTTTGGACAATCCTAGGATTGACACAATTTGCATGTTCACTGTAGATGTCACATGCACAGATTCAACACTTCTCATTTGCAAAAAAAACCCCTATCTTTTAGAGTCATAAAACAAATCTACACCAAACTGGGCAACATACAAAGCAGGGAAAGGTATCATTTACATGCCAGCTCCTGAGCAACTGGACCAAACCTTATCCTGACACAGTAGCCTTTTGAGTCATACAGAAGCAGATGGCAGCAGAAGACAGCATCTCAATGCTTGTTCCTTGATCAGCTGCAAGTCAGCATCAAAGTACATGTACTCAATGTGTGGGTTTCGGTTATAATTTCTCTGCTATGGTCATCATTTTAAAGATTCTGTTTTTAGTTTGTATACATGATCTTTTTTTAATCATACTTATTTTTAATGGAGTGACACACATATATCTATAAATCATCCCAAACTGCTATTGATGTTCACTCCTCAAGATAGGGTGGGATATGAATTATATATAACTTCCCAGAATGAACCTAACAATGTCCTTACTCTAAGAGCTAAAATCACAAATACAGAGTACTTGTGGTTCTCCAGTGCTGTTGGACTGTAACTCTCATTATCTCTCTGATCCTTGACTTTCATGAATCAGGGATATGTGGATGTGGAGGCCAATATCATCCCTGCCTATTTCCGTCTCCCCACTTTCCCTACAATATGAAACACAAGTTGCAGACGACCTTTATACCACACAAACAAAAGGAATCCTCTTCTACTCCTCTCCTCCAATTTATTGTGGCCTCACTCAATGGTACTGCCTTCCAAATGTATAATTGTGGCCTTGTCTAGATGGGCTATTTACCCTGGCTTCCCTCCATCTTGGAGCCCTGCAGTCTAAACAACATGGGCTCTTGTCCCGTTTCGTCTCCAGGCAGTCCTGATGACACCCAAGGCAAAGCTGGTGGGGGGCAGGGTAAAACCTTTAAAAAACCCAGGTAAACCCATGTTATGCAGGAAAGTACTTGCACACCAGGCTGCAGCTCTGCTGGTGTCGCTCTGCACCTGGGAAGAGGCCTCCAGCACGTGATCAATCCCCACACACACATGTGACCAGGCTTGATCACATGCTGAGGGCCTCCATCCTGCCAATACAGGCCGGTGTGTGCATGCGGATGTCCATCTGTTTTTGCACGGTAATGGGAGGGGGGAAGTTGCCAGCTTTGGGGACAGAATACGCCAGCTGGAAGGCCCTGAGACAGCCCTATTTCCAACAGTTTTGCTCACTTCCCTACAGGAAGCTACTTTATACTGTGTCAGATCACTGGTCTGTCTAGCCATCTATAACCTCCTGAAACTTGATACCTTCCAGAGATGCTAGAACACATGTTCCATAATCCCCAACCAGAATAGTCACTGGTGGAGCTTGTAGCCAACATATTTGAAGGGCACCCAGTTGGAGAAGACATGTCTTCCCTTACTAGCAGAGACTCTCAACAATTTCAGACTAGAATCTTCCCCATGCCAATTGGAAATAGACAAGATGGAGCTTAGGACCTTTTGCAGGGAATGCATGTGCTCACCACTAAGCCACAGGTCTTTCTCAGAATGGTAAAATGGCACCTAAACTAGTTTTAGGTTAGCTGAGGTCAAACTAGCACATTTCTGAGCTCTGCTGCCCAACCAGATCACAAGACAAGCCTTTCCAGCACAGCCTGTAAAAGTTTTAAGAGAATGTGAGTTCTCTTTGGTGACATCACTTCTTAACCATGTACAAGCCTATGAAAATGTAGCTGCTGTTGCTTCAAATCAGATTCACTCCCCAAAGAATGGCTTTCTCGCCAATATAAAAGGCAGTGTGACCACATACCAATGGCATGTAACCGCCTTATACTGGAAGGAAGACTGCACCTGGAATTAGGGATGAGATGTCAACAAATGCAATGAATATCAGAGGTGACCAGAAGAAAACATACGCGTCTCCGCCATATATTTCTTTCTTTATCATGCATGTACTGTATAAGTTGTTACCTTGTACACCAGAGTTTCTCAACTAAGTTTGCACAAGAGGTTGCTAGGGGTCCCACAAGATATTGAGATTGAAAAAAATAAACTTTTTTTAGCTGTATATATAATCAATTTTAGGAACAGATTCCCTTAGACCTGAAAATAGTTTCAAGGGCTCCACCAGGATAAAAAAGGTTGAGAAAGGCTGTCCTTCATGTTTAGGAGGGCTTAAAGTATTAACAAAACAAAGAGTTGTCCCTTGTCTTCTTGGGTGCCAGTATGCACAAGGATAAAGCCACCCAAAAGGCCTGGCAGGGCTAAAGCAAAAGTAAAAGAGGCAGCCTCTCTTTTCTCCGGATTTCCATAGGCTCCTGCCCAGATCTTCATTTGTTGACTCATCTCTGCAGCAGCACTTAGATAATGGGAAAAGGGGGGGGGGGACCAAACTGGAGCCTCTCCCCTAATACACACACACTTGGAGGGAGAGAAAAACCAGCATATCTGATGGATTTAATTAATTTAAATCCATCCCCTTTTCCTTATGTGTCATGTCTTATTTAGATTTAGAGGGCAGGGGGACTGTTTAAATTAACAATTTGTAAACTGCTCTGAGAGCCTTTGTGGTTGAAGAGCAGGGTGTAAATACCGTTGTCCTTTCATATCTACGAATTTCGCATTCACGGATTTAAGTATTCGCGGCTTGAAAATATTCTTTAAAAAATAATAATCCAAAATCCTTGATTTTGCCATCTTGTATAAGGGACACCATTTTATTATGCCATTACATATACTGTAATGGGATTTGAGTATTCACAGATTTTGGTATCCACGGGGGGGGGGGGAGAGGCTGGAACCAAACCCCAGCAAATATGAAGGGACAAATGTACTCTAAATCATCATCATCATCCACACACGCAGGCTCCCTGCAGCCTCTCTCCCTCCCTCCCTCAAGCAGCCCCCCTCCTTCTCCGCTGCCCTTGGTGGCCAAAGAGTGGGGTATAAATACTCTAAATAATAATACAAGTTGTCCCTCCGCATCCACGGATTTGGCATCCACGGATTTAAGTATTAATGGTTTGAAAATATTCTTTAAAATATAATAATCCAAAAATCAAACCTTGATTGTGCCGTTTTATATAACAGACACCATTTTGATATGCCATTACATATAATGTAATGGGATTTGACTATTCAAGGATTTTGATATCCATGAGGGATCCTGGAACCAAACCAAGCGAGTATGAAGGAACAACTTGTATTTGGGATTCCTGCCCCCCAGCTGGTGTAGATTGGCCCAACATTACAGAAACTGAACTCAGAGCATTACACAAACAGGAAGAAACTATCAGCATCAGCAAAATAAAGCCGTTTGAGAGCCTTTATGGCTGAAGAGTGGGGTATAAATACAGCTATCCCTCCACATTCACAGATTTGGCATTTACGGATTTAAGTATTCACGGCTTGAAAATAGTCTTAAAAAAAAATAATCCCAAAAGCAAACCTTGATTTTGCCATCTTGTATAAGGGACACCATTTTGCTATGCCATTGCATACAATGGGACTTGAGTATTCACGGATTTTGGTATCCAAGGGGGGGGGGCTCCTGGAACCAACCTCCAGTGAATATAAAGGGACAACTGTACTCTAAATCATCATCATCATCATCATCATCATCCACACACAGGCAGGCTCCCTGCAGCCCCCCTCCCTCCCTCAAGCAGCCCCTCTCCTCCTCCGCTGCCAAAGAGTGGGGTATAAATACTCTAAATAACACAAGTTGTCCCTCCGTATCCACGGATTTGGTATCCACGGATTTAAGTATTCAGGGCTTGAAAATATTCTTTAAAAAAATAATCAAAAAGCAAACCTTGATTTTGCCATCTTGTATAAGGGACACCATTTTGCTGTGCTATTGCATATAATGGGACTTGAGTATTCACGGATTTAAGTATTCACGGCTTGAAAATATTCTTTAAAAAATAATAATCCAAAAAGCAAACCTTGATTTTGCCATCTTGTATAAGGGACACCATTTTGCTGTGCTATTGCAAATAATGGGACTTGAGTATTCAGGGATTTGGGTATCCACGGGTGGGGGGGGGATCCTGGAACCAAACCCCAGCGAATATGAAGGGACAACTGTACTCTAAATCATCATCATCATCATCATCATCATCCACACACAGGCAGGCTCCCTGCAGCCACCCCCTCCCTCTCCTCCGCCCTTCCCTCGCCCACCTCCAGCTTCTGCAACTCCCACACGCAGAGCGGCACGGCCACCAGGAGCCCCACGATGTAAACCGTGGCCACCAGCGGCCGGATCCAGCGCCGCCAGTTCCCGCAGGTGCAAGGCATGGCCGCCAGGAGGAGGAGGAGGAGGAGCGGTTGGGGGGCTCGTGAGGTCCCTCAGGGCCACCTCAGCTCCGACGGGACCCGCCAGCCCCGCCGCCGCCGCCGGGTCAGGGCCCCGCTAAGTCGGTCCCACAACGGCCCCGCAGAGCAGAAAGCATCGCCGCTGCCGCCGCCGCCGCCCTCACGGCCCGCCGCCCCGCCCATTTGCCTCCTCCTGCCGCCTCAGCCTCCTCACACTCTCTCCCCCACACACACTCAACAAACCGCCCTTCGCCGCCAGGGCAAAGGCCGGAAGTTGCTCCTCGCCGGGCGGAAACTCCGCACCTCAGACACGCCCCGCCTAGAAGCGGGCCTCCCTCGCTACCCTTCAATCTCCAAGCATTGCGGCTTGGAGATGACAACCGCACTTCCGGCACCTGAAGGTAAACAACTCCGCCCCAACCGGAAGTGAGCTCTTCTCTTTTCCTATAGGTCGACAACAATGTCGATCGAATTCACCCTTAGAGAGGCGGTCTCAGGGGGAATGAAACTGACTCTCCCCTGTTTACTTGAAACAGTGGTCTTTCCCACCAATCCATATTTCTCTTCCCCCCCCCTCGTTGACAATAATGGTACTTGCCAGTTGTAGTCTAGTTATATGTGTGTGCTTCTCCTGCTACAGATGGACAATGGAATTAGGGCAAATGTACAGTTCTCCCTCAGTATCCGCGGATTTGCTATCCACGGATTTAAGTATTCACGGCTTGGAAATATTCTTTTAAAAAAATCCAAAAAGCAAACCTTGATTTTGCCATCATTTATAAGAGATACCATTTTGCTGTGCCATTGCATATACAGTAATGGGACTTGAGTATCCACGGATTTTGGTGTCCACGGGAGGGGTCCTGGAACCAACCCCCAGCGGATATGAAGGGACAACTGTAATCAGAATTTAGTCTTGTTGATCTTAGTGGCAAACACTAAGCAAGTGTATTTTGTTTAGATGTCAAACTTCTGTCCAAAAAAAAAATAAATTAATTATGAGTTTTTAAAATTATGAATTCATTGTTTTTAATATGTACAGCATACTTTTTAAACTTTTGTTTATGCTCTTTTAACTGATCATGTATTTTCTAATTGGTGTTCGTGTTTTTAACTGTGTTAGCTGTCTATTGGTTGCTGTATTTTAATTCCCTACCTCGATCCATGAGGAGAGACATATAAGAAATTAATATATTGTTGTTATTGTGTTGTTGTGGGCTGTCATCTAATGTTTATATTTTCCTGTGGAGTTAATATAAACCTAATTCCATATTAAATTTTTTATCAGTTTCTGCTACTGGGGGGTGGGGGGAGAAAATTCTAGATCAAAAAAAGGAGGTAGAATGGGATTGTTTTAAAAAAGCAAGTAAAGATACAATTTAATGTCCATTATACTTAGTACATTTATAGAAATGCAGTTCTCAGGAATACAATTTTCTTCAGTCAGCTTTCCTGAAATATACTTATTACATTTATATATCAGTTTTTTTCCTCCTTTGCAGATTAAGAATCATGGAGGCTGTGCCCCACACCTGAAAACTGAGCAGGAATGGCTGAAAAGCACGTTTTTTGGCCAAAGAAATTATTCTAGGGGGCCCAGTGTGCCCCCTGAACATTATCTTGGGAGACCCACACTAAAACAACAACAAAAAATGTTGCTTTGGTAATTGAAAGTGCTTTCTAGTCAGTGCGGGCACTTATATTCAGGTGGGTCATAATATTGAGATGGAAAAATGGGAGAGAATGTTGACTAAAGGTTTAAAGGAATTACTGTACTATGATCGCCAAGAAAACTTTTTCAAAATGAGCTACCAGTGGTACTGGTGACACCTGAGCCCAGAGCAATTAGCCAAAATGTATAAAGCAGTGGCTCTTAACCTGTGGTCTGCCATAATGGAGCCGCAATGTCCTCACAAGGGGTCTGTGAAAGCTTAAAAGGCTGCTTGGCCCACCTCCTCTCTGCAGTGTTGTGACCACATGACAGGATCCAGGGCAAAGTTTGGCTGGCTGGCTTGGCCTGCACATTGCCATTCAATCTGCTCCAGCTACAAAGAAGCAGGAAAAAGTCTTCCCTCCCCCTCCTCTGATGAAGGGTTTAATGGATGGTGCAATTGTATTTCTCTCTCTCTCTCTCTCTCTCTCTCTCTCTCTCTCTGGCTTTTCTTCGCAAATGAAGATTCAGGAAGGACTCATCCCACACTTTCTGCAAGTGCACTGATGACTAAAAAGGCCAATCCGAGATAAACAAGTCTGGTTGCAGAAAGCACAGCAGAAGGTCTCCTTGGGTGATGTTTCCGGGTTGTGATTCTTTTTGCATTGTCGTTTCTCTTCAAGACTTGTTTGGCATGAGTTCTCAAATAAGGCTGCAGCATTGTGGATAATGTGCCTTCATGCCTCCTGATGTGAGGCCAGGGCGGACCATTGTTGGTGATCCATTTGGCCGAGCCTGAGACGTTGTTTCAGGGAGTCTTTGTATCTCTTTTTTGGAGCGTCCCTCTTACGCTGACCCGTGAAGAGTTCACCGTAGAGTAGTATTTTGGGGAGGCGATGGTCCTCCATCCTAGAAACGTGCCCTGCCCAGCGCAGCTGTGTTCTCAATATCATGGCCTCAATGCTGGTGATCCCTGCTTGCTCAAGGACAGCAACATTCGTCACATAGTCAGTCCAGTGTATATTTAGGATTGTGCGTATACAGCGCTGATGAAAGCGTTCGAGTAGTCGCAAGTGGTGATGATACGTGACTCATGTTTCAGACCCATAAAGGAGAATAGACAGTACAATGGCTCTATACATACTGATTGTTGTGCTTCGCCTCAGGTGTTTATTACTCCAGACTCTTTTGTAATTGTATTTATTATTATTATTATTATTATTAGGCATTGTTGTGGTGGTGGTGGTGGTTTTAAATCTCGAGTTAAGTCTTGAGGGGGCAAAAAGATATTTCAGGGTGTCCCTGGTAATGAAAGGATAAGAGCCACTGGTATAAAGGATAAAAAATATTTGTTGGAAATGTGAAGCTCACAATGGAATGTTCTATCACATATGGTGAAGTGTGAGAAGGCAAAGAATTTTGGGGCCAAAACTATAAGAGGAATTGTGTGCCCAGTTCTCAAAGGTAAAGTATTATACCAATGATGCAACAGTATAACTTTTAAATATCTGCGTACTATAAATACTGAACAGGCTGCCAGCCCATATAAGTAAACATAAATCTTCCCACCCCAAAGATGAATGGAAAATGCAGTACTTAGCCCAGATTGAGCAGTGTTGAATCCAGACTTGGTCGTGCTTAGAAATGAAATCAGTGAAATCAATGAAACTGGTTAGTCAAGAGCAACAGGAAATTTATATATTTCTTTATTTATTTGTTTTATATCCTGCTTTACTCCTGAATGACTCAAAGTGGCTTACAATATAAATTAAAACAATATGAAGTACAAAAGTTAAAAAAGCATTAAGCTATCCATTCAATTAAAATACTACTTTTTAAAAATTTAAACAAATAAAACACATAGCAAAAAACCCCAAACAAATCCTGTACACCCAGTTCTCATTACTCTACCCTGTTCAGCCAAGGATGAAGATCTATTCAAACAAGAAGCTCTTTGTCTGCTAGTAAAAAGACAGCAGAGGAGTCAGATTGAACCTCCCTCCAGAGGGAGTTCCAAAGCCTGGGAACAGCCGCCAAGCAGGTTCTCTTCTGTGTCCTCACCAGCTGAACCCGGGAAGATGGTGGGATGGAGAGAAAGCCCTCCCCAAAAGACTGTAAGACTTGGGTACGCTCATATGAGGAGTTACAGGCTTTCAGATAGTCTGGACCTAAATTGTATAGGTAGTTGAAGTGAGTGTGCTGGTCCCCAGAGGGAGGCCAGCAGTTCAATTGAGGAGACACCACAGACTGAAGCCAGTTACAGTCTCCTAGAGTGTGAGCATACTAGATGGACAGAGTCATCTTTCTTAAAGTAGGGAAGTAAAAACCTTTTCCCTGCATCCTCCAGAGGTGATGCAGAGGTTTTAGTGAGTGCTGTGGGGTGAGTCAGAGAAGGGACTCTGTACCCAGGGAGGAACTAAGCACACCAGTTTATGGATATCCCTGTATTCATTTCAGTAGAACAAAGACTGTCTACTATATTAAAAAAAATCACACCTAACATGCATTCATGAATTTGTGAACTTCAAGATGTCATGTACTGAAAAATTAATCATAATGCCTACAAGAGCTTCCTTTGCCAAATGGTTTGGGTTGTGCTGCTTACAAAAGTAAAGCTCCAGCATGCACTTAATTGTTTGCAGGATCAAAACTTGCATTTGCAACTTTAATGCTACATCATATACATTATTCATATTCACATACTCAGGTCATGGGCCTTGTTCCTTTTGTAATGAAGACAAGCACAATTATGAATAGTTGAAGCCCGAAAGAGGCTTTGACAGTAGTTACATTTATGTAGTCTGCAATTCCCATGTATATACTTCCAGCTGCTGCCTACCCCAACCAGCTGTCGCTTCCTTTGCCAACTGCCAAATGAGTGCTGCCTCCATGTGTTGTCCTGTCCTTTGGTCAAATGGAACAGAACATTCTAGCTCAGTTTTCCATCTAGGCTCATGTTTAACCTAGAACAACCCTTCCCAGATGAGATCTTTCTGACTCTAGCATTAAATGAACTTGCCACAATCCTTTCCCATTTTTCTGTCAATTCCCCAAACGTAGATGTACCCAAACATATGTTTTAACACCAGAGCAAACACACTGATACAATGACCTTTTTGTTACATGCCTGTGATCAGGCACGGGCACATCATTTTTATGGAAAAAGCACAGGGACTATCCTCATCTCTGTAGTTTCTCTTCTGTGAGCTAGATTTCTACTAGGTACTTCATCTCCACACTTCTTTTTTTCTCACTGCACCTTTGCAGTGTCTGCTAGAGAACAGGAGTGGGAAGAAATGCCCCCTGCCTTCCTCTGCAATCTTCATAACTGATCCACCTCAACATCAGGAGGAACTTTTTGACAGTCAGAGCTGTTAAGCAGTGGAACACACTCCCTCAGAGCATGATGGGGTCTCCTTCCTTGGAGGTCTTTAAACAGAGGCTGGATGGCCATCTGTCAGGGATGCTTTGATCAAGATTTCCTGTGTGGCAGGGGGTTGGACTGGATGGCCCTCGTGGTCTCTTCCAACTCTACAATTCTATGATTCTATGATTCTAGGTGTTGTCTATATGACACAAAAAAATGTGGATTGTTACGCAGGCAATTCACAGCTACTATTTGTCTTAATGTGTTGAGTTTTTTTGCAGATTGCAGGCATGCGAAGCTATCCGTGTTTGCTGTGCTAATGGGCTTACCTGCAAATCAAGATGGTAGCTATGAGTAAATTACTTGCATTTTTACTTAACCCTATTTGCCATCGCCGGATGTTATTTTTTAAAAAACTACTATATCCAAGGTGGGAAAGATTGACCTTTTATTTCAACCTCAAAGCAAACAACCTCCTCTTTTTATCACATTAGTGCTCACTCACTAAGGCGAAAATCCAACATGCCAGCTCTGGGTGCTTGCCTTGTTAGCAAGCTCCACCCCCCCTGCACTTCTGACCAATCAGCTTTCAACTTCTGCTCGTATAGGGAAATCAAATCAAATCAAATTGTTTGCCCCAATGAATAGAAATGCACATCCCCCATTGTTGTTTTTTAAAAAACTGTATATATGGCGGTTTTGGCTCCCCTCCTTCCCAATATGTCGAAATGATACAGAATCCCATTAAAACCTCAGACTCTCCACCTTTAAGAGGCTTGTTGCAAGAAAAAGGGGATTAATGCTTAGTGAGATGATTAGTGATTAGTTAGAGAAGGGAATCTAGATAATGCCTGCCATTTGTTTTCAATTCACCTCTCTGTATTTTTCTTTGGTCTATGTACTCAAGCCTTTTGCATCCTTCTTACCTGCAGGCATCACTTTCTCCTTCTCCCAAGAAATTAGCCTCTTTGTTTTCCTTTGTCTGGAAGGAGCATATATGAGGCTCCAACCCCAATAATGGATGCTAGCTTGCACTCACACATGAGAGTCAGCTTTTAGGTGCTTTTCTAACCAAGTATAGGCCAAATCCTTTTGCATATCTCCTTTACTATCCTAAGATGGATAGTAAACTCAATAAGCATAAGGTGTTTTTTTTCTTTTTTTACCTTACAAGAGCATCCAGAGTCATTTCTCCTGTTTCTACCACAAGCACATGTTGTATATCCAACTGCACTCTGCTTAATAAAGATACCAAATATTCCTATCAGGCTAAAAAGTACGCTTTGTACATGAACACATGTATCAAAGACAGAAAGTGTTATGTAGCTTTTAGAAAAATGGCTCAGGAGTCTGCACCTAAGACCAGAGATACAATCATACAGTCATAGCATTGGAAGGGACCACTAGGGCCATCTACTCCAAAACCTGCCATGCAGCAATACACAACAAAAGCACTTCTGTGAGACAGCCATCCAACTTCTGTTTAAAGACCTCCAAAGAATGAGAGTCCTCCATTCTCCGATCAGTCTATTCCAATGTCAAACAGCTCTTACAGTAAAGTTAGTAGGAATCTCTTGTCTTGTATTTTGAATCCATATTCATGTTCCAGCCTCTAGAGCACCAGAAAACAAACTCACTCCATCATCTCATATCTTTAAAGATAGATATCATGTAACCTCTCAGTCTTCCCTTCTGCAAACTAAAAATACCCAGGTCCCTCATGGCTTGGTGTCCAGATCTTTGATCATCTTGGTAGCCCTCCTTTGGACATGTTCCAGGGTTGTCAGTATCATTTTTGAACTGTGATGGCCATAACTGGGGAGAGTATTCCAGATGAGATCTGGTCAAAGCAGAATAGAGTGGTGCTACAGCTTGCCTTAATGTGGATACATTTTTTGATTCGGCCAAGAACTGCATTGGCTCTTTTGTCTGCTACATCACACCATCAACTCATGTTAACTTGTTGTCTAATAAGGCACCAAGATTCTTTTCACTTTTTTACTGCATTCAGGTCAGGTGTCAGCCATCCAATATTGCTACATTTCATTTTTCCTGCCCTAGATGTGTCCATTGAAATTAATTTTGTTAATTTTGGCCCAGCTCTCCAATCTGCCAAGGTCATTTTGAATTCTGATCCTGTCGTCTCAGGTATTAGCTTCACCCCTAAGTTGGTGTCAACTGCAAATTTGATAAGCATTCTTCTATTCCATTGTACATGGCATAAAGATGTTGAACACCAGGCCCAGGCTACCCAACTAGTAATTTCTCTCCTGGATGAGGAGGAACCATTGGTGAATATTCTCTGATTCAACCTGTCAGCCAGTTACAAATCCATGTAACAATAGTACTGTCTAGCCCACAGTTCAACAGTTTGTCTGCCAGAATATCATGAGGGACCTTGTCCAAAGCTTTAATTATATAGTATAATTAAGATATACTATATCTACAGTACTCCCCTGATCTACCAAGTTTGTAACGCTATCAAAAAATTAAAAAAAAAGACTGAGATAAGATTTGTTTGGCATGACTGATTTTTGCAAAAACCCATGCCAGCTCCTAGAAATCACAGCATTCTTTTCTAAGTGTGCACAGACTGATTGTTTGATTATCAGTTCTAGAACCTTTTCTGGCATTGACATCAAGCTGACTAGTTGGAAGTTGCTCGGGTCCTCTTTTTACTCCTTTTTGAAGAAGGATCCTCTTCCAGTCTGCTGGGACCGTGTTCTCCAAGAATTTTCAGATTATTGACAGCAGCTCTAAAATTACATTTGCACATTCCTTTAGTACTCTTGGATGCCCTGGAAACCTGAGTTCGATTGGAGTAGAGGTATTCCTTTACTGTTTCTTTACCTGTTCTGGGCTGAAGTCTACCTACTGCATCTATTTTCACCAGTTAGAGCATTGTTTTCTTTTTGAGAGAAGACTGTGTAGGTGTTGAACAGTTCCGCGTTCTGTCTCTGTCCTATTAGCAGTTCACTATTTTCTCTACACAGTGGCCCTATTGTTTCCTTGTTCTCCCTATAGCTCCAAATGTCAAAAAGGAAGGACTCAAAAAAACCCTTTTACACTGCGATCCCCCTATCCATGGGGGATATGCTCCAAACTGTGGATAATAGTGAACCCTATATTTTGGCTATATTTGAATTGAAGCATACCATAGAATAACACTGGAGGACCTAGAGAGGCCCACAAACACTTTCATTTGTGGGCCTCTCTAGGTCCTCCAGTTCAATTCTATGGTATGCTTGGGCCAGAAACATAATATAGAGGACCTAGAAAAGCCCACGAACACTTCCAGAGGGGAGATTTTTTTTAGAGTGCAGATAAGTGAAACCATGGATATTGAGTCTGTGGATAAGAGGTTGTACTGTACTATTTATTTTTTATTTTACTACTTTACTACTGTTTTAATCTCTCTAGCAAGCCTGAGCTTTAGCATTTCTGACTTTCTACCCACATGTACTGGCAATTTGTATTCCCCTTTTGTGATTTCATTCTTTCTCTATTTTTTACGCATGTCTTTTTAAAATCTCAGCTGATCTGAAAGTTCTTTATACATCCACTCTGGTTGGGTTTTTGAAAGACATCTCCCACTTTTCTTTCTCATTAAAATTGTTTGCAATTGCACCTTCAATATTTCATAATGAAAAAACTCCCTTGCATCTGTTGGAAATGCAATAATGTCTAGCACTGAAAGAGTTAAGCGTGCCTCAGAATGGGCAATAGCTTTAGGTTAGAAAGCTTGAGTGACCCACAGTCCTCCCTTTGCCACCTATCCTGCTCCCGCTTTGATGTAAACTGATACTCTTAGGGATGTTTCCACCTGTTCTGTCATCCAGACTTCTCTCAGCACTCCACAGAGATGTAGCTAACTTAGGATAGCACCCTGGGTAACATTCCTATCTTAGAATCAAACTCCTACAATAAAAGCCTTAATCAATCTATTTCTCTAAAGCCATGGGTGTCTTTACTCCTTCAGATAGTACAGTAGTCCCTCTGTATCCACGGATTTGGTAACCATGGATTTAAGTACTCACAGCTTGAAAATATTCTTTAAAAAAATAAGAATCCAAAAAGCAAACCTTGATTTTGCTGTCTTGTATAAGGGACACCATTTTGCTATGCCATTGCATATAATGAGACTTGAGTATTCACGGATTTTGGTATCCACAGGGGGTCCTGGAACCAAACCCCAGCGAATATGAAGGGACAACTTTAACTAGCCACTGCACACATGTATTTATCTATCAGCTACATGAACTCCCTTCCATTTGAGAATTTCTAACCATGGGACCTCACCTAGTATTTCCCGAAGGTTACTGAAATCCACTTTCTTGAACCCCAGAGTGCATATTTGATTACATTTGGCTTCCCCTTTTCTCCGTACAACAAATTCCAAGAGGGCATTGCCATTCCCACCAAAGGACCCCTCTAGTTCTACTCTGTTGACCAGTTCATCTTTGTTGGTTAGGGTCTAATCCTAGGGAGCCTTGGTGGCGCAGTGGTTAAATGCCAGTACTGCAGCCACAACATTGCAAGTTCAATCCTAGAGGGCTCTAAGGTTCACTGAGCCTTCCATCCTTCCGTAGGTCAGTAAAATGATACCCAGCTTGTTGGGGGCAATTAGCCAGCATGTTGTGAACTGCTTAGGGAGTGCTTTGGCACTGATAACTGGTATAGAAATAGAAGCGCTACTGCTATAATCCAAAACAGCTGATCCTCTTTTGTCTCCTCCACCTTCTGTACAATGAAGGCAAGGCAAGTGAAGAGTTTGTTGGCCCTTACATTCTTGACAGTATTTTACCTCAAACAAACATCACCATTTAAAGATTATCACTGATTGTCACAGGAGAGAAAAAGCAAATTCAAAACAATGATGTATTGTATTCCCAAAAATTTATGGTTCTTTGCTTCCGTTTTCAGTCTAGGATTGTTGCCAGCGTAATAAATCTGAAAAACAATGTAAACAGATAATGCAAAGTTTCCAAAACAGTACTAAGGAAGAGGTATAAATGCTGCTCAGCAATGACCAAATAAAACCAAATAGGGTAGGACAGAGGGGGGGAAACAAAAACAAAGACATGGGAGCTTGTTAAAACACTTCCTATCATGCTTGGGCACCAGGCTGGTTGAAGTCTCTGAACAGTGAAGAAAGCTGATAGGAAGAAAATCAACTCTTTTAAAATGTGATGCTGGAGAAGAGTTCTACATGGACTGCTAAAAAGACAAAGAAATGGATCCTAGAGCAAATCAAGCCTGAAGTCTCCCTAGAAACCAAGATGACTAAACTGAGGGTGCATCTACACTGTAGAAACAATGCAGTTTGCCACCATTTTAACTGCCATGGCTCCATCCTACAGAATCCTGAGATTTGTAGTTTTGTGAGACACCAACACTCTTTGGCAGAGAAGGCTTAATAACTTATGAAACTACAAATACCAGGATTCCATAGGGTGGAGCTATGGCACTTAAAGTGGTTTCAAACTGCATTATTTCTACAGTGTAGATGCACCCTCAGACTGTTGTGCTTTGGACATGCCCTGAGAAAACATAACAATAACAATGAAGTCTCCCGTTACTACTGTTTCCCTCCCTATTCTTTGGTCATTATTCTAGGAATGTATTATCCAAATCCAGTCGGCTTGGGGACCTATAATGTCACTGTTGTTTACCTTTATTTTAACTCAAATGTTCTCAATGTATTTTCCATGCTTTAAGTCATGAGTATCCTCACAGGTTTACACATCCTCAACATAAAATGCTACTCTTCCTTTCCTGTTCCATCTATTTTTTGGAATAGGTTATACCCCCCATTGCTACATTCCAATCATAAGACTCATCCTACCAGGTTTCAGTGATATAAATAATATTTGCCTTCCTGTGTGCCTTCATGCTCATCTTGTTTATTGTTTCCCATGCTGTGTGCATTAGAATAAGCAGGGGTGGGCAAAGTGCATCCTGTAGGCTGCATGCAACCCCTAGGGCTGTTTTTGTGGCTCCCAGGGATCAAAAATTGCCCCAAAATGCCCATGGGGGGTCATTTTCACCACATTTGGGGGCTCTGGGCCATTTTAGACCAAGAAAAGGTCTTTTTTAAAAAACCAGAAGTAAACTTTTTGTGGGGAAGGGAAGCCTTCTGCTGCACCTAAAGTGGCTGGGGGGGGGGGACCTAAAAGCATAATGAAAATTCCCCCCACAGTCCCTAGAGGGCATTGTGGGACAAAAATTGGGGTTTTGGAGGTGGATGTGTGGTGGGAGTGCAGCCCCTCCAATGTCTCCTAGGTTGCTAATGCAGCCCCCTAGGCTCCCACAGTTGCCCACTCCTGGTGCAAAGACATCTAAATCCTTGGGTCATTCTCTTCAGCTGACTCCTTGATGTTTTCTGCCTCTAGCTGGGTTCTTGTACTATAGATCCAATTCCATCTGTATCATTGAGGCTGTTGCCCCCAGTGCTTGGCATACCCCTCCCCTCTGGATACTGATTCCTTCCCCCATGTAATTTAGTTTTAAAATCCTCCTGATCAGGTTTGTGAAACTCCTAACAATAGGCTCTTACCTACTGTTGTGAGGTGCAAGAATCCATCTCTTGCAAGAAGTCCTTCTTCATGGAAGTGCAGACCATGGTCCCAAAAGCAAAATCTTCCCTGAAGAAACCATCTGCAGAACCAGTTATTCATTTCTAATACCTCTTCCTGGGCCATGTCCTTCAACAGGAAGGATTGGTGAAATAACCTATGCCCCAGAGTCCCACCCAGGGCCTCATCATCCTTTGCAATATGTTGAAGGCTATATCTTGCAGTATCATTTGTTCCAATGTGGATCAGAAGGAGGGGATAATGGTTGGTGGGCTTGATGAATCTTGTCAGCCTCTCTGTTACGTTACCCTTGGGAGATAGCACACCTCTCAAGACATCTTATCGGGCCTGCACACTATTGTTTCTGTTCCCATTAAGAGGGAAATCACCTATCACCAACACACTTCTCTCCTTCCTCTGCAGACTGGCAGGGTCCCTTCCATCCATTCATGGTAACCTCTCTACCTTCTGAGGAACAAGGCTATTAACCTGTTTGTTTTCCAAATTGAGTGGGGGTCTGTGAGGACCCTCTAATGTCCTAATATTAATTTGGGGGATTTAATTAGCTCAACTTGGCATGTGAGGGGCCAGGCAACAGTGGGATCTTTTAAGCTATGTATACCGGTAGTAACGGAGGAGACTCTAAGCCAATATGTACAATTAAATCACCCTTATTGGAAATTAATATCAACAGCATTCACACAAATGCTCAGGCTTCAGACACTCACACAAAGTTATAGAGAATAGAGAAATAGCATAAGAGCTGAGGTTGCAAAGTACACCAACAGTGAAGCAGTCTGGGTGATAGACTGGTGACATGAACTGACATGAAGTTGGAAAGCAGGGGATTCATGCATACTTGGGTAGTGTTTTAGGGTGGTATTTATATGAAATAATGCCCATGAAAGGATAGGGTTTTGTGTAGAATACAATGTTTCTTGGAGATTCCTAGGGCTAGATAAAGGGTGCTCCAGAAGAGTTAATGATTATTGATGGGTGCTGCATTTGGAATTGAATAGGAGCAGGCAAGGTCTTTTGTTCGAAGGGGGCAAGAGAAGGAAGAACCCATTTTACAAGCATCAAGGACTCTGCTATCATTGAGTGGGGAATTTCCAAAGGCCCTTCCCTTGATTACACATGACTCCAGCTTTGGTATTAGGGGGTACTGGTTTACCTGCTAACCATGTGGATGGCCACATTAAGCCAAATTATTAAATATTGCCAATTATTTGATATTCCAAGATGGGGACAGTCAGGGTGGGTAACATGTTCTTGTGCCTCATAATTGTTGATTAAAGTGAAAATTTGAAGTTGATTGTGTAGCTCCACACTTACAACATGGTTCTCAACATTTCTGCTTTTGTATGTCACATTCTTCCAAGTATCTGCCTCCTGCATTTTGGAATTATCCCTTTCCCTAGAGGCACCACCCATGTCTTGCCCTTCCAGGAGAGTCTGTTCCACTTTTTCCAGAAATGCTTCATCCTCCATGATAATAAGTTGAAGTACTGTATAGATAGATGTACCTCAAGCTGCTGCATTTTCTTTTACAGCAGGGCAACATGCTTGCACGTGCTGTAGGTATACTCCCCACCAATCCTCTAGCAAGAAAACAAACATGTGGCAGATATTGCAGCTCACTGCAACAATTCTAACATGAACCATGTTTATTTTCCTATATGAGCAGTGACAGCTCTCCAACCTCCATCTCAAACTCTCCTGCAAAATACACATGCAGAATACCTGTTTTCCTCTTCCTATTTGTCAAGCTCCAGACACTGAGGCAGCAGCAACTATATTGAGAGCTAGTGGCTATAAGCCACTATATAGAGCTGTCAGCTACTAGCTCCATCCCCAGCCAAGTCAGTGACTCAGCAGAAGCCCTGCCTCCTTAGATTATGTGTTCAGAGAGAGCACACAACCCCAAACAAGCAAAAACATCCATATAAGCTTCCAAACAGTGCAGCCAAACAATCAACCCTGATTGGCAAAATACAAGTTTATCTTCTTCTTTCTCCTTGGAGACTGATACAAGGGAGGGTGTGTAATCTTTTCCTCAGACTGTTGTTTCTCCATTCCAAATCATGCTCCAATTTGCATTTCATCCTGCAGAGTTCCAACTATTTGTACTTAAAATGTGGCAGGTTAGGAAAGTGACTAGTTCTGAGCAGAGGACTACCAGGTGGAGGGGGAGGGTTAAGCATCCTACCTCATCTCCACTCTAAATCACACCTTTCTGAAGCAGTTCTACAATTTTTTAAAAAAAGCTTAGAGGATCCTGATACAACAGTAAGCACATAATGTGTCATTAACCCATCTGTGCTATGAGACAACTTTATTATGTTGATTAGGATATCTATCCAGGTGACATTTTGTTCCATCCTTCGAGAGACAGCAGCAAAGTTCATGCACTCTAATCTCTGTCCACACCATTAGAAAGGTAATTTTGACATCAAAACCAAAGTTATTTCTTGTGGAGCACAAGTTTCCTCTTTGTCAGGTCCTTGATGACTTGTTTTCTTAATGTTGACTTCTGTCACATTTGAAGGCATGAGGAAGAGATGCCATTTCTTAAAAGCTTAGGATGTACTCTGACAAGTTTCTGGGCTGCCATTCAAGTCTGTGTATATTCCGTGGTTCTTTAGTGGATAGCAGTGGCTTTTTTCCCAGTTCCAGAAATATGTACAGAGTTACTCTGATCTCTGTTAACTATCACTTAGGGGAAACTGGGGACATTCTGCTCTTGCTGTTACAAAAGTGACTGCCCTTTTAATCATGAATTCCTGACACAGTAAATTATTGTCTCTGTTTCCCTCATATGGCACTAGCTCCATTCTGTTTATTTATTTGAAGTACAGGGGACACAAATTGTATTATGCGGTCAGAAGTCCAGAGGCTGTGTAACACAGAAATGCTGGCCATAAAACAATCAAATATAAATAACTCACATTCAAGAACTCCTTTAAAGAGCTCATCTGTCATTACTCTGACTTGTTAAAATGTTCAGAGAACGAGTACAAATGTCCTGGTGTTCAATGAGCTTATTTTGAAGTCTGGCCACAAGGTGCTCCAAGGAAGCATTGGCCCACTTCTGTAGAATCCAATAATACAACGCTCTCCAAATTTTCATCATCTATGCCTGGCAGCATAAGATAAATGATGCACCAACTGTTTGCCAAAATGTCATAAGTCTCAGCTACAACCTCAAGAGCCACATACCTCTCTTTTAAAAAAAAGGAAAAGAAAAAAGGAAAGAGAGACACACAAATTGTTTCACAGCACACTGGATGTTGTGTGTGTGTGTTTGCATGTGTGCAAGCAAAGAAAAGAACTGTTTGGCACAGTTTTAAAGTAATATAAAGACATAAAATCCTGCCTGTGGTGACACAAGAAAACATTTATTGCCACCTGAGTGGTTATTATGCCCTTAGATCACAAAAAGAAAGGAACATTCTGAAAGCTCTTTACATTTAAATTACAGTCAAAAGAAGACCCATTTAATTCTGCTCACTCTGCTCATCTAAATCAAAATCAGAGAAGCAAAATAGGTGGATGAATTGTTGCATTTCAAGAAGTTGTTCATGCATGGGTCTTTGATTTTTCTTACTTAGAATTCACATAATACACACCATGTTCCAGTCATTCAAGGCTACATTCTTTGTATCATCAGGGTTATTTTCGTTCAGCAAAAAGTCCAAAAAATAATGTTAAAATGGTTGGATGTGGGGTTTTTTCTCTGTGTTTGTTTCCCCAGGTGGGTATGTTGTTTCTGATGTCACAAGAATGATGACACAAATGTGGGTGTTTAATTCCTTCCTCAACCTTCCCCATTTTCCTGCTATTAAATTGATGATACAATAATTATCATCAGTAGTTAAACAAGGGGATAGATTGGGCTGTTACTGGTCCATGTCAGTTTTGTATGTGTTCATGCACACACCCATCTTTTCTTTGTCTCTCTCTCTGAGTGTGAGATAAGGAGGGGGACTCTTGCTTTCAAGCCCCAATTCTGAATAATCTGTACAAAGTAATAAATTTCACTGTTTCTGAAAATACAAACCTACAACATCAATTTGCACAATGTATAGGGCTGGATGCAGAACTTTTCTTCAATTTTCCATCACTTCTTACATGGTGGCATGGCAGGCTCAAATGATGTATATGGATATTCTGAAATGGGTACCAATAGATACCAGGTTTTTTTGCCTACAAAGTGCCCAATTTTCCATATTTGTACAATATTAGTATATATTTAATACAGAGACACATCACAGCTTGCATAGGGGGATAAAACCATCTCCCACAGAAGAGAGTTGCCAACACAGATCTTTTTCATGCAAGAGGTACTCCCTCCCTCCCTGAATGAAAAGCTCTTATGGCCTGGTGATGGGCCAGGTATAGTTAAGGGATCATCAACCCAGTGGGGTAGGGTGGCACAAACCAGGTTTGGTCCATTCTCACATTAAAAAACAAAACAAAATGGAAAAGTAGCAGATATATTGCTCATTGCAGTACACCACAAAAACGCAAAGAACATCCTGAAAATATGGTCGGTCCCACAGTCGATTGGAGAGGAAATGTGACATGAAGCTATATGAAGCAGTATGAGAAGTTAATATATATTGGAACAATATGGGGAAAACAAAATGTAAAAGAAACCTGTATAACCATTGAGTTGGACCCTGGTACTCCTGTCTATGAACCTATTTAGTCTGTAGCACAAAAGCAGCATCTTCATTATTTTTTACATTTGTATCACATCTTTCCTCCAGGGAACTCCAAGTAACATACACAGCAAATTTGCCCATCTCCACTGCCTGCATTGTACAGTATGTGTACAACGACCTTGTGAGATAGGCTGGCAAAGAGATAGTGGTAAACCAAGGTCAACCAGTGAACTCTGATGATAAATCCAACACTCATTAGATTTTTGGCTATGAGTTCTAGAACTAGCCAGCATCTTCTGCCTCTGAAGCACATATGACTAAGAAGTTAGAAAACCCTCACCATTTTTTGTTATATTCAACAAAGCGGTTGTAGCCTCTGTAGCATCTATGGGAAACTGGGGGTGGAATTATTGTTGTTAATAATACCTGGCTGGTCTGGATTAAGGCAGTAGCTTTCCTTAACATGATGCTAATCCCTTATCATTTTCCCAAATCCCATTAGATTTGTGTCAGTGCCTACCTGCTTTCTTTCTTTCCTTGTGTTGAGACCAATAGGAGGGAAATTACGTATACCATATTCTGGGCTTGCATACATCCTTTCCCCTACTTTTACCTCATGTGTCAGGGTCATATCTAGGAAAGTGTGTGGGGGTAGACTTTGTGGATCCAAAGCTTCCTCAACACACATAGACACGCAGTTTGATTTGGGGAGGGGGTTCTGTCACCTTCAAGGAATACCAAGCTCTGACCCCAAACTACTCTACAGACTTTTGAATATCTTCCCAGGGATCATATGATTACAATTGTAGGAATGTAAGAAAATAGCATGAATGGTATCTCTTGTTGGTTTTGTTTTTAGTCTCTTCCATTGTTTAACATTCTGTTTCAGATTTCATCCATACTGTATCCAGAGAAGCATGGGTAATATTTACATCTTTTAAATGAATGAATCATCACATCTACAGACACATACCAGATTACATGGATATCAGAGAGGGTTAAGATTTCTATTGCTCATTGTTAATAATGTCACATAAAACGTGTGTAAATTGTCATGATCTTGCAGAAACATGTCACATGCAGAAATTACAGTTGCTCAGAATATTCCTCAACATGCAGAGCTCAGAAAATAGCACAGTGACTGAAGTTCAACACTGAATGAAGCATCAGAATATCTTGCAACAGCAGGTCTGCATATGTAGATCTATTAAGAACTGAGAGGTACCCTGCTGGATTCAATGCCAGGATGATATGTTCCATCATTCTGTTGCCCACAGTGACTAACCAGAAAACGTAATGCTCCCAAGTTTGGCTCTGATCCTGTGTATCACCATCATGACTTGATTCCACATGGGAGGAAAAGAAAAGTACATTCTCAAGAAAAAATATTTTCTGATATAGCTGCGTAGGCCCCCTCAAATGCATCCAGCTCAATGTACCCTGAATGAGGTTCTCCACTGATCTAAAGACAATGTTCTAAGATATTGAACTCGTATACATATGATGGATATATGATCATCTCTCTCTCTCTCTCTCTCTGATTCTGAAATTTTAGAAAAGTGGGGGAAAGGGATTTGGTGAATTTTTGCAATTTCTTGACAACCAACAATCCTATATAAATTAAACACTCTGTTCACCACTAGGGTGTGCTACAGTTCTAAAAACTGAAACGATTCTATATACCGTATTAGCAAATAATACCAAACTATTTGTATTTATTCTTTCTTATTGTCTTTAAAGGAATTGCTAAATTAAGAGGTTATTTTTAAAGTACAACCTTCAGTATCTGCAGATTTGATTAGCAGAAAGTTTTCAATTACATAAATTGTTTGATTAGCAATTAATTTTTTATTAAATTAGTGCTTCTAATTTAATAAATATGGTGTTTTAATAAATAATAAATGTGGTAATTTAATAAATATACCACAGGGTACAGTTGGATTTTTTGTTCTTGTTGATTGTATATAGTTGATATTGAATGTTGATATTATACTAAAGACAGTGGACACTGAAAGTGTTTATATTATTAGATCTCTCTCTCTCTCTCTTTTATTATAGTCATCCATGTGGTGTATCTCTTTTATGCTCAACATGAGTTAGCGAATCCCCATAATTAAAGGCAGAAAATTCCATTTTAATAGTACAGTATTACATTCTCCCCTCTGCCTACTGTAAGATATAACTGTAAGAAGATCATTTAAGTTTCTTTATAAGGAAGTCACTCCAACCTTTTGAACATTTATCATCATCATCATCATCATCATCTTTATTTCTATCCTGCTTTTGTCCCAGTTAGGACTCATGCAGATTTTACATCTGCATCTGTTCCAGCTCTACAATATCCATCCTGAGAAAGGGTAGTCAGATTGACACATAGCATTCCAAATGTGGCTGTACCGTAGATACAGATACAGATATAGATATAATCAGTTCTTTTCCAAATAATCCTTAGCAAATTCATAGTAGAATATATTGTGTGTGGGCTTTTTGTCTTTGTTTTTCATTGGAACAGAGTTGACACTAAGCATTCACTATGCTCCAGGACTGCTTTCTTGGAAAGTAACAATTCCAGAAAGACCCACCACCACCTCTGTATCTGTAAAGCTAATATCCCTCCGCACCCAATTCTGCATCACTTTGCATTTGATTGCACTGAAAGCCAGTTGCCATAATTGCTGCCCATTCACCCTCTTGAGAGAGATCCTTATGGAGAACTTCACAATCTGCTTGAATTTTCGCCATCTTATGTAAATATTCCCTGGGGACATAGGGAGTAAGGGCTGGTGACACTCAAGGCAGTGGGATGGTGCATCAGCTCTGGACTTTAGTCCAGACTTTAGAGGAGCTACCTAAGGTTCTGAATGCCATCCTCAAAATAGGTTTAGTATCTCACATAGTTCCTCTAAAATCTGGACTAAACCTAGAGCAGATTAACCACCTTGCTAACATTGGAGCCATGAGCCTCCAGTGTACATAGGTGAATAATTCATTGCAAGTTTCAAAAGCAGAACCTGAAGGTCAAACCATCCAGTAACATGTAAGTGTTACCAGAAGAAGTTCCTTTCATAGTAAGTGTGGAAACAGAAGAAGAAGAGCATTTCTTCTTCTGGGCAAGACTCGTCATAGGAAATTTCTTTGTTCCTATAGAGAGGCAATACGTGCAGCGAGGAAATCCTTCTCTTCTGTACGTATTGCATCTGCAGAGTCTCACCCAGCAGAGCTGTTTAGGGTGGTGAGGGAACTGGCACAGTTTCCACCTGTGCAGAACTCATTACTAAACCCGACAATGGCCTGCTGTGATGCATTTAACAACTTCTTTGCAGATAAAATCTTTCAGACAAGAGCCAATTTGGATTCTGGGGTTGGAGCAGATTCAATTGGCAAGGTGTCCAGTAATTCCATTGATGAGGTTATACTGGATCAGTTTCAATCGGTAAGTACCGATGACGTGGACAAGCACCTTGGGAGAGTGAGGAAGATTACCTGCCCTCTTGACTCTTGCCCTCCGTGGCTGGCCATCCAGGGGGGTGATGCCTTGAGGATGTTCCTCAGGGACATCATCAATGCATCCCTTAGGGAAGGTCACGTTCCGTCTTGCTTGAAGGAAGCAGCGGTTAGACTCCTCCAGTAATTGACTTTTGTAAAAAAAGATGGGACACCAATATGGAGATATGAAGATATGAAGAAAATTTAAATTAAAAAAAGGGGGGGGAGAGAGCGAATAAACAATAAAAATAAATATGCAAGATGGTCTACAATTAGAGGACTCTGCTTAAAAGGAATTCACAACAATGAATACATTTAAGACTAGTTTAACACAAAGAAGAAATATAGATTAAGGAAATAAAAAAACTCTTTGAGGGGGTTTTACAAAGGAGGTCAAGATTTTATTTTGTCAATAGATAACAAAATATAATTGTACACTTTGATGATGAGGGGAAATGTAAAATGCAACTTTTATAAGCTTAATTAACTTGATGTGGAAGAAGACCCCCATACTTTGTAATCTTGAAAATTAAAATAAAAAATATTTAAAATAGGAATTTGAGGCACTGCGTTGCAGTCGTTCCACTCTTTCCTCTCAGGTAGATTCCAGAGGGTGATGCTTGGGGACAGTTGCTCTACAAGGAAACAACTTAATTGTGGCATCCCATAAGGCGCCATCCTGTCCCCAATGCTATTTAACACACACACATATGAAGCCGCTGGGAGAGATCATCTGGAGGCATGGGGCGGGATGTTATCAGTATGCTGATGACACCCAGATATATTTCTCCATGTCTCGGTCTTCAGCTCTGACTTCAGATGGTGTCTTTTCTCTCAGTGATTGTCTTAGGGCAGCAATGGACTGGATGAGGAAAAACAAATTGAAGCTGAATCCAAACAAAATGGAGGTTCTAATGGTAGCAGTCCCAAACACAGGTACTAGGCTACAACCTCCAGTCCTGGATGGAGTCACACTCTCCTCCAAGGACTGTGTTCACAGTTTGGGGATACTCCTGTACTCGTCGCTCCAGATGACAAATCAGGTAAATGCGACTGTCAGGAGTGCCTGTTATCAGCTTCAGCTGATCCGCCAGTTGCGCCCTTTCCTGGAAGTCGGGGACCTTGATACCGTGATACATGCTCTGGTAACCTCCCATCTTGATTTCTGTAATGCACTCTACATGGGGCTACCCTCGTGCTTGGTCTAGAAACTTCAACTAGTACAGAATATGACAGCCAGATTGGTCTCGGGTACATCTAGAAGAGACAATATAACACCGATCTTAAGATCACTTCACTGGCTGCACATTAGTTTCCGGGCCCAGTACAAGGTGTTAATTATCACCTTTAAAGCCCTAAATGGCTTGGGTCCAACCTATCTTAGGGACCACCTCCTTCTATATAATCCTCCCTGTGCGCTCAGGTCCTCTGGGAGGAATCTGTTGCAACCTTTAAAAACTAGGCTCTCGTCACCTTTTCGGCTACTGCTCCCAGATTATGGAACGGCCTGCCAGATGAGATCTGTCACATTACCACCTTAAATAGCTTTTAAAAAGCTCTTAAGATGGATCTCTTCCGGCAGGCCTTTCCTGAATAGACACCTGGCCATCTTAATTAGTCCGATCCCATCCAGCTTTTTATTGTGTTGTTTTTAGTATTTTTAGTATTTATTGTGTTTTAAATGTTTAATTATTTAATTGTATTTTAAGGGGTGGGTGGGATGGAGGGGTTGTATGTAGATTTTAATGTTGTAAGCTGCCCCGATTGCATTTTGTAGAGGGGCAGGATATAAATATTTATTATTATTATTATTATTATTATTATTATTTCATAATAAGAAAAGTTGCTCAAAATAACACATTGTAGGTCTTTGGAATTTCAGGAAGAATTGGTGAGAAGTGATTGTTAGTTCTCACATTCACCCTATACAACAACCTGGGAAAGTGTTAACATCTTCTAGAACAAGAGAAGAAGGGTATTTAAAGATTAGGAAAGATCAGAGAATTGGCCTCATCTTGGGGAGGGATGAACTGGCATACTGTGTTCTTTAAAAGTAACATCTAGGCTGCAGCACACCCAGCCCATCACCCATGCAAGTCAGCAGACCCAAAGAACCCATACAGATATCCAACAGGATGCAGCAGTAAAACCCAAGACAAATGCAAAATTAGCTCACAACCCTCAACTGACTGAAGCAGTCCTTTGTCACAGCCACTAGCCACAAGGGTCCCCAAGATGAATGGAATGTCACCACAAATGAGACAAAAGTCCCATCTAATCCAGCATTCTGTTCACACTGTGGCCAACCAGTGGCCTACAAGTGGAGCTCAAAAGCAGGACATGAATGCAAGAGCACCTTCATACTAGGTAAATAGCAACAACCCAACTTCAGATCCCTGGAGCACCCCGTTGCTTACTTTTTCTCAACTCTGCCATTTTTTTCCTCATTCTTTAACTAATTACCAGTCCAAAAGAGGCCTTATCTTCCATCCTGTGACTCCTAAGTTTACTCAGGAGCTTTTGGTATGTGACATTTTTTTAAAATCAAAGTTCACACAGGAAATATTTGGTTCTTGAATTTTATTTCATTAAGGACTAACCTATATGATATTTCCATTTAAAAACACAACCATTTAATGAGAGGTGGGCAACTACAACGGGGCTGGGGCCAAGTGCATGAGGGCCACCCTTTTTGTATTATTTTGGGGTTGTTTTATTTATTGTTTTTAAAGTGAAGAATATTTAAAAGAACATATTGAAAATGGGTAGAAACAGGTAAAATTTATGTACTCTTACTTTTTATTAATACCAAATTCATGTGACCCCCTAAATACCAGATCTCTCTCTCTCTCTCTCTGGCTTTTCTTTGCAAACGAAGATTCAAGAAGGACTCATCCCGCGCTTTCTGCAAGCGCACTGATGACTAAAAAGGCCAATCCGAGATAAACAAGTCCGGTTGCAGAAAGCACAGCAGAAGGTCTCCTTGGGTGATGTTACCGGGTTGTGATCCTTTCTGCGTTGTTGTTTCTCTTCAAGACTTGTTCGGCGTGAGTTCTCAAATAAGGCTGCAGCATTGTGGATAGTGCGTCTCCATGCCTCCTGATGTGAGGCCAGGGCAGACCACTGTTGGTGATCAATTTGGCCGAGCCTGAGATGTTGTTTCAGGGAGTCTTTGTATCGCTTTTTTGGAGCACCCCTCTTATGCTGACCCGTGGCGAGTTCACCGTAGAGTACTATTTTGGGGAGGCAATGGTTCTCCATCCTAGAAACGTGCCCTGCCCAGCGCAGCTGTGTTCTCAATATCATGGCCTCAATGCTGGTGATCCCTGCTTGCTCAAGGACAGCAACATTCGTCACATAGTCAGTCCAGTGTATATTTAGGATTGTGCGTAGACAGCGCTGATGAAAGCGCTCGAGGAGTCGTAGGTGGTGGCGATAGGTGACCCATGTTTCAGATCCATAAAGGAGGATAGACAGTACAATGGCTCTATACACACTGATTTTTGTGCTTTGCCTCAGGTGTTTATTTTTACTTTAAAAAAAAATCAATTATTTTAAACCACTGGATTCATTTTATTTTCCTTACATTAAATTAATTCTAAAATAAATGAGGGTTTTAAGTAAAGTAAACCCATTAAATTAATTCTAAAGTAATTAACGTAAACCACATCACTTGTAAATTTTAATGTAATGTATTTATACATACTTTCACATTTAATGGGCAGAGACAGATGACTTGGAATTCTGTGGTTGCTGGTGCACTGATAGTCCCAAGATTCTATGGATGTAAAGGCAGCTAGCCAGGAAGTGGCTACTGATTTCTAAGGGAGACTTGGGACATTATCAGATGAGTGTCTTAAAATGCTGTAATAATGCGAGTAAGGAAGGTGGAAACATTGTGGCATCATAACTGAAATTATCGAACAACCATCACTTGCGATTTCAGAATGGGATTAAAGGTCCCATGACAGTAACACTTGTCTTTGCATTACCTTTAATTAACAATATATTAACACTTTTAACTGGCCTGTCCATGCTCCTTTAAGAGAAATGTCCACTGATTTCCATGTTAGCCAAGGTGCGAGATCTCGGAAGTTGTCACGAGAAGATGCAACTCCATGTAAAAAACCGAAAACACTAAAAAAAAAACCCACATAAATTAAATACACAGATAAGTCCTGAAACATGCATAAAAACTTGTCAGTAATGCAAGACAGTTCATGAAAAGAGAGTCCTGTTGATCGTTTTCATGTTGTCACCCGGAGGTTTTCTCAGTGGCAACAGGAAGGGGGAAAGAGGCCCACCCATTCACGCTGTATTCTTGTGATTACAGCAGGGCTTGGTTTCTCATGCTCCCCTCAATACCATGAAAATAACAATGCTGAGGAGCTGTTTACAGCTTCACCTGTGAATAAAAAGTGACATCTTATTTGAGGTTGGCGCACATGCTGGCCACAGGAGTAGGAGGAGGATGTTGTCTGATAACTTCAGCTCATTATGTTATTATTACATCACAATGATGCAATTTTTGCCTTATCTAATAAAGTCCTTGGAAACTTTTTTCTCCCTGTTTCCTTGTTTAATAAAGACTTGCTTATTAAGGCAAAGGCTTCACTGGTTGTAATAGTTCAGTAAAATGGAAAGTTTCCAAATATAAATTGCTTCCTCTTTAGCCTTCAGCTTCCAGTTTAGTGTTATTTTTGGTGACAGATGGAGAGGAAGATTTTTTTTTCTTCAGAAAATAGAACAAAAACTTTATACATACTTTGGGGGATATGTAGCAGGTTGGAGGTACATCTGGGGGGCGCATGTGCCTCAAAGTTCTGCTTTACCCACCACTACATTGAATTGAACTTCTTAAGCATTTTGATTTGAAACTTTGCTATAATTTTTCTACAGAATGAGTGAAAAAGAGAAAGAAAATGCAAATGTTAATATATTTTCTTTTAGCTTTGCAAAGCTGGACACGTCTTTAGCTAATCGATAACTAGTCATTGTGGAATATAATAATAAAATAATACTAAAATATGCAACTGTTTAGAACCACATAGGGAAATATTAATTTATCTAGTACTGAAAATACACTTTAGTGCCAGTAAATGCAGGAACAGCACAGTGACTGAAGACATACTTTTTACAAAATACATCCCTAAAACTTTCCTTTTCTGAGAGTACTTAGTGATTGGAAAACATCAGGTGATGAATTTTAAAAGCCTTTACAGAATAGCAGGTCGTGTTAATGTATTATTGTATTTGTGGGAGTTTGTAGAAGCTTATTTGCTTTCATGCTGAAGTCTAAAGATGTCTCTAAAAGACACTCAAACAGAGCCTCTAGGAAAAAAAATAAATGCCTTTTATATTGTAAACTGGCTTGTTGGGTCTCTTGAGCCTTTCTGACACATCATTCTCAAACTCTGAATGACTGGGATGCTGCCAAACAGCTCTTTTCCCACAAAACCTTAATAAACGTTTGAGTGAAAACTGGACTCCGGTCATGTATTTCCCAGAAGAAATACTGACCTAGTTAACCCTGAAGTGATAAACTGTGTCTGGGCTACACAGTTTCAGGTGGGGGTCCTATCTGCCTGTGAATGCTCTTCCATATAAAAAGGTTCCAAGACATAGCAAAACTAGCTATACATGAGCAAAATTGCATGAGGGAGAAGAGGAACATGGTAGCATTTTCTGCTCCCACTGGGACATCATTTCTCCCTACATTGACCACCCTCCATTAGCTGAATGGCACACATATGAAGTGAGGAACATCCTCTTCTTGTGGAATCTCCTTGTGTGATTAAAAACCCTACTTATATAGCTTTTTGGCTCATGTGAAGAGAGGGTCCCCTGCCTTAGAAGTTCAGTTTATAGAGGATTATAAAGTGGGGAGGGGAAGGGGGAAATGAAGAATAGGTATGTAAATGCTAATTTGGTTCATCACCAGGAGGCAGAATTTGTTGGCTTGCTCTTGCTCTCCCTCACATGATTTCATTTTCACCAAGAAAGAAAATACTCCAAATGAGCTTTTGTGGAAGGATATTCACTTGTACATCCCCACCTGTAGTTTGAAGCCCACAAACAGTCCATTCATAGTCCAATATGAATCTTTAAAAACATATTTTCTTACAAAATGTGCCTTTCTAGATGAACTTTCTCTCAAAGATATATTTTCTTTGTGCATTTCTAAATCTATTTTGACTCAAAATTTGAAGTTTGGAATTATTTTTTGATAAGACAAGAAAAATATAAATACACGACCTGACTCACAGAGCTGATATTTAAGAAAACAACAATCAGTACAAAATGATTATCAGTTGTATCTGAGTCCAGTAAGACTAGCTAAAATGTATAAAGGGTTTAAGAATGTGTGTTGGAAATGTGAAAATCAGGAAGGGACATTTTATCATTTGTGGTACCGTATATTCCGGCGTATAAGACGACTTTTGAAACCTGGAAAATAGACTCCAAAGTCAGGGGTCGTCTTATATGTCGGGTACACGCTCGGCCACCCAGTCTCCTGCCTCTTCGCTCCCTTCGCAAATGGAGCGAAGATGCAGGAGATTGAGTGGGGGGGGGGTGAGGCAAAGCGTGTACTTGTACATTTGCCCCTCTTCTCCACGTTCTCCCACTTTGGGGAGCAATCAAAAACAGAGGAGAGGTGCGAATGTAGAGCTGCTCCGTCTCCCTGCCTGCCTGCTCCTGCGCTGGGTCAAAGAGAGCGCCCGTTGGCTGATTCCTCAGGTGAAACAGCGGCGCCCCCGACCCAGCCAGATCCTTCCCTGCATGGCTTCCTCCCTTCTCCTTCAGCTGCGCGGGGTGTGTGTGGGTCTTCTCCATGGCTGCTAGCCCCAGAAAAGATCACCTCCCACCCCGCACAGCTTCCCCCACTGCCTCTGGAGCCACGCGGGGTGGGAGATGCTTCTCTGTGACTGCCAGCCATGGAGAAGCCCTCCCCTCCCCGCACAGCTTCCACCCTTCTCCTTCAGCTGTGCGGTGTGGGGGGGCTTCTCCGTGGCTGGCAGCCACGGAGATCACCCCCCACCCCGTGCAGCTTCCCCCACTGCCAGAGCAGCTGGACGGTTGTCCTAGGGAAAATTGGGGGGGGGGCTCCTCCTGTCTGGACCTTTCATGATGGGGTGTGGGGTAGAGCAGGGTCTCTTCACCTTTTCTTTACCAGGGGCCGCCTTTGAATATCTTTTGTTGCTGGGGGTCCCTCAAGACTTAACTCAAGATTTAAAGCAATACTAATACTAATACTAATACTAATACTACTACTACTAATAATAATATACCATTACACCATCCATTCAACCTTCCCTCAGAGGCACTGGAGGAAGAGAGAAGACTTTTCTCCTGCAAGTTTGTAGATTGAATGGCAATGCACAGGCCAAGTCAACCAGCCAACCTTTGCCTTGGCTCCTGTCACTGCAGGGAGGAGGTGGGCCAAGCAGCCTTCACAGACCCCCAGGGATCACAGGTTAAGAACCACTGGTGTGGAAGATGGAATATCAACCAGTGTTGCTTGTCCCCTGACTGTGTGGCAAGTGACACCTGCTGGTATCTCCTCTTTTACACAGACATGAAAGGCATAGGAATTGTCTCCAGTTTTCAGTCTGACAGCCCTAACACTGCCTTTCTCTTCTCCCTCAGCCAAATTCCTGACTCATCTTCCCTTGGGTTTTAACATGACGAATCCCAGTTTTATTTTCCTCGCCTTAAAAGGTATCTGACCACAGGAGGTCCCTCATCCCAGAAGCTGCCATTCTGCACCAAAGTGTTTGATGAACTGGACTCCCACCTTCGTGTGACTCTTAAAGCACCACAGACAAGGCACTTAGTTCTGTAACATAGTGCACATGGTCGTGCCATTTTCAGTATCTGGTTTACTTCCATGAACTTGAAGTGACTATGCAGAAATGTATAATGTTGCAGTCAGTATTTATTATTATTGTTGTTGTTGTTGTTGTTGTTGTTTATTTATATAGCATCATCTACGTACATGGCACTTGCATTAAAACAAGCAAAAACACCAAGCAAACAAAACCCTGGGTCCTGACAAAGGTGTACAGTCTAAAATAAATGTATACATAAGCACACACAGAGGGAACGAATAAAAAACATAAGACTATAACATATAATTGCAAAACAAATTATCCAGGTA
The DNA here is from genome assembly GCA_030847615.1 of Gambelia wislizenii. NCBI lineage: Eukaryota > Metazoa > Chordata > Lepidosauria > Squamata > Crotaphytidae > Gambelia > Gambelia wislizenii. Next base: position 62,328,971 of record JAUMIR010000005.1, on the reverse strand, counting down.
ACTACAAAAAAACCCCAACCCAACAACAATAATATAGTATGAAACAGCAAGAAAATATAAACATAAAACAAACTGACCAATACAGGTGATCAAATATAAAACAACAATATATATGTGTATATATGGTAATATAAATCAAACTGACCAAAACATGTAAACAAAATATACAAGATTACAAACAGTATCAAACTAAAATTCCAAAAGCTTTGGAAAAAAGAAAAGCTTTCAACTGAGATTTAAAAACAGAAGGGGCAGTCCTTAAATGTGCATAAAAGGAGGCTGGAGAGGGGAGTTTGGGATATACTTGCCATATAAGAGAAGGAGGGGGTTCGTCTTATACGGCGAATATATCCCAAACTCTAAAACTTAACTTAAAAATGGGGGGGGGGTCTTATATGCCCAGTTGTGTTATACGCCGGAATATACGGTAGATCTGTGGCAAAGCAAGAAAGTTTTAGAAACAAGTTCATTGGGAGATTCAGAAGATACTTAATTCAAAAGTTCCTTTTAAACCGGAATTGTTTCTACTAGGACTACTGGATGACCAGATAAAATGTAAATATGAAAGGATTTTATTTTATATAACCACAGCAACAAGATTATTGTATGCTCACATGTGGAAGCATTCAGAGATTCCATTGATTGAAGACTGGATACTGAAGTTGTTTGAGATGGCAGAATTGGATAAAACTGTCTATGTTGTTAAGAGAAAAATCAATAGACAATTTTAAAAAAAAGATTTGGAACCTTTTAAAAACAATTTTAAAGGGAGACTGGAGAGAAGATAATACTTGCACGTTTTGAAAGCTAGTATATTTTATAAATGAGGAATTGGAGGATTTTTTATTTAATCAGACTTTGAGGTAGGTTATTATTATTATTTTTTAAGTTAGTATTTATACCTCTGGTAAGAAAGTGGGAAGTCAGCTTGTAATCATTTATGCTTAGCTGAGTAGTTTTGTTTTCATAGTTTGTAGAGATAGATGTACTGAGTAAATATAAATATAAGCACTTATAATCACTTATACAATTTGTGTAATTGTGCTGTATTTTTTTCTCTTTTTTATGGTGTATTTTTTCTCTTCTTTGTTGTTTTTTTTTGGGGGGGTAGCATTTTCTAGGTCCTCCATCACAACTCTGTGGTATGTTTTTTTTACTGGAAGTTGTTTATTTTAGTAGGGTTCACTGTTATCAACAGTTTCCAGTGTCTGCAGTAAATCTGGGAACCAAACCCCCATGAATATATGGACCTGGCTGTATAAGACTCAGTAATCTATAGTAAAGATACAATCCATGCAGTTTTACACTAAAATCACAAGAGATGTGAAGGTCTGCTTGGCAGGAATCTTTTCACTGTTAGAAGACAACAGACCATTGGTGTAAACATGCCAACACTTGAACAAAGGCCAGATGCGTTTTGACACAGCTGTCTCGTGGACTCTGTCAAAGTCCTTTATATCTAGGTATCTTCTAATTCTTTCTATCAGACAGAGCCAGACATATTGGTATAGAATTTGTCACATGATACAAATAAAAATGCCACCTTCCTTTCACCAGTCATAAGCTGAAGTGTGCCACAAAACTCAGAGAAGAGCAAAATCCAAGGGATAACTCTGTTCTGTTCCACATTTGGTCCATTTACAACATTGCTGGGCAAGGTACAGCCTGAGGGCCACAATCAGCCCCACAGGGCCATTTTTATGCCCTTTGGAGCCCCTAGGGTAATTTTTAAAAACAAACTTTGTTTCCAAAAGAATTGACCCCCAAATGACCTCTAGGAGGCATAGGGGGATCCTTGTCACATTTTAAGGCTCTGCTGGGCCTTTTATTAACTTCCATCAGCGCTGTTTACACACAATCCTAAATCCTAATTCGTCACTGACTATGTGACAAATGTTGCTGTCCTTGAGCAAGCCGGGATCACCAGCATTGAGGCCATGATATTGAGAACACAGCTGCGCTGGGCAGGGCACGTTTCTAGAATGGAGGACCATCGCCTCCCCAAAATAGTACTCTACGGTGAACTCGCCACGGGTCAGTGTAAAAGGGGTGCTCCAAAAAAGCGATACAAGGACTCCCTGAAACAACATCTCAGGCTCAGCCAAATTGATCACCAACAATGGTCCGCTCTGGCCTCACATCAGGAGGCATGGAGACGCACTATCCACAATGCTGCAGCCTTATTTGAGAACTCACGCCGAACAAGTCTTGAAGAGAAACGACAATGCAGAAAGAATCACAACCCGGTAACATCACCCAAGGAGACCTTCTGCTGTGCTTTCTGCAACCGGACTTGTTCATCTCGATTGGCCTTTTTAGTCATCAGTGTGCTTGCAGAAAACGTGGGATGAGTCCTTCCTGAATCTTCATTTGCGAAGAAAAGCCAGAGAAGGTTATTAAAAAGGCCTTTCCTGGGCCCAGGAGGACTCCAGCAAGTGGTGAAAATGCCCTCTCTTCCCCAAAAGAGTATTTGGGAGCATATCTTTGTGTGGGCTGTAGTGAGGAGCTAATGAGGCCACCTAGTTTTCCACCCTTGATTTAGAAACAGAAATAGATATGTAAACTTCAAGCATTCCTACAATTGTTTAACTTTATCTTGGCCAAAAATCTATTTCTATTCAGGGAGCTTTTGTGATACGGGTATTACTAATCCACTGTAACTCTCATATGTGTGTGTGTGTGTGTGTGTGTGCGTGTGTGTGTAGTGAGACACCTGCCAGGCTGATCTTGTTTTTCAAAAGAATGCACTAGATTTTTTTTCAGTCCATACATAATGGCCAATTGCTAGTTCCATCTAGAGTAGACCCATTGATTTCTGAATGATAAACCAACACATATGTAGATCCCATTGATTCAGTGGGTTGATTCTGTTGAGGGCTAACAATTGGATTTGGACCATTAGTTTTAAAATAACATTACTTTCTATCTTTCTCTTTCGGACAGAAGACATTGGGTTAGCTCTCTTGATGGTAGAAAAGGGCTTTTCAGTTCCCATGCAATGGTTCATTAATGTAAACTGCATTTTCCCAAAGCCTTCAGGATACTTTTTTTTTCTTTTGAAAGAGCAACATAGCTAATTAACTACAGGAAAGGAACATCCCAGACAGTTTTGTGTATGTTTAATAGGGAGGATGAAAAAACAGCAGTTCCAGAGGTTGGGCTATTTCAACAGAATTGAAATAGCTTTCAGTTTTACTAAGCAGTCTGGGGGGAAAAAAACACACATTAAATGGTGACATCTCCAAGCCAAATTAAGTACCAGATTTATTCTAAAAGCTAGAATGCACAAAACATCAAAATTCTGTAAATGTGTCATTAGTCAGATGTTAATGTGTTTATTTCACTTTATTGTTTTGTTGTATTTAGTGATTTATATTCTGAGGCCACTTATATGCAAGTACAATGGAGCAACCATTGCATATATCTTGTAAACTTAAGACCATTTGGGGCATTCTCTCCTCACATGATTGCCACCATTTTGCTAGGTGTGTGGCCACTGTCATATCACTGCATATTCTCACTATCATGCCCTTACAGCAGGCAGTGTCTTGCTAGCACTGTGGAGCAGTGGTTCTCACTTTGGTTTTCCAGATGTTTTAGATTTCAACACCCAGTAGCCCAGCCAGGATGGCCAATGGTCAAGGGTTCTGGAAGCTGAAGTCCAAAATATCTGGAGGGCCAAAGACTGAGAACAAGTGCTGCAAAACCATATGATAGTTCTGAAGCAAAAGGACATTTTGTGCCTTTATGTGGATAGGTCTGTAGTCAGCAACAGGGCTCATGCTTTCCATGAAAATGGCCCCAGCTCCAATCCCTGGCACCTCCAGGTAAGGCTGGGAAAGTCCCCTGTCTGAAACCTTGGAAGGCTTCTGCCAGTCAGTGTAGACAATACTGGGGTAGATGGACCAATGGTTTCTTCCAGAGCATGTGTCAGCATTTTAAGTAGAGAGGTTTAATTGATACAGACTTTACAATATGTTTTTATTTTATTTATTTTGGACAGGAGTCTGTAGGCTTCGCAGATAGCCTAATTACACTGACAGAAATGAAAGCGATTGCTCATGATTGTTACCACAAAAAACAAAAATGGTGGTTTTGTTGCTGACCAGCCTTTGCCCCATGCACATCCAACCAATCACATTTAGACTTCCAGAATGTGCTTCGCTTCATATTGGTTGTCCAAATACGTGGGAATGCACATTTCTCTGTATTTTTAAAAAAACTTTGCAAAAAACTGAAGTCTTTTATCACGCAGTACATGGAGTTTTTGGACCCCCCTCCTTCCCAATATGGTAAATCATCACAGGATCTCATTAGGACAAAATATATTCTCCTCACATTCCATGATGAGGTTTTTTTTTACCGTCCAGACAACACTCTAGAGTTATGTACTTGTCACTGTTAAGTATTCACGATCCCTACATAGTCCCTAGCTTAGGGGATACATAGGGAATGCGAAAGTCCCTCAATCCCCCCTTACTAGGTAGCAGCAACTGACATCAACAGGGGTCTATTCCCTTGTCATTTGGGAAGCTGCTGGCTGACAGTCCCATGTACCTCCTCATGTGAGCGGTATCCAGCACAAGGAGGCATTGCAACAAGGGTCCTGCTTATGCCTGTTGCGCCAGAGATCTGGTCACATCAGTCAGCTGCTTCCTGATTGACAAGGGAGCAGACCCCTATTGATCGCAGTGGCTGCTGCCCCATAAGTGGGGATTGTGGGATCTGGTGCAGGATTCATTTTGTAGCATCATAACTATAGTGCTTATGCATTCGTAACTCCCATGTTACAAAGTGTCTACATAAAGGCTAGTAAGGAGATTATCAGACATGTCAAAAAGCACAAGAGCAGCATGGGAGGACAATGTTACTGTCCTGTGAACGGGACCTGGTATCAGACAATGATGTCATTGGTGTATGCTCCTTCTGTGCTGCAGCTGCGAGTAAGGCATAGCTTTTCATTGCTGGGACCTCCTGTCAATTGAAAGTAATGCCTTATTCTCAGCTGCAGCACAGAAGGGGCATGCAACAATGACAAGGATGTTTGAAACCGGGTCCCATTCGCGGGACAGTAACATTGTCCTCCCATGCTGCTCTTGTGCTTTTTGGAGGTGTCTGATAATCTCCTAAGACTCTGGAGTCAGTCTGTTTCAAAAAATGTTTTTCCTCCTAAGCATCACTTTATTCTTTCCCATTTATTAGTTCAGTTGATTGTGAATTAAAACTATAGTGTTTCCATCTTCAAGTACAACTGTGCATGCTAAGATCTATTATAAATAGTATTCCTTGTTTCATGTGAATAAAAGAGATATGCTGTGGGGAAAGTTAAGTTTTAAAACTGAATTCAAGGGAAGGAATCACTGTATAAAACTGCTTTTATGAATCAGAGGAGATGGAAAGGAGTATTTTATTGTGGGGGGAGTTGGAAGACTTTTTGTTTTTTAAAAATCCTATCCCTTTATTTTGTTTAATCTTTCTGCTTGGCCTCTCCTGTAAAGATGGTGTATACATACCATTACTGGTACCTAAATTAACCATAAAAGAAAAGGGAGGAGATTTGCAGAAACAGCTACATGTGTTTCTGAGAGGACTTGATTTTTATTGGCAAGATATCTTCCTATCAATGTGTGGCAATTTCAAGAGTTTCTCAACACAGGTTTTAACAAGAAAAGATACCAGTCTGTATGTAAGTCTCCCTACCCCTTGCTGGCTATTTGTTAACATTAAAAACTACCATGCAGGCTGAGTGATGTGAATGTCATGTCTTGTTTGTTCATGCTAGTGAAACTGACCATCTGGAAGCACAGAAATCTGGGGAGACTGGGACAAACACCTGGCTCATTTCATTATGTATATTAGAGCCCACATTATAAGGTATACAGCAAAGCAGACTGGGTGAAAAGGAGTTAGTAACAGAGCAATTGAGATAGGATTTCTGCATTTGGCTATTGCACAGAAACTTCCGCTGTATTTCTTTCAGTCACATCTTACTACATAATGGTTACTGCTACATAGAAGTAAGAAAGGGCAAGGTATGGTCAGAGTTTGGAAGATTTACTTTTATACACTGCTTCCCAGAATTGTACTATGCTTCTCAGCCAGCATGGCCAGTGAACTGTGGGATTTAGAGAGTTGTAATGAAACTAATTTAATCTTCCAAGCCCTTGGCTAAGAAAATTAATTTCATATTTATTTTATAGATTTAGGAAGCAGCGAACCTCTGTTGCCTGAAGTGGCCACCTGCCTTATGGTAGGGCCAGTCCTGTCATGATTTCATTCTTGACTTGTGTGAGAAAAGGTGTAATGTGGCAAACTTATTTTCTTTCAAATTTTTCCTTCAGAAAAACTTTGTCCATTTTCCTCATTGCCTTCCTGTGTCAGATTTTACTTATTATGTGTTGCTTGGATACATTCAGTTTTCATGTTATTGTTTTCAGGAATAACAGCTTTGATAGCAACAACCAGATTATCTTCGTATACTTGAAAGTACAGCATAACAAAAAACAGGTAAGACCTTTCATGCCCGTTGGGTGAAGTAAAATCTAAATGGAATATATACTAATACTAATTATTGTGGCGGAGGAAACAATGATGACAGTGTTGATGAAGGTAGGAAGAAAATATACAGTTATTTGATTCAGTTTACAAACATGGTAATGGAAATACAGATTTTAGGATGATTTGTGAAAAGGATAGACTTCTGAAGGACTGCGAAAGAGACCGGCAAGAAATGAAGTATTTTGCTTAGTTGTACTTCCAGTGAAGGCCTTTGTTGTGTGAGGTAGTAAAACAAAGGGTATTATTGGTTCCTTAGGCAAGTCAGATTGTGCTCTCATAACAAAGCATGTTTCATCATGGGGTTCTTTCACCCTACCCATTTATAGCATTGTGTTTCTACTTTAATTGATACTGCATCCTATGGAATCCTGTTGTTTGCAGTTGTTGAAGTACTAGAGCTCTCTGGCTGAGAATCCTAAATTCTTCCTAAACAACAAATCCCAGGATTCCATAGGTTGGAACCATGGCAGTTAAAGTGGAATGATACCACTGTACTTGAGTAGTGATGTTGAAGCTGAGTCAGAACTAGAAAATGTTTTTTACTATTGCTGTCTAGGGAGATTTATATTTCTATTGTGTCATGTATAATTTGTTAGAATCAATTTTTTTTCTTAAAAAAATTGTATCATGCATTGGGAGGCATGGAGATGCACTATCCACAATGCTGCAGCCTTATTTGAGAACTCATGCCAAACAAGTCTTGAAGAGAAACGACAACACAGAAAGAATCACAACCCGGAAACATCACCCAAGGAGACCTTCTGCCGTGCTTTCTGCAACCGGACTTGTTTATCTCGGATTGGCCTTTTTAGTCATCAGCACGCTTGCAGAAAGCACGGGATGAGTCCTTCCTGAACCTTTGTTTGCTAAGAAAAGCCAGAGAGAGAGAGAGAGAGAGAGAGAGAGAGAGAGAGAGAGAGAGAGAGCTCTTTAATATTATTCCAGAACAATGTCAACACATATTTTGCTGGGGAAAAATGAACATGTCCTTATGTACATAAGCGGAAGGAAACCATAAAGGAGAGCACCCCCCAAAATAGTACAGTCATTTAAAAAGTAGAATTTGAATATCTACAGATTACAGTAGATGCCTCTCTGTTAACACTTCAGAAATAGTTTGGCAGATGTAATAATAGGCACATGGTATTTGACCTTGTAAATTATGCACAGAATTGTGCCTTCTACTTGAAATACAGCTGAATGTTCAAATCCACATGATTATTTTCCTCAGCTAGGTATAGCAGATGCTATAAATCAATTGACAGTTTTCCATGGCATGCATATTGTATACTACACCATTGTAAGTACTGTAATTCATTTTGCTGGCTAATAAAATGCTACCCCGAAGGAGCCACAGAACAGAGGGTATGACCATGATGAGCAAGTTACTGCATAGTTGTAAGAATTCAAATTTCACATTTTATTGTATTTTTGAGGTGACATTAACTCTAGAAAATGCTTGTGGCAACATGCACCAATTCAAAGGCCAAACAAGCTGATAATATATCAACATTTAAAAAGCTTTAAAATGTTGCATGCCCAATGACCATAGTGTGCCAGTTTTATAATTACTGCAGATGAGTTCTGAAGACTGAAATATGGTTGATGTAACCCAAAATTCCAGAAATATGCGGAAGAGGAAATAATGGTTGGGAATGATTGCAGGATGTAATTGTATAATTCTGAACATATTGGCTGCAACCCTCATTAGTTGTTTGTCATTTGTATTAAAGCTAATAGGACATATCTTCTTTCAAAATTCAAAAACATCTGTTGATGAAGGCCTGGGTCTGTTGTACTCTCAACTAGAGTGTACCCATTCAATACATTGTTGAATGATGAGTCAGCATTTAGTAAATTCCTTCGATCCGATGGCTCTAGTCTGTTTGGGTCTGTCCTACCTCAGTATAAATAGTCATTGCATCCTTCTGAGATATTGACTGGCATCCTGGTGGTGAATTATAATTATGTAAATTGGACTTAACACTATCACAACTCACTTTTTTTTTGTGATTGTGAAGTTGGAATTTTCTACTGATTCTACAACAAAAGTTCCCCACAAATCCATCTTTTCTCAGCTGCAGCCTAGCCATTTCTTCATCCACAGAGGGCAGAAGAAAAAGCAGACAAGTACCCAGACATCTTCCTATAGCTGGGCTTTCTATAGCAATGAAATCTATAGGTCTCTTTAGAGGAACACCATAGGAAGATAGCTGGACAGTTGTCTGTTGCTCCTCCCACTCTCCAGTGGCCAGGAAATCACTGGGTCCAGGGGGCTGTAGCTGAGAAAAGGTCAGTTTGCGGGGAGGTTAGATTGGAGTCTATGGGCTTGTCTACACTGGCCAGAGTATGCCATCTTCTAGACTTAGTAATCTGACCCCAGAACTGGCCCAGATCCCTCATTACCACGATGAAACAATGAGATGTCCACACACACATGCCAGCCAGTATCAGTGGATGCTGCCATATGCTGCATTCTCTGAAGGTGGAAAGGAGGCCCTCAGCATGTGATCAAAGCCTTCCTGGTGGCAATGGTAGAAGTGTTTGGTGATGCAGCCTAGTGTGCAGGTACAGAGTCCTGCATTCTTGTGCCAGACCCATCTGGCTTTCTTCCATGATGTGGGTTTTCCTGGCAGTTATTTTGAAATGTTTTAAAAGAGTTTATCCTGGCTTCCCCCCGGCTTCACTTCAGACGTTGTCAGGACTCTCTGGAGGTGAATCAGGGCAAGAGCCCTGTGTTGTTTTGACTGCAGGGTTCCAATACAGGGGAAAGCTGGGATAAATTGCCCATCTAGACAAGCTCTATGTCTCCCATTCCAGGACTGTGGCATTATTTTCAATGCTGGGGGAAAGGATCAAAACTAGTACATGCTGTCTCACTGCCCACATTGGTATTGGGAGTGCATCTGAAAGGAACATTACTCACCAAGAGAAATGTATGATCTAGGACAGAGTAATAATTGTTACTTAAGTAGTTGTTTAAAAGGAAACTGCCACACTATTGAGATCCCCTCAGAAGAACTCTATGATCCTTACTGCGAGATAGCAAAATATACCATCCCAACTAAGAATCTGTTCATACTGCATCAATCCTGCAGAAGACTTTGAACTTTACTTATGAGTTATCTACTGTGTGTTAGGACTTTATCAGACAAGCCCCTTTAAATGTTCTTTTGCTGGCATTAAAAATCAATTTTTATGCCAGCAAAAGAATGCCTCCCACCACACTTACGGTACCTTCTCTCCCGGCAGAAGGCTTCACTGTTAATGAAGAGGAAGTGAATAAAGCCCCATTCACTTCCTCCTTTGAAATCCTGCAAGACTTCATCACATGGGAAATTTAAAAATAAAATATAAAAAGTTACATCAAGCACACACACACACTTAAAAACTTCCAAGTAACCTGGGGAGGGTCATAAAAAGTGTGCCACCTACCTGGATGTTGCGATCTCACCTGGAAGTGTTCTGGCCAGTAAGCACGTGAAAAAAAAGAGGTGAGGTTACATACGCCAGCTATGTCAGCAAAAAAATAAAATAAAAAAATGGGAGATTTGTGACCAGAGCCTCCCATGTTTTTAATAAGAGTTGTGATGTCAAAGAAGGAACCCCTTTCTGCTGTGTTGTTTTCTTGGTCCTAACTGGCTTCCTTGAAACCATTCTTTCAATTTTAGCTAAGAACATAAAGGTAACGAAGAGCAACATCAGGGGAAAATGTAAATAAGAAAAACCATGTGGGGAGATTTTATTTATATATATTTATCTATATATTGATATCCCATCTTTTATTTTTAACAAAGCAATTTATAAGTACAATAAAAGTATTAAAATCAATAGTAAAATTCACATATGAAAAAGTACAGTTTAAAACAAGCAAACAGGTCAATATACACAAATATTAATAATCACAACCCTTCCCATTTTTTAAAGAAATGTTTTCAAAGCATTCCTAAAAGCATAAAGAAAAGAGGTCTGACAGATTTCCCTTGGAGAGATGTTAAACCATATTGGTTCTGCTGTAGTACGGTCTTCTCTGTGATACTTACCGAGTAGATCTGATTTCATTGGGCCCTTAGAGCAGAACCTGAATATATTATTAAAAACAAGTGAGTTCATAGGAGGGAAGTCAGCTATCTCAGTTACCAGGTCCCAGACTGTTCAGGATAGGAGTAGGCAACCTAGAGCCTTCCCTTAATACCTTACCATTGGCTATGCAGGCTGGGGCTGATGGGAACTGCAGACCAAATCAGGATATCTATCCTCAGTTTACAGCTTTAAAGGTAACACCAGCATCTGAAACTGAGCTCTGAAATGAACCAATGATCAGCATAATTAGTGTAGGCTTGATGTTGCTTTTTTTCTGCTAGTCCATGGCAGCCACAGTTTATGCCAATTGTTTTCCAAACTGTTAAAAACAATCTTCCATAGAGATAATTAATCCAGTCTGGATACTAAAGTTTAAGTGCCTTTTTCTAGCACCATGGTCCTGGTTCGTTCCCCTACTCTAGCTACAAAAGAAGGTGAAGATCCTAATTATGGAATTCCTGCCATGTTGAGATGGACTCATGAGACTTCTGGTGCCTTTCTTGAAGTCGATTGAGCCCAGCAGTGATTTCTTTCCAATTGCAACTGCAGCTCAATCAGAGCCAGCACTTCCTCTTGATTCTATAATCCCATCCTTGATAATAATTATTTCCATAAATGCACATAAATACAAGCAAAATGTTCTACTTGAGAAATTCAGTTCTTTTGTTCATTTTAACATTTCCAGTCTTTATCTCAAATAATTGTAGTTTTATTAGAAAATAATTCTCAGTAGATGCATGCTAAAATTATAATGTAGTTCATAGTGTGTCTATTTCTGAATTTATATTTATTTATTTATTTATACCCCATTCTTCAGCCACAAGACTTACACATTGTTTTTAAGCAATAGCAATTTACACATCTACACTGCATTAAGCAGTTTCCAATGTGTGTTAGCTAACTGCCCCCACAAGCCGGGTACTCATTTTACTGATATGTTACTGTGAATATATTTTTATGGAATATATTTTATATATTTCACAAGTGACTAGCTTCTCCAAACATTTCTGGTAACAATGTGGTATTTCATCTATTCATGTTGTTGCCTGCCTATTTCAGTTTGCAGCTATAGCAGATTCTGTCAGAAGAGAGTACAGTTGTCCCTCCGTATCCACGGATTTGGTATTCACAGATTTAAGTATTCACAGCTTGAGAATATTCTTTTAAAAATAGTAATCCAAAAAGCAAACTTTGATTTTGACATCTTATATAAGGGACACTATTTTGCTATGCCATTGCATATAATGGGACTTGAGTATTCACAGATTTTGGTATCCACGGGGGGGTCCTGGAACCAAATCCCAGCAAATATGAAGTGACAACTTTATTAAGTTTACAGTAAGTAAGAACACAGTTAGCTAAATATAAAAGGGTCTAGAAATGTCCTTTCACAGAGGATCAAATTTAGGTTGATTTACAAAAATATAATTGCTTTATTTTATTTTTTTTTAAAAGTCTGCACAGCTATTACACTGTGTACCTTTTAGGAATCCACTTATATCCTAAGTACCTTATATTTTTGCTTTATCAGGCCTGTGTCTATAAATAAGTGTAGAGAAAAGTACAACAAACAATAAAATACCACAAACAACCGTTGTTCAGTTAATGGATGGTTCCAGACACATCTATTGTGCAATCAAATGTTATAAAGGATTTGAACATTACTGTCTTCTACTTGTAACCCTTCTGTGTGTTCCTGCTATTTCTTCCATCTTGTTTTTCTTTCCATTAAAATGCACACACATGCACACACACAAAACCAGTGGTGAGCATCTAGTTGGGTGCTTCTGCTGACCAACTTTCATTAGTGGAATTAGGAGTAAAATAATTTCTGTAGCAGTTCCTTACCCACACCCAAAACTGGTCCCCAGGGTTGGTCTTTGGGTGGTTCAGAAGCCTGAATGCGGGAGGGCAGGGAGGAAGGGGGAAGAATATTTAATTATACTGGAAGCTGGGACTTAGTCTAATTAAGGAAGAAAAGATGAAATAATGACATGTGGTTTGATTGATATTAGTAGGAGAACTCTGTCTGGAAGCATCCAGTATCTCATTTGTGAAGTCTTGTGCATATATATATATATATATATAGAGAGAGAGAGAGAGAGAGAGAGAATGCTTCATACTGAACATGTTCTTAAATGTGGTATATACTTATTAAAACATTTCCTGTCAAAGGAATGACAGCATAGAGAAGATATAGGTCCTGTTTTTTCACACTCTTAAAAATAGTTCAACATGATTCAAATTGACTTATGCATTACTGTTTTAAAAACATGACAATATATACAACATACATTGAGCAGATCCAGCTGGAGTCTACAAACACTGCAAAGTCTTTTGTAGGTTCTTTTTGTTTTTTTGCCAGAAGACAAATTATGTTATAACAAAAGAAAAATTCCATGTCAACATGTGGAAATTTTTGTGGAGCTTCATGTATGTACACCCAGTCAATTTGATCTTTGGAATTAAGTGCTAAAGCACAGAACTTCCAAATGAAAGAGGTTCATTGAATACCAGATAACCTTCATGTATTCTTTCCCTTCACGAACACTGAAGTGCATTTTCTGTCAAATCTCAGTTTAAGCTGTCCTTGTGGATGCTTCGCTCTGTGTTGTGATTGTTGAGTTCATTGTTTTTCCACTGGATACTAGTTCCATTCATAGGAACAGATGATGCTTGGCTTCCTGTCTGGTAGCAGATACACCAGAGGCATGACTGATAAGAGAAAAAGTGTCAAACATTAGTATTTGTCCATTCCTTTGTGAAGATCATCCCATTTGAACTTCAATGGAGGAAGAAGCTTCCAGACTGAAGCATGAAGGAGTGGGCAGAATTCAATTTTAAAAAAATAATAATTCTGAAATATTTTAAAATGAAACCAAGCATGGGCTCTGGTAATGTTAACCTGTGGTTTGTGGCAGCCTTATGTGACAACTTCAATCACAATGGTAGCTTCCAAATCCACAGCATGGCTGGAGCTCCAAAATTTACAGCAGGCTAACCATGGTTTTGAACTTCCATTTTCTGTCACAAAGATTGGTTTTGGGGGGTGGGGGTGGGAACCCTTTGAATTTTGTGCCAAAGACAATGGATTTTGCACAAAAACATAGTTTGTGTAGAAAACTCCCTGCTATAAATGTTTTAAATTAGTCCTGAAATGTGTTTTTAAAAATCACTGGAAAATATGCAAAAACTCTTGTAATCATACCCAAGAGGAGAAAGTCTTTTGATTTTTCTTGTTCTTTCATGAGAGAGTGAAATAAGTAAAAATTGTTTCCTTAATAGGAAATCTGTCTGTTTCAGTTTCTCTTCTGTTCAATTTTTAAAAACCTCAAGTTTTGTCTCAGATATAAAGGAATTTGCATAAGTTGGTAAATTCTTCAAAAATGATCTCAAACAAAATTCTTTCCAATTTGCACTGGCCAAATTCAACATGAAAAGGACCATGTTGTACTTTCCTGCCATGTAAGTGTTAAAGATGAACAACCTCTCAGGTAAAAGAGGCAGTACTGACAACTTTAATTGAACACTAACATGGTTGAATACACAGGGATGTGAAGGCAGATTTTCCTCAGAGTTAATCACTCAGAGATCTGGCCTTGGATATATGAACCTGTCTGTTCTCCATCATTTACATTTTCTTTCTTTCTTTCTTTCTTTCTTTCTTTCTTTCTTTCTTTCTTTCTTTCATAAAAAAACTGATATCCTTTATATCTTGAATATGAAGAAATATGCAAATTTTGTTAAACACTTATAAAAAATGAACTGAGATTCTTTGGCCTTGCTTAGTTGAAAATACAACTCCTGTTGACAGCTAGCTGCCAATCAGAACACAAAGTGTATAGTCACAAACATCAATATGATGGCATGGTGATGTACAAAATGTGATTTGCATTTCAGTTAGTCCTCTCTCGTACTAACTAAAGAAGTCTCCCAAGACAGACTTGAGATTGGCTTAACTGAACAGAAATAAGCCATTGGTGAGAAGAGGATTAACCTCTCTGTTATGGAATCTGAGAGCAGAATCAGGAAAACAAGTCAAGTGGACTAAATGGTGGGAGAAGTAGTTAAAGGCCAAGTTGATTGCACAGGCTGGATAGGACAAGGCAAGCTCCCTGGAGTCTCATCCAGTTTGGCCTTTCACCAAAAAAATCTGGAATGGGCTTCCTATGTGAGAACTGTGGTGTGGCGTTATGAAGGCTGGTATCACCACTCCCTCCGATGGTGGCACCTGGTGGAGTCTGGCCTATCCACACACCCCTAGGGCCACCACTCTGTGATAAATTATATATTACAATGATACCAGCATGGAGGAATCTGGAGCCCTCCACTGTTGGTTTGGAAATCTTTAAGGTTAAAAAACACCTCAGAGTCAACCTGCAAACTCTGTGAAATACATAGCATTAAACAACACACCATTAAATATCTTCAGGGGTAGTGATGCTGGCTATGCAGCAAAATAAAACAAAATCCACAAAAGAGTGATACCTTTATTGGCCAACTAAAATGCACAAAATAAATCATGCAAGCTTTCAAAGTTTCATTGGCTTATTCATCAAGCAAAAGATGTTTAAAGTCACACAGGAGAAGACAAGCGATGATGTTAGAGTTATATTTTGTATCAGATGTTGTTTCTGTTGTAGTTCAGTTGGTTTGGAGGGATGTCAATTCAGGGAGTGGCCACTCCCTCTTAGGCAGTTTGCATGATGTACTGTACTTTGTGAATTTTGGTTGACTTGTTCTTATGTGGAATTTGGATTTTGTTTTATTTTGTGCATGACCAACACAGCTACCTCTGAATATGTTTTGTGGATTTGAAGATACTGAATTCAGCCATAACAGGGGAATCTTAAACAAAAGGGAGCTAAGGACTGGGATTTAACTCTACCTCTAACAAAAGTCAAACCTTTTCATCTGGACTATAATTGGCAAGTTTTATCTATACAGTTTTTCCTGATGTAGCAGTACAGAGACTTTTTGAGAAATTCAGTGTTACCTGCCTAAGAAAGGGGCCTGTGGCTTCACAAAGGACAGACCCCCCCCATCCTAAGAAGAGTCACTTTATTGCTGCTAATGGAGTTTAAATCTTACTGTTCTTTGCCTTAGTCCCCACATGGCCAAGAGGGGAGTGGCCTTTGCCTGCAATGAGATCCCCCAGAAAGCCTGAGAAGCAGGGTTCTATGGGATTGCATCTACATGACATTCAGGAACATACAAGGTTTTAATTCATATAGACAGACCATGATAAGTTCAGGCTAATGTTGAATGTTTACTTAGGAGATTTTCAGACCGCGTTTCAGCGTGCCTAGGGCGGGAGGAACTTTCGGGAGAGGGACAGCGATCTTGCACAGCAGGGGGGCATTTTCGGACGCCGTTGTCCCTCTCCCGAAACCATCCGTGTCACTTCCGTGAAGCTTCGGAAGCCTCAGTGCCATATTTTAATCACGGGCAACCTCCGTGATTAAAATATGGCTCTGCGGCTTCCGAAGCTTCACGGAAGTGACACGGATGGTTTCGGGAGAGGGACAACGGCATCCGAAAATGCCCCCCTGCTGCGCAAGATTGCCGTCCCTCTCCCAAAAGCTCCTCCCGCACTAGGCACGCTGAAACGCGGTCTGAAAATCTCCTTAGTCAGTTTCGCATTTTATGAGTCTTACAGGTCTCCCACTGGCACTGCAAAGTATGTGATAAACAGGTGAGGAAAATAATTATTATTCCTTCATTCTACGCTTTACTTTCTTGTGCCCTTTTTAAAACAGTGCAGACCTTACCTGGAAGCAGTTTTTGAACTTCTTGCTCACAAAATAGAGTGCTATAGGGTTTATACAGGAATTTATGGTGGCTAGATTCAAGCCGATATAATCCAATGTCAGCAAAAAGCTATGAGTTAAAAAAAAAGAGAGAAAAAAAACAATTATTACATTCACCTATATCATCGCAGGTAAAAATGAGTAGTAGGGACATCTTCTGCTATAACAACCTCCTGGATAAGTACAATCTTTGGGTCACTGTTGTTGCATGCAACATGATGGTAACTCTTGGTTCTGATGCTGGTGGAGCAGTGAATTCTGGATTTTAGTCTGAACATTAAAAGAGATGTCCAAAGTGCTGAACCCTATTGCCCCAAAGTTGCAGCACCATGAATAGCTCCTTTAAAGTTTGCAATAAGAGTCACTGCACCACTGACAATGGAGCCATTACCACTGTCTGAGTAGTTTACCTCATAGTTTTTATAGAAAGAGGAAGTGTTTTGGTCTATGAGGAGAAGAGTACCCAGAGAGAGATTGACCGATGGCTGACTCAACCAGTTAAATTTGCTCTTATATTAAGAACTGATTGAAGTGCAGTTTGGAAAAGGGATGAATGAACAACTGTAATTGAAAGTGAATGGGACAAACTTTGAGTTAATTTAGGAACTTTTATATAATTAAAAGTTGTTGTTATTGTGTGCCTTCCTGGCTGACATAATGTTTAAATGGCTAATTTATGAGTATGGAGGCTGCCAGCACATATCAGTTCCATGGGACTGGCAGTCAATGACACTGGTCAAGTGGTTGAGACCCACTATATATTAGTGGGTGGGGAAAGTGCAGGCCATGGGTCACCAATTAAGAATATTAGTGTTATTTGGGGGCAATTTAGAACTGAAAACCAGGCAGGAAACTTCTCAAACACAAGAAAACATGTGAAAAACACTCCCATCCCAAAACACAGAACCTTTCACTACCACCAAATACCTTCCATGAGGCTAAGGTAAGTGGTCCCAGATTTAATATCCTAAAATATGGGGCACGCTCTAGAGTGTGCAGGACACACCATCTTTTGGGGTCCTCTGGAGCTCTGGTGAACTGCAACCATGTTGTGGCAGCTGCCATTTTGGCAATCAGAAATTGTGTGTAATTTTGCATAATTTTTGTGCAAATTATAGAAATCCCCACAAAAATGTAGTGTTCCTCGTTTCTTTCTCATGCTAGAAACAAGACACTCATGTTGAAAATTAGTAATTTCATTAATATTCTTCCCATCGTTACCAAGCTATGTGCATCAGTAATAGCAAGAACGTCTTCAACAGGGCAGCAATTTACATTTCCTTTGGAATGAAAAAACCTGACCTAGGCACTGGAGACTCCATTTCTAGGGAGGGGGAAAGGTGGAGTTTCATAAAAATAGCTTTACTATTCCTGCCCAGTAGAGGCTATTTGCACAGGAGACACTCATGTAAAGATCTGTTTTGAGGCAACCTACTGGGTAGCCTGGCAGTGGAAGGGAACACCATGATGGTTCTGTGGATGGGCTTCCTCTTTTCCATGTCTGATTGCAAAAGGCTGAGGGCCAATGTTATATTAGACACCTTAATTTCCCCTTTTGTAGAATGCATGCTCACAACCACAATCCTATGTATCTTTTTCCGAGCACTTCATGGTTGGAACATTTCCTAGTCTCCTCCCCCCTTTAATGGATGTGAACTATAGGTTCTGCTAGAGCTCCAAAATGGAAATGTACTATATTATAAAGCACAGTGTACTCTCTGCTAGGAAATATTAATAATAAAAAAGAGAGCTTCTAGTGACCTGGATAATTATTTGTATAAAAGAGATGTCTGCTTTTGGAAGCTGGCAGAAAGCCTGTTGATATAACTTAGCAAAGAAATGACTTGAAGACACACAACAACAATAACAGAGCTCAAAATACTACTTCAAAGAAGGAATTAGTTCCCATTCCAACGTGTCTTTCCCAGTAGCGGATTGCCATTATAATTACATTTTGTAAAAGTAATGCCTACATTAAAAAAAAAATTAAATAAGTTAGATATTTTAATTACTTTTAAAATGTGATGACTCTATAATAGAAAACACAAGGTTCTCCTGTACACCTCATTATTGCTTCAAGAACCACAGCAGCCCAAGGCACCGCATGAGCTAGCATGTGATACTCCTCCTCCACATTAGAACTTAAGAGACCACAAAAGAGCTTAGAAAAGTCATGTTTTTGGACTATAAGTAAATAACATTGCCAAGCACTGGTTTAACCTTCTATAACTATAAAAGTAACAAAAAATTACTGTTACATCTTAAGAGGAGGGATGTTAGACCTTGTTAATTAGAATCATTATTTAGCTCTTTGTTACTGAGGAAGAAATGAATTAAAAGTAGCTAGATGTTTATTTGTTACCTCCACACCCTAGGGAAGAGTTGCGCAGCTAGAGGCTACACAAAAGTAAAAACAAGTGGGAATAGATGTGTAGAATGGAAGCCATAATACTTCAGTTAGCATCTTGTTGACAGACCATAAACATGGGGAAATAGTCTAACACTTTCAGAACATCAGGAGAAGATTTAAAATATGTACTTCCAATGTTTAACACATGTCAGTTCTTCTCACTTTTCTTCTTTCTCCATAACTTGATTCTCCTCTCAGTCCATCCATCCCTTATCAAATGAAATTAAATTAAGTACCACATTAAAAGTATACCTGAGTAATTCACATCTGTTAGGGTCATGTTGATTGTATAATGTTAACTTCAAAATTCGGCTCAAATGAAGAGGAATCCAGCAAAGGGTAAAAATCACAACTAAGCAGAAAACTGTCTTTGCAACTTCTCGTCGCTGGAACATAAAAGAACAAATAAGAATGTGTGAACATGGGCAAAACCAAGTGTAAAGCTAAAAAGAACAAAATTGAAGCTGTCAGATACAAGGAAAACAGAGAGCACAATTAATAGATGTAGAACTAGTGACGGATGGAGCCTTGGTTATGCAAGGAAAACTACCAAATCCATTGGGAATTTTTAATGACCAGGATGCTACCACAATAATTTAGCCTTCTCATCAGCTGTTCTACATTTCTCTAGAAAGCTCTATGGCCAGTATTGTACAGTGATTAGAGTGTTGGACTGGAACTTCGGACATCCAGGTCTTAGTCCCCACTAGGGAGATTATAACATGGGTTCCTGGAAACTATGTCTGTCCCACTACCCCCTCACCTGCCCCATTTCCATCCCTGTAACACTTAAAAAAAACAAAAAAACTTTTCAAACACCTACCTTTTATCGGAAGCAAAACAGCTCCCCCTCCCCTCAGCTTCACTGCAGTAAATGTAGCTGTTGTAAAACCGTTTTTACTGCAGTGAAGCCAAATCCCGCTTATTCTCGTGAGAGAACAATCACCCGGGAAATTTAAAAATAAAACCCCAACCAAACATCAAAAAAATAAAACTAAGCCCCAAAACAGAAAAAGAAAAGCCCAAGTAACCCGGGGAGGGGGGGGGGAAAGGGTGTCACTTACCTGGCAGTCCCAATTGAACCTAGAAGTCTCCGGCATGGACCTCCCACTGACATCACATTGTGATGTCATCTTGCCATCAGAATGGGTCCTCTGTTCACTTGCCCGTCATTCCGTTATTATAATGGAATGGGCTTCTTATTCAAGGCTTAAGCCGTGAATGAGAGGAAGTGGGGGAGGAACAGGAGCAGAATGAGAACATTACAGGAGAGGGACGATGTTGTCTAAAAGGTAAGCCTTTTAGTGATCTCCTGCCATCCCTGTCCTGGGATGTTGAGTGTCTGATAATCTCCTAAACCATGCAGTTGTGTGACTCTGAACCAGAGCTGCTCTCTCTCTCTCTCTCTTTCTCTCTCGCACGCATTCTCCCTGACCTACCTCACAGGGTTGTTGTGAGGATAAAAATGGTGAGGAAAAGAGCCATTGATTCCACTGTGAGCTTACTGAAGTAAAGGTAGAATTTAAATCTGATGTACATGAGTTTTCAGGACTGAAATTACCATTCCCAAATCCTGAAAGTCTCCTATCTGTAGTAAATCTTAGGGATGAAGTTGAAAACTCAATTCCTGATCAAGGAGCTATCATCAAAAGACTTTTCATATAGCGGTCATAAAGCATTCATAATGACATTAATCACCTTTCCCTATTACAGAAGGAAATACATAGTTGTTTGAATCTGGCTCAAGAAGAAAGAACTGGAAAGCATAACATACTGAGAAATTTTTTAAAAAGTAAGAATAAATTTTTGGCACATCCTCGGAGCTGTAGTTCAAGGAATTCAGAAAGGTTAGAAAGTGAGCAGCAAAACTGTCACACTTGTTTTGAAAAGGAAATAACACTGTCTAGCCTCTAAAACACTTTGTCTGCATTATCTCCTTCCACTTTAAAATACCCTTATGGCTCTGACCTTGCCAGAATACCTTTAGGTCAAAACTCACATTTAGTCATGCTTTCTATTTTTGGAGTGCATTTCATTAAAGTCTGCAGTTAAAATGTCTTACAGACAAGGAAGGGAAATACATATTGAAATGTCATCAGGATGCTACCTTGTCTTCCTTACCTGTTTAAGATGTTCACTGAGAGCTATCCTCAAATTACTCTTTCTCCTGTTTAACATTTCACAGGTCATCAGGGTGTAAAAGAATGCTGTGCACACAAGCGGCATGGAGAAATAGAAGCCAAAGAGCCACCAGTCCTTTACTTTGACATAAAACTGCAGCAAGACAAAGTGTGACAAATTATTACCAAATGTAATTCTGTCTAGTGCCCCTCTTACATTTAACACAGGACAAGCAGGTCTGTACAAAACAGAGCAGACACAAATCTGATATCAGACATGGTGATGCACAGAAACCCATTGAACATTTCAGTCTCCTTGGACACACAGCTGCTGACCTAAATTTTTGCTATTCTCCAACAAAGAAATTTCAAAGCAAGATTCTTGATGGAAACAGCCAAGTTACAATTTAGCCAAATTAAAATTAGGGGTCATCTAACATGGGCCAGAATATTCTGCCCATGGATCTGGCCCATTCCACCCATTACCAGCATGAAACTGGCCAGAGTTCAGACACGCATGCTGGCCCATCCCTGCAGCCGATGCCCTCCACATCACACTCTCTGACATCAGGAAGCAGGCCTGCAGCATGTGAGCAAGGCCCCCTGCATGTGACCAGCCTTGGTCACATGCTGCCAGCCCCCTTCCTGGCTATGGAAGAACAAGACAGAAGGCACCTGTAGTGATGGGCTGGCATGCCGGAACCGGCTCCTGAAGTTACATGGGGCCTGATCTGTTTTTTTCGTTTTCGTTTTTTTTTTTTTTTTTTTGCCAGCTGGAAAGAATTTTACCCAGTATTTTTTTAAAATGCTATAACAGACCCTACTCTGCCTTCTCCCCATCTTAGCCCCATCTTTGCTCTGGGGGTCGTGAGGATTGCTCGGGGGCAAAACAGGCAAAAGCCTTGCATCATTAGGACTGCAGGGCTCCAAGATGGGGGCAAGATGGGGTAAATTGCCCATGTAGACAAGCCCTTAGTCAAATTAGAACTGATGGAGAGATTTGACTCCATCCCTCTAACCATGAATAAAGACAGTAGATTCTTGCAGGGTTGACTCAAAGCATTTTCTTGCCTGAGGCAGACCAGAAAATAACCCCCACCCACAAAGCAAGGTGCATAATATTCAAGGCTAGTCAAGCAATTTTGAGTACAGGTATTTTGTTACCTGAGGCAGAGAATCTAGTATGGGTCTAATCCTGACCCTTACAGTAACAAACTGCTGCCCTCTCACAACACCAAAAATCAGTTGCCTGGAACTAAAACTCCCAGAATTCCTAAGCTACTATCTTACAGCTATTAGATAATAGTCCTAGCCCCCCAAAGGCAAATTGAGAAAGTGGAAGTCAGAATAAGGAGAGGAGTAGCATTCTAACATCAGAACAGCACTGGAGGTGTGCTCATCCCATTATGCCCATGAGAAAAGTGCCCGTTATATTCATGGAAACCTCTGTGAGTATAGAAATACCACTACCATCAGTACTGCTGGCTGTTTGCTGTAATAAATGGAACTGAACTAGCACCAGTAGTAGTGTTTCCACTGGTGGTAGGGTCCAGTCCAAGGTAGTCTGGATTGCATTTCTATTATTGGAACTTGAGGGGAAAATGAACTATAGCACACTTGCTGGCTGGGGATTCTGGAAGCTGTAGTGCAAATAAGTAGCATTTCCAAATCCTGCGTGCTGCTCACTTTTCTCTAAAATTTTCCCCTTGCATCTTAAACTACAAAATAAGAAGACCTTCTGGAATCCAACAGGTTTGTCAATTTAGCCTAGTGACAAAAATATCAAGGTGTTTCCTGAACTGTCTTGGTCTAGGAGTTGTGGTCTTTCTTATCTGTTTTGTTGTTATTTGTGGATAGGTCAAAGCTGACTTGACAAAAGTGACCCAGTCTCAACTTTCAGATCAAAGCCTAGTAATCTTTGTATTAAAATCCAAGTGCAATAGATGTCTTGCTAAAAGCCAATGTCCCTGTGAAAATGCTGGTCTGTTACCTTTTAAGGCCTTTTGTGAATGTCTTTGATTCCAAAAGGTTCAGGTTAAGAATGTGCTCTGCTATCAGTTGAAAGATTAACTGCCTTGCTTATGTACCAGGCAGAAAGAGGCCACTTAAGCAAGCACTAGCCTGGAAAAATGTGGAGTCCAGATTGCTGTTTTCCAGTGCCTTTGAGGCTGTGGTTGTTTTGACCCTCTGCCTGGAATGTAGCCCTTTGAATGGTATGAGTACTATGTGACAGGAAGCAGGAGATGCTTCTAACAACCCTCTGTTTTCCCCCAATTCATATTAAAAAGTGTTGGTTCTTGCAGATGACTATCTTCAGTAAAATACTACAGAGATGTACTGCACTACTAATGACTGTATGCATTTTTTTCTAGCCATTTCTAAAGATGAGTAACATAAACAGTCACACATCCACAGGCACACACATGTATGTCAAAGGAATCAGCTCTTAGTCCTTGATTATTAGTCACTGGGTGGGTTGCATATAAAAGGAGACCCCCTGTTTTCTCACCATCTTTTCCCCACTGACTGTTTATTCCTAGCAGATGTCACTCTACTTCGTTCCCACACCATACAATCATGATACAAATGGATGAGGATTATGGTTGTCTCTTTGCTACTGTTCCAAGGAGTCAGAGGGCTGTTATTCTGTTTATACACATTTCAGTGGCAGAGCTAGTTTTAGAATATAAGGATTAAAGCTTTACCACAAATTAATTTGTTCTTAACAAAGATATATTTTTAGCCTTTTAAAAAAATTACAAGCATTGGTTATATGAGAGAGTGAAAGAAAGAAACATTTGCTTCAGATGGTTAAATGCCAGTACTGAAGCCACAACATTGTGAGTTCAGCCTAGAGGGCTTCAAGGTTGACTCAGCCTTCCATCCTTTCCTAGGTCAGTAAAATGAGTACCCAGCTTGTTGGGTGCAATTAGCTAACACATTGTAAACTGCTTAGGGAGTGCTTTGCACTGATAAGCAGTATAGAAATATAAATCTTATTACTATTGTTATCTTTTCACATGAGGGCCCTAAATGTAAACTATTATCATGTTAAGTATCTCTCACAAATAATACCACCAAAATCAGACAGAATATTTGCGAGAATGCACTTGTTAGCCAAAAGCTGGCAACAATGGAGTGGAATGTTTTACTAGAGATATTCAGCCAATACTCTACCAGAAAGGAACCTCTCTTTTGTATAAACAAAGCACACAGCTAAAACCTACCTACATCTAGCTGGAGTTTACCCACTATCCTTTGTTAGCACTAAATCACTGTGCTGAAGAGTTAAAAAAAATGCTAGAAATAATATAAAAAACTATATCCAGCATAATTAGCATTTAAAAGAGTGACACCATGACATTGTTAAATCATAAAAGCTATAGCAAGATGTCTGCAAATGATTAATTATAGTTGTTAAAGCTTACAGGGATCTCACATCAGCCCAATTTTGTACTTTGATGTAAGTGACACGGGCTCCCTTTTATTTTGAATGCAACTCCACATGGAACTAGTTTTCTACAGGAAACGTGCCTTTTCACATGTTCCCTAAAGCACTTGGCCTTTTGGGATTTACATCCTAGTACAAATATTTGAAAGAAGGGCTTGAAAAAAAATATCTAAGAGGTTTCTAAGACAACAGGAAAGGAGATAATAATGAAGTTTTATTAATGTTAACTGACATGATTTATTATAACATTTGCTATAATAAGTATCAAGGATTACATCTGGAAAAGGCTTTCCTTTCTTTAACCTTCATTCACTTATTTTGAAACTTCCATGCTGTTTTCTTCTTCTGCTTCCTATTCTCTGTTTTGTTTACCCAATTTTGTATTTAACATTTCCAAAACTACATGGAGGAGGATGCCTGTCAAGTGAAAGTTTGTTTGGAATATTTTTGGGAAGGCAGAATAAGCTGCTTTTCTTAGGAAGACATAGGAGGATGATTTCATTATGCATTTAATAAATGACACATTTCAAGCCATTGTCTGTATCTTTACCATGAAGATTGTGTTAAACAAACTCAGCCTATGGCTATGTGTTTCAGCAGAGGAATGGTAGAGGGGAGAAAAAAGAATAATTATCTCTATAGAGAAAAACTGTGGTGGTGGCGGAAGAGCTTAGTGTAGCAATGGTCAAAAAAGAAAACATTTCATTCCCTCAACGAAACATGCAGTCCCCTAATGTAAGATTCTCCAGTAATCCACAGCAAACTTGAATGTTCCAAATAAAGCATGATGTTCTTAAAATAATTTTTGTAGAACCAGGTCAATTGAGTGAGATTGCCAGTCTTTTGTGGCTACCTGTGTGGGTCTGGCTTATAGAGAGAAGGTCTGTGTGCTGGTTAAAGCCCAGGTTGCTTAGTAGTCCAGATTCTGATGTGTTAGAACTGCTGGCAGTACTTTGACTTCCAAGTATTGTCTCTGGTTTTGGTGAATGAAAAAACAGGTTTATGTTAGGACCTAGGGTGTACTCTTTCAATGTCAAGGAGTAAGAACCTTTTGACTATAAACAATTCAAGAAGGATATTGACAAGCTGCAATGTGTCCAGAGAAAGACAACCAAAATGGTCAAACATCTGGAAACCATGCCCTATGAGGAGTGGCTTAGGGAGCTAGGTATGTTTAGCCAGGGGAAGAAAAGGTTAAGAGGTGACATGATAGCCATATTTAAATATTTGAAAGGCTGTCATATTGAAGATGGATCAGTGGATTCAAACTTATGGAAAAGAGATTCCACCTAAAGCATTAGGAAGAACTTCCTGATGGTAAGAGCTGTTTGCCAATGGAATGCACTGCCTCAGAGTGTGGTGGAGTTGCCTTCTTTGGAGGTTTTTAAACAGAGGCTAGATGACCATCTGTTGGGAGTGTTTTGATTGTTTATTCCTCCATGGCGGAGGGTTGGACTGGATGGCCCTTGTGGTCTTCTTCCAACTGTAGGATTCTATTTATTGCTTCAAATTTGGAATAACAGATAAGCTTCAGGATTATTTATTTGGGTCTCTAAGAAAGATAGGAATTAATAAAATAAAATAAAATGAAACCCAGAGGTGGAAGAAGCCAAAAGATCATGCAACTCAACCAGTTCACCACTGATCAGTCTGTACAATAAACTTGCAGCAAAACACCTGAAAATTGCTGACCAGGAAAAAACGCTATGCAAACCTCAACCTCCCCACTTCTTACTTTGCTCTGAGAACCTGAGGAATTGTTTAGCATTTATGAAGTGTGTTTGGAGTTTAGGATAGTGTTGGTAGAGTCTTCTTGACCACATGGCCCATGAGACTTTGAAACGCTAGGTTATAAACTATTTTATTAGTAGTTTCTTCTGTTTACATAAGAGTTATCAAGAATTCACAATCAAATTCAGTCGGTCTCCTTCAAGTACAATGGGTCATCTAAGCAAAAATGACCTTTATCTCAGCATAAAATTCATACACTTGACTTGAGTTTGTATCTTATATTCCATTTGACTTCACTAGAATTTAACAGCAGGAATAGGGAACCTGTTTTCTGATAAAATCCAGATTCTCTTGGTATTGTTCTGTCTGAGGTCACACAATGATGGTGCCAAACTCAATGGTGGTGGTGGTGTCATTCCGCACACACACACACACCTCCTCTCTTCCCTTCTCTCCCTCTTTCTCCCTGCCCACTAGGGGAGCAAAAATCACCCTTGCCAGAAGTCTGAACTGTCTGCCTCCAATGGGCTTTGAAATGAGGTCAAAACCCACATGGAGTTAGGCTGATGGCCACAAGTGACAATAGGGTCACAAGTTGCTCATCCCAGCCTACAGGATTGCTCTGTGTGATGGAAATTAGTGTTATTGGTTCTGGAGATCACTGCATGTTAGACTGATCATCATAACAATCCAGAATATGCAGCTAATTTCCTGAACTAGGAGCAAATACTGTAGCTACAAAACATCCCCCTTGCCCGCCGCCACAGACAATTGAACAATCTATCTGATATCAGTATCTCCAAGGATGTAAGGAGAGGACAGAAAATAAGCTTTTTACTTTGAGAGATAAAGATATGATACATACTTGCAAAAATGTGTTATTAGGTATCATCATGCAGGTAACATAGTCCTTTCCCATGTAATCAAATTCTATCACGGTAAAGACGAGTGCTTCTGGGGTAGCCAGGATAATGGAAAGAATCCAAATGGCAACAATTTCAACAGCAGTGATCAAGGGGACTCCAATTCCCTGAACACGACTCCAGGAAGCTACTGCCCGGTACCTAAAATAGAGAAACTTTAAATTTACAGCATCTTTATTGCCACATTTTTATTAAAAGTCTTGCGTTTTAAAGGCCTAATATCACTGACACATTTCAAGATTCTTTACAACATATGAACGTTAGTTGTCTATAAGACTACAACAATAATAAGTAGATTCAGATTACAATGTTAATATTATTGTCATGCAAGCACATGGTAGAAAGGTTGCTTGAAATTGTTTAATGGCTTTCATTTTGGATGCATGTTAGAAACTGTGGTGAGCAGAAGTGACATCACATTGGTCCTGATCACCATTTTTAGATGGATTCTGATGAAAATGGAAGAATTTAGGGGTGGTGGGATATTTGGTGGGTTTGTGGGAGATTTCATGCATTTTTGCCACACCTCCCCTCTAGTACACTAAAAATACTTCATTTTCCCCCTCAGAATTCTTCTCAAACTGGAAGTATGGCCATGTTGCTTCTGGTCACCATTTTCAGAGGGATTCTGAAGAAAACAGAAGCATTTGAGGTTGGTGGATTCTGGGGGTGTTTGGAGGGTGTTTTTGCTCATTTGGGGGGCTTTCTGCATAGTTTTTGTCCCAAAGCCACCCAAAATAATACAATTCCTGCCCCAAAATGGTGGGGGAATGGTTTTGGAATTGCAAACAAGTGGCCCCTGTGCCATGCTTTCACCATTCCTACTTCAGTGCTGAACCAGTTGCTAGACTAAAAATAGTTACAAGGCCTACAGCTTTTGAAATCACAAATCACATCTTGGACTTTCTTTGTTATTCCATATCTAGGGGAAATGAAAAAAAAATTTACCTGTCCACACTTAGAGCACAGAGATTAAGGACAGTGATTCCCACGGATGTCTTCTGAATAAAAGGGAAGAATCCACAAAGGAACTTCCCTAAAAGAGATATCCCAAAGGGCCACTGAGCATGGAGCTATAGAATAGATAACAGGAAAAAGAAATGTTAAATGACTGTGGGAGTACATGAACACGACTGAATTTTACCACACCTCTTCTCAGACCACATCCCATTAAATAAAAATTCTCCAGTTGAAATGATACTTTCTCAATCATCCAGTGCCACCACGAAAAAAGAAAAAGAAGAGTATTTTCATTTCTTTATTTGATTACACCTACTCACATCTTGTAGTGGCCTAAATACCCTAAAGGCACCAGATCCTGTCAGATCTTGGAAATTAAGCAGGGTCAGCCCAGGATAGTACTTGGATGAGAGACTGCCAACGAATACCAGGTGCTATAGGCGACTATATTATAGAGGAAGGAACTGACAAAACCACCTCCGGGTATTCCTTGTCTACAAGAACTCTATGAAATTCATGGAGTCACCATAAGACAACAGTTGACCACAAGGCATGTGTGTGTGCACACATGCACACACTTTATTTCTATGTAAAATGAAAAAATTGTCACATTGAACAATTTTAAAGTGGCATTAAAACACTGTTAGAGAAAGAGTCTAAAATTGGGTAAAAGCAGTGACCCAAGATCCACAGTTAAGGTCCTCAGAAGAATTAAAACCATTTAAAGTCTTACTTTAAAATAAAGATGAAAAACTCACAGCACTATCTAAAGTCCTTTTCTTGTTAAAAATCAGTTTCCAAAGGCTTGCTAGAAAAGAAAGAACTTGATCTGCTGCTGAAAAGACAGCAAAGAAGGGGGCATTCTAGCTTAACTAGGGAGCTCCAAAGTATGGGAAGAGAAGAGCCACAAAGTATGGGAAGAGCCACAGAGAAGGGCATCTATTCTGTTCCCACCAACCATGCCTATGAAAACAGTGGGATAGAGAAAAGTGCCTCCCCCTTAAAGCCCTGACAGGCTCATATGGGACAATATGATCCTTCAGCTGGCCTGGGCCTGAGCCCTAAAGGGCTTTATATATAATATAAGAGGACCTACCAGCAAGCCTGCTGAGTATGGGATTTTTTTTCAGCTGCCTCCCCAGCAGCACATCTATGTGGTGAGTGGGGCTATTGGTAGGTGACTGTGGGTTGGCCAGCCAGCTAAACATCTGGGCCTAATGGGTGGCTTTGGGCTGAACAGGAAAGGTTCTCCTTCTCTCCCTGATTTCTTGTGGGCTAGGAAGAGACTTTGGAGACCTTCTGTCTGAGAGAGGGCTCCTAGTAGGCATGCCCACAATGGTACTGACAGCAAACAAAGTGGATTGGATGGAAGGGGAGAGTGAAGTGGCCATTCCCCAATCCAGGTTAGGTTTATTAGAGTATCATGGATTAGGAATAGATACCCCACCCCAGGTGAGTTTGGGAAAGCTAGAACAGTTGGCCTGTAGCCTTGGATAGGGAAGAATCTATGGGACAATAAAGTATTTTATGTATATTCCGGAGCCTCTGTCATTATTTCCAAGAATACCAGGTGTCTAAACACAACACAGTGCACACCCTTATCACAATTTTGAAGCCATATATTTTTGAAGAAAATCTGCAGCATAAAGTTTGTACAGCAAAATTCTGATGACGTATTTGTAAGCTGAAATCAGAAACTTTGAAGACTTCATGCCTCTGCTTTTGGAATTCAGGAAAACAGCCACAGCATCTCTCAAACCTTGATTTTTCCACCCTAAGACTGGAGCAGTAATAAACAAGGCATGAGTGCTAAAAACATTCCATTTGGATGATTTCTTTAAAGTCACCAAGTGGGCTTCGTTTTATTTGTTATTTATAATCTGTTTGCCAGTGCTTTTGCTGCTTTATAGAGATGCTTCCAACAATCTAAAAGCTACACAAACACATTTTTAGAATACACACATGGTAAAACTCAGAGACACAAAGTTAATTTCTGATAATGCTTTGAGTGACACATATCAGAACATTCTAGGCTACTTTTGGCACCCCTAAATGTTTCTATATAGCTAGTTAAGACTTTGGACTTGATTTTCTTGGAACAAAAGCCTCCTCACTTTTAATGCCATGCTTGTATCAAAATCAATGTACCTTTATTGTTAACTGGCCTTTGACTTCAAGAATATAGCTTTGCTGGACAGGACCATTTAGGCCAGTATTTTGTTCTTGGTAATGGCTATCCGCAATGTTGCAGGTATACAGAGTAACTTTGTGCCTCCCAGCACTGCTGTTCAAGAGGCCTCATAAGAGGCTGCTGGAATAGTTAGTTGTATAATCCAACATTGGTATTATGTGTGCAAGGCAGAATTGCAAAGATTTTTGATCAATGCCAATTTGCACAACAGGATGTGGGCAAGAGATCACATTTCTATTCCCATGTACATGGCAGAACAAGCCATGTATTCCTTGTGATGGATGGCTAGATGAGCGAATGGGAGTAGTGTGTTCCAGGAGCCAATCCTCTGGCAGGAAGCAGAAATGGGAGGGGCTTCTGGGTGTTTTAAGTATGCATGACAGTTGGAGAGAGTCAGTTAAGAACTGTCAGTTGATGACAGTTGGCTGGAGCAGAAGGCTCCATATGTGTGTGCTATATGAGAGGCTTGGATGAGGTAAAATGGTGTGCAGAGGTTACTAATCTGGAATAGAGGAGTGAGTGGACAAAGAGCGAATGAGGCTGGGAAATAAGGAATGATATTATAATGATATAAGTACTGGATAAAACAAAATATTCCAGCCTGAAGTATGTTTATTTCCTTTAATAAAGTTGTCCTTTGTTGTTAATACAAATACAGACTCTGGCTCATTTCTACAGAAGTGAAATATAATTAAAGGCAAGCTACTAAAATAACATACTATCCACACATTTAGGTTAAAGGTATAACCTTGGTTCAGGAAAAAAAAAAAAAAAACCCTAAGGGAACCTTACAGAAATTTAGGTGGGAGGAACAGAGGGTAAAAAGGCAGCCAGACTGAGCCCTGAAGTAAAGTGGGGCTGGTGCCTTGAAGTTTGCCCTCATCCACCTGGTTGTTGTGAGTTGTTGCAGATTTGGTGGCAGCATCACAAAAGTGGTGGCAGAGGTGGGATAAGAAAGGCCCCTGTGTCACACTCCTGACCCCATGTATTTGGC
Source organism: Gambelia wislizenii (assembly GCA_030847615.1). Lineage (NCBI taxonomy): Eukaryota > Metazoa > Chordata > Lepidosauria > Squamata > Crotaphytidae > Gambelia > Gambelia wislizenii. The sequence continues at coordinate 62,297,740 of JAUMIR010000005.1, read as the reverse complement.
TGAATTTACACTCTTATCTGGACTCTTAACCATTTTTTGGACTGGGGTTTGCATTCCTGCCTACTGATAACACTGCTTGTTGAATAAGAACCTTCCCCCCTCAAAAATAATAATATGAGTTTAGAATTAATTATCACAATCTCCCCCTTTTTCCTAAAGTATGTAATAAATGTATCCCATCTGGCATGAGAGATATACTGAATATTTAAAGCAATTGTCTTGGAGCCAAATATTAAGTAGAGTGTTAGTTCAATTCATCTGTAGCTGATGAGGAATTTGGTTACAGAGAAGTAGACAGATTGCAACTTGGAAAAGTTAGTTATTGGGCTACAATTCCTAGAATTCCCTTGTCAACATGGCCACTGCTGGCTAGAAGTTTCTAGGAACTGTAGTCCAAAAACATATTTTCTCCCCCAACCTCTGGATGAGGTGACTGTTCTGCTAGGAGTCTAGCCAAAGTGCAAATACATTAAGGCTACAGTCAAACTTAGGTTATTTTATCAGACCAGTCAAATATGGCATCGTAAGGATGCGGATGCCTAATGATAGCGAAAGGGCGCACATACCAGACAATGTCGTCCTTTTGCGATCATATATTGTTAAAAACCCGTACTTTTTTATTGACGGCTCAAGCCATCAATTGATCTCCCATGATGATTTTCTGCTTGCATTGCCAGCGTTTGAATCCGCATGCCATTGTACTCATGTGAATGCAGCATCAATGGGCAAACACTTCTGGATGAGATCATGAGAGCCAGGTAGGGGACTCTCTTTTTATGACCCCCCCCCCTGTACTTGGAACTTTTAAAGTGTGTTTTAGTGCTTTTCTGAACGTTTTGTGTCTCCCATGTCTTTCGGAGCACAGTTGGCATATTTAGAAGGAGGGGGGCCAAAAAACCCATAGTCGTGCATTAACAGCTTTTGCAGATTTTCCCAATTTTTTAAAAAAGTTTCGGAAGGTTGTGCAGTATTGGCTGTGTGAATTACCAGCAACAATTGTGAAGCAGGGGCTCACAGCAGAGCTGAGATGCCATTGGTTGGTGCTCAGAGGGGGTGGGTTTGCAAGGAATGCCTTCCAATACCTGATCCGCCATTTTTTCAATAACAAACCTGGTGGTTCAGCCTATGGGACTGACAGTCTGGTAGGCCCTTCTGTGCGACGCTGCTGCCTGTTCCTCCCTGCACCCCTTCCCCGTTCACCTAATGCTGCCATTGCTGTCATTTGGTCTCAGCCATTCTCCCCACCCTGGGCCACCCCAGAGAACCTGGGAAGTGGCTCAGCAGGTTAAACTGCCATGTTGCTCCCAAGGCCTCCAAGGCCAGTGCCTTTAGTGTGGGAGGGGCAGCCGGAGGCCAAATGACAGCAACAGTGCTGCACCGTTGCTGTTGTTGGGCCTCCAGCTGCCTCCTCCCCACACCAAAGGCACTGGCCTTGGAGGCCTCAGGAGCGGCATGGTGGTTTAAACCACTGCGCTGCTTCCCGGGGCCTCTGGGGTGGGTGGGGTGGGGGCATGGCCAAGACCCAATGACAGCAATGGCTCTGTGCCCAGAGTTGTCATTGGGCCACCAGCCAGCCCCCCCCCATAGGTGCCCTTTCTGCCTGGCACGAGAGATAGGCCTCCATGACTGTCAGTCACAGAGATCACGTCCACCCCATGTGAACTGCAAATTCACAATTTTTTTGGATGATATCAGAGAAAAGACTTTCCAGAGAAATCATGTAAACTGCTCAGTACTGGTTCAAAAGAGAGGTAAGCCAGCATTTTCCGAATTAAAAACTGTCATATAACTGACCCCCAGGAGATTTCAACCCCAGAAGTAAATGGAGCTCCATTTGTACTCCATTACTGCTGGGGAAGCCTCATGGACACTGCTCAAGGTAAGTGTGGTAAGGGGGTTCTTTTGCCAGCATCAAAATGCCACAATTTATGCCAGCAAAAGAACTTTTCTGGGGAGTGATCTGATAAAGTCCTTACTTTTAGGTCTCATTGGATACAGTGTGTCAGGACTGGCTCCTGACATTGCCTGTGTCTGCTATTTTTGTGTATTGTTCTGTAACCTGTCTGCTAATTGTGTTTTCATTTCTTTGTATTTGTTAACGAATGTTCTTTAGCAACTGCAGAAAGGGGAGTGTAACAGTTACTAATGAGAATGGTGAGATAAGCCTGCAGCTGCAGAATCAGCTTGGAAAAAATAGGAGGGGCACTTTATGAAAAGTGGTGGTCAGGGGATGATGGATAACCAATAGTATTGAAGCCTGCCAGGTTTCATAGATTGCAATAGGCTTTTAGTATACTGTCTGCCCTCTAAGTTTCAATTCTGAGCAACAACCTTGTACGATATGCTTTCTGGATTTCTGTGCCAATAAATTTTCTTATTAACTCTGAAACTGCTGGTTACTCTAGAAATACAAGTACATGACACAGTGGAACTCATTCCCAAGGATTGTGCTGTCAATGTGTGTTTAGGTCTGCAATCTTAGTTTGCTGTATCATCTCAGTTACCCTTCATTCAATCAATTAAGCTTCTCTCCCCACCTGCATTTTAAGCAGAGAGGCTGAGCAAAGGTCAAGGCCCCAGGGGTTCCAGATAATAAAATCACTTGTTTTCCTCCATTCTCATTTTACTCCTAAATAGACAGATGTAACTATGTGGAGACAGTATAGACCTTGTGTAGAACCAGAGGCCTTGTACAAAGATGCTGAAAATCCTAATAATACTATACTTTGTTCTTAAGCAGAGTGCAATGGCTGCAATTAACTGGAAATTTCTTTCCAATTACAGTAATTCCAGTTTCACCAGGGTGGTTGTTTATGCTTGTTTTGTCAATAACCATCCCTAGTGACAAGGCACACTAGTAAGGAAATGAAACACTTGGAGAAGGGTGAGCAAGATGATCAAAGGTCTAGAAACTCAGCCTTATGAGGAGTATCTGAGGGAGATGGATATGTTTAGCTTAGAGAAGAGAAGACTGAGAGGTGACATGGGAATGATCTTTAAATATCTTAAAGAATGTCATGCACAAGACAGAGCCAGTTTGTTTCCTGCTACTCCATAGACTGGAACATGAACCAATGGATTCAAATAACAAGAAAAGAGATCCCACCTAAACATTACAAAGAACTTTTTTTTACTGTGAAAGCTCTTCAACAGAGGAATAGATTGCCTCAGCGGGTGGTGGACTCTCCCTCTTTGAGGTCTTTGAACAGAGGTTGGAAGGATATCTTTCAGGAGTGCTTTAGTTCTGTATTCCTGCATGGAAGCGGGTTGGACTAGATGGCCTTTGTGATCCCTTCTAACACTATGATTCTATACTTATTAGGTCAGTTACTGTAAAAGAGCCAAAGGATGACTGAACATACTTGGCAGCCACAGAATACTAAAGTGTCTAGAAAAGAAGGGGATAGCAGCGTGCATCCTCACTACACAATTATACTCTGTTTTGATACAAGTTTAACTTCCAAAGCTTCATCCTATGGAGTGCTGGGATTCATAAGCTTTCCCTACCTGACAGTTAACATGCATTTCAGAAAATGCATTCTACATTTCTCACCGAACTATTAATCCCAGTATTCTATAGGATTCAGTCATAATAATCAAAGTGGTATTAAACTGCCCTAATTATGCAATGTGGATACACTCTCAGAGAGAAGGAGAGGAAATGAAATAAATTATCCTAGACCAGGTCATGGCTGACTTATTGGCAGGCACCCTGAACAGAAGCACTCCAGACTGTAACATTCTATTGCAATCCCCACATGTATTGTATTTGGTTCTGTATTTGGTAACAAATAAAATGTGGTCTGTTGTTTGGATTCTTGGAAGCTAAGATTCCATATTTTAAATACACACACACACACACTCAGAATCGCACTCCAAAGAAACACATACTAACACTTCAGAAAATCAAGTTGTTGTGGTGTACCTTCAAGTTGTTTCTGACTTATGGCAACCCAAAGGTGAAGCTATCATGGGGTTTTCTTGGCAAGATTTGTTCAGAGGAGGGTTGCCTTTGCCTTCCTCTGAGGCTGAGAGTGGGTGACTTGCCCAAGGTCACCCAATGGGTTTCCATGGCCAAATAGAGATTCAACCCATGGTCTCCATAGTTGTGGTCCAACACTCAAACCACTGCACCATGCTGGTACTCAGAAAAAAATAAAGGTCAAGACCATATTTTGAATTTATGGGGCTAGAACAGTGGGCATGCAAGCTTTGGGATTCTAATAGATGTAGGACTTTTTCGGACATCTCAAATACAACACAAGCAGCCTCGTCGCATTGTGAGGCTGCTGCGCTGCAGGGCGTCCCTTTCAGATGACGCTCTCCCCTGCTGTTACTGTTGCGTTATTGCGGGGACATTTGAGCGCTATATTTCGCCGATTTTTACTCACGAAAGTTGATCGTGATTAAAAATCAGCGAAATATAACACTCAAATGTCCCCTCGGTAATGCAACAGTACCGGCAGGGGAGAGCGTCATCCGAAAGCAATGCCCTGCAGCGCAGCAGCCTCGCAACACGACGAGGCTGCTTGCGTTGTATTTGAGGCGTCCGAAAAAGTCCGTAGTCTTTAAAAAAAAACTTTTCCCAGGCTCTGGCCTAGACACCCATGTATGTGTGCATACATGCACATATCTTCTCCCTCATCTACACACATAATCAAAGAAAGTGATGGGGACAGTCTAAAAAAAGTATCTGTCAATGAAATACACACAACTCCCACTAGTTGCAGTATAATCCGTATGGAAGGAAGTCCAGCCAGAACTGTTTGTATCTGAACTTTTATTGAAAAACAAAGCTGAAATTTTGTAACAATGCCAGAGCTTCAGTCTGTTAGGACTCAACCTCTCTTCAAAGAATACTAAACCAAGGATTTATAACCAGATCCACGGGATTAAGGAGAAAGAGTTGTGAGAATCAAAGAAATGTTTCTGTGCTATATGACAAGGTTCAGATCCAGGTCTTAGGTAAGGCAAGTCTGTTTTCCAACATTAAGTGTCAACTAAAATATGAGAACTCATAACCTTTGCTGTTTAAAAGCAATGCATATACCAGCGGAGGTTTTTGGGTGAGTGGGGCATAGCATGATAATAGAGCACATGATTGCTTTAAATTCTGTTTTTTTCTCCTGGCCACATTCCCAAAAAGAGGTTGCAGTACTAGAAATCCTTAAAGAGATGCTGCCTGCAGCAGTAGACAATACTCAGCCAGCTAGACCAACAGCTTGATTCAAGATAAGCCAATCTCATGTGCAAGCTAATCCCTGTACAACAAAATAGTGAGGACTTGGGGAAAGTTACTTCTTTTGATCATGCTGACTGGATGGTTATGTGAGAAATAGCCCCCAAAGGTAACTTTTCCAAGCTCAGGAAGCACTTCAGGTTAGTGGATTTGGTAAGACCCAGAGGCTGGAGTTCTGATATCCTCTCCTGGGGGTAAGCTCCACTGAATAGAACAGAACTTACTTCAAGTGTGGAGAAGCATATTAGTTCCATCTATACCCTAAGGGCACCAGATCCTGTCTGATCTTGGAAGCCAAGCACGGTCAGCCCTGGTTAGTACTGGAGTGGGAAGTTGCCAACAAATACCAGGTGCTGTAGGTTTTCCCCCACCCCAGAGGAAGGAACTGGCAAACCATCTCTGAGTATTCCTTGCCTAAGAAGACCCCTATGAAACTCATGAGGTTGCCATAAGTTATCAGGCTGATTAAAAGGCACATGTATGTGTACACACACACACACACACACAGTCACATTACAATGCTCATCTCTAAAAGCCTCTTCCTCACACTCTCCCTTAGCAATGCTAATCCAAAGGGACGGGGTAGAGATCACCCAAATAGGGCTAATGACAGGCATATCAAGTGATATCTGGCATGTGTGAATGGGACATCACTGAATCTATTACCCCAAACAAAATTATTTCCAGTGGAGTACATCTTCCCATTCAGATAAACAATTTACTATCAAGAAATCAAGCAATGCATGTATAAACAGGGCCTTACAACTTGCAACTGTGTGCATGTGTGCATGCGTGTACATTCATGAGCAGAACTTCCAGAATCCTCAGCCACCATAGTCTGTGGGGAATTCTGGGAGTTGCAGTCCAATAAGTAACTTCTCTAAGCTCTACAGCATACATGATAGAAGAAAGTGAAACAACGGTGCATAGCGTAAACTGTAACTGATTTTTAAAAAGATCTCAGGATGTCAGAACTGTTAGTCAGTCAATCAATCATTATTTATACGCCACATTTTCCTCAAGATGGGGATTCAAGGTGGTTCAAGAGCTGCGACTTACAGGTTTTTATAAATCAGATAATTGCAGCTGTCATATCTCTGTACATTGTACAAAGAAATCATTAGCTCTCTTTACAACTAAAAACTCATTGGTAAAAGTAAAGCCACAACAGACCATATCAGCAGGGGCCAGTAAAGCATAGCATTACTTTATCAAGAAGGCTGGGGCCATTTAGTGCATGCTGTTCAGGACCCAATGAGGAGTGGAAGGAGTGGAGAAAATGGAGCTCAGCTTTAATATTCTGTCCAGTAATCCAAAGCACTTGAGACTGGTCCCAGCACTCTCAGTGAGCTTATTTGAGTCTTGGCCATAAATACATTGCATATCAGAACTCTAACACATCACTTCTGACAGTCTGGAAGTGTTACTTTCAAACAAAGGTCATGTGACTCATAGAAAATATTCTCATCCTGCGTTGCTACAGTTTTCTTGGCCAAAGGTCAGGAAGATGAACCTTAGGAATTAGTAAGCCACTTTGCTCTCTTTGTGATGCACGTCTGTATTTTGTGAGCAGCTCAAAACAAGAGGGAAAGAGATGCAGCAGGGAATCAGAGAGCAGAAGCAGAAGATCCTGACTGCACAAAAGAAAACAATACCTATACTACTTTTAATGAAAAATAATGAAACAATTAGTTATTTTAAAAGCACACACATGTTTGGACCATTGTTTCATACTGTAGCTGTTACTGTGTGCCTTCAAGTCATTTCTGACTTATGGTGACCCTAAGGTGAACCTATCATGTGGTTTTCTTGGCAAGATTTGTTTAGAGGGGATTTACCTTTGCCTTCTTCTGAGGCTGAGAGAGTGTGACTTGCCCAAGGTCAATTCTGGGTTTCCATGGCTGAGCAGGATTCAAACCCTGGTGCCCAGAGTTACAGTCCAGCACTCAAATCATTACATCATGCTGGCTCTCTATTTCATAGTACCTATTCATTATTTTTTCTATTATAAATATTATAAGGATTTATTATTTTTGTATCATCTGAGACCCATGTTTTCAATTTATTAGATAAAAAAACAGCAATAAGTTGCAATATAAAAAATTATGTTCTATGAGGAACACACATCTTACAGTAAAGATGTAAATAAAGGCCAAACTATACATTACAGTAAGCCTGTGATGTTTCCAGATATATTCAATTGCCTAAAGATTAATCAATGCTTATGTAAATCCCACTCATTCAATGGGTTTACTCTAGCTGGGACTAGCAATAAAATTTATACCATAACTAGCAATTGAATGGGAAAGAGAAGGGAACAGAACATTAGCTGTATCACAGTGTGGAAGGAGAGGAAATTTAATTCATTGTTCCCACTGTGCTCTAAGGCTTGACTGGAACTGTATAGGTACAAATGATCACATCTCTGAAACTTGGCCCTGTACACAGAGAGGACTAGCCCACACCTCATCCTAGAAACAGTACTACTATTTTTATATTTCTCCATAAATAGTAACATGTCAATGTGCCCATTTTCAACAAGGGTGCAGTCTTCATGTTCTGATTTGCAAAGCATGATCAGTTTTTATTCTGAATACAAAAAAAGCCAAACCAACCCCTAATGGCCCACAGATAATTCTTCACAAATGCTATGGACTAGCACACCATTTCAATGTCCTGCTAAGTATTGTCTAGCTATTATATCTGATCATTACTAATGACCACCTCTCGGAAAAGTTACCTGTTTGGATTACATGATGGCTGAGGGATTCTGGGAGTTGTAGTCCAAACAAGTATAGTATGTTTTCCTCCAAGTTCTATCCTTAAGCCCAGGATAAGCAACAGAGCAAGCACCCACTCTTCATAACAATGGAAGGAACCCCTAAATTTGCTGGTGTTCTGTTTGGTAACATATTGTTATGTACCTTCAAGTTGACTTTAAGTTTACGTATTTACAGTAACCCTATTATAGGGTTTTCTTGGCAAGATTTATTCAGAGGAGGTTTGCCTTTGCCTTCTTGTAAGGCTGAGAGAGTGTGACTTGCCCAAGGTCACCCTGTGGGTTTTCATCTCCAAGCAGGGATTCAAACCCTATTCTCCCAGCCCTACTCTAACACTCAGACCACTATGCCACACTGTCTCCCATTTGTTCAAGTTCTCATTTATAACATAGATTTGATTATTAATACAGTTGTAGCTCCCTTAAAAAATGTCATCTAATTACCACTGTTGGATTACCATAACAATATATTCTATACTTCCAATTACAGAGTCTATAAATTAATCTGTTAATACATTTTAATCCAAGCCCATTTATATCCATTTTTTATTCTTTAATACTTCCCTCTCCCTCCCCCCCCCCAGAAAACAGTTTTAATATTTAGTTCATTTCCCTTTCATGTGGAAGATTGTTTTGGCTGTCTCATATACCTCCTCATACCCCCCTCTTTCTTTTACATGCTCAATCATTATTCTCAATTTGTTGGACCAAACCTCATCCTTCATTTACCCAAAACACAGCCCTCCTTTTTCCATTATAAAATCAAACTTCATATACTCTGAAATGTAATACTTCCATTTACTAAGGTCCCATCTTCCTTCCACCCATGTGGTATCACTGCTTGGGCTGCCTTTAGTAATTGTTTTATTACATATTCCAGTTGTAGCTCCTATTGACCTCTTTTTAGGTACTTAACTTTCAAGTACTTTTTATATGCATAATTTGATCTTACATGAGGCTCCCTATGGTTTTCCATACATGTTGCTCACCAGATAAAGTGCTACTTAGTTTTAGTAAGGGAAAAGAGGAAGAGGTCTATCCCCACCATCAGGCATAATGAGATGGCCATGTCAGGCAGCTGAATTGGAGCATTATGAAAGGGCAACGTGTGGTCAGTTTTTAAATTTATTACTGCTAGGCAAGGGAAGGAGATCTAGCATGGTGTAGTGGTTTCAGTGTTGGACTATGACTCTGGAGATGAGAGTTCGAATCCCCACTCAGCCATGGAAACCCACTGAGTGACAAATCACACTCAGCCTCAGAGGACAGCAAGGACAAACCCCCTCTGAAGAAATCTTGCCAAGAAAATCCTGTGATAGATTCGCCTTGGGGTTGCAATAAACTGGAAATGACTTGAAGTCACACAAGAAGACAAAGGGAGAGGTATTTCTTGGATTTTTCTGCTTCAGGCACAAAAACAGCTTGGCTGGCCTTGGTTACTAGCCAACTTGCTTTCCACCATTTGTTGCTCAACCTCAGGCAGCAAAATAACTTGGGCCAACCCTGCAGTGCCAGCTGGTGACTCCTTTATCAATGATGTGGGGAACCTTTGTGGCCTTTAGTCTGTACTTGAAAGGAGCTATCCAAAATGCTAAACCTATTTTGAAGATTGGGCTCATTTCCTTGGATACCTCCTTTACAGTCTGGAATAAAACCACAGCAGATTCACCTCCCCACTGATATGGAAGCCACCACTAATAGGAAGGTATACCAGGTCAGATGTTTGTCCACTTTGCAGTATCATCTAGTTTAATTAAAACTGGCCCTCCCAGTGTCCGGGCAGAAGATCTTTCCTGTCATCTGCTACCTGGTCCTTTTCAGTGGAGACAGAAAAAACTGATTTTGGGACCTACGGCATGCAAAGCATATGATTTAACAGTGAGGTCTGGTGCATCCCCTGTCCACCACCCCCCTTACCAACTCTGGGCCCATCTATACAAGGAGGGAAAAAGAAGTACCTTGTAGTAATGGCATTTTGCAACAGCAGTGACTTGTCTTGATGGTGGCTTTGGCCTCAGAAACCCCCATAAGCTTTGCATGCCAGATGGCAGCCACAAGTGATTTACTCACACTAGTACTTTGCTGCCACCAAACTTTTTTTAATGTTGTCTAAAGTGTGTTGAAGTGATATTCTGAATTAAAAGAACAGCAAAACTCCCACAAACACCCCATTTTATTGCCTTAGCAATAGCTCATTAAGACAAAAATGGTGGCAGCAAAAATTTACACTGTTAGCAAGCCTATCCCCATGCTCTCCTGGCCAATCAGCTTTGCGCATCTATTTGTATGGGAAAGCAATTCAAAGTGAACTGCTTGTCGTAACATGCAGGGATGAGGAATGCGCATCCCCTCACCATTTAAAAAAAACCATGGAGACAGCCGCAAAGGCTTTTCCAGCATTGTTTTTGCCATTTTGGGCCCCTCCTTCCAAATACTGTGGATTGCTGCAGGATCCCATTTAGACAGGTAGGATTTTCAGCGAATTCCATGAGGTTTATTTTCATTGTCTAGACAACCTCCCTGTTACCATTAGCAGAGCATGAAAAAGTTACTGTTCAGGATGATGATTCCCTCATTGGTAATTTTAATTAATGGACAGATTCACATGGGAGAAGGTGATGCATTAACTACTTATCTCAGACTATTTAGAGGTTTAAAGGCTAAAAACCTAGCATTCTGAATTCATAGTATTTTTTTAAAAAATATGAATGTGATCACAGAAGTAGACAGTTCCAGTTAATAGTGTGACCACTATTTCTACACAGTTGAAGTTTCTGGATTAGAATCATAGAATCATAGAATCATAGAATTGCAGAGTTGGAAGAGACCACGAGGGCCATCCAGTCCAACCCCCCTGCCACGCAGGAAATCTCGATCAAAGCATCCCCGACAGATGGCCATCCAGCCTCTGTTTAAAGACCTCCAAGGAAGGAGACCCCACCACGCTCCGAGGGAGTGTGTTCCACTGCCGAACAGCTCTTACTGTCAAAAAGTTCCTCCTCATGTTGAGGTGGAATCTCTGTTCCTGGAGCTTGCATCCATTGCTCCGTGTTCCAGTTTCTGGAGCAGCAGAAAACAAGCCTGCTCCATCCTCAGCGTGACATCCCTTCAAATACTTAAACAGGGCTATCATATCGCCTCTTAACCGTCTTTTTTCCAGGCTAAACATACCCAGCTCCCTAAGTCTCTCCTCATAAGGCATCGTTTCCAGACCTTTCACCATTTTAGTTGCCCTTCTCTGGACACGCTCCAATTTGTCAATATCCTTTCTGAATTGTGGTGCTTTGTATCAGAGGCAGTCTACTATACAACATATAATAAATATCTAGCCAGGATGTTATCCAGGAAAAAAGATAACTATACCCAGACCATCTCTCTCCAAAAATGGACTCAGCTGGTATGTCAACTGAAATTGTAGAAGGCACTACAAATTACAAAAGTCACTTGCATAGCCTTCAACATTGTTGCTTCTAAAAGCCTCCCCTGCCACATGCAATCCTGAACTTGGTTCTAAAGAAGATGTGCAGCCTCATATAGAACAGCTTGAATACTACTTCTTCTCAATCAATCAAATTATTCATACAGTCCATAGACCCATCAAATAACAGACATGATGTACATTAATAGATAAAACCATAATACAAACCAATACAATTAGGATACTTATTCATAGAATTTTTGGAGCTCAACCAACTTATTTACCTTTTAACTTCCCTCTCACTGGTCTTAATGACCACAGATAAGAATTCAGCAACTGACAAGGTAATATTAGGACATTTATCCTCTAGTAAGAATTTGACAGAACCTCTCTGAATGGCCGGGTAGATGGCATAGCAAGGGAGAAATCAGATGTTTATGACTCTGAGAATGAAGGATACAGGATAGTAGGATATGAGACATGGTTTCCACCTCCTGCGACTCACTTGGACAGAGCCTTGATGCAAATGGCAGCCCCACATATGTACTGTACAACATTGCTGAAGGAAAAACATTACATCTGGCCTTCATGGCTGTCTGCCACACGCTCATAGAGGGAGGGCTTTCCCCCATTTCAAGCATTAAAACTGAGTTAGCAACACATCTTGGCATCTGAAGGAGGGCCCTTAAAAATCTGGCATAAAAATTATCTAGTTTAGAATTAAACCCCTCAATCCAAATTGCAGCTGCAAATAGCAATTTAGACATAATCTTAGCACTGTAGATCTTAATAGCAGCAAATACTACTTCTTTGTTTACCAACCAACAAAGGTGTCAGTTTGTACAGACTGAGCTTTTTTGGTATCTCTCCTCCAGTGCTGCCAAGCACCTATTAAGGACTTCCAAGGCTACATTACATTTCTAATGAAAAGGTGTACCCTCCATAACTTGAGGGAAACCAGTTCAACAACTTCAAGATGTTTCATGTAGATTTTAAATGGTGTAATAGACAATTAAAATGCACACGCGCACACCCACACCCACCCACCATAATCCCAGAACCACCTTTTGGAATTGCCTGCCAAGTAGAAGAATAACTGTTTCTAAAATACTAAACAACAGTGCCTCCAACAGCTGTCCTGTATATATAATCCAGGACAGTGACAGCACTAGGGGAGTGTGGAGAGGCCGAACTGCACCAGGTGACACTGTCGGGAAGAGGGTGACACCTGCCTTACTGATGCCACAGCAGAAGGATACCATGATTGATGTATAAGACTCAGAGAAGTCCAGGAGTATCAACAGGAAAACACTCCAGTTATCATTCTCCCAGTGCAGATAATCTAGGAAGGGGTGGGAATTGCACAGTACTCCAGATATTGATGAAATGCAACTACTAGCCAGCAAAACCCTAGCCAGCATAATCAATGGTGAAGACTGCTGGGAGTTGCAGTCCAACAACATCTGGATGCCTGCATGATTCCCATCCCTGTCCAAAGCAATTTCTATTCTATAGTCAGGCTGGAACCGCGATTAAAATAGGTCTAATATCAGTATCATTTAGAAATGTCTGGAACAGGGGCTCCAACAATCTGTTTGTCTTCCCAAAACTGTTACAATTTATGGATTGCAACAGGTAAATTGCAATCTTGTTAAGATCTGATTCATATTAACATTTCACCATAGCATGACATGTCTACTGAATATGTTGTGACCATTTTCTCACTTTGCCTGAGTTCACACTAATGTTACATGCATGATTCAGTCTATTTTTGTATGTCTTATAGCAATATTTAAATGCAAGTAGAACTGTTTTTTCATGGTCTTAGCACTTATTTCCTACATAGTAATACACATCCTCCTACATTAAAAAATGTTGTCACATGAGTATAATATCCATGTGTTTGTGTAAATGACTTCTGAGATGCATACGCAGAAGTAGCAGAACACTTACTGTCCCAGAAATTGGGATATTGCCTTTGTGGAATTCAACTCTCAGCATCCCCTCAGCTCAATGGCCATGTTCGCTATGGGATTCTGGGACTTGTAGCCCAAAAGTAACATTTCCAAGTTCTGATATGGATGCAAACTATAGGGTTACATCTCTGATATAGATGCAAACTATATGAGCTACATCTCCACCCCAAACATCTTTCATTCTGCAAAACAAGGGGACAGAGAATAAAGATTTCAGTGTTTTACCTTATATACATTGATGGGAATATCTATGATGATGTAGATGAGGTCTCCCATTGCCAGGCTAGCTATCAGTGTATTGGGGCCATTCCTCATACACTTGTTCTGGTAGATAATCCGTAGCAGAGTTACATTTCCAACAATCCCAATGATGAAGACTGCACAGGATATTATTGTATTGATGTATTTGAAAGTGTCATCAATTCTAGCTCTATGTGGGCAATTTGTCATGTTTGGTTTACTGGCAGGGTAGAATCTGCTTATTCCGGTGATATTATTTCCAAAATCAGTAAGATTTGAATTGTGTATTTCAGCATGATCACTGATGACAGATCCAGTTACTAGCAGTGCCAAGATCATCCTGAAATGAAATGCTTCCATCTTCAATTCCAGAAACCAATATGTTCTGTATTTTAATATTATCAGGTCTTAATTATTTTACCTACAAAGAAGAACAAAAATATTTATGTTGCAACATCACCTCACTAATTGAAACAGACATTTATTCATTTTGGTTTTAAAAGAGATTTCCCCCTTCATTTTGAAATTCTGATAATCAGCATTTTAATTTTAGTTAGCTTTTCATGTTATTTCTTTATTTGCAATGCATACCCATCATTTCTATGAAAATGTAATCAAGGCAGCTAGCATGGAGCTAGCTTAATAAATTTAATATATAAAACAACAATAAAATCATTGAAATAATTAGAGTAGTTGAATGTTAAAAAAAAAAAAACCCTCCTACAACCCCAGAAGCAGACAGATTTAATTTAAAAGCACTATTCTGAGAAGCCTGCTGATACAGGAGATATTATTGCCTACAAAGCACATCTAATGCATGCTTATTTGTAAGTTTCACTTCCAAATACTGCAGCTGTGGAGAATCTATGGCCCTCTAGATGTTTTGGATGACAACTCCCATAACTCTTTATCACTGGCAACACCAGAAGGACTGATAGGAGCTGCAGGCCAAAACATGTATAAGTCCAAAGTTCTCCGTCTCTGATGGAACAGGTACAATCTTAGGTTCTGTAAGCAAAATTCCACTTGCAGAATGGGGTACTTTTGGGTCTTAGCCCACTCTTCCCCATGCTGTCTCCTGTACCAACTTGAAAATCTGTTCAGTTGTTGTTTACACTCCCTCCTTGCAGCTCTTCACTTTGATGCATCACCACTAATTTCCAAGAAAATGTTTTTTTGACAATCAGAAAGTAAGACTAGGATTCTAAGACCATCATGTTTTGAACTCTAGTGGTTGTAATGGAATGTTATTTACATTCATCTATATTTGTTCATAATCAATCTCATTGTTTTGGGGTTTTTTAAAGAACAACAACAAAATTTCCATTTCTAATCCTAAATTCACTTGATCTAGCATAACCTAACCATCCTAACCATTTATCCTAACCATTTTTATGTAGAAGCAAATTATATTAATTTTAAACAAAAACATATTTCCAAGTAAGTGTGATAAGAGTAATTGAAAGAGAGAAATTCAGAGGTGTGAAATACACATGATGTATATTCAGTACTGAAAAACATTTGGTCATTGGAAAGTCAGCAAGGCTATTTCTTTAAAAGCCAATGTTCCTCTCTTCCTCCCTCCCTCTCTCTTTACAGGAATGTTTGAGTCTCTTTTCTCCAGAAGTAACAGTTAGTCACCAATGCAATAAAATGACTAGAAGCCAACAAGATAACACTTAATGTTCTCATCAGTCACGTAAATAGAGTGATTCCATTCCTTTGTGCTAGCACTATGCCCATTACGCTATAAGAAAAAGTCACAGAATTCCCATGCAAGGGTAATCTTGGCCAATCAGAAGCTGGAATATCTCTGAGCACACACCATCTAGCCCTAAGGTTGCCATAGAGAATATTGGAAAAAACTCCTGTACCTTTAGTGTGTGTGTGTTTCAATTTGCTTGTCACCGTATGGCAACCACATGAATTTCAGAGGGTTTTCTTAGGAAAGGAATACTCTTTGAAATATAGTCTACAGCACCTGTTATTCATTGGTGGTCTCCCATTCAACTACTAACCAGGGCTTAGCTTCTAAGATCATATAGGATCTGGTGCCTTTAGAGTATTTAGGCCATAACTAATAGTTTTGTAGAAGAGAAAATTTCAGCAGGTCTTCTTTTTCACCTGATTGCATGACAAGCAACATCTATTGAATGTTCTCTTCCATATACCGGTAACCATTAAAGGTACAGGAGCCCTCTTCAGTTTTCAGTCTGGCAAACTATGACAAGACTATCCACCTAAATTTATCAAGACTTGTTTCCAAATAAACATGCCTGGAAACAGATTACATTCAGACCCCTGTATCTGCAGAACCAATATTCACAGGGTCAGTTATCAGTGAGACACAAAATAGGGACACATACCATAAAGTCATGCTGGAAAATACCTGGAGAGGCATCCTCTCTAGGCATCTTCTAGGTCCTCCAAAGCAACTTTTTAATGGTAGATTTTTACTGCAAGTCCTTTATTTTAATGGGGTACATGGTTATCTGCAGTTTCCAGTATCTGTAATAAGTCTTGGAACTGAACCTCCATGGATACAGGGGTCTGACTGTACTAGTCTCCTTTATTTCAGAGGGAGAAAGGTAAGTGCTTAGGCCTCAGTCCTACTGGCTGGTTCCTACAACTCCAGAAATTGAATTAGTTGTTGAATGGTAAGTTAATACATAGGTAAATATAATTGATTCAGTGGGTCTACTTTAATTAGGACTAACAATACAATCATGCCTTAGTTTTGTCTGGCTTGAGACCTGGCCACAATCAGGTGTATTTAAACCCATTACAATCCTGTAGTGGATTGTCACCTATATGTTACAGTATGTGTATTCTACACACATGTACTGATGTCAATCCACACTTTCTCACTGTTGCATAAACCCCCATAACATTTCATTTAAATGGTCATCAACTTTATTAATGTCAGTTTGGCATCAGCAGTCTAAACAGCAACACCGTTTATAAACAAATGACACATTATGTAGACCTGTATCATTTCCCCATACTGAATAATAACCAACTAGGTAGTTTTAAGTGGAAAAACAACAAGGGGGTAGGAATAATGCAGCACTAACCCCTTTACTGAAACTTGTAACCCTTAGACACTCTGGAGAGTTGGGGGAAAAAAGATGGAGGAAAGCTGCACATTGCTGAATGTAACATGTAATTTGGCTTTAGCCAAAGTAGACAAATGTAGTTGAAGTACTTTGTGAAAGTCATTGAGACATACACTTCATTTCTACATGCAGTGACCACAGTGAAGCATGATAGCTACACTCAGTTAAGTATGGGGGCTTCAGTGTGCTCAGGACCAAGCTACATATTCTATGGAAGATCTAAAACTGGATCTCCTAATGTTTACATATTTCATTCCATTAATGCAGCTGCAGGGAGGAGGCTCCAAATTTGATTGGAGCATAGATGTGGGCAAGAGAGTTCCAAATTTGATGGCTGGGTGGTATACAGAAGAGGGGGTGTTTAACCCTTCCCCTTGCTGTTTTCCTTTTTTAAATTGCCCTCCAGTATAGTTGCTAGTGCAAAGGGCGAAGTATCAAAGCTTGGAAATAACACACCACAAGTAACATTGTTACCTGTAACTCATGTATCTTTTTTGCTAACAAAGATGTAATGGCAGATAACAACAATGAGAAAATGAGTCTGTAACATTGTAACTTTGGGGGATACAACAGCAATAATTTCTCATGGACAGTACAGTATTTTTAAATTTTTAAAAAAGTTCCCCCCACTTTTTAAAAAGTTCCTGCTCCTTAAACCTCACTCCCTCTATCCTCCTTCTCTCACCCATACCTTGCCTTGTGTCTATCTTCTGTGAAAAGCAGTGCTGGGTGCCCAAATGTTTTGGCTCCTAAACATACAAGCTCAGATCCTGGTAAATTAGTTAGATTAGTTCTCCTTGAAATAGATACAACTAACATCATGATTAACATGTCACTAATTCCACTGCGAACATGGAGCACAATCCTATACATATCTGCTAAGAGGTAAGCTCAGTAGACTCTAATGAGACTCATAAATGGATGTACAGTCGACATTCAACCAGCTTGGTGTGTGTGGTTTCACCAACCTATCTAGTCAAATTCAGCAACTTAATCACAAATACTGCTATATAGTCCTATGCACATTTATATACAAGTAAGTGCCAATGAATTTAGGCAGAAGACTGGTGTGAATATCTCACTGAAATCAACATTTTTTTAAAGTCATGATGGATCAAAACCTATTCCATTGCTTTCAAAGTGAATATTACTGGATTATGCCCAAATCTGTCTAAGCAAATGCATTTAGCAATGCAATCCAAATTAAGCAGTTTTAATATTTGAAAGACCAAAATACCAGCTGATTTAAATCAAGGCACTTTGGGTTTTATTTGGTTGTACATGCTGCTTTCTTGTGCATTCTGTAAGTTCTCTTACAGCCTGTACAAGAAACATTAGACAATGTTTCCAGGAATAAGTTAAACATTTAAAAACAGTTTTAAAAACCCCCAACTTGTTGATATAATTCCTAAGAGTATGTGGACACTTTGATACATATAAACCATAAACTTCCTATGTATACCATACGTGAGACAGCTGTCCTCAACACACTTATTAGGAAGTATGTTCCACTGGACCCTAAAAGATCTCTGAATAAACATGCTCAGAACTTAACTATAGATCAGTTTATTTGCATTTAAACTCATTTCACTTCTTTAACTACAATGAGATAGAATTGAATGCTTGTTTAAAGTCAAGGTACTGTATAGCAGTGTTAAGTTTTGTGGGTTTTTTCTTTCTCCGTCCTCCCCCATTTTTACTATATATACCTCTGTGTGTGTGTGTGTGTGTGTGTGTGTAGTAATATAGTTCAGGTATTATATTGAAATCCCAATTCCAGCATATATTTTTAAGGCCATTAACAGAACTTGGTGCTTCCCCTCAAAAGTGTTTTAGGATCTCAATTTTACTTTTGAGTAACTGCCACTAACTTCAGTAAAATGTACAATTCATCTTAGATACATGGGATTGGATCCAGCTGTAGTCATACTTTGAGCAGACTCACTGACTAATCTAATTCCCATTAGTTTCAGTGGGTTTGTTAAAAGTATGACTAAATCTGGCTCCAAACCATTCTGCATGGAAGAAGACAAGGCCTTCACTTTTCAAAGAAAACAGGGTTTGTTCCACCGGTTAAGGCATTAAGGCACTAAGAATGAGATTCCTCTAAGAGAAGAATCTATTACCTGTGAAATTGAAGGCTTTCACCACCCGCATCCATAGATTTTCCTTGTTTTTTTCCCAGGCTGTGAGGCCGTATTCTGGTATAGTTTCTTTCTGACGTTTCGCTTGCATCTGTGGCTGGCATCAGAAGATGCCAGCCATAGATGCAGGCAAAACGCCAGAAAGAAACTATTCCAGAACACGGCCTCACAGCCTGGAAACCCCCCCAAGGAAAATCTATTACCTGTTCATCATCTCTGTAGCAAACAGCTTTGTGTGTGTGTGTGTGTGTGTGTGTGTATATTTATGCCTCTATATAGATGACATGGAAACTACCCACTGCCTCTGAATAAAAAGATACACACACACACACTTATATATGGATCTTTCCATTCAGAGGTGGCGGATAGTTCCCATGTCATTTGGGCACTGAATCTACTCTGGGTTTCAGTCTGAACCTTAAAGGTTTTCTTCAGGGCGCTTCACCCCATCTCCCAAGTAGGTCTTGTACTTTGGATAGCTCTTTTAAAGTTTGGACTAAAACCCAGAGCCGATTTACAGCTCAAATGACACGGAAGAGCCCAGCCGTCCCTGCCACCTTTTCAAGAGAGAGAAGTCAGCCTGCCTGCATCCTGGACTCCTCTTATCAGTTGCCAGAGGACCAACACTTGGCCGGGGCGCTTACAGCCGCGGGTGAGAAAGCAGCAGGGAGGGGCTGCGGGAAAGGGTTAACCCGCCCCTCTCCGGCTGCTCCCCATCACTGGCAGCCTCGCCGGGGCTGCTTTTCCTCTCGTCAGCCCGCGCGCCTTCTCTTCGCCGCCCGCCTAGAGGAGACCTTCCCGTTCTCTCCGACTTAACTTTCAGACAAAGCCGAGAGCGCGCCTTTGGATGGGACGGGGGGCTCCGCTGCCTGCTATTTCCCCCCTTTCTCCTTCCACCCGCAGCCTGGGCAAGCATGAGAGTTACCTTCCAAGAAGGCGCAGGAGGAGGCTATTCTTTTTAAAGTAGTCAGGACCAAACATAGACACAGTCTTTTCTTCCTCCCGTCTCCCTCACGGGACAAGCAAAGCAGCATCTTCCAAAGAGTCTGCTATCTCCCCCCCCCACCCTCTTGTCTGGCGTCTCTCCCGCTCAGACGAAACAAAAACGCCGCGAAGGAGACGAGCCCACTCCCGCCAGGAGACCCACGCGGCGGTTTCTCCCAGCACCCACCCACCCAGCGGCCATTTGAGGGGGGCTTTCCTTTGCCAAGACCACGCGGCGGCCCCTACCGTGGGAGGGGTGCCTCCTCAGCGCGCCTCAGGCCGGGGAGGAGAAGGGGCCGCCGCTCCGAGGGCAGCTGGGTTGCGCGGGAAGCGCCAGTGGGAAAGAAAGAAGGAAAGGGCTCCTTGGCTGCCTTTCCTCTGGCGGCGGAGTCCTGGTTGCCTTCGCCTCGCCGCCCGGGCTGCTGAGAGGCTTCTCTCCGCCTCTGCTAAGCGAGAGCCAGAGAGCAGCCCGCTCGGTCCCCTCCTCCTCTTCTCGCCATTCCCCCTCCCCAATTTCGAAGCAGCAGCAAGAAAAGGGGGAGAAAAAAAAAAACCAACCCTCTCTGGTCAAAACTGAGAGGCTGCCAATGTCCCATAGAAAAAGAGAGAAAAAGAAAAGCCCACAGACAGCCCTCTCCTCCACTCTGGAAAGGGAGCGCAAAGTTCTTTAACCAGTTCCTCCCAGGATTGGCGGGAAGGGCTGTGCTTATTCTCCTCAGGAAATGAGGCAGCGGCTACCGAGGATGGTTCCGTTTCTACACCGGGACAAGCGAAGAGGGTTCATCCACACGATACAAATAACCCAGTTTGAAACTGGATTATTTGTCACGACTCCTTCCTATAGAATCCTGGGGTTTGTAGTTTGGTGAGGCATCAGCACTTTTTGGCAGAGAAGGCCCTGTAAAACTACAAATCCCAGGATTCCATAGGAAAGAGCCATGGCAAATAATGCAGTTTTCAACTGGATTATTTGTGTAGTGTGGATTAGGCAATCTCCTCTGGATGAAAGAGAAGAAGTTAAGGGCACAACAGGATGTCAGGGAAAATAAATGTTGAGATTAAGAATCTTTACACCCCTTTGGGTAATTTTGGTCACCAGGCAAATGAGACTGCTGGTTTGTCTACCAGAGAGTCATAAATCTGTCTTTTGCTGTTTGGTTTCTCTGTCCTTCAGAGTGAGAAGAGGAGAAATGAGTCTTTGGGTTTCTGTTTTTTCTCAGAAGGGTTGA
Source organism: Gambelia wislizenii (assembly GCA_030847615.1). NCBI lineage: Eukaryota > Metazoa > Chordata > Lepidosauria > Squamata > Crotaphytidae > Gambelia > Gambelia wislizenii. The sequence continues at coordinate 62,276,615 of JAUMIR010000005.1, read as the reverse complement.
ATATTTTGAGAGGAGAAATACAGTATATAACTGAGGAGGGATTTTGGTGTTAGCTAGTCTTGGAAGCGTTTTCCCTCCTCTTAGTTCTTGAAAAGCTTTGGAGCATACAGAAGCATGGATAAATGCTTTCTGTCCTTTATTTTGGTTTTACAATTCTTTTCTTTGAAATAAAAGCTACGAAGAAAATCAACAAGCTCTTTATTTAAATCCTGTGCCAGAGGTATAGAAGGTTTTTGCTCAAAAGCCCACATGTTTCGCTGCAACTATTGAAGTGAATCTCTGCTTGGCTAAGTGGAGAGGGAATGAACTCTGCATTTATTCCAACACAAGAGCCCATATCATGACCAGCAGGATCCTGTCAGAAGCCATAGGCTGGCTGGCCCTAGCAGTAGGCAGAGTGTTCCAAGCTGTAGATTTTGGGGTGTCACAGAAGAGCAACAAATGGCTAGTTATTTCATTTGTATTTTGGGGCTGGTCCAAGATATGTTGTGCTGTGGACAAGGACAAGAATGCCTACCCACATCCCATTCCACATGCAAGTGCTGACCTGGCTGGCAATTGAACCCCATTTCCATAGTGGTGGTAGGACAACTGCCTTAATTGCACCTGCGGGTAACAGGTTAGCTGTTAATGGGTTTAGGGCATGTTGATGGACACAGCTCAGTCCGCCTGATACACTACTGCAGCTCCCAGCAGTTCCTGCCTGAGGCAACCACCTCACTCTCCCTTACAGTAGGGCTGACCCTGTTGTAATTTGCTGGCAGAGAGGAAGAAAGATGTGTGTGGGATCACCCCCACCCAATGCCAAATTTTGGATTTGGGTACTCAGTTTGCCTTGGGAACAGTTGTCATTTGCTGCTTTGTTCTCTGGCTGCAAAATGTCTTGAGCATTGGGTGCCTTCCAGTGTTATTTCTTGCACCTTGGAGGTGCAAGAAATGTCTGAAGACTCTGAATGTCTGAAATGTGAGGGGAGCATGAGACACACCACAGCATGACCTGGCTATGTATAACCATGGTCCCAAGTAAATACTGAGTTGTTGAGAGAAGAGCCATTGTGGTCCAGGCATTAGACTAGGACCCTGGGAAACTGGGGGGGTTGAATCCCTACTCAGCCACAGAAACTACTGAGTGACCTTGGGCAAGTCACATTTTTTCAGTCTTAGAGAAAGACAAAGCAAACCTCCTCTGAATAAATCTTGCTGTTGGATTAGAGGTAGATTCTCAGGGTGTTATCCCCCTTTTTGGAGGAAAGATGAAGATTGATTCAGTTAAGAGTCAGTCTCCTTCAGCAGAATTTGCTAGGGAAAGTACCTCTTGGGCCCCTCTGAGACTAGTTTCAGCAAAGTAAGGCAAACAGACAGTATGCAAGTTAGATAACTATAATTTTACTAGTTACTTTGAGATGTACATTCAGAACACATACATAGATTGCCTAAGCCCTAGTTAACTAAAGGGAGGTTTTAACTAGAGCAGGGACTCAGCAGAGATGTCATTCACCATCTTGAGGGAGGAAGAAAGAGAGAGAAGAAGAGAGGGAGGAGTTTTTATGTGGCTACAGGCCCCTGAAAGTTTTACTGGTCACATGGTCTGGTTGCTTAGATACATGGACACATTAATGACCACACATTACAATTGGTGATTGAGCAAATGGGGAAAGTTCTAGAGAGACAGTATGTACAGTATGACCCTGTATCTGCAATGGGATATGTTCCCAGACTTACTGAATAGTGAACCCAATTAAAATGAATGACTTCTGGCTGAAGCATACCATAGACTTGTGCTGGGGGACCTAGTTATTCCTAGAGATAATATGTTTTTTCAGATGCAGGTAAATGAAACTGTGGATATAGGTCCTGCATGAGGCATAAATGTCATGTAGCTGAATGCTTGTGCCATTCTACACCTGTGTGCAGAATGGAAACAGATAAACTGGCCACAGAATATATTGTTATAATTACTAGATATGACCAGGCATGACTGAGTTACTCATATCCTCTGTAAAACTGGGATGTTGTATATTAGTTAGATAAACTTGAACTACTATCAACCACACATACAACTTGGTATGCAATCAACTGCATGCAGAGAAATATATGTCTCCTTCAAGCACACATATGAAGCAAGTACACAATAAATTAACTTTTACAACATCAATTCCTCCCTGAGGTAGCTTTTCCTGAACTAGATATATGTGTGTTCTGCAAGAACTCTGTTACAGAAATAAATGAGTATCAGCCAGTAACTGTAATCAATTCAGTTGGGCTTAATTAATTCCATTGGTCTTAACTTTTGAACCTATAAATGTGAACGTAGGAACTGGACAATAAGATGAAAGATGGCACAAATTGTGAGTATGTATGAACCTTCAACTTGTAGCAACCCCATGAATTTCATAGGGTTTTCTTAGGCAAGGAACAATTTACCAATCCCTTTTTCTGAAATATAGCCTATAGTATCTGGTATTACTGTCTATAAATGTAGCAGGCTATGCGGCCAAATAGCAGGGTATTTAGTTAGACAGATACATGTCTGTACAAAAAGCCATCACAACATAGTTATGTTTAGCAATAAACATCTGAATAGATTATTCTTTCTGTTGGCAGCTGGGTAGGGGATAGGAATTTATGAAATGGAAAGGTTTATAGGAATTATGAACTGATTCTAGGGGGCTTACTGCATGCTGAAGTAAAGTGCAGCGGAGGAGGAAGGTTCCATCTTCTGTTCTGCCTTATGGCACAACAGCATTATTCTTCCATTCCTGTCCCATGGGAGACTGAGGTAAAACTGCATCTTTTTGCTAACCAGAAAAACCCATTAGCAAAAAGATGTGTTTTTACCTTGGTCTCCCATGGGACCAGAATGGCAGAACACTGGAAGAAAGATGATGTCGTGCAATAAGGCAGTACAGAAGATGGAACCTTCCTGCTGCACTGCTGCTTTACTCTGGAGTGCAGTAAACTCCTTAGAATGGCTCATGTATCATTATATAGCACAGCTGAGGAGGGTGTGCCCCCCCAAAACTCAAAGTTGTTGGTATCCAGCTCTCAAACACATTGGATATGAAAATACAACTACTGAATTTTGGCCTACGTTTGCTAACTAGCAAGCTCTTTTTAATTTGTTTTGTTGGTTTGTTAGTTTATTTTACACATGCATGCAGACTAAAGTTTCCTTCCAGTACATATCATAGGTCGTTTTGCTTGTTTATGTTTGGTGACTTGGGGCAGAGTCTTAGTGTGAGCCCTCAGAAGCTTAGTGCTAATCTGTGATCAATCTCTAAACCATCTAGTCCATGAGCTGCTCTTCGCTGATGATGCTGCCCTTGTTGCCCACACAGAAGCAGGTCTGCAGCATCTAACATCCTGCTTTGCAACAGCTGCAGAGCTGTTTGGGCAAGAAGTCAACCGGAAGAAAATGGAAGTTCTCTACCAGTCTGCAGCACAGGATGAACACCACCATCTCCACCTTGCCATAGGCAAATGTGTGCTTAAGTCCATTCAGCAGTTGGCCTACCTGGCAAGCATCATCTCCTCAGATGCCAGGATTGACAAAGAGATTGATCACAGATTAGCAAAGGCATATAGTGCATTTGGAAGACTTTACAAAGGAGTCTGGAGTAACAAACACCTGAGGCAAAGCACAAAAATCAGTGTGTATAGAGCCATTGTACTGTCTATTCTCCTTTATGGGTCTGAAACATGGGTCACCTATCACCAACGCTTAAGACTCCTCGAATGCTTTCATCAGCGCTGTATATGCACAATCCTAAATATACACTGGACTGACTATGTGATGAATGTTGCTGTCCTTGAGCAAGCAGGGATCACCAGCACTGAGGCCATAATACTGAGAACACAACTGCGCTGGGTAGGGCACCTTTCTAGGATGGAGGACCATCACCTCCCAAAAATAGTACTCTACAGTGAACTCGCCAAGGGTCAGCATAAGAGGGGTGTTCCAAAAAAGCGATACAAGGACTCCCTGAAACAATATCTCAGGCTCGGCCAAATTGATCACCAACAATGGTCCGCCCTGGCTTCACATTGGGAGGCATTGAGATGCACTATTCACAATGCTGCAGCTTTATTTGAAAGCTCATGCTGAACAAGTCTTGAAGAGAAACGACAATGCAGAAAGAATCACAACCCAGAAACCTCACCCAAGAAGACCCTCTGCTGTGCTTTCTGCAACCGGACTTGTTTATCTTGGATTGGCCTTTTCAGTCATCAGCGTGCTTGCAGAAAGCGTGGGATGAGTCCTTCCTGAATCTTCATTTGTGAAGAAAAGCCAGAGAGAGAGAGAGAGAGAGAGAGAGAGAGAGAGAGAGAAAGAAAGGAGGGCTTGGGGGATTAGAATCACTCTTCTTACAAATGACTATCATCAACAAGTTTCTTAATTTGCAGAGCTCTGAGAACCATTTTCTCTAAGATGTGCTGAGACAGAAGAACATCCTCTGATATCTCTGTTAATCATTCAGGCCTTTCAGATTCTTGCACTGCGAGGTGTTTCTGTTCAGATGGCAGGTGCTGCTTAATGTCAGCCTCACCTCCCTGCCTTCTCCACAGCACTTGTTTAGTTTTCAGAAGTAGCAATAGACAGGAGCCAGTAAAATACATAGAGCTGGACTATGTCTCTGTAGATCAGAGTTTGAATCCCTACTCAGCTATGAAAACCCATTCTCTCAGCTACAGAGAAAGGCAAAGGCACCCCCCACAACAAATGTTGCCAAGAAAAAGTTTGTCTTAGGGTCACCATAAGTCAGAAATGACCTGAAGACACAAAACAACAAGTAGTGAGATACCTCTTCAACAATTCTCTTGAAACATTTCTGCTCCCACCTTGTTGAGAGGTATAAACATATTTGTGAACTGGGGATGGGTAAGAATTTTGTTTCAGTTCATTTTGATAAGAGATTACCAAAAATAAGTTAATTTCCTCCTATTAGGAGGAAAGAACTTGAGGTTTGAAAAAAATGTGGGAGAAACTGGATTCCTCAGACCCAATAACTGGTAGGTTCAGAGTTAAACAGTAAGCTTTATTGCTACAGAAATGTAAAGAGTGAACCAAACAAAATTGTTGCTTTGAAAAAAAACTACATATTTACAAAGCAGTAGAATAAAAAGTATTTACAATCTACAGAATCTGGCCGGCTATATAGTAATTTGCTATCCATGATCCCCACTCCCTTTTCTCACTGAGAGTGGACATACTTACTGTTCCCACAGTGCAAGGTGCAAGGCCACTCATCCAATTTCCAGACACGTACCATCCTCCCTTGCCTCCCCATAAAACACAGGCTTCTTACAAGCACAGGAAAAATGCAAGCATCAAAGGGCAACTGAGAAATAGAAACCCACTGAATTACAATGGTCTTTTGGTGGGAGAAGGTCACTTTTAGGACCAATCCTGACAGAAAGTGAAACTGATAGATTCATTCATCCAGGACCTTATGTACTGAACCTTTAATTTAATTTAATTTTTATAAAATAATAATAAAATGAATTATCCTGCGGTCGCCAGGAGTGTCTTTACCCAGCTCTGGCTGGTGCACCAGCTGCCTCCTTTCTTGGGGAAGGCAGATCTGGCCCCAGTGGTTCATGGCTTTGTTACCTCTCAATTAGACTACTATAATGTGCTGTATGTGGGGCTCCCCTTGAATAGTGTTTGGAAGCTGCAGATAGTGCAAAATGCAGTAGCCGAACTAGTTTCAGGTGTGGATTTTAGAGACCCGTATTATACTGGTCTTGCAAGAATTGAACCGGCTTCTAATTTGCTTCCAAGCTCAATCCAAGGTGCTGGGAATGACTTGGGGCCAGGATAGCTGATAAATTTATTTATTTAAAGTATTTCTGTATCACCTTCCTGAGAGGCTTAAAACAGGAGCTGGTTAAAATGTTAACATTAAAAAAGTTTTAAAACAATTAAACTACAATACCATTGAACACTGATAGTTAAAAACAGTTTAAAGTACTTCTAAAACATAAGTAAAACCATATGGGATAAAAACACAGCATACCACTATCAATACTATGCCATCATATGATTTTTTAAAAAATCATTAAAAAGCCTGCCTAAATAAAGAGTTCTTAACCTGTCTGAAATTTGTTCTCTGTGTATTCAACCATGTCACTGCTGGATTAGGGTTGCCACTTTTTTCTTCTGAGAGACTTCTCATATTTTAACACCTATAAATAAAGTAACAGTTGAAATGAACCTGGAAGTGGCTATAACTGAAAGAAAATGCTATTTTGTTTCCTTGAAAGCATGTTCCTCATTTGTATTGCTATGTTTTCTGTTTTACATGTTAGTTTATTTATGGGAGTGCATACCAATTTTCATCAATTTTCTTAATTCATTCAATGGATTTCTTACCTTCCTTTCGAAGATTTCAGTCTTCCCATGCCAGCTAACCATACGAAATATTCAGTTCCATATTAATAGAAATTCACAACATCATTTATCAATTTTAGATAGATGTTAAGACTGAGCCAGTTAAAAGAAGCCAAATCCAAAACTGAAATACCCATGAAAAGCAGTATATATAATTAAGAACAGCCATCGCCTTTCAATCACATGCAGGTTCTGAAAAATAATTTATTTGGATTACAGTGTCCAGAATCCCCTAGCCAGCATGGCTTGTAACTTAAAAATCTAACATCTAACATATCTGAGCTCTGATCAATAGCCAAAGAAAACAAAAAACTAAAACTCTCTGTGAAACAATGGTAGGAGGACCTAGAGACATATAGTATATCTCTTGGCAGAGAACTCCTTAGCAAATCCAAAGACAAAATGTGAGACATGAGGCCAAGCAATGTCAGAGTGTGTCAAGATAAGGAAGAACAAATGAGCTAAGAGAAGCTGCAGCAGTTTGCTTTTGCCTAAGTCTACAGGGAATGGCAAGATTGTGCTCATTTCTTCTCCTCACTGCTGAGTTAACTAAACACAAAATGCTGTTGCACTTTGAACTCAATTTACAGAAGTGCAAGTAAGCTGAATATGAAGAGGGAAAGTGAGGAGGAGAGAAAAACTGGGGCATTCAAAAAGCAGCTGAAAAAATGGGATGACGGTGGCTTAATCAGGACTGTCCCTGCTAAATCAGAATAGTTGGAGGGTATCCCTCAGGTGAGAGGCTAACTATGGACTTTTTTGGACAATGTAAAAATAACGCTAGCAGCGTCGCAAAGACCGTGATATTTTTGCTTCGTTGATCGTGAGTAAAATATGACGGTAGAAGCAAAAATATCACGGTCAAATGTCCCAGCGGTACTGCAACAGTACCGCTGGGAAGGAGCGTCATACAAAACTGACGCCCTCTTGCGCTGCAGCGTCGCAACCTGGCGACGCTGCTAGCGTTATTTTTACATTGTCCGAAAAAGTCCTATGACTGGTTCCCACCAACCATATAGAAGTGAATCAGGAGCCAGTGAGCAAAGTCTTCCTTAATGCTATGAAGTTAAGTCAAGATAACTGAGACTCATTCTCAGTAAACATCAGTATGAACATAATATGGGGTTTGAAGGCTTGCGTTTCTACTTCAGTTCTTACTTTCTTAAAGAGAAACATCTGGAAGAATATTTTCAAGCTTCTTATACATGTGACATGGCTCAAACCACTACGAAATGATAACAAAAATGTTAAGTAGTCACACCTAATATAGAAAATTGATTTCTGCTTCTACTGGCTAGGCTTTGCAACTAAGATATTAAATTACAAGATGGTGAACAATATGCACATCCTTAAAAAATTCTCACTTTGAAACTTGAGCTGCTTTTATTTTTCCCAAGGGAAAGAATTCTTTTCTTAGGCCATTAATTAAAATATCATCTTGGAGCATCTGTATTGTGGCAGTTAGCAAGACAGGGAAAGTTACATGCCTCTGTTATGGTGCCAGAAAATAAATGTGTTTTCTTTTTTTGCCTATTGTTTTTGAGTTTTAAAATGTAACCCAAATACAACTGCAACCCCCCCCCCCAAAACCACAGGTTCTCTGTAGACCAGAGGGCTCTATCTATATGAGAGAGTGTTGCTTCTCAGATAACTAGATCCCAGATTATTTAGGGTTTTATATATTAACACTGAAACCTAATACCTGACCTGCTAGTGAAGAGGCAGACAGTAATTCCTTCTGTATCTCAGCCTCAGAGGAAGGCAATGGCAAACTTCCTCTGAACAAATCTTGCCAAGAAAACCCTGTGATAGGGTCACCTTAGGGTCACCATAAATCAGAAACAACTTGATGGAACATAACAACAACAACCATGCTTGTTACACACTGAGGGCAGTCAGCCCACTCAGGCTTAGTGAAACATTTTGCACCATCAGGGTAGCCAGGTCAGAGACTTCCCAGGCTATAAGATTTGTGGTCAGCATCCTGGTGGGTGGATGGATGGAAATATGGGAAATTCTCAGGTCAGCTCCAATGGGTTATGGGATTCTATCATGTACTCATTACTGGTGATAAATGTTATTGAAAATGTATTATTATTTTTAAATTAATACTGAAAGTTTATTACCTGGCTTTTATTGCCCCTTTTTCCTGTTACCCACATAACCAAGAAGGGGAGTGGACTCTGGACTTTATCATACATGGCAAATATGGTGTCATAACGATGCCTAATTATTGCGAAAGGTGCCTATACTGCATAACTGTGCTATGGTTATTTTAAGAGGTGAATAAGGTGTTCCTTTTTATTGACAGCCCAAGCTGTCAATAGATCTGCCTTGGCATTTTTTCGCAGTTTTGCCTGCATTTGAAACCACGTGCCTTTGTGCTCATGTGAGTACACTGTCAATGGGCAGAAAACTTCCAGGTGAGATCGCGAAAACCAGGTACAGGACGCTCTTTTTATGAATCTCCCTGGTTTACTTGGAAGTTTTAAAGTGTGTTACTGTGCTTGTGTGTACATTTGGTGTATTGATTTTGGTGTATTTTAAATTTTACCATGCTTGCGTTTTCTCGTGAGAATTGCTGAGATCACAAACACAGAGGTAAACAGAGCTCCGTTCGTGCTCCATTAATGCTGGGGCTGCCTTTTATTGCTACTGAAGGTAAGATCTGATAGAAATGGTTCTTTTGTCAGCAGAAAAATGCCACAAAATATTGTGGGAAAGAAACATTAATGGAGGTTCCTCTGATAAAATCCTCTGACTGCCCTCTAAACTATCTTAACTGAAATCAGAAGTAACATCTGCAACAAAATGTAGGCCTGTGACTCTAACGTCATCCCTTTTCTTCTCCTGCATGATTTTTAAATTCTTTGCCTGATGAAGAAGCCAGTGAAGCTTCAGAAGCTTACATGATATATTTTGTACATTTTGGTTAGACAATGAAGTTATTGCTCTCTTGTGGATTTGTATTTTGTTGTATTTTGCTGCATGACCAACACAGCAACCTCTGAATATGTTTCATTACTGATGTGATATAGGATCAGTGATAGAAGCAGCAATCAGTCATGCGTTCATAATCAGTCATTAAGTATTTAAAATCTTTTTTATGAGCTAAGAGACTCAGTGAGATGAGATAGTCACTTCATTAATCTCATAGTTTTAAAATTGGCACAATTACAGTATTCTATAGATTGGAAACAGCTTGACTCATGACAAGAAGACAACCCTTCATGGAATTAATCCAACTCTCTGCTAAACAGGGAGCACTGTGAATTGTGTAGATCCAGTTTTTTGACATAGCATGGTCCTTCTGCATTCCTGTGGTTTAAGACTGCTGAAAATTTTACAACATATTTATGTGAGAAGTGTATGCATGTCATCACGTATGAAGTGCAGCACAGGAACTGATTTTACTGCAAGTATGCAGGAATGTTCATCACAAAAACGGCTGCAAAAATGGTCAAGATTCAATGGTCAAGACTGAATTACTAGGGCCTTCCCTACATTAACTTCTGTCCTGGCCCAGTGCTATTCAACATCTTTATCAATGATAGAGGATAGAGGGAATAGAGGGCATACTTATCAAATTTGCAGATGACACCAAATTAGGAGGTTTAGCTAATACCCCAGAGGACAGGATCAGAATTCAAAATCAATTTAACAGATTAGAAAACTTGGCCAAAACTAACAAAATGAATTTCAACAGATGGCCATCTGCCAAAGGTAGAGTACTACACCTAGGCAGAAAAAAAGAAAAATGAAAAGTGACACCTGGCTTGATAGCAGTGCATGCAAAAGGGATCTAGGAGTCTTAGTGGACCACAAGCTGAACATGAGTCAGTAGTGTGATGTGGCAGCCAGAAAAGCCAGTGTGATTCTAGGCTGCATCACTAGGAGTATAGCATCTAGACTGAAGGAAGTAATAGTGCCACTCTACTCTGCTTTGATCAAACCTCACCTGGAATACTGTGTCCAGTTCTAGGCACTGCAATTCAAGAAGGATATTGAGAAGCTGGAACGTGTCCAGAGGAGAGTGACCAGGATGGTGGGAGGTCTGGGAACCATGAGTTATGAGGAGTGGCTTAGGGAGTTGGGTATGTTTAGGCTCGAAAAGAGAAGGCTAGAGGAGACATGATAGCCATGTTTAAATATTTGAAGGGATGTCATAGTGAGGATGGAGTAAGCTTGTTTTCTGCTGCTCCAGAGACTAGGACATGGAGCAATGGATTCAAACTACAGGAAAAGAGATTCCACCTAAACATTAGGAAGAACTTCCTGATGGTAAGAGCTGTTCGACAGTGGAATGTGCTGCCTCAGAGTGTGGTGGAGTCTCCTTCTTTGGAGGTTTTTAAACAGAGGCTGGATGGCTATCTGTTAGGCATGCTTTGATTGTGTGTTCCTACATGGCAGGGGGTTGGACTGGATGGCCCTTGTGGTCTCGTCCAACTCTATTATTCTATGTGGTTTACATAGCTCTCCACTTCTTCATTTCATCTTTACAACAATGCTGTGAGGTATATCAGGATGAAAGAAAATAATTGGCTTAAAGACACCCAGTGAGTTTTGTGTCTCACTGGTAACTTGAACCTGGATCTCCCAAGCTGTGGTGTTACTTAGAGGTTTACCACACCATGCATCCAAAAGTTGTCATGCCTTTTCTTAAGGAAACAAATAGATTCTTTGATGTAAACAAACATTACCAAACACTATACCCAATCTCATTTTTAAAACGTTGGGTAATGTCTGATACTGGCACAAGAGCACCACATTAGCCCTTTCCCCCACCCCATGGGTATCACTCCTCCTCCCTCAATTAATCGTCATTTCTGTTTTCAATAAGGCACATGTGCCCTTAAAAAAAATAGCGCAATTTTGTAGTCTCATGATCTTTTTAGCGCACTCTTAATCAGGAACGTCACAGAGCTACCTCACATCCACCTATTGCCATTATCCAAAATTGGGCACCCATTTAAAAAACCATACACAATGTACTCTAAACACTGAACATATGATGAAATGGTGGTTCCTAACATCGCTTAAACTCAAACCGAACAGTAGATTACATGTCACATGCTGCCACACATGTTTTTCCCTTTTTTACTTGGAAAGTATGGACATTTTCAGATGCAGCTTACCGCGCAAGCAGCCTCCGGCGCAGTAACAAGGCTGCTGTGCGGCAGGGGCTTGTTTTGGACACATCCGTCCCTCTTCCGTGACCATTTCATGTACGTGAAGCTTTGGAAGTGGCCGCGCCATATTTCAATCATGGGCAACTTTTGTGATTGAAATATAGCATAGCCGCTTCCAAAGCTTCACGTACGTGAAACGAATGGTCATGGAAAAGGAACGGTGGCGTCCAAAAACAACCCCCTGCCACGCAGCAGCCTCACTACTGCTCCAGAGGCTGCTTGCACGGTAAGGGGCATCTGAAAATGTCCTAAGTCTCCCTGTAAAACCATTTTCCACTTTGCACCCAGGAGGCTGCAGGTTCTCTGTTTCCAAAGTCGATTGGGGCCTCCCCCCACAACAGAAAAGTGAGGAGTTTCTCTCCCTTCCTCAGGAGTAAGCTTCTACTGAACTCAGTAGGTACTTACTCTGGAGGTGCAAACCCACAGACAAAATGTCGAGGTGGGAGGATGTGTATGATTCATTGATTGATTGACAAATACTTGCACTTTTTTTCTTTTTAATTTCAAGAGGACAAAAGCCAGCTTAACCCAACCTGTGGAAAAAACACTGGAGCACACCTAGCCATGCCTACTCAAGAGTAAACTCCATCAGGCTCAAGGGGGCTTACTCTCGAGTAAAGTTGTGTGGGAAAGGAGAGAAAGAGAGGGGGCAGAAGTCTTCCACCGGTTTAGACACGTTCCTGATGTATTTATTTTTATAAAAAAACAAACCTCAATTTAAAACACAGCTCAAGGAAGAAAGGTTTTGAGAAATCCCCCCCTCCCGCCCCACCAAAGCTTTTCTCTTCCAGTTCTGGCTGTGAAGAACTCCAGATACAGATTTCTTTGCTCATCAACTCTACAGACTACAAGTATTACATAAAAATACCCATCCCTGCAATAGTGCCACGCAGACTTGCTGCCACCCCCTCCCCACATGCCAAATCACAACCCCCACCCCTGAAAAAAACCCAAACACAAGCCTCTCCCACATGTTTGTTTTAAATAAAAATATACATTTAAGCCTGACCTGCAACAGCTGAGGCTGAGTTTTGAATCCAAATAAACTGTGGGAAATTGGCGGGGTGGGGGGGAGTAGCCAAGGGGCACTGGTGAACTCTTCTGATAAGCTGGAAGTCAAATTGGATGAAGATGTATAGGTAAACATAGGCAAAAACTGGAGGATGGCCTAATACACGTCAACTCTGTCACATGTTCTTCTCCGATGGCACAATGGTATTACTGCACAACATAGTATGGTGGTTTCACAGCACTACTGATTTCATTCACGGGGATTTGCCATGAATGAAAAGGAGTGCTACAAAGACACCCCACAGCCAAACTAGCAATAAAAGGGAGGTTGCATCATGTGATTGGGAAGAACTTATTCACACAATCACGCGTAATCATGACTAATCGATAGTGCAACAAAACCCCTGTGTAGTAAACTTCTTAAGTCCAGCATCCTCGCTCCCTCCAACAGTATCACCTGGTGCAGTTTGGCCTCTCCACACACCCCTAGTGCCACCACTATTCCCAAATCCTAATACAACACTTCAACCAAACCCTTAAAAACTTTTCTGCTAAACTTTGGCATGAAACTTCCTCAAACCAATGCATTTGCAAAAGAAAGTCAAGACTGTGCAAGGGAGAAATAACCTCCACATATACACAGATAGCCCGTGGAGTAGGTAACAGAAGCAAGAAAGGCAAGGAGTGGATGATCCAGAGGATCAGGAACTAAGGTTCTTGCCTCATTCTGTATATACAGTTGTCCCTTCACATTCACTGGGGTTTGGTTCCAGGACCCTCTGTGAATACCCAAATCCGTGAATACTCAAGTCCCATTATATGCAATGGCATAGCAAAATGGTGTCCCTTATATAAGATGGCAAAATCAAGGTTTGCTTTTTGGATTATTATTTTTTAAAGAATATTTTCAAGCCATAAATACTTAAATCCATGGATACCAAAACTGTGAATAATAAGGAGGGACAACTGTACACTCTTCCATTCCTTTGATAGGAGATCCCCTTTTAATCCGTCCCCACCTCCTCTTTCCAAGTCTTCTGGGTTGCTTGATCTCCCAGGTGCAAACATCACAGCCAGAGCAAACACCTCAAACACAAAGATTTGACTACTGTAGAAGAGGGGTGGGGGGAATTTAAAAATTTTTTGGGGATGGACTTCTCCTTTTTCTGTTTGCTCAATTTGCTTTTAAAAACAGGGAAAAGTGTTGAGCTTCAGTTTAATAAGCAACAACAGTTATTTCCTTCAGCAGTTACAGAAGGAAGAGAGGAGAAATTAACACAGCTGAAAAGCAAAAGATAGCTCAATCACTAATCAAATTGCCAAATGAAGATGAATGAACCTTCTGTCTTATAAGTTTGAAAATAAACTGGCAAAACCACAGCCTTCAATGAACTCAGGACACGTCCCCTAAGCAGTACATTTGACCTCCTGGCTCTGAGAAGATTGGGTGAAGTCCAGTGAAAGATGGAAAGAGAATGAATCACAAATCTCTCTCTCTCTCTCTCTCTCTCTCTCTCTGTGTGTGTGTGTGTGTGTAAGAGAGAGGATAAGAAAGAGACTGATTTACTAAATAAACCCTGCTTTGCTTTTCTATGCAGATGCTTACAGTCCTCTCTGAATCGTTCATCTGGAGAAGCAATAGTCCAGCTCTGATTGCTATGTGCTCTTTGCATGTTGCACCATGCTGTCAAACTCACTGGTGTCCTTAAAGGTACACCTCTCCAGTTCAGCATCTTCTGTCTCATGCAAGCTGCTAAGCTAGGAGGTCTTGCTGAGCTCTGCTACTGGAGTCCTGATGAGAAGTGGAGGGAAAGAACAAAGTGCCACCCCACTCATTGAAACTAACCAGAAAGGCTGTGCTGGCTATAGCACACCCAGTTACAAGGGGATAGGTTTTTTTGGCTTAAGGAGGACACTTCACCCAACCAGGGTTTCCTGGCCTCACCTGAAGCTCAGGAGTGGAGCTTGGTTCCCAGACACTTTGGGAGGAAATCCTAGCATAGAATGCATTCTCACAGGCTGCATGGGTCTCCGGGGCAAATGAGGGGAGCATGATGGAGCAGGAGATGAGGAGAGAGCTGCTGAAGCCCTTTCCCACTGCCCTTGCACCACTGACCTGCACGCAACCTACCCTCCATCCCAAATATATGTATGTGTTTGTGGCTGTGGGGAGAATTAAACATTTCTTCAATCACTTTAGGCCACAACATCGAAAGTTCCCACATTCACTCACCCACACAGCCAGGAGGGAAAAGGGATTGGGTGGGGAGCCATCCAATGGGAGTACAAGGTGGGTGGTAAGACTGACAGGAAAACAAGAAAGCCTATTGGGTGATAGGTTTATGTAGGCTGGGAAGAAAAAAACCTCAGCAGCTTCTGTAGCCATGTGACAAAAAATAATTTGATGCAATGAACATGTGGATATGGATGGAAACACCCTTCTGTTCTGATGTGATTTTGGCTGGGGGTGAGTGTGACTATCAATACACATCTATTATCTATTAAATATATATATACCGTAATTCTCTTGGGTAGCTTGCCATTTCCAGTGTGCTGTTTGGCCACTTAGGAAACATACCATATAATTCTCTTGGGTAGCTTGCCATTTCCAGTGTGCTGTTTGGCCACTTAAGAAACATACCCAACCAATTGTAGCACTCTGTTGGGTGGCCAATCAGCAGCTTGAGGGTATTTTCCAGCACCACCTCCTTGGTGTACAGCCACATCTTTGCCCATTGAGCTGCAATAACTAAATACTCAGCCAGCTCCTCTTGCTGTCTTAATATGCATGCATGGGGAAAAAATAATATTGTTTCTATGTGTTCCCTCACCCTCTTCTTTCTTCTTTTCCCTCCTGTCCTACCTTGCAGGGTAGGTTTTCCCACTTCTTCTGCTCTTCACCCCTTCTGCACCCAAAATGTTGAGCCCTTTCCCCACTCTTTTTGTCAGGGTAATATTGCTTTAATTGCAAAAGGAAAAATGTTGGAGTAACAGACCACACACTAGCACAGGTGAAGTGGGTTTGTTCACAGATGTGGCTAGGCAGAGGGATGACTAGCAAACACTCCTATGTAGCCAAAGCACACGATGCATTGAGTGTAGGTTGGTGTCATGGAGAAAGAGGAGAGTTGATGGATGTTGGGAGAAATTGCTGTTGAATGTCGAAGGCTTTCACAGCCGGCATCTATAGATTTTCCTTGGGTTTTTTTTCCCGGGCTGTGAGGCTGTGCATTTCTCTGAGGATGCCAGCCACAGATGCAGGTGAAACATCAGAAAGAAACTATTCCAGAGCATGGCCTCACAGCCCAAAAAAAAACAACAACAAAGAAAATCTATAATTGCTGTCGAGTTTGTTAATGGGGTTTGCTGTGTATGTACTGCATTTGTTTATACTGAAACTGAAGATAAAGACTTGCAGATTTTTTTGGATGAATCTCACTGTCTGTAAGTCTTTTTGTGTGTGAAATTGGGTCAGAGCTATGGAACAGCTGTTAGCTGAGGCCTCTGTTTTTGTGCCCTTTCTGCTGTGCAGCTCTGCTGTTTTGGCTACTCCTGGGTTAGTTTATCCCCAGGCTGTGCCAGGTGCCTCTCAGTGAGCCTATACTGAGTGGATACCTTCTGTTCCAAGGAACTTACAGGCTGCCAAAAAAACAAAACAAAAACAAAAACCCTTGAAAGTGGTGGGAAGGAAGTGGGAGGCCACCCTGGAGTTCAAGGCCCTCTTTTTCCTTCTTAGGGGACTCCTTGGGGTCCTCTGAATGCCCCTGGCTCTGCTTCCCATGGGGAGAAAGGCTTTCTTTGCAAATGCTGCACTGGACAGACTGCTGCTTGCTAAAAATATATCTAGACAGTGGGAGGAGATACAGGCGGCAAGGGAGGGGGAATAGAATAGAGCAAAGTAGGCTCTCATTGGCCACCAGCCTTCCCCCAATGGGAATCCAGCATGCTGCCCTCAAAGGGCAGCTGGCATTGGAGTGGAAGGCTGAGGCTCAACAGTTTGTGAGCAGGGCAAAGGTGAGCCCAAAGACTCATGACAAAATTAGAAGTGACCATTCCTCCCCTTGCTGGAGAGACTCCTTCACTCCTTTTTCTATTCATTTCTGTTTTAACAAGCGGTGGATAAGGGTCACTGGACCCCCTCTTTTCTAATAGAGGCAGAGTTTTTGCATGCTACTTTTGCCAAGTATCTAGACCAGTGGTTCTTAACCGGGGTTTGGGAACTCCATGGGTCTTTGATGATCTCTCAGGGGGTCCACGAAGACTTGAACGCTACTCAGACCACCTCCTGCCTGCAGTAGAGTGGCCATGTGACAGGAGCCAAGGCAAAGGCTGGCTGGCTTGGCCTGCACATAGCAATTCAATCCACTCCAGCCACAAACTTGCAGGAAGAAGTAGCAGAAAAGTCTTCTCTCCCACCTTAGTGCTATTATTGTTATTGTTTGTTATTATTTTAAATCTAAAGTCTTGGGGGTCCATGGCAACAAAAAATATTTAAAGGGGCCACTGGTAAAGAAAAGGTTAAGAGGTATTGTTGTAATTGTATTATTGTTGTTGTTATTGGGTATTATTATTATTGTTATTAGGGTTTTAAATCTTGAGTTAAGTCTTGGGGACCATGCAACAAAAGATATTTAAAGGGAATCCCTGGTAAAGAAAAGGTTAAGAGCCACAAAAGGTTAAGGTTAAGAGTGGTATTGGTATTAGTATTAGTATAGGTGTACGTGGTGCAACATACACCGTTATGTGCTCTGCTGGGCTTTCAAACGGTGTTTGCAGCTTGGAGTGGCAGTGTTCCTTTCACATGATTCAGCTACATGGTATTATTGTGAGGAAAAAAATATTGCATTTTTTTTACTTGTGGGTGGTGATTGGCTGAGGGAGTGAGAGGAGGGAGGGGCTGTTGTGAGCCTGGGAGTGTAGATGCAGATTGAGTAGCAGGAATGGATTGTGAGGTGGACAGGGAATTTGCATGTGGGTGGTGATTGGCTGAGGGAGTGAGGAGAGTGGTTGGGTATGTTTCCTAAGATGCCAATCAACACACTGGGAAAGGAAATGTACCCAAGCCATATAGAATCATAGAATCATAGAATTGTAGAGTTGGAAGAGACCACGAGGGCCATCCAGTCCAACCCCCTGCCATGCAGGAATACACAATCAAAGCATCCCTGACAGATGGCCATCCAGCCTCTCTTTAAAGACCTCCAAGGAAGGAGACCCCACCACGCTCCGAGGGAGTGTGTTCCACTGCCGAACAGCTCTTACTGTCAAAAAGTTCCTCCTAATGTTGAGGTGGAATCTCTGTTCCTGGAGCTTGCATCCATTGTTCCGTGTTCTAGTCTCTGGACTCTAGTCTAGTTCAAAATGAAATGCAAAGCGAATAAAATTTTCTCATATCTTAGTTAAAACTGGGTTGCATGACACCAGTTGCAGAATATTGCTGTGAGCTTCACTGAGCTACTTGTCTCTCATATATGATATAAATTCTAAACTAGACAATTGGAAAGTTCATTAAAATATATTGTTCTTTTGATTTGCCTTTTGGAAATGGGAACATTTATTGACATTAGTATTATGATCTTAATACGGATCAGTTTAACCATTAAAGCACAGACTGAAAATACTAACATAAAGTCTTAAACGAGAGAGAGAGAGAGAGAGATCTACATCTGGGAAAACTGATTAAATTCATTATACTATATTTGATGTTTCCCACTCTGGCATTTTAAACCACATATCTTGGAATTTTAGCACAAAGTATGTAATTCTAAGGTTACTTTTCTATTCAACTTACAGTATTTGTTGAATCTTCTTGTAAAATTTGATCATACAGCTGGATTGCATCATCATACCTTTATATATATGGTTTATTTTGTAAGAATTGAGTCAGTGAAGATGGACCTCCCAACTAATTAATTGGATTTTTGGAATAGTAGAAATTATTTACTCTCTTATAGAACTAGAGCAACTTTTGATATGGGTTTTGATATTGCCCGGGCATCCAGGGGGTCACATCATCATCCCACTGCCCCTGCTGCCATTGCAATGGGACCCAGGAAGTCAACTGGTGGTGACAGCGACAGGAGACGCAGGACAACAGAGCGACTTACACCTTAATGCACCACCATTTTACATAGGGTACAGCTAGTATTTATTTATTTATTTATTTATTGGATTTATATCTCGCTTTTCTTTCAAGATAGCCCAAAGTATATCTGCTAGGAAGTAAATTTTGCGAGAACTTCCATCAACTAAATGCCTTTTTTTCTTTTTCTTCTTCTGTTTTCTTTCTGGATCAGGGGGAAGTCTGAAGGCAGATAAGAGTTTCACATCATTCTGTTAATAAGCAAATTACATAACTATTAAGACAGCAAATGCTTGGAACTTGGCTGGTCCCACAGGACACCCTGCCCTTTGCAAAACCACAAGCTTCAACTGAAAATGAGCAGCTAGGAAAAATCCAAAATATCTCAAGGGGGAACCTTGGCTGTCATCTTGTTCTCTAGATTCTTGGGAAATTTTGTCTTCAGCTTTCAGTCCAGACATGCAAAATAGTGGGACAGAAATCTTCCAAGACTGAGGAAATAAATAGGAAAGAAATGAGCCTTTCTTCACTTTCTGAAGTAGCACTAGAAAGCTTATCACAAATTGTATTATTTCTGTATTAGTCATGGTGATAATATGCCCTCAAAATCCTTTTGGACTTCAGCTCCCAGCACTCTTCACCATTAGTTCTGCTGGCTAGGGCTGTTAAAAGATGCAGTGCAACAATATCTGGAAGTCTACTTGTTACCTGCACTGATACCTCCTCCCTTCCAATAATTCATCAATTGGCTATATTTCATAAATTGGCTCACTTATTTGCATTCCGCATGGTTGTTAGTAGACCAGGGCCTCCCAAATGCAAGGACTCAAGGTGTGCTCAGAAAACCTAAGGAAGAAGCCAACCCAAATTCCTGACAGACACACCTGGGTCATAATTATGGTAATCCCCCCTTGGACTGGTGAGTTAAGGTGGAGATGGGCTGATTTTCCTGGACCTGGAAATGAGTCATTCACTAATTCAATCAAAGTGGCCAGACACTCTTTGTCTTGCAAAACTGGTTTTCCCTCACGCCTCCCATAGAACAATAGAAGGTTGCCTGACACCCATTAGTCTTAATATCTCAGCCATTACACAACCCCCATTGTCTAACTATGGGAGACTCCAGCAAACATTGTATTGCACTCCCTTCAGGGGTAATATTGAGTATAAATATTCAAAGTCAAAGTATGCATAGCTTCCTTCATCTCGTCACTCTGTCAGCCTGTGTCACCATGGTTCACAGTTTCTCCCGTCTTGTTACTCTGCCAATTTGCTGTGCAACCCTCAGAACTGCATTCTGAGTACCTTTTGCTACACAAATCTCTGCTTACCAGATATATAGTATAGCCCATCATCCCAAACTCTATTCCTCTATTCCAGTACTTCCTACTCTCTCCGCTAGCATTGTGTGACTGCTTGAAGCCTGAGTGTATGTGTGCATGTGTTTCTGAGATTATTTTTCAATATGTTTTAAAAATTTTTATTTCCAGCTGTGAATCTCATCAGTTAGTACCAGTATACCTGGGTCAAAAGATCCTGTAGTCACCCAGCCTCTCGCTGCCATATTCAGTTAATGAAAATTCCCCATATTAGTATCGGGACACAAGTGGATCCTTCACAGACCCATACAATTTGAGTAATGCATTTAATCCCCCACCCCCACTATTTTACCTGCTTTGAGTTCTAATCAAGTGAAACTATATACCGTATATTCTGGCGTGTAAGACAACTGGGCGTATAAGATGACCCCCCCCAATTTTTAAGTTAAAATATAGAGTTTGGGATATACTTGTCATATAAGACTACCCCGCCTTCGCTACCTCTCAGATCTCCTGCTCCCCCATCCAGCCAGCCACCCACCCCTCCACCCCTCCTGAAGCCGCAATGGGGTGCCTGATTACGGCTTTGGGAAGGGCGGGTGGTGTCTGGAAAGCCTGCCCCCAACCAGCCAGCCAACTCAGAGGTTTGGCTGGCAAGGGTCTCCCCAGCCAGCCAGCCAGCCAGCCAGCCAAAGCTCTGTGTTTCATCTTGGCTTTCATAACTTTGGCTGTAGATGATGGAATAGTCTGTGAAAATTAAAGGACTGAGAACAGCTAAAGAAGCATGGGAGGTTGACCTTTGACAGGAGGTTTTCCACTGGCCTTCATTTTCTCATTACAGTCCCAGTTACCAGACCAAATGTTTCTTCTTTTTCTTCTTTCCCTCTTTCTTTTACATTTCTAGTTCTAAAGTGGTATAGCACTTCAGCACTGACTATACCAAATATTTGCAGACAGAGAATGTGGATACTTCATGAAGTAATATGTGCAAAGAAGCTGAGTTCATGGAAGAGATGATGAGGAGAGATGGAAATCCTACCTATCCCAAACAAGAAAAAATAATACTGGAAGATACCTCAGTATATTTAGGGCATGACTGGGTATGGGAGTGGCAACAACAGTAACAATGTGTGAAATCCAGAAACGGAACAGCTCAATATTTGCCTGAATTATTGGCTCACCTGGAAGAGCACTGAAAGTCCCTTCTTTCATGCTGCCATGGTGTTTTTAGCCATGGGCCAAACTGATATTTGAGCAAAGTAGGGATGGGATTTTCACCAAGATTCTAGCTGCAGAAAGAAGTATTAAATTTCCGCTCCCCGTGTGTTCCAATCCCAATGAAAATCAGCCTCTCCTGCTACCTTCCTCTCTCCACACACACACTATTATACTCCCCCCCCAGCAAAATTGACATGATTTCTAATATTCTGTTTAGTATAACATTTGGCTTGGCCCTGTGCCCCTGTTACATATTATGTTAAACACATTATTTGATTTTGTGTGCCTGTTTTCCTGTTTTAAAATTGCTGCCAGGAGGGAATTAAGCTTGCAACAGGCTGAGAGGAAGGTTTGGCTTTTTCCTCCCATGCTGTGGCCCTAATGAAAATCCCCATCTCTCACATTTGCTGTGAGACTTGGTATGGAAGCCACCATTGAAGCCAATGGCAATATTGTTCCCAGATGAATAAAAGAATCAGGGAGAAAGGAATACATAAGAGGAAATTGCCTGAAAAAAGGATATGAAATAGGGTATAAATATTAGTTCCTCAAGAATAGTAAATTGTGCCACAGTAGACAAACCTGGCCACACTCTTTCTCAGCACATCCCGGATCAGAATCTCCTGTGCCACCCTCAACACCTGTCTGAGTATCTTCATTGCACATAACTCTTCTCTTCAAGACTGGTACCTATCACCCTATATTCCTGAATCTCTCCCACTATCTAATCTTTCTGTCTTACTCTGCTATATCCTTGTATGTTTCTTAAGCATGTGTGTTGTGTATGTTAGTTCACTTTTGTGTTATTTCAATAAAATACTTTATTTCACTTTAACTTGAGTGTCTTCTACAGTTAGTACTAGTATACTTAGCTGAAAAGTTCCCTGAAGTTCTCCTCCTCTCACAGGCTTCCATTTGAGCTAATAATTCCCCCAACTAATAATAGAGATTTTGGCATCACGAGTGGGGTTCTAGAGCACACCTCCACCTCCCAGGTTAACAATTGTACCAGACTATTTCCTGGCAATTCCCAAATACCAGCTGTAACATTTTATTCCCACTGTGAAGTGTGTTTGTTTGGGGGATTTTTTTTTTTTTGAGACATATCAGTCTTCTCTTTTTTTTCTTTTTCTTTTAGAAAAACCTTAGTGTTATAGTGCCTCAGTGAAATCAGGTACTATAACACTGTGTGCATGTAACATAGTCCCACAACACATATAACAAATAACTGGGCAAATTACACAGAAAACAGTGGGAAGAGCTTCCCCAAAAGCTATAACCTTTAAGGACATTTTCAGACGCCCCTTACCACGCAAGCAGCCTCCGGAGCAGTAACGAGGCTGCTGCGTGGCAGGGGGTTGGTTTCAGATGACACTGTCCCTCTCTTGGCATCGTCCATGACTGTTCTGGTTAGCATTGAAGGCAGCCACGCTATTTTTCACTCACGGAAGTTGTCCGTGAGTAAAAAATAGCGCGGCTGCCTTCAATGCTAGCAGTCACGGACGCCGCCGAGAGAGGGACGGCGTCGTAAGAAATCGACACCCTGCCGTGCAGCAGCCTCATTACTGCTCCGGAGGCTGCTTGTGCGGTGAGGGGCATCTGAAAATGTCCTTAATGTGCATTGCATTAAAATCCCATCACTTGTTTCCCTGAAATTTGGCATGCTCCATTCCATCAGAATAGGCTACAGTGCCTGAAAATGTAATCAAATTCATCCCAAACCATTGAAACTATTCTCATTATAGTCAATGAGGAAATCATATGAGGTTTTGGAAAATAAAACAAGGTGCTGCTTCGATTATGAAGTGGAGCACAATGCCAGTCTGTGGCTCTGAACTGAACCAGCCTCCTGTCCAAATGTGAATTAATGAGACAGGCACCAAAACAAAAAGGAAAAAGAATTCTGTCCACAGCCCTAAAAGAGTGGGAAACAGGAAACATATCTTTATTTTACTTATTTACTTTGTATAAGTAAAGAATTCCTGGAGTAATTATTTCCAAAACCATAAGAAAGTTTTTATATAATGTAATAGTTTATGCCTCTCCCAAACTTCATAAGGATTTCCATATTTTATGGCATAAGTTTACATTTGTCACAGAGCATTGCCCAAAACCACAGATATATTTAATTAACAAAAAAATATTTATAAGCAAGAAAATAGCCTACTGGTTTTCTCAGAAATGAATAACATGTATGAAAAAAAGATCAAGTCTTACCATTACTATTATTAGGATATGTGTACAACAGGCTGCTGGCATGAAGAAATGGAAAAAGTCAAAACTTCTTGGTTTGATACCAAGCTAGTTTTCTTGAGAAAAATAAACTTTTGAAGAGTGGAAAAGGTATTTCCCTGAACAGATATTCCAATACATAAAGAGATCTGTTGTTGTTCAATACAC
Source organism: Gambelia wislizenii (assembly GCA_030847615.1). Taxonomy (NCBI): domain Eukaryota; kingdom Metazoa; phylum Chordata; class Lepidosauria; order Squamata; family Crotaphytidae; genus Gambelia; species Gambelia wislizenii. The sequence continues at coordinate 62,253,005 of JAUMIR010000005.1, read as the reverse complement.
ATCAGAGCTTAGAAAAGCTACTTTTGGGACTACAGTTCCCAGTATCCTCCAGGCACATGGTCTCTAAACTCTAAGGCACCCTTTCCCAACCTGGTACTCTCCAGATGTGTTGGTCTACTGCTCTTATCATCCTGAGCCAGCATGGTCTATGGCCATGGTTCCTAAAGACGATGGGTGTTGTGGTCCCATACATCTGGAGGGTGTCAGGTTGGATAAGGTCAAGCAAAATAACTTAGCAAGGAGGCAACACTTTCAAGAAAATAAGTAGACACAACAAAGACACCGAACCTCTGCACTCCCATCTCACTCAAATGTAAATGCAATGTAAACTATTCACCACATGGAATTCACTTGGACGTTCAAACCAACATATAAGGTAAGTTCTGCCAACAAAAACTGATTTGAAGCAAGGGGGAGAGAAGGAAGCAACCAAAGAACAGTGCTGTTGGCTCAGATTGTTATTTCTCTTCCTCTCTACCCTCCCTTTCTCTGTTTCCACCAAGGTCGTAAAATGCTCTTGTACTGGACTAACTTCACCTACTGCCCCCCCCCCAAAAAAACATGCTTTCAAAAAACCCTGTATGCATAGAAGCAACTTAGGGGAAAAAACATGAAGGTTCCACATAACTACTAATGAAAGCATAGCATTAAAAGATGGCCATGCTGACCAGAGATTCTAGGAGATGTTATCCTTAACAAGTGCATCCATACTTTCAAAATAATTCAGCTGCAGTGTGCAGCATTGTATGATGGTTTGACTCCCATTAGCATCACATTCATTCATTATAATCCAAATAGTTGTACTCAACATAACATATGCCGGTGGTGCATTAAGGGTGAGTTGCTCTGGTGCTCTACCCCTGCTGCTGCTGCCACCAGTTGACTGCCTGGTTCTGCTGCAGGGGCAGAGGAGCAATGATGTGGCCCCCTGGGCAATATCAAAACCCATATCAAACGTTGGTCTAGTTCTATAACAGAGTAAATAATGCCTACTATTCCAAAAATCCAATTAATTAGTTGGGAGGGCCATCTTCACTGACTCAGTCAATATCGTCCTGGCACATGTTCTCTGACCAATGCAGAAGCTTGAACAAAGATTTGTGGGAGCCAATAGCATCACTCATGGCGGGAAACTCCATAGGAAGCACATCAGTATGGGTGCAAAAAAAATGAGTAATCACATCCTTGCTGACAGCTAAAAAATATATATCCTGGAACCCTATCCCGTGTAAACAGAAAATCACGGGATACTATGTCTCAGGATACTGCTTTTGTCATGGAAAAGTTGCCATGTAAACAACGATCCCAGGATATTTTACATCCTGGGATAAGACAAATTTGGGATGAGGAAATCTCCTTTCTCTCCGGGATAAAAACCGCTGTGTAACTGCCCAGTGTGCTGATTGGTGGCTTAGGAAACATACCCAACCAATCCCCGCATTCCCTCAGCCAATCACCACCCACATGTAAATTCCCTCTCCAGCTCACAATCCACTCCTGCTACTCACTCTGCATTTACACCCCCAGGCTCACAAGGACCCCTCCCTCCTTTCCCTCAACCAATCATCACCCACATGTAAAAGAAATGCAATACTTTTTTCCTAAAATAATATCATGTAGCTGAACTGTGCGAAAGGAACACTGCCACTCCAAGCTCTATGCTACAACCACCACCTGAAACCCCAGCAGGGCATATAACAGTGTATGTTATGCCAGACACACCTATACTAATACTAATACTAATACTAATACTAATACTATTATACCATGGACTATTAATCTTTTCTTTACCAGGGACACCTTTTAAATATCTTTTGTTGCCATGGGTCCCCAAGACTTAACTCAAGATTTAAAACCCTAACAACAACAATAATGATACAATTATACCAGTGGCTCTTAACATTTTCTTTATCAGGGACCCACTTTAAATATCTTTTGTTGCCATGGGCCCCCACTATTTAGCTCATGATTTAAAACCCTAACAGTAATAAAAATAATACCTGATAACAACAATAATAATACAATTAGAACAATGCCTCTTAATATTTTCTTAACCAGTGGCCCCTTTAAAAAATCTTTTGTTGTCATGGAGCCCCAAAAGTTTAAATTTAAAACCATCACCCTCCTCCTCCTCCTCCTCCTCCTCCAATTACACCATCCATGAAATCTTCCCTCAGAGGCACTGAAGTGGGAGGGAAGACTTTTCTTCTGCTTCTTCTTCCTGCAAGTTTGTGGCTGGGGTGGGTTGAATGGCAATGCACAGGCCAAGCCAGCAAGCCAGCCTTTGCCTTGGCTCCTGTCACATGGCCACTCCACTGCAGGCAGGAGGTGGTCTGAGCAGCCTTCAAGCCTTCACATCCAGGACACCTGGGGGTCCCCAGGTCCCAGGTTAAGAACCACTGGTCTAGATACTTAGTGAAGGTAGCATGCAAAAGCTCTGCCTCATTTAGAGAAGGGGTGGTTGAGGGACACAGCAAACCCCATAACAAACTCAACAGCAGTTTCTCCAATAACCATCAACACTCCTCTTTTTCCATGACAGCAACCCACACACAATGCATTCTGTGCTTTGGCTATATAGGAGTGTTTGCTAGTCATCCTCTGCCTAGCCACATCTGTGAACAAACCCACTTCACCTTTGCTAGTCTGTGGTCTGTTGCTCCAACATTTTTCCTTTTGCACTTAAAGCAATATTACCCTAACAGAAGGATGGGGGAAGGGCTCAAGTTTTTGGGTGCAGAAGGGGTGAAGAACAGAGGAAGGGAGGAACCTACCCTGCAAGGTAGCACAGGGGGGAAAAGAAGAAAGAAGAGGGCGAGGGAGGCATAGAAAGCAACATTATTTCCTCCCATGCATATATATTAAGACAGCAAGGGGAGCTTGCTGAGTATTTAGTTATTGCAGCTCAGCGGGCAAAGATGTGGCTATAGGCCAAGGAGGTGGTGCTGAAAAACACCCTCAAGCTGCTGATTGGCCACCCAATGGGAGCACTATGATTGGTTGGGTGTTTCCTAAGTGGCCAATCAGCACACTGGAAATGGCAAGCTACCCAAGATAATTATATATATAGATATAGATAGATGAGAGGCAGTAATGGAGATGCATGAATATATATTTTGTCTTTTTTTAAAAAAAATCCACTGAGCAATCACTGGGGGTCAAAATTCATATAAAAACTGTGACATAATGGGAATATCCCTGCATTATTTCCTTGCTATGCCCCCATGCCTCAGTCACATTGCTGTGGTCAGAAATGAGCATTTCATTATTCCTTCCAGGACAAATAAAAAATTTCAGAGTTTGGAAAACTTAATTTTGGACTACAACTTCCAGAATCTCCAAGCCATCATGGCACTGGCGTCTAGAGGTATAATCTTAAAATATAATGTTTCCAACTATTTACTGAGAGGGAAATTCTTACTATGGAAAAAAATTAATCCAGTCCCCCAAAAATTGCTCCTATGTGATAAACCGTGTCACCGGCCAAAGAGGTTCATGAGCTCTCTCTGTCAGAATGGAGGCTCTGGCAGAATCGCCCTTTCCCGACGTACCTGGTGGATCACTCAGATCGTTGCCACCACTTCATTAGTGTTATGGACATGATAGAGCAGATGAGACATGAAGAGGCAAGTACAGTGGATCCTTGATATCCACTGGGGTTTGGTTCTAGGACACACACACACACACACACACACACACATCCAAATATCCATTGATGCTCAAGTCCCATCATATAAAATGGTGTAGTAAAATGTTGTCCTTTATATAGAATGGTGAACAGCAAGGTTTGCTTTTTGGAATCCCTCTCCCCCAATATTTTCAAGCTGTGTTGGTTGAATCTGTGGATGCAGAATCCGTGGATACGGAAAGCTGTCTGTACTATATATGGTTCTGCATTTTATGCAGGCTTATTCTGTTGCTTGTAAGCTTGTTATTGGGTCCTAGTTGAATTGAATGGTCACATCCCCACTACCAGTGAAAAGGCCAAGGCCTAACATAAACCCTCAGTAAGATTCAGCAATGTTCCAAGCAGCCTACCCACAGCTGAATAGTTCCTTTGCTACCATCCGCTTTAATCCATCACAACTGCTCCAGCGCCTGCTGAATCCTGTGGTCCCCTGAGCCCAGAAGGGTCAAGCTTGCCATTGGAAGTTTTATTTTCAGTCACTGCCTTGGAATTTGATCATAGACAGTAGAGAGGAAGACTTCACCTTCTGATCAATCAGGACAGGGACGTACATGGAGGAGGAGACATTTCTCTAAGGTCAGGAGACAAGCCATCACCCCCCCCCCAAGCTTTCAGGTTTTTGTTCTGACCAGCAAAGTGACCCGGCTTCCTGGAAGAGGCCTTTAAAAAACACAAAAAGAGAAGCGCATGGAGTGCTTGGCAATTATTATGCCATTCATCCCACAACTCTGTGAGGTGGGCTATTGTTTCAAGCAGCAGGCTTGTTTTCTGCTGCTCCAGAGACTGGAACACGGAGCAATGGATGCAAGCTCCAGGAACAGAGATTCCACCTCAACATTAGGAGGAACTTTTTGACAGTAAGAGCTGTTCAGCAGTGGAACGCACTCCCTAGGAGCGTGGTGGGGTCTCCTTCCTTGGAGGTCTTTAAACAGAGGCTGGATGGCCATCTGTCGGGGATGCTTTGATCAAGATTTCCTGCGTGGTAGGGGGTTGGACTGGATGGCCCTCGTGGTCTCTTCCAACTCTACAATTCTATGATTCTATGATAAATAAATGAAGATGCAGGCAAGACAGTGTGGTGTAGTGGTTGAGCATTGGACTAGGTGATACTGGGTGACCTTGGGCAAATCATACTCTCTCGGCCTCAGAGGAAGGGAAAGGAAACCCCCCTCTGAACAAATCTTGCAGAGAAAACTCTATGATAGAGTTGCCAGAAGTCAGAAATGACTTGAAGGCACACAACAAGAAGAAAGGAAGGTATTAATGCTCTCTCCATTTTCAGATGTAGTTTTCCATTTTCACTCCATTTTAGGCTGGAGTGCTAAGGAAATACAGGCATGGGACAGCTGAGTGGAATGTAATACAGGGATGCTATGGCTACAGTAGCAATTCTAGGTTCTGGTCTTCTTCATTCATATGTCATCACTCTTTCTTACAAGAAGCTTGTTATTCTAGAAATGACACCAATACAAATGTGCTGTGGACAATGTGTTTATTAGTATGGTGTGTCTTTCACTTCTGCAATCCTTAACAACCTAGCAGGACTCAAATTCTTCTCAGGGAACATCTCTAGGTCTTGTGAATGCACATCTTTCTTGATTGCTGGACTATGCCACAGGTTGGAGAAGTGTGCTCTGTAAGCCACATGTGTCCCCACTCCCTTTTTGGTCCCAAGTCTCCCCTGAGCCCATCAAAACCTCAATTCCCATATTTAATTTTGGGGCATTGAAAAATTGCCCCCCCCCACTGTTCTCAAGCTTGAAATTAGCTCCAGGTCAGCTGGAAATTGGTTTAAGATCCCAGAAGTAAAAATCAGAAGTAAACTTCTAGTCATTTTTGGGACTGATGTTCTGTTAAAAAAAATAAATCACACAGGCAGCCTGTTGCAGGCAGGGATGTAATGGCAAAAACTGGTGCTGATACAATTGTATTCATGAGCTTTGGAAAGCCATTGGTGAACGTAGCAGTGTGCCCTATTCCAGGAATTTTGTGGATTATATATATGCCTTTTAGATGGGGGGGTATGCACATGAATTTAGTATAATGATATACAGTATATAAACTATGGTTCTCCAGTCAGAGCTTAGAAGTAAAGAGCCATATGTAACAATATGTACAGTATTGTTTTAAGGGCTGTTACAGAGAGGAGGGGGGCAGGTCTGTTCTCTGCTGCCCCAGATTGGTAGGACCAGGTCTAATGGTTTGAAGTTACAGGAGAGTAGGCTTCAATTGAACGTTACAAGGAACTTCTTGATAGTAAGAATGGTTCAGCAGTGGAACCAATTGCCTAGAGAGGTGGTGGGGTCTCCTTCTCTGCATGTCTTCAAAAAGAGGCTGGACTTTTTTTGCTAAAGCTTTAGTTGGAGATCCTGTGCTGAGCAGGGGGTTGGACTTGATAGCCCATGAGTCACCTTACAACTCTATGATTACCTGACTCTATGGACTTTATCAGACACTCAAAATATGGTGTTATAGCAGCACGACATAACTGCAAAAGGGTGTGCGGATCAGATGACATCACTCTTTTGAGGTTAAAATTAGCCTAAAACCCATACCTTTTAATTGATGGCTTAATCCATCAATAGATCCTCCTGCCGCTTTTGTGCCAGCATTGCTGGCATGTGAAACCTCAGGCCATTTAACTCTCATACTTACCCCGACAATGGCTATTCTGGCGCAAACACTTCCGGGTGAGATCGGGACATCTGGGTAAGTAACCCTCCCTGGGTTACTTATCTTTTAAAGTGTGTGTGTGTGCTTTTTTTTTAATTTTAAATGCTTGATTTTTGTTTTTAATTTTGAATTTCCTGTGCGACAAAGTCTCGTGGGATTTTGAGTGAGGAAGTAAACAGGGTTCCGTTCACTTCCTCTTTATTGCCCAAACTGCCTTTGCTGGGAAAGGAGGTAAGTGCGGGGGTGTGTGTGTCTTTTGCTGGCATAATTTTTTTTTAATGCAGACAAAATAATGTTTTATGGGCAGCATCTGATAAAGTCCTATGACTCCATTTCTCACTGATCTTATTTTTTTCTTAATTTCTTACCTAGGTAGAACTGTTATTGTTGTTATAGCAACCAAAGCTCATTCCGTATATTCCAGGATCGATATAGGTCATATTTTGGGTTTCTCCTGTTGTGTGTGTGTGTGTGTGTGTGTGTGAGAGAGAGAGAGACTTTCATACACTTACATACACTTTCAAGATTCTGATACATCTCCTGGACATACTCTAATTTTTATTTATTTATTTATTTTTGTTATATGACACTGACCTGGTGGTCAAAGGATACAACTTTTTTTGCTGCATATTTATTTGAATCTGGACATTATTCATACATTTTAGAGACCCCCAACCAGAACTCAATATGGGAATTTTTTCTAGCCATTTCACAAACCATTTGGAAAGCTTTTAGCTACTGCTAAAAATCAGACATAGTTATTTTATCTGGAATACTTTGCATAGCCTTCATCATATTTTTATGAGTGCTCATCCATATTAATGAGTTCAATAGTGTTCTGTGATGAACAGAATACAATGTCAGCTTGAACCACAACCCTTTGTTCCTAACTACAAAGTTTTACTTGCTCTCTCCAGCTGTGGGCTGTGGTTCAAACTGATGTCAAATCCAGCTTTCTCTCCTTGACATTTGTAAACTGTATGGATGACAGTCTGGAATGAGAGTAAACATGCCTCTTCCCTCTTTGCTGGACTGAGACCCTTTTACTTTTGTCTGTACTAAAAATAAATAAATCAGATTTTAGATTGTGTGTAAATTCTTTTAAGGAAGATAATAACTGGCAACAAAAATGTCATCATTCAGGATATAATCATACTTCTGGGAAATAGTTAAGTATATAATTTTACTTTAACTTGAAGTACTTAACTTTGAGCAGCCAGATATTATTATTACTACTACTGCTAACTTTGCCATTAAATACTGGCTGCATTATATATGTTGATTTGCATTGTGCATGTTGAGACAATCAACTAAGAGGGAATAATACTCCCAAGTCTGTGGCTTGGCTTTTAATATACCTCTAGATCCTGTCTGATCTTGGAAGCTAAGCAGGGTAAGCCCTGGTTAGTCCTTGGATGGGAGACCACCAATGAATCCCAGGTGCTGTAGGCGACATTTCAGAGGAAGGAACTGGCACAGCCACCTCTGAGTATTCCTTGCCTAAGAAAACCCTATGAAATTCATGGGTTCACCATAAATCAACAAGCAGATTGAAGGCGTGCATGCGCGCGCGCGCACACACACACACACACACACACGCTCATTAAATCATCTTAGTCTATCTGTTTAAACCATTTAGTATTTTATTTAATGGTCCCTTTATTCAGAGTCAGTCATCCAGTTTCATCAGGTAGGCCATTAAGTTTCTCAAAATGGATGACAGCAGCTTATCTTTTATTTTCAAGACTTGGGAGGCATCCCAAGAGCTATCAAGTCCCCTGTCTGTGTAGGAATCTTCAGCTAAAATATCCCTGAGAGCTGGCTGTCTAACCCTCTGTTTAAAACTCTTCAGCAAAAGAGATTCCACAACCTTCTGAAGCAGTCAATTCCTCTCTCAAACAGCTCTTATGATCAGGAAGTTCTTCCTAACATTTACTTGGCCTTTGGTTGCTAGCACTATCTTGTCAGCTGGCATATATGCAGTATTAATATTAGGAAGTCCACATTCTGTCTTCTGTACATTACCAGACATTTTTACTATACCGAGTACTTATAAACTTAAAAGAGTACCCAAGAATTCTTTGAACCCTGCTCTGTCTTAATATGCTCTTTTTCAGTACAGTTAAATTTGAAAGTACAGTGGGCTGTCTGGATTCACAGGCTCCAGACCCACAAATTCATCTGACCATAGATTTTCATGCCCAATATAATTAAATGGCAGTGATGTGAACATAGACACACTCAAGCATATACGTTGCTACCATTTAATAACATGGGGCGTGATCCCTTGTGTTTTTTTGTATCCATGTCGAGTCCTGGAACCCAACCCCAATGCATCTGAAGGGCCCACTGTACATAGCTACCAGAGGAGCTCCTTATATTTATATTTGACTATCCCATGTGACCCATCTGGGTATGGCTTTACTATCACAGCCCCATCACAATTATGGCTACAAATGAAATAAACAGTAGCTGGTTCATTATAAAGCTGTTGTTTTGAGACAGCACATTGGTCCATTTAGCTTAGTATTGTCTATTCTTACTGGAACTGGTTTGCCAGGTTCACAAACAGAAAGATCTTTCCTAGCATCTGCTTGTTCAGTGCTTTAACAAGAGATGCCAAGGACATCTGAAACAGGGATGTTCGGTATTCAGAACACATGCTTCTGCCATGGACTTCAGCCTCTTCCATTAATAATTGTTCTTCTGGTTCTGCCTTTTTAACCAGCATAATAAATACATTATACATTATGGCACCAGTTGTCCTCTGAGATTTATCCACCTGGGTTCAGGAAGCCTGGAGCTTCCTGAGGATGAATTTACTATCCTTAAGACATATGTGAGGTATATTTTCCCAACAAAATAGCAGCCTAGACAGTTTCCATGTGACATACTTTCCCATGAGGTCACCATAACCCAAGCTGAACTGAAATTCAGTCAGTAGAAACATGATCATGGTGTGTGTGTATGTAAGTATTTGCCAGGGCCAGTTGGGTGGTGGTGGTGTTAGTGGTTGATCTAAGCACAACCTTGTGAAAGGATGGATTGCATGCTGATCAATAGTGTAAGGTCAGAGGCCATGATCCTGAGGATGCAAGTCATGTGTGTAATCAGGACTTTAGTCATCAATTTCCAAGAAGCAGCTCTCAGTATGGCATACTTGTGCAATCTGTTCCAGGCCGTAAATGGAAAAGTGGAGAAGAGCATGGAGAAATCACAGGAAGATCTTGGGACTGTAGCCAGTATCATTTATAAACGACTGATTTTAAAACCTGTTGAAAGATTGACTTAGACATAAGAGAAACTGTGGGGGCTGAAGAGGCAGATGCTGGAAGCTGCAGCTGTAGATATTACCCTCCATGCCCTCTGGGAGCCAACCCAAGCTATTTCTGCTGGGTTTCTCTTCAGATCTTTCACTTATGCCCTGGCTGGATCCTTGAGCAAACTGAAAGTTCAAACAACTGCATGACATATAAAAATAACTCTCTGAACACTGGGGCATGGGACATAATCTGGTGTGCAGAGGCAAAATGAATAACTTTTCAAACAAACTAAAAATGTGTACCTTACAGTATGTTCTAGAAGACACTCAGGATATGGTTTTCATTTTTTGCAACTGCTGCATGACCACCCAAGAAGTTGCAATAAAGAGAAATGACCACAGTGTACAAGTGAGGAAGCAATTCTTTCTCCCATTCTAATGTTGCTTTTAGAACAGCTGGCAGCAGAGCTTGGAAACTTACTTCTTTGTTGTAGAAGAAACAACATCTGATACAAAATGTAGGCCTGTGACGTCACTTTTCTTCTCCTGTATGATTTTTTTTGGAAAACATCTTTTGCCTGATGAAGAAGCCAGTGGAGCTTTGGAAGCTTGCATGGTAGATTTTGCAAAAATAAAAGCAAGTGCAATACAGAAATAACGCTACAAAGAATTTACCCCATTGTTCCACCCTAAATACATGACCGAAGATAGAACTACCTTATTCAAAGTGAAAAGGGCTTACTCCTTAGTCCTGACAACTGCAGGTCCTTTCCAACTTCAGTGTTCCCTCTCCTTCTAACTCAAGCAGCAATTACAATCCCTTCCTTAGGGTTACCCCACCCACTGGGCCAAAGCAATACACACAGAGGTGTTAAGTATGCACCATCCCCATGATATCTCATAACTGGAAATATTGGACACTTTTCGGGAACAAGTTGACTTGAGCAAACCAAAGGCCAATTGGAGGTCACAATGACCTGAGATGTGTCTTAGAAATATTATGGCAAGAAAGCCCATATTAGGATTGTATGGAAGCCCCTAAGTAAACACAGTCATTAAGGAGGTATGTGCCAATCCTTCTCCCAGCTCTGGGTACCTCAGCAATGATTCATTCATTCAAACAATTAAGTGACCATTCCCAAATCTATTCCTATAGAATTCCTTCCTATACCCCTTACTCTCCAACCTTGCGAGGTTGTTGCAATTTTGGTTTCCTTTGTCTATCCCATGGGAAAGGCATCCAGACTTTGTCATAACTAAAATACCCCTTCAGGATATGAAATAAGGTATAAATATTAGTCCCCCAACAATAGTAAGGTGTGCCACAGTGGACAAACCCGGCTACTCTCTTTCTTGGCACACCCCAGGTTGGAACCTCTTGTGCCACCCTCAGACACCTGTCTGAGTACCTTTGCTGCAAGAAACTCTTCTCTCCAAGACTGGTAACTATCATCTTATATTCCTGAATCTTTCCTTCTACCCAATCTTTCTGCCTTACTCCGCTATAGCCTTGTATGGTTCTTAGGCACATGTGTTGGGTGTGTGAATTTACTTTGTGTTATTCCAATAAAAATACAGTTGTTCCTCTGTATCCATGGATTTGGTATCCACAGATTTAAGTATTCACGACTTGAAAATATTCTTAAAAAAATAATAATCCAAAAAGCAAACCTTGATTTTGCCATCTTATATAAGGGACACCATTTTGCTATGCCATTGCATATAATGGGACTTGAGTATTCACGGATTTGGGTATTCACAGAGGGTCCTGGAACCAAACCCCAGTGAATGTGAAGGGACAACTGTACTTTATTTCACTTTAACTGGAGTGCTCAGTACTGGTATACATACGTGAAAAGATCCCTCACAGGCTTCCATTTGAGTTAATAATTCCCCCAGATAATAATAGAGATTTTGGCATCATGGCTGGGGCTCTAAAGCCTCTCCCCTACCTCTTAGGGTAACAGAGGTCACACAAATACTCAAGGGGATGTGTTGATCCTTTATTTTAAACTTGTATAATTGACAGACCAGAAGTATTCCAGGCCCAAATCTAAGACCTAGGAACCCCTCCTCTTGTTATTACAAGAGGCAGGCCCTGGTGGTGTAATTAAGCATGATACATTAGGCATCAACCACAGTTGCTCATAGGATGAAATTCAAATAATAAAAATGATGTCTATCAAAGAAGAGAGTATTTATCTGGTTGAAAATTAGATTTTCCAAGCTTCATATTAAACAGAAAAAAACACACTTTTCTATCTTTGTGTTCAATATCTTTGCAATCACTTTTTAAAAGAGCACATGGAGTTGTAGTCCAACCAAAGAAAGTTTTACAGGCTATGGTTTGAAGAAAGCAGTAGTCATTCCAAGGAGCTTGCAGTTGAAGTGTGTGTGCGGGAGGGGTGAGAATATACAGTATAACATATATACAAATTTCAAGGCAGTGTTCTCACCCTGAGATTGCATTCTATTGTGCTAAGGACTCCAGGCCCTATTCACTGGGAACCCTATCTAACAGTATTCACCTCTACTGGGAGCTGGTCTTTGGAAAAGCTGCTAGCTCTTGCCCACTCAAGATCAAGCCACCCTGAATACTGTGAATTACAACAGAGATACATTGTTGTTGGGAAAATCCACTGCCCCTGGAGCTACTGTGGGGATTGCATCAGAGGGGACAGGTGAATCCAAGGCAGGGTGCTAGATAATGTTATAGCCCTCCTGGTTCTACTGCATCACCACTGGTAGGTGTGATATGAGTTTCTTCCCGTCCAAGTCCCTCTTGCCACAGAGCTAGTAAGGATGGGGTAATCTCAATACTTCCTCACTCAGCAAGATGGCATGGAAGGCAAATAGGAGACAGAGATGTGAAAGAAGAGCCTTCTTTCTACTGTTGCAATTTATCTTGTGTTCTAACACCAGGGCAGATTTAGTTAGGTTTGATCTTCGAGGGTGACAACTTGTAAGGATTGTCGAAACAGTGAAAATACTCCTCATGGAATGCAAAGATAATCCCACTTGTCTTAATGGCATTCCACATTGTTTCACCATATTGGGAAGGAGGGGCCCCCAAAACATTAAAAACCTCTGCAGGAAAAGCCTTTGTGACTTTTCCCAGAGTTTTTAAAAACCAGAGAAGAGAATGAGCATTTCTGAATTGCTTTCCCACAGGAGAGGAAGTGCAAAGCTGATTGGCCAGGTGAGTGTGGGGGCGGGGCTTGCTAACAAGGCAAGTGCCCATTGCCGCCATGTTGGATTTTTGCCTTAGTGAGTGAGCACTAATGTGAGAAAACGGGGTGGTTTTTTTGTTTTTGTTTTTGCTTTCCTGTTAAATTGAAAAAATTGCTCTATCGCACCTTGGACATCACTTTTAAAAAAAAAAGTTTAGCAGCAGCAAATGGAGATAAGTACAAATGTGAGCAAGTCACTTGCAGTCGCCATCTTGCATGAAAGCTTATAGGTGGAAAAAAACCATTAAGACAAGTCACAGCTGCTGCAAAATGCCATTACTGTGAGGCACTCCGGTTGTTGTTGTTGTTGTTGTTGTTGTTTGGCGTCGTATAGACAAGTCCTTACTATAACGAAAAATATCTCGTTGACAACTTGGAACTAATCCATCCCTTAATCATATCACTATTCACCATCATATCACACAGGTTCAGCATAGGATGGGAAGTTGAAATGGTCCTTTAAATTTATGGTTTATTAGGCAGTGCACTGCTTAAGATCCTTGAGATCATCTGATGAAGCTGGGGAAGAAAAGCAATTATTTTGGCCAAGGCAATTTTGTATTTGCTGATTATTATTTTTTCCTGTAGTCCTCTAATCAAGATTCAGGACCAGCTTATTTGTTGGCCTCCCCAGCCACCTCCCTAACCCCATATTTTTGACTGCAACAAAAACATTTTGCTCACTGCTATTTTTATTATTTTGGCAGAAAAGCAAACAAATTAAATTTGTCCCCATCAGTGTGCTAGAGAGGGCCTGTGAAGGGGCACTGGTGTGACAGAGACCATTAATGGTGGGTCAAATTGCAGGGTTATCTGTCCTTGTATTCTTCACTTTTCCACATTTGATTGTGTGCTGGACACTCAGCACAGCTTGTATTCAGGCAATAAATCTTTGAGAGAACAGTGTGTGTGCGCGCCTGTCTAACAGTGCTTACAGAAAAGTACAAACTTTCTAGGACCAAAACCCTTTGAAGATAAAGAAGATTTAAAGTGCTTAGGTATTTGCTCATGCACAAAAGGCAGGGAAATTATAAATTACAGCAGCTGTCATAATATTTATGCTATGTTAGCAATGGCTATACAACCTGACTGTTGGTTTCCGTGGCTCCTATAGGACTTTATCAGACCAGAGCCTAAAAATGCTATAATTCCATGAATGAGGATAGCCGAAACATTGTGTCATTATAACACTTACTATTGCATATCACTGTATCACATGAAAGAACCACCACAGAATTATCACATGCTGACCACCAATGCCTGAAGAATGGGTGTTAACTTCTGCAATTTACCATGGGTGAGATTTCAGTCATTCTCACGAGACTATGTGAGCGCAGTTAAAACTCCAAACCCCCCATATTAAGAAAGTAAATGAACAAATAAGCACTGAAAGAAGCCTAAAAACGTGCAAACTAAAGAGGACAGTTCATAAAAAGAGCATCCTGTGCTTTGTTTTCCCTTTCTCACCCAGACGTTTTCTCCCAGTCATGCTGTAATCTCACAATTACAATGGGACATGGTTTCACATGCTTTCAATACCCTGAATCCCCCCCACACTATTACCGAACTATTGATGGGTTGACCTGTCAATTAAAAGCAACATTATTTTTTTGTGGCAGGGGCATCGACTAACCACACAATGATGACAACGTTGTGTGATGCACGGGCCCGTTCTCACTAGCATCATGTCATAATTCCATTATTTTTGCTGCGTCTGATAAAGTCCATAATTTCCTGATGGATGATGATGATGATGATGATGATTATAATCATAGATTTGGAATAGACCATGAGGGCCATTCAGTCCAACCCCCTGCCATGCAGGAATAAACAATCAAAGCACCCTTGACAGATGCTCATCCAGCCTCTGTTTAAAACCCCCCAAAGAAGGAGACTCCACTACACTCTGAGGCAGTGTATTCCACTGTTGAACCACTCTTGCCATCGATAAGTTCTTCCTAATGTTTAGGCGGAATCTCTTTTCCTGCAGTTTGAGTTCACTGCTCCATTTCCTGGGGTTGTCTACACTGGACAGAATAGGTCCTAGTGGCTTCCTGCTGGTGTATTCTGACCCCGTTAATGGAATGAAGTGGGATGGAGTCCACACAGACACACTGGCCCATATTTGCACCTGCCACTGCTGCTGTCCATGTCATACTCTTCAAAGCCAAGAAGAGGCCCCACAGCATGTGATCAAGGCCCCCTGTGTGTGACCAGCCCTGGTCACATGCTGCAGGCCTCCTTCCTTGCTTCAGAGTGTGCAACACAGACGGCAGTGGTTGTGGCTGCAGAGATGGGCCAGTGTGCCAATATGGTTTCCTGTGGTCCCATGGGGCTCAATCCATTTTTTTCCTCAGTGAGGCAGTTTTTTCCTGAATATTTTGATGAAACTGTTTAATAGACTTTATCTCATGTTCCCCTGTCGTTGTCCCAGGTGTCATCAAGACTGCCCAGGAGCAAAAAAGGGCAAGAGCCCCACATCATTTATACCACAGAGCTCCATGACAGGGGCAAGAGGGGGTACATAGCCCATCTAGACAAGAACCTAATCTCTGGAGCAACAGAAAACAAGCCTGCTCCCTCTACAATATGACATCCTTTCAAATATTTCTCTCTCTTTCTTCCATCATTATATGTTCCCCAACCTTGCATGTACATGTGATGGATAATATTTTCCAATATCCCTAGCCAGCTTGGCCAGTGCTTATACTGAATGGGTATGACAGGACTTGCAGTCTAACACATCTGAAGAACCCAGTTTGTGGGAGGCTGGTTTAAAATTAACTATTATTAGCTGCTCTGGATCTCTTTACTTGAAGGAAAGGATATAATTATTTTAATAAACTAGCTGACCCAGTGTATCATATGCCATTATAGCAGATATGAAAGGTTCACACGGTTCAGCTACACACTATTATTTTAGCCTCAAAAAACACACTTTACAATAGTATACCATCTACATTTGACTGTATTTCCCATTGGGGACTGCTTTTATGATTTATCATCTTTCTAAATTTCTAAAATATTGCATTGTTTTACATGTGGGTGGTGAGTGGCCAAGGGAGTGAGAGAAGGGAGGGGCCCTTGTGAGCTGGGGGTGTAGATGCAGATTGAGTGGCAGGAGTGGATTGTGAAGTGGAGAGGGAATTTGCATGTGGGTGGTGATTGGCTAGGGGAGTGAGGGGATTGGTTGGGTAAGTGGCCAATCAGCACACTGAGAATGGAAACATACCCAAGAGTTTTATATAGATAGATAATTATAGATATTTTTGCATCTGTCCCTCCACAACAAAAGTCAACTGTCATCAAACATATCAGAGCAAATTAATCCATGGGAAAGATATCAAAACAAGTGTAGTGGAGATCACTCAAGAAAGTCAAAGAAACCAGGAACTGCGATGAAGTGAAGCCACAGCAGAGATTTCAGAACACATGCAGAGCATGGGCCTTTTCATAGTGCATAATTATAACACTACAATTCCACTTCAGCTGCCATGTCTGCATCCTATGGAATCCTTGGGTTTGTAGTTTGTGAAGTCATTGGAGTTCCCTGGTTGAGAATTGTAGATCCCTCCCTAAACTACAAAATCCAGGATTTCATAGGATGGAAACTTGGCAGTTAAAAGTAGAGTCATAGCATTATAACTGTGTAGTGTGAAAGAGCACCAGATTACCCAAGGAAGTTAAGAGAGAATTTGGACTACAACTGAAGTTACAGTATGGATTACATATTCAAACAAAGCACATTGAAAGGGTGTACACATTTTAATGATTTTACAGATATGGAATAGAGAAATTATCTTTGGTCCCACAAGCTCCATCTCTCTCTCCCTCTCCTCCCTCCTCCTTTTCTCCATCATAGCCCAGAATTTGGAAATGTCACTTTTCTGTGCCACAGCCCCCAGAATCCCCCACCCACTATGGTGACTGCCATCAATATTAGCTTGGGATTCTGGAAGTCCAAAACACAACTTTTTCAGACTCTGTTATAGACTATAACACTTCATAATAGGGAACTTTATCAAACAAGGCAAATATAGCCAAAAAATTTCATCATTTAGGATGTGATGATAGTACAAAGGGCAAAATTATCAGATGTCCTTGTCACTCACCCATTCCTGCTGTGTCATGCTTGAGCGAATGAAGCATCACTCTTTTATTGATGGGCAAAGCCATCAATAAAAAGTGACACCTCATTCGCGCCAGCGTGACACAGCGGGAACAGGCAAATTATGACATTGTCTGACAATTTCAACCCTTTGTGCTATCATCATATTCTAATGATGTGGTTTTTGCCACGTCTGATAAAGTCCAGGGTTGCCAGTTCAAGATTGTCCCAGACGCTAAGTTTTCTGGGCCAAACCCTGAGACCTAGGGATGGACCCTTGTAACGTCATCAAGCATTAAGTATCAACCACAGTTGCTCATAGCTTGCCATTCAAACACAGACACAGACACACAAACACAGAGACACATACAGAGAGGACTAAAAGATATTTTAATATTTGGATATTAAGACAAAAATGTTAGCTAAAGGGACTGCTCTCAGAGCAAGGTGAAATGAGGGGATTATTTCTTATCACTTGCTTAGGAAGACAGGATAAAGAACTTTTAATCTAGCCTATTTGCTTCTAGCTAGAAAGAAGTGGATACAGAGCAGAGCGTGAGTCCTGACATAGCAATTGGGAGAGAAGAAGGATGTTAGCTAAGCAAATAAATAGTCTTCCTGGAGAGTCTTTGAAAGATGCAGCAACAAGTCAATTAAACCTTGCAAATCATAGCTACCTGCTGCTCTACTAGGTGAGCTGAAGATTTGTTCATGGTCCTTTCTTCTTGCCTGGAGCTTACCCCAGCAGAATTGAAGAATTTGCACCCTTGTCTCCTACTTGGAGATGTCCCATGAAACTGGAGACCCAGAGCCAGGTCCTGTGGTGTGGCAACACTACTCCATAATTGTTTTAACTTTATCACTGTATTGCTTCCAGATTCCAGCAATAATCTTGATTTTTTGAAGATACAATCTAAGCTGACAAAAGGAGAAACTCAAGATATATATTTGGGTGGGTACAGTAATAGTTAGAGTAGGAGAACTTTGAATCTAAAACTTAATACAAGAATAAACATTGGTTTTTCATTGTATTCAGCCATTCTTCACCAGATCTATCTGTAGTCTAGCCAGATTTTCTCTCACACTAGGCAAATAACCCCTGTCAAATTCTGTACTGACAGGACAAATCTTGATTTATGACTAGGTTTGCCAGACTTCATAATATGAAAATGCTAATACAAGGGAAGGAAAAATGAAAAGAAACAAAAACACTAGCCACCTTAATTATGTAGCTATTTTTGCTGTTGTATAATATGTACTGGTAGCTAATTGGAGGCATATGAGAAACCTGAACTGAAGAAGCAATTTCTTCTTCAGATCAGATGATTCAAAGTGTGATTTAAAGAAATGCCTAACAAATGCAAAAACACACACTATCACATTGTGATAGAATTATCTAAGCATTCACAAGAAAATCATTCCTCTCTTTTTACAATAAAAGATCAAAAGCAAATATTTATACTTTGAGTAAATAACTATCATCTTATTTTGTTCCATGTGGTAATACTTTAACATTTCAAAGGCTTCCTTTATGGATGCAGACAAAATTGTATTCAGATGGAAGTGGAATCTCTTTTATTGTGAAGGGCTCTCCCCGCACTTCAGGAAAAAAAACCAACAGCCTATCATTACAAAGGCCATTATTGTTACATTATAATCAGTGGAATTATGATTTCAATTTGAAAATGTTTATGACAAGCTTCCTTATCAGCAGCATTTTCATGATGATGATGAATTCAGCTTGCCACTTGATCTAGAAGGTTGAAGCCCTTCTGTGAGTGAGTACATAAAATCACAAGAGCATTATAAGGCTGGGATGGATAGAATATTCAAAAATATTCAAACATGGGTGAAAAAGGTGTTCCACAAATGTTGGGGAAACTTGGGCTTTTCTAGATGGGCAATATACCCTATCTTGCCCCCGTCTTAGAGCTCTGCAATCCTGACGATGCAGGGAACCTGCTCTGTTCTGCCCCAGGGCAGTTCTCACCACCCCTATGGCAGATACAGGGCCCAGAGAGGGCTAAGACAGCATAGGGCCCAATACAACATTTGAAAAAGAATACCTCTTTTAATCCATTCCCACCATGAAGGAAGGGACCATGCCCTGCAAGACCACAGGAGCCTGTTCCAGCAGGGCCTTGCTGCTGCTGCCAGTCTGCCTCACTATCTCGGAAGGCAGGAAGGTATCCTGCAGCATGTGACCAAGGCTGGTCATATGCAGGGGGCCTTGGTTACATGTTGTGGGCTGGCTTCCTGCTGAGACAGCAACGGAGATGGTGGCAGTAGTGGCTGCAGCAATGGGCTGGCATGCCTGTCTGATTCAGGGCCAATTGGAGGTGGTAACAGGGGAACAACAGACCTGATCTGTGGCCAGGATATCCTGTCTCAAAGCCAGTATGTCCTGGCTCATGTAGATGGACCACTTGATAAGGAGAATCCTTGCCATTTAGGACTTATCATTTGCATTTTTTGAAAAGAAAACAGCATTTTCTGTGCAAAAATATTCACTGGAATCCTTTATCACCTTTTACTTAATGTAATGTTACAATACTTAGCTAAGTAGCAGAGGCACTAAGAAAACCAATTACTGAATTGTGAATATGCTTATTGGGACAACAGCAAGAGGGCCCAATGCACATTGGCACCCAATGTGCATTGGAACCATTGTATGTCAATCATTTTGCCACCTCTCCTCCATATTAATGTTACACTAGCCCTCTACTGGATATGGATGTTACAGAGCTACCTAATTCTAATGTAAGTCTGTTTCAAAAGATTCCAGTCTCTATTTTCCCCCCTATTCCTGAATTGCTGTTTCATACAGAAAATTGCAAATTTTGCACAGAACAAATCCCCAGCAACAGCATTTTCTGCACAGAAAACAGGGAGCGGCTTTGCACAAAAATTAATATTTCTCTGTAGAAACATTTTGTGTGCAAAAATACTGTGGAAAAATACTTGTGGGAAAAAAGATGTTTTCTGCACAAAAAAACCATGTGTGAATTTTGCTTAGAATAAGTCCTGAACTGCGAATAGTTTTCAAAAATTGCATAGTTTTTGAAGACATTCTTACAACAGGAAGAAAGCTGCTAAAATTACTAATTGTCTCCTTCAAGGAAGAAATTAGCAAAGATTACATCCTGCAAGGCAATCACTTTTTTGAGGAAAACACTGAGGCCATAGTGAGGGATGACACTGAAGACTGGGTGGGACAAAATATGGCCCCTACCCTGGCACTGTTGCCCACCTTGTTCCATACTGGTTGGCAATGGCTCTCCAAGTTCTCATATTTTCCCTGCAACCAGAGAATCCCTGTCTGGAGGTGTCAGAGATTGACCTGGGACCTTGCACATACAAAGCATACAAAGCATATGCTCTCCCATAGAGCTGTGTCTTTTCCTACAGAGGTTGCCAGGTGAACACCATCTCATTTATTGGTTTCAGGGCCAAAACCTGAGACAAGGAGATGGGTCCATGCCTTGTCTAACCATTCTAACCATGTCATGTCTAATCAACCCTATCCATTCCAACTGGGAATGGATGTTGCTGAGCAGGGAATCCTCCACTTTCTTCACTGATCCCTCAACTTAGAGCCCTGCCACTTTACTTTAAACCTTATTTAGCTGATTGGTGATAGCAGGAGTGGTGATATGCAGTGTATCAGGGCCCTGGATGTGGAAAGAATGAAGAGAACTCTCATTTCCCCTATTTCTCCGATGAGGGTAAATTCTTGCTGCATAGTCTCAACAGTTAAGTGTCAACTAAGGAAAAGAGAAAAGGGTTGGGTACTCAGGGACTCAGTGAGTAACAGAAAAGGGGCCTGAAGGTTGTGTGAGTAGGTGGGATTATTCTTCAGATGAGATTAAAGTCTGAGTTGGAGAGGAATTCAGTGGTCTCATTAGATTCCTTCTGAAGGAACTGAACTTGAATCTATGATCTGAGATAATGTCTACCCAGTATTTGCCTTTCTATTCCTGAGCAAAGCATTGGAGCTGGTAGTAGCCTCTCAAATCCATATGATTTTGGAGAATGCTATTTCTGTGGATCTGCTCCAGTCTAGTTCCAGCCCTGGATTTGGGGAGCAAAGTGGCATTGGTTATCATGATGGAGAATGAATGCGAGGAGCGTGACTCTACTAGATTTCATGGGCCACACAGTGACATTCATGGGTGAGCCCCTCAATTAGGGTATTGAGTGAAATTGCCATCTTCCTGAATTTAAGAGCCACCTAAATTCCTTAGTGGGTTAGCATATATTTTCCCAGCAGCTTCACCAGGACAAAGGCATTAATGTGGGGGTGAAATTATGTGAATCCATGTAGATTATGATATAATCAGGTTTATTTCACCAATAATAGCATGAGAGCATGACAGATAAGGAAATAAACATAAGATATGTCAGTTCCAACTTCAAATTTTTGCCTCAGTATTGCACAGCTGTAGAATGTCTATAGCAATAAATAAATACATTTTTGCCTGCCCACTTGGCAGAAGACACTGCATGGGATCCAGGAAATGTATCTTTTTAAACTACAGACTGAAGAATCCTAAGGGGAGAAAAATAAGATGTTGGAAACTTGACTAAGAAGCTGAAGCAAGAGCACAATTTGATTTAGGGAAGATTATCCAACATAGGGCATATGGCAGGACAAGTCTGGGCTTGTCCCAATAAGATTGCTTGGTATAGGAAAGGAATGGGAATCACGAGGCCTGTAAGCTGTTTTTGTGGCCCTTCTGGTCCTGGCCTCCAGTTTTGGTCAAAAATGAGAATTCCTACAAACTTTCAGGAGCAACATTTTTTCTCTAGAGCAAGAAACAGGACTTGCTAACTCTGGACACAATAGTGTGTGTGTGTCGCTCTTGTGTTGCCCTCAGTTTGGAAATGGCTGGAAAATGCCCTCCAAATTTTAACTGTGGAGGGAGTGTGGCCCACAGTAAGTTCCTAGGGAGAAAAATGGGTGCCTGGACCCATTGCTCACTTATGGTATGAGACAGTGAAAGTCCTAGCTGATACAACATTAGTATCTGGACTGAAATCATGACCCCTGTTAGGCAACCCTGCCTTTAGATAATGCAAGCATATTGGTCCATTCTATTGTAGATCAAGATGCTTATATACATTTTCTATATTTTGGGATGTTATATTCCAAAACTGCATGTCTAGAAACTCTAGTGTTCCAAAGTCTCAAGAGGGACAGTGTGTTGCTCTAAATTTATATTGTTCATATTTTTGTTTGTGGGTCCTTTTTTGCTAGGAGTTATTGGCTTTTGGAGACTAAATATTGCTGGGAACTGATGGCTCTTCCTTAGTCTATGCAAGATTTGATAACTTAGCTCAGTTTCTATGACTGCAAATTTTAAAAAACAAACATACTTTTAACATATGGGAATTAGTTTAGCACACTTGTAGCTGTAGATTCATAACAGTGCTTGCATAGAGAATTTCTATACTGCAGTCTCTCACAGGGATTTACTATGCTTGAAAGTTGTTTCTGATGGGATTGTGGATTTTCTTGTCCTGTGTATATCTTGGCATGAATAGTGACATTCTTTCCTTGCCTTTGATTCCTCCCCTCATCATACAAGATGTTAAGGCCATATCTTGATGGAAGAAGATGGAGATTAATGGATAAAGGCTTTTATCTAGCTGTGGGGCTTAATACTCCATGTGCACAGACGCTAATTTTGTGGTTCATTTCTTTATTGGGCCTTTTTGTATAATCACTGCATTGTACAATGAGAGTTTCTGCTATATTGCACTTAGTTCTCCTATTTTCATTGAAGGGATATTGTATCATTGCTGGGATTTTGCATTTTCCAAGCATTCAGGGTAGATTTCATTATGGTGGAAGTCTCATGTTTGTTTCAGACAGAGCATTTGTTGTGTTTGATGTGTGGTTGTACAAACTGTATTATAACCGATTAGGTATTTTGTTGTGTAACTAGCATCAGGTAACACCCAAATTATGATTTTCTCAGTTTTTTGAAAACAGTTTATTAATTTGGACTTGTAGGCTTTTCCATTATACACATCAAACACAAGAGGTACCTGTTCAAAAATATTAAACGAAAATACTATATGAATGAATATATATGAGCTGAACCATAGACACAGGGATAATGGATCAAATTAAAATCCTGTTTCTAGCTTCTGAAAGATTCATACAGCTATAGTCAAGACTCCTTCTTGATCCTTTTGTTGGTCCCAAATGTATCCCATGTAACTTCTCAAGAGGGTTGCTGGCAGACAAAGATGATTCTCAGAGGCCCAGCTGATGAATTTTGCTTAATGGCTGCTCACACTAGGCTGGGAGCCTTTCAGTTAATGCCAGAGGCTCATGCCTCCACAAGCTTTGGGGCTTAATCTACCCACATAGGAAACAGAGCAAAAGAAACATCAATAATCCAGCAGGATAAAACAACTTCCCTTCAGCAACCTCCCCAGCCCCATTTTCCAAATAAAAAGTAGTAAACTGGAACAAGCCAAATCCCACCAAGCAATTCCATACTACTTGGAAATATTTTGTTTAGAGTTTTTCAATTTTTGAAACAAACATTACTGGAAGCTCACTTTCTTTTATACTGAACTGCACATTTCACAGTATTTAATCAAAGAAAAAAAATGAATAGCTGAACATGGGGCCATTCTTTTTTGCTCAGCTGCACAGGTATGTCTTGTTCAGCAAGGCTGTCATCCTGCAGCTAGGCTATTCTTCCAAACCCACAATGTACTTGTGATTATGTGAACTCTCTCTCTCTCTCTCTCTCTCTCTCTGTATTTTCAGCTTCCAATCTCAGAGTAATGAATCAAGCAGATGCACCAAAATCATCAAGAACAGGACCTTCTACAAGAAATAATAATAAAAACAACAACCAAAGAGAATAATAAAGACAAGAAAGAAGGCAAAGAAGTGAAATTTTCATGAGAGGACCTGATCAGAGACAATGATTTGGGTCCCTACAAGTTCAAAGTGAAAGACTTTGAAGACGATTCAAAATGTATTTTACTTATTTATAATGGTGTTGTTATTGTTGCTATGTAAGGTTGATTATGAAGATTATCACACTACACTTATAGCACTATTATTCCACTTTAACTGCTATGGCTGCCTCCTGTGGAATCCTGGGATTTGCAGTTTAGGGAGGGGCATTTAGCACTCTCAGCCAGAGAGCTCTTAGGCCTCACTAAACTACAAACCCCAGAATTTCATGGGAGACAGCCATAGCAGTTAACATGGAATAATAGCACTATAACAGTGTAGTGTGATAAAGTAGTATGACAAATATATGGTCCAGCAAGAGACTGGAGAAACTGGGGGGAAATGGGTTATGGTAAGTATAATGTTTAGTAAGTGTCAAAGAGCTAGATCTCATTGCTCTCAATTGAGATCTTTAGAGACCTCAATAGAGCAATAACTTTGGAGAGGGAGTGATGTGAAGAACCACCTTGCAACTATGTTCCTGAGTTGTGCTTGGATGAATGGGTGTGAAACAGTGCTTGGAAGGACAGAGGGCAGCCAATCCCAGCACAGAATGCTGTGATGGTATGGAGGGGCCTCTGCAACTGAGAGAGTCTGTGAGAATGTCAGTTGGGAATGACAGTTGAGAGTTGACTGTTGAGAGAGTCAGTTGGATGAGTCAGGTGTGACAGTCAGTTGGGAGTGTATGTTTACTGGGGACTTTTTCGGACAGCGATTTGTAACACAAGAAGGCTCCTCCCTCTTGCGAGGCTGCTGCATGACGGAGGGGGCATTTTGGATGATGCCGTCCCCCTGCTGATTTTGTTCCGGAAGACCTGGGAGGCTGCAGCGCCATATTTGGCCATTTCCTAATCATGGAAGTTGACAGTGATTAGGAAATGGCCAAATGCGGTGCTGCACCCTCCCAGCTCTTCTGGAACAGTATTGGCAGGGGGACGGCGTCATCCAAAACGGCCCCCTGCTGTGCAGTAGCCTCAAAACAGAGACGAGCCTTCTTGCATTACAAATCGCCATCCGGAAAAGTGTATGAACTAAGTGGAGGCAAGATTTGATAGCATTTATTTGAAATATTAATATACAGTTACTACCAAAACCTGGAAGTTGTTAAAACTTGGTTATAATAAATGATCTGAACTGGTTTGTTAAACTGTTTTTAAAAAGAACAAGTCATTCTACATCAGAATCTGGAATATAGCTAAATGGCAGAGTCAATGAGAGGGAGACATCCAAAGAGATTCAAGAAAAACAGAAATTGGCCCTTAAAAATACAGTTAGAGCTACCATTTTAAAATGACTGTTTATAGGATATTGTATTATTGCCATCAAAAATAACCTTGTGGAAAAATTGGACAAAGATGAATATATGAGCAGGACATGGTTCGACTCATTGTATGGAAAATCTAATAAATGGGTACAAGAGCAAATCAAGCGCGACCTCTTCCTAACAGCCAAAATGGCTAAACTGAGGCTATCATACATTTGACATATTCATAAGATGACATGACTCATTAGAAAGGTATTACTTTTTGGTATTAACATTTACTAGAGCCACAATTAAAAATACCCTTGAAATTCACCTTAAAATCCAGGCAGCTGCACTGAGGGATGGAGTTCTGTGGTATTAGTGAGTGGGATGCTGAAGGATGACACATCGAACCCTGTCCCACCAGCAAGCCATCGTGCTATGAGCCAAAGCAAGGATGCCTGCAGTTTCCTGCTACAACTCAACATCACACTATAGCTCACTGGTAGGAGGCGGCTGAATGCATCATCCTTTGGAACTCAACTTGCTAGCACTTCAGAACTCTATCCCATGGTGCAGCTGCCTGGATTTTAAGGTGGGTTTGAGGGATGGGATCAGGAAACAGACTGTAGCAATGACATATTGTGCCTATGTTTCTGATGCAGGATCTCATCCAATAATGTTCAATAAGGTCGAAGGCAGTACAAAAAGAGGAAGACCACTTATGGGTGGATAGTCTCAGTCAAGGAAGCCACAACCTTGAGTTTGCTGAGTCAATAGGGCTGCTAATAACACAGTTGTTTGGAGAAGCGCATAGCAGTGTCTTGGAGATCTCTCATTCAAAGGGCCACCATAGGTCAAAACTGACTTGACAGTAATTAACAATAACCATGGACAGACCTGCAGTCAGGCCTGCCTGGAGGGTTTGGTACAGAGCTAGATAACTACAGCAGGAAATGGACCATAGTTTTTCCAGAGAAGTGACGTTTTAGGATATAATGGTCATGGTTATGTACAATGAGAACATGGGACTTGTTTACACTGGATGAATAAAATGATCTCACCTCATTTTCACTGTGAGCTGTCCAGATGATGTATGGATTGAATCTGGATCTTTTCAGTGCCTTAGGGCTTTAATCCTCACCTAAAAAGTGGGGATTTACTTTGGGTTTCAGCAGAAAATCTGGATATTTGCATGTGTATGGGAAGTGCACTCTATAGTGACATTGGTGTGGGGCCAGGGGGACGAGTTTCAGTGGATTGGTAGAAGAGGTCAGGAGGAAGCTCCCTGGGCCAGGCAATCTATTTCCTAGTTTCAAATTTACTTTTTAGTGGTTCCTTCCTCACCATAGATTTTTCATATGGGCAGTTGTTTGGAGATGTGCATACCAGCATACCCATATTGTTGTTAACTGAGTGTACCTCTGCTTAATAGGCCCTCTGAGCCATGGGAAAAGACATATGTACATTCACATGCATGGGGGAAGGGGAAAAAACTGGGGTGGCCGTGGCCGTGTGGCCACACATACTGCAATTTATCTGACTAGGGTGAATTCAAAAGGGAGAACTATCTGTGGACAATGTCCCCAAACTTGCATTGATGTGTGTGGTGATCATGTAGACAAGCCCGTGGTCTCTGCAGATCAGGAAAACCTGAAGGTTAACCGGATTTTCCTGTTGGTGTAGATAAGCCCATGATGATCCTGACTTATTTAACTACAATGTGAATGAACAGCATGGCTTGTGTTTGGGACTGAGGAACTGGAACTGTATGAAAATGTAGGGGCAGATGTGTGGCCTCATATCTCTAGACCAGGAGTGGGCAATTGCAGAGGGGCAGAGACCATTTTTCATGCCATGCTCCTTGGGACAACACTGGTACATCCACTGCATGCTCTAGTTTCATTTTTGGTTAGTTTTAGGCCAATTCCGGATAGTGGTGGTGGGTTTTGGAGCACTATGAAGTATCTTGGGGGATGTGGGGGAAAAACTGCTTGTTTTTCTGGTCCAAAGCCCATGAGTTTTTGTAGGGTTTTTTCTTTTTCAGGTGAGGGCCACAAAATGTGGCCTGTTGAGCTACATGCAGCCCATGGGCCCCACTTTCTTCACCCCTTTAAGACCTTATATATTCATGAGGATGCTTTAGGAGGTCTTCAGTTGAACTGAAATTTACAGGATTGCCTAGTCCTGTCTTCTCCTAAATAATCCAGATGACAGGGTAGTACTGGATTTCCCATTCAGTATTGTGTTCCCAGATCAGAATTTTGGTACAGCTTATTGCAACTGCTCTTGTTCCTGAGAGAGATTCAACTGCAAAGTCAAAGGATGAGTAAGGAGTCAATTTGAGGGCATTAGATCACCCATTACTGCAGAATGTGTTTGTTCTGTCTATGTGTGCATCTCCTCATAGACCCATAAGCCTCCTCATCTGCCTACCATTTTATCACCCTGTTCTGCTCTGCACAATGTCTTATCAAGTTCAGCACAGGTGAGTCTTCAAAGGTACTAAGAGTTGTAATCCACTAATATAATTATTGTGAGAATACACAGTGCGGAGAATTTTCTTCAGGACTTTCAGAGTGAATTAGCACTGTACCAGTTAAAAAACAAACAATTTACATGCCAAAAGTTTGGTCCCCACTACAGCATCTTCAAGTAGGTCTGAGAAAGCAAATCTTGGGATTAACACATTACAAGGAATTTGCCTATTAATGTGTTAATTTGATGTTCTGTTTGAAAGTAATGTAGTGATTGGTAACATGATTACTTTTTTTGCATACAAAATAATACTTCTTGTTATTGGGATGGGTGGTGGTGGTGAAATGCTTGGAGACAATTTGAAAGGATTTTTTTCAGATTTTAGGCCATTGTCTTACTATTTTAGTTTGTTTTTTTAAAAAAGGAAACAAAAATGTGACAAATATTGAATAATACAGCAAGTAATTTACATTTTTAAATCATAACAAGTAATGACATCGAGTTACCTTTTTAATTTTTTAAACTGGAAGCAATAGCAATACCTTTTTTAAAAAATGTATGTCCAAGGTCTATGAGAAAAGCTCCTGTATGGCACCTGAGAGACCCACTGCCAGTCAGTGTGACAATACTGACTTTGATGGACCAATCGTCTAATTCAATAAGGCAGCATCCTATTTAGTTTATGACCTTTAACTGATCGTGCGAATTATTCCTTACATTTTTATTAGATTTTTTATTATTCCTTACATTTTTATTAAATTTTTGTTGTTTTTAACATAATAAGTTTCTCTTAAATGATTTCTGGGAATTACTTTACATGGTCTTCAGACTCAGTTATGAATGGGATGAATTCAAGTCCTATTTGTAGTTGGTGGTCATGGTTAATCTTTGTAAAAAAACACAAAACCTGGCCTTCCAGTGGTGTAACTTGACACACTATTTACTGTAGCAAATGCATATTTAAGACCCCTTTGGGAACTTCTATTGCTATGTGGGAAACTATACATTTCCATTTCCCCCCATTCACTGGCTTTTAGGTTTCCAGCTGGCACATTACTCTGAGAACCTTATGACAGACACGTCCAATACAAATATACTACTTATATTAAGATAAACAAAGGATGTAGTAGCTTTCTCAATATTTCTCTCAAATGGCCGGGAATACTACTTAACGTCTGAAAGCCCCTGCCCCCCACTGCATAGGCATCTTCTCAGTACAAATTATCATAGGTCCTTTTAAAACAGATGTTGAACTAAGACAGAGTGATGTTGGGTTGCTTGAACTGCGAGTCCATTGGTGAACTGCTACTTGAATGTGGGAACAGCCCCATAGCTCATGTTTGTAACCACAAGGCTGTATATCTGAAGGACCCAGTGGCTCTAGCTCTGTTTTTCAAAATATTTTGAGATTTTGACTATTTAGCCATCAGCGAATAGATGTACTTCACATATAATGCTTTAGCTACCAGATAACTGATTTACAGAACAAAGCAGTGGTATTATCACTTCTTTTAATTTTAAATGTAAACCAGAAAAATCACAAATCTTACTTTTGCCATTTACTGTATATGTAGTCTGCAGCAGGAATGGGAGTTGTGTGGCCTTCCAGATGTTGAACTTCAACTCCCAGCATTCCTCTCCATTGGTTATGCTGAGTAGGCCTTCTGGGAGTTGCAGGAAAGTTGCACAGTTTCCATTCATGCTCTACAGGATATGTTCATCCACTTTAAAACCTACGATCTTTTCCAACTCTATGATTCTATGATGGTGTCTTATGAGCAGATCTGATCCTCACCTCTGTTTTGTACGTATTTTTGTAAATAAATATTTTCTTAAAAATAAAAGCAAATGGCCAGCTTTCAGATGAGATCTTGTCACAACTCTGACACATGGTTAACATTTGTTTGTTCCTTGATTTCTTGGTTGTGACTCTTCTCACATTTCTGGCTAGGAATACTTCAGGATTACTACAGCTGGCCCTCTGTATCCATGGATTCTATTTTCACGGATTCAACCATCCATTGCTTGCAAATATTCAAAAAGCAACAACCCAAAAAGCAAACCTTCATTTTGCCATTTTATATAAAGATGCACTATCCAAAATGCTGCAGCCTTATTTGAGAGCTCACGCCGAACAAGTCTTGAAGAGAAATGACAACGCAGAAAGAATCACAACCTGGAAACATTACCCAAGGAGACCTTCTGTTGTGCTTTCCGCAACCGGACCTGTTTATCTTGGATTGGCCTTTTTAGTCATCAGCGTGCTTGCAGAAAGCGCAGTATGAGTCCTTCCTGAATCTTCGTTTGCGAAGAAAAGCCAGAGATAAGGGACACCATTTTTCTATGCCATTGTATATAATGGGACTTGACCATCCATGGATTTTGGTATCCATGGTGGATCCTGGAACTAAACCTCAGAGGATACCAAGGGCTCACTGTACTTTGGCCTTCAAGTCCTAGCCTGAGTGGTGGGAAAAGTTATTATTTTATCCCAAAAGTAACATTTTACAACCTCTGCCTATGAGTCAGAGAGAAGCTCTGTTCAGCAGCTGGTCTCCAACATGATATTAAACACATGATAGATGGAGCAAAAATAAATACATTAGCCTGACTGTGCTGTCACATTCTCCTCACCTTCTTTTGGGAGCTGATCATCTGCAGTGTTGAGTTGGTTCTACACATGTAGGATTCCCCTGTGGTTTTGAATCCTACCAGATCAAGGTTCTCTAAATAATTCAGGGAGCACATGCAAACAGAGAAAGCTCTCCACTACAAAATTCACTTCTGTAAAAGTGGAGGTGAGGTCATGAGATGATGATGAGAACACAGTAGAAGACCAAAAAACCCACCCCTCCTCTCCTATTCATCTGACTGGCAGTAGTTCTCCAGGTTTTCAGGCAGGATTTTTTCCTAGCCTTCCCTGGAGATCCCTGGTATTCACTGGTAGTCTCCTCTAAGTACTACCCAGTCCAAACTCTGAAATCAGATAGAATTGTTTGTATTTTTGATGGTGTGGTGGATAGTGAACGTCTAAGCAGGGTTAGAGCAGGGGTGGTCAGTGTGGCCTGCAGGCCACATGGGGCCTTCAGGGCCATCTTTGTGGCTCTCAGAACTCCTGAGTGGTTAAAAATTGCTCCCAATTGCTGCTAATGCTCTCTGGAGGATGTGGGGGAATTTTTGCTGTGTTTTGGGCCCCCCTGCACCATTTTAGCCCCAGGAAATGCTTTTAAAAACCCAGAAGTGATTTCTAATTTGGAATGTGCACTGTGTGCATAGTTGTAGCACATAATGCTACTTTATGCACAACTTCACTTCCTCTGCTGTCAGCAGAACACAACTGTTATGCTATGGTGAATAATTTGCTCTGCATGCATAATATGTACACATGTGTATGTCACTACCAGGATGCCAGTCCTTATATGTCAGTTTGTGAGTGTGTGCCATTTCTGTTGCCTTATGTGTGCAACTCCATGGTGGCTGGGAGAAGAGAAATGTCCACTGCAGAGGACCTCCCCTGACCAGCAATGCAAAGCTCTGCTGCCATGACAGCCTTGTGAGTGTTCTTTTGTGGGCAGTAAGGGATGCACTCTAGGGGCATGCTGAGTCTGATGAAGGGGGCTTTGGATCCACCAGATCGAGTCCTCAATCCCCTAAGGATGGTTCCTAATGGGAAAAATGCCAGCCCTGGAACTGAACAATTATTTTCAGGCCTGTAGTGTGGACAGCAGTCTGGGCAGAATCAAGAGCGAGAATCAAAGTGCAGTCAGGGTCTAGGGGCAAACAAGAAGACAGGCCTAGAGAAGAAGTCAAGCAACTAGAACCAAAAGAAGACCAGAAATACAGAATGCATCAGAACCCAGATACTGATTCTCAAGAGCACAGCTCAGTTGGAAAAGGAAATATTTTATAGCCCCTCCTACCCAGGAGGAACCAGTGACCAACCAGGGAGAGTGGAACCAGGCCAAATCTGGAGGCTACAGTTATGCATCCCATCACAAGGGACAGCAGGCAGCAGTTCCTAACAATTATATTGTCTCCTTATAGAAGCAGGAAGAATAAAAATGTCATACAAAAAGCTAATGGGGGAAAAGGTTGAGGTAAGATGCTCCTCCCACTACCTTCTTCCTTGTCCAGTACACGCCCGAGAAGGCTTTAAAACTGAAGGTTTCTCCGCCATGATAGTACACATTATTTTTTCTCCACTATTGAGCAAATACCCTACTTCTAGATGCTGTTTTCG
This sequence comes from Gambelia wislizenii, assembly GCA_030847615.1. Classification (NCBI taxonomy): domain Eukaryota; kingdom Metazoa; phylum Chordata; class Lepidosauria; order Squamata; family Crotaphytidae; genus Gambelia; species Gambelia wislizenii. The sequence goes on along the minus strand of JAUMIR010000005.1, from coordinate 62,221,101 downwards.
AAATGTACAATTATTTTAAAAGATGCTGACAGAGGACGCTAATGAATCTTCCAGCCATGAGGAATTGTCCATAAACCACTCTTTATCTGCCTTCTGTTCTTGTTTGCTATATTTCTAGAAAGATGGAATGCACTTCCATAGAAAAGAAATTAAGGGAGTACAGAACATTAGCTGATCCAGCAGTGAAATAAGCAGTCTGGGGCTGATATGGAGCTCAGACTATAATAATTTTTTAGTCTATGTTAATAAAATAGTACTTGCTTTCACTTGAAGATAGCCAATATATCTTTGCTTTATAATGGCACTTGAATAATCACTTTCTTTTTCTTGCCAAAGCAACTCCACTTTGTGTCTGCTGCTCTTATATATATATCCACTTAGTTCACATTTAACATCAATATATACAACTTGGCTGTCAGATTTCAGAGTCACCCTAGGTCCTGGGAACATACCACCCTTATTATGATCTTTCTCTCTGAGTTTCCTGCCTAATTTGCTTTCTGACATGAACTTTGTGAGATTTATCCTTCAACATTAATGATCTTACCCAATGTAGCTATATGCTAAGGCTGTGTTCACCAAACTAGCTGGAGAAAATGTAATTAAGTTCACTACTTACCTGAGGGAAGTGGAAACAAAAATACCTAACAGTCGTGGGGCTAGGTCAGCAGAGGTGTTTCATATTAATTTGATTTCTGAGCAAAAAGAGGAAGAGCTGTATTCTCAAAGAACTCCTAGAACCCATGCTCAAAGGTCGGCCCAGACTAGTGAAGGTGTGAGCACAGTTTTCAAAGACAACTCTCATCACCTATATGTCATTCACTATGAAGAATAACCTTGATATGAATCCTTGCTAGTGAAGAATGGAGGAAGCTTAAGAAGGGTACTCCTGTGATCAGATCAAAGGATTATCTGTTCAAGCATTGAGTTGATACAGTGCCCACCCAGATGTGCATAGGAAGCCTACAAGCAGGATGTGAGTGCAACACCACCTTCCTGCATGCTCTTCATCAGCAACCTGTATTCAGAAGCACACTACCTCTGGTATTGGAGGGTTTTGTTCTGTTGCTTCTCTCTTTGTTAGACTGTTAGAGACTCTAAATTCCTCTGCGGATGTTAGATTTTCACTGATAATTTTATGTCTTTGAAGCTTTTATTTGTTGTAGGCTACCTTAGGAGACCACAAGTATATATATCTGAGCTGAAACAAATGGTGAGAACACCCCTTTTTGAGGATCTGTGCAAGAATGTGTATGCATGTGTATATGTGCACACATTTGTGTATTAAACTTTGGAGCTGTTGGAGGAATGAGTCCAAGAGTGGAATCTATATTGGCTAGAATCCTGTTGGTGACATTCACAGGCAGAAGTCCAGCTAAGGGCCAGCTTGGACAATGGAATTCAATTCCCCTGTTAGCACTGACACCCAAGGGAATGATGGTGGTGGTGGGTGGCCACGGCAGTGGCTGGCTGTGATGCAGTGGCTGGCTGTGCTTCAGCAGCTGGCTGCAGAATGACAAAGGCATCCTCCTCTTTTTCTCAGAAGTACAGTTGTCCCTCCACATTCGCGAACTTGACATTCGCGGTTTCGGTTATTCGCGGTTTTGGGAGGGCCCCCCCGGGCCCCCCCAAAACCGCGACACGGGGCCTCCAGAGGCCCCGTGAAAGACCTGGGGAGGGGTGGGGAGGCCTTCGCGGGACCCCCGGAGGCCCTCCGGAGGCCCCGCGAAGGCCTGGGGAGGGGTGGGGAGGCCTTCGCGGGACCCCCGGAGGCCCTCCGGAGGCCCCGCGAAGGCCTGGGGAGCGGTGCGAAGGCCTTCGCGGGACCCCCGGAGGCCCTCCGGAGGCCCCGCGAAGGCCTGGGGAGGGGTGGGAAGGCCTTCGCGGGACCCCCGGAGGCCCTCCGGAGGCCCCGCGAAGGCCTGGGGAGGGGTGGGGAGGCCTTCGCGGGACCCCCGGAGGCCCTCCGGAGGCCCCGCGAAGGCCGGGGGAGGGGTGGGGAGGCCTTCGCGGGACCCCCGGAGGCCCACCGGAGGCCCCGCGAAGGCCTGGGGAGCGGTGCGAAGGCCTTCGCGGGACCCCCCGAGGCCCTCCGGAGGCCCCGCGAAGGCCTGGGGAGGGGTGCGAAGGCCTTCGCGGGACCCCCGGAGGCCCTCCGGAGGCCCCGCGAAGGCCTGGGGAGCGGTGCGAAGGCCTTCGCGGGACCCCCGGAGGCCCTCCGGAGGCCCCGCGAAGGCCTGGGGAGGGGTGGGGAGGCCTTCGCGGGACCCCCGGAGGCCCTCCGGAGGCCCCGCGAAGGCCTGGGGAGGGGTGGGGAGGCCTTCGCGGGACCCCCGGAGGCCCTCCGGAGGCCCCGCGAAGGCCTGGGGAGGGAGGGAGGGCCGGGGAGGCCTCCGCGGGGCCTAGCAAGGCCCCGTGAAGGCCTGGGGAGGGAGGGAGGGAGGGCCGGGGAGACCTCCGTGGGGCCTAGGAAGGCCCCGCGAAGGCCTGGGGAGGGACGGCCAGGGAGGCCTCCGCGGGGCCTAGCAAGGCCCCGCGAAGGCCTTGGGAGGGAGGGAGGGAGGGCTGGGGAGACCTCCACGGGGCCTAGCAAGGCCCCGCGAAGGCCTGGGGAGGGAGGGGGAGGGGTGTTTGTTATTCGTGGATTTTTCACATTCGCGGGGGTCCACGGAACGGAACCCCCGCGAATGTGAAGGGACGACTGTACTTCAGAGATTCAGAGGATGACACCATCTTCCTGTGACTGCTTGGGTTCTTACTTTTACCACTAAAGGGCCTTGGGCCAGTGCCCAGCACCAGAAGACTTAAGTTAGGGGCACAGTGGGATGGGGTGGGGACTTCGCTACATCTGCCAGTCCAGGATCTCAGCTGTTTATTTTGGGCAACTCTAGTATTTGTCTAAAACCAAGATGTAGCACTTCCTTGATATTGGCTGGAGGTCATCATATGTTGTACAGTAATTACTAATATTGCATAACACAATCTCTTGCTATGATGTTTGTTTATCCCTATAAAAATTAATGAATATTTGTTCAAAGACTATCTTTTTAAAAGAAAAATAGAGATCAGCACAGAACACTTAGAAGTACTGTTCCATGTAGCATGTAATGCAAAATGCCTTTCATCAGCATCATTTTTTAAAAATGAAAATATACAAAACTGAGAAACAAGATGTTTGTTAGAACATGAAAATGATGGAGGGATGTGGACAGGAAGCCCATGAGCAAACAGATGCCTTTAGAGAACATCCATGGTCTCGGGAAGAGAAATCTGGATGGGGCTGCTTATATAAACTACTGTAATGTGCTGCATGTGGTGGAAGCTGCAGCTTGTGCAAAATGCAGCAACTTGACTGCTGACTTGAATATTGTATAGACAGCATATCATGCCAGTGTTAAAAGAATTACACTGGCTGCCAATACATTTCCAGTCTGAATGCAAGGCACTGTGATGAGATTTAAAGCCCTAAACAGCTTGAGCTCTCAATACTTGATGGAGTGTCTCTCTTCATATGTGCCTGCCTGAGGATTAAGGTCTGCTTGGGGGCCCTCCTTGTGTCCTACCAGTGAGATTAATACACTGCATTGGGACATGAGAGAGGGCCTTCTCAGCTGTGACACCCCAACTGTGGAATGCCCTCCCCTGGGAGGCCTAATTGGTACCAACAATCATAGCTGTTCATCAAAGCCTTTGGTCCTCATTAATTCATCCTAAATACAGTTGTACATAATTTTAAAAACATTCAGATCTTTTAAATCTGTTTTTAACTTGCTATTGTTGTTTCATATGTTTTAGCTTATTTAATTATTTCATTATTTTAAACTGTTTAACTTGTTTTAATGCAATTTTAAGCCACTGTGAGATCTAAATATTTTAACAACAACAACAACAATATCAAACACAAATTTAAGTAATTAATCTGACTCTTTGAGTGGATATCTTACTATAATAGCAATGCATTTAAATGAATATGAGGAAGGGTCAATTTAACTTTGCATCCTCATCCTAATTTCCTGGTCAAGACTGAACTAAGAATCTCTTCCCGCCCCACCAGGGGTGGTGGACCCATTAGAATGGTCTGCCCCCAAAGCCTAATGGAACCAATAGGATTCCAGAAAGCCTTGGAGGGTTTAATGGTTGGTAACGCCGGTGACCCTGTCAAAGCTTTGGTTAATACCTGGAACACTGACCTTTCCAAGGCTATTGACACGATCGCTCCTTAGCGTCCTTTCCAACCCGCTCCAAACCATAAGCCATGGTATACTTCAGAGCTTAGGAAAATGAAGTGGGTTGGACAGCGACTAGAGCACAACTGGCGGGAAACTCGACTCTTATCTGACAGGACTCGTCATAGGAACTTTCTTTGGTCCTATCAAGAGGCAATACGTGCAGCGCAGAGATCCTTCTCCTCTGCACATATTGCGTCTGCAGAGTCCTGTCCAGCAGAGCTGTTTAGGGTGGTAAGGGAGATGACGCAAGTTATACCTGTGCAGAACCCGTTGCTTAACCCAACAACGGCCTGCTGTGATGCGTTTAACAACTACTTTGCAGATAAAATCTCTCAGATAAGAGCCGACTTAGATGCCAGCATCTTGACATAAACAATTGACGAGGTGTCCAGCAACTCCGTGGATGTAAGTTTACTGGATCAATTTCAATCCATGAGTACCAAGGATGTGGACAAGCTACTTGCTAGGGTGAGGAAGACAACCTGCCCTCTCAATCCTTGCCCTTCATGGCTGGCCATCCGGGGGGCGTGCCTTGATGGTGCTCCTTAAGGACATCATCAATGCATCCCGCAGGGAAGGGTGTGTTTCATCCTATTTAAAGGAAGCAGCGGTTAGGCTGCTCCTGAAAAAAACTTCCCTAAACCCCCTGGATATGAACAACTATAGGCCGGTTACTATTACCATTCTTGAGCAAAGTGATCGAGAGGGCAGTTGCGCTTCAACTCCAAGTGGTCTTGGATGAAGCCAATTATCTAGACCCATTTCAAACTGGCTTTAGGATGGGATTTGGATTTGAGACTGCCATGGTTGCCTTGACCGACGACCTGCGTCTAAGCATCGACAGGAGTAGTGTGACCCTGTTGGTGCTTTTAGACCTCTCAGCAGCTTTCGATACGATAGATCATAGCATCCTCTTGGATCGCCTGAGTGGGTTAGGAATCGGAGGCACTGCACTCCAGTGGTTCCGGTCCTTCCTCTTGGGCAGGTCCCAGAGGGTTCTGCTTGGGGACAGCTGCTCCAGCAGAAAGGAGCTTACTTGTGGCATTCCACAAGGTGCCATTGGGTCCCCGATGCTGTTTAACATCTATATGAAGCCGCTGGGTGAGATCATTCGGAGTTATGGGGCTGGGTGTTATAAGTACGCTGATGACACCCAGTTCTATTTCTCCTTGTCCCGATCGTCGGCCTCAAATTCCGATGGTGTCTTGCCTCTTAATGATTGTCTTAAAGCAGTAATGGGCTGAATGAGGAAAAACAGATTGAGATTAAATCTGGACAAAATGGAGGTGCTCATGGTAGCGGCCCCCAAACCAGGAGTTGGGTTGCAACCTCCAGTCCTGGAAGGGTCACACTCTCCATTAAGGACTGTGTTCGCAGTCTGGGGGTGCTCCTTGATTCATTGCTTCAGATGACTAGTCAGGTGAATGTTACGGTCAGGAGTGCTTGTTATCAGCTTCAGCTGATACGCCAGCTGCGCCCTTTCCTGGAAGTAAGGGACCTCTAGACTGTGGTGCATGTGCTGGTAACCTCTTGTCTAGGCTACCCTTGTACTTGGTCCAGAAACTTCAGTTGGTACAAAATATGGCAGCCAGAGTGGTCTCGGGAACATCTCGGAGAGACCATATAACTCCAGTATTAAAATCTCTCCACTGGCTGCCTATCAGTTTCTGGGCCCAGTATAAGTTGCTGGTTATTACCTTTAAAGCCCTAAATGGCTTGGGTCCAACTTATCTTCAGAATTGCCTCCTCCCATACAATCCTCCCTGTGCACTCCAGTCCTATGGGAGGAATTTGCTTCAGCCACAAAAATCTAGGCTGTCTGCAACCTCCCAGAGGCCCTTTTCGGTAATCGCCCCCAAATTATGGAATGGCCTGCCGAAAGAGATCCATCAGATGATGAGCCTGAGTAGCTTTAAAAAAGCACTAAAGACAGATCTCTTTTGGCAGGCCTTTCCTAATTAGATCCCAGCCTCAGGAGCTCCTGGCCTCTTTTAGTCTGTTGGCTATTTATTATTTTTTAATGTGGTTTTAGATTAGTTGTTTTTAATTTATATTGATTTAATATCTTTTTATGGGAGTGGGTGTTGTTTAGGGATTTTAATCTGTATTTGTATTTTAATTTTTGTAAGCCGCCCCGTAATAATAATAATAATAATAATAATAATAATAATAATAATAGAGTAGCACTGGTGTTTCTGACTTCACTGTTGTTTTCATGTTCTTCTACTGCTGGCCGAAGTTATGATTTGTGACAATGTCTCATAAATCTCTGGTTTCTGAAGGAACTATGGGTGCAGGAGGAACTGGATCAAGCTTCCAATGTTTTATAAAAACTTGTACACAATTTTCTTTCAGTGCTTCCGTCCTCTGTGGCAGAGGATGTGTGGATAAATGAGCAATTTTTACTTAATGAGGGCTAAATACAATGGATTTTTTGGAATTTTATCCACCCACTGCAGAACCTTTGCAGCAACCCAAAACCATCTGGATTTTCCAGTCCTCCAGAGCCAGTTTTGAGGGTCCTCCAAAGAGAATTGCAATGGGGAGGGGGATGGGCCCATGCATTGCAATGGGGAGGGCCCATGATTTTACTGTTCCATTCCTGGAAGTTCACCATAAGATGCTGCCGTGAGTTTATAAGCTTATCAGAATCTTTCAGAATTGTGGGCATTTCATTCAAAATTATTTTCTTCTTTAAAATTAATTTTGATTTTCAGACACTTGCATTGTTTCTAGTTCTACCTATTTGCTACCTTTTGAGCTTTAAAGATTGTAGCAATGCAGATTTTCTATGGAAACGGTTTTTATTCATCACCTGATGTGAATATCTCTTTTTGGGTTGTTGGGTTATGTGCATTAGCTTTTATAATACACTTCACATGGAGAAGGTGGCTTATTATTCTGAGAACTATATGATTAGTTATCATTGTTTTTAGTTAAAGCAGGGTGAGTTCCAAGCAAATTAGTTTGCCTTTGCAGGCTTATGGAAACGAAAGCCATTCATTTGAAAATGAAAAACAGTGGGAGTAGGCAATTCACTATGTTTCACACACTTCACACATATCAAGCTAACTTTTAATTACTTAGTTTCTTCTTTAATTCCATTTTAATTAGTTGGAAGTAGAAGTATTTAACTTTAAAAACAACTCTAATTTTAAAGTCAGTTAACATTTACCTTTAATTTAAAAATCATTTAAACCTCCTATGGAGGGAAGCAGGAGAGAAGTGGTTTGAAGCTTAAACCTAATTAAAATTAATTATTAGGAAGATCTTCCTGATGGCAAGTGCTGTTCAACAGTGGAATAGACTGTTTTGGAAAGTGGTGGACTATCCTTAATGTGAAGTTTTCAGACAGAGGCCAAAAAGCCTTAGGGATGCTTCAGTGGTGAATTCCTGCACTGGCTTGGGGTTGGACTAGGTTACCTTTGGGGTCCCTTCCAGCTCCATGATTCTATGATTCTGTGGACTTTTTCGGACAAGTAAAATGCAACGGAAGCAGCCTCACCATGTTGCGAGACTGCTGCGCTGCAGGGCGTCCCTTTTGGATGACGCCTGTCCCTGCTGGTACTGTTGCGGTACCGCAGGGACATTTGAGTGTAATATTTTAGCGATTTTTACTCATGATCAACTTTCGTGAGTAAAAATTGCCAAAATATTACACTCAAATGTCCCTGCGGTACCGCAACAGTACCGGCAGGGACGGGCGTCATCCGAAAGGGACGCCCTGCAGCGCAGCAGTCTCGCAACATGGTGAGGCTGCTTCCGTTGCATTTTACTTGTCCAAAAAAGTCCTATGACTCATGCTCTAGTCACCTGGAATTCTTCACTCTGCAAATCATTCTGTAATGTACCTGGTTGCCACATGCTGTGGTCTGGATTGTCAAACTTGATCTGTGGGAATAACAGCGGTTGACTAGGTATTTTTCAATGAGTTTGTGTGTGTGTGTGTGTGTGTGTGTGTGTGTAGATGACTCACAGCCCCTTCCTATCTTACAATGCTATAAGCAATATAAAACCTTTCCTAAGCCCTAACTAAAGACTTAAGACATGATTGAATGTATAGCAGAAGGAAGGTATTCAGTATTTATGCTGTTTCCCTTTAGTGTGTGTGAAACATTAGTGAGACTGAATCATGACTCCTACACATTTGGAGCTGGTTAACCATCATTCAAGTTGCAGTTCTAGGTTTGTTTGTTTTCTTGTAGTTTTGTGAAAAAAACCCCAGCATTGTGTATAAATGCCTGCTTGGAATTTCACATTACGTATCAACAGACAGCATCACAGTGTTAATTAGTTTATTAATTTGATTGCATTATTCATCCAATAACATTTTATTTTATTTATTTATTATTCATGTGTGTCTGTTTCACTGCATATACATGTTTGGTTTTACTTATGAATGTGATCATACATGTGATGATGTACATGTGGCTTTCATGCTTTTTTCCTGTGTGGATGTGGTTTGTGAATTAGAAATATGATTCATATCAACCAACATTTGTGTTTCAGTGTGGTTAATACCTTCATACAGGGCAGTATGTGAGGATGCAGGAGTTTTGCTCTTCTTCAGGGACCCATTATTCATCTCAAAAGGCTCAAAAAGATGATGAGTTATACACTGAACTTTATCTATGACAGATGTGAAAGCATTTGCATAAACTGTCACCATTTAAAAAGGAAATCACACTGTACTTCTATCATCATCCTGGGTCACTACTTCAGCTACTAACCAGAATTGACTAATGGTCCTTTCTGGTGTTATCTTAATAATATGTGAGCTAGTGGAGCATCTTTCCTTCCTATGGCAACAGTAATGTCAGGAATGCCAAGTCACAGAGGTGGACAGCTGACACAGCTAATAGCAACCAGAGCATTGCTTCTCCCAGGAGTTATGGCAGGGATGGTCCATGGACTAGTACTAACTACATCTGCTCAGAGTTGTAGGGTTAAACATACCATATTACCCACTCCTGAGTTAGGGTGGCACTGGTATAAGGAGGAGCCATATGCTTCATGTAAAGCAGAGTTCTCTGTAATCTTTTGAAAAAATTAAAATCTTTCCTGTAGCAAAAAATGGTTTTAACAGATATGTAACTCCAGCTTGGTTTAAGATTGGACTACGACTCTGGAGAGCAGGGTTCCCATCCCTGCTTGGCCATGAAAACCCACTGGGTGACCTTGGGCAAGTTGCACTCTCTCAGCATCAGAAAACCCTGTGATAGGTTCACCTTAGGGTTACCATAAGTCTGAAATGACTTGAAGGCACACAGCAACAACAAGGTTCAGCTTCTTTTAGATTGCTTTAGGAGTGTACTTCTGAGTACTACAAATAATCTTTTCAGCAGGAGTGCTTAATTCTGGATTCTGTCTCATTAACTGACCAAGGTCTATGAAATTAAAAAGAACCTGAAAGCAAAGGCACTCCTTATGTACAAGACACAATGTTGCAGTAGACTCTCTTAGGACATTGCCTATGTTTTGTGGGTTAGAACAGTGCTACTTAACCTGTGCGTTGCTGGACTGGTACTGGTCCCTGTTAATTTTCTAGGAGGGAAAAACATTTATAGCCAATGGACACAAATATGGTGCCTGTCCCTGGAACATTGGAGAAAACAAAAATTGCCATTGCTCCACATCAGATGGCTTGTAAAGCACTGGGCTAGAATAAATACAATGAAGCCTGCAACATGCATGCTTGTTATGCTTGCCTTGCTTACTTTTGATATATTTGGCTTGCCAATATTTGTCAAAGATCACAGGATTCACAAAATAGGACAGAGGTGTCACTGATTGCTTGCTCTCCCACAACCATGATGTGCTGTAGGGGAATGGGGGCGGTAGTGGAGAGTATGCATATTTCAACCCAAGATGAAAAGATTGCTGATCCCCAGACTTGGCTTTGCTATGAGGGTAGCTGATACCAGTCTCATTCAGTGTCATTTCAAGCCAGAACAGAAATTGCTCTGTGACCTCTGTACTGTAACCATTCTTTCACCAGCCCAAGTAAGGGTTTAAGAAAACAGAAGCAGACAGTGACTGCAGAGTCCTGCATGCAAATATTTCAGCCTCATGAAGCCACCCATACTCTGCTGCTTGCATTCCCACACCCACCATCATGCTATCCGCTGCCTCCTTCTGGTGGGTCCCCCCAGACAGTGCTCAGTAGTGACTTTGTCAAAGACCTTTGACCAAACTTCTGGCAAACAGTAACTCAGGAAATCACAGATAAAGTTACACTCATATGCTAGATGGAGGACCAAGAAAGCTTATAGAAAAATGAATGAATTATCCCAGATTTAGATGGTAAATAATTCTTGTGCTGTTCCCAAGAACTTAGAGTTCAGGGGAATTATCCTTTTTAGAAAAAAGAATGGGGTTGTACCTATTAAAGCCACAGAACAATTACTTTCAAGTAACTTCCCAGACTAATTCTCAGAGCTGCTTTAGGAGCATTTTTATCTATCCATTATAAGAAGGTCATCCTATCTGAGCTTGATTAAATATTGAAAATTTAATCCACATCTGGACAGAAAGAATTCTGGCCAAAATGGTCACTATCTTCTTTCCTTTTGATGCAATGCTGTTGTCTCCTAGATTTTAAAATCTGATGGGACCAGGTTTTTTTTTTATTTATGACCAGATCAGTTGAAGAAGATTCAGAGACCTTAACTTGCCTACAGACACTCCCAGTCTCAAACAGTTACTTACCTACAGGAGGACAGACAACATGGATGGGAAGATGGGTATGAGACCTTGCCACAAACCCAAATGTCAACTCTGCCTGGTACATCTACTTGGGATATTTCATCACAGGACCTAATCAAATCTTTAATGGGATGAAAGAAAGGTATTGAAATCCTGGATAAGGACTGAAAATGATCTATTAATATGGTGTGGTATTACACAGGGAGGTGGGAGATTTGGTCCTGCAGTATGGTGCTATCTTAAGCAATTTAGTGCACAAGAAAATTATAATTGAAGCCAAGTTAATTTAGGAGGTATTGACATCAGTTATATTGTCTTGCAGAAGTATTCATCCCTCTTTGATTCTTCCACATTCTGTTGTGTTACAACCTGGAATCTTCTATCTATCTATCTATCTATCTATCTATCTATCTAGTTCTCTTGGGTATGTTGTTGTTTCCAGTGTGCTGATTGGCTGATTAGGAAACTGACCAACCAATCAAAGCTTGGTTGGGCAGCCAATCAACACACTGGGAGTGGGAACATGTGGACCTTTAAATACTTCCTAAACATGGCTACCAGCAGAGGAGGTGCAAGTAGTGGGGGGGGATGTGGCATGGTGTGTGTGTAAGCAGGGGTGGTGGTGTGGAGGGGGGGAGTGGAGGGCACGGGGAGGGTGGCAAGAGGTGTGGTGGCAGGGGGTGGGGAGGGCAGGGAGGGATATGGGGGGCTTGTGCGGTGGGGCGGTTGGCGAGGGGTGGGGCTGGGGTGGGGAGGTCAGCGAGGGGCCCGGGGGTGGCATAGGGTGCAGGGCAGGTGGGAAGTTGGTGCACTTGGGCGGTGGGGTGTGGGGAGGTTGGTGAGGGGCACAGGGGTGGCAAGGAGCATGGGGTGGTGAGGGGTGGTGCAGGGCTCAGGGTGGGTGGCAAGGTGGTACGGGGGTGGGGGGGCAGGTGAGGGGCACGGGGTGGCAGCTAGGGATGGCATGGGGCAAGGTGGTGCGGTTGGGCGGTGGGCACAGGGTGTGGCGAGGAGCACAGGGTGATGCTGAGGGGTAGCACGGGAATCAGGGGGACAGTGCGGGGGAGCAGCGTGTATACCATGGGGGTGTAGGGCATGGGGGGGATGTATGCTACACCAGGTATAGCTAGTTATATATATAATTCTCTTGGGTATGTTGCCATTCCCAGTGTGCTGATGGGCTGCTTAGGAAACATACCCAACCAATCGTAGTGCTCTGTTGGCCAGCCAGTCAGCAGCTTGAGGGCGTTTTCAGCACCACCTCCTTGACCTACAGCCACATCTTTGCCTGTTGAGCTGCAGTAACTAAATACTCAGCCAGCTCCCATTGCTGTCTTAATATGCATGCATGGGGGAAAATAATGTTGTTTCTATGCCTCCCCACCCTCTTCTTTCTTCTTTTTCCTCCTGTCCTACCTTGCAGGGTAGATTTTCCCCTTCCTCCGATCTTCACCCCTTCTGCACCCAAAAACTTGAGTCCTTCCCCCCCTCCTTCTGTCAGGGCAATATTGCTTTAAGTGCAAAAGGAAAAATGTTGGAGCAACAGACCACACACTAGCAGAGGTGAAGTGGATTTGTTCACAGCTGTGGCTAGGCAGAGGGATGACTAGCAAACACTCCTATATAGCCAAAGTACACAATGCATTATATATGGGTTGCTGTTGTGGAGAAAGAGGAGAGTTGATGTACGTTAGAGAAATTGCTGTTGAGTTTGTTAACGGTTTTTGCTGTGTATGTTCTGTATTTGTTTATACTGAAACTGAAGATAAAGACCTCCAGATATTTTTCGATGAACTTCGCTGTCTGTAAGTCTTTTTGTGTGTGAAAGTGGGTCAGAGCTGTTGGAACAGCTGTTAGCTGAAGCCTTTATTTTTGTGCCCTTTCTGCTCTGAAGTTCTGCTGTTTTGGCTACTCCTGGGTTAGTTTGTCCCTAGGCTGTGCCAGGTGCCTTTCAGTGAGCCTATACTGAGTAGATAGCTTCTTTTCCAAGGTACATACAGGATGCAAAAAAACCCCTCCAAAAACACACAAACAAACAAACAAACAAATAAACCAAACCTGAAAAGGGGTGGAAAGGAGGTGGGAAGCCTCCCTGGGGTTCCAGGCCCTCTTTTTCCTCCTTTGGGGACCCCTTGGGATCCTCTGGCCACCTCTGGCTCTGCTTCCCATGGAGAGAAAGGCTTTCTTTGCAAATGCTGCACTGGACAGGCTGTCACCTGCTAAAAAACTCCTCCGGCCAGTGGGAGGAGTCAAAGCTGGTGAGGGATGGGGAATAGAATGGAGCAAAGTGGGGTCTCATTGGCTGCCAGCCTCCCCTCAATGGGAATCCAGCATGCTGCCATCAAAGGGCAGCTGGCATCGGAGCAGAAGTCTGAGGCTCTGCTGTCTCTGGGTGGGGCAAGGCGAACCCAAAGTCTCATGAAAAAGTTAGCGGTGACCACAACACCCCTTGCTGGAGAGACTCCTTCACTCCCTTTTCTATTCATTTCTATTTTAACAAGCAGTGGACAAGGGTCCCTGCACCCTCTCTTCTCTAAATGAGGCAGAGCTTTTGCATGCTACTTTCGCCAAGTATCTAGACCAGTGGTTCTTAAACTGGGTCTGGGGACCCCCAGGGGTCCTTGATGTCCACACAGGGGGTCTGCGAAGGCTTGAAGTCTGCTCAGACCACTTCCTGCCTGCAGTGGAGCGGCCATGTGACAGGAGCCAAGACAAAGGCTGGCTGGCTAGCTTGGCCTGCGCATTGCCATTCAATACACTCCACCCACAATTTTGCAGGAAGAAGCAGGAGAAAAGTCTTCTCTCCTGCTCCAGTGCCACTTGATGGAAGATTTCATGGATGGTGTAATTGTAGTTGTTGTAGTAGGATGATGATGATGATGATGATGATGATTAGCATTTTAAATGTAAAGTCTTGGGGGTCCATGGCAACAAAAGATATTTAAAGGGGCCACTGGTAAAGAAAAGGTTAAGAGGCATTGTTGTAATTGTATTATTGTTGTTGTTATCAGGTATTATTGTTATTATTGCTTTTAGGGTTTTAATACTTGAGTTAAATCTTGGGGGCTCATGGCAACAAAAGATATTTAAAGTGGGTCGCTGGTAAAGAAAAGGTTAAGAGCCACTGGCATAATAGTATTAGTATTAGTATTAGTATTAGTATTAGTATAGGTGTGCCCAGTGTAACATACCCTGTTATGTGCCCTGCAGGGGTTTCAAGCAGTGGTTGCAGCATGTAGCTTGAAGTGGCAGTGTTCCTTTCACATGGTTCAGCTACATGATATTATTTTAGGGAAAAAAAGTTGATTTTTTTTCTTTTGGGTGGTGATTGGATGAGGGAGTGAGAGGAGGGAGGGGCCCTTGTGAGGCTGGGGGTGTAGATGCAGGCTGAGTGGCAGGAGTGTGGATTGTGAGGTGGAGAGGGAATTTGCATGTGGGTGGTGATTGTCTGAGGGAGTGAGGAGAGTGGTTGGGTATGTTTCCTAAGCTACCAATCAGCATACTGGGAAAAGAAACATACCAAAGGCATACACGTACAGTTTATTTTTTAAGAACTGAGTCAGTGAACATGGACCTCCCAACTAATTAATTGGATTTTTTTAAACAGTAGACATTATTTACTCTGTTATAGAACTAGACCAACGTTTGATATGGGTTTTGATATTGCCCAGGTTCCCATGGGTTCACATCATCGCCCGCTGCCCCTGCTGCCATTGCAATGGGACCCAGGCAGTCAACTGGTGGCAGCGACAGAAGCAGGGGCAGGGCAACAGAGCAACTCACCCTTAACGCACCACCGGCATATGTTACGTTGGGCACAGCTAGTAGAAATGGATTCAATTGACATTGGAGATTATCAGACGAGCTTCTAAAAACATTTCCCCCCACTATATATAAAAGCATAAGTATCCTGGCATAATAACACTTTTTATCACATGCTGCTGTAATAACAAGAAAGAGCCACCCCAGAATTTCAGCAACATGACTGCTCATGCTGCTTACTTCTGCATTTTCTCATGGGCAAGACTTCAGCAGTTTTCGTGAGAAGACGCAAGCATGCAAAGTCTAAAAACACCTAAATTAACAAACAAAATGAACACACAATTACTGAAACATACGTTACAACTTGCCAGCAAAATGGGGAGGTTCATAAAAAGAGTGTCCCATACCTAGTTTTCGCGTTCTCACCCAGAAGTGTTTTGGTGGGGACTACCCATTGACACTGAAATCACATCAGCAGAATGGGACACGGTTTTGCACACAAGCAATACCGAGAAAAAACCGCCATGGGAGATCAATTGGCACCTTTGGCCCAGTAGTTAAAAAGAATGCCTTTTTTAGAGCAATAGAATGTGAAAGGACATTGTGGGGTAGGAGAGCCCTTTCTCAGTATCCTGAAATATGGTGTAACCATGCCATATTTGCCGCATCTGATAATCTCCATTGTTTCCACTTGGTGTACACAAGATATTCAGCACTGTGAAAGTACAACATGTTGTTACTGTGGCACAAAAGTTAATTAAACAAATGCAAACTGCCACTTGTTGGTTCCATAAACATTCACCTCCCTGAATCAATACTTCATAAACTCCCTGAATCAATCCTTCATGAACACCTTTAGCAGCAATTATAGCTGTAAGTCTACATAGATAACTCTATCAACTTTGGGCATCTTAATCTTACAATGTTTGTCCATTCTTCTTTTGCAAAATTGCTCCAGGTTTGTGATGGTGGAGGGAAACTATTGGTGAACAGCAAGTCCTCCTATAAATTCTTAATCCTACAAATTCTCCAACTAATGTCTGAGCATTGACTGAGTCATTCTAAAATACCCGGGTTCTTGTTTTAAAACCACTCTGTGGTTTTGACTATGTGTTTAAAGCCATTTTCCTGCTGGAAGGCAAACCTCTGCCCCAATGATAGGTCCCTTGCAGACTGAGGACTTTATCAGACAAGCGTCTAAAAATTCTGTAATTCCACAAATTTAATTTAATTTAAATTTTTAAATTTAATTAGGTATTTATACCCTGTTCTTCAGCCACAAAGGCTATCAGAGCGGCTTACAGTTTGTTTTAAGTAATAGCAGCTTACTTCTACACTGCATTAAGCAGTTTCCAATGTGTGTTAGCTAATTGCCCCCACAAACTGCGTACTCATTTTACTGACCTACGAAAGAATGGAAGGCTGAGTGAACCTTGGAGCCCTCTGGAATTGAACTTGCAATGTGCTGACTTGAGGTACTGGCATCCAACCACTGCACCACCAGGGCTCCCAAATGAGCATAGCAGAAACACTGTGGCATTATTACACTTACTATCGCACATCACTGTAATCATGTGACAGAATCACCACAGAATTATCGCACGACAACCACTAGCACTTTAAGAATGGGAGTTTAATTCCTCAATTTAGCATGGGCAAGATTTTAGCAGTTCTCGCGAAAATATGTGAGTGCACTTAAAATTCCAAAAAACACCTTAATTAACAAAGTAAATGAACACACAAGCACTGAAACAAACCTAAGAATGTTGAGACTAAACAGGACAGTTCATAAAAAGAGAGTCCTGTGCTTCATTTTCATGTTCTCACCCGGACATTTCCTCTCTGAGAACTGCCCATGCACACCGTAATCTCATGATAACAACAGGATGTGGTTTCGCATGCCATCAACACTGCAAAAAAAGCAATATTGAGAGGGTGGTTTTCTCAAGAGGATGACACTGTTGCGTTTGCACCACACATAGCATTTTGTGGCATTGTGTGTTTTGGTCTCACTAGACCAGAGTGGTTTCCATGTTTGCTGTGCCTCCCACATGCCATTTTTCAAACTCCAAATGGGCTTTGATATGGGTTTGTTTCACAAGTTACTTTCTTGCCACTATTTCATTCAGCCCATCTTTGTGCAGTGTCCGTGTCATAGCATCCCATGGGTGGCTTCTCCCATCTCAGTTGCAGATCTCTATGCCTCCTTTAGAGTTACCATTGGGCTCTTGGTTGCTTCTCTAATAGCTTCTTACTTGATTATTTAATTTTGGTGGACAGCTTTCTCTAGGAAAAGCTTCAACTAAGCCATGCTCTGGGGGGAGGTGTTCATAGTTTGTTTTTTGTTTTGTTTAAAAAAACACCAACAATTGATAAGTGCTTCTGCATAACTTTTTAATGAAATTGTTTTAACAGCTCCTTAGTGTTTATGAGACTGTTCTTTTAGATATTCTCTCCAACAAACTCTGGGACCTTTCAGAAATAGGTTTCTTTAATCTGAGGTCATGTGGTACCAGAAATGCACACAGGTGGACCCCATTCAATTATTTATGTGGTTGCTGGAAGTGGTGTGATTACTGGAAGTGATAAAATAAGTGCAACAAAACTTATTTTATCATGCCACAGAAAAGAGGGTGAATACTTTTGCAAAATGTCAGGGGATTTTTTTGGTTAATTTTTGTGCTGCAGTACAACTATTTTGTGCCTTCACCACACTGAGTCTTTTGCGCATATCAAGTAATAGCAATGCCAATTAAATCCATTTCAATTCTAGGATGTAAGACAAGAAAATCTGGAAAAGTCAAATAGGTGCATGTAAATAGGTCTACAAGGCACTGGATCATTTGTTTGTACTATATGGCTTCAGATACCACCATAGTGTCTGCCCTAAATCTCCCACCTTGCTACCTAATGCCCCCACTGTACCAAAACGCCATCTCACAATGGATAAGTGTCATCCCACATAGTGTCAGGGTCTCAAGTTCCTTCTCTACTTTGAAGGTATGGTTGTTTCTTTGGCAGTGAAGCCATGCTTGAATACACACTCCCAGACACTCTCATAGTTTAGCCAAGTAATAAAATTCTTTCCTTTTCTTAGCACACCCAAATCACAGGGGAGGAAAGCGAGCTGCCAATATAGACATTACATAACTGACTTACTTTATCCTGAGGATAAGCTATTGCTGGACAAGTACTGAAGGGGAGGCGCTTGAGACAAGACAGGACAAGCAACAAACAGATATAGACTTTTCCTCCCTAGACTCCCATCTCCCACTTCAAGCTGGAGTTTCTCTGCATGATGAACAAAACCTTTTTTAAGGGCTAGGAACTATATATAACAAGTATAGTACTGAAGTTCTGTCCTGAAATGTCACCTCTTAGGTGGATGAGCACATTGTGACCTAGATGATATTTTTTTTCTGTGGTGGTAGTATGTATTTAGAAAAGGAATCTTCTAGCTGTGATGTATTCTAACAAAAACCAAGATCTACGTTGAGAAAATTTACTGCAAATAATTGGTAGTTTAGGGCAACCCAATATGTGTGTGTGTATGAGGGCACATGCCAAGCTCACACATCTATGTGCATTGTGTACACACACACACACACACATACAGAGAGAGAGAGATAGAGAGAGAGAGACTTTTTCTGTTTGCAAAGTTATTGCTGAAATAACAGGATCCATGTGGGTTAAGTCTGGCTTTAATTTACTATGGGGCTATCATCTGGTGAGAGACTCTTTCTTGTTTACTTTTACTTTCCCCTCCTCTTCCCTCTTCCTTTGCTTTTATAAAAGAACTTTCCCAACAATTTAGTTGAAACAAAATGTTGTTGGTAGGCCCAAGTCTCCAACTAATGGTAAGTAGAACAATGGGATATTGTTCTATAATGGTAAGTGAGAAGGAAAAATGGCAGTGAAAGCCAACCGCTGACTATGTAAAGCTGAACAGAAAATAAATATATCCTCCTGACTCACAGACAGTTATTGAGGAGTGGGGGAGGGTGGGGTAGGATTCAAGCCTGGCTGTATGTTGTTGCTTACTATCAGTTGGGGATCCCATCAAACCTATAATCGTCCAGGGACCAATTTTTGAAGAACCCGAGGGCCATAAATACGGACAAAAAGAAAAAGGAAAGAAACAAAATTGGAAATGACCACATGGTTTTGAAAAATGGACATTTTTTATGTTAAACCATGAAGGGGAGTGTTGTGATTATTTAGAAACTGAATTGTTCCTGGAGACTTCCTCCTTTTTTCTCAGAAAAAAGGTAGTCTGGTAGAGCCAAGGACCATAGAAAACAACACCAGGGCTGCATGCAACAACTCTTTGCCTACCTCTATACTAGGCCTTCTTCTCCCTGACCTAACACAAGAAACAGTGGTATACCTACAAATTTAGGACTTTTTCGGACAATGTAAAAATAACGCTAGCAGCGTCGCCAGGTTGCGACGCTGCAGCGCAAGAGAGCGTCAGTTTCATACGACGCTCCTTCCCAGCGGTACTGTTGCAGTACCGCTGGGACATTTGACCATGATATTTTTGCTTTTACAGTCATATTTTACTCACAGTCAAATAGAGGAAAGATGGGGTAAATAGCCTGTCTAGACAAGGCCTTAGAGGCAACCGGCCTTGAAAGGCAGCTAGTCTTTAAACCCCGATTGCTAAATGAGGATTCCAGACTTCTAGGACTTGAAGAGCACATGTGACATAGGCTCAGCTGCTGCACACACATGTTTTGTTTTATTTTATTTATTTCATTTATATGCTGCCTTTCGCCTGGAGTGGGACCCAAAGTGGCTCACAAAGGGAACCAATTAAAACCTGACAATAATTTTTAAAAAGCAATAATTAAAATCATCAACATTTTAAAACCATTGCATGAAAACAGTATAAAATTATTTAAAAGACATACAAATGTTAAAAAATATAAAGCAACCCCCCCATATCCATATTCTATTGCTTTACATTGCAAGGACCCAAAAGTAGCTAAAAGGAACTGGGGTCCTATTGCTTTGATGTACATCTTCTTTCTGCAGCATTTTATACTCCCCAAATTGCCCCCACCAAACAGTATTTTTTTAAAAAAAAATAACCTAAATCCAAGGTGGAGAAGAGTGATCTTCTGCTTAAATAATGGGGGAAAAAGGGAAAGAAAGGTTGTTTCATCACAAGAATTTTTTTTTGCTTACTTTTGTCTTCCCATGTTCTTATCCTTGGTTTCATCCATGCCTCCCCCGCCCTCCTTCAAAAATTGTAGTAGTGAAGGGTTAAAAACAAACCTTTCCTTCTTCCATCTATGACCACCATCTGTTTATAGTTAAGTCTGAAACACAAGAGATTTCTCTATAAGCAGGTCTGTATCAGATATAAAATTGCTGAATGTTACAGATTCTTTATTGCTAGTTTAATCTTACAGTGCTGTCACATATTAAAACCATGTGTTTCTTTATGTATGCCAATTTAAAGCATCCAACTAAGATTTGCCTCAGATTGTTTTGCACCAACGGCCTTTCCAGATGACAGAAACACTGACACACATTTTTTTAAAAAAAATATTAGCTGAGATCCTGCATGGTCAGACATAGCTATGATGATGGAACTCCATTGTCACAGCTTCTTGTGCTGATGCCACCCCAACAAAACCTACTCCTTAAGTCAGGCAGTTTCACAGCTGAAGAATTTCTGAGGTGCTGCAGATCTGGACACTGGGAAATGATCACAGCAGTGCTCTTCCTGTCACAGAGCACATTAATGTGGGTGTCTGGACAGACCTATCAGGGTTCTTGCCACAGTTGCTTTTCTCAACACGCCCCACAATGAGAAGAGCACTGCAGTTGTCAGTTCCTGGCACCCCAATCTGCAGAGCCTAAAACATCCTTCAGATGGGGCACTGTGTAGCTTAAGTGGTCGGTTTTGGGAGTCACATTTGGTCATTAACAACCATAAATGTGAACATCAAAAGTTATAAGATTATGAGTCTGGCTTATGATCATGCAAGTATTGAA
Source organism: Gambelia wislizenii (assembly GCA_030847615.1). Lineage (NCBI taxonomy): Eukaryota > Metazoa > Chordata > Lepidosauria > Squamata > Crotaphytidae > Gambelia > Gambelia wislizenii. The sequence goes on along the minus strand of JAUMIR010000005.1, from coordinate 62,200,399 downwards.
CAGACATTCTTAGTACATTCCTTAAGAAGGAGGGGAATAAAGTTGTCCTAAAGCTTGGGGAATTTGGTTTTGGAGTACAACTCCCAGAATCCCCCGACACTATCCTCTGGGGGGATTCTGGGATTTATCATACAAAACACTAACTTTTTGAGTCTCTATACCTTTGGAGGACAGGGTCAGGAAGCAGTCCCTGATCTATATTGGAGACCTAACATCATTTTGCTCCTGAACTGATTACCAGGAATTGGGCTGGGAGGTCTGTAAAGACGGAAAAACAGTGTTTGGGCTGGTATGAGAGATTTATTAGTTAGAACTATGCATTTTATCCTGCTTAGGTTTGCCAAACTCTTTGGTACCTGTTAAATGGAATTAATAAATCTGTGTCTGCTTTTAACTCAAAGATGGCTCCTCTATCCCCACCCCTCCTTGCAGTCCAGCTCCCCATACAGAAAAAGAGGAGAAAAATCTTACCCTGTTTCTTCCCCTTCCAACTTGGCAGAACTTGATGTCTGAATTCTGATGGCCATCATTATGTGAGGAAAATTCCCAGGGTAGCTTTTCACAAAGAAAACAGCAAATGAAAAACAAGAGCCTGGTTGCAGTGGCTGACACAACAAGGGCTCTACATTCGATTTGTTTGTTCTTTGTTTCCATGTATTTTGCACTGGGAAGTTTGCCTTTCAAAAGACTTTGGATCAAGTCCATATACAAAGACCAATTTCACTCCAGTCTTTCTCAGAATGGACTCCAAGTATTTTCATGGAAGGAGCAACACCGTCTAAGTAGTTGGGAAACGTTCACTGAATTGGCCAGGATTTTGGCAAAACGGTCCCTGTTGATTTTGTAGAGGCAGCTGCCTTTACAAATGATTAAAGAGGAGACAAAAATATTTTAAAAAGCACTACAATTCTTTTTTGAAAAATGGAGCCTTCTTCAGTTGTGGCAGATTGGTTATTAGGAGACTTGGATATGCTATATATAATTAATACTGCAATCATGCACACACTTACCTAGGGATCATCTACATGAGCCAGGATACACTGGGTCCCTGATAGTGTATCCTGCCCATGGATCTGGCCCATTCCTCCCTCATTACAATTACAAAAGAGTCCAGAGTCCAGACAGGGACACCAGCCTGTTGCTGCAGCTGCTGCTGTCTCCCTCGCTCTCCCAGAAGTAAGGAAACCACCCTGCAACATGTGCCTTCTTCACACCTGCGCTATGCCCCCGGAATAGCTGAAGGACATTGTTATCTGGCAATGTTGCCTGTTTCTGTTCTAGTTGTGTCCTTCTGATGTGTGTGTGTGTGTTTTTGCTGTGTCTGATAAGGTCCTTAGCCCCATCTTTGCCCCAGGTGTTGTGAGGACTGCTGGGGCAGAACGGGGCAAATGCAGGACTCTCAGGCAGGAGCAAGATGGGGTATAGACAATCCCCTAGATATTAACCCTGTTGAATGCAGTGGCTTTTGAGTAGACCTGCATAGATACACACAATTAATTAATTTTATTAACATAGGAAAATCGATGCAGTATGTTCATTAAGAAATTAATATTTTTGCAGTGTTTTGGAACAGTAAAGTACATAATAATGCTCAGCTATACTAGCTTTTGAGAGTAATACAGAAGTACTGAAAATATGAAAAGAATGTTATATGAGAAAGATTGTGCATTTGCAATTGCAATGGCACCAATTACTTTTTTGTGGGGAACGGGACCCTGCACTATAATTTGATACAGCTAAGATAATGAGTTTCTATATTTCGTAGCACTAATTTAGAAATAACAAGACAAAAGTTATAACCTCCCATATTTCCACATAAAAAGACGGTGTGGAGAATAATTTCAGGGTACATAAATGATTCCAACCACTTTGACATCAGCTGCTATAGTTGCCCTCTGGTTTTTTTTTTCCCCAAGCTTTGCCGTTAATAAAATATTCCGGAAGAGAGAGGAAAAAACCCAAAGCGAGGACGACGGAACAACGGGAGAGGGAGATGAGCGTGCGAACCGCGGCGCTGCTTCCGGGACAGAAATATTTCTGTCCCGGTTTCTGGCGGCGATATTTTCGGCGTATGAAAATCTCCATAGAGGTGGACTTGTTTCTTGCAGAAGAACTTCACAGAAAAGTGCTTCTGCATTTTATCCTACATCTTATCTCCAGCAAGGGCTAAAGATTTACTTTTAAAAAACCCCTGAAAGCTTGGAATCTGGGCTAGAAGATGGTCCAAACTGGCACCAGGTGCCAGGTATAGAAACTAGGCAAAACATGGCTAAACTGGGGGTATGGCAACCCAGCATCAAAGCTAGTGTCCTTTGAGATAGACATATCCCCTGCAAGGATGCAAGGAAAGGTAAAAAGGAACATGTTTGCTTAAGAAACCCTGGAAGAAGTTTCATAGTCAGGAAATATTTCTTTGTGTAATTTAATATAAAACTATATTGGCAAATGAATCCACAATTGGAGTGGTTAACGGAAACAGAGAATGAGGGGGAAATGCTGGTTTGTAAGCATTCAGCAATCACAGATCTGGATTCTGAATGAATGGCATGAGATTTCACCCTCTCAGATGCAATGGTGCAGAGGGCCGCGTGAAATCTTGTGAATTCATGACTTATATATAAAAAACTTGAATCCTTTGTGTCAGTGATGAATCTCTGTGTGGGGGAAATAGATGTAATGTCTGAGAAACTCTATGGTTGACTAACAGCTGTGATGAAAATACATATCCCTTTAAAGTTATGAGGATGAAAGAACATAGGCTGCCATATTTGAGACAGCATCTATTTCCTGAGAAATGTCTTTCTTCAAGAACTAAATGGGGGGGGGGGAATCCAATTTCTCCATTTTTGTAAATTATCTTTGCTTCACTAAGTAGGCAGATCAGATTGTTAAAAACATAAATACATGCATTTATTGGCCTACAGACAGCCTCCACATTTCATCACAATAACAGGGGAGATCCAGGCCAGCTCCAGGGCCAGAATATGCCAGTGAGAAAGCAGCATATTCTGGCCAATGTAGACAAGCCCTTAGAGAGTTTTGAACCCTGTGAAACTGACTTTTGGTAAGCAGATTTATTGCTTTCATACATCAACTCTAAGTGACCACTGTAAAGATCTGAAAGACCTGTATCACCTTACGCAGCAATTTAAAAATGTAGGTCATAATTTCAATTTCTGTCAGTGATGAAACTGTGTATGGGGGAAATAGATGTAATGACTGAGAAACTTTATGTTTGGCTCTATGTTCGCATCTTTCTGGATCCTATTACATTCTATCCCACTCCCACAACTGTATAAATATGCTTTATATCTGAGGCCTTAATACTCTTTGGTCCTGCATCTGAAGAAGTGGGTTTATATCCATGAAAGCTCATGTGAAAATAAAAACAGTCTTAAAGATGTCACCATGTTTCTATTTTCCCTTCCCTCCCTTCTTTTTTAAAATGAATTTCCAGTGTGCCCTATTTGTTTGACTCTGGTGAAAGTGACACGAATTTGTACAAGAAGGTTCTGTAAAATATATAAACATAGAAATAAGCAAGCAAGGAGACTTTAACAGCTTTCATCATAAATAGTGTGGAATAACTTTCTTTTATGGCAAAAGCTCTAACATGTCTGAAGTTCCATCCAGAGAAAGTTGCACATAACAAGATATTTGATATGATGCATAGTATGCAGGTGGCAATAATGTGCGATGAGCCTACATAAGTGATAAAGATGCACATTTGACTGAATGCTCCCAACTTGACAGTCCCCTGTACCTCAGGGAAGGAATTTGATCCCAGGTGGGAAACTCTCACACATTGGTTACAAATTATTTTTGCATCTAGTGTGTAGCCTAAAATTAATTAGCATTGCTAATGATCTCTTTCCATTTACTTCTGCTCTCTGCCTACCCAGAAAGCTGTCTGTTTCATCCAAATCTGGAGATGCATCTGGGTAACAATTGGCCTGAAAGTTTTGAAACAAAAGGATCAGCAATTGCTTCTTTTTGGACTTTTTCGGATGCATGAAATATAACGCAAGCAGCCTCGTCGCATTGCGAAGCTGCTGCACTGCAGAGCATCAGTTTTGGATGACGCTCTCCCCTGCCGGTACTGTTGCGGTACCGCAGGGAGAGCTGAGCGTCATATTTCGTCAATTTTTAAGCACAATCAACTTTCGTGCTTAAAAATCAATGAAATATGACGCTCAACTCTCCCCGCGGTACCGAAACAGTATCGGCAGGGGAGAGAGTCATCCGAAACCGACGCTCTGCAGCGCAGCAGCCTCGCAACGTGATGAGGCTGCTTGCATTATATTTCATGCATCCGAAAAAGTCCTTTGTCATAAAATTTTAGGTTTAATTGGGTAACTGTTCTGCCTGGTGATGGCCAATTTATTTATGGAGCAATCCTATGGGCTCTGAGAGAGAATCCCATGGTCTGTTGTCAGTGTGGGGATAGTTGGTTTGTGGGCTACATGGAGCCTCCTAGGGTTCTTTTTGTGGTCCCCAGGGTCCAAATTTTGTTTTGAAAACTTAAAAAAAAGTTTTGCCCTGAAATGCAATACATCTAGGGGGTATGGAGGCACTTTTGCCATTTTGGGACCTCTCGTAGTATTTTAGGCCTAGGGGAAGCTTCCCCCCCACACACAATCGGAAGTGAAACAGATATTGACTTCTGGGTCATTTCCTGTTGAAAAAAATGCCAATAACATGACAAAATTGCACCCCATACCCCATTTGGGTTAAAAATAAGATTGTTTTTGTGGGATGTACAGCAAGTGGTGTGTCCCTCCAAGGTCTCATGGAAGGGCAATATGGGCATCAACACCCTACAGTTGCCTACCCCTAGACTATATGATAGATCAAAAAACCCCTCCATGGCTGGAGACATAATATGGATTTTACAGAAAGAGATCCAATCTTTAATCCCCCTTCCTCCCCACCCCCACAGAAAGAGCTGTTTCCTCATGTTAGATTTCAAACCTGGAGTAGATAGAAGGATCAAGGTGTAGTGTGAGTGGATCATGGTTTTATCTGCAGGATCAAAATGCCTTCCAGCCACATGTGACTTCCAAACTGAGCTGGGGCATGTGTATTTGTGCCTCATTCACTGTTTAAGGATGAGGCATCCCTAATGCTTGATCCATGAATTGTTCACCGCCCTTGACCATGTCTCCATTATGACTAGGTCCCCATTATAAACAATTTAATCAGTCCTAGAACTGGAGCTCTCTGTCTTTCCCCCTTCCCTCCTACCTCTGTGGGGATGGGAATGATTGCATTGAATGGCTGGGAGGGAGGCTGGCTAGAGCAAATTAGCATTCTGTTGCAATTCCTGTTTTCTATGCATGATTCATTAGTCACCATTAAAAAAAATTTGAAAAGAGGAGAAAAGAGGCATGGAAGCTCACATCAAAAACATTCATGTGGCTAAAAGGAAAGCCATTATGAAATTTAATTCTAAAAGCAACCTCAGATTTATTGAATAAAATATTAATAAATTCTGAGTCACCAAGTATGGCTAGTTATTGGAAAATGGGGAAATATATATTACCACACTTGCAAGGAATTAAAAGTGATGTTGTGTACCTGCTCAGAAGTACAGAATAATTTTTTTTTTTTTTACTATTATGTCTAACTGACCAGAAATCACTTAGGACTTTATCACACGAGGCTTATATTGTGTGATTATGATGGTATAGTAGCATGAAGGGGGTCCCGTTATCACACAACATCCTCCTCCTCCTATGCTCTGTCTGTGCACTACCCGTTCATCAGGCACCACTTTTCATTAATGGGCAAAAGCTGTCAATAGTCCTCAATATTGCTCCTTTTGCAATATTGACAAGCATGTGATAATCATGTCCCACTGTAATCATGTGATTCCAGCATGAATGGGTGGTCCTCTTCTTCCCCTCTCCTTTCCCAATGAGAACACGTAATTATGTAAACTTCCGAGGGAGAATGTGAAGACTTACAAGATGCTCTTTTAATCAACTGTTGCCTTTTTTGTTACCTTTTAATGTTTAAGTGTTTATTTGTGAAGTTCTTTGGTTATTTATTTGTTATTAGTGTCGTGTCTTCTCACAAGAATGAAATCTCAGCCATGGAAAATCGTGGAAGGAATAGAAGATTTTTCTTAAAGATGCATACGCCAGCCAGCAGGAGGTGTTAATACTCTGTCATTAGAAGGCAATGCAAAGCCAAGTGTTACTATAGCATGAGCTGCCATCCCATTCTTAAACCACTAGTGGTGGTCATGTGATATTTCCATGGCAGTAGTATCATGTGATTATGGTGAAGTGCAATAATTTCTGTAATCATGCTACTATGTAGATTATCAGACAGGAATGCAAAAAAGAGTTCCTGTCCCACAATCTCGACTCCTGCCCTGTCCTGGAAGAATCACCCTCCCCACCGCACTTACCTCCTCTCCTGTCGACAGGGCATCCCAGGAGTGAACAGAGCTCTAACAGAGCTCTGTTCACGTCCTGAAGTGAAATCTCACAGATTCTTGCAAGAAGACGCGTGCGCGGGAAATTTAAAAATAAAAAGAACACAAAAAAGTAACACCAAGAACAAAAACACACTTTAAAATGTACAAGTAACCCGAGGAGGGTCATAAAAAGTGTGTCACTTACCTAGATGTTCCAATCTCACCTGGATGTGTTTTGGCAGAGACCACCCATTAATGCTGGGATCTCACCAGCAACAGGGAGCACATTGTCACACACATGGAAATCTGTGAGAGATGCAAAATGGGGGATCTATCAACAGCTTCTCCCATCAATAAAAAACAGTGCTGGTGGAACAGGAGCAGAATGAGTGCATAACAATAGGGGACAGTATCATGAGACAAGAGAGCCCCTTTGCGACCTTCTGGCATTGTTGTAACACCACTTTTGACACGTCTGATAATCTCCTATGTTTCTGCTTTCCTCAATTGTAGAATTACAGTGTTTTTAGATGCTAGTTGGATAATGTCCTTACACATGAGGCTGTTTTGTTTTTTGGCCACTGCACAATGAGTGCATTGAGTTTACAGTTACATAATTGGAGTTTTGCAAGTGTAATCATTCCACACGCAGTTGTGTATTCTTGCTTGATGCATAACTATTTATCAGTGCCTTCAATGTATGATTGAATAGATTGCCTTGGAAGCTGGTGAGCTTTCCTTCTTTGAAGGTCTTTAAATAGAGGTTGGATGGGCATCTTTCAGGGATGCCTTTGTTGTGTGTTCCTACATGGCAGGCGGTTGGGGCAGGTGGCCCTTGCGACACCCTCCATCACCAAGATTCTAGGATTCTATCTCTGCCAGAGTCTAAAAACTTGCATAAATAGGGGCTTTTACTCTCCTCCCAGATTATATGAGAATGCTTTGATGAGGAACCCACATAATTCTGAAGGAGCCCCCAAGCTGAAACCCAATGATACAGTCAGAGATATTTTGTCAGAGACAGGAAAGTCAATTGAAAAGTGTTACTGGATTTAGTTAACTATTCATAAGCTTGAACATCTAATTCAACTGCATTTACATTAGAAGGAGGGAAAGTTAATTATTATATTTATATTAAACTGCCATTTAAATTTAAGTTAAATGCCTGCATTGAAAGCCTTAGCTGAATGAACCTAAAAAATGACATTCATCATTTTACTCCCTGCCCCCCCAGCCAGGTCCCTGTTTTCAGCTTGTGAGTGAAAGATACAGCTGCATAATTTTTTGAAAACTCAATTTCTCGTCATCCCATGAAATCTTCTCTGGCTTTCCCTTTCTTCTTCCTTCATAATATCTTCTCCTTAGCCCCTCTTCTTTAGATTATTGGTTCCCATATGGATCTCAGCAAAAGTCTTAGGGATAAGAGCTTCAAAATTTCCTGGGATAGATGTGGAGCTTCTATACAATATCCTTTGAAGAATGTTTTTTAGTCCCTTAGGGTAGGTGATCTAAACATTTTAATTCACCTACCCTAAGGGACTTTAAAAAAAAATTAATTTGTAAAAAATCCCAGACAGCTAGGCTCTGAGTAAAGAACAAGCTGGGAAATGTAACATGTACAATTAATAACTTAATGTATAATTAATAGAGTGACAAAGCTGAAGAGCCAACAAATCTTGCTTTTTCCAGCTAGGTCTTTGCCCAAAGCCCATTTCGCATGGCTTTTTTTTTTTTTTTTTTTTGCAAAACTACATCTTGCTGTTTGTCATTGCAATTAATGAATATTTTTATTAATAACTTAATTCTGCAATTAAATGAATGCTGAAATGCCAACTTCTTGAACAATGTGGTTTAAAAAATAAATTTAATTATATTGCCCCCTTTCATTAGAAAATGTACAATTTAACTTAATTGATTTAAACTAAGTCATTTCTATTTCTGTAAAATCAATCCAGGGGGAAAAATTGATGCAATTAAATATAATAAATCATAGTTGTGTAGAAATTCAGAAAGGTGGGTTTATTATGCTACTGTGTTGTAATAAATTATGCTTGGAATTAATTTTTGGTCAAGATTCAATAATGTTCCTTCTCTGGATCTTGCTGCTCCCACCAGAGAAATTAAGAGCATTTTCCTCTCTGCAGCCCACCATGGCACAGAAAACCCTGTTCCAGAAGGCTTCCCAATTTTCTGAAGCAGGTTTTTAAGGCATAGAGGGACTTCAGGACACAGTGGTGGCCATTCCCTCCTGATGCCACTGGCAGAAATGATGGAACACAGAAGAACAAGTAATTTAAAAGGTGAAACTTTTAATTTATTCAGTAGTAGCCATCTTGTAAAATTTTGTTTGAAATAATTTGAGAATACTATCAATTAATACAAACAACATACCAACATATACAGTGCAACCCTATACATGTCTATTCAGAAGAAATATGTCCTGCTGAGTCTAATTGCTAAGTATGTGTGTATAAAGTCACAGCCTAATTGTTTTACTTATATATTGGATAATCAATTCTACAATAAACTTATAGATATATACTGTATATAATTAGCTAGTTCTCCCTTCTAGTAGCTTTCCAAAAAGGGAAGAAAAGAAAAGTAGAAACAATGCAACTAGAGGGTGTTTCTTATGTTATTTTATTTATTTTATTAATTTGTATACAATTTTTCATTCTAGGATATGTATGTATGTATGTACGTATTAAATTTATATCCTGCCTTTCTCCCAAAAATGAGATTCACAGTAACTTACAATAATTTTAAAAGATGCTGCCAAAACATTAATTTACAAAAGTTTAAAAGAAATGAAATATCAGTATTATTATAAACATGCTTAAAAACTGTTTAAAACAAACATAATTAAAACATAGTTTTAATAAAAGATAAAAAGATTAAAACAGCACACCACTTACACACACACACTGCAGTGTCATAATTAAAATTCAAAAGCCTGCCTAAATAAAAACGTCTTCATCTGCTGGCAGAAAGAGTGCAGGGAGGGGGCCAACTGGACCTCCCGTGGAAGGGAGTTCCACAGTCTGGGATTAGCCACAGAGAGGGCTCTCTCCTGAGTCATCACCAACTGTACCTGTGAAGGTGGTGGAACTGAGGGCTTGTCTAAATGAGGCAATATAATCCTGATTTCTGTGCATTATTGCAAATTTGCAGCAGCATTCATCCATCTCCACAGGTTTTTGGCAAGATTGCTTGTATGCGAAGCTTTCCATGTTTGATTCAATGTTCACATGGGCATGCCTGCAAATCAAGATGGTCATTGTGAGTAAATAACTCGTGTTTTTATTCTCTACAAGTTGCTGCTGCCAAACAGTATTTTTTTTACAGTAAATCTAAGGTGCAGAAGTATGACCTTTCACTTAAACAAGTTTTAAAACAATGCTGTTTGTCACCCCAGTGCATGATTGCTACTGCAAAAATCCAACATGGCAGTTCCTGCCACTTTGTTGCTGGCAAGTTCTGCCCTTGCAAAGATCTGCCAATCAGGTTTCCACTTCCACTCTTATTGGGAATGTGCTGCAACCCGAATCAATTATCCCAAAGAGCAAGAATGTGAATTTTCCTTACATTATTTTAAAAAACTCTGGGAAAAGCCGTGAAGGCTTTCCCCACACAGTATATGGTATTTTTGGCAGCCTCCTTCCAAATAGGGTGAATCACTGTGGGATCCCATTTGAAGAAAAGGTATTCTCCTAGAATTCTATGAGGAGTATTTTCACTGTGTAGACAAGCCCTGACTACTTTCTTTCTTTTTTTATAACATGTTCTGCTACTGCTGATTTTTCTGGCTGACCCAGTCTGCAGTGTCTCTTGTGTTCCTTGATTCGTGTTTACACACTGCATTTAGTGGCCCCTATGTAAACTTGTCCACAGCTGCATGGTATGCGGTAAACTCCTGCAGCTGTGAGAGGGTCTCTTTTGTCCTTCCCTGAGTGTAACATTTCTTGGATTTTTTTGGGGGGGGGGGTTGGTCTATAGATTGTTTGGAGGTTGTGTTTCCTCGTCAGTTTCCCTATTCTGCCTGTGAATTCTTTGATGTATGGTAAAAATAACTTCCCTTTGCTTGGCTGTTTTTTTTCTTCATTCCTGTGGTTTTTTCTGGGTCTGGCTGCTGTTGTGATGTCTGATCTGGAGTAGAAAAATCAACAGTAGCAGAACATGTTATAAACCAACCTGGACACAAAATGCTGTTTGAAAACACAGAAATTCTAGACCAGGGCAACAACTATCATGTCAGAATGCACAGAGAAGCTATTGAAATCTACAAACACCTGGACAACTTCAACAGGAAAGAAGAAACCTTAAAAGTAAACAAAATCTGGCTCCCAGTTTTGAAATACAATAGAATCAAAACTCAACACTTACAAAATCATTCCACCCAGGGACAGGGGGATTCCCAGCAGATAATGGCCCATCAACCAACCATTAGCCAAACAGACACTAACGAGCCTTGCATTTCTACACCCAGAAACTAACCATTCAATTACACAAATTTACATATACTCCCCAAAAGGGGTTCGTAGCATATAAACTCCACACACACACCTACACAACCATTCTCTGAGGATGCCAGCCACAGATGCAGGCGAAACATCAGAAAGAAACTATTCCAGAATATGGCCTCACAGTCCAGAAAAAAAACCAAGGAAAATCAATGGATGCCGACCGTGAAAGCCTTTGTCTTCCCCCCTCCTTCAGTGCCTCTGAGGGAAGGTTTAATGGATGGTGTAATTGTATCATCATCATCATCATCAGCAGCAGCAGCAGCAGCAAGTATTATTGTTATTATTAGGGTTTTAAACCTTGAATTATGTCTTGGGGGTCCATGGCAACAAAATATATTTAAAGGGTATCACTGGTAAAGAAAAGGTTAAGAGTCACTGCCATAAGGCATTTTTTGAACATTTTAGAGTGGTGCAGGGGGAACAGAAGAGAAAACTATTTCTGTTAGCAGAGAAAGCTCTCTGGGTGGCTCTCGAGCAGCTGAGGAGCTGACAGAGCAATCTTCTCTTTGACAAATACCACTTCCTATGCTGTTTAGCCTGACATTATGGTGCCAGTGGTCATTTGATCTCTGCCATGGCACCACCACCTATGTGCCTGATGCCACCGAAACTGGCATAGCTACATCAGCCAATGGGATTGCAGCCTTAATGCCAGTTCAAATCACCATGCAAAGATTCAGTCCACACAGAGTGGAGAAATTTCACAGAAGAAATTGTGATGTTATGAAAGAACCCCTAAAGGCCCCATGAATAGAATAGTTAATTTACATTGTTTGTAATGATTTACAATTTTGATCTTATTTCTGTAGTAGGTGTTAATAATTTTCAAAGGGTTTAAACTGTCATGAGGGAGGCAAACAACATCTATTTCTTCCCATATTTCAGTCATCTTTGATTCTCGCTCTCTCTCTTTTTCTGTGTGTATGTTTGAATTGCTCAGTCAGTCTTCCCAGGCATCAAGGCGTCCTTTGTGTCTTCATGTGGTCAAGAGACCTTTGGCTCTTCCAAAGCTCCCCTTGACCTGATACTACTTTGGGTGCATCCGGTGTGAGCTGTACAAACAAATGTTAATTTCAAGTCAGCATCCATAAAAAAAAAATTGTATACACAAAACAAAGGAAGTCAAGCAAACCCTCTCTTCCTATCTGGGCAAGGGAGCCTAGAGAAAGAGTAAGGAGGGGAAAGAAGAACCCTCTTTTTGTCTTCAAGTTTATTCTTTTTTAAAGGCCAGACCTCATCATTTCAAGGAAATGGAACATCAAGGAAGGTTATCTTGCCTAAGGCTACCAATGCAGCAAGAGGATTTAAATGTAACCTCAGTGTTCAGGAACAGGAAGTCCTTTAATTAATTCAATATTTCATTAAAACTCTCTTAATGCTGGTTCATTCCTAAAGGTAAACATCACAGATGCTTTCTGGAGCTTGTATTTCATTATTTAATAATCTGCTTTCAGTAATATGACTCTGCAAGTTGGAACCTGTAGCCATGTCCATATACTGACTGGAAGCATCAGCCGTCAAGGAATTCTTAAATAATTATATTATTGGTGCTTGTGTTAGAGATCAAATTCTTTAACTTTTAAAATACTTTGGATCCAAATACTCAAGAAAAGATGGTACTTTTAAAAGAATATTACTTATTAATAGGGTTACCAGAATGAAAACTGGAGAGAGCTTCTTTACTTTTAATTGTTGTAGAGAAACAGGAATTTCAAAAAGTGTTGCTTGTTACCTGGTTGCATGGCAGGCAACACCTGTTGAAATTCCCTCTTCTGTACAAGAATTAAAGTATAGCAGCCACCTCCAATTTTCAGTCTGAGAACACATAAACTTTTATCAAAGTGTTTGTACAGAGCTGTGGTTTCCAGTCTTGGGTCACCAGATACTGTTGGACTCCAATTCTCAGAATCTGTGACCAGGGCTGCCAGGTTTTCCAAACAGAATATGGGACAGTCCTCTGTGCTCCCAGGGCAGCTCAAGACTGGCTGGTAATGTCAGTGCATTTTTCTCTCTTTCTCATGCTATGGTGGCTAATCATTCTCTGGACATTGCTGCAATTCTGTGAAATGCATAGGACAATCTATCTATGCCATCTCACCTATAGAATTGGGAAGGAAAGGAACAAATGGCACTAGACTTATAAGCAAACTCAAGAGGCATCACTGTCAAAGAATCAAATTTGCATGTTGGATGGAAATGCAATAATACTTAACTATTACAGTACGTTAAGGAGCAAGTTGATCCTTGGAGTCGTTGGAGTCCCTCTCAAGTCCTGCCCCCTAGTAAGCACCTGAGTGTTGGGACACTTAAAGCATGAGCAGTACTAAGAGCAGTACTGAGTGCATATCTGGTCCAGAAAAGTGGCTGGGACCCATGTGCTTGACGGTGGAGCTGAGTGGCTGCCAGAGCTTGAGAACAATGCATTATAAGTCATATTATTTTTAATGTCAGCAACCACACATCACATTATCTGCACTTGAAAAAATGTTTAAACTGTCTGGTGGCTGCTTTTACTCTAAAGAAAAAGCAGATGAAGGGCCCTGATGCAGAAAATATTCTCAACCTTGGTCAGTGAACTGTATCAGTTTCCTGCTGATTAAAAATCCTGCTGCTGCTGGTATTTTATCTCTGAGTGATGTTTACAGCAAATAGCAGCTGGAGGAGGGCATGATTTTCTGCAGGAAACTGGCGCAAGGGAACCTCATCACACATGCAAGCTGTTTCTTCTTCAAAATGAAATTGCCTTCTTGGTTTTTACAAAGCAAGTATAACGTAGTATAGTGTAGTAGACCTGTATACATTCAACTGAGTGCTGATGTTGCTTTTTTGTAGCTGCAGAAAGATGGATGGATGGACTGAATTTAAACCCCACCTTTCTTCTGGGCTGGGATTCATGATGGCTTACAGTAATTTAAAACCATATGATTGCCTATGGAGGGATGTGCCCTCATTTCAAAACAATCCCACACTGCTCTTTGCTCAGCCTCATTTGAGATATATTATTTTCCAATATTTCCTGGAAAGTTGTGTTTACCCTGGAGATTATCATACGCTTTTTTTAAAAAAAACCCGAAGGAGCTTGCAAGAATGATGTCACTGTGCAGCCAAAGGGTCCCAATATTGCACGCACCGTCCTCCAGGCATCCTTCCTCCATTCTCCCTCTGTGCTAGAGCAATGAAAAAGGTGCTACTTTTCATTAGTGGAAGTTTCTTTCATTAGTGGAAAAGTGGCACCTTTATCATCACCTCAGAATGGAGGGAGACCTGGGGAAGGACACCTGGAGAACAACACTGTGTGATATTGGGACCCTTTGGCGGTACAGTGATGTCATTCTCGTGAGCTCCTTGGTTTTTTTTCTCCAAATGTCTAATAATTTCCCCTATCTCCAGACTAAAGCTATTCCATCCAGGACAAGCTTTACTACTCAGTCCTGCTGAATGTGTAACTTTCAGGGTGCTCAGACTTCAACCTCCTTAGTGTTATAAAAAAGAGGAATCAACTGTTGAATGCCCAGTGAGCGTTAACGATGTGGCATCATCCACGGAGCAATGGATGCAATCTCCAGGAACAGAGATTCCATCTCAACATTAGGAAGAACATTTTGACAGTAAGAGCTGTTTGGCAGTGGAACGCCCTCCCTCAGAGTGTGGTGGGGTCTCCTTCCTTGGAGGTCTTTAAACAAAGGCTGGATGGCCATCTGTCAGGGATGCTTTGATCGTGATTTCCTGCATGGCAGGGGGTTGGACTGGATGGCCCTTGTGGTCTCCAGAGTCCTGGGGGTGCAGTGGTTAAGTGCCAGTACTGCAAGTCACCATGTTGCAAGTTCGATTCCAGAGGGCTTCAAGGTTCACTCAGCCTTCCATCCTTTTGTAGGTTGGTAAAATGAGTACCCGGCTTGTGGGGGCAATTAGCTAATACACATTGGAAGCTGCTTCCTGCAGTGTAGATGTGTAAATTGCTATTGCTTAAAACAATTTGTAAGCTGCTCTGATAGCCTTGTGGCTGAAGAGCGGGGTATATATAAATAAATAAAAATAAAAAAACCCCTCTACAATTCTATGTTTCTATGATCCTCTTGTGTGAGGTGATTCAAAAGGCTAACAAGGCTCAATGGCCATGCTGGTTGGAAGATTCTGATAGCTGGAGTCCAAAAAGTAACCTTTCCAAGGTGTAGTCTGTGCAGTTTACAAAGCTTCCTGAACTAGCTGCAGAGGTGGTCCAGCATATTCACCCTAAGTATTTTATTATGCTGTACTGTATACCGCTTGTCTTGTCTTGTCTCGTATATGCTGTTTTCGACAGTCCCCCTGTTTCAACACATTCAGAGTTAAAAGCATTAGTGAACATGAACATTCCTACAGAACACTCCATTTTTGGTCAAGTAATGCATCTGATCATTCTAGTTTTGCTCTCTGTTCTCCTTCAAGTAATTTCAGAATTTTCACGAACAATAAAGGGAACAGTCCCAACAGCCAGAAAGAGACAAACTCAGAAACCTTTCAGTTTGAAATTTGCATTGGTTGGCATCCTATTATATTTGCCAATGATGGTTTGGGAGGGAACAGAACGTGCACAGACACATACTCATGGTCATTAATAAATTAATCAATTCCTCCTTTTAAAGGTGTGTGGCACAGTTGCCTCAAGACATCATTTAAGTTCCCATGACGGCTCTGTTCATGTTGCAACAATTACAATTCTTTGGAAAACAAGTTTGTAAAAACTTTTTCAGGTGCCCTATAAGAATCTGGCCAACAGTCCTGTAAACTTTGCTGCACATCATTAAAAGCAGAAACGAATGCAATGTGCCAGTGTCTGAACCATTAAAAATCAATTGGCACCAGCAGGCTTGACATAAAATCCCTTCTCTTCTCTCTGGCTCCAATTGCTAATTATAGTGTACCAATAAAAAATATCCATCATTAACTTTCACTGTTGGAGAGTATTCCAAGAGCAGCAATGAATTTTGTATAATCTAATAAAGAGTCCATCTAGTATGTGTCAGTTTCTTGAAAGTTGAACTTACAGCTACTTCATGAAGGCTGTTTTATCTTGCAGTGGTATAAATAGGTCACTGCTGATTGTATTTCTAAGTCCAAAGCAGCATGGGGTGGAAGCTTCCAGTGATATTTTTCAATAAGAGCCTTACTTCTCCACGCACTGCTGTCCTGAACACCATCTGCTTCCCTTCTTATGGTTCCCATTTTGAAAGGGACAAGGAGGCACACAGAAACAAACACACTGTTATGAGTAGCCTCATTACATTTGTACTAATGTGTACACAATACATGTGTACACATGAGAACTTAAAATACAATGGCCACAGAAAGGGCCCATCTAAACAGTGAAAATACCCCTCATGGAATTAGCTGGGAATCCTACCAGTCTAAACAGGATCCAGCATCAATCCACACTATTTGGAAGGAGGGGGCCCAAAATAGTAAAAACAACAGGGTAAAAGCCTTCACAGATTTCCCTGTACTTTTTCACAAACTGCGAGGCTGGTGTGCATTTTTGCTCTTTTGGACTATTGAACAATAAAAAACATGAAGGGAAGCACAAAGCTTATTTGCAGTGTGAGAGCAGGGGCGGGGCTTGCTAGGAGGGCAAGTGCCTGCTGCCGTCACGTTGGATTTTCGCCTTAGCGATAGCTCGCTAAGGTGATAAAAAAAGGATCAATATTTTCTATTTTGCTTTGGAAAATTGCTCTATCACATAAGCGTACCTTGGGGTGATTTAAAAAAAAAAACCAGTAGCAGTGAAGAACTAATGAGAATAAATCACTTGCAGCCACCATCAGGAATGTGAGGCTTATGGGGGCTTCCGAGGCCAGAAAAAACGTTTGGTCTGGTCACTGCTGCAAGATACCAATAGTACAAAGTATTTGGGATTTCCTCCCCCCCTCGTGTAGATGGTTGCACAATGGATTTATTTATTTATTTATTTATTTACTGCTGTGAGCCTCCTTGGGAAGACTATTGTCTTGGAACATAGCTAATACATTGGTTAAATAAATGCATTAATAACATAAGCAAGACATGACAGGCAGGTTTATACTGCCCCCATTTTTGAGTTGGAATCTTTGATAATTTCACATCGTATTGCCCAAGTAGATAACATAGAAACGACCTAAAAGGTTCTTGAATTTGCAGGAAAGTACATGATTATCCTGATTTTATTTCCCAGACATAATTGTTTCTGACATTACATTCTGGTCCATAGACTTTCATAGAGGAGCACTGTCTGGATCAGTTGTTGACCTCTGGCAAATCTACATGTAGCCTTTTAAATTAAGAACAATGTTCTGAGTTGCCTAAAAAACAGCAGATAATGAGAAATATGAATACAGAATACTTTAAGTAGGCTTTGAAATCCTCTGGAAAGGTTGCTGGAAAAGAACTGTAAGCGTCTCACATCAGTAGAGAATTGTCTGCCATTAAAACCATTGTTAAAACAGTGATTGTGTAACAAGTTGTACAGGACCAATTATGGTCCTTCATCAGTCGGAAAATTGGCCATCTTGTCCTCCTCTCACTCCCAACAACAACAACAAAAGCAAACATGGATGCCTGAGAAGCAGGACACAAAGCAGAAGGGAGCTCTAATTTGGAACCTCACAAACGAGTTAAAAATGACATCTTCTAGCTTCCATGTAAAATATATTTTTCAGAGAGTTGTAAGAAAGCAGACAGTGGCATAGTGGTAAACTTTGAAGTGAACAAGCAAATGCTTTGCTTTAGACATTAAACTATTCTGGGTTCCCTGTCTCCAAGCATCCTGGAATACAGGACTCTATTTTGGGAGGGCCTGGTGCAACATGGCACCCCACTACAACTCCACAGTTCCTTGGCCTGTAATAAAACCTTAGCAGCCACTAAAAAGGTTATTTGACTTCTGAAAGTAGATATTCTGCATTTCTGAAAAACTCCTGCCATTGCAACATTTGTTTAATACAGGGATGGGCAAAGGGCAGCCCTGGGGACACATGTGGCCCCAAGGATGGTCTTTGTGGCCTTCAATACCTCCAGAATCCCTAGACTGACCTTTTTCTTACTCCAAAAGAGGGTAATTTGCTGTTCCTGGAAGCCTCCAAGTATAACAGGCTGCCTGTCTTTTTAATGTTTTTGTCCCCCTGCCCCCATGGAGAGGACCCCTGGACCAGTCAAAATTATTTCACTGTTCAGCTTGGCTGCCTTCCCACTTATACTGCCACCTAACTTTCAGATTCCCCTTTGTCCCTTCTTTGGACTGGGATCTGACTTTCTGTGGATAATATCTGGTATTGTGTGGATTCAATTGGTAAGCATGACTACTAGATGTCAGTGAGGGAAATAATTCACTAGGAGTCTGGTATTTATGAATAAAACACAAAAATTGGTTTATTAATGGAATGGTGTAACATAAATGCTTCTATATTTTGCTTCCAACCCTGTTAACTGTTAAATTTATCTTAGGAGATTTTCAGACAGGAAGGAAAAAAGCATTTCCAAAAAGAATCTCCACTCCCACCCCGTCCTACCCCTGTCATGCCACAATCACCCTCCACATCGCACTTACCTCCTCTCCCATCGTTTCGGCAGCCCAGGAGTGAACGGAGCTCTAATGGAGCTCCATTCATTTCCTTGATTGAAATCCCACAGATTCTCACAAGAAGATGTCAGGACAGGAAATTCAAAAATAAAAAGTACACACACAAAAAATGACAGCAAGCACAAAAGCACACTTTAAAAGGTAGAAGTAACCTGGGGAGGGTCATAAAAAGTGTGCCACTTACCTGGATGTCCCGATCTCACCTGGAAGTGTTCTGGCAGGAACCTCCCATTGACGCTGGGATCTCGCCAGTATAATGGGGCACTTTTTCACTCACAGTAACATCCATGACAGAAACAGAACAGGGGATCTATTGACGGCTTATCCCATCAATAAAAAGCAGCACCGGCAAAACAGCAGCAGAACAGGTGCATAACGAGGGGGAAACAATGTCGTCTGATAAGGGAGCCCTTTTGCAATCTCCTGGCATTCGGATAACACCTCTTTTAACGTGTTTGATAATCTCCTTAGTCTCTCACTGTGGTGACTATTTCACAAAACCCAGGAACTTCCAGACTCAATCACTCCTTTTTATATTCTTAATTTCCACTCACTCTATAATCCATTCAACCTTAACACTTTTTCAAGCACAGACCATATGTTGTACAGCCATTTCTTAACTTCAGTCCAAAAACACTCAAACCCCAAACTGACTCAAACTCGCTTCAACTTAAATCTCTTAACTGCCAAACTCCTTTCTCTCAAGGAAAACCTCTCCCATTACAGTTTCTTGTGCTGGGATTGGCTCCCTCATGCTCTTTTCCCATTGACTCATCAACATTCCATCAACTGCTCATCACACACCCCTGTACCTTTATTGAAGAGGTACTTAAAAACTATTTTTGAGAACCAGAAATGGACTTCTGGATTCACTGGGTTAGCAGTTCGTGTGCCCATGGAATTTCCCAGGGCATAAAAGTGGCTCACAGACATGTTGCAGTTGTCCACCCTGGGTTAATAATAACAGCCAGCCGAAGAGTCCTAAAAGTCCTAAAACTATTTTGATAGCTTTTTTTTATCATTAACAATGTGATTTTACAATGTTTACTAATATCGTAATTGTTTTACTCTAATGGACTGGTAGGGCTGCAAATATTGGTCCAATTAACTTTAAAGTTCTATTTTTTTTCCCTTGCAATATGATGAATCAGGCCCCCAAAGTTAATTTCTATTGCAAGTTCACACCCATCTGACAAGAGACTTTATCAGACGACCAATTTTAAAACGTTCTTTTGCTGGCATAAGAACGTTCCCCCTGCACTTACGTCCTTTCCCGGCAAAGGCTCCCTAGCAATAAAGAGGAAGTGAATGGAGCCCCATTCACTTCCTCGCTCGAAATCTTGCATGATTTTGTCACACAGGAAATTCAAAAATAAAAACAAGAAAACATTTAAAGTTGCACAAAGCACACACACACATTTTAAAGGTCCCAAGTAACCCAGGGAGGGTGATAAAATGAGTGAAACGTACATCCCAGTCTCATCCAGAAGTGCTCGTGCTGGAGTGGGCATTGTTGGGGTAAGTCCGAGATTTAAAGGGACAGAGGTATCACATGCTGGCAATGCTGGCAAAAAAGCAGCAGGGGGATCTATTTACAGTTTAAGCCGTCTATTAAAAACAACGGGTTTTGGGCAGGACATAACCACACAAGGGCGATGACGTCTGATCCACGCGCCATTTCGTGGTTATGTGGCATCCTTATGACGCTGTATTTTGTCAGTCTGATAAAGTCCAAGATGGTTATGCTTAACCATTTTTGTCCCACTGTAGAATGCCTACAGTTTGGGATGAGTGCTAGCTTGATGAAACATCTTTTATCTTCTGCTGCACTCCCTGGAAGTGCACAAAATATCCAGAAGGCTAGGCACACTTCACTGAAAATGAGTTCCAGCTGTTCCTTGTAAATCTCATTTAATAACACAAATAGGGAAAAATTCATATTCTGTTACAAAAGTAGACTAGATTTTTCCCCCCCAGGTGAAATATCCCAAGGAAGATTCTAAGAAAGATCTGTGAGATATTTGGGGAGCAGACATTTAGAAGCTTTTTCCAGATCCCCAGGGGCTCAGTTACACAGCAGTTTTTATTGTGATAGTTTGCACTTTAGCGCTTTTTTGCACCAGTGCTGGATAGTTTACATGATTTAGTGAGAAATCAGTTGATCTGTTTATTTTTCCGCTTTGCAGTTCACACAGGCAAAGGTGGGGTGTGTGGCCTTCCAAGCACATCTGGGGGAAGATGCCGGGAAGATGAGAGGGAGGGAGGGAAAGAGAGAGAAAGAGAAAGTGCTGGGATCTTTCCCTCCTCTGATTACCAGAGGAATGACTGCTAAGTTTCCATGCCTTAGCAAGGAGTGCTCCCTCTTCTTCCCAAAGTGAGAAGGGTGGGAGGAAGGAGGCAGCCCTTCACCTCTGAGGAGCCATCCCCCCAAGCCCCCCTTCCCCTCACCCACACTCCCTCTCTCTCTCTCTCTCTCTCTCACACACACACACACAAATGGGATCACAGGAGTGCGAGGGAGTGAACAGCTGGAATAGCAGATTGCTACTCAATCTCTCTCTCTCTCTCTCTCTCTCTCTCTCTCTCTCTCACACACACACACACATGCACACACAGGCTAACTGGGGTTTCTTCATCTGCAGCAGCCAAGCAAGCCGGGAGGCAACAGCAGTGGCTGGATCTTTTCATTTGAGGCTCCTCCCTCCCCTCCCTGGTCAGTCCAACCCCCTCCGTGGTCAGTCAACCAATCACAGCTCAGCTCTGCTGTTGTTGTTTTGGGAAGATTGCTGATAATTCACACAGACTTTTCCGAAGTGGTAGTTCACACAATCTATAGTGCGCTAAGTCGCGCTACTTTTTAAAAAAAGTCGGGAAAAGTTCCGAAATCCTTTATTACACTACTAATGGGTTTTTGTGCCCCCTCCTTCTGAAAGAGGTGACTTTGTGGCGCAACATGTGTAAACAATTAGGAATCTTAGCAAATTCTTCTCAGTTTTTTTCCATTGTGTAACCGAGACCCAGGTTATAGTACCATGTATTTTAGGACTGAACTGAATGTAAAGCAAGTGTTATTGACAGCTTTGAATTTGTGCTCTAATGTGCAGGCATCATTATCCAAACGTACGTTGCAACCATGTCTTATTGTTAATTAAACACTTACTCAGGGTCAGACACTTACATATCCTACCAGAAGAATCAGCAGAACTTGCTGCTGTTGTTTCATGGTGCTGTACTGTGTCCTTCCTTTCTTCCTGCCTATGCACAAGACATTCTGAGACTTGTGGTTCATAACATGATAAACCATGTCAAGTAAAGGGAAAAAAAATCTTTCTATCTCTGAGGGCTTGTCTACACTGTCTGCTTAAATCTAGGGCCCATCTGGAACATGACACTCTGAACAGGCCCCAGATTGACCACAATGGCAGCCACACATACTGGGCTGAATCTGGTACGACAGCCATCCGTTGTCCCCATGGGACAGCTTGGGCTGACACTGCATCAGCCTCACCAGCAAACCAGCTCCCTGAGATAGCCTAGCTGGCATTGTTGCTTCTGCTGAGGTCAGAACTTCAGCAGACACTCAGACAGATATTTGTCAGATTCTTCCAACTTAACAACTGCTCTGATGAGAGAAGATTGGGAGATTAGTTTTAGGTTTTTCATACTTAGTTTGAATTTGAGATGATCAGATGATAACTTTGGATTGGAACCTGTGCTGTTTTGCTGTATCTCGTATAACATAATGCATGCTCTGCCTGCTAATTTATAATTTTCCCTTCCTTCCTTCCTTCCTTCCTTCCTTCCTTCCTTCCTTCCTTCCTTCCTTCCTTCCTCAAAGACAAAATGTACCTCTAGTATTTTCTTCTCCAGAGGAACCCATCCTTATACAGAACGTCTTACATTGCAAATCTGGCTTCATTGCTTTGGTTATGAAAACTTCAAAATGGAATGTCATTTGCTGCACAAACATTTTCAAGGGACATCTCATCCTTTCTGAAATGTACCATAGCTGTGAGACAGAGTTAGAGCTGATAGATGAAACAGATCATTTTAGTCCAGTCACCACAATCATTCCCATTATCAGCTCCTATCATCTTATTCAAATACTCTAGTGGTCCATGTGCCTTCAAGTTGACTCCAACTTACAGGTACTCTGTCCTAGGGTTTTCTCGGCAAGATTTATTCAGAGGAGGTTTGGCACTGCCTTTCTCTAAGGTTGAGCAAGACTTGCCCAAGGTTACCCAATGGATTTCCATGCTGAGTGGGGATTTGAACGTTAGTCTTCCAAAGTCCTAGTCCAACACTCAGACAACTATACCATATTGGCTCTCCTTCATATTGACTTCCAAACAAACCCACAACTGGAATACATTGCTTTTAATTATAATCATTTTGTATGTCCACCTAGTTTTCTTTCTTTCTCCTTCTTCTTCTTCTTCTTCTTCTTCTTCTTCTTCTTTTTTTTTTTTACTGCTTTCCACCTGAAAGGTGATGCAGTTTCATCCTATGGAATCATCTTAATTCCCCAGGGCAGCTTGAAATCTGGTCAGTGCTGCTGACAAGCAACAGGCAACAATAATAATGACTATCCAGCCTTCAAAGATATAGCAATAGCCACTCTTGCCAATGTGTTTTTAAAATAGATTTTCTGTGGGTTTTTTCCAGGCTGTGAGGCCGTGTTCTGGAATAGTTTCTTTCTGATGTTTCACCTGCATCTGTGGCTGGCATCCTCAGAGTTTTTAAAATAATTTGGCCAGCTGGCTTCCATTTATGATGGAAATGTCAGTTTCATTTCTGCTGACACTCATTTTGCTTCATGTTTATTGAAAGACTGTGATTTGCTAGAGGTTTTGACTGTTTATATTAAAGGCAAATGAAAATGTAAAAACAAAACGTACAGCACTGGGTGAAAGGGTATTGCACACTACAAGAGATCTTGTAAAACATCACAATAAGTAACATGTAGGGTTAGGTTAAATATGCAAGTGCATTCTATTTCCTCTGTATTGATTTGTTGAATAATATTTGCTCATTTGTTACTTTCAGAATAGTCCTTGAGCAAGCAGGGATCACCAGCATTGAGGCCATGATATTGAGAACACAGCTACATTGGGCAGGGCACGTTTCTAGGATGGAGGACCATCGCCTCCCAAAAATACTACTCTACGGTGAACTCACCATGGGTCAGCATAAGAGGGGTGCTCCAAAAAAGTGATACAAGGACTCCCTGAAACAACATCTCAGGCATGGCCACATTGATCACCAACAATGGTCTGCCCTGGCCTCACATCGGGAGGCTTGGAGACACACTATCCACAATGCTGCAGCCTTATTTGAGAACTCACGCTGAAGAAGTCTTGAAGAGAAACGACAACGCAGAAAGAATCACAACCTGGAAACATCACCCAAGGAGACCTTCTGCTGTGCTTTCTGCAACTGGACTTGTTTATCTTGGATTGACCTTTTTAGTCATCAGCGAGCTTGCAGAAAGCGCGGGATGAGTCCTTCCTGAATCTTTGTTTGCGAAGAAAAGCCAGAGAGAGAGAGAATATTTTTATGCCATCCTTTATTTATATATGCCAACATAGTAAACAAAGCACACACTAATATATATGTTTATGTATATGTATACACACACACACACACACACATGCTGAAGGGAAAAATCAACTTGGGTGTAGCAAGTGTGTGAGGACTTGCAGCACATTTTTGGCTAGAGCTCTTAGAAACCCCCCCCCCAGCATGATGCCGGCTGGGGATTCTGGACATTATAGTCCAAAAAGTAACTTTTAAAATGTTAAAAAGAAAGTTGCGGTAGAGCTCAATGTGTGGTTTGCATGCAGAACATCCACAAGTCTCTCTTGGAGGTTGTGTAAACAGTGAAAATACTTCTCGCAGAATGCAAGGAGAATACAATCTGTCCCAATGGGATCCCGCATCTATTTGCTGTATTGTGGAGGGGGCCTCAAAACACCATATACTCCATGGGAAAAGCCTTCACAGTTTTTCCTGTATTTTTTTGGAAAAACAGTGAAGGGAATGTGCATTCCTGATTATTGGGAGAAGCAACCAAATTGATTTGCTTTCCCAATATGAGCAGATGATTGATCGGACATGTGCAGGGGGCAGAGCTTGCTAACAAGGCAAGCTCCTGGAACTGCCACCTTGGATTTTTGCCATAGTGATGGTGCTACTGTGAGAAAACAGCCTTTTTCTTTTTGCGTGTTTACTAAAGTGGGAGGTCACTCTTCCGTCCCTTGTATTTTGTTAAAAAAAATGTTCAGCAGGGGCAACCTTAGGAAAATAAAATAATGAGTGAGCCACTCGAGCCCACCATTTTGATTAGCAGGCATGCCAGCGGGAACACCGAACGTGGTTTGCTTCACATGCTTGCAATCTTGCAAATAGGCCATCTGGACAAACAGAAGCTGCTGCAAGTTGCTGTTACCCCACAGCAATCCACATTTTCCCCTTTGTTTAGACTTACCTTGGTGTCCAGGTAAGTATGGCAAAGAAACTACTTGAAACTCTGGAGAGCACCGCTGATCAATGGAGACCAATGATGGGAAGCCTGTGGACTTCTAGATGTTGCTGGTCTATGGTTTCCACCATTACTCACCATGGAGTTTGTTGGCTGGGGCTGATGAGGATTGCTCCAGCAACATCTGGAGGACTACAATTTCCCTGCCCCTAACATATCATTATAATTGTTGTTAATTCATTTATATCCTGCCTTTCCCCCAAAACTGGGACTCAGGGTAGCTAACAGAAAGTAAAATAAATACAGATAAAAACACATACAGAGATATAAATAAAAAAACATTCAAAAGGTTATTGTTAAAATGCAATGAAACAACACAATGGACTTTTTTGGACAATGTAAAAATAACGCTAGCAGCGTCGCCAGGTTGCGACACTGCAGCGCAAGAGGGCATCAGTTTCGTACGACGCTCCTTCCCAGCGGTACTGTTGCAGTACCGCTGGGACATTTGACCATGATATTTTTGCTTTCTACCATCATATTTTACTCGCGATCAACGATCGTGAGTAAAATATGACTGTAAAAGCAAAAATATCACAGTCAAATGTCCCAGCGGTACTGCAACAGTACCGCTGGGAAGGAGCGTCGTACGAAACTGACGCCCTCTTGCGCTGAAGCGTCGCAACCTGGCGATGCTGCTAGCGTTATTTTTACATTGTCCGAAAAAGTCCATAGAATCAAAACTTTTTAAAACAAATCCATTAAAAAGACAAAAGTCAGTAAAGCAGCACAACATTAAAAGCCCCTGTAGTCAGTTCCTAAAAAAATGCACAAAACCATCACGTAAACAAAACAAATCTATAACAAATACCAACAGCCAATAAATGTGATATTTATAGCAAATATGAACATGGAGATATGAACAATCAATATGCTATGTCAAATGTGCAATTAATAATTGTTTGCTGCACTTTGGTTGTATATGATTTACAGCCTGCCAGTCATCAGTAACTGTTTGCTATACTTTTTAATAAGTTCTTTGTTATTGTTCGGTTGTTCATTACTCTTACAACAACTACTTGATCCTACAGTGGGAGTTTGTTTACTTGTATAAGTCTTGGTCTTCATGTTGCATATTTGTACATTGTTATACATTTCGTTTATTGCCTTGCCATATATGTAATGTGACTTTTGGCTATGTTGTATGCTATTTTTCATACCGCATGCTCAGCATGATATTCTATTTAACTGTTTGCATATTTTCAATTGCCACACGACTCAGGGAATAAAGAGACCAGACACAAGATATATGGGTGAAATAAAGGGTCTTTATTGAACCCTACCTATTTAAGCCCTCTATGATCTTCATGGGGGAGGAGGCAACCAAGCGAGGGAGCAGCTGAGGCCGTAGGTCTAACTGAGACCTTACCCACAGCTTCCCCTGGCGAGCACCTGAGCCCTCGAAAGGAACCCCATCACTGGGGTTGCTCTCAAGCCGGCCCGCATCTGGAAGACCAACCCAAAAGTCCCCCACTCAAGCCTCACGGATTAGGGTGGGGGCTTATCCCTCGGGCCAGCCCCAAGGTGAGTCTCCTTCCCTTCCGCTAAGTCCCATGACTTTATTGGTCATTCCAGAGACCCTCCCTACACTCAAATAGGTGCCAAGGTGCACACCGAATCTGCGCCTCCCCCAAATTTTAGGCCATACATAGGGTCAAGCGTCCGCTTAGTCCCTATATCCCCACCAGCCTGACCAAAAGGTCCCTCAACCCCCCCTGAAGATCACCCAGAAAAATTGCATTACCCACATCCGACAAGTGGACCCCATCAGCTCGGTTGTGCCTAAGGCATTGCAAAATGAAGGCGCGAACCAATCGCATGACCCGGGAGGATCTGGAAGTTAAAGAGTTTATGACGTGGACGGCAGACATATTGTCGCACCAAAAATGTACAGTGGAATTCGCCAGTTCTGCCGCCCAAACATAAACGGCAACCAAAACTGGAAAAAATTCAAGGAAGGTAAGATCCCCAACGATGTCGGATGAGACCCAATCTTGGGGCCACCTACCTGCACACCAACGACCCGCAAAATAAACACCAAAACCTATAGCACCAGCAGCATCAGAAGCAATCTGCAGTGCTCCATGTAATTTTCTATCTTCCCGCCAGAATGAAACCCCATTAAACTGCTCTAAAAAGTCCAGCCATACCTGGAGGTCATCACGAATATCTGATGTGATGCGAATCATATAGTGGGGCTGGAGAACCCCCTTAGTAGCGTCGCTTAAACGACGCAGAAAAGCCCGTCCGGGCACCACTACTTTACAAGCAAAGTTCAGGTGTCCAATTAGAACCTGAAACTCTCTCAGGCTAACCTTCTTATGGGCCATAAACTCAGAAACCCTCCTTACTAAGTCAACCACTCTAGTAGCCGTCAAACAGCAGAGTTGATTGATCGTGTCAATTTCAATGCCCAAATATGTAAGTTGCAGTGCTGGACCCTCTGTTTTCTCCAGGGCCAAAGGAACACCTAACTCCTCTGATAGTAGCTCAAACTGATGCAATAAATAATTGCATCGGCCAGAGCTTGCTTCCCCAATAAACAGAAAATCATCCAGGTAATGTACCACTCCGGACATACCTGTTCTAACCTTTAATGCCCATTCTAAAAAAGTACTAGAAGTCTCAAAGGCATTGCACAAAACTGAACAACCCATGGGTAGAGCTCTATCCATATAAAACAGGCCTTCAAAAGAAAAACCCAAAAGCTCAAAATCCCCCGGGTGCACTGGCAAAAGGCGAAAGGCAGACTTGATATCGCATTTGGCCATCTCCGCACCCGGGCCATGCCTACAGACTTCCCGAATAACAGCATCAAATGATGTGTATTTAACTGAACACAACTCAGCAGGGATAAAATCATTAACAGATTCACCTTTCGGGTAAGACAAATGATGAATTAACCTAAACTCTCCCGGTGCCTTCTTAGGTACCACCCCCAAAGGGGAAATACGTAAATTGGGCACCGGTAACTTGGTAAACGGACCCGCAACCCTACCTTCCAAAACTTCCTTCTCAATCTTAGCTCTGACTATCGACTCCATACCCTTAATGGACTTCAGATTATGGGCTTTGTAGGCCCGTCGAGGGCCTTGAAAAGGAATTCGAAACCCAACTTTAAACCCATTGTATAAATAACTAGCAGCTTCCCTATTAGGATAAAACCGAAGCAAACGGCTCAAAACTACCAACTTAATTGGGCTGGGACCCCTTTTGAGGTGGAGCACTGCCTCCCGCACCCTTGGGTCCACCTTGACCTCCCCTTGAACCCCGAAAGGAACCTCTTGCACGGGGGCAGTTACGAAATGAGTGCGAAGCCCCACAAATGGAGCACTCATGACTAAACCTGCAGGGCTTTCTACTGCAGCCCCCCTGAGAAGAGAAGTCCCAGCACAAAAGCTTCTGACTCGAGGCAAAACCAGGTGTTGCCCGCTGAAGAGACCCCATGGGCCCCATAGGCCCCTTTTGTACTAAATGGCCACTATAAGTCCTTTCCCCTTGTATTGGCCGCGCCGGAGTCATAAGCTGCATCCACAATTGTGGGTGCATCATATCCCACCGAAGCGAAGAGTATATAGCAGCCCTCATACGAAAAGCCTCGTCATATAACAACCACGCCGGGCCAGCGTAATCAGTATAGGCCCTATGGATAATGTCAATATATTGAATAAGGGCCGCAGCGCGGTGGGGTTGAGACTTAACAATAACCCCAGCCAATATCAAAAAACCTGATAG
The DNA here is from genome assembly GCA_030847615.1 of Gambelia wislizenii. Taxonomy (NCBI): domain Eukaryota; kingdom Metazoa; phylum Chordata; class Lepidosauria; order Squamata; family Crotaphytidae; genus Gambelia; species Gambelia wislizenii. The sequence continues at coordinate 62,171,585 of JAUMIR010000005.1, read as the reverse complement.
CCAATTAGACCAGGTACGCTCAACTTTTCTCTTCTTAATCTTCTCCTTATCTTTCTCATCTAATTCCTCTTTATCTTTCCTCTCCAATTCACGATATAACAAGGAGAAGACATCAACGTACTCGCCCTTAATAATTTTCTCCCGAGTGGATTGTAATAGGTGATCTCCCAGTGGCAAAGCCAAATCACCAAATGGGATGGCACCATAAGCCACGACATCATAACCAGTCGATGGCGGGGGCCCTAAAACTGCCTGGGGATTGGACGGGCCAACTGAATATGGTCCCACCCCCATGGCATCCAGCTGGACTGTGCCAAAGACCAACCCGGATATGGTGTAGCACTGCCTGACTGCGCCAAAGACCAGCCCGGATATGGTATAGCACCGCCACCAGATACAAGAGCCCCATCGTCATGAGTGGCCGTTGACATGCCCCCCCAAGGCCAATACACACCTGTCATATGTGCTGCAGAAGTATCAGCAAACTCACCTCCTAATTCCGATGGTCTAGCGTTATCTCCCGCTTGGTCCCCAGCACCTGATGGCCCTTGCTCCACAGGATTGCAGACTTCATTGGACCCCGACGCTCCACCAGGCTGCGTCATTTTTTCAAGTGCATCTAAACGAACAAGAATAGCGTCAGAAATTTTACGTTTCGAACCATGCCTTACCTCCATTAATTCAGGTGCCTTGGGAACCCCATGAGCCACCTCCAATTTCCCAATCCGATCCAGTATAGCATGCCACGGAATATCCTCTTCGCTATCACTGGAAGAATTGACTGGCGCAGGAAGATGAGGTTTGCTATGCTTAGGAGCAGGACCCTTGCCCTTGCCACCCAACTTACCCTTCTTAGGTGCCATACCCTTATTATTAATTATATTATTCTTATTCTTATCCGTATTCTTATTATTATGCCCAAAGCCTGTAATTATTATTATGCCCAAAGCCTTTTATTATTATTATTATTATTATTATTATTATTATTTATCCCCTGGAATTAAATTCACCACCAGGGGGCAGTGCAGGCAATGTAATCCACCAGAGGGCCCAAAAGGCTGCACCACCACAAATCGCCCACTAGAGGCCCCCACAGCCCAAAGCCACGAGGCAAATAGAGGCCTAAAGAGAAGTCAGGCTGCCTGACGAGCAGTCAGGCTGCAGAGGCCTGAAATCAAGCCCAAAGGTAAGAGGGCCTAAAAGGCCACCACACCCCCAGAAGGAACAGGCCCAGAGACCAAGGGGCCTAACTGCGACGTGGGGGGGGCAACAAAACGCTGCAGGCCGGGGGGGGCAACAGCCACCGCACCCCCAGAAAAAACCAAGGGGGGGAGAACAAAGCAGACACCAGCGGGGGGGGGGGAGAACAAAACCAGAACCAGCCCCCTAAATACACCCCCCAACAAATACCACCCCCCAATTCCCCAGCAACAGTCACTCCCAGTCAAAAATACTCCCTGTCACTCCCAGTCAAAAATACTCCCTGTCAAATTCTTTAAAAGAAGAGAGAGAGTGGGGAGGGCGGAGCAGCCTTAAATAGGCTTCTAGCTCAGCCCTGCCCCATCTCATGACGTCAGAACGCCAGCCTGACGTCCAACACTGGTCTCCACCCCTCCCCTGCGGCAAAGACCAATCCCCACCCGAAAGCAAGCTTAATGGGAGGGGATTGGGATTCTCTATTGTTCATATTTTCTAAAAATATCATATTTATTGTTCATTTCTCTTTTTTTCATATTTACTGCAAACACCAAATTTATTGATTGTTGGTATTTGTTGTCTATATTTATATATATATTATGAAGGTTTTGTGTGTTTTTTGGACTTTTGGTTGAGATCCTGCCCTTTTGTTGTTTGTTGTTAGTTCCAAAAAGGCTGCAGGAATAAAAAAAAAAAAATCACTTGCCAATGGAGATATGCGGTCTATTAAATAATGAGACTGTGGACTTATCAGAGGCTCTTAAAAAAAACTCCCATGGAGGTTGTGAGGAAGACACCGCTGTCCCACTTCTGGTGGTCGCTACTGCATGCCCTGTCCTCCTCGCATCCTTCATTTGTTCTCCCTCCATGCTGGAGTGATGGAAAAGGTGCAGCTTTTTATTGACGTAAACTTCCATCAATGAAAAGCAGCACCTTTCTCATCCCCTTTTCAAACCTTTTTCAAAAAAATCATCACTTGTGATGAAACCTACATGCTCAGCATGATATTCTATTTAACTGTTTGCATATTTTCAATTCTCTATTGTTCATATTTTCTAAAAATATCATATTTATTGTTCATTTCTCTTTTTTCATATTTACTGCAAACACCAAATTTATTGATTGTTGGTATTTGTTGTCTATATTTATATATATATTATGAAGGTTTTGTGTGTTTTTTGGACTTTTGGTTGAGATCCTGCCCTTTTGTTGTTTGTTGTTAGTTCCAAAAAGGCTGCAGGAATAAAAAAAAAAAAATCACTTGCCAATGGAGATATGCGGTCTATTAAATAATGAGACTGTGGACTTATCAGACGCTCTTAAAAAAAACTCCCATGGAGGTTGTGAGGAAGACACCGCTGTCCCACTTCTGGTGGTCGCTACTGCATGCCCTATCCTCCTCGCATCCTTCATTTGTTCTCCCTCCATGCTGGAGTGATGGAAAAGGTGCAGCTTTTTATTGACGTAAACTTCCATCAATGAAAAGCAGCACCTTTCTCATCCCCTTTTCAAACCTTTTTCAAAAAAATCATCACTTGTGATGAAACCTAGATCTTCCAGTTTGATCCTGAGACAAAATGACAGTCAATGCACTGGAAAACACCATCATCACCAAGAATGAAAGAAGTACGTCAAAGCAAATCCATATTCAAAGCCATGTTCATTGTTTTGTTTTTTTATATCAAGGGTGTATTTTGGCAGGATGGGTTCTAGAAGGCAGAACAGTGAACCAGAATTATTATAAGGATGTTTTGACAAAGCTGAGAGAAACAGTCAGAAGAAGAAGAAGAAAGTCCAGAACTGTGGAAAAATGGTTTCATTCTTCATCAAGACAATGTGCCTGCTCATACAGTACTTTCTGTGAAGCAGTTTTTGGCCAATAAACACATTACTACACTTGACCATCCTCCATATTTTGACAGATTTGGCACCATGCAATTTTTTCTTTTCCCTAAAGTGAAATTGGTGCTTAAAGGAACATGTTTTGAGTCAATTGATGCAGTAAAGAAGGAAATGGCAGATGTGTTGACACAGCTGACAGAAACTGATCTGCTCTTCGCCTGCAACCAGGGGAAAACAAGACTTCATTGGTGTGTGAGTGTGAATGGGGAGTATATTGAAGGGGACAAGCATTAGAATTGTAATACATATAAATACAGATGGATTATTGTATCAGTTTCATTATTTAATAGACAGACCTCATACAGTGAAGAGAAAGCCTTCCTATCCTTCCACAGGAGAGTTTTAAAGCCTGGTGAAAAACTAGTGAAAAGGCCTTCTCCCATATTCTCACCAGATGTAAAGTTGGGACTGAGAGAAAGGTCTTCCTTGAAGATTTTAGAGCCCGGCATGCTCATATAGGAAGAGGGTTGAATCCTCAAACAACTACATGTGAACTACTTTAGCGGCCATTAGGACTGGAGCTTGATTGCAATCCCACATTCACATAATGTGGGAATAACTCTCACTGAATTCAAGGAGTTAGGATGGACAAACATACATAGGACTGTGGTGTACATATCACTGATATTTGTTTTTCTTTGTTGTGGCACCGGAAACAAAACTCTTTGATGCACTGTTGCTTTTTTTTGCTATATCCTGTGCATAGTATATAGCCTGGTGCAGAGGCAAAGAATGTGCTAGCAATTTCTCCTTGGAGCCCAAGACCTGAATCCTAGTGGTTAGTTCTAACCAGAATAGACCCTTTGAACTGATTGTAAAATCATGAGACCACACATAAGTACATCCCATTGCTTCTGTGGGTTTACTCTAGTTGGAACTAAAAACAGAATTTAGGCTTGCTGCTCTTCTATGTCCACTTTAGTTAATGGAGGGGAGCTATTTGCAATGTGCTTTAAGAAATGCTTAGTGTATATTACCATTGTTGTTGTTGATTCATTGGTGGCGGGGGGGGGTCAATTGCTTTCCTCTGAGACGGAGAGAGTATGACTTGCCAAAGATCACCCAGTGGGTTTTTATGGCTGAGTGGGAATCAAACCAAGGTCTCCCAGATTCCTAGTCCAGCACTCAGGCCACTACTTCAAGTTGGCTCTCAACCTCAATATTACCTACCCAAGCAAATATATAATAATCCACCAACTGAGACAACACTCTAGGCACGTGATGAAGTGGACCAGACAATTACACCAGACAGACTTATTCAGTTTGGACCCCTGTTTTAACACTTTAACCAACCTTTGTTCGTTTTGGTGCTATTATGACTCCCCTTATGCACTTCTTTTTCAGAGCTAAATAGTCCCAAACATTGATGAACTGTTTCAGATATCTCCCCCCACCCAGTACAAGTGCCATGTGGTATAGACATACTTCTTTTTCTTAGGGTGATGAACTTAATATGGTTCTATTGAATTCCATGATGGAAATGAAGATATCTTTTCCCCCACACCATGGGTATACTGGTGCTTCCATTGCTGCTTCAAAGCTTTCCCTTTGAAAACATTTGCATTGGTAAAAGACATTCTGTTCCTTGCTCCAGTTATGTCCAAAGATCTGGGAGTGATCTTTGGAGTGTAGCTGTTTGCGCTAGAAATATAATGTAGCCAAAAAGAAGCCACTTGACTAGTTGCTTCTAATAAATAAAGACTTCTGCAATAAGCTTCTCACTTATTAGATAACTGACAGTTACTAGAAAGTTTTTTATTATTTTATTGCAGTGACAGGAAAAGGAAATTGTTAAACAGTGTGGTTAAATATTTGGGAACTATTTTATTGGGAACTATTTTATTTTACTACATTAGCAGCCAAATCCCTTCTAGGGATTAGAATAAATTTGTAAAACTTGGTGTCAGCTGCTCCATGTCCTTTTCCACCCTCTCCCCAAACCCTAGGAAATTATCTCACTTTCCTCTAAGGACTTTATCAGATCATAAAATACTGTGTCATAATGATGCCACATAAACGCAAAAGGGCACGCGTACTACACGACGTCAACCTTTTGTGTTTATTTCCCCACCAAAACCCATACTTTTAGCTGAAGCTGTCAATTGATCCCCATGGTGCTTTTGTGCTGGCATTGCCAGCGTGTGAAGCCTTGTGTTATTGTACTTATGTCAATACAGTGAGAATGGTCAGTCCAGTGCAAACACCTCTGGGTAAGATTGTGACAGCCAGGTAAGTCATGCACCTTTTATGACCCTCTCCAGGTTAGTTGGGACCTTTACAGTGTGTTATTGTACTTTTAAAAAGTTTTTCTGACTTATTTTTGTTTTGTTTTGTTTGTAATTTCCTGCATGATAAAGTCTCACGATAATCTGCAGGATTTCAAAGGAGGAAGTGAACGGAGCTCCGTTCACTTCCTCTTTCATTGCCGGGGAAGGCTTTGCTGGGAAAACAAGCATAAAAATTGATTTTTTTTATGCCAGCAAAAGAATGCTTTAAGGGACTTGTCTGATAAAGTCCTCTGTCCCATATTTGGGGTAGATGTGTTGGCCATGCAGCAAAATGCAACAAAATCCAAAAACCACAACAGAGTGAAACCTTTATCAGCCAAGTGAAATGCACAAAATACATCATGCAAGATTTCCAAGCTCCACTGGCTTCTTCATCAGGCAAAAAATATTAAAGAATCATACAGGAGAAGAAAAGAAAAGTGATGATGTTAGAGTCAAAGGCCTATGTTTTCTAACAAATATTGTTTCTGCTGTAGTACAGTTGTTCTGGAGGGATCTCGGTGCAGGCAAAGGCCACTCCCCTGCTTGGCCATGCGGGGACAAGGGACAAAGGGCAAGAAAAGGTAATAAAATTTCAACTCCATTAGCAACAGACAAGTAACTTCCCTTGAGATCCAGGTTGTCCCTCTCCCGTATGAAGCTAACTGGTCCTTCATGTCAGAAAGGAAACAACATCTGATACACAATATAGGCCTGCAACCCTATTGTCACCTTTGATCTCCTGTATGTTTTTTTTAGAACACCTTTTGCCTGATGAAAAAGCCAGTGGTGCTTCAAAAGCCTGCATGATTTTATTCATTTTATTTATACCCCACTCTTCAGTCACAAGGCTATCAGAGCGGCTTACAAATTGTTTTAAGCAATAGCAATTTATAGCAATAGCAATAGCTTCCTCTGATCCTCCATCTCTCTCTCTCTCTCTCTCTCCCCCCCCCCCAGGGCCTTTCTATACAAGACAAAACAAAAACAAACAAACAAACAAAAAACCCCAGAGTGCCTCGTAGTAATGGCATTTTGTAGCAGCAGCAACTTATCTTAATGGTGTTTTTGCCCCTATAAGCCCTCATAAACTTTGCATGCAAGATGGAGGCCATGAATGATCTACTCACATTTGTACTTACCTCATTTTGCCACTGCCAAACTTTTTATTTTAAAAAATCTATGTCTAAGGTGCATTAGAGCAATTTTTTGATTTAACAGAAAAGCAAAAAACCCACACTCATTTATCACGGTAGCAATCACTTGCCAAGGCAAAATTTACCATGGTGGCAGCGGGTGCTTACCCTGATAGCAAGCCCCATCCCTACGCTCACCTTGCCAATCATCTTTGTGCTTCCTCTCCTATGGGAAAGAAATTTATATCGAATCACTTGCCTCAACGAACAGCAATGTGCACCCCCTTACTGTTTTTTTAAAACTAGGGTTTTTTTAAACCACGGCTTTTCCTGTGGTGTTTTGGCCATTTTGGGGTCCCCTCCTTCCAAATACTATGGATTGATGTGGGATTCCATTTAGACAGGTCGTATTCCCAGTGAATTCCAAAAGGGTTATTTTCACCATTTAGACACCCCACCCCCCCCGTGTCTCTTCTGTAGAAGAGGTTCTTTCCTGTCCCTGGATCTTTTGTTAGGGTTTCCTGAAATCATCTCAGACTTTTTTGCACATCTATTCTTCTGTAGTTTTTTAGAATATTAATGAACATTCTATGACATTCCATTAGTTGCAGTTTGTTTTCCTTTATGGGAAACTTCCAAAATTCTTTCCTAAAGCATCTCCCTTAGAAGTAGATCTTACTGACTTAAGTGAAATTTACTTAAATTAAGTGGCTTTGATGTTATAGACAATCTATAGAAACAGAGTTTTCACATCCAGGCACTGAGTCAGAAAATCTCTTTTCTGCCAGCTTCTGTTAAATACAGAGATAGCGGTAGTCATGTTAGAATTTGAAGGGACCTTCTCTCTCAGACAAGCAGACATAGCTAGGCCTCTTGTGAAATTATTTGTGGCGTCTCCTGAATCTGGTAGCTTCTCATATAAGTAAATTATTTTAGACGTGCCTGACGCTAATTTCTAGGTACAGTGAAATTCAAAATGTGGAAATTGGTTGAACATTTTACCTTGTAAATGAGGGCATTACATGCTTTAAAATGCCCTGCTGCAATGAACTTGGTTTTTAGAATATTTTCCCTACATTTTTGTCAACTCTTGGGCATTTTAAAAATGTGGTTATAGCCAGCTATCACATGCAAACATCCATAATTTCTCACTAGAGAATTAATACAGATATAGTACATGTTATTCAAGTCTAATTGAGGAAAAATGTACAATCAGAACATCTTTTAAATCTTTGGGACACAGAGGTATTTCCTAAAGCAATGTGTCTAGAGATGTCATACCATATGTGACATGGGATAAAATTTATAATCTGGTTTTTCCATAAAGAAGGTCCATTCCTGTGACCTTGCCTTCATGCACTTTATCTATTGCTTGAAGGAAGTCCTGTCACAGCTGCCATGCTTCCATGTACATAATACACATAGAACAAATAAGTGGTTGCATGGGAAGACATATGTGCACAGGACAGTGAAGGCTTTGGATGTAGCAGCCCAAGTCCCCATCATGGACACCATTAAACTGACCTAAGGCCAGTCTTGGACATTATCACCTGAGGCTGAAATTGTGCAATTGCAATGGGATAGTAGCACCAATGGATTCCCATTATCACACGTCATCGTCGTCTTCCCATCCTCCATGCGTGCTTCTCCCATTAATTAGGCACAACTTTTCATTGATGGGCAAAAGCTGTCAATAGCCCTCAATATCACTCTTTTTGTGACATTGACAAATATGCAATAATTACGTCCAGCTGTAATCACATGATTCCAGCGTGAATGGGCAGTCCTCTTTTCCCCCTCCCCTTTCCCAATGAGAACATTTTTATGCTACATTTTTATGTTTACATGTTTATTTATGAAGTTCTTTGGTTATTTATTTGTTTTTACTGTTTTTAGAGCAAAGTCGCATCTTCTCGTGAGAACAGCTGAAAACTCGCCCATGCAAAATCATGGAAGTAAGAGAATTTTTTTCTTAAATGTGCATGTGATGATCAGCAGGAGGTGTTAATACTTTGTCATTAAGAGGTAATGCAAAGACAAGTGTTACTATAGTCCAAGCTTCAATCCCGTTCTTAAACCGCTAGTGGTGGTCATGCAATAATTCCACGGTGGTAGTAGAGTAGCACCCCCACATCCACAGGGGATTGGTTTTGCTGGTGCCCACAGATGGCAAATTCCACGTATAATAGTGATTACCATCCCAGGGTGCCATTCCAGTGGAAAGGGGGGTGAATTCCCTCCTCCTCCCCCTTCACCCCCACCTATGGCCCTGCTACGGCGGTGATCGTGGGGGCAAAGGGGGAAGGGGATGAGACAAATTCACTTCTCCACCCCCTAGCCCTTCACTCATGGCCCTGCTGCAGTGGTAATCATGGGGGCAAAGGGGGAAGGGGACAAAGCCAGTTCACTTCTCCGCCTCCTTCCCCCTTTGCCCCAGCCATGGCCCTACCACGGTGGCGATCATGGGGGCAAATGGGGAAAGGGATGAGGCCAGTTTGCCCTTCCCCCTCCCTCCACCCCTGCAATCGCTTCTGTGGTGACAGGAGCCCTCCCAGGGGAAGGGACGGGGGAGGTAAGATCCCTTATCCCCCTCCCCTCCCTCCCACCATCACCAACTGCATATAATTGAATCCATGATTGGCAAATCAGAGGATATGGGGGTGCTACTGTATTGTGCAATTATGGCAATATGTGATAATCACTGTAATCATGCCACTATGTTTCTGCTTGCCCCGATGGTGGAATTACAGTGTGTTTAGATGCTAGTCTGATAATGTCTTTTGTCTGTCATCTGTATCTCTCTTCTTGACTTACCACACAACATTATTGTGAGGAGAAGAGTCATGTACACCACCTTGAGCTCACTGAAGAAAAAGCAGGGTAATCCACTCATTCATTCATTTATCTATCCATCCATCCACCCCTCTCCTTTGTTCTCAGTACTTCAATTACAGGGGCCTAGTAAAGCGCAGCCTACCCTTACCTTTTAAAAATCACCTCTGTTAGTTACTGTTTAAGAGGACTATAAGAGGTAGGGGATGAACATTAAGGAACCTGAGAGTAGGACTTATTGATTTCTTTGTTGGGCTGGTGGATTTCTTATTCCCCCTTCCCAGAATCTACCCATGGATGTTCAGTGCACAAAGATGTGGCAGAGAAAGCTTGAACTAGTAAAAGAACCCTCCTTACTTAAGGTTTTATACAAGTGGGTGGCACATATATGTGGGTGACAAGGATCTTATTCAAGAGCTTGGAAAAGTTACTTTTTTGATGTCAACTCCTATGGCATATTAGTTGGCAGATTTGGGGAGTTCTGGTCAAAAAAAATGCACCCTTTTTCTAAATTCTGATCTATGCAGAATTCCAACAGTGCACGGTCATTTCCTGCCCTCTTCCCTCTGATGGGAGCTCCTGTGCATTTTGTTGAAGACTTTTCTAGAAGGATCAGACATAAGCAGAAGCAATAGTTGGCTCACATATAGTACAGTAAGACCCCCATATCTGCTGGCGATTGGTTCTGGGGCCGCCCATGGATACCAAAAAGTGTAGATAATAATGAACACCATTGAAAATAATGGGATTTCTGGTTGCCTTGGAAGACCTAGAAAATGGATAGAGAAGACACATTTTCTAGGAAGACTCTGTGGTAGGTGTGCTGTTTTGTGTCCCATGGATAATTGAATCAGTGGATAATGAATCAGTGGATATGGGGGGTATGTTTTCAGATTATAGTTTCCTGATTTTCACTGAGGACATCCATGCCAGTGGAGTGTTGATTTTGATCTGAACTTTAACTAGCTACCTTAAATGCCAAAACCTATCTGACAAATAGGTTCAGTACCTTGGACAGTGCATCCAAACTAAACCCCAGTAAAGATTAACTGTCCCACTTACATGGGAGCCATGAGTTACCACTGCTAGTTGGTATGGGATAAGACAGGGACCTCAAGGGAAGTTACCCTGGTGGCGCAGTGGTTAAATGCCAGTACTGCAGCCACAACATTGTGAGTTGGATCCTATAGGGCTCCAAGTTTGACTCAACCTTCTATCCTTCTTTTTATGTTGGTAAAATGAGTACCCAGCTTGTTGGGGGCAAATTAGCTAATACACATTGTAAACTGCTTAGGGAGTGCTTTGCACTGATAAGTGGAATAGAAATATAAATGCTATTGCTACTTTTGTTGTTGTTAATGGAGCTGAAATTTGATTACCTGGATTTTACTGCTCTTTGTTTCCCAGTCCCCACAAGACCCAAAAGGGGGATTGGCCTCTGCCTTCACTGATACCCTTCAACACCATCTTAACTGACAAAAGAAGTAGCATCTTTAGACAAAATGTAGGCCTATGACTTAACTGCTTGTTCTGTCAGTCAAAAGACACTTTACAGCTATTCTATCTCTCCCCTTACCTTAGCAGATTTTTCTGTGATAAGTGTACAGATGGAAAAAGCAGTGGGAAAAGTCAGGAAGGTTGCTGTTATCTAATGGAGACACTCTTGTGTGAACTCCCATAAGGAAATTTCCAGATGGACCATTGCTGTACAGGTTTTAATATTTTAATGGTTAATGTTTACTTTTTAATACTGTACCATTATTCCTAATTGTTTTAAATTTAAATCATTCCAAATAGTTTTAAATCAATTTTATCTGTCTGCTGCCCTGAGATCCTATGATATAACGCAGGATGCAGATATTTGTTTTTATTGTTGTAACCTGCCTGGATTCCTTGTGATTGGGTGGGGTATAAATAAATAAATAAATAAATAATAATAATAATAATTATTATTATTAAATCTTAAAACCCCTAAAAAACCTAGTCATATTGTTATTCCTTCTTTCTTTAATAAATGTTTTTTTTTCACGTTTCTTCTAAAAAAAACAAAAAAGGCACTGGAAAAAAATGGAAGGATTACAGACAGAAGGCATTGTGTGGCTCAGGCTAGGGCAATTGCAATATAAAAGCCTTGCCTGGAAGTGCAGTGCTTATTCCTTTCTATAGCTCCTAAAGCAGTGCTTATTCCTTCCTATAACAGAAAGCATGACAGTTTGGAAAGATTCTTAGGATTATCTTATATGTGATGGGCATAGGGATCTGTTTTCTTCTCCTCTATAAAGTACCATGCACTATTAACCTATGAAACCTATGATTCTGCGATGCACAAAAACAAATTGCTGGTCAGTCTAGCCCAGAACAGTCTATTCTGACTGATAACAACTGACTACGGTCTCTGGTGGAGATCTGTGTCTTGGACATATTGTACTTGGGAGTTTCTCCATGTGTGATGTATCTGTTCTCTTGCTGCAGTACTGAATATAAGAATGGAAAATCACTGCACTTCTAAGTGTCTAAGTTATAGCAAGCAAACACAATTACATTGGTGCAGCCATACCAAAGTCTATGGGACTGCAGTACAGTAGTTTTAGCAATCAGTGGTTTGTCTTTTAAGAGATGGTACATTTCCATTAGCCATGATAGTGCAAAGAAAGTTTTTGCAGATAGTACTGTTTCTAGTTCCTCTAGATTGCAAATAGGATCTGTGTGTGAGTGTGTGTGTGTGCCTGTTGTCTGTCACTTACAGTGACCCTATGAATTTAATAGGGTTTTCTTAGGCAAGGGATATTCAGTGGTGGTTTTGCCATAGGGCAAGATGAGTTCAAGCGTGCAGTGTATGTAGCTACAGGTTTGAAGCTTTCACCACATTTAGTGAACACAGTCTTTAAGACGTTGACAAAGATGATCAGCTGAGCTACAAAGAATTTATTGGTATTATGAAAGACAGATAGCTTCGAGGATTCAGGGTAAGAATTTATGTTATCTCTTGGAAGTCTTTAAACAGAGACTGGTTGGCCATCTGTCAGGGATGCTTTGATCGTGATTTCCTGCATGGCAGGGGGTTGGACTGGATGGCCCTTGTGGTCTCTTCCAGCTCTACAATTCTATGATTCTATGAAATATAGCCTACAGCACCTGGTATTTCGTTGGCAGTCTCCCATCGAGTACTAACCAGGAGTGACCCTGCTTAGCTTCCAAGATCAGATGGGATCTCTGCATCTTTATAATCTAAATTTAAATGAGGAAGGAAGGAAGGAAGGAACAAAGGAAAGAGAGAGAGAGAAAGCAAGCAAGCTGCTATCTGGTGACACTGCTGATAGTGATATCTTTTATGAAGCTTAAAATAAACATTTGTCTGTACTTTCTAAAGAGCATCAAAGGAAGTTGTAGCTATGAAAGCAGCTTTATCTCAGGGATGCCAGGAAATGCAGCAAACACCTCCTTACTCCCCTCTTCCTCCACCAGATAAATATAAGCTGCAGTGTTCAGTGGTTTTCTTATCAGTCACAGAAAGTAACTTGCCATGATATCAAATCCTTTGCCAGTGGGACTATGCATACTGTTGAGTTTTAGACATCCCAGATGGATTTCACTGACTACCATAATCAAAGTTGCTGGGAACAGTTGCTAGAATAAATTGGACTTGCTTTTAAGTAAGTGTGCTTAAGTTTATTCACAGGATGTACTGTCACCATGATTCCCACCCACTCTCACTTCCCAGCATTGGTATGACATTGCACAGGTTTCTTGCATCCCTCAAAATGCAATACATTTTGCTGGGGAAATGGCCTCTTCTTCAAAAAAGCAGAGTTCAGACACTGGAAATTTTCGGACGCCTCTTTCAGCCTCTTGCCTCCCAAGCAGCCTCCGGTGCAGTAATGAGGTTGCCGCGCGGCAAGGGGTCCATTTTGGACGATGCCGTTTCTCTCTCAGCATCGTCCGTGACTGTTGCGGCTAGCATTGGAGGCGGCTGCGTTGTTTTTCACTCACGGAAGTTGTCCGTGAGTAAAAAACAGCACGGCTGCCTCCAATGCTAGCCGCAACAGTCACGGATGCCGCCAAGAGAGAAATGGCATCATCCGAAATGGACCCCTTGCCACGCGGCAGCCTTGTTACTGCACCGGAGGCTGCTTGCGCGGCAAGAGGCTGAAAGAGGCATCCGAAAATCTCCACTATCTGTTACACATTATGCAAGTATTTCTGTGGTCCAACTGATTATCAAAAGTCTGAAAATATATTTAGACATGGCCACATGTACAGCATGTTCTGTGATGCAGGAAAAAGTGCAGCCAACACATTCACATGAAATTGCCATAGTCCCAATGACTAAAGGCAGCTGCATACATTTCTACTTTCCCAAGGAGACCACTACAGACAGTTTTATACGGTTGTTGTGATAGGTAAAAGTTAAATGTCACATACTTCTTGTGGATAAATATTTTGCAATGCTCTGTAAAATGTATAAATGTGATATGTCATATAGGACTGTAAGGATCCTAAGGGCTTGTCTACACTGGCTGCTGAAATCTGGGGCCAGTCTGGGGCATTATGCTCTGGACTGGTTGTGGATTTAAGCAGCCAGTGTAGATCACCCCTTAGAATAACCACAGTCCTATAAAACATATCACCACAGTTTTATATGATGCACTGGGCCGAATATGGTGCCACAGCCATTGTTGTCCACACAGGCCAGCCAGGGCAACATCTCATTGACCCCTCTGTTTCATCCCGTTTTCAGAGCCACCGTCACTACCTCACCAGCCAAACAGCTTCCTGCGAGAGCCTGGCTAGCAGCTTCACTTCTGCTGAGGTAAAAATGGGGTGCTGGTGTGATCAACAAAGATGGGGTAGAGTGATCACCTCCTCATTGATCACATGTCTGGGCACCCCATTCTGATCTCAGCAGAAGTGAGGATTCCAGACAGGTTCTTGCAGGAAGTTGCTTGGCTTGTGAGGCAGAGGTGGCTCTGATAGGGGTCCATCCCCTTCCCTGTGCTGCTCAGCACAAGGCAAGGGAGATGACACTATATTTGTGTGTAGATAATTAGATTGAGCAGAATTGGCCCTCACAGCAAAATAACCCATCCTAGCTGAGTTTGCACAGTCAACCAAGCAGTGAAGAGCCTAAGGACTTCATCAGACCACCCCCCATAAAAGTTCTTTTGCCGGCATAAATTGGGTTTTTTTTTATGCCAGCAAAAGAACACCTACCACCACCACACTTACCTTGAGCAGCATCCATGAGGCTTCCCTGGCAGTAACAGAGCACAAACAGAGCAATGTTTACTTCCGGGTTGAAATTTCCCAGATTCTCATGAGAAGACATTAGCGTGGGGATTTAAAAAACAAAAACAAAATAAAGACAAAAAATGTTAAGAAAAGCACCAAAACACACATAAAAAGTTCCAAGTACACAGGGGGAGGGGTCATAAAAATAGTGTCCCCTACCTGACTGTCACAATCTCACATGGAAGTGTCATGATGGAGTTCCATCATGCTGCCTTAAGGTGCAACTCCCATCATTCTGCTAGAGAACTATAACTCCCTTTGTCTGTAAACAGATTGTCTTGTCAGCATAGTATCAGGTAAGAAAAGGGTTAATGGGGAAGGTCTAAGCACCACCTTCACAGAGCTGATGAGATGACATCATTACCATGACACCATGTGACTAGACTGACCAATTACAGCTTTACGCCCGGGAAATCTGATGAGGATTTAACTGCTTTTGTTTGAAACCAGTGTGAGAGATGAGAGAAAAATTTTGGAAGGAGATGTGAAGGAACAAAGACTGCTATGCTGGTAGAGCAAAGCCATTCCATCCCTGGCTTGAGCTCCCAGCAGCCTGAATAACATATCAAGGCAACAAACTGAAAGTATTTAGTAGAGATTAGGGCCTGTTTAGTTGCATTAGGGAATTCTTTTTAATTTCTTTACTTTGGTTGAATGTAGCTAAATTAGCAACTGAATGTAACCTGAGTAATGCAATGCTTTGATCTTGATACTCTGTATTGCTATCAGTTTAAACCTGCCTGCCTGAGGTAGGGGAGAACCCTGCCTCATGTGAGATTGCATGATTACTTCTCTTGAATAAAGTAAACTTATTAACCTTCCTATACTGATGCTTACCATGTGCCTTGCTCTCGACTATGCTACTGTGAGCCTCCTCTGGGGTTAGGAGGAGGGAGTTAGTTGATTCTATAGTGGCAAGGAGTGCCACTGATTATTATAGACTACGGACAACTTCCCACTGCATTGTGCATGAGAAAGGGGGGGTCCCAAGGGGAAAGAAACCCCTCACTTAACTCAGTGGGTGGTGGCGGCTCTACTAGATGGTTTTGGGGTCTGTAGGGAGCATCCTGGAGTGAGGATACTCAGGACTAACCCTACAGGGAGGGCTAACCTGGGGCTCCAGGAAAGTGAATGCAGGTTGAGCCCTTGACAGGAAGTGTTTGCCCATTGACGCTGCATTCACATGAGTACAATGGTGCGCAGATTCAAATGCAGGTAATGCCGGCAGAAAATTGCCACGGGAGATCAATGGACAGCTTGAGCCATCAATAAAAAAGTACAGCCTTTTAACAATATATGATCACAAAAGGGCGATGTCATCTGGTATGTGCACCCTTTCATGATCATTAGGCATCCTTATGACACCATATTTGACTGATCTGATAAAATCTCAAGAAAGAAGTACAGGCCTGGTTTAGCCTAAACTAGAATGGAAGAAGAAAGTAAGCTGAAAATCCTAAAAGACAGGTCATATGAAGATCTGCTATGAAAGGAAGAGTCTGGGAAGTGGTGGCACCAGGGGGTTGCAGAGAGGCTGAACTGTACTAGGTTATACCATTGGAGGGAAGGGGTGACACCAGCCTTAGTGATGCCACAGATCTGGGAGCAGTTCTGATGAGGATCTCCTGGCCATATAGCAGGAGAAAAACATTTTAAACTAGGATTTTTTCAAACGGAGGAACTCTCTCCCCAAGGATGTCAGGAGAATAACAGGGCTGTCGCGCTTACAGAGCCCCATTTCAGACAATGTCATCCTCCTCCATCCTCCTCCTGACCTTCCCCCATGCTTCCTCCATGCTGCGGGCACCACTTTTTATTGACGGAGGTTTTCCGTCAATAAAAAGTGGTGCCCGCAGCGTGGGGGAAAGTTGGGAGGAGGTCGGAGGAGGACGGAGGAAGACAACAGTGTCTGAAATGGGGCTCTGTAAGCGTGACAACCTTGTTCTTCTCCTGATCTCCTTGGGGTGTTTTCCTCCCTTTTGAAAAAGTCCCTAGTGTTGGTGCTGCAGAAGTAGAGATTTTGAATGCACTTACAAAAATAAATCATTCCTACCCCTGATTGCTAATATGACTCATAATATTTGAGTACTTCAAACACTTCTGGCAAGAGATGGGGTGCATCTTACAACAGTTGGAAGAAACATTTTTGCCAACAGTCTCAAGAATTTGATCAGGAGGGCTTTAAACTGAGTCAAATGGGGGAGGGAGACAGTATTCTGGAAGGCAAAAGGGCTGGAGAAAATAGTCAAACTGTCATAGAGGGAACAAGGCAAACAGCGCAAGGCCCCAACAGTGGGAGGCAAAAAAACTTGCACAGGGAGCAAGTAAAGGGAACACATGGTCTCAGATGTCTCTACACTAATGCACAGAGCATGGGAAATAAGCAAGATGAACTTGAACTCCTTGCACTACAAAACAAATATGATATAATAGGCGTTACTGAAACCTGGTGGGACGAGTCTCATGATTGGAATGTAGGAATAGAGGGGTATAACCTTTATAGGAGAAACAGGCCAAACAGGAAAGGAGGAGGAATAGCATTATATGTCAGGGATATTTACACCAGTGAAGTGATCCATGACATCAATACTGGAAGCCAGGTGGAGAGCATCTGGATAAAAATTAAAGGGGAGGGAAACAACAGGGATGTTATTGTGGGACTCTACTACAGACCCCCAAATCAGACGGAGGAATTGGATGTTGCCTTTCTAGAACAGATGAACATACATGCAGAAAGGAGAGATGTAGTAGTGATGGGTGACTTCAACTATCCTGATATTTGCTGGCAATCTAACTCAGCCAAAACTACAAGGTCTAGCAAATTCCTTACATGCCTGGAAGATAATTTCATGGTCCAAAAGGTGGAAGAGGCAACAAGGGGGTCAGCTATTTTAGATCTGATCCTAACCAACAGAGACGATCTGGTTAATGGGGTGCAAGTGGTGGGATCCTTAGGTGAGAGTGATCATGTTCTCCTGGAGTTTGTTATACAATGGAAAGGAGAAGCCAGGCATAGTCAGACACGCATTCTTGACTTTAGGAGAGCTGATTTCAATAAACTCAGGGAAATACTGGGGATGATCCCATGGTCAAGAATACTAAAAGAGAAGGGACCTCAAGACGGATGGGACTTTCTCAAAAGGGAGATACTGAAGGCACAATTTCAAACAGTACCATTGAGGAAGAAAAATGGGAGGTGTCTCAAGAAACCAGGATGGATGACTAAAGAACTTTCAATGGAGCTAAGTTTTAAACGGAACATGTATAGGAAATGGAAAAGGGGGGAAATCACCAAAGAAGAATTCAAACAGATAGCGAACACGTGTAGGAGTAAAGTCAGAAAAGCTAAAGCGCAGAATGAGCTCAGGCTTGCTAGGGAGGTTAAGAACAATAAAAAGGGTTTTTTTGGGTATGTCCGCAGCAAAAGGAGGAAGAAGGAAATGATAGGGCCGCTACGTGGAGAAGATGGCAAAATGCTAACAGGGGACAGAGAAAAGGCAGAATTACTCAACACCTTCTTTGCCTCAGTGTTTTCAGAAAAGGAAAAGGAGGACCAACCTGAGGAGAATGGAACAGAGGACACAATAGGGGAAATCCAGCTCAAAATAAGTAAAGAGGTAGTACAGGAATACCTTCTTAATCTAAATGAATTTAAATCTCCAGGACCAGATGAACTACATCCAAGAGTATTAAAAGAGCTGGCAAATATAATCTCAGAGCCATTGGCAATAATCTTTGAGAACTCCTGGAGAACAGGAGAAGTCCCAGCAGACTGGAGGAGGGCAAACGTTGTTCCCATCTTCAAAAAGGGGAAAAAAGAGGATCCCAACAACTATCGTCCAGTTAGTCTGACATCAATACCAGGGAAGATTCTAGAACAGATCATTAAACAGAGAGTCTGTGAACATTTAGAAGGCAATGCCATAATCACAAAAAGTCAGCATGGGTTTCAGAGAAACAAGTCATGCCAGACTAATCTGATCTCTTTTTTTGATAAAGTTACCAGCTTGGTAGATGAAGGGAATGCTGTGGACATTGCATACCTTGATTTCAGTAAGGCCTTTGACAAGGTTCCCCATGACATTCTTGCAAACAAGCTTGTAGAATGTGGGCTAGACAAGTTAACTGTTCAATGGATTTGTAATTGGTTGACCGGCCGAACCCAAAGGGTGCTCAGCAGTGGCTCCTCTTCGTCTTGGAAAGATGTGACCAGTGGGGTGCCACAGGGTTCTGTCCTGGGCCCAGTGCTATTCAACATCTTTATCAATGACTTAGATGAGGGAATTAGGGGCATACTTATCAAATTTGCAGATGACACCAAATTGGGAGGAGTAGCTAATACCCTAGAGGACAGGATCAAAATTCAGAATGACCTGGATAGACTGGAGAGCTGGGCCAAAGCTAACAAAATGAAATTCAATACGGAGAAATGTAAAGTACTGCATTTAGGACGGAAAAATGAAATGCATAAATATAGGATGGGAGAGACCTGGCTGAATGAGACTACGTGCGAAAGGGATCTAGGAGTCCTAGTAGACCACAAGTTGAACATGAGCCAACAGTGTGATGCGGCAGCTAAAAAGGCCAATGCAATTTTGGGCTGCATCAATAGAAGTATAGTGTCTAGATCAAGGGAAGTAATAGTGCCACTCTATTCTGCCTTGGTCAGGCCTCACTTAGAATACTGTGTCCAGTTCTGGGCACCACAATTCAGAAAGGATATTGACAAATTGGAGCGTGTCCAGAGAAGGGCAACTAAAATGGTGAAAGGTCTGGAAACAATGCCTTATGAGGAGAGACTTAGGGAGCTGGGTATGTTTAGCCTGGAAAAAAGACGGTTTAGAGGTGATATGATAGCCCTGTTTAAGTATTTGAAGGGATGTCACGCTGAGGATGGAGCAGGCTTGTTTTCTGCTGCTCCAGAGACTGGAACACGGAGCAATGGGTGCAAGCTCCAGGAACAGAGATTCCACCTCAACATGAGGAGGAACTTTTTGACAGTAAGAGCTGTTCGGCAGTGGAACACACTCCCTCGGAGCGTGGTGGGGTCTCCTTCCTTGGAGGTCTTTAAACAGAGGCTGGATGGCCATCTGTCGGGGATGCTTTGATTGTGTATTCCTGCATGGCAGGGGGGTTGGACTGGATGGCCCTCGTAGTCTCTTCCAACTCTGCAATTCTATGATTCTATGATTCTATGATTCTATGACTTCAAGTCAAATTGACATTCAGCAGTGTGAAAGAATCAATTCCACCCTTTTTGATGTCTTATTTTTATACTAAAAAGCATTTAGGATTTTATAAATGTAGCACTGTGCACAAAATCCGATTACCTCTCCTCTACCTCCTTCTGTGTACTCATGTTTTTCAACAGAGTTATGTCAGAGCCATGTAACATTTTATTCTGTTACAAATAAAAGGATTGATTTAATTGTCAAGCTCCATGAATTGATACATTCAGTGTTTACATGAACCTAGATGACTATTTTACAAAAATAAGTAGAGTGAGAGTCATAAATGAACACTGTTGTGTGCTTCAAGTTGTTTCTGACTTATGGCAACCCTCAGGCGAACCTATCACAGGGATTTCTGAGTCTGAGAGTGTGTCACTTTCCCAAGGTCACCCAGTGGATTTTCATGGCTGAGTGGGGTTTTGAACCCTGGTCTCCAGAGTCATAGTCCGACACTCAAACTGCTAAACCACACTGGCTCCAAAAGAACACTAGTACAAATTAAATGCTAAGAATAAAAAAGTATTCAGCAATATCAATTTCTAAAGCTGTTTACTGCTTTCACCCTTATACTTCAGTGCTCTTTATGTGGCAATTAACCATTTTCTTTAAATTGTTGAGAATGTCATCAGAAAGTCTCCTTGGTATATCAACAGTTTTTGTGTTCTTCAATTCATGAATATCATCATCATCATCTTCATCATTATTGTCACATCATCAGCATATTAATTTATTAATAAAAATGCCAAAACTTGTCAGCAAATGCAAAAAATAAATAAATAGAAATAACATTTTCACTTCCTGCAGGCTTGCAATGTAAAGATTATAGTCTCATTACATTTATCTTAAATCTACGTTAGAATGAGCCATTAATACCTAAATGTGCCCAGTTCTACTTTGGCCTTGGTAACGCCTTTCATCAGAAATAAACCTAAGCTGGTGCAGAGACCTGACACAGAAATAAACATATGCATCTTTTTTTCAGAAAGATGTCAGAGGGAAGCTACGGGCAAGAAGAAACCAACTTTTACCCCATGATTGTTTACCACTCTTACTTAGAAGCTCAGTGTTATTATGAAATGAGGAACAGCTACTATAAATGACAGTAGGCTATTGCTGCTGAGCAGTGTCAAGATATTTGGGAAATGACTGTGGGAGCAAAAAAAGCCCTCAGATACCTGCCTAATGAGGCAGGTGGCAGGAAGCCTGGCCAAAGTTATACTTACAGCTCTTATAAAATTTCCAAAGTACATTGGAAAGAAAGTGTTCCAGCTCATCCAGAGCATGTGGTTCTATCTGAGAGTTGAAAGGGCGACAGAAGAAGAGCCTTCACCTGTTTCAAGGAGGACAGCCCTAGTTGGCTTCATCTCACATGCATGGTGCATAGTTGCAGTCTAACTTTATGACTTTTAATGACTCCGGAACACCTCGTCACTTGTGAAGGAATACGCAGGAGTTTGCCTTCACTCAGCTTGACAAGGTGATGGGAGTTATATATTGCCCTCCCCTTTTCCATTCTTACTTAAAAACACTTGTCAGTTCCATCAAATTTGGTAAGACAAGCACCCATGACACCTTGGGGAAAATGTAACTCAGCTGACACCCAATGCATACGCGGCACAGCACATGCAGCAACATAGCCTAAATTCGAGTGATATATGCAAATACCCTTTTATTTTGCCAGTCTCCATTTCCCTGCAGTGGTGCACATTAGATTATTAAAAACATCACAGACTTTCGCTTTAGCAATGAAGGGATGAGTCTCTACAGGGTGGATATACAAAGTTTTACTATAGTTGTCTCATCAGGATAACAAGAGATAATGTTATGCCATGTGGTTTAGTTTAATTTTAAAGAGACCCATTTGTTAGGGCTTATAGTTTGGCTCTAAGCAACTTCTTTCTTTCTTTCTTTCTTTCTTTCTTTCTTTCTTTCTTTCTTTTTCTTATATGGTAGGGATTTGGTTTACACTCCAATTAAGCACTATGGCCCAATTATTTAAAGCAATCTGATTTAAATAATTGGGCATATTGTCCATTGAATGTAAGGGCAAATAATTGAGATATGTGCAATATGTGAGAGCCAGGGCTTGTAATTTGCCAGTGGGAGACCCAGACTCAAATCTCCTCTTCAGTCATGAAGTTCCCAAGGTAGCCTTGGGCAATAGAAACTGACAGTGCAGACACGATCAGCTCCTAAGCTTGCTTGTTGGACTTTCAGAGGGAAAGGTTTCTCAGCTTTCCTCAGTGAAACACTGGGGCAGGTGGAAAAACTGTGATGCTCTTATAATGGATATGCTTGTTTAGGGAAAAAAAAGTTTAGCTCCCTCACAACACACAGTATACTAATAGTGAAGTCCCAGTGCAAGAGTTATGCATCTTTCTGCTTTAAATGTTGTCTAATTCTTTTACTAGATGAAGTTTCAGTGCAATGCTGTAGACAAAACAGTACATTGGGTTATTAACGAGTGGCACAAATTCAGCCCAGGACATCATCAAACAATCAAAACAATAGACTGGGGTTGTTGCTTTTTGCTCCTTGAAAACATCTGCTTCTGATAAATAGCTAGTCAGCTGGAAGATCTTAGGATCTTTTGGATAAATGACCATCAGTCCAATAAAATACCCATTGGCTGTTTATCAAGGGAGAAGTTATTCAAGACATCAGCACAGAAAGGTTTTTTAAAAAATGGTTGCCAGCACAATCTTTGCCCTTTGCCTTTTGCAAGGAGTGAAGGCCTCAGCCCATTCCATTTCTCTAGTAAGCTCAAGGTACACACATGGCTCTCTACTTTCCACTATATCTTCACAACAAACCTAAAAACTAAGTTAGTTTGGCAGAGACTGACTCTCCCAAGATCACAAAGGCCTTGTCTACGTGAGCTAAATGAAACAGCTTTCCCCCATCCCGTGCCCAGCAGTCTGGATGATGCAGGGATTATGCCCCATTTCTAGTGGACATGTGATAAAAAACCTCACAGTTTGCTGTGGTTTTTCCAAAGAAAACAGTGAGTTCCGTTATTGCAACAGGGGGTGTCCGCATACGCAGCCCCTGCAGTGCCTAATGCAGCCATTTCCCAGCCAGGTCACATGTGTCACATCTGCTGAGGTCACAGTGAGTTACCCAGCAATGTGAAAATGGCCGGGCACCACACCTCATTGGAAGACCTTCCACGCCTTGGAAGACATGACCAGTGTGGGAAAGAGGAGCACTGGTTTGCTTGTGGGCCATGGGTATGGGGACACACCTCTGTTGCCGCAACAAAAGGACAGGTTAATGGAAGGGAAATGCTGTGGTCCTGGGACTGGAATACTCTGGCCAGAATGTGGATTATTCTGCCTGGTGTAGACAAGGCCTAAGTGACTTTGAAGGCTCCGTGGGGACTTGAACCTGAACCTCCCAAGTCTCCACACTCCCAAATCCCATCAAAGTCTGAAAGTGTAAGCACTACATTATATTGGTTCTTTCATCCATTTATCAGGTAGCACCTGCAGAGTTGCAAGGAAGGGGACACCATGATTAAGAGAGTAGTAGTTGTCATCAACTGAGCCCTCCTGTCCTACTTCCTATGTTATGCTGGCAGCCTGCAGGATGCTATGAAACCCTTCAAAGGCCATGTCCATTTAAGATAAGATGTGATTTAGAGTTAGAGACAGTGAGAGTCATAACCTTTTATGTTATGAAGGTGTTATCACCATACAGTGTGCACACATGGACTGACATCCTGTTGGTCAGTCCCAACTAGAGTAGACCCATTCAATTGATTGTTGAATGGTGAGCCATCATGTAGGTAAATCCCACTTATTCAGTGAGCCTACTCTGGTCAGGACTAACAACAGGATTTAGATCATGTAGTCTCAGCTCACATCCTTCCTGTCTCTTGGCTTTAAAAAACACTAACAAAATATGGACAGAAAGTCCAAGTTCCTTACAAAGTTTAGCTATTTCTGTCCCTTGCCATGCAGTAAACTCATGTCATTATTCCTTTTAGATTTGCTCTGTTAAAAAGATTGCTATGTTCTTATTTAGAGGCCTGCCTTCCAGTATACATACAGAACAAACCGTCTCTGCTTCATTTGGCTTCATGAGATACAAGAAGCTCAGCAAAACTCTCCTGGAAAGGAGCATTTCTTCCTATCAATTTCTAGCACCACACTTTTTGATGGTGTTTTTAGACTAATTCTACTGTGCAAGTGATTTTACTCCCTTCCTAGTGAACACCCCAAAAGGCTTTATGTGGGCTAATACCCACCTGTTTGCCTCTAGCCCCAAGCCTGAAGACTATTTAAGTCTGTTTTTACATGGTAAGTAAATTGTTTGGATTAAACCACAGAGCCATTAATGTCCCTAAATTTTCTTGGTTGAGTAATTTATCCAAACATAAGGATTTTGCAACTAAATATTTGTGACATCTAGTGAAAATTTAAAATGCTGGATAAGGTCAGCAGCTTAATTTTTCCTCCTTCTCTGTGAATACGTGCAGTGTTTCCCTTTACGACTGAGTCTGCTGCCAGTTTTTCAATGGACAAGTGTCCTTGAAATTCATCAGTCAGAACTTATCAGTGAAGGAAGAACACAGGAGTTTGGTGTGCTGTGATTACAGCAGAAGGCAAAAATGTTTCTCTGGAGTGACTCAGATTTTCATTTGAGGCTGTATAAAGTTTATTTTATCTGGGAATGAGAGAAAGCAAGGCAAAGGGAAGGAGAGAGGGAATCCAGTTATACTATCAGCAATGGATAATGAGAATAAACTTTGATATTTCCCTTGATTTCTTCTAATTTTCAATTATAAACATCACATTCATTCCTTTGATAAAGGGGATTCTATTTGCCTAGCTATGTGGAAGATAGCATACTCAAGATCAGTGTCTGGAATGTCCATATGATATGACCAGTGTAGGGACCTTATCAGACTAGCATCTAAAAATACTATAATTCCACTACTGAGGAAAGCAGAAACTTAGGACATTTTCAGGCAATCCTGGCCGTGCAAGGATCGCCTGGGACAGTTTTGTCGCAGCAGCGTGGCAGGGGGTCGATTTTGGATGACAACGTCCCTGCTGCGAGATCGTCCGTCCCTCTTGTGCTAAGGCTTGGAGCCTGCCGTGCTATATTCAGCAAGATTTTATTTACGGAGGTGAATAACACCAGAAACACATAAATAATGAAAGAAATTAACAAATAAACACTTAAACATAAACACATACCAAGAAAAGGTGACAGTTCATTAAAAGAGCATCCTATGCACTCCGTGTTCTCATTGGGAAAGGGGAGGGGGGAAGGACCATCCAATTATCCTGTAATTGCACTATTATAGCAGGATGTGATTTCTCATGCTTGTCAATACTGTGAAAAGTGTGATACTGATGGATATTTACAGATTTTCAAATTAATAAAAAGTGACAAGCCATTAATGGGTGGGGCACACATTGACTATGGGAGGACAACGATGTCATGTGATAATGGGAGCCCATTTGCAGTACTGTTACGCTGTAATTCTGCAATTACAAGCCCATCTGATAATGTCCTAAGTCACACACCTCTCCCATCCCCAATGTGTGTGGTTTTTGCTTTGTTTGCTTTTAGCTTCTGAACCTTTGCCTCAAACCTTGTTAAGGTCAAGTTTAAATTAATGTACCAGTCCATTCCCAGATACTCAGAAGTACAGATTCTCTGGTGAGTACACAGACATCAATATATTCTACCCAAGACCAGAGTGGTGGACCTTCCTAGCAGTTTATCTAGGATGTAGAGAATTTAAAAAATAGGTTACCTCTGGAATTTGCCTGCTTTCAGGAATCACAAAACTAAAGATTGGTAGGAGACTGAAAAGTTATTTTTTAGATAGGATTTCATTTAAGCAGGATCCAAAGAGAGGGTAGCAATAGCGCACTGTATCCAGAAGTCTGAAAAGGAGAGTGATATGACCAAAACATATATTAAGCAGAATATAGGGACATATTTAAATGTCGATGTGGAGGGTGGAATATCAAAATGGCCCCATAAGCATTATTTTGGGTGTTGTGTGTAGTAGAAAAGTGAATCACACATTCTAGAAACAAAAATTTATTTAGATTTCCAGCTGTTGCTAAACTATATAGCTGCCATGAATCTGAGCATGTTTCCCAAACAGTGCTGTCTAGAGAGTCCATTCTAGTATTCTTTATTTTATTTCATTGTAAATTTATATGCTGCTTTTCTATAAAGACACGCAAGGTGGTGTACAGGAGAACAAAGGTACAAAACACTAAAACTAACAAAAATGGCTAGAGAGAGTAAAACAACAAGATCACTAAAACAATTTAAAATGCCCAAGTGGTGTACATTCCCTCCCCCCAAAAATATTTGCTGCATATTCTAGACACACTCAGATTCTGAACAGGAATTTGCATCCTAGAATGAACTTTAGCTATGTCTACATTCAACACATTTGACCCCTCTTTCCTATCCTGAATAAAGACTTGAGATATATGTCATCTTGACAGTGGCATCCCTTGGAGTTTGAAGGTAAAGTGCGGAAGTCATGCAGGGAGGTGAGATGTCCTTCCTCAGAATCACAAGAGTTAGGTTACAAGTTGGTCTTCTTCCTGGATGGTGGAAGCACTGAGTAAGATGGCAGAATCAGTGAGGATGTGTGGTCATCATCCAATGTGGCCAATAGGACATTTCTTGGGAGTCACATGTAACTGAGTTCTCTTTGGTCCTTTGGGCATCATCCTGGTCCTGGCACCATGTGGGTAGGAACTGCTCTATTCATGTCACAGATGAGAACTGCTAACTTCACACAATGGGGCCAGGCACTGTATAGGCTTTTCTGAGATTAATGTTAATGAAGCAACTTGAATCATATGGAATTCTATACATATATACATTTGAACCCAAGCAGCTTTGGGTGAGGGGCCTAGGATATACTCCAAAGAAAGTGGGGTGCATTTTAATGAGATTTCACTTTTTTGAAAATCTTATATGCTTTTCTTAGTGTTCCTTACTGTTGATTAGTGGTTTTTTCCCTGCCTCTAGAAAAGATGAAAAATCGAACTTCCTAATTTGAATATCCAAAAATGTTTTTTCTTCTTCTTTTCCTTTTGCACTTGGACTACTGCCTTAACTATTTTAGTAAATACCTCCTCAGAATATTGTTAACCTTTCAAAAATGAGAACAAAAAGAATAAAAAGTACCAGACAACCACACAGAATAATGTAAACAAAAACTTCACTCAAAGCACATCAAGTAAATATGAGAAGTTTGACTCAAGAGCAATGCTGGGCATAGGGAGAAAAAAGGTATGCTTGTTTTGAATTAGCACTTTGCTCCAAGCAATGGCTTTTGTAAGAGGAGGCCCTTTTACCCTGGCTTATTGTTTCAGTGAACAATATGGAAAGGATTCTATTGTTTTCTCAAAAAACCAAAACCCTGATGTCATGCCTTCTGGAACTGGAGATGTGTGTTTATATGGCTCTTGTATATTCTGGGAGCCTCATTTTTCAGGCAAAATTTTGTACTTGGGTTCTTTGGTGGTTTTCATTGTGTTAGAAAGTGCTGGCTAACTCTTTTGGTGCTTCAGTCATTGTTTTCCCTGAATGTTTCTAACTGTTGCTTAGACCATCAGTTAATTATCATACTAGGCATTCATTTGCAAAGACACAGTTTTCCTACTCATGACTATATTCACTCTGTTGTCAAATGAACAAACTAAATGGTTCAGCTTTGACTATTGGGCCCCATTTTTCCATCTCTCTTCACGGTGTTGCAACAATATAATCTTCCTGCTTCCTCCCTGGTTGTGACATGAAGCCAGACCTTAACGGAGTGCTGTGTGGGTCATAAGATATGGGTTGCAAAGACCATGGGAAGGGATGTATTCAGGAAGGCAGTGGATAATGGAAACACCATAGGACTTTATCAGACCAGGCAAATATGGCATCATAGGAATGCCTAATGATTGCAAAAGGGCGCACATACCAGATGACGACATCCTTTTGGGATCATGTAATGTGAATGAGGTGTACTTTTTTATTGTTGGCCAAGCCATCAATAGATCTCCCATTCCACTTTTGTGCCGGCATTTGAATCCTTGCACCATTGTGCTCACGTGAAGGCAGCGTCAATGGGCAAACATTTCCAGTTGAGATCATGACAGCCAGGAAGGAGACACTCTTTTTATGATCTCCCTCATGTACTTGGGACTTTTAAAGTGTGTGTTTGTGCTTGTGTGGACTTTTTGTGTCTTTATTTTGTTTTTATTTTTGAATCTCCTGCACTTGCGTCTTCTTGTGAGAATCAACAAGATCTCAACTCTGGAAGCAAACAGATCTCGGTTTGTGTTCTGTTACTGCTGGGGAAGCCTCAGTGATGCTGGAAAAGGTGAGTCTGATGGTGGTGGGGTCTTTTGCCGGCATAAAACCACCACAGTTTATGCTGGCAAAAGAACATTAATGAGGGGTGGTCTGATAAAGTCCATAGTGTAGGATGGAACTTACAGATCAGGTTGGTGTTTTCCTCAGCTGCAAATGAGACCCTTAGCAAAAGTTTGTAGTTTGAAATGTCCCCCTTCTATTCTGACCCTGCCCCCCAGTGAGGTCCACTGAGACACATCCAGCTGTGTTGGAGTTGTTCTTGCCCACACATATTTAGGTATGCCCCCAAAAGAGTTCTTGCACTTCTGCAAACCTTGGTGTTCATTGCTGATGCATCCCTCAAGGTCAAGGATCAGAGAGCCATTTACAGCTCCTTTGATACACTGGTGGGCCACAGCAGTGCATTTGGAAGTGATGTTTTAGATTCAAATAATTCCTGACAGATGGCCATCCAACCTCTGTTTAAAAACCTCCAAAGAAGGAGACTCCACCACACTATGAGGCAGTGCATTCCACTTCTGAACAGCTCTTACTGTCAGGAAGTTCTTCCTAATGTTTAGGTGGAATCTTTTTTCCTGTAGTTTGAACCCATTGCTCCGTGTCCTAGTCTCCGAAGCAGCAGAAAACAAGCTTGCTCCAGCCTCAGTATGACATCCCTTCAAATATTTAAAAATGGCTACCATGACTGCCGTTCACTTCCTGTCACCAAAAGCAGAACTTCTTTCCTGTTTAGAGTTTGGGAGTATCTGAAACATTGTTCAGGAGGCAAAATGGTGTCAATGGAGTTAACTAGAGTCAATTTTCAGATTAAAAAAACCCATTTTCTTAACAACTGGGGATTTGAGGGGCTCTGGGACACATACACACCTAGGCTGCATGGCACCTCCCAACAGGCCATAAGCACCTGTAAGTCACATGATTCCCACTCTTAGGCATGGAAGATGCCATTGGATTTATCTGCATAAGAGTCCTAGGACTTTATCAGACCAGGCAAATATGGCGTCATAAGGATACCTAATGATTGCGAAAGGGTGCGCATACCAGACGACGTCATCATTTCACAATCATGTGTAGGGAATAAAGCGTACTTTTTTATTGATGGGCCAAGCCATCAATAGATCTCCCATTCCACTCTTGCGCTGGCATTGCCGGCATTTGAAACTTCACGGCTTTGCGCTCGCATGCAGCATGAATGACAGAACACTTCTGGGTGAGATTGGGACAGCCAGGTAAGAGATACTCTTTTTTTTTTTTAACCTCCCCAGTTTACTTGGGACTTAATAAATGTGTTTCTGTGCTTGTGTCTACATTTTATGTCTTTATTTTACTTTAATTTTTGAATTTCCTGTGCTTGTGCCTTCTCGTGAGAATCAGCGAGATCTCAACCCTGGAAGTAAACGGAGCTCCATTTGTGCTCTGTTTATGCTGGGGATCCCTCACTGATGTTCCTAAAGGTAGGTCTGGTAGTGGGGGAGGGGTCTTTTACTGGCATAAAAACACCACAATTTATCCCAACAAAAGAACATTAATGGGGGGTGGTCTGATAAAGTCCCTAGTCAGAAATTTGGCTCATGTGTGTACCCTACATACAAGGAGGAGAGCCTCCTAGGTCCGTTCCTTTTGTCTATCCTTTCCTCATATGAAAGTCACATGACTAAAGAGAACCTGTTGCATCTGTGGAGTTTCTACACATATTCCAGAACCATGCTTTTTCTTCACTCTGACTTGAATGGAGAGCCTCCATGGTAAAACAGTATCTTTTCTTCAGATATATCTCTTTTGTAGAAGGAAAGCAGCAGTGGAGGGGACTGGGGCTAATGCTCTCCTCTCTTTGTGTGTATAGTACACATGCTTACAAATTGCTTGAATAGAACTAAGGACTGATTCGTATGAATTAAACTGTCTATTAGTACAGTTGTCCCTCCGTATCCACAGATTTGGTATTCACAGATTTAAAAAATAATAATCCAAAAAGCAAGCCTTGATTTTGCCATCTTATATAAGGAACACCATTCTGCTATGCCATTGCATATAACGGGACTTGAGTATTCATGGATTTTGGGTCCTGGAGCCAAACCCCAGCGAATATGAAGGGACAATTGTATAGGCAAGTGGAACCTGCCAAAAAGTGTTGCAGCAATGAATGACCCCTGTTCAGAATTCCAGTCTCTCCATAATATTCTCCCTTCGCTAGATTTTTGGTACTTTGACTGCAACAGTCTCACAACATACCAGGACCACTGAGTACACTCACTCTCCATCATGCTTTTTTGAGGCGGCCCATTCTTAACCGTATCCCCCCAATATGTTTGTATACTGTACTTCTGTAAACAGACAGCATGGTGTAGGAGTATGAATGTTGGACTAAGAATCCAGGAGACCAGGGTTTGAACCTCTGCTCAGCCATAGAAACCCACTGGATGACCTTGGGGAGGTCACATTCTCTCAACCTTAGAGGAAGGCAACAGCAAACCTCCTGTGAATATTGTTATTTTCAGAAAACGTTGTGATTCGGCAGCTGTAAGTCAGAATCAACTTGAAGGCACATAACAAGGAGAACAAATTTCTGTAAACTTTAGGGTTTCTCAAATCTGCTGGTGACTCCAATTGTGAGTTGATAATTCCACTTCAGCTATGTAAGAAGCAACAACTTTTGCACTGCAGTTCTTAGAATACCCCAAATCCTAGTTCAAGTCAGAACTTGGAAAAGTGTGGAGTTCGTTGTTTTGGTTTTCTTTTAGATTAAAACTTCTTGGATATCCTAGCCCAGTATGGCCATTCCAAAAGAGTAATATCTGTAAGCTCCGGTTCAGATCATTTCCATGGGCAAGTTCTATTAGCAAGTTATGGATCAGATCTAGTTCAGATAAGTTCTGTTTTTCTACTCTGGACTTCTCTTCATTTCCAGCTAAGTAAGTCACAGAGGTGGGCAAAGGATGGCTCTCTGGATGTTGTTGAATTCCATTTCCTAGTCTTCTTCACCACTGGATGGGATTGTTAGGTCTGATGGACATTGTAATCCAGCAATATTTGAAAAGCTGCACTTTGCCCACTCTGAATATGGACCAGCAGTTTCAAAATCTTGCTGTTCTGGAAAACAAAACAAAAGAAGGCAAAATTATTGAGGTTGATTATAAATGTTCAGCATCTTCTAAAGAAGAAGTTATATAGAACTGAAACTATTTTACCTTTCATCTTTCCATTATATTAAGATCTTCAGTCATACCATGCTGTGACTTTTAAAAAGTAAATCTCTGCTTTAAAAACCTCTGCAATTAAAACTCATATTTCTTCCTCCTTTCAGTGTATCTGGGGATTTAATTATAGCTCTTCAGTTTGAGAGTAATGGAGCCTTCTCTCTTCTTGTGCAGACTCTTTGCACTTGTCTTTTATGATTTATTTTTATTTTAAGTTGGTATTTTATCCTATGAAGTGATTAATAATAACAACATAGAATAGCTCTGGGCAGAATAGGAGAGAGGCTGTCCTTTTTAGAAACTATTTTGAAATACAAAAACAAAAACAAAACAAGAAATGGAATGCAGAACTAATAGGTTTCTTTACTGCATTCATGTTGTTGGGTGCCTCCAGGTTGTTTCTGACTTATGGTGACCCTAAGGTGAACCTATCAGAGGATTTTCTTGGCAAGATTTGTTCAGAGGGGTTTTGCCTTTGCCTTCCTCTGAGGCTGATAGAGTGTGACTTACCCAAGGTCACTCAGTGGGTTTCCGTGGCCAAGTGGGAATTCGAACCTTGGTCTCCAGAGGCATAATCCAGTGCTCAAACCACAATACCATGATGGTTGTACTGCATTCTTACTAGGGTGATATTTTGGAATAATGTCTTCCTGCTTTGAGTTGAATTATGATGGCCAACCATTAGAAAACAGATATAATGCTCTCATCCCCAAAGATTTTAACTTTTAAATGCAGATCATAAGTACTTAAGAATGGAGTTTTACTCAGCATGGCTGGACCTCTCAGTAGGGAAGGGATGGGGATGTGGAGGAAGCCATATTTCTAATCAGGGCTTTGGGTGGAAATGCATAGCTGGTACCATGAATGAGAGACCCACACACACCATGGGAAGGGGAAGACAGTAACCTTCCCCTCACTTCTTCTCCAATCAATAATTGAATTTTGATAATGTATTTGCTTCCAAGAACTGTACTATTCATTAATGTGGACTGAGAAGCAGCTGAGAGTTGCCTTTTTTTGTGCTACACAGATGTTGCTCAAAAATGAACCATAGAGTTGGAAGAGACCACAAGGGCCATCTGATCCAACCCACTGCCCTGTAGGAACACACAATCAAACCATTCCTGACAGATAGCCATCCAGCCTCTGTTTAAAAATCAGCCTCTGTTTAAAAACCTCCAAAGAAGGAGACTCCATCACACGCCAAGGCAGTGCATTCCACTGCCAAACAGTTCTTACTGAAAGGAAGTTCTTCCTAACACTCTGGTGTTCCATGGCCATATGTGTCTCAATTTTCATTTGTGAAATGTTGGAGGATATGGAGTATTGGTATGAAATATTGTTCCCAATATTGTTACCCAGACTTACACCCCCTCCCTCCAATAATTCATAATTCAGCAATATTGGACAGGCCATGAGGTCTAAGGCAAACCAAAATTAGATTCAAGTGAACGTCACCCAAAAGCCTAACAAAGTTGTCTTGGAAATTCCACAACAAACACGTCCAGGACAAGATTAATGCAAAACTCCTTAGTCAAAGTAGTTAAGATAGAATGTACTAATCTTCCCTGGATGCACTTGGCAGTGAGTCATACTCCAAAACAAACAGTGACCAGAATCCCCATTATCCACAAAATGTCTTTCCCTCACATCTTTTCCTCTCCACAATATGGAGGATGCCATAAATCCATCAACCTTAATGTCTCAGCCATTAGCAGCAATCAATGAAGCCAGAGTTTCCATTGTTTAAACTATGGGAACCCATCTAAGCATTGTTTTACACTCAAAACACCCCTTTAGGGGTACGATGTTGGGGATAAATATTACCCCCCAAATCATAGCCAAAGTGTGCTAGACACCATCATTCTGCCGGACTGCTACATCACCTTCAGCTCCAAGTCTGAGGAGATTTTCAGATGCGATTTTCGGGTGTATATATTCCAAAACAGCTCTGTTGCTGCTGTGTGGCACGGGAGCAGTTTTAGAAGACGCTGTTCCTCTGCCGAACCCCTCCATGTCACTTCCATGACAGAATGGAGGAAGCCGCGTCATATTTCACTCACGGGCAACATTCGTGAATGAAATATGACGCGGCTTCCTCCATTCTGTCACGGAAGTGACATGGAGGGGTTCGGCAGAGGAACGTCATCGTCCAAAACTGCTCCCCTGCTGCGCGGCAGCAACGGAGCTGTTTTGGAATATATACACCCGAAAATCGCATCTGAAAATCTCCTGAGTCTTTCTTTGCTTCATTAACCTCTGTTCTTTGGACTGGTAATTATAACCCATTCCTGACTTTTTCTCCTCTATCCAAGCTTTTCCTCCAAATTCTTCATTAGCCTTGTGTGGTTGGCTTGTGAGTGTGAGTGCATGTGTTAATGCTTCTGTGATTATTTTCCAATAAAAACCATTTTTATTTAATCTTGGCTTGGAGTCCCATCAGTGGGCATTGGTATATGTAGGTGCAAAAGATCTTGCAAGTTACCTGGCCTCTCCAAGCCACACCTTTGAGCTAATTAAAATCTAGTGTCACAAGTAGATCCCATGGACCCCTAGCAATTTGGGTAACAAGATGGCCATTACTAGTCTCTGGCTCATATACAGGTCTAGCATATGGGACCGGGAGGTTGCAGGTTGGTGGCCGGGTGGGAGGGAAAAATTTAAAAGTACTTGTAAAGTTGTTAGTCCTTAACTTCATAGGAAGTAAACATCCAATTACTCTTAACTGAAGCTTCATCTATCATAGCACTCTGAGCTAGAATATTATTCTGCTTTTACTTATCATAGCCCGAGTCTTCTTATAAGACATTCTCTTCCTGCCTGCCTTCTGTGTGCTATTTTATTGCCAAATAAGGAATCTACAGTCTTGGGAAACATCTCCCAAGTGCTTTTGAAACTTTAAATACAAGAAGGGAACACTCTCAGATTTTTTTTTAAAAAATGAAGTGGCTATGTCTCTTCTGCATAACTTGGCCCATTATTTCTATACTCTGAAGCCAGCAATTAAACCTGCTAACAACCCCTGTTTTATCTGTCTTTTATAATCATCATTCTCTGGAAATGAAGGACAGTAATAAATCCATCACAGTCTAAGAAAAAATACTTTCACAATAAAAAAAACATGTAAGTGGACTGAAGAAAGCACATCATTTTACAAAATTAGGCAGACCGTGTAGTTTTAAAATGTACTTGTGTATTTTACCAGGGGCCTGGCAGGGGTTGGACTGGATGGCCCTTGTGGTCTCTTCCAACTCTATGATTCTTTATTACTGTAATTTTCTGATTATTTACCATCTTTCTCTCTCTCTGGCTTTTCTTCACAAACGAAGATTCAGGAAGGACTCATCCCACACTTTCTGCAAGCGTGCTGATAACTGAAAAGGCCAATCCAAGATAAACAAGTCCGGTTGCAGAAAGCACAGCAGAAGGTCTCCTTGGGTGATGTTTCTGGGTTGTGATTCTTTCTGCGTTGTCGTTTCTCTTCAAAACTTGTTCAGCATGAGTTCTCAAATAAGGCTGCAGCATTGTGGATAGTGCATCTCCATGCCTCCTGATGTGAGGCCAGGGCAGACCATTGTTGGTGATCAATTTGGCTGAGCCTGAGATGTTGTTTCAGGGAGTCTTTGTATTGCTTTTTTGGAGTGCCCCTCTTACGCTGACCCATGATGAGTTCACTTTAGAGTACTATTTTTGGGAGGTGATGGTCCTCCATCCTAGAAATGTGCCCTGCCCAGCGCAGCTGTGTTCTCAATATCATGGCCTCAATGCTGGTGATCCCTGCTTGTTCAAGGACAACAACATTTGCAACATCTTTACTCAACTCTGAAAGGAATTCTTTTCTCTTTTTTTCTGCCTAACCTCATATAAAAGTTACATTCCCTGAAACCTCCAAATTGGTGCTCTCCAGATATATTGGAGTACAAATCCCACCATCCATGGCCATGCAAGTTGTAGGCAAAGAGGTTTATAGTCTAACACATCTGGTGGGCACCAGGATGGGGAAGGATGGCCTATATTTTAGCAGTCTTGACATTAACAGAGAAAATAAAGTATTTAATGATGTTTTAGCAGAAGCATAAAGTTGTCATTCCCTTGCCAGGGATTATTATCTCTGCACATCATTATTCCACATGCCATACACACTGCTATCTTGTATGGCATCACATGGATACATATCATGGAAAAGTTACTTTCCAGATTATAACTCCTAGATCCACATTCCCAACTAGATTGGTCATAGCCTTCCAGGCTGGGGGATTTAGGGAGTGTATCCCAAAAAGTAACTTTTCCAGACACTGTATGTATGTAGATTCAAGGCAAGGCAAACAGAACGCAGAACACTTTATGCACATAAATTTAATGAGATTTTAAAAAAACCCACATCATTATTGGTGCATTTCTTCATGAGGGCAAGTACTCGGGAACTTCTTTCGACTACATTTCTGAAAACCTTCCCACCAGCATGGCCTGTACCAACAGAAACTCCAGAAAGCTAGGCTGATTGCAGAGAAAAATGAAGGAACAGTGAAACTTCAGTTGGTACAAAATATGGCAGCCAGAGTGGTCTCGGGAACATCTCGGAGAGACCATATAACTCCAGTATTAAAATCTCTCCACTGGCTGCCAATCAGTTTCCGGGCC
Organism: Gambelia wislizenii; assembly: GCA_030847615.1. Taxonomy (NCBI): domain Eukaryota; kingdom Metazoa; phylum Chordata; class Lepidosauria; order Squamata; family Crotaphytidae; genus Gambelia; species Gambelia wislizenii. The sequence continues at coordinate 62,135,538 of JAUMIR010000005.1, read as the reverse complement.
CAGTATAAGGTGTTGGTTATTACCTTTAAAGCCCTAAATGGCTTGGGTCCAACTTATCTCCGGAACCGCCTCCTCCCATACAATCCTCCCCGCGCACTCCGGTCCTCTGGGAGGAATTTGCTTCAGCCACAAAAATCTAGGCTGTCTGCAACCTCCCAGAGGGCCTTTTCGGTAATCGCCCCCAAATTGTGGAATGACCTGCCGAATGAGATCCGTCAGATAACAAGCCTGAGTGGCTTTAAAAAAGCACTAAAGACGGATCTCTTTCGGCAGGCCTTTCCTAATTAGATCCCGGCCTCAGGGGATCGTGGCCTCTTCTATGCTGCTGGGCATTTATTATATTTATTGTATTTATAGTTTTAAAAGTGATTTTAGATTAGTTGTTTTAATTTATATTTGTTTAATGTTTTTTTATGGGGGAGGGTGGGAGTTGGGGTGTTTAGGGATTTTATTTGTATTGTATTTTAAATTTTGTAAGCCGCCCCGATTGTTTTAACAGAGGGGCGGGGTATAAATAAATTTTATTATTATTATTATTAGAAAGGGACATCTGGCTCAACCATCTACACAATTATACATAGAAAGTGTTCATCGCTGAATAACATAGATGATCACTTTCCCCAAAAAACTTTTGCAACTGTTTTCCCTTGCAACACCTTTCTGATGTCAGCAACTATTTTATTAAGGAAAAACCAAAACTGCAAGGAGATCACTCACCCCAGATAGTCATAGGATTTGAATCTAGTTGTGATGCAAGGACAGCAAATACTGAATCACACTGGCTCAAAATTGGTGACAATGATAGCTTGAGGATGAATGCTACAACAACTAATAATTGAACCCAGAGAACAGAGAGGCAGAGCTTTGTGCCTGTGTTATTTCTGGGTATTAAAAGTACCAGTTTCACCACCCAAGGGAGTTGGTACATTTATCATTCCACAGTTAGTAGAGGTGGGAATTACCAAGTGATAATCTTGTCACTTGAAAAGCTTGCATCTGTTCTTGACAGTATAATAAGAAAATTGTTTATCAGACCAATGATCTGAGGCTGCCACTAAAGAATGCATTTGTGGCATGATGGCTATGTTTCTTACACAAACAATATAGCCACTGTGGGGCTTGTTTTGGAACACTGGAGAAACCTACTTTGTTCCTAAAGATCATTTCTTGATATTGGACTAGCTATAGCAATCAGGTATGTATCTCACCTTTATAACATTTTAACAGAATCTATTCAAGCAGTGATTGCCTGAGCAATATGGATTGGAGGGACACTCAAGTTAGCATGAATCTTTTCCTCAGAGGAATGTATGTTTGGAACTGAACAGCAATACAAATCTGTCATACTTTTAAGATAAAATATTCACCAAAGCACTGTGCTTTTTACCATTTTGTTATGAATTCCCTATAACAAGTTAGTTCTAAGAAAATAAATAGTCAGAAATTACGTCTCCACATCACTTTCTATCATAGAATACTATAGACCAGGGGTTCTTAAACTGTGGTCCAGGGACCCCAGGGGGCCACAATGTCCTTACAGGGGATCTGTGAAGGCTTGAAGATTGCTCGGCCCATCTCCTCCCTGCAGTGGAGCAGCCACATGACAGGAGCCAAGGCAGAGACTGGCTGGCTTGGCTTGCACACTGCTGTTTAATCCAGCCACAATCTTTCAGGAAGAAGCAGAGAAAAGTCTTCCCTCCTCCTCCAGTGCTTCTGAGGGAAAGTTTAATGGATGGTGTAATGTTGTTGTTTTAAATCTTGAGTTAAGTCTTGGGGGCCCATTGCAACAAAAGATATTTAAAGGGGTCCCTGGTAAAGAATAGGTTAAGAACCACTGCTATAGACTAAATCTTAGAGTAAGCCTACATTTTCAATTTTAAACAATTAAACAGAAATGTGGTTCTCTAGCTCAAAGTGGTACTAGCCAAATATAGTTTAAAGGCTGTATTTCTCAGCTAGTTTGTCAGTGCCAAGAATCAATGGGCTTCTAGCAACACACACATTGTTGTAGTAGAAAAAGACCTGCAAAGGATGGTGGGAGTGTTTCAAATGTGGCTATAAATTAAATGCAGTAGTAACTCCTTCCAAAATTGGTGCCTGACTGTCGGTCTTCTGCTTGTTATTGCTCTACTAAACACTAAAGGGTGATTTCTGATGCCTGAAATAGTTTATTGATGATCATCCTAGTGCTAGACTCCATCATTAGTACCAGCTTTGGTCTCAGGATCTGTGACTGAAATGGTTTTATTTCTTACACAATAGGTCTTCTCCAGAAGACACTAGAACTGTGATAGGTAATTTGTATAGCTCTCAGCGTTATATTTTGTGATGTACGAGTTTGCGTGTAATGCAATGTTTTACTTTTCCCAGACTATTTCTGCATAAAAATAAGAGTGCTATTAAAGGAGCCCTTGATTTACTGTTTTTGGAGGTTGCAAATCCCCAATGGGTTTAGAATAATGATTCTTGGCCACTGATGCATCACTCAAAAGAGAAATGCATCACCAAAAGGGAGGCAAAAGAGGCCAGCAGATTTGCATATGCCTGTATATGTGCAGCTTTAGACAATATGCAAACAATGCTTGCGGACCCAGACCATACACCCCACTCCCTTGCATGGGGAATTGTTACCAGATGACTCATGTGCTTGCTCAATTTGGAAATCGTTGGCAGACAAGCATCCAACTATTTTTCTGCAGCTGGGCATACAGCAACAGGCACCCACAGGTACTTTGGGGTGTGTGTGTCCTCATGACCCCCCCCCCAAGAAGATGATGCCATTGTTCTGCATGGGTTGATGAGGATTTGGGGTGTTGCAAAGTTGGTAAAGAATTCCAATGTCTGCAACAACCAAAACAGTGAGTTGTAGTGGCATACTGTAAGTCTGATTTTGTTGTTATTTGCTGTCAAGATGACTTTGACTTATGGTGACTTAATTAATAAGAGATCTCCAAGAGCCCCAGCCGTCAACTGCTAAGGTCTTGCAAACTTAGGGCTGAGACTTCCTTGACTGAATCAATCAGCCTGTAGTGCGATCTCCCTCTTTTCCTACCTCCTTCCACTTTACCAAGCATTATTGTCTTTTTCGAATGAGTCACATCATTAGAAGTCTAATGGTATGTCAAAAGTTTAATCATCTTTACTTCTAATGAGAGTTCAGGCTTGGTTTGCTCTAAGACTCATTCATTTATCTTTTTAGCAATCTACAGTAACCATAGCAGTAGAGCTGCTACTGAGCAGCAGTGTTAGTGGGAGATGACACTGGTAGAGGATCTCTCAGAGACAATGGCTGTGGCACCATTACTAACCTAAAGGAACTAGTGTTGTGTAGAAAAAGGCAATGGTAAACCACTCCTGAAGCCTTTTGCCTTGAAAACCCTATGATGAGACAATCCAGAATGAAACAAGTCTGACTTAAGTCGTCAAAACAAACAAAACAGCACCCACCTCCTAAGGACTTTATCCGACATGCCCTTAAAACCCATTCCTGTTTCATTGCCCGCCCACCCACCCTCTTCCCATCCCTGTAACTGAATAAAAAAATGTTAATAATAATAATAAAATACTAAAATTTATTTATACCCCGCCCCTCTGTTAAAACAATCTTACCTTAATTCACACACTTACCTTAATCCTGGGACAGAAACTGCTCCCCCCTCCTCTGGCTGTCCAGGAAGGGAATGGAGCTCTCACAGAGCCCCCTCCCCTTCTTGGAGACCAAAACCCTCTCCCCTTCCTGGAGACCAAATTGCGTGGAGAATTTAAAAATAAAAAATCCCCCAAACCTCAAAGAAGTGCACCAAGCACCTAAACACCCTTAAAAAAAACCAAGTAACCCAGGGAAGGAACAAAAAAGGCTGTCACTTACCTCTTTGTCCCAATCGAAGCAGGAAATGTTTTGCGGGGACCTCCCAGGACCTTGCAGGGAGCCCTGCATTGCTCAGGGAATTAAAAACAAACAAACACCAGACATCAAAAAATTAAATCAAGCACCTAAACAGCCTTTAAAAGAAACAAGTAAACAAGGGAGGGTCGAAAAAATCTGTCACTTACCTGGATGTCCAGATTGTCACCAGAAGTGTTCTCTACTTACCTTCCAGGACCTTACAGAGGCAGGCAGCCGGGAAAAAATTTAAAAATAAAAATACAAGCAGACGTCTAAATATTAAAACAAGCACCAAAACACTTTTAAAGTTTTAAAAGCAACATGGGGAGGGTACAGAAAAGGCTGTCACTCACCTGGATGTCCAGATCGTACCCAGAAGTGTTTTAACATCGTGCCAGCATAATGGCAAACCAGTTCACACACCCATGAATCCATTACAGAAACAGAACCGGAGATCTATTGATGACTTTTCCCCATGAATAAAACAAAATGGAAAGCACACGGGGTAAGAACGGGGTCAGAACGGGAGAGGGGAACTTCGTCTGAAAAAAAAACCTCTTTAGCGATCCTGTTCCATTTCTGTTCTAGTTTGTTAAGCCTGTGTGATACAGTCCTAAGTCTCTCTCTCTCTCTCTCTGGCTTTTTTCGCAAACAAAGAGTCAGGAAGGACTCATCCCGTGCTTTCTGCAAGCGCGCTGATGACTAAAAAGGCCAATCTGAGATAAACAAGTCTGGTTGGGTGAAGTCTGGTTGGTCTCCTTGGGTGATATTTCCGGGTTGTTATTCTTTCTGTGTTGTCGTTTCTCTTCAAGACTTGTTCAGTGTGAGTTCTCAAATAAGGCTGCAGCATTGTGGATCGTGTGTCTCCATGCCTCCTGATGTGAGGCCAGGGCGGGCCATTGTTGGTGATCAATTTGGCCAAACCTGAGATGTTGTTTCAGGGAGTCCTTGTATCGCTTTTTTGGAGCGCCCGTCTTACGCTGACCCGTGATGAGTTCACCATACTAATACAACAGAGTACCAGAACCAAATGTATATGAGTAATGTGTCCTTAAATGTACATTTCTGCAAATTTTATGTACAAAATACAGACTTATTTAAACAAATATACAGTCTTACATGTAATAAGACTATTTTGACTGTATTTTGTATACACAATTTGTAGAACTTTACAACATTTAAGGATACATTACTCATATACATTTGGTTCTGGTGCTCTGTTTGTTGTATTAGTGACTTAAGCCGTGATCATTCACCAACAGAATGACAGCCCTTCTGTTCAAAAATTATGGGATATCATCTTTCAGTTGATTAGTGCTTTTGCCGATCTTGATTTTACTTTACTTGTTTACTTTAAATTATGTAAAGTTTATAGTTGTATAACAGATGGATTTGTACCAAGCTCCAGAATGAGTCATGTTCCTGGTGATAGTTCTGAGTCATCTGAATTGGGCATAGTATTCTCAGCATAGTTCTGCGCATTCATTTAAGTTACTTAGATTTATGTTTGGTTCAAAAATTAGCAGTCCAGGCAAGGCCAATTAACAGTTTCAGCATTTTGTGCTGACAGAACACCCAATGTGTTAAATGGCAGATTTGGTTCTTGTGATAGGCAGCCTGCTGGCAAAAGCTGCTAAGCATAGTCAGCCATATCACAATACTAGCAATGGGGAGTGTGGTGTCTCTCTGACAGGAAGTGAGGGCCAAGCACTGCAGACACTTCATTTATCAATCTCATTTACCCAGAGACTGAGCTGGAGCTCTTTGCATTTTTCAACCCAAATCAGTTCTCCCCAAAGGCTCTGCAACCCACAGTGTGATTTGATTTGATGGCTGCTGGATTTCATCATGTTCTAATTGCTAGATTATGACACATTGTAAAGAAAGAGGAAAAACAAGGACAGCAAATGCAGATGGGATTCACAGCCATAGTTTACACTAATGAGGACAGCTCTATCATTGCACATTATCTGGTTATCCATGGATGGGTGGGTGGCAGGAATCAAAAAGATTCATACCATCCTGCCCTGGTGGTAATGGGGTAAACCAAGGATTATTTTTACAACACTGTAAAGGACCTTAACCCAACTTTCCCCCGTCCAGTTCCATATCTGCCCCTGGGATGGTGAGGACTACCTGGGGGCAGATTGGGGCATATGAACTGCAGGACTCTGGAACAGGAGCAAGCCAGGATATTTGGCCTATGTAGATAAACCCATAGGTTGAATGCTCAAATAATCCTGTTTGAAACTGGATTATTTGCCATGGCTCTTTCGTATGGAATCCTAGTATGTGTAGTTTTACAAGGTCTTTAGCCTTCTCTGCCAAAGAGTGCTGGTGCTTCATCAAACTACACATCCCAGGATTCCATAGGAAGGGGCCATGCCAAGTAATCTAGTTTCAAACAGGATTATTTGTGTAGTGTGGATTCATTTTAGGGGCTTATCTACATGGGCCAAATACCCCGGCTTGTCCCTGTTCCAGAGTCCTGCAGTACGTATGTTTATTTGTGTAGTGTGGATTCAGCCATAGTCTAACACTCAACCCATTATACCACTCTTGCTCCTGTATATGGTATGGTTAGGGAGCTGGGTATGTTTAGCCTGGAGAAGACAAAGTTAAGAGGTGACATGCTAGTCCTGTTGAAATATTTGAAAGCATGTCATATTGAAGAGGGAGCAACCTTGTTTTCTGCTGCTCCAGAGACTAGGACACAGAGCAATGGACTCAAAGTACAGGGAAAGAGATTTCACCTAAACATTAAGAAGAATTTCCTGATGGTAATTGCTGTTCATCAGTGGGATACACTGCCTCAAAGTGTGGTGGAGTCTCCTTCTTTGGAGGTTTTTAAACAGAGGCTGGATGGCCATCTGTCAGGAGTGCTTTGATTGTGTATTCCTGCATAGCAGGGGGTTGGATTGGATGGCCCTCGTAGTCTCTTCCAACTCTATGATTCTATGATAATTTGCCAATTCTACTTCATGGCAATAAGATAAATAAGATTCCCTCCTGCTTTTTTTTTAAAATGGTGTTGAGCTTGTCAAGAGAGAATAGGTATGTGTGAATGTTTAATGAAATTACTTTCCCAGCTCAAGTATGTGTGTGTAGACGGACAGACAGATATGGAAAACTAGCATTTTCATATGATTCAAGTTCATTTATACAGCAAGAAACTATGATCAAAGAGAAGTGTACATACCTATTTCTTACTAAGACATCTCAACAGGTTTCCTTAGGTCATCTGTATATTTATCTTCCCCTCTGGCATATGCTAGACTACCTGGGGCTATGTCAGTATTAGCTAGGAGACAGGGGATTACAGCATCCCAGGTGGCTTGCCTTCCACATACCTGATCCATATTAATTGGGAAGTGTGATGTAGCATATCCAAGGTTCTTCACAGGATTACTCCTTAAGGCTACAATATGAAATTTTAAAGAACATGATAAATACTTGGGCATCCTAGTAAGTGTTTGTGTCAGATCTGTGAAGCTTTCTGAAGCTTTCGCATCACATCCAGTACAGGAATAAAGAACATTTCTATAGTTCACACAGAGTCAAGTTATATATTAGGTGTAAGGTTTAAATGAAATTGTAGGTACAGGTGGTATGTGCACCTTATGTAATACACTATGATAGTGTTTTGTATTTGCTAATTGTATTTTACCTGTTCTTCTTGGTATGACGGACAGCTTGCCCCATTCAGCTACTGACCAAACTCCTTAAACCTAGTCAATGTCTTAGTCACAACACCTGTGTCTGGAAGCTTATTTTAGGGTTCAAGTGGATGCTACACTAATGGCATATTTGAATCTTGTTTTTAGGAAATCCCTCATGTCTTTTTTCATTGCAAAAAAATCACACGTCCTCCACCTGTTCAAATCTGGGTGTGTAGGGGAAAAGTTTAATCCTTTTCCCTATGCAATTTTCACCTACCCACCCACCCCCATTATTTGTAAGAAGGAAAGTTGGGGGGGGAATCAAATCAAATAATATTCACTACATCAAATCAAGATTTTTTTGTTTATTGTGTGCATTCTCAACATTGTACCAAAAATATGACTGAACCCAAAGGGAAAACTTCTCCCTATCCTAGCTTATGAGTTAATGGTGTTTGGAATTTGTAGCCCTTCTGTGAAGCTTGTTTACTGTCACCGTCAAATAAGAAAAAAATAGTGCATTGCCTTTGGTTGACCTAGAAATCTCATTCAATATCTGACACTGGAAGTTTACTGAATGAGGTAAATGAGGATTCCACAGCTTTCTTCACAGGTGTATAGACATCAGAATTTTTTAATGCCATTCAACAAATGATTTCTAGTCCACAAGGCTCAGACTGGGAAAGCTACTTTTTGTACTATATATTCCAGAATCCTTGGTCATGGTGGCTAGGGAATTTCAAGAGTAGTAATCCCTCCACCCCCACAAAAAAAAAAAAAACATTTCTAAGTTCTGAGAGCTGAGCTCCTTTGTTGAGTTCCTTTGTCCATTTTGTATTGATGCCTTCCTTGTTGACTTTGTTCCACGTTTGGGAGACTGATGCTATCCCGAGGCACTTCCTTATAAATACAGACCGTCACATGCAGATTGCTATGAGAGGCTTTTTTAAAGAAAGAAAAAGAAACAAAATATATGCCAAATATGTGTAACTGGACCCCTTTACACAATCCAACATTTTTTGATACCACACAGCCACCACCATTCTCTTAAAAAAGATTCAGAGGTGCTGCAGACAACATATGCTGTACTGTATCTGAAGAAGTGAGTTTATACCCATGAAAGCTCATGCTAAAATAAAAGCCAGTTAGTCTTAAAGGTGCAGCCACATTCTTTTTTTTCTTCCTTCCCCTTCTCTTTTTTATGAAAACAACATGCATCCTATTCATGCATTTTATGCATGTAGGTCTTGAATGTGAAAAATGGGAAGTAGGAATACACTGTTTGCCTCACCCCCCAATGTCATGAGTATTACTGGCTTTGCCCTTCTGCAAAGGGGTGCCTATTAAATTTGTAGACAAAGCAACTTTCATCTGCTTGGCTGGTCCTTTTGATGCAGCAGAAGGGAAGCTTGTAAGAGTTATGACCCAACGGTCACAATCCTACATGGATGCACATAGCATATGAGATCTGCATGTGGAATTCTGCTATGACACACTATGACAGCCATAGGGATCACCTTGTCACTGTGATAGTCTCTCATGGTTATTATATGGCTGGTGGAATGAAAAAAAAAAATCTGGCTATATTCCCATAGGTAAATGCACACTGAGGACATCTTCCACAATCTACCAGCATTCTCCAAAGGTCTCAGAAGATGATATCATTGGTCTGTGTATGGCTGTGGAAAGATAGCCAGATGCCTCTCCAATCTCCATCAGCAATTGAATGGCCATTGGGGTGGCTATCACAGCAACACAGTAAGTCCAAAGGAGTGGGGCTTTGGTCTTTGAAGAGGAAAGAAACACCACAATGACAAAAATAAAAAAAATAAAATACACACACAAGTGAAAACTCAAATTATCCTGGTGTCAGCCAGCCCAAATACTCTAAGGGCACCAGATCCCATCTGATCTTGGAAGGTAAGCCGGGTCAGCCCTGGTTAGTACTTGGATGGGAGACTACCAATGAATACCAGAGAACTGTAAGACTTTATCAGATGCAGGGAAACGTGGCAAAAAAAACCGCATCCCAAAATGCGTCAGAAGAATGATAACAGAAAGGGCAACATTATCAGATGCCCGCGTTCTTAGTCATTCCCAGGGTGTAGTACTGGTACAGACGAGGCTTCACTTTTTTATTAATGGGGCTAAGCCACTAATAAAAAGGGATACCTTATTTATGCTTGTGCTATGCCCTCTGAACGCTGATGTCATTTGATAACTGTTGCCAGTTTCTGTTCTTGTCACGTTGTTCTGACATGGTTTTTGCCACTTCTAATAATCTCTGTAGGCTATAATTCAGAGGAAAGAACTGTGGCAAAAACACCTCTGAGTGTCCCTTGCCTAAGAAAACCCTATGAAATTCATGCAGTTGCAAAAAGTTGACAGGTGACATGTCACTAACAGGATGTCAGCCTTTGTCTGCTGGTAAACACTCACAGTGTACAAGTTAGGAACAACTACACGTGAATGGCTTTTAAAGATGAGGTCATGGGGGGGGGGCTGTCCAGACTGGGATCTTGGTTGTGTGTGGGGAGGTTTTAACCCTTTACCCCTCATTGTGGTTCCAGTGTGGAGTAGCAGCTGCTATGCTGTTGGAAAGAAAGCTTCCATACTTGAGCTTATAAATATTACTTTTTCAGACTAAAACATCCAGAATTCCACAGGAAGCTTATTATAGGATTCTGGGAATTGAAGTCAAAAAAATAAATTCTGTTCCCATTAATTTCTATTTACTTTTTTAAAAATCATGTAGTTGTTAATCATTGTAATTGCTACTTTGTCCCTTAGATTGCCTGTTTTTAATTGGGGTGTTGTTGATGAAAACACAAAAGAAGTATGTACCAGTTTCTGTCAAAATTACATTTGCACATTTGCTAGCAACGTGCATAAACCTAACTCTTATGTACAGTATGAGCAGTTTTTAAAAAGAAATAAAATTAAGCAAACTTGTGAACATAAATACACATGTATAATCTACAATACATTTACATAGTTTACTGCTTGTTAATTCCACACATTCATGCTTGTTAATTCAATATTTTCAGCAGCCAAATTTTTTTAATGATGATGAACAATTAATGATGATAGAAAAGTGATTTGAATGAATTTATGATTTTTCATTCAGATGTGCACATCAATCCAAGCTGTTTTGTGGTGTTCCACTTAGATGGCTTTATACATGTTGGAGATGAGCTCTTCCATGTGAAAATCTTTCATACAGAGCAAATCAGAGATATGGATGTGACTCGTTATTAAATTCATTTCTGCATGGGAAACAAATGTTTTATTCATTTTTCTCACTGCTGCGAGAATGTCTTTGAAAACTGTGCAGTCTCCCCCTGCTAAGACTCACATTCTCCCACCCACCCTCCTCACCAACATGGTCAGGGAAAGATATAAGGAAGAAGAGAATTATCCAGTTATACTCTTGTAGCCAGGACATGACAATGCAAGCATCTTCCAGGACCCTCTGAGAATCATCCTGAAGCCCTAGAGAATAACGCTGGACTTTTTCAGACTATCCCTTTAAAACTTCCTTTTGCTGGCATATAAAAATCAATTTTTATGCCAGCAGATGAACACTCCCCCCATACTTACCTCTAATCCCAGCAAAGGCAGCTCCAGCAATGAAAGAGGAAGTGAATAGAGCTCCGTTCACTTCCTCTTTTGAAATCCCGTGAAATATTGTGAGACTTCATTGTGTGGGAAATTCAAAAACAAAACAAAAAATAGCACTTAAAATGTTCTAAAAAGCACAAAAACACACTTTAAAACTTACAAGTAACCCAGAGAGGGTCATAAAAATGTGTCACTTACCTGGATGTCACAATCTCACCCAGAAGTCTTCACACCAGACCTGCCACTGATGGATAAGTACAGTAAAACAAGACGCGAGGTTTCACACAGCAAAAAAAAAAAAAAAAACGGCAAGGGGGAATCAATTGATTGCTTAACCCATCAATTAAACCATATGGGTTTTTGCAGGTACATAACCATGAAAGGTTGACGTCGTCTGATATGCACATCCCTTCACAGTTATGTGGCATCATTATGGTGCCCTATTTGATGCATCTGATAAAGTCCATTGTTATCATATGCTGGCTATCTGTACATAACTGGATAATACTTGGCAACCCCCTTCCCCCTAACGTGGCCATGTAGTTAGAACTCTTCCACAAATAAGAGGCAAAGAGGACCAATTCTCACTGAAGTGCTAAACCTATGGCTGGAATCTGTGGCTGTTAGTGATATCCTGTTGGTGACATGAATGCGTGTGTGTGTTTTCCCATATATTATGTATACTTCCTTGCAGAGTTCTCTCCTCCCTCCCATGGAAGGCAGCTTTCATGTGCCTGGACATGCTATCACAGCCATTTAATGGCTGAGGGATGGCTGGGAGGCAGCTAGATGGCTGGGAGGACAGAATTGATGTCACCCAAGATCTGGGCAGATAATGTTTCTCTTTCTGGGCACCTGAATGCCTCCCACCTTCCTCCAGCTGTGAAATGGCTAAAACAGTGCATTCTGTTACTTGAAAGCTGTCTTCCATGGGTGGTGGGGGACAGAATGGATATGGAACTGCACTTGTGAAGCAGTTTGCTCTGCAAATACCATGTAGGATCTTCTTCTTCTTCTTTTTCAGTAACATTTTGGGCTATTTATTCTCCACTTTACATGCGTGTATAGTAAAACTGCAAATATAAACAGGGGTCCTTAGATTAGCATGTGATTTGTTTCAATAAAATAACTACTGAAGAAAAAGAACCAGTATCTAGTAATAAAGACTCTCTAACAAAACCCCTTGATGTGTTTTGTGCTGTGTCAGTAAGTCTTGATTCTCAAGACAACTGGGTGCTTCTCAACCAGCAATTAGTATGTATTGTTACCCCACCTCTAGCAAACCAGTTGTTGCCTTGCATCCCGGCTTCTAACTGGAGAGGACTGCTTCAAACTAAAAGTGTGGGTTCTTATGGCTGACGGTTTCAGTAGCAACATTTTAGTATAACAGGACTTATTGACTGAGTTCTGGAATACGCACAAGCTGGGTTAGAAACAATACATATATGTTTTGACAATATGATATAACAAATAAAAATGGTTAACTAGTTTAGTGTCCTGCCTGAACTAGTATGTGAAATGAAGGACTTGACTAGAACATATATTCCTATAGTCTACTTTACTATGTGAATGAAAGTTTGTGCATGGAGGAACATTCTACCCTGTGATTCCAAAATGGTATAGACCAACCCAAAATGCAAAATTACCACCTTAGTGGTAAAGTTGGCAATGAAAGGACGGAGAGCTTCTGTTTTCTCTCATGGCTCTCTGGAAATTAAGCTTCGGTGTTTTCTAGAAGTGATTCAAGATCATTTTCATTCCTTTACGTGGGTGTTTGTTGCTGAGAAAGATCTGGAAAATAAAGTACTTGTGTTTCTCTGTGTGTGTCTGTGTGTATAAAGCTTAGTTTGGAGTTTTATGCATTTCTACTATCCTGAGTTTGCTAATGAAGGATGAGCACCGAAATTTAAAACAGAACTTAAATAGGAATGCAGTTTGTTTTGTTTTTTTTCCCCAGAGGACAGGAAAACCATATTTTTATTTCATATCTTTTCTGCTGATATTTTAGTCTCTGTCAACCCTAGCATTTTATAAGTTTCAAAATACTGTTTTCCAGGGCTCAGGGCCACTGGCCTAAGGTAGAAAATGCTTTCCATGCCCTTACATTCCCAGGAGGCTCTGCTTTCATTTTAAAGAGCAGCCATTATATCCAGTCTTCAGTGGTGGTGCTCCCCACTGCCTCCACAAAACTGTTCATACACATACACCTCTCCCATTTATGGAAGGAGGAGAGGAAAACAGAGTTGGCAGCATTTCTTTGCACACCACTGAGCCTTTACCCATTATAAATGAGATTTTTTTTTTGTCTCAGTGTGCTAGAATTGCTGCTACTGCCACCATCACATTCCTCATTCTCCCCTCTTACTCCTCCCTTGGCAGGGAATTGAAAGGTATGGCAGGTCTTGTCTAGTGGCTCTGATTGCCTGGAGGCCCAAGAGCTTAGTCCTCCTCAGATCAGCCTGTTTAAGTGCCCGCTGGTTACCCTCCAAATAATTATTATAATAGCTTTCACACAATGGTGGCAACAAATTCTGTCACCCAAACAACCACTTCTTCCTTTGAGGAGGGCCAGGAGACAGGTGCTAGCTGAGATCCTGTGTCAGAGTGGTGGATTGTAAAGTCCTGCCAGCTATATTACATCTCATTCCTCTCCTCCCTGCATGCTTGATCTATCTGTGCTTGCCCTTTTTGTTTGGCAGGTAGAGGTTTGGTAGTTCAGTTGTGCATGTTTGGCCTCTCCTCCTTTTGCAGGTGAAGGTGGGGGGGGGAGATGAAACTGCCCCTTTAGGTCTTGCGAACTGAAGAGTAGGGCAAATGACCTCCTTTAGGGCTGGTCTGGGGGATAAATCCTCCCTTTAATTTCTGCAAATTGGGGGAGGAATTTTTGGGGTGGCCTTCCTAATGCAGGCTGGCTAGGGAGCAACCCAGCTTATGGGTTCTCCCTGGGCTTCAGGTGTTTTCACCCAGGGGAGGTTGGGGAGGGGTTTTGGTGCTGACCTCCTGCCCCAACTACGCCCACACTAGGTTGCTCCCCCATTGCATTGCAAATCTCTAAGAAAGAGGTTAAATGGTTATAGCTAAATAAAAGTGGCCCTTTACAACCCAGCTATATGTGTGTGGTCTCTTTATTGTTCTGGTCTCCTTATTCCTGCGTCTTCCAGCAAACAACCACTTCTTCCTTTGAGGAGGGCCAGGGGACAGACCCTAGCTGAGATCCTGCACCACAGTGGTGGGTTGTAAAGTCCTGCCAGATGTAGTTACATCTCATCCCTTCCCTCCTTGCATACTTGATCTACCTGTTTGCAGGCTGGGTAGATCATAGCCATTCAGTGGAATGGGGAGGACAGTTGCAGGGAGGGGGAGGATGAAAGGCAAGCAGACAATAACTAGTTGCATTGGTATAGTGTTTACAAAGGAAGATGATACCTTCTTAGACATCTGGAGGACTCCAGGAGGAACAGAAGGAAGCCTTTTTCTACCTGCAGGTGGCTGCAGAAAGAGAGTCACTTGGTTCCATAAATGGACAGGTATAATGCTAGCGATGGGTAGTGGTGGGTAGGGGTGGCCAGCTGGAAAGCAGGTGGCTCAGGGAGGAGTTATGGTGAATGGAGATGCTGAATTTCGTCATCTTCCATGACCAAGAAAGTGCATATGTAGGCATACTATTCATTTAAACCAGCATATGTCACTAAGAGGACATCAGCTAATGTTCTATACTTGGACTTCTAGAAATGTTAAATTGTAAGTATTTATTTTTATTTACTTATTTCTAGATGTCTATGCCCCACTCTTCAGCCACGAAGGCACTCAGAGTGGCTTACAATAGCAATAGCAATAGCACCTATACATCTACACCGCTTTTATAGCATGCTAGGCACTCTCCAAGTGGTTTCCAATGGTTCATTTTTTTAGCTAATTGTCCCCATAAGTCAGGTACTCATTTTACTGACCTACGAAAGGACAGAATGCTGAGTAAACCTTAAAACCCTTGGGATCGAACTTGCAACGTTGTGGCTTGGAGTACTGGCATTTAATCACTGTGCCACCAGGGCTCCCTACGTATTTATACATAAGTATATATTAATATATAAATTATTATGTATTAATACATAAGTATTTATGTAATAAAATGTTTAACTCCTGCCCTATATCATATGCTCTCAGAGTGGGATACAATACAAACAGTTTAACCAAAGTTAAACAAAATAAAACTGTAAAAAATAGTTTGTGTATACTAAAAGCTTATTAAACATTTTGAAACATTAATACAACATAGTTAAAGCAGTTTTAAATATTTTAAACCATAACATATGTGCAAATTTGCCTTTTACTCTGCACCGGAGTGACACCAGCATTATCATCAAACACCCCTGAGGAGAGAGCAATTCTCAGATATCTGTGTATGATCTAGAACACCCTTCTTCAACATGGTGTCTTCCAAGTGTAATCCTGGAGGGTACAGGGTTGGGGAAGGCTATTTAAGACCAGAGTTGGGAATGGTTACTTTTGGACTACAATTCCCACTTCCTAGACTGGGTGGGGGATTCAGGGGAGAGAGATATTCTGAGCTGAAACTGAACTGTAATTCCAGGCCTACCCAAGACTTTGGTACCAAAACCTGACACACCAAATTGCCATACAATAAGTTTTATTTGTAGTAAATTAACGCAGCAGGTGGTCTAGAACAGAGGAAGCATCACAGTCCTTTAGCTGATGGGCTCCAGCATCCTCCTGCAACACATGGTTGAATTGGGCCCCAGAACAATGAATTCCACCCAGACCATTTGAATATTGGCACTCCTAATTCCTGTGGACCCACGGTGAGGCCAATGGAAGGACACCCCGGGGTTATATAGGGCAGTATCAAACAAAGGAAATTGAACTGTGGAGGCATGCCCTCCCATCATAATACCTTTGAAAACTGTACAAGTGTGTTGGTATCAGGAAAGTTTACTCTCCTGTTCTGTTCCCTCTGGTCTGTTCCCAGCCATGAATTGCCAGGCTAAAGTGAAACTAAAGCTGACATCCTATTAGTAAGTTCTGATGTTGTACATCTGCTTTATGACATTGCAACTCACTTTTCCTGTCATTGCTCAGGTCTAAATTCTGTTCTGACCATGCAAAGACTAAAAGCTCCTTTAAGCCACATTACAAGCCATGCAACCCTTCCAATACAGACATTTCTGGGCTGTTGGAGAGTGAGGGGACCAACCAGCTATTTTCCTTTAGCAGAATGTGTTGCAGGGATGTTATCTGGAGGGACATCCCAAGGATTTCTTGAGGGCCCTGTCAGTGCCTATCACATTGTTTCAAGCTAGAGGAAAATAGCTGGGCATGTCACTGCTGATTCCCATGCTCTTCAACAAACTAGAGTTGTCTTTGTTTGGGGGCTGCATGGCCTCCAAGGTGGATTTTAGAAGGGAAGCCTCAGGAGCCATAACTATTGAGACATAACTCTTAAAACGTAGCTATGTGAGACATGTGTGTTGACCTGTGTAGGATCTCTGCCTATATATAAGGAACTACTAAACTCAAATTAACCATGCTTATGCCACTGGACAGCAGTTAATATTTGGTCATGATGCTAATAAGAACTGAAATCTATCTAGGTGCCACACTCACTACACAAGGGATATACTCCCAATTTTTTGCTCTAAGCTCTGGATGCAGACACTGGGGGCTGCTCTATACGAGGGGAAAGCGATTTTCTGAGTTAAAAGGACACTGGAAAAAAACACAAACACCCCATTTTATCACCTTAGCAAGCAATCACTAATGTGAAAATTAAACATGGTGGCAGCGGGTGCTTGCCCTATTAGCAATCTCCACCTCCCATGTTCATCCAGCCAATCAGCTCCACCCATCCTCTTGTATGGGGAAGTGATACAAAGTGAATTGCTTGTCTTAACAAGCAGGAATGCGAAGGCTTTTCCAACATTGTTTTTGCCATTTTGCCCCCCCCCCTCCTTCCAAATACTGTGCATTGATGCAGGATCCCATTTAGACAGGTAGGATTCCCAGTGAATTCCATTAGGTTTATTTTCACCATTTAGACAACCCCTGGGTTGGACCCCCAGTTTAATGTACAGAATATATTTCTATTGGGTTAGACCCACAGTTTAGTTAATATAGCAATGTCCTTCTGTGTTTTGGTTTCATCTTCTCCATACACCATTAACTCCCAAATCCATTCCAGAGGATGGAGGGCCAGAGGTCCTCAGGGTCAGCATGGATGATGACTGCTTGGGAGTTTTAGAGGGAACAGGGAAAGGGGAGTGAGCAAAAACTGAAATCAAATCATACATCCAGTTCTCTTTTTGGCAAAGCTTAAATCAATGCTGCCACACTCTGGGATGCAAATCTTAATAACTAAAATTGTAATAAAAGATTCTGAGATGTCCTAATATACATTAAGACACAATATGATCAGATTTTGCTATTGTTGTTTCTGTTTTTCCCCTATAAAGATCTGCTTACGAACTATCAATACTTTCTTAATTGCTTTCTTAAGTGAAAATGTGTCTTTTAAAGATGTAGTAGTAATCACATGGATTCACTGCCCTGAGAAGGAAAAACAAACAAAAATTGGCTACAAGTAGTATCCTGGGACTCTTGAGTTTCAAGAAGCGACAGCATTAAGGACGTTGACAGTGTGGAATGTAATCACAAGGGATAACAACTAGATCTCACACTCACTGAAAACCCAATATCTACTGTAAGATTCTTTGCTTTACAAGAACAAGACTAATCTTTGTCTAGAAAGGTATTAAGCAATATCATATAAGTGCCCACAAAATGAGATGCCAAATTGATACATTCATGGAGACAGCTTTATATGGGTGAAACTATATTCAGCTGCTGTTGGGTTACAGAGTTATCTGTCTACACAGCTATAGCAGTTTGGTTTCATTTTAACCATTGTGGCTGCATCTAATGGAATCTCTGTCATTGGAAACTGCGGGAGATTTGTGGGGGTGGGGGAATCAGTAGAGACGTATCCAATTATTTTCTTGCAGCTGGATACACTGCAATAGGCATCTTCAGGGATCCTTGAGGGTCCTCAGGAGGTCAGTGCAGATGATGTCCTTGCAGCATGTCCAGCTAAAGGAAAATAGCTGTGTGCATCTCTGTTCATCCCCATGTTCTCCAATGACATGGAAATGGAGGTGTTGTGTAGGGCTGCGTAGCTTAAAAGGTGCAGGGGGGTTGTGGGGGAGGGTTGGTCATTGTGCAGTTAGTAAAGAATTCCAACTTCCACAACGACCAAAACTGTTAGATAGTAAATTGGACTTAAGCTATCATAACTCACTAACAGGGTGCCAGCCAGACCTAAGAAGCATGACATTTATCTATGTGAATTAAATATATAGTATGAAATGTGGAGAAGAATTGAACAAAGTGAATATTTACATTTCTTTTTCTTTGCGGGGGAAAGATTAAGAGTTTTTCTAATCCCAGATTTCCAGGAATCCTATTTATCACTGACATTGTTCCATCCCAAACATTTATTTGTTCATTATTTGGCAGAATAAAGTGTAGCTCAAGGAAAAGATGGGGAAGGGAGAATCAAAACTGTGTGAACCATTTACCCTTTTAGCATAGTTCAAAGTTTAAATTGTCTGGCTAAGTGCCTAGGGGTTTTATTTTATTATTATTTTTTGTGTGCCTTTTCTTTGTTTTTGTTTTGTTTTTATAAAGCCCCATGCAGTATATCTGGAAAGAAGCTGAAACAGCAGGGAGACAAAGTGGGAAAGAGTGGGAAACTAGTCCATTGCAAGCTAAACAAACCGTTTTTTAAAAAAGAGATAGCAACAGGAAGGTATATTCAAGCTGAAATATGTAATTAAAATGAAGTCAATAGTGCCCTTTGCTTACTATACATCAGGGTTCTAGTTTCCAAGGAAACCTACAAAAGCTTGGAAATGTCACTTTTTTGCACTACAGTTCCTAGCATCCCCCATCCAGCATATAAAGCAGCTATATTACTTGAGTTTGGCCATCAATGAGTTTAATTTGATTTTCAGGTTGGTAATCTAGAAATGCTCATATTATTGCAACTCCCTTGTTGCAACAGATCCACTGGCTGCCAGTCTGATTCTGGGCACAATTCAAAGGCGATTTTCAAACAGGAATGAAAAAAGCATTCCTGTCCCAGAATCTCAATTTCTGCCCCTGTCTCGCCCCTGTCCCAGCACAGTAACAAACATTTTCATACCTACCTTGAGTAGTGTTGACAGGGCCCAGGAGTGAATGGAGCTCTAACGGAGCTCCATTCACTACCTGGACTGAAATCCTGTGGATTCTCACAAGAAAGCGTGAGCATGGAAAATTCAAAAAGAAAAAGAAAAATACACAAGAAAAAGTGACAGCTAGCATAAAATCACACTTTAAAACTTCCAAGTCAACCAGGGAAGTTTTTAAAAAGTGTGTCACTTAATTTGATGTCCTGATCTCACCTGGAAATGTTCTGGCAGGGACCTCCCATTGATGCTGGGATCTCGCCAGCATAACGGGGCACCTTTTCACTTGCAGGAACATCCATGACAGAAACGGAATGGGGGATCTACTGATGGCTTCTCCTGTCAATAAAAAGCAGTGCCGGCAGAATGGCAGCAGAACAGGTACATTACGAGAGGGGAACAACGTCATCTGAAAAGGGAGCCCTTTAGTGATCTCCTGCCATTCATGTAATGCCACTTTTAACACGTCTGATAATCTCCAAAGTGCTGGTGATGACCTATAAAATCCTATACTGTTTGTGTCCAGGTTGTTTGAAGGACCATGGAGATTTTCACACTGGGGAAATAATCCCCGTGGAGATCGGGAGAGAAACGGGGCTGTTCCGCTGCCAGCGCTCCATTTCACACGCCCCCTTCCTTCTCCCGATCTCCTGTCATCCTCCCTCCGTGCTGCTTCCATTTTCCTTCCGGTATTTTTACTAATGAAAGTTCTTCATTAGTAAAAAATAGTGGAACATAGCAGGAGGAAAATGGAAGCAGGACAGAGGGAGGACGACGGGAGATCGGGAGAAGGAAAGGGCATGCAAAATGGAGCGCTGGCAGCAGAACAGCCCCGTTTCTCTCCCAATCTCCATAGGGGTTATTTTCTCCATGTGAAAATCTCCCATATCTCCCTTTATATAAGCCTAAATACTCTAAAGGTACCAGGTCCTGTCTGATCTTGGAAGCTAAGCAGGGTCAGCCCTGGTTAGTACTTGGATGGGAGACTGCCAGTGAATACCAGGTGCTGTAGGCTATAGTTCGGAGGAATAAGTTAGCAAAACTACCTCTTGCCTAAGAAGACTGTATGGAAAATTTATGGGGTCACCATAACTCAGCAAGTGACTTGAAGGCAAATATAGATTGCATGCATATCTCCCTTTATGGGTCCATCAGAGCTCAATGATCTGGAGCAGTCCCTTTCTCTGTCCCATTACCTTTTCATGCTCATTTGGTAGGAACAAGGGAGAGGGCCTTCTCAGTGGCTGCTCCCAGACTTTGAAACTCCTTACCTAGAGAGGCTAGGATGGCTCTGTCCTTGCTCTCCTTCTTTGGTCAGGTTAAAATGTTCTTATGATATCAGGCTTTTAGAAACTGACTGGGATGGGCTTTCAATAGTGTGTTATGCTGTTTTATGCTGTATATATGGGCTTTTAATGAATTTTAATGTTTTAAACTTCATAAATTGTTTAATTGTCTTTTAAATAACTTTTATATTCACGCTTTTATTGAAGTTTTTGTAGATATTTAAAATCCGTATTGTTTTTAGATATATTTTAAGCTGTTTTGAGTCCCATTATTGGGAGAAAGATGGGGTAAAAATGAAAATAATAGTAGTAGTAGTAAATGGATTTTTGATATTTTCTCATATTATTTTTTTCATAATAATCTTTGTTACTATTAGTAACATCATTTTGCTGTATTTTTTTTATTTTGTATACTTTGTATATTTTTAAAAATTTTCTCATGGCTTTTAGTACAATAAATTAATTGATGACTTATTTGTGATATTTGGGATGACATCTCTAAGGATCACTTCCCAGGGACACTTGAAGTTCCAGTTTTAAAGCACGTAACAGCTGGGCCACTCTTATGGCCTGCCTTATAAACTGTAAAAGAAAAAAGGGAATTATTTTAAAAGCCCTCATTACTTGGACAACCCTTGTCAAACTTTGTATGTCTTTCTGTCTGATTGTTAATTTAATTTATATCCCACCTTTGTCTACCAAGGGACCAAATGCAAAGTTAGATGCTTTTTTAAAAATCCACTGATGCAACCGCCTAGTGTTTCTCTCTTTTCTACTGCTTCCAGTTTGCAGAAAAATCCATGCACACACACAAACAGAGAACATCCTTTCCCAAGTGCTGGGGAAAGACTTCCCACTTCATAACTAGCTTTAGAAGTCACACAACATAATTATGATCAGAAATATTATTTATTTTTCAGTCAGGGTCCCAGACACCCCTTGCAGCTTAAAGAGAGCAAAAGTGAAGGGATTTTAAAGGCTCTAGAAGCCAGTGAACAAAGCCAGTGATATTCCTGAAACTTGGAATTAAAAAGCTGTTACAGCCTCAGAGTTGTCTTATAACCAAGCTCTGGGGCAGCTCCTTAACCCAGTCTAAGGGGTCGTTTAAACGGCAAAATAAATCCTCAAAGAATGCGACAAGAAGCCTGATAGTTCCCACGCATTTCGAAGCAACAGCGCCCTTTTCAGAAGGAGGAGGTGCAAAAAACCCATAAGTCGCGCAGTATCAGCTTTCGCTAGTTTTCCAGACTTTTTTGATTAAGTTCACGAAAATGCACATAATTGGTCATGGGAATTAACCATCGTGTAAACTGGCATCGACCTTTTTGAATTACTGTGAGCAGAGCTGAATCCTGATTGGTTGGAGTGACCATTCTGCTTTATCCGAATAGACTGAGGGGTTGGAGAGAAGAAATTCACCCTTCTTCTGCTTGCAGCCCACTTTGAAAAATCAGCTCTGAGCCCTTCCTGTCTGTTTCAAAGGAAGGCTTTGGGGGTTGGGAAGATGATCGCTACTAGCCCCTGCTTTGCTGGTGTGTCTGTGTGTATGTGTATGCATTCGTGTGTGTGGGCAAACAACGATCGCATGTTCGTCCTTTTGTTTGTTTGCCTTCACTTGCCTTTATTCAAGGCTTCAGAAGCAGGGCTAGCCCCTGCTTCTGTGGTGTGTGTTTTTGTGTGCGTGCGTGAAGGGAAGGGAAGGGAAGGAGATCGCTCCACCGTACTTTTGCTTGTTCGTCCTTTCATTCACTCCTTTTTTTATAGAAGCCTTTCCAGGGGAAGATGGGGGAAGTTGACAGATCGCTCTTTTGATCTTTTGTTTGTTTGTGCTTTTCCTCCTCTCATTATTTATGGTCTCCATGACCCCCTCCTTGCTCCCTCCCCGCCTCCTGCCTGGCTATAATCATCTGGAGGTGATTCCCCCCCCTTTGCCTGTGTAAACTAAGAAAAACTGAAACTGGCTGCATCAGGCTGCATCATCCGAATAAGCCAGAATTCATGTGATTTATGCGCTCCTGATGCGGAAGAACGGTAATCTGGAATCTCGCGAACTTTTCCCTGTCGTGGAACCAGCCCCTAAGATAAAATCAAAGACGATTATAGATCCTGCTGGCATGGCTATAGCCCTATCCTGTGTTTTCCTGACCTGTTTAGTTTGTGGCAAGATCTCCAAGAAAAAAGAAAAAGTGGGGGAAAAGAGACTTCTTCCCAGTGCCTCAGGTTTCCAGTGCAAATGTTAATAGTAATAGTAGTAGTAGTAATAATAATAATAATAATAATAATAATAATAAATTTTTATTTTTAACCCACCCCTCTGCTCAGCAACCAGGGTGGCATACAACAAGGTTAAAACAACAGGAAGTTAAAACAATCGTTCCCAATCCTAACCCTCCCACCCCTTAAAACTAAATTAAACTGGTGGAGAATTAAAACATACATCAAATACAGTAAAATGTACAAATTATGAGATGAAACTGGCAATGGCGGCAGGGGAGAGGGTAGGCAGTCAACTCCACTTGAGCTGGGAAGTTATTCCGGGAAGGCCTGCCGGAAGAGATCCGTCTTTAACACTTTCTTGAAGCTATCAAGAGTAGTGATAAGACAGATCTTGTCCGGCAGGCCATTCCAAAGTCTGGGAGCCGTAGAAGAGAAGGCCCTCTGGGAGGTCTGCAGTTTTCATAGGCTGCAGCAGGTTCCTCCCAGAGGACCGAAGTGCGCGGGGGGGGGGATCATATGGGATGAGGCAGTCCCAGAGATAAGATGGACCCAAGCCATGTAGGGCTTTAAAAGTTAAAACCAACACCTTGTACCATGCCCAGAAACTGATCGGCAGCCAGTGGAAAGATTTAAGCACAGGTGTTATATGCTCTCTCCTAGATGTACCCGTAATTAACCTGGCTGCCATATTTTGTACCAGTTGAAGTTTCTGGGTTAGGCAAGATTCCTTGTATCCAGGTAAGGGCACAGCTGGCGTGTCAGCCGAAGCTGATAACAGGCACTCCTGACTGTCGCACTCACCTGACTAGTCATGTGAAGCGTCGAATCTAGGAGTACCCCCAGACTGCGAACACAGTTCTTAGAGGAGAGTGTGACATCATCCAGGACTAGAAATTGTATTCCCAGAGCTGGTTTCAGGCCTGTGACTGTCAGTACCTCCATTTTGTCTGGATTTAGTCTCAATCTGTTTTTCCTCATCCAATCCATTACCGCTCTAAGACAGTCATTGAGATGAGGGATACCATCTGAAGTCTGAGCTGATGATCTGGTCATGGAGAAATATATCTGAGTGTCATCAGCATACTGATGACACCGAGCTCCATGCTTCCGGATGATCTCTCCCAGTGGCTTCATATAAATAGCATCGGGGACAGGATGGCACCCTGAGGGATGCCACAATTAAACTCAATTCTGGAACAGCAACTGTCCCTGAGCCTCACCCTCTGGGATCTGCCCAAGAGAAAGGAACGGAACCACAGCAGAGCAGTGCCTCCAATTCCTAACTCTCTCAGGCGATCCAAGAGGTTAGTATTGAATTAGTATTGAACAACTGAAACATCTCAGAGGAGTTTTATTTTTTACTTTTTTGTATCAAGCTAAAGAGGTTAGAGGAATGGTGGTAGTGATATAGCTATTTTTCTTTTGTTGCTTTTGCACATCCTTTTTTTTTTTATAAGACTAAGCAATGTATTACAGGACAAATTGAGCCCAGACACTAATGAAGCTGGTGAGGATTTTGTGACTTATACCCCATTAAAGTGACAACATTAGGAGCTAAATCCAAAATTAATTTTAGAATAGACACATTGAAATCAATGGGTCTTGAGTTAGCTGTGATGGATGAATCCTGTTCATTTCTATGCTTTTATGCTAAGTAGGGCTAATGCAGGATTTACTCCATGGTCTGGTTCTCCAATCTTACCTTGTCAGGTTTTTTATAAATATATCTTAGTTATTTATCATTCATATGTCTGTTGTCACCATAAAATGTTTAATAAAACCTGATCCCTTTAGCATAGCATCAGTTGTTCAGTAGCTAAAGGAATGGGATAATAGACATGAAGATTCATTTGGAAGTTAAAACAAATATGCTTCCATTTACTTAAATATTAATGTATAATGAGGTATAATAATATGCAAAACTAAATATTATGAATCTTCTCAATTATTTATTCAGTTCCATCCTTAAATGGATACAGTGGGCCCTCAGTGTCCACGGGTTCAATATCTGCATATTTGAGCAACCATGGATCGAGCCTTACAGCAGGAGGAGGAAGAAGAGGAAGAGGAGCAGATCCCATGCGCCACCACTGCTTCATCTGCCCTGCCAGTCCCTGGCTGTCAAGAGCCTGCTCCTTCTCCTCTTCCGCCTTGCCACATGTCTTGGAACTTTATCAAATGCAGCAAATATAACAATGCCTAATGATTGTGAAAGGGCACACATACCATACAACGTCGTCCTTTCGCACTCATATCAAGTCAAAAAGCCATACTATTTCATTGACAGAACAAACCGTCGATAGATCTCCCATGGTGCTTTTTTGCCAGTATTGCCAGCATTTGAAACCTTGCGCCATTGTGCTCACGTGAATACAGCATCAATGAAACAACACTTCCAGGTGAGATCACGACAGCCAGGTATGGGACATTCTTTTTATGACACCCCTTGTGTACTTAGGACTTTTAAAGTGTGCTTCTGTGCTTGCGTCTACATTTTATGTGTTTATTTTGCTTTAACTTCTGAATTTGCCGTGCTTGCGTCTTCTTGTGAGAATTGATGAGATTTGGAACCTGGAAGTAAATGGAGCTCTGTTCATGCTCTGTTACTGCTGGGGATGACTTTTCACGCTGCTAAAGGTATGTCTGGTGGCGGGGGGTTGTCTTGCCAGCATAAAAATGCTTTAAAATATGCTGGCAAAAGAACTTCTACAGATGGTGGTCTGATAAAGTCCTTTGTTTCACCCAAGTGGCAACATCCCACTCTCCATGCCTCAGTTTCCTCCATGCTTCAGTTCCCCTTGTCCTTGCTGACCCCGGAATGGTTGCAGGATGATGTTGGCTGATAAAGTTGCCCATTTTTTGTTATTGTTGCATTCTTCTGATGTGGTTTTTGCCATGTCTGATAAAGTCCATAGACTTTAAAAGATCTACCCACTTTGTTGAACCTAAATTTGGGGTTGAACTACTCCTATAAGTCCAGACTTATTGGCACCTTGAACTGCTCCTATAAGTCCAGACTAACCACAGGGTAGATTCACTGCTCCACTTAGATGGGAGCAATTGTCTTCCACTTAAAGGTTTTGGCTAGGCACGTGATAAGCAGGCAACAGAGATGTAATTCAGTTTCCTCATCCAAAGTTGTCTTATTTCTCGAGGCAACTGCCATCTGGTGTCAATTTGGCTTTCCTGGAGAATTGCCTCTGAAGTTTTCCTTGTTTCCCTAGTTTTCAGAGGTTTTACCTTTAGTGATCTCATCTTCTTCTTTGGCCCCTTACCTAGGGTCTGTTGTGGCCAGGGCCGGTTTAACCTGTCTGCCAAATCAGCATTGGCAGGGGGCCCCGAGGTCAAGAGAGGGCCCCGTGTCGGCCTCCTTAATATGAAAATAATGGGATTTCTGGTTTAAAATACCATAGAGTTGCCTTGGAAGGCCTAGAAAAGGGCTAGGGAAGACACATTTTCTAGGAAGACTCTATGGTAGGTGTGCTGTTTTGTGTCTCAAGGCTAATGAATCCATGGATATGGGGGTCCTACTATAATCTGAACATCCTGTACGGTGAATAGGTTAGGTTACATTGATCTGAGATAAACATATGGGGGCCCCAAAGTAAAGCATTGCAGGGGGCCCCAAAATTCCTTAAACCGGTCCTGGTTGTGGCTTCCCTTTCCCTAAGGCTCTTGCTTGTCTGAACTGACTGCAGTATCCTCACTGCTTCCACCAACTCCCTTTTATATTCTCCCTGTTGGGACCCTCTGGCCAGTCACCTTCTACTGCTTGCATGTCTGCCTGCCTAAATACCTACATTTATAAGCCAATCATAAATCACCAAAATGTGCATCAAATGGCCCATCAACACCTGACTTTTAATAATAATAATAATAATAATAATAATAAATAAAAATTAATAATAATAATTAATAATAATTATCAGCAGCCAGAGGGACAACAAGCCTGAAGCAGCCTCTTCTCCCCATTCCATTGGGCCAGAGGGCTGTGGAGGGCCCTGAGGACTTCTGGAAGCAGAGCAGCAGCGGGAGGGGGCGTGGCCAGGAGTGGCTGGCATTTTAAGCCACTCCCACACCCCTCAGGAACACCAGCCAGCAGTCAGAGGGACTCCAAGCCTGAAGCAGCCTCTTCTCCCCATTCCATCGGGCCAGAGGGCTGTGGAGGGCCCTGAGGACTTCTGGAAGCAGAGCAGCAGCGGGAGGGGGCATGGCCAGGAGTGGCTGGTGTTTTAAGCCACTCCAACACCCCTCAGGAACACCAGCCAGCAGCCAGAGGGACTCCAAGCCTGCAATTGGCGTCAGCTGAGGCCGGGGATGGAGTGGGGGCGGAAATTGGAGTTGTGCTGGGGAAAGGGAGGTATGGTCGGAACAGAGTGAACAGATGGTACAAAAGAAGGCGGGATCGCTGTTTGTTAGCTATCCCACCTTCAGTTCACCCTGTTTCCCGGAATGGATTGGAGAGCGTACCAACCATTCCACAGAACCTTACTTTGCTCCTCTGCAATGCCAGGTCAGTTAAGAATAAAACTCATATTATTTACGATCTACTCTTGGATGAGGATGCTGACCTGGCATGCTTCACAGAAACCTGGATGGGAGAGGATAGTGCTCTCACGTGGGCGCAGGCCCTCCCAGCCGGGTATTCTGTCAGTGAGCAGGTGAGGGGAAGTGGGCGGGGGGGTGGAGTGGCTCTGGTTTCTAAGAACAATCTGACCTTGACCAGGATACCTGTCCGAAACACAGTCCACTTTGAGTGTATGTACCTTAGTCTGAGGACCAAGGATAGTTTGGGGATTCTGCTAGTATACCGACCACCCCGTTGTCTAGCAGACTCCCTAACCGAGCTGACACAGCTGGTCTCAGAGTTGCTGTTGGAGTCTCCCAGACTTTTAGTTTTGGGGGACTTCAACATTCCACTTGAGAACAGCTTGACAAATTTGACTGGTGCAGCTCGGGAGTTCATGGAAACCATGACAAACATGGGCCTATCCCAAATGGTCATCGGGCCCACACATTGTGCGGGTCATACCCTCGATGCGTTATTAAAACCACCGCATTGTCATGGACGGATCATTTCCTGGTCAAGATGGAGCTAAGAGCCACTGTCTGCCCCACCGGGGGTGGTGGACCTATTAGAATGGTCCGCCCTCGAAGGCTAATGGAACCTAGAGGATTCCAGAAAGCCTTGGAGGGTTTAATGGTTGGTAACGCCGGTGACCCTGTCGAAACTTTGGTTAATACCTGGAACAACGATCTTACCAAGGCTATCGACACGATCGCTCCCAAGCGTCCTTTCCAACCCACTTCAAATCGTAAGCCATGGTGTACAGCAGAGCTTAGGAAAATGAAGCGGGTTGGACAACGACTAGAGCGCAACTGGCGGAAAACTCGACTCTTATCCGACAGGACTCGTCATAGGAACTTTCTTTGGTCCTATCGAGAGGCAATACGTGCAGCACAGCGATCCTTCTCCTCTGCACGTATTGCGTCTGCAGAGTCCCGTCCAGCAGAGCTGTTTAGGGTGGTAAGGGAGATGACGCAGGTTATTCCTGCGCAGAACCCGTTGCTTAACCCAACGACGGCCTGCTGTGACGCGTTTAACAATTTCTTTGCAGATAAAATCTCTCAGATAAGAGCCGACTTAGATACCAGTAATTTGGCAGAAACAATTGACGAGGTGTCCAGCAACTCCGTTGATGTCAGTTTACTGGATCAATTTCAATCTGTGAGTACTGAGGACGTGGACAAGCTACTTGGTAGGGTTAGGAAGACGACCTGCCCTCTCGATCCTTGCCCTTCATGGCTGGCCATCCAGGGGGGGACTGCCTTGATGATGTTCCTCAAGGACATCATCAATGCATCCCTCAGAGAAGGGTGTGTTCCATCTTGTTTAAAGGAAGCAGCCGTTAGGCTGCTCCTGAAAAAATCTTCCCTTGACCCCCTGGACATGAACAACTATAGGCCGGTTTCTATGTTACCATTCTTGAGCAAAGTGATTGAGAGGGCAGTTGCGCTTCAACTCCAAGTGGTCTTGGATGAAACCGATTATCTATACCCATTTCAAACTGGCTTTAGGACGGGATTTGGAGCTGAGACTGCCATGGTTTCCTTGACTGACGACCTGCGTCTAAGCATTGACAGGGGTAGTGTGACCCTGTTGGTGCTTTTAGACATCTCAGCGGCTTTCGATACGATAGATCATAGCATCCTCTTGGATCGCTTGAGGGGGTTAGGAATCGGAGGCACTGCACTCCAGTGGTTCCAGTCCTTCCTCTCGGGCAGGTCCCAGAGGGTGTTGCTCGGGGACAGCTGCTCTAGCAGAAAGGAGCTTACTTGTGGTGTTCCACAGGGTGCCATCCTGTCCCCGATGCTGTTTAACATTTATATGAAGCCGCTGGGTGAGATTATTCGCAGTTATGGGGCTGGGTGTTATCAGTATGCGGATGACACCCAGATCTATTTCTCCTTGCCCCGATCTTCGGCCTCGAATTCCGATGGCGTCTCTCCTCTTAATGATTGTCTTAAAGCAGTAATGGGCTGGATGAGGAAAAACAGATTGAGATTAAATCCAGATAAAACGGAGGTGCTCACGGTAGCGGCCCCCAAACCAGTAGTTGGGTTGCAACCTCCAGTCCTGGACAGGGTCACGCTCTCCGTTAAGGACTCCATTAAGTCCTTGATTCATCGCTTCAGATGACGAGTCAGGTGAATGCGACAGTCAGGAGCACCTGTTATCAGCTTCAGCTGATATGCCAGCTGCGCCATTTCCTGGAAGTAAGGGACCTCGAGACTGTGGTGCACGCGCTGGTAACCTCCTGTCTAGATTTCTGCAATGCACTCTACATGGGGCTGCCCTCATGCTTGGTCCGGAAACTTCAGTTGGTACAAAATATGGCAGCCAGAGTGGTCTTGGGAACATCTCGGAGAGACCATATAACTCCAGTATTAAAATCTCTCCACTGGCTGCCAATCAGTTTCCGGGCCCAGTATAAGGTGTTGGTTATTACCTTTAAAGCCCTAAATGGCTTGGGTCCAACTTATCTCCGGAACCGCCTCCTCCCATACAATCCTCCCCGCGCACTCCGGTCCTCTGGGAGGAATTTGCTTCAGCCACAAAAATCTAGGCTGTCTGCAACCTCCCAGAGGGCCTTTTCGGTAATCGCCCCCAAATTGTGGAATGACCTGCCGAATGAGATCCATCAGATAACAAGCCTGAGTGGCTTTAAAAAAGCACTAAAGACGGATTTCTTTCGGCAGGCCTTTCCTAATTAGATCCCCGCCTCAGGGGATCCTGGCCTCTTCTAGGCTGCTGGCCATTTATTATATTTTATTGTATTTATAGTTTTAAATGTGATTTTAGATTAGTTGTTTTTAATTTATATTTGTTTAATGTTTTTTATGGGGGAGGGTGGGAGTGGGGGTGTTTAGGGATTTTATTTGTATTGTATTTTAAATTTTGTAAGCCGCCCCGATTGTTTTAACAGAGGGGCGGGGTATAAATAAATATTATTATTATTATTAATTTCTATCCCGCCCCTCTGCAACGCAATCAGGGCGGTTTACAGTATAAAACTCCATAATTAATTACATCACTACCCTAACCCACCCACCTCTTAAAATAATATTGAATTAGAAAAGATTTAAACACATACAATAATTAAAATAGAAGAAGAAAAAATTCAATGGCAGCAAAAAGTTCAAAAGACAGCCGAATCTTTGGGCCAGGATAGTTATTCAGGAAAGGCCTGCTTGAAAGGTTCCTCTTGACAGCTTTTTAAAAGCTGCCTAAGGTGGTAATAAGACAGATCTTGTCCAGCAGGCCATTCCATAATCTGGAAGCAGCAGCAGAGAAGGCCCTCTGGGATGTCACCGACAGCCTTGTTTTCATAGGTTTTTGTAACAGATTCCTCCCAGAGGACCGAAGTATGTGGGGAGGATCATACGGGAGGAGGCGGTCGTGGAAGTAAGTTGGCCCCAAGCCATGTAGGGCTTTAAAGGTCATAACCAACACCTTGTACTGTGCCTGAAAACTAATAGGCAGCCAGTGGAGAGCTTTTAGCACAGGTGTTATGTGCTCTCTTCTGGCAACTTCAGAAATCAACCTGGCTGCCATGTTCTGAACTAGTTGAAGTCTCCGATTCAAGCACAAGGGTAGCCCCATGTAGAGGGCATTACAGAAATTGAGACGGGAGGTTACCAGTTCCTGTACCACAGTTTCAAGGTCCCTGGTTTCCAGGAAAGGGTGAAGCTGGCGTATCAGCCGAAGTTGATAACATGTACTCCTGACCGTCGAATTTACCTGACTAGACATCAGGAGCAACGGGTCTAGGAGCACTCCCAGACTGCAAACACAGTCCTTGGAGGAGAGTGTGGTTCCATCCAGGATTGGAAGTTGTATTCCCAGACCTGGTTTTGGGTCCATAACTGTTAGTACCTCCGTTTTGTCTGGATTCAGTCTCAGTTTGTTTTTCCTCATCTAGTCCATTACTGCCCTAAGACAATCATTGAGAGGAGAGACGCCATCTGAAGTCGAAGCTGATGACTGAGACATGGAGAAATATATCTGGGTGTCATCGAGATACTGATGACACCGTGCTCCATGTCTCCGAATGATCTCTCCCAGCAGCTTCATATAGATGTTAAATAACATCAGGGACAGAATGGCACCCTGAGGGACGCCACAATTAAGCTCTATTCTAGTAGAGCAACTGTCCCCAAGCCTCATCCTCTGAGATCTGCCCGAGAGGAAGGAACGGAACCACTGCAAGGCAGTGCCTCCAATTCCTAACCCTCTAACCCAGGTGATCCAAGAGGATGGAATGATCTATTGTATCAAAGGCCACTGAGAGGTCCAAGAGCACCAATAGGGTCACACTACCCCTGTTGATACCCAAGTGGAGGTTGTCAGCCAGAGCAACCATGGCAGTCTCAATTCCATATCCTGTCCTAAAGCCAGTTTGAAATGAATCTAGATAATCGGTTTCATCCAAGACAGCTTGGAGTTGGGAAGCGACCGCCCTCTCAATCACCTTGCTTTAAAAAGGCAGCAAGGAGACACGGCCTATAGTTGTTCCTTACCAAGGGATCCAGGGAAGGCTTTTTAAGGAGTGGCTTAACCGCCACTTCCTTCAGACAGGATGGAACGGACCCCCCCTGAAGGACGCATTGATAATATCCCTAAGGAGTACTCTCACTGCATCACTCCCTTGGGTGGCCAGCCATGATGGACAGGTATCGAGGGGACAGGTCATCTTCCTCACCCTGCCAAGGAGCTTGTCCATGTCATCGGCACTCACAGATTGAAGCTGATCCAATAAAATTTCATCAGTGGAGTTGCTGGACACCTCGTCTATAGATTCTGTCATAACACTGGCATCTAAGTCGGCTCTTATCTGAGAGATTTTATCTGCAAAAGTGGATGTTAAATGCATCACAGCAGGCCATTATCAAGTTGAGTAAGGGGTTCTGCACAGGTGGAATCTGGGTCAGCTCCCCCCCCCACCCTAAACAGTTCCACTGGATGGGACTCTGCAGACGCAATTCGTGCAGACGAGAAAGACTTCTGCGTTGCATATATCGTCTCTCAATAAGAATAAAGGAAATTCCTATGACAAGTCTTGTTGGATAAGCTACACCAGTTAGATTTAGCAAGCTGATCTCGAGTGGGATGCTGAAGTCGCCCAGAACTAAAAGTCTGGGTGACTCCAGCAACAACTCTGATACCAGCTGTGTTAGCTCGGTTAGGGAGTCTGTTAGACAACGGGATGGCCAGTATACTAACAGAATCCCTAAACTATCCCTGGTCCTCAGGCTTAGGTACATGCACTCGATGTGGACTGTGTTCCAGATAGGCTTCTTGGTCAAGGTTAGATTGTTTTTATGAATCCGAGCCACTCCGCCCACCCGTCCACTTTACCTTACCTGCTCACTGACTGAGTACCAGCTGAGAGTGCCTGTGCCCAAGTCACAGCACTGGCTTCTCCCAGCCTGGTCTCTGTAAAGCATGCCAGGTCGGCAGCCTCATCCAATAGAAGGTCATGGATGATATGAGTCTTATTTTTAACCGACCTGGCATTGCAAAGGAGCAGAGTAAGGGTCTGTGGAATGGTTGGTGCACTCTCCAATTTATTCCAGGAAACAGAGTGAACTGAAGGCGGGATAGGTATTAAAAATCTATCCCACCTTCTTTTGTAACAACTCTTCACTCTGTTACCGCCATACCTTCGCTTCCCCCACACAACCTCAATTCCTGCTCCCAGATCATTCCTGGCCCCTATACATAATGAGAATAGCAAAGGATCTAGCTGTATTTTCAACCCTGCATTCTTATGGCCACTTCAACAAAGGGCTTTAATGGTGCCTTGGATGGTGTTTCTCTGGGTGGTTTGGGCCTCCGCCTGTCCTCCCTGCGGCCCAGTCACTGCCTCTGCTGCCGCATTGCTGGGAGAAGGTGTTCCTAGGTGGGGTTCTATACCCACCCAAGTTCTCCCTGGCTTCGCTGCCACCGTGACTACCGCTGCACCGCCTTGGGTGATGTTTCTCTGGGCAGTTTGGGCCTCCACCTGTCCTCCCTGTGGCCCAGTTGCTGCCACTGCCGCCGCATTGCTGGGAGAAGGTGTTCTTGGGTGGGGTTCTATACTCACCTATACTTCACTGCCACCGCGACTGCCATTGCGCCACCTTGGGTGATGTTTCTCTGGGCAGTTTGGGCCTCCACCTGTCCTTCCTGCGGCCCAGTCGCTGCCGCTGCCACATTGAAGCACCTGTTCCTACACTAGACTCAAGAGGGCGCTGGTGCACCACCCAGAAGCACTCTTGTTTGCCTGGAGAGAAAGTTTCTTCATTTCTGAGATGGTCACTTCAGGGCAGGAAGATCCTTGCTACATGCTGATTATTGACAACAAAAGATGGCAGGTTTGAGCACTGCAGCTGTCAAGACAGGTGAAGGCTATCCTAATAAACTATAGGAGTAGAGGTTTTCTTTCTTTAAAAAGTCCGCCTCGCCATTCGTCGACCCAGAAGTGCTGAAGGCTTTTTTAAAGGCTGCAGATGCCCACACTCACTCCTAGCTGCTCCTGGAGGAAAAGGTGGTGGCTGAAGCCTTTTTTAAAGGCTACAGATACCCATACTCACTCCTAGCTGCTCCAGCTTTTAACATTCTCCTTTCCAGTAATCTGCAAGGATTATGTGGAAAACACTAAATTTATAACAACTTTCTCTTTTTATCAACTCCCCTGACATCAGAAGTGTAAATATTAAGCCTCTTGTACAAATAATGCTTTGGTTTTAGGTAACTAAGCTTTCACTGCTAAACACATGCATTCATGACAGTGTTAGCTTTCAAAACACTTTCTGGGTTTTTCTTTTTATTAAAAAAAATTCCCTAACATTTAAGCCATATTTTACCTAAGAGGTGGATTCTCCACAAAGCTTTAGAGATACAATAAGAGCTTCCCAAGCCACTTTGGTTGCTAATGCCTAATAAATATAATGGTTGAATAAATGTGGTGGTTTTTATTAAACATCTTGGGATTGTCTAGACAAGGGGGTATAATGTAGAGTGCAGTGCATTAACGCAAAATTGCAGCAGCGTTCATTTGTCTCCGTGGTTCTTTAGCAAAATTGCTGGTATGTGAAGCTTTTTGTGTTTGAAGTTCACACGGAGGTATGCTTGTGAATCAAGATGGTGGCCAGAAGTTAATTACTGGTGTTTCTATTTTCCACAAGTTATTGCCACTGCACATTTTTAAATCTAAGGTGTGCAAGTGTGACCTTCTGCTTTAAAAGCTGTTTGGGCACCTGGCCACTACAAAAATGTGCTCTATCACTACCACAAATCTAAAAAATGGCAGTTCCATCAACTTTGTTGCTGGCAAGCAACCCCTGCACACACATCCAACCAATTGGCTTTCGACTTCCAGAATGCACTGCACTGCAAATCAGTCGTCCAAATGGGTGGTGATGCAAATTTCCAAGTATTTTTAAAAAGTCTTTTCTCATGCAGTTTTTGACCCCCTCCTTCTGAAAATGAGACAAAAGGCATTCTCACATTCTATGAGGAATCTTTTCACTGTCTAGACAACACCCTTGGCTGAGATCCTACAACAGCTACTTAGTTAAGTACAGTAACACCCCCATATCTGCTGATTCACCATCTGCTGATTCAGTTATCTGTGGTTGGTGACAGCAGGGGCAAAGGGGGAAGGGAGGGGGAGGAGCGAGCTCACCTCCTCCTCCCTTCTCCCGGGGGGGGGGGCTCCAGCTGTGGCAGTGGGGTGCTGATGGGTGGGGTCCAGCATTTGCTCTTATCCACAGATTTCAGTATGGGGGGGGGCAGAACCAATCCCTCCTGGATACGGGGGTGATACTGTATACTTAAATAAGTAGCCGATGTAGGATCTTTCAGCCAAGTTGTTTCTAAGTAAGCATCTAAGTATTAAGTAGTACAAGTACTAAGTTGTACTTAATAAATAAGTAAGTTAAGTAATATTTAACTAAGTAGCATCTCCTGGCCCAATCCCACCTACCTCCATCCTGCTCTGCTGGGCAGCAGCCACTATTCCAGGATATTTTTACCCTTCTTTGTTGTGCATGGAAACATCAGTCTGCTGTACCCCAATTGACAGGAGAGCAGGCCTTTGTTGCTTTCAGTGACAGCTGTCCAATAAAGCAGAATTGGGGGACTTTTACAATCATGGAAATAGTGAATGTGCAATCTTCATGAATAAAAATCAGGCATTGTTGTTGTTGTTGTTGTTGTTGTGTGCCTTCAAGTCATTTCCAACTTATATTGATCCTAAGGCAAACTTATCATGGGGTTTTCTTAACAAGATTTGCTTAGGGGTGTGTGTCTCTTTGCCTTCCTTTGACACTGGGATTTGTCCAAAATTATCCAGTTGGTTTCCATGGCTGAGCGGGGATTCGAACCCTGGTCTCAAGAGTCATAGCCCATAGCTCAAACCACTACAACACTCTGGCTCAAAAATCCCTTTGGAATCAAGATGTCAGGGATCTTCACTTTTCTTTTATTCCTTTTTGTTCTTTGATTTGTATTCTGCTTTTCTCTGTCTTACAAAAGAGGACCACAAGGCAACTAAAAATAAAATCAAATGAAACAAGTACAGCTAGCAACATAAAACTGATGAAAACATTAGGCCTTTAAAAAAAACAACACTAAAACACATCAATAAGGGGAAAACAATAGCTGCCCAGACTAAAAGCCCCTTCCATAGCAGCTCAGAGCAACTGCTAAACAAAGGCCTGCCTGAATAAAAAAAGACTTGCCATATCTGAGGACAATTGTTCTTAGGCAAAGTAATATGTCGACTTTTGTATGGTTCTCAGCTGTGAATTTATAAAGACCTTTGACCCCTGGAGGCAGTGCAAACCTAATTTCTTCACTCCATTCTTGGTGTCCCATGATTCCTTCCAAGTGCTTTGCTTAGGGTCTGGAATGGTTCCACTCAGAACATGTGCTTGGTTTTACAAAATCAGCTATTGGCTTAAATTGAATCTTGTTCTTTCTGGTTTAGCCTCTCTGATCTTGACTGGCAATTTTTTATTTGCCTGGTTGGTGGCTTTTAAGCAGAGATTAAAACAATATGGATTTCCCCCTCCAGCTATTGTGTGCTAGGGATTCCCTAGGGCCAAAGAAACAATCAAGCATTGGATCAGGGACACAGCTTTGCAGGAAGACAGAGCAAGAAGCCAAAACTGCCCCACAGCAAGCAACCATAGCATAAATTTCGCTCTAGCTGATTACTTTTACAGTCTAGAAATTCCCAAGTCTACCTTGGCCTGTTTTCAGCTTTTTGTCATCAGCCCTACTGCAATGGAAGCTCTTAAATTCCTTAGGTACAGCTTATCCAATTCTGTCAGTCAGGCATAGTTGAAAAAGCTGATCACGTTGTGCCATATTGCCTGTATTATGAGGAAATCTGTCCCTAGTTTATAGATCTGATTCAGGAAAATTTCCCAGGCAGATCTGATAGCTTTCATACCTTCTTTCAGATTCTTCTAAAGAATTTCTTTTGAAATTTTGCAAAGTTTTATACGTTAACGTGTTCCATTATGAGCAAATTGATTAAATCCTATGAGGGCTCACCCTAATCCTAGTGGATGCTATTTGGTATTGATTTAAAAGCTGGTCGTTGAACTACCACTTACATACATATTCTGAAATTCTTTGTAACTAGGAGCTGTTTTTCATCCTGATCTTCTGTTCTTCTTATATCCTTTTTATGACTGATCTGTGACCATAATAAAATTGATTGATTGATTGATTGATTGGACAACAAGAAGGGAATCAGGCTAGCATACCTTGATAGGGAGTTAAACAGCTCAAGAGCAGCCAGTGAAACCCCCCTGTAAGTTTGAAAAAAAGGAAATGGGTTGGCAAAAGGGGGAACTAGGATTCCCAGGTCTCAGGGCCTGGTCCTGAGTCAGTGGCTGCATCTATACGAGGAAAAAAATATATGCAGATTGCTCCACAGTAATGGCAATTTGCAGAAGCTGCCTTTTGTCTAAACAGCTTTGGGGGCAGATTGCTGACATACAAACAGGCATGCCTGTGAATCAAGATGGCAGCCATGAGTGAATTACTCACTTTTTACTTACTCCATTTGCTGCCACTGAACAATATAATTTTTTTTTAAAAAAAAACAAAACTATACCCAAGGTGCGATAGAGTGATATTTCGCCTTAGCAAAAAACAAAAAAACAAAAACAAAAAAACAACCCTCAAACCAATCCCATTTTATTGCCTTAGTGCTCACTAAATACAGCATGGCATTCCGTGTGCTTGCCTTGTTAGCAAACCCCGCCCCTGTGCTTATCTGGGCAATCAGCTTTCAGCTTCTGCTCATATGGGAAAGCGAGCAGGAATGCGCATCCCCCCCCTGCTGTTTTTAAAAAACTCCGGAATATAAAAACTATGGAGTATATGCCATTTTTGGCCCACCCCTCCTTCCAAATAAGGTGGAATGA
The DNA here is from genome assembly GCA_030847615.1 of Gambelia wislizenii. NCBI lineage: Eukaryota > Metazoa > Chordata > Lepidosauria > Squamata > Crotaphytidae > Gambelia > Gambelia wislizenii. Next base: position 62,097,641 of record JAUMIR010000005.1, on the reverse strand, counting down.
TGTGGGATCCCATTTAGACACACCATACCTTCCTCATATTCTGTGAGGAGTATTTTAGACAACCCCTCTGTTCTCCAGTTATCAGGGCAAGAAAGAAGAATCTCAGTGTAAGAATGCCACCTTGAAAAGTATATGTATATCTATTTTCCTCATTCATTAGACTTTTGTTAGACTATTATTTGAATGTCATACTCTGTGCAATTGTGATTGGGGCTTAATGCCTCATGCTTAATGATATGGCCAGCTACCACCCTTTGTGATGTCACAAGGGGTCGTCCCTACATCTCAGATGTTGGCCCTGAAATCTCAAAGTCTGGGATAGTCTTGACTAGAGGGCAGTAACCACTGGGGAAAGAGCAAGGGAAGGGCCAGGTGTAAGACAGACTGGTGAGGCAAAGTACTTGTGATCATGGAAAAGGGAGGATGGAGGGTGCTTTGACCAGTGTCCCTTGAGTCCTGGCAGCATCTTTGTAAACCTTACTAGCCATAGATCTGATTTTATTTTGTTATTAACAGCTTCTTAAGGCTTTCAGTCCTACACAGATGAATACAATGTAACACACCAAGAAAGCCGTTGTTATGAATAGCATAAATGTAAGTCCCCTTTTCCTTTCCTTCTCTTGTCATTTGTTCCAGACTATAAAGACATGGCGTCAGAGGTGGTTGGCAGCTTCCATATTACTGGGGCAGCGAATCCTCACCATGTTTTATTCTAAATTTAACAGAGCAATCAAATACGCTGAGCCCTATTCCCCAAATTCACTTCTCCACTGATATAGAAGCTACCAGCCCATATAAAAAGGTTGGCTGTAGTGCCTCTGGAAATAAGAAGACAGAACATACTTTTTTTAAAGCAACAAAATTAGACTGAAGAAATGGGAATGGGGGAATTAACAACTTCTCCTTTCTATATAGAGCTCTAGTTAATTATTCCATACTTCTATAGGTCTGTCTTCTTTCTCTCATTTCATCCTTGCCATTTGTTTGTGACTAACTGCACTATTGAGTCTTGTACCAAATGATTCAACTATACAGTTGTAGCTATGGATTTTGTATCCAGAGATTCCACCATCTACAGCTTTAAAATGTTCTAAAAATAAAAATCCCAAACAGCAAGCCTTGATTTTCCCATTTTATATAAGAGGAACCATTTTACTGTATATGATGGGACTTGAGTATCCTTGGATTTTGGGATCCACGGGAGGTCCTGGAACCAAACCCCAGCAGATACCAAGGACCCACTGTGTGAGCTTCTTTGAGTCCCAGCTTTTTAAAGACCCATTGGTCAGCTACCCAAGTAACTCTACCAGTCCACATTGTATGTGCCTTGTTATTCTGTAGGCTTTAGGCATCTGTCCCTGTAATGTCTGAACTGGCTAGATAGTCCTGGACATATTTAGAATCTAGAATATTATTCAAAATGCAATGCATGCATGAATGCAACTTTGTTTTTGTTTTTTCAGAGCTTTGTCTTTCTTATTGCTACTCCTAAATTCTGTATTTGTGCAAGTTAGATGTTACATGGATATGCAGCAATTGCTTGCAAAGCAGAGATGTGCCTTCGACTTCACAGATATGTGCTAATGATGGCCACTAGATGTCAGTATTGGTCTTCACTATATTATACCTTTAAAAAAATCTTGTATGAACCTTAACTATGAGGCTAAAAGGGAAATCAATCAAAACTTATTTAAAAGATTGGTCTGCGGTATCTACATATTTGGTAAATAGATGGGGTAGTATTGATAAGTTGCAATAAATTTGGGAACATTGTAGATAACTAAAGAGTCTAAACTTTGAAGTCATCAGTTCTTCGAGGTCACAATAAAGAATGTGATAATCAAAGAAATTGACATAATATAGTGGAGAAATGGTTGACAACGATGTATATATGGGATAATTACTCTGGGAAGTCAGGATGGAAGCTTTAAAAATTTAAGCCATGGCAACTCCGGGGTGTTAAGATTTGTAGTAAGCATTGCGAACAGCAGCCTAAAAACTTAAATCCCCGGGGATGCCAAGGAGGTAGTCATTTGGAGATGCAAAGATAAAGTAGAAGGTATTTAGAGATAACAACTCAGTTCCAAGTTGAGACTGTTTAAGAGCTTGAAGATAACAAACCCTACACTTTATTTTACATTTTGTCCTTAAGACTACTATAATAAGACCATGGAAAATTATTGACTGGAAACATTGTTTTATGTTGTATGTATATGTTTTTTTTAAAATAAAATATAAAAAAAATCTTGTGTGGTGAAAGAAATAAGTTTATTTCTTGATTGTACTGGGAATATCATTACCGTGTTCTAGAACATGACCATGCAAACAGCTGGACAAACACAGAGTAACATATGAAATTACATTTAATGGAATAATAAAAAAGTTGAGAAAAATACTCTTCGTGTTTCAATGCCTCTGTATAACTAATGATGCTTCTTGAAACGCTGTCTTATGACATTTCTTTCTTGGGATTGTATTGCCAATAATTATGTCTAAGACTCATAACAAAGTCAGTAAATACACTGACAATTCTGCATACAACACAAAGGCACTGGATCCTTTTGTCTTAATCACACTTGTATAAAACAGTTTCAGAAAATAATAAGTGAAAATTAGAAGAATGTGTTTTGTTTAATCCTCACATGGAAAAAATTTCTCGATTCAAAATTGGAGAATAATTTTGGCCCCTTCCTGAAGATATGTCCATTGGTGACAGCCTGTGACAGCAGTGGGGAAATAATAGATTATTCTATCTATCATTTTTTTCTGTCTATACTGTTCTACTGGCATCACTGAAACAGAAATTGAAACAGCAGATAATTCAGCCTATGAACAACTACAAATTGGAGTACCTTGTTTCCCCATGTGTAAAAGAAAAATAATATACCTGAACCCTGGATCAGCTAAGTAGTTCCATCTGTGTAATTATGTATTATCTTCTGGCCCAATTGCCTCCCCACAGCCCACCTTAAGACTCAGCTGCTGGATTAGACAAAGGAGGGCTTTTCATCTTCCAATCAAGGTGTAAGGAAGAGGATGTTTCTACCTCCCTCCAGTCAGCAAGAGAGGCATCTTGCAAACTCAGGAAAATCTGGCAGTGCTGTTAGCAGGAAAGAGAACACAGCATGTTTGGGGTAGGGCTTAATTTATTCATGTTTTTTTTTCACTTTCACAGTGGTGCTCCGCCCCAACCCCCGTGAATGTGGAGGTCTGACTTACTTTACATACATGTGTTTTGCTGTTTTTTATTTGCATTTAGTGGGCTAAATTCAACATGAGTTAGAAGTAGAGTACACCCATTGGAATCAAAAGGACTTACATATGCAGTAACGAATAACACCATTCATTTCAATGTGGCTACCCTAATTGGGACGAACATTTGATTTTGTCCAAAGTTTGAAAATTTCAAATATCATAAAATTGTTTGGTATCAATCAGTTTTAAATAGGAATGTCAGGAATTTAAAGATGCTGTTGTCTTATAATCATGTTGAAACAGACCATTTTTAAAACAATGTGCTTCTTAATCATTAATACATTGTAATTGAGAGGGTGGGATGCCGGTCAGCATAGATACAAATACTTCAGGATAATTACTTTATAGACTGAGTTGTTAATTTTTTGAAGATGTTCCATGCAGATTATTTTTGTTACCTATCACTATATGTTTTAACAATTCTGATAGATCCTTTCTGGAAAGGGACACCCAGAACTATTAACTCAGTATTAATATTTCATACTAAAATAATGCTGGAACAATTCGGCTTCCTTGCCAGATCAAACAGATTTTTAGGCCATGTATTTCCCAATGGTCTTTAAATAAGACCAATTTTTACCAAACAAACATTACACTCTCCTCTCTCTTTCATCAGAGAGTACCATTCATGTCTCTACTCATTTTTTTGTAGTTTGTTCTGTGCTCTGCAACAATAAACAGACCCCCCCCAAAAAAAAATCAAGAGGAAAAAAGGGATCAGAAACAAAAGCAACAAAATGTAGGCAGACCCCAGCTAAATAGAAAGTGGAATCTGTATGAAAACTCTGAGGAAATGATACTTAATGTTTAACATGATTTATATATGTATAAAAATATATATCCTGGTTTGAGTAGGCAGATGCTTTCTTAAGATGAATCATAACTGAATAAGGGGTTTGAACATTCTTGCAAATTCACAGCAGCACTAATTTTCTCCACAGGTTTTTGGCAAAATTGAGTGTATGCAAAGCTATCTGCATTTGAAGTGCACACGGGACCATGCCTGCGAATCAAGATGGTGGCTGAGAGTACAGTGTGTTATTATTCTCCACGCATGTTATCACCACAGTATATTTTTAAAAAACTTGTAAACCAAAGGTGTGCAAGTGAAATTTTCTGCTTATACAAAGCTCTTTGATTGCCTAAGCACAGCAAAAAAGTGCACACTCAATAATATGAAATGCAAAGATGGTGCTTCCGGCTCCTTCCTTGCCAGAAAGCCTGATCTCTGCCCACACATCTGACCCATCCAATGTTGACTTCCATCTTCACTGAAAATGAGCAAGAATGTACATATCCATGCATTATTTTTTTAAATTCATGAATATCTGCAAAGGCTTTTTCCTACATAGTATTTGGCGTTTTTGCCCCCCCTTTCATTTGGATCTCATTGGGACAAAAGCTATTCCCCACAAATTCTATGAGGAGTATTTTTAGCATCTAGACAACCCCAAGAACTCAATAAAGTAAAGACTGGTGGTTAGAATCCTCTGTCACATTATGTGCTATCTAACTTTACATATACTTAGTTATATACAGGAGGCATTAAGAAACCCTCTTAGTGATTTGCTAAGATGTGCAATAGCACATCAGTCCCAAATACACATTGGTCCCATTGTACATCGATCCCAATGTGCATCACTCACTTTGCTGGATTCCCTATGTAGTAACATAACAGGAGCCCCTTCCTGGATACAGACATTATGGAACTGCCCAATTATTATCCTACAGACATCAGTCCGCTTACAAAGGCACAAGTCCTCAACAGAACTCTGGTCCACCAGTTTTCCAGAGATGGAAGCTTCTCCTCCCCCCTCCTCCTCTTCCTCCAATATTGAGTCTGGGATTCCATGCTCTGCATGGTTTGGCCATGCCTTGAACAGTTTAGAAGGCAAACTGTAGAATTTGCATATTTTTCATCTGCTGTTTCCATTCTAAGGTACAAACATCACATACTGGTGAACCTTTCATAGAATCATAGAGATGGAAGAGACCACAAGGGCCACCTAGTCCAACCCCTTGCCCTGCAGGAATACCCAATCAAAGCATTCTTGACAGATGTCTATCCAGCCACTGTTTAAAAGTCTCCAAAGAAGGGGACTCTACCACACTCCAAGGCAGTGCATTCCACTGCCAAACTTTCACTGAACTTAACTTGGCCTCCTTCTGAGATGCCTCTGGCAGAGAATGAGTAACAAACATTTCACTCCAGCCTATAATTTGTGGTAGGTTGTGCTGAAACATGGGTCACCTATCACCACCACTTACGACTCCTCGAACGCTTTCATCAGCGCTGTATATGCACAATCCTAAATATACACTGGACTATGTGACAAATGTTGCTGTCCTTGAGCAAGCAAGGATCACCAGCATTGAGGCCATGATATTGAGAACACAGCTGCGCTGGGCAGGGAACGTTTCTAGGATGGAGGACCATCGCCTCCCAAAACAGTACTCTACGGTGAACTCGCCACGTAAGAGGGGTGCTCCAAAAAAAAAGATACAAGGACTCCCTGAAGCAACATCTCAGGCTCAGCCAAATTGATCACCAACAATGGTCTGCCCTGGTCTCACATTGGGAGGCATGGAGATGCACTATCCACAATGCTGCAGCCTCATTTGAGAACTCAAGCTGAAAAAGTCTTGAAGAAAAAAGACAACGCAGAAAGAATCACAACCTGGAAACATCACCCAAGGAGACCTTCTGCTGTGCTTTCTGCAACAAGACTTGTTTATCTCAGATTAGCCTTTTTAGTCATCAGAGTGCTTGAAGAAAGCATGGATTAGTTCTTCCTGAATCTTCGTTTGCGAAGAAAAGCCAGAGAGAGAGAGAGATAATCTATAGAAGGTTGTGCTATTGCAACCACTTTATAAATCATTCTCTATAAATGTTCAGCCAGCCCTCATTCTTACGATCTTCAGTTGGACTCAAGCAGCTCCTGGAATCCATGCTATGTCTTCAGGATAGCAGAGATAAAAGTCTTTTTACTTTAGACCCAATTCTACTGATATGCTTTGGTTCTTCTGTTACCATACATCACCCATGTACCCTTTTTATCCGATAGAAAACATCACAAGTTAAACTCAACATTATGATTTGTATATTCTCTTCACTGCAATTTTTATTTATTTATTTTGCTTCGTGCTTGTTAACAAATTGAATGTTTGACCACTTAAACTGGTCTGTGTAGCTTCTGATAAACCATAGATCACCACATGCTACTGTCTGGGTGCCAAGCAGATGGCAATAGGCATCATAGTCCAACACATCTGGAAAAAAACCCTATTTTGGGAAAGCTACTAGGTGGGAACTGGGTGGCCAGAGACTGAAAGGCAGCATAATGATCTATCAGTAATCCAGTTAACTCTCTCCCTCAGAAGTATCCTACTGCTCCTTAATTTTGTAGGGAGTGGCAAATTCCTTAGGGTGGAGCTTGTCCTGGTGATATAGCTGCCTTGAGCAAATGGGCACAATTCTAATTTGTCTTAAATGAAATGCAAGGGTGACAATGAAATAGTACACTTGCAATAGTGGGCACATTGTGGTGGTCTCCATAGCCATACCATCAAGAACAGCCCCCAAATTCAGGCAGCTGCATTGATTGATATAACACACACACACACACACACACACACACCAGTTCTAGCATGTTTTATCTTCACCAAAAACAGGTCTTTCCTGAACCTATTTGGTTTTAATGGCCTGTTCAAGTACAAGCCACCTCATCATCCATTGCCTTATAACAGGGATAGCTCACAACAATATATTGTTACTGGAAAATTCAGTTTCTTCCCCAGTAATTATGAAGGTTGCAGCTAAGCTGAAAGGGGTCTGAGGGGGTGGGTAGATGATGCGCTGCCCCATCTTTGGTAATCAAAAAGTCTCAGCAGTGTGACCTAAGCCTCCAACACTTTGAACCCTGGCTTCCATGACACTAGGCTGAAGTCTCAGGACAAACAGCACTGGAAGGGGAAGAAGACTGATTTTTGTATGTGAAGTGGCTTTAAAGTTTGAGTACCCCTTCCAAAGGATCAGCAAGGAGCCTTCCACAAGTCCAAGCAGCTTTATAGGATCTGGGAAAATCACCCCAGGTGTCATATGTGCTGTACAAAGGCCACTAAAGATGCACTTCCCAGTGGAAAGGGTGGCAAATGCTGCAGCTACTAGGTGCATTTCCCTGCCTGTCTGCCTGTCTGCCTGCCTGTCAAAAATAATACTTTGGCCTGAAGTCACTTGTTTCTGTTGACTAGAGTTGACCTACTGAATCAGTTGGGTTTATCTAGTTGACTCACCATTCAATAATTGATTCAATGGGTCTGCTCTAATTGGGAGTACTGCTCTATTTGGGATTCTCACTTTTGTTTTTCTCCCAGGCTCTGGCTTGCTGTATTACCCGGTTAGCCAGGTTTTGCCCAAATTTTGAACTCATTATCCCAGATTGCCGTCATGCCTATTTGTATAGTCAGCTGGCTTGGCACAGTTCAGACTCATCTCACAGTTCAGATATCCTCTAAAGACTGACTTTGTGATTTTGCAATACCCTGTTCCTAGTCTCATATTTTGGCCCTAAAGCATCTGAATGATGAGGATGAGGAAGAAAATATTTATACCCCACTGAATAGCAAAGATCTCAGGTGGCTTACAGATAGCATTAAAGCAAGTTGAACAGTTTAAGACAATAAAATAATTAAATAAGCTAAAAACCTATTAAATAATAATAATGAATTAAAATCAGATTTAAATTCTTTAAAACTATGTACTGCCATATTTGGGATGAATTAATGAGTCCCAAAGGCATTGATGAACAGCCAAGTTTTAACTTGGTGCCTTAATGACATGAGTGTTGTCACCAGTTTGGGCTGCAGGGGAAGTGCCACCATTGAAGTGCCACAGTTCAGGAGGCCTTCTCCATGTCCCAAAACAGTGTATTGATCTCATTGGTGGGACACAGAGGCACCACCCCCAGCAAACCTTAATTTCCAGGCAGGCACATATGGGGAGAATATTGATGTCCTGAACCATTTGTGCCATTGACTTAGCCATCCTAAATATACCTCTCTGCAAAGATAAGGAAAAGTGTAAAAAACTTCCAAAGTACCAGGGGGGTGCTAATTACCATCTGAAGGATAAAATAGGTTGCAGGACTTACCCTGAAGCTGCTTTGTGGTTCAGCGTGTGTGTGCATAGCCTCAGAGGTTACCTGGCATGGAGGCATGCTGAGTTTCTTCTTCCCAGGGGGCTGTGTGGTGCAGTTCCCTTTGGAGAAGTCGGTGCAAAGCTCAGCCAATGAGTATGAAACAGGGTCAAACTTATTGGATGGGAGAGCTAGACTCACTCTCCCTCAATATGTGGGTTTATAAGTGTTTATGTTGTTTATTGCTATAATAGGCATCATCTTTGTGTAACATGTATGTTGCTTTTTGTCACAACTTTGAGGGTGGTTGGCATGGGTCGTGGATCCAGGATATCTGACATATCTGCCTCCTGGGCATTAGTAATGGATGGGGTCCCCTTAAGGGACTTGGGGGTATGGGATAGAAAGGGTACCACACATCTGTGGGCATATGCCTTTCCATCACCCCTGGTCAGGCCAGGGGATCAAGCTGGGCTACTGTCCATGGGGATCCCTTCCTTGGTTTCTTCTGGTTCTGGCAGTTGGCCAGAGAATCAGGCTCATCAATCAACAGTCAGGTTGGATCTGGATCCATGTGTGTGCCAGCCCATCTGAAGCTGTAATCAATAAAGTTGTGGCATTTCTCTTTCCACTTATTTCTGGTGTTGCTGGTTTTTCTTTGCACATGGCACCCTCCCCCTTAGACATGCCAAAAAAAAAGAAGAAAGAAAACATAAAGAAATATGTTTAAACTGTATAATTTAGGAGATTATCACACTACACTGTTATAGCACTATTATTCCACTTTTACTATTATGGCTGCCTCCTATGGAATCCTAGGATTTGCAGTTTAGGGATAGCATTTAGAACTCTCAGCCAGGCAAAAAGAGGGTTACTAAAAGAAAATGTGGAAATTAAGAGAATTTGTTAAATGGGGAGTAAAAAAGGAACAACTTTCATATTAAAAGAAGTCAAAATTATAGTATAGTAACAATGTTTGTACTTTATTTCAGGTAATCAGTTAGGAAGTCACAAAGATTTATGTTTTGAATGTATGTAGAGATAGAAGATAATACATAATTAAGTTAAATTAACTTTGGAATGATAATGTTTTTGAAGAAAGAAAGGACAAGGAAAATATTTGGAAAAAATAATGGAATACATGATGAAACAACATTTAGGCTAGATGAAATGTAATTAAGATTTGGAAAATGTGTAAAAATTAATAATAATAAAAAATAACTCTCAGCCAGAGAGCTCTTAGGCCTCACTGCACTACAAAACTTAGAAATCCACAGGAGGCAGCCATAGCAGTTAAAGTGGAACAATAGTGCTATTATAGAATAATAGCACTCTAACAGTGTAGTACATGGATTTTTCTGGCACAGAGTTGTGTCTCCTTGATGCAGAATTTGGATTTTCTCTAGTAGAGCCGATAAGCTGTTTGTTTATATGTTATGCACCTAAATAGCAAAATGATGAGCACAAATCACCACATCATTAACTGAAATGCTTCTGAAAAAGGACTTTGTCCTGTATGAGGCAATTTCACTTTGATTAAACCATAGGAGTAGTACCAATCAGTAACAAAGAAGAGAATAGTCAAAACTACATTGCTGTTCAAAAATTTCTATAAAATAACAATAAGAAAGAAAGAAAGAAAGAAAGAAAGAAAGAAAGAAAGAAAGAAAGAGATTGAGAACAGGATCCATTTCCCACAATGGGAAGAAGGCAGGGATCTATTATTTAAGAAAGCAATGCAGCCAATATGATAAAAGTATCTTTCTACATCTTTTGGTCAGGTGCTATGTGCATATAAATGTTTCAGGTTAAGCTTTAAGATCAAGGGAAATCTGTAGGGAATCCTGGTTTCTGGAGACCCAGTTTCTAGAACAACTCTGAAGCACTGCCTATTCAGTTTTTTATTGCATTATTAAGGAGAAGAGGATGAAACATTTTCTGGTACACATTAGTTCTTTGCTTGCCATTAATTTCTGCCTATGACTCTAAAGAACTGGATGCTATTGGAGAACTAGCACACCTATTCAGTGAAAAGGTGAGGTGAACTGCTTGACATAATTAAACTAATGTTACCCTAAGAGCTCTTGGAAATTCCAAGAAAATATTGAGTTTCTAATATGTTGGGGAATTAGCAGCAACTCGACCTTAGCAATGCGAAAGAGGGCAACAGAGAAAGGGATCTTTACGCCAACTTTATCCCTACTAACTCTGAACAGACACACACAAACGCAAAATGAAAAATTAACAATAATATTTATTAAAGACATAAAAATAATACAGTAGGACCCCCGTATCCACTGATTCATTATCCATGGGACACAAAACAACACACCTACTATTGAGTCTTCCTAGAAAATGTGTCCTCTCTAGCCATTTTCTAGGTCCTCCAAGGCAACTCTTTGGTATTTTAAACCAGAAGTCCCATTATTTTCAATGGTGTTTGCTATTATCTATGGTTTTCGGTATCCACGGAGGCCCCCCAGAACCCATCCCAGCAGATATGGGGGTTCTACTGTAACACCAAGCACACACACATTCATACAAAAAGCATTCACACAAGACCACTAGGAATGGAAGGAGAGAGAGGTTGCCAGAGGGACAGATAGGGAGATTTCTGGGGTGATATGACACCTGTCTTGTAGTCCGAAGTTGTCAAGCAGACCAGAAGCATGGATGGATGAATCTGGAGTGGCTAACAAAAAGTGATGGAATGACCCCAGGCAGAGGCTCTGTACACAATGAGGCATGGTTTTCAGCCAATATGTATACCAAAAATATGCCCTCAGGTGAGGAAGTTTCATGGGTTGAAACAATAGTCTCCAAAGATTGCACAATGAGTTCCAGGAAAACTCCTGGGTGCACTAACACTAATTGATCGATTATACAGTATTAATTTTTGCTTGACTAATGAAAAAACCCAGCTACTCACAATGTGTAAGCAGACACCTGACTTGAGTCTCACAAAAACAAAACTGTTTTCAGCACACATATACACAAAATAACTCTCATTTTAATTGGGAAACTCATAGTGGGGAAGAGAGGGAAAGTGCAATACCTGGGGAAGAGAATCTCCATTCATTCCTTCATTAATTTTACATCCTGTTTTTCTTTCATGAAGCACAAGGCAACAGAAATTGTTCTCCACATCCCTGTTTTACCGTCAGAGCAACCCTGTAAGGTAGGTTAAGCTGAAAGGAGGAAGAAGGGAGACAGAAGATGTACATAGGATATGAATGTGGACTAGGCATATATATTAATATAAACTAACTATTTGTTCAAAGACATATTTGCTTAGATGCTGCAGAGTACACATTTGTACATACCTAAAGCAGTAAGCTCTTCTGACCTTGGAATGATATGTCTTTTCAATGCTGGACTACGAGTCACAAGCCATAGGAGTTTCGTTTAAAAGTGCACATGCACTTAACAACTATTAAAAAAATTCCTCCTACAAAATTAATATATTACAATAAATTCAGCTAGAAAAGAGTGACTACTGGGTATGCCCATTTAATATGCCATGGGGAGAAAGATATATCTGTATAACATTGCCAACATTTTTGTTGACTTGGCCAATTTCTTTTTAGAAAGATGCAATGGTGTCCTGTTATAGGGCTTATAAAGCAATATATTTTCATCAATTATTACAGTGTTTAAAACAGTTACTCATTTATATTTGACATTGTCTTGCGTCTTACATGTTATTATTTTTCTTGGGGAAAAATAGATTTGATAAATAAATGACATAAAACATGAAAAAGGTGTATCAAAAGGCCTCTACAGTGCCTCAAAATGATCTTTAGAAGCAACTTTTAAAAGAAAATAGAAAACTTACCCTTTACACCAGTGAAGTAACTTCTTTACCACTCATTACATTACTTTTGAGATTTAACCACATTGCAGCCTTGTGACTCTGCCTCCTCAATTAACTCTTTACAGGCAAGTAGACAGCTTATTGTTCAATACTTCCAATGGGAACAGTTGGGGGGGGCACACATAATTTTGCAGGAAGGAAACATAAATATTTTGTCAAATGAGAAATAATGTATGCGTTCTCTCGCATGGCCAATCCTCTTTTTGTATGACCATTTCATAGAATCATAGAACCACAGAGTTGGAAGCGGCCACAAGAAAAATCTAGTCCAACCCCTTCCCCTGACAACGCAGAAAGAATCACAACCCAGAAACATCACCTAAGGAGACCTTCTGCTGTGCTTTCTGCAACCGGACCTGTTTATCTCAGATTGGCCTTTTTAGTCATCAGCGCACCCCAAGCTTTCCCTATCTTCAATATGACATCAATTCAAATATTTAAACATGGCTATCATGTCACCTCTCAACGGTCTCTTTTCCAGGCTAAATATACCCAGCTTCCTAAGCTGTTCCTCATAGGGCCTGGCTTCCAAACATTTCACCATTTTGATCATCCTCCTCTGGACATATTCCAGCTTCCCAATATCCTTCTTGAATTGCATTGCCTAGAACTGGACACAATATTCCAGTGATGAGCTCTGAACTCATTTCCCTGAACTCATTGGGTAACCCTGAAAATTATGAGTGGTTCTTGTTTGAAAGTTTACGACAGCTGCTGATTCATGTTCAAATGTGAAAGAAGAGGCCATGAATTCTGTATGTTGCAATAGTGGTGGTAGCATACTGTATCATTTGGAGAGTTTACACACACTGCATTTTTCTCTTACATGACACTCTTGTCAAATGGAAAGCTAACAAAGACAGATCCAACGAACTTGCACTTGAATCTTTCTCCTGCTGACTCTGGAGAAGAGCAATTACACTGTGGCTTGATTCTACTGCAGTACTCACACCACATATCTTTGAGCAACAATCTAGGAGAGAGAGAATTTCCAGTCTCTTTCTGCTTGCTCTCCCTGTCCTCCATTGGACTTGTGCATTGCATCTAGCTTTTTTCAATTACACTACAATCCCCATATCCACAGAGGATACGTTCCCAGATTTACCATGGATTCAGGAAACCATGGCTAATAGCAAACCCTATTGAAATGAATGGCTTCCAGCCCAAGCATACCATAGAATCATGCTCAAGGACCTAGAGATTCCTCTCTAAGCATCAGTAGGTCCTCCAATGTGACTCTATTGTCAACTTCCAGTGGAAGCACACCACAGAATCATGCTGGGGGGCTTAGAAAATGCCCAGGAGGCTTTGTGTGGTGACTGTGACAATGCTGAGTGTGGAACTTCACTTCTAAGCAGCCTTGCAATCAGAGAACATGTGCCATGTAAATTGATGGTGCTAAATAAATCAACAATGATGATGATGATGATGACGACAACAACAACAACAACAACTGCTACAGTACTTCAATATCTATGCGATAAAACAATGTTAAATGTCAGAATGTGGTTTGTTTTTTTGGGGGGGGGTGTTGATCAATAATCTATCCAATACAGTCCTATATACTTTTGTCCCAGTTTTATGGAAGAGAATTATGGCTATCCTAGACCAGGAAGGTGCTATAAATGTCATTTCCCAGTACCCTGATCTGCAGTGCCTGGGAAACCTATTGATGGGGATGCTTCCAGGCTGAAAATGTGGGTTTTGTGGGTCACATTTGATTGCTAACAACTGTAAACATGAATTCCCAGCATTTACAAGATTGTAAGTCCAGTTTATGATATTTTAACTACTGAGCAGGATGCCAGCCTCTGTTTATTAGTTTTGTATGTTGATTAACAATGCATTACATAAGGTACACATTTCAGATTGACAATCATACATAACAAATAATATTAAACCACTAAATGATGGCACTATTGATTACTTTGAGAGCATAGAGATTTTTTTAAAAAAATAAAATAAAATAGTGTGCATTTTTTCCCCATATGTTTGACTGAATTACTGGAGGATTGATTGGCAAACTATTTTGGCAAATGTAGGATCTCAACAGATGCTAAGTTTTGTTTTATAAAAGTTTTCCTGACCATGTCATTAGACCGTATTCCCCCCCTCCCAGAAGAACAAATATGTTATTTCTGTTGGTTAGCTGAGATGGATTTTAGGAGGCAGATCTAGATTCATCTGAATTTTGTATTATATACATGTGTCTTTGCAGCCAACATACCAAACAGAAGAAATCAACCACTGATGCTGTTCTGCAGATACATCAGTGTCATTCAGTCTTATAATTGGTAACTGTTGCAGCAGTTCTCTGGGGCCAGTGTGGTGCAGTGGTTTGAGCAACAGACTACACTTGAATCCCCACTCAAGTGGGTGACCTTGGGCAAATCACATTCTCTCAGCCCCAGAGGAATGCAAAAGGCAAACCCTCTTTGAACAAATCTTGCCAAGAAAACCCCATGATGTGTTCACCTTAGGCTCACCATAAGTTGGAAATAACTTGAAGGCACCTAGCAACAACAACAGTGGCGGCAGCAGCAGCAGCAGCAACAACAACAACAGTTCTCCTCCTCCTTCTACTTGTATCTCCACTAGCAGGGCTTCATCTTTGGATAAAATCCTCTTCTCACACAACAGTGCTCCAGTGCAAGTTGTAAATCAGGCCATCTGTTAGTGGAAGACTCCTTCTATAAGCTGAAGATCACCCTTTGTTCTCCCTCACGGTCATATATACCATATAAGCAGTCTGAGAAATACAAGTAAGAGCATTGGGACTGTCTCACAATATCAAGGGTGGGCAAAATGCATGTGGTCTCAAGGCAGGTTTTGCTCACCCCAACACCCACTTAGACTTCATTGGGTCACCCTTTTCCTGGCCCCCCCCAAATTGTGAATTGCCTCTCCTGGAAACTTCCAGCAGTCACAATTCATCTTCCCATAGTCTACAGGTCCCTTCTGCACTGTTCAAAATCAAAGGATACTCTTTTTCAAAGCCAGAAGTGAACTTCTGCTCACTTCCAGTTTTGTTTTGCCTTTTCATTGCTAGGCATTTAGGGCTGGCTGTGACACCCCTGGGGCAGAAATCTGACCTTTGGCACAAAGTTGCCCATTCCCATTCATGCTCAAATGAATGACATTAAATAGTTTTGGATAAAGAATTCACAGTTTTGAATCAAGTTTTGATTCATTAGCATTTCAAGATTTTGATGTCAATTCATTGCCACCATGATTGCTCTTTAAAAACTATATGAAAAACCAGCCCATTGACCCAGAGCACTACATGAAAGGAAACAATTTCCTTTGAAAGGCATGGGCAAAATGAGGGAGAGGAGTCTTTTAGCCAGGCAGTTTAATGTCACAGCCATATCAGCTGCTGCAATCCTTCATATTCAGGGAATGGTTTATATCTGTTTTGTTGACCTATCTCCTGAGTCTCTTTTTAAAATATGTTTGTTTATGCTATATAAATCTGTTTTAAACTGACCATTTGGGTGGGCTGCCTGTAACACTGTAGAGTGCAGCAGTAGTTGAAAATGATGAGACCATATTGTCAGTGATTTTTGAAAACAAAGATTCATTTTAATTCTTAACTACTCATGCTGGGAAATCTATGCCTTTCCCAGCTCTGGCATATTAAGCATCACCCACATTGTTTAAAGTGTTGCAATTTTGCCCATCTGCAATTATTGATGACACTCCTGTTGAAAAGAAAATGGACTACTCTAAGAAGTCGTATGGGGTGGAAACAGAATTAAAGCAGTCTAGATACTAAGAAGTAAAGATATTATTTATAAAAGCACAGTAAATAGGGGAGTAATATCCTTGGCAAAGGAAGGAGACAGACACTTCTCTTGGCGCTATGCCTTTGTAGCTTTTTAGATTGGCCAGGTTTCAAAAAAACAAGCAAACCCAAAACTAAACTCATGAGTACATACAATATGTACTGAATATGAGTATTGAAAGAGGAAATAAGGCAGTTTTGTATTCTTTTAAAGAAGGATAATCATATATCAAGTATTCATGTATGGTGGTTAGAATTTTATGATTTTACATCAAAATAGTACATGGGAGGAGGGCTATGACTGGTACCCTAATCATAAATCTATTGTGGTGCACTGCACAGGGAAATAGGTATAGCTAGCTCCAAAGCCACTAGGTGAGTGTTGCATAAGGACATAGGAAGTAGTCTTGTATTGAATTAAATCATGGCTTCGTTTAGCTCAGTACTGTCTACACTAACTGACAGTATTGTTCTCAGCTCTACCTGGAGATGCCATGAATTATACCTTTTGCAGGCAAAGCATGTTCTCTTCCTGTGAGTGTGGTCCTTCCCATTCATGAGTTATTTCTGGATGAGTCATGTCTTCCTAACTCCAACATATTTGCAGAAGTGCCACAAGTCTTCTATTTTATCATTTTGCATTCTTAAGAACTACTTGCATACATATTAAAAATATTGGAACACATATGTCAGAGATGAAAAGCATGCCTTTCCCTTTGGAGTCTCTATGGGTTCCACAGAAGGCCCAGCTTCAAAGAATGACCCTTAAGCAAGATGTTTAACCTCATTGCCTCGCTGACTAGTTTGGTTTGGAGGATGATACAATGGACAGAAAAGTAGTTTCATTCCCTGGGTTAAGGTTCAGTGATTCAGGGCCACCAAATGAGGTGAAAAAAACAAATCAACAAAGAAAAACTGGTGTCCAGTTTGGTGCCTTCTTTATTGGGCTTAGGGAAGTGGATTCAATAAAAATATCAATACACATAATGCATAGATTCCTCCACAGAAAGCACATAAGTTGTCTAAGCAACGTAGGATGGCTATTGAGGTTCTGGCCTGTTTAGATGGCTTGGAGGAGCAGAGATGTTTGGAGGCAGCAAGGGGAACTTCAACAGCAAAGATGCCAGATGTGGAGAAGACACCCTTGCAGGAGCAGCTGGAGGATCCTTCTTCATCCACGTCTGCCCTGGCAATGGCAGGTGAGACTTCTGATACACACACATACACATTGGATAGCTACACATGGCCTTGGGCCACTTCCATATCATCCACAACACAGGGTAGTGTAGCAGGGTCTAGTGGGTCCCAAAGTAGGCCTATAGATGGCCAATGGGTTTGTGATAAGCTGGCCCATCTCTTCCAGCAGGAAGGGAAGGCTTCCAGCTTATTTGTACAATCTGAAAACACACTGTCAAGAGTTCCTCTAGTCTAGAAATCCCTTTCTAAGGTAAGGCCGCCACCACTCACTGAGTTAACCCTTTCCTTTTTGTCTAGTGCAGTGAGAAGCCAGAAAGGTTGTGTTAAAATATCAACAAGGACCTTTTCTCTATCCCAGAGAAGTTCAGATAGCTAACCAAGAAAAAGGCACGTGACTGTGGAGATTAGGAAACAAAAAAAGGTTTATTTTTAGTTCCAAAGGCTTAAGGCTACTTGGAGGACAACATGCCCCCAGGATTTTAGCTTGGGTTTACAAGAAAAAAGATACATTCAGTCAGAGTACTAAAACGAAATCATAAAAGCTAACACAACTAGCTAGACAGTCCCTAAGCTAAGAATAATAGTAACTTACAATTTATGATGTCCATCATCATCAGTCATGTCCCAATGGGGATGGCTGGCCCAGGCTCATCCTAGGCAGCTCCTTTAGTCTCTGGAAATTGAATTCAGAGTACTTTAAATGGAAGTCTCCTCCTGAGGCTTCAGGTATCATTTAAGGCCTTTTTGATGTTATCAGGCCCACGAGAGAGATTGGCTTCCCCCAAGCTCTGTTATCACAGTTTAGCATCTTGCTAGTTAAGTCATGTGCTCTCCCCATGTGCTCATAGCATGTGGCCTATATCCCTCCCAGCCATGTGTCCCGAAAACAAAGGGGGGTCAGAACTTAAAAGTCCCCTGGTCAGATTTCTGATTGGTTCTGCATTGCCAAGCCTGATTGGCTCTCCAGTCAGGTGATGTCATGTCATATTTTAGGAAATGAGGTTCCCACCCACCTTACCCATACCTGGTGGTATGGAATCCAGGGAATGGAATTTTCCACTGCTGTGAACTATAGAGTTCGTAGATGAAGTCTCCATGATGGCTGGGCAGGCCATCATGACAAGGTTCAACCTATGTAGGGTTGATTCCCACCTCAACTGTATTTGCAAATTTCCATCCTGCTGGCAGAGGTATGAACAGAAATATTAGCTTCTTGGCATACTACATATTTTAAAGCACACGTCCTCACAACTACACATATAACAAAATAAATGGACTGACTGCAATGGAGCTGACTTTTGGTAAGTAGATGTATTGCTTTCACACTTCCATACTAGCAGACCAGCTACTTAAAAGGCCTGTATCATCTGAACTCCATCCCATTTCATTCAGGTAACAGGGGAGTAAGAGACCAGATGCATGGCTAGAATACACCAGCAGAGAGCCAGTGTATTCTGGCCTGTGTAAGAGACACAAAGATTTGTGAAGTCGAAGGCTTTCATGGCTGGCATCCATAGATTTTCCTTGTTTTTTTTCCAGGCTGTGAGGCCATGTTCTGGAAGAGTTTCTTTCTGATGTTTCACCTGCATCTGTGGCTGGCATCTTCAGAGAATGGTTGGGTAGGAGTGTGTGTGGAGTTTATATCCCGTGAACCCCTTTTGGGGAGTATATGTACATTTGTGTATTTGAATGGTTAGTTTCTGGGTGTAGAAGTGCAAGGAGGATTGGTGTCTGTTTGGCTGTTGGTTGATGGCCCAATTTCTGCTGGAAATCCCCCTGTCCCTGGGTAGAATTCTTTTGTAAGTGTTGAGTTTTGATTCTATTGTATTTCAAAACTGGGAGCCAGATTTTGTTTACTTTTAGGGTTTCTTCTTTTGAAGTTGAAGTTGTTGAAGATGTCCAGGTGTTTGTGGATTTCAATAGCTTCTCTGTGCATTCTGACATGATAGTTGTTGGCCTGATCCAGAATTTCTGTGTTTTTAAATAACATTTAAGTAAACTCTTCCAGAACATGGCCTCACAGCCTGGAAAAAACCCAAGGAAAATCTACACAAAGATTTGGTTTCTTCTATTTGCCATGGTATATCGTATAAAGAACCACAAGTCCTAAAGTTCCTTGTGCATAGGGAGGAAGGAGGGAGGCTGGAGGGAAGGACAAAGCACCATAAGAGAGTGGGAGAAAATCCTAATGGTAGGATCTGGAGGTCCCTGGGTAAGTGTCTGAGTCACACAGTTGCAGATTTGATACAGTTTTGATGATGTCATCTGTGTATCAGAGCAGATTCAAAGCAACCAACATCATTTGTTTCATATTGTATTTGGTCCTCAAATATATAATTCTAGAATCTAGACAACTGGAAAAGACTTCTAAATGTCTACTTCACAAGTGTTCCACAGATCTTTGTGAGAGTCTTCCTTCCAATTATTCATGGGGGGGGGTGTTAAATAACCTTCGTCTACTTTTGTAAAAGATTATGCATTATCTCCACTTTTATTAAGTGAAATTTACAAGAAGCCACAACTAATTTGAAGTGTACATAAACCATTAGGTATTTTGCATACTGCCAGGGAGGCCTGCATAGAGCTGATATTATCTCCCTGCCTAAAGACTCTTGAATCCAGCGTCTGCAAAAGTTACATTTTGGACTGCAACTCTCAGAATCCCTGATTCTCAGGACCATGGTTTGAAAAAGTAATGTTCCCAAGCCCTGCCTGACTGCCATGTGCAGGAGTCTAAATCATAGGAGGAGAATTCTTTGACAAAATGTAATTAGGGCCAAACTATATATATGTTAAATGTATGGCTGCATTTCTGCTTTTTCCAACATCTGTGGGGAACTGAAGGAAGAAAAACCACATACCCTCCAATTGTCCAGATTTAGCAGGGACAGTCCTGATTAATCCTCTGTTGCCTCACTTTTTCAGTGGCTTTCTCTTTCCTCCTCTCACTTTTCCCCTTTGTCCTTGGCT
The DNA here is from genome assembly GCA_030847615.1 of Gambelia wislizenii. Lineage (NCBI taxonomy): Eukaryota > Metazoa > Chordata > Lepidosauria > Squamata > Crotaphytidae > Gambelia > Gambelia wislizenii. The sequence goes on along the minus strand of JAUMIR010000005.1, from coordinate 62,077,426 downwards.
TACTTCCATTGTTGCACTCAATGAACTCAGCAGGGAGAGAGGAGAGAGCATGGCAGAATCTGGCCCTTCCATGTACATTCAGGCAAAATCAAAATCAAACTGTTGCAACCTCTCCTAGCTTGTGTGTTCTTCCTCATCAATAACTTTTGACATCCTGACCACACTTTGATTTTGTTCAGCCACATGTGCCCTGATTTTCATCTGTGAATTGTTGGAGATTATGGGACCATGGTACATTTTTACAAATGACTTTGCTGAGTAATTCTTTTAAATGTGTGTCCCCCGTAAACAGTTCTAAATCTAATAAACCTAAGCCATGCTTTGCAATAGAACCAAATAACAACAGAGGCCTAAATCCCATTGCTAACCCCAATTAGAGTAGACCCATTGAAGGAACAGGATTTACAGAAGTGCTGATTTACCATTCAGCAATTGCTTTGATGGGTGTACTCTAGTTTGGACTAAAACAATTGGATTTAGGCCAGATTGTGCTTTTCGTAGCATGCTGAACCTCACTTCATTTAGTGCTTTGTCTTTAAAAAAAAAGGCAGTCATTAACCAGATAATTTGTAGTAAGAAGTAATGACCTCAGCTGGCATTTATAGCAAAGCTGAACATCTAGCCTTGGATCCCTCTCCTGCAGGTCACTTGTCCTGCCAGCAAACAGAGTGCTTGCCCCCAAGGGAAAGGAAATTGGCCCATTATGTCAGCTCACACTCCTGAGAAAGACTACCAATTTCATAGTTTTATTTGTACAACATCTTCAGCTCTGCCCTTTTAGCAGGGTCAGTGTTCTAGCAGCTGGGAGAGAAGTTTCAGCTATGAGCGAGTGCATGTAGAAGGTTGTACTTTACCGTCAAGAGTGAATATAAATTATAGACTGGCCTAGTTGGTTCAGCACATTTGATAATACCTATATGATTTGGTGTGTGTGTCTGCTGTGTGGTTCATTGATTTAAATGTCAGGCAGATTAAAAAGCATCTTTCCCACCATGCCTTTATCATTATTCTGACAAGGATTGCTTTCATGATAAAGAGCACTAAAGAATGCCAACTTTTGACATTACCAGAACAGCCACGTCAGTTTTATTCTTCTTTTGTTTTCCTGTCAAGGAAAGGACAACATAAACTGTGATGTCAATTTGCTTAATACAATATTACTTTGTCTCCCTCCCTGTGATGTTGTTATTCAACAGAATGGGATTATCATTTGCTAGGAGAATATAACCCCCCTGCAATATTCCAAAAATGGACTCAGAACTTTACAAATTTTATTTTAACTGAAGAGCTTTATTTATTATAAGTTGGATTCCAAGCTTGTGCATAATTCAATAGCTTTTGCAGCTCTGGTGCATAAGAAGACTTTGAATCGCAGTGTGGTTCAGTGTATCACAGTATGATTCAATGTACTCAAGGTATAATCTGGACAACCTGGAAACACATACAAATATGCATAAAGTATATCTCCCACTGTAGGAGGCAGTATGGTGTAGTAGTCTGAGTGTTGAACTACAACCCTAGAGACAAGGGTTCAAATCCCCACTCAGCCATGGAAACCCACTGGGTGACCTTAGGCAACTCACACTCTTTCAGCCTCAGAGGAAGGGAAATCCAACCCCCTCTGAACAAACCTTGCCAAGAAAACCCTATGATAGGTTCACCTTAGGGTTGCCACAAGTCAGAAATAACTTGAAGGCACACAACAATAGACACCTCCCTCTAACTCTATCATCCTATTTTACTGATCATAGAATCATAGAAATGTAGAGTTGGAAGAGACCGCAAGGGCCATCCAGTCCAACCCCCTGCCATGCAGGAAATCATGATCAAAGCATCCCTGACAGATGGCCATCCAGTCTCTGTTTAAAGACCTCCAAGGAAGGCATATAACTGATTTATGCAACCACACAACTGGAGAGAATTTACATTATACCATTAACCAACATTCAAATCAATTAACACTAAGCTATTTGAATAATGGATTCCATGAGAAAAGATAGGATTATGGGGGAGAAAGCTGACGTGATTACCACCAAAGCAATATATGGAACACTGCTCCCTCCCCCCTCCTTCCTTCTTAAAATAAAGCTTTGAGTTCTACAAGTTATTATGAATGTATCCAAACACTCCAAGTCATGTTCACTATAAGATCCATTGGAGTAGCTTTATAGACCTCAATTGCTATTGTAGTTTTCAACAGAAATTATATTTATATATATATATATATATATATATATATATTAAAGAACCATAGAATAAGCTCTGTTCCTTTAATAGACTTTATATACTAGACAGTCTATAAATATAGAACCTGACAGTTCATGTTCCTTGAAATCCACATTGTGATTCACCAGGTGTATTCTTCCTCTGTCCTGGGGCTCTCACAAGTGATTCAGCTTCATCTCATGCTCCTGTGATTAAATCAATTTACTCTCTTGGCTCTTAATGCTTTGCCAGGAGAGCTTTCTTCTGTCCACCATGGCCTGTGCAATGAACAATGATTCAGGGATGTCACATTGCCAAAGATATAGATCCTGATTCCCTGTGAGATTTTTAGTTTGCTCAAATCCCCAATAGGTTCCACTGGCTTACAGATAGGATTGCAGATAAAATTGGGTTTGCAGGTGGAGTGTGACATTTGAAAAGAAGGAAGATAGAAGCAAGCAACAAGCAGAATTTTGATTTTGTATAGATTGTTGTTGTCAACTGCCACAAGTCAATTTGACTTATGGTGACCACATGAATAAGAGACCTCCAAGTCACCCTATCATCAGCAACCCTGATCAGGTCTTGCAGACTCAGGACCTTGGCTTTCTTGATTGAGTCTGTCTAACTGTAATGCAGCCTTCCTCTTTTCCTACTGCCTTCTACCTTACCAAGCATTATAGTCTTTTCTAGTGAATCATGTCTTCTCATGATATGGCCAAAGTATGACAGTCTCAGTTTAGTCATCTTAGCTTCTAGGGAGAGTTCAGGTTTGATTCGCTCTTGGGCCTGTTTGTCTTTTTAGCAGATCAGGGTATCCATAGAACTCTTCTCCAGCACCATAGTCAATTTATGTTCTTATCAGCTTTCATCACTGTCCAGCTTTCACAACAATACACAGAAACGGGAAATAAGATGGCATTGACAATCCTAACTTTACTGTTGAATGATAGATCTTGCCACTTCTGGATCTTGTCTAGTCCCTTCATAGCTGTCCTTCCAAGTTCTAACCTTCTTCTGATTTCTTGACTGCAGTCTCCATTCTGATTAATGACTGACCCAAGGTATGGAAAATCTTGAAATGTTTCAATATCTTCATTGGCTACTTTAAAATTATGTAAATCATCTGTGGTCGTTATTTTTGTTTCCTTAATGTTCATCTGTAAACTTTCCTTTGCACTTTCTGCCTTGACTTTCTTCAATAATCATTCTAAGTCTTTGCTAATTTTTGCAAGTAGTATGATATCATCTGCATATCTTAAAATGTTGATGTTCCTTCCTTCAGTTTTCACACCTCTTTGCTTTACATATATTTTTCAACATAAAAGTTAAACAGATAGGGTGATAGAATGAAGCCTTGCCTGATGTTCTTGCCAATTGGAAACCATTCCATTTCTCCATATTCTGTCCTAACAGAAGCCTCTTGTTCTGAGTACAGGTTATGCATCAGGACAATAAAATGTTGTGGCACACCAATTTCTTTAAGAGTGATCCATGGTGTTTCATGATCTATACAATCAAAGGCTTTGCTATAATCTATAAAGCACAGGGCAATTTTCTTTTGAAATTCTTTAGGTGCTCCATTATCCAATGTAAGCTTGCAACCTGATCCCTAGTGCCTCTCCTGAACTCAGCTTGGACATCTGGCATTTCTCACTCTGTATATGGTAAAAGTCTCTGTTGTAGAATTTTGAGCATCACTTTGCTTGCATGGAAAATTAATACAATGGTCCTGTGGTTACTACAACCCCTGGTGTCCCCTTTCTTGGGGATTGGAATCTATATTGAGCGTTTCCAATCTGTGGGTCATTGTTTTGTTTCCATGTTTGTTGACAGATTTTAGTTAGATCTAGAGTAGATTCTCCATTGATGCCCCCTTGTCGTGGGAGAGAGGCTTGCGTACCCTAATGATGTTTTGAGCGATGCTGGTGGTGGCATAATAGCCACTGGTAGGGTCTCCCATGCCAGACAGGTCAAAACCGAAGGGTCTGACAAAGAGCATCAAAGGGCAGGATGGGCTCTCTAGCCTTGTGGCAGCCGTCCTAGGAGAAGGAAAACTCTAATCCCAAACCCGGGCAGATGGTGCTTGTCCAACCCTGTAAGGTCAACCATCTAAGAGAAGGAAACTCTAATCAAACCTACGGCCCGAGGACCTCACTGCCACGTCCATGCTTGCAAGGCCACGGCAGATGAATCTCTGGTTTAAAGGGTGAGGCCAGTTCTGTGCACGCTGCGCTCCACCAGAAAAATCCATTGCACAGGCTCGAAGGACAAATCCATTTCCAAAAAAGCCCTGTAGCAACTGGCGAGGGATGAAACCGGCAGGTGTAAAGATGCACTGGAAGCCACAGCCCCAAACCTGCATGCAGGCGGTTCAGGACATTGGTCGCTCAAGCATGACCCGGGAGATGACAGTCTTGTTCGGCAGCATCCTGAACGACCAAGCAGCCTTTTTTAAGGAGAGCACTGCTTGCTCCATATGGAGAGGGGCCTAGAAAAGGTGGCCTAACGAAAGCTCATCCCCAACTACCTGGTTGGCTAGCCGCGGCCAACGGGAATCTTCTGATGAGGTCAAACCAAGGCAAAGAAACAAAGGCACACACCGGCCTCCAAAGGTGTAAATAAACTGACACTTGCATGCTGGAACATCAGAACCATGCAAGACTCTGAAGATAGTGGACGGCCTGAGCGTCGTTCTGCCCTAATAGCCCTTGAACTATCACGGCTTAATATTGACATCGCTGCTCTTAGTGAAGTTTGCTTCCATGAGGAAGGCAGCCTTAAAGAACATGGCGCCGGCTACACACTTTACTGGTCTGGCAAACCCAAAACCGAAAAACATCTTTCAGGAGTAGGCTTTATGATTAAAAACTCCATTGCCTCCAAACTCGAAACCTTGCCAACAGGACACTCTGATCGCATTATTTCCTTACACCTCCCACATGTTGTTCTCTTTAGTATATATGCCCCAACTACGCAAGCCGACCCTGTAGAGAAAGACAAATTCTACACAGACCTACGCCAACTCATACAAAAAGTCCCTGTAGAAGATAAAATTATTATCCTTGGTGACTTCAATGCCAGAGTAGGAAAGAACTCTGAAGCCTGGAAAGGTGTCTTAGGCAAGCATGGTGTTGGAAATTGCAATGATAACGGACGCCTCCTGCTAGAGTTCTGTGCAGAACAACAGCTGACTATTACAAACACAATCTTTCAGCAGAAAGATAGCTTGAAGACAACCTGGATGCATCCCCGATCCAAACATTGGCACCTCATTGACTACGTTCTAGTCCGTCAGAGAGACATTCGTGATGTCCGTCATACACGAGTGATGCCCAGTGCAGAATGCCAAACAGATCATCGCCTCATCAGATGTAAACTAAATCTTCATCTTAAGTTCAAACCTAAGAGGGGTGGCATCTTAAAGAAGAGACTCCAAGTCAACAATCTTCAACAAGCTACCATGAGAGACAACTTCCAGGCAAATCTACAAACGAAACTTGAAGACCATCCGACAGATCCTTCTCCTACAGTGCTTTGGCAACATATCAAAAACAGTATTCTCCAGTCTGCAGAAGAATCCCTCGGGTTCTCCCACAAGAAAAATCAAGACTGGTTTGATGAAAACAACCAAGAGATCCAGGAGCTGTTGGCAAAGAAGAGAGCTGCTCACCAGGCATACCTCGCTCAGCCAACCTGTCATGTAAGAAAAGCAGCTTTCCGCCTCACATGTAGCAAACTACAACAAAAACTCCGAGACATGCACAACAAGTGGTGGATCAATATAGCAGAAAAGACACAACGCTGTGCAGATCTGGGTGATCATAGAGGATTTTATGAAGCTCTTAAAGCCGTGTTTGGACCTACTTATCAGGTCCAAAGCTCCTTATACAGTACAGATGGTCAAACATTAATTACTGATAAAGCCTCCATCCTAAATCGTTGGGCTGAACATTTTCAAAGTCTCTTTAGCGCCAACCGAGTAGTCCAAGGCTCAGCTATCCAACATATGATACAAAAACCAATGAAAAATGAATTGGACATAGCTCCCACTTTGGAAGAGACCCTTAAGGCCATACAGCAGATGAAAAACGGCAAGGCAGCTGGGATTGATGGAATCCCACCTGAAGTTTGGAAACACGGAGGTCATGCACTCCACGAAAAATTCCACAAATTCCTTGTGAATTGCTGGGAAAAAGGGGAACTGCCATCAGACCTCCGAGATGCAGTCATCATCACCCTGTACAAGAAAAAAGGAGCAAAATCCGATTGCTCAAACTATCGAGGCATAACACTGCTCTCTATTGCTGGAAAAATCCTTGCAAGGATACTCCTGAACAGATTAGTTCCTGCTATTGCAGAAGAACTTCTCCCTGAAAGCCAATGTGGCTTCAGAGCCAATAGGAATACTACAGACATGGTATTTGCCCTTAGGCAACTGCAAGAAAAATGTAGGGAGCAGAACAAGGGTCTCTATGTAACATTTGTCGACCTCACCAAAGCCTTTGACACTGTAAGTAGAAAAGGTCTGTGGCAGATCCTGGAAAGACTAGGATGTCCCCCCAAATTTCTTAAAATGATTATCTTGCTACACGAGGGACAGCATGGTCAAGTCAGATATGGCGATGCTCTTTCAGAGCCCTTTCTAATAACTAATGGAGTGAAGCAAGGTTGTGTTCTTGCACCAACTTTATTTACAATCTTCTTTAGCACGATGCTCCAAAGGGCTATGGCAGAGCTTGAAGAAGACGACGGCATCTATATACGCTACCGTACTGATGGTAGCCTGTTTAACTTAAGCCGTCTGAGGGCTCACACTAAGACTCTAAACTATCTAGTCCGTGAGCTGCTCTTCGCCGATGATGCTGCCCTTGTTGCCCACACAGAAGCAGCTCTGCAGCGCCTGACATCCTGTTTTGCAACAGCTGCAGAGCTGTTTGGGCTAGAAGTCAACCTGAAGAAAACAGAAGTTCTTTACCAGCCTGCACCACAGGACGAACACCACCATCCCCACATTGCCGTCGGCAAATCTGTGCTCAAGTCCGTTCAGCAGTTCACCTACCTGGGAAGCATCATCTCCTCAGATGCCAAGATTGACAAAGAGATCGATCACAGATTAGCAAAGGCATATAGTGCATTCGGAAGACTTCACAAAAGAGTCTGGAGCAATAAACACCTGAGGCAAAGCACAAAAATCAGTGTGTATAGAGCCATCGTACTGTCTATCCTCCTTTATGGATCTGAAACATGGGTCACCTATCACCACCACCTACGACTCCTCGAGCGCTTTCATCAGCGCTGTCTACGCACAATCCTAAATATACACTGGACTGACTATGTGACAAATGTTGCTGTCCTTGAGCAAGCAGGGATCACCAGCATTGAGGCCGTGATATTGAGAACACAGCTGCGCTGGGCAGGGCACGTTTCTAGGATGGAGGACCATCGCCTCTCAAAAATACTACTCTACGGTGAACTCGCCATGGGTCAGCGTAAGAGGGGCGCTCCAAAAAAGCGATACAAAGACTCCCTGAAACAACATCTCAGGCTTGGCCAAATTGATCACCAACAGTGGTCCGCCCTGGCCTCACATCGGGAGGCATGGAGACGCACTATCCACAATGCTGCAGCCTTATTTGAGAACTCACGACGAACAAGTCTTGAAGAGAAACGACAACGCAGAAAGAATCACAACCCAAAAACATCACCCAAGGAGACCTTCTGCTGTGCTTTTTGCAACCGGACTTGTTTATCTCGGATTGGCCTTTTTAGTCATCAGCGCGCTTGCAGAAAGCGCGGGATGAGTCCTTCCTGAATCTTCGTTTGCGAAGAAAAGCCAGAGAGAGAGTAGATTCTGTCTATGTAGCTTAAAGCAGCTATTATTGGTATGCCATCTGTTCCTGGTGATTTATTTCTCCCAAGTGCTCTGAGTGCAGCTTCCACTTCACTTTCTAAAATTGGAGGTTCATCTTCACACGGTTCTTCCTCAAATGAATCTGTCAGCCTTTAATTTCTTTTATATAGTTCCATCATCTTTTTATTTCTACTTGGTCATGTAATGTTTTCCCCTGCTAGTGGCAGAGCATTCCCACTCTTGTTTTAAATTTCCCATTGATTTCTCAAATCTTGTGAAAGAGGTCTCTTGTTCTTCGTTGTTGTTGTTGTTGTTACCCTCTGTTTTTCTGCATTGATTATGATAGTAGTTCTTCATGTCATTGAACAGTAGCATTCAGGGTTCTGACGCTATTTCTGTCACCTTTTACTTTTGCTTCTTGTCTGTCAGCTGCTTGAAGATTTCATCTGTCATTCATTGAAGCTTTTCTTTCTTTTTTGGCTACATATAGTGTCTTTTTGCATTCCTCCCTGACAATGTCCCTGGCTTTACTTCAGAGTTCTTCTGGCTGCTGGTCAATTAGGCTTAATAGTGCAAATCTATTTTTACATCAACTTTAAATTCTACAGGGTTGTTCTTCAGGTTTATTTCATTGTGATGGTTGATTTAGTGTTCTTCTTTAGCTTTACTCTGTTTTTTTATACTAGCAGTTCATGGTTTGTGTCACAATCTTCTCCTGGTCTTGTTTTTGCAGAGAGAATTGAGCTTTTCCATCTTCTGCTTCCAATTAAGCAGTCTATTTGATTTCTATATTGGCCCTCAGGTGATGTCCATGTGTACAATCGCATCTTAGGTTGCTTGAAGAATGTGTTTGTGGTGAACAAACTGTTGACCTTGCAAAATTCAGGCACTCACTCTTCTGCTTCATTTCTTGAGCCTGGGTGAAATTTTCCTACAATCTTTTATTCTTCTCTGTTTCCTATGTTTTGCATTCTAATTGCCTATGATTAACATGAAGTTCTGCTTTGATGTGTGATCAGTTTCCTCCTGGACCCCACCACAGAATATTTCAATTTGTTCTTCTTCTGCTTCTGTAGTTGGAGCATAAACTTGGATTAAGGTTATATTGATGGGTTCTCCTAAACTTTTATTGACATGATTAAGTCAGACTTTGTATTATATCATTTGGCTGCTTTTGATACATCTCTCCTCACTATATATGCCATCCCATTTTTTCTTAGACTTTTATTTCCTGAGTAAAACACTGTGTAATTATCTGAGTCAAAGTGTCCCATTCCTGTTCACTTTAGCCCACTCATCCCAAGTACTGCAAGATTTATACATTCCATTTCTTGATTTACTATGTCTAGCTTCTCCGATTCATGCTTCTCACATTCCATGTTCCTATAATATGCATTGTGCAGCTTCACATTTTCCTTTCATGTCTGAGCATGTCAACAGTTGAACTAGTTGTTTCATTAACCACAGGGATTTTCATAGTTGTCCTCTGCTGTATCCCAACAGCTTGTTGAGTGCCATCCGACCTGAAAGTTTGATCTTCTGGCACTATCATAGAATCATAGAGTTGGAAGAGACCGCAGGGGCCATCTAGAAGGATATTGACAAGCTGGGATGTGTCCAGAAGAGGGCAACCAAAATTGTGAAAGACCTGAAAGCCAAGCCCTATGAGGAGTGGCTTAGGGAGCTGGGTATGTTTAGCCTGGAAAAGAGAAGGTTAAGAGGTGCCATGGTAGCTATGTTTAAATATTTGAAGGGATGTCATATTGAGGAAGGAGCAAGCTTGTTTTCTGCTGCTCCAGAGACTAGGGCATGGAGCAATGGATCCGAATTACAGGAGAAGAGATTCCATCTAAACATTAGGAAGAACTTCCTGACAGTAAGAGCTGTTTGGCAGTGGAAGACACTGCCTCACAGTGTGGTAGAGTCTCCTTCTTTGGAGGTTTTTAAACAGAGGCTAGATGGCCATCTGTCGGGAGTGCTTTGATTGGTTATTCCTGCATGGCAGGTGATTGGAATGGATAGCCCTTGTGGTATCTTCTGATGAAAACAGAACAAATTCCCACCCAAATGTATTCATATGTTTCCCAACAAACTTGAGAAACCTGATTGTTCCATTCCTTATATTAGGAAGAGGGGATTTCTTCAGATTTGCTACACTGCCTCTCCCATCATCTGTCTCCATTGAGTGTACAACCTATGGCTGATGGCAGTTGCAGTCCAAGAACATCTGGTAGCCAGACATTCCCCACCCTTACCTTATACAAAGAGATGATGCCTGAGAAACAGCATCCATTCCTAAAGAGGATACAAAGCTAGTAACGTGTAATTTGTCCACAGTATTCTCAATCTTACTTTTGTAAAGGATGCTCGAACTAGGACAATGGCTTTGCCAATAGCACTGCATGCTACAGACTCTGATTATGTAGGATGGAAGGGCATTATGGGTTTGCAAAGACTCACCATTTCTATAATAATTTTGTATATTACAGTCTCTTCCAACACCATTCCATTGTCTAATCTGACAGGTGGAAATGGGAGCCTTAGGACTATTAAAATGGATTTTCTATTATGTCTGGTATATGTAGCAAGGCCCATGGTAAATGGAAGTTCTAATACAATATGAAAGCTTACAGTTTTCAATAGCTTTCAGCATTTCCCATGGCTGCCCCTTGGTGAGGAGGTCTTTTGATTGTACATATGGGCTGCAATAGTATACATCTATGTCTGAGACCTTTATCTGCCTGGCTGCAAGATACATGCTGCATTTCTTTATCTTGGAGTGCTTTCTTTCTCTGCCATCTAGAAGGCTGCTAAGCAGCAATAAACTGGATAAATCATTGCATTATATAGTCATGTAAGATGGAAAGCACTTTTATGAACCTGTGCATTTTCAACATCTGCATGTGGACATCATACCAACCTGTATTATTCCCTGTGTTAAAATGTTAACCCTCTAATCAACCGCTTATTCATTTTTAATGTGAGAGAAGATGTATCTCCAAAAGGAGGGGATGGGTGCTATCCTTTCAGACAATGGAACTGATTATAGAAACAGGAAAACATGAATGTATATGTATAAATCCCTTTTTGGATGAGCAGCAGGGGCTTCTCCCCAGGTTTCACAGCTGCTGGACAGTGTGAAGACTCAGAACTGCACAGATGAAGCTATGTACACATGGAGGAGCTCAATGAGTTACTTTGAAGTAGTTCTTTTCCCCAATAATTCAAGTGTAGCTAAATTCTGTTACCACTGTAATTTAATGGGAGATAACCTCATTTTGTTTTTTTCAATTTTGCTGTTTTTAGACTTTTAAGTGAGCTCGTGTCTTCTCGTGAGACCTGCCGAGATCACGCACCCCGGCAAATGCATAAGTTAGCAGCGCTAGCATTTATGATCCCATAATGCTGGGGCTGCTCTTTTTCATTATTACAGTAACACGTGACAAAAAGGGTTATTGTGCGGGGACATTCACACTTCAAAATATAGTGGGACAGGAATGTTTTTAGAAGTTTGTCTGATAATCTCCAAAAGTAGTTTTATTGTTATTTTGCTCCCCTTAATGTGAAACTGAAGCAGGAGACTGTGCCAGCAAGGAAGTTGTTTTATTTATTTTTATTTTTATTTTTTTCTGCAATGGGGATCACCACCACCATTGTTACTACAGGCAAATAGGTGGATTTTGGATACTTTCAGATTTTGTTGCAGTTGCATTCTCTAGAGTAATCCTGTCTTCTTCTTTTTTTACTTCTAAGTAGATATGCATAAACTGGATTTTTCTACAATGTTTTTTCTACAACTGCTATCCATGGTTTCTCCTGAGTATATCAGCCATGCAAAGATGTTGTTTCAAGAATGCATTGATTATGCATCTTTTCTGTGCAATTAGATATTTAATGAGAAACATTGCAAAAAAAAATCATATTGTTTCAGGATTTGAAAACTGGGAAGTAACATGTTAGTTGGGGGGGGGTTAGCTATGCCCCTCCACATGTTGTTTGCCTTCCATGGTGGAAATGGAAATAATAATTTCCAACTTATGGAAACCCTAAGGTGAGCCTATCATGGGGTTTTCTTGGCAGAGTTTGTACAGACCTTCCTCTGACGCTGTGAGAATGTGACTTGCACAAGTCACCCAGTGGATTTCCCTGGACGAGCAGGGATTTGAACCCTAGTCACTCAGTGTCCTAGTCTAACACTCAAACCACTACACCAGGCTGGCTCCCCAACACACACACCCTTGCCACACCTCAAATTATAATGACTAGGAACATTGTTATTCATCTCAAATAACATATTATCTTTTTTCTCTGTTTCTCTCTCTTTTCCCCCATGTGCCCTGGGCGCTCTGGAAGGATCAGGGGACACAAAACAGACTGGCAGGTGCTTCATGGAGCTCCCTGGCCTTAGACGTGATCCCTTGTTTTAATGATCTTTCTAAGAATGAGAGCAGTTATTTGGAAGAAATAATAGAATAATATCCAGTTCAGTATTTTATCGTGTACTATGCAATTCAAATAAACTCACCGAAATTCTTGTTCCAAGGGTGGAAAATCCATTAAACTTAAACAGTTTCATTGTATGATAAACATATTTTTCTGAAGAATAATTTCTATAAAATTCATATATTTCATGCATATTTTTTTACAGAACTATGCTCCTTTCCCCTTACATTCCTGCATATGTAAACCTGAAGCACAGTAGTATTGTCTTCTTAAGAAGTGTCAAGGTCTAGGTATGAGATAGTCTTCTTATGATATGAGACAATGTCTCTTTCACAAGTCCTTTTGACTTCAAAGTAGTTTATGCAGTGGGCTGAAATTCTGACATAAAGAATAGCTGAGAGCAAATTAAAACTGTAAAACATGTACTGCAACCAGTAACATTTCAAGATATCACCTCAAATATTAAAGCAGATTTTCTTACCCAAATGATGAACTCATGAAATGTTCATGAAAATGTCATGAGTATTTATTCTAGGTAACATGCCCACAGTCCAGGACCCCCTCTAGAGTTCATGTGAAATTCTGTTTTGTTTTATTCCCTATATTTTCTACCTCTAAATATTGTAAATCAAAACACTCATCAGATCCAAAACCTATCAGATCTTTGAATTCATTGGTAAGACCCCCTACTGTGCTCTCTGAATTTTTAACCTGTTTGGTGTCTCATATGACAGATATTTTTTTAAAAAAAAACCTGGACATCAGCTTGCATGCAGACAGTTAGCTTTTTGAAATTCCATCGTTCCAAAGTAACTTCAGAGCTTTTAACTAATCTTATTTCCATCTGCATCAAGCACTCAAGCATGAATAAAGAGCCACACCTCTTGCAGAATAAATACGAATTCTTCTTTTTCATAAAGGTAGTATTAAAACAGATTTGCTTGCCGCCATTCCCCTCTCTCTAGGCTTAACTTATGATGAAATCTCTATCCTTTTCTTAGGTTGCTATGTGTACTCCCTCTAGCGATAGCTATGTATAAACATTGTTTTGTGTGAGAGCAATTGAATTTCCCAGGTGGCCTACAAACCATTTAATGAAGTGGATAGCACAAACATTTCATTACAACATATTGTGCACTTTTTACCTTTAATAACTACATTCCTCATCCAGAAGGTCTCTGTAGTTTTCAGAAACAAATTACAGTAGTATTATTTCTACTAGAATGTGTTTCCCATAACTGCTAAAAATTATACTTTACTAAACTATTGTATTGATTTACAAATGTGCTGGCCTCTGACACTACTGCTGTTTTAATCAAACCTGATTATATGAGCATCCTCTAAATTTATTTAAATGTTTTGGTCTAATTTTAATTTGTTGAGAGTGTTTCCATAACTTTGCACTGTACAAGAAGAAATTATTTTGTCATGGGGCGAATGAAGGTAAAACTAAGTATTCCAGAAATATTTAATTTGGACAAAATTTCCTCACTACATCATGAGCTTACCCAGATGAATGTTAAGCTCCTTTTCTTTCTGGACCATATCATCACTTTACTCTTAATTTTTCCTGAAGTCAGTTGTATCTAGGGCTGCTGATGCATTGCAGAAATAATGCAGTTTGACACTGCTTCAACTGTCATGGCTCAATGCTATGGAATTCTGGGATCTGTAGTTTTGTGAGATGTTTAGCCTTCTCTGTCAGAGAACTCTGGTGCCACAACAAACTACAGTTCCCAGGATTCCATAGGAATCTGTGGTGTGTCAGAAGCCTATTTCTTTCCTCTTCATCTCTTCTTCCAATTTCGTCTCTTCGGCTGCCAGCTTTTTCTCTGGGTGATTCTCACATTCATCCATCAAGCACACCACTGTAGTGTTTCACCCAATTCCCTCCCTAGAGTGTCACTTTATGAAGGTTGGCTCAGGGTTAGCATCCCTGTGAAGCTGCTGTGACCCCAATGCCTCTGGAGGACCTATCTGCACTGATTTTGTTTTTTTAAAAAACACCCTGCAGGGGTGCATTTGGCCCCAGAGCCATACTAGCCCCCCCTGATTTAAATGAATAAATCTGATTCTTGAGCTTCAACTGGCTTATTAAGAAATGTGTAAAAATGTGACCAGGTTACCTGATACACAATAGAAGAAAAAAACTGTTAGAAGAAACAGCATTTGGTGAAGGAGCTGCCAGGAAGGGCTGGTTTAAGGAATTTGGGGCCTCCCTGCAATGCTTCAATTTAAGGGGGAGCCATATGTTTCTCTCAGGTCAATGTAACCTAACCTAACCTAATCTAACCTAACCTAACCTATTCACAGTGCAGGATATTCAGATTATTACTAATAAAGTTTTGGCAGGAGGAGGGTTATGACAGACCCCCACCAATGATGGGGGCTCCTGCCATTACAGGTGCTGCAGGGCCTTTAAAGTGGCCCTGCTACCAGGAGTCCTCTTCTTAGATCAAGGGAGGTGAGTGGTGAAACATTCCAAGGGTGAAAGACAAATAAACATTTGAATGTGCTTTGATCATATGGATGCTTCAAGATTTGTGTGGGATCCAATACTGGCAATACAGTTCTATGATCAAAGTGTACTTTAGGATGTATATTTTAATGGGTATTTCAGGGTAAAATGGATTCAAAATGTATGAATCATAGAATCATAGAGCTGGAAGAGACCAAAAGGGCAATCCAGTCCAACCCCCTGCCTTGCAGGAAAAAACAATCAAAGCATTTCTGACAGATGGCCATCCAGCCTCTGTTTAAAAACTTCCAAAGAAAGAGACTCCACCACACTGAGGCAGTGCATTCCACTGCCAAAAAGTTCTTACTGTCTAGAAATTCTTCCTAATATTTAGATGGAATCTCTTTTCCTGTAGTTTGAGTCCATTGCTCTGTGTCCTAGGTGCTCTCTGTCCTACGACTATCAGATGAGTCAAACACAGCATCATAATGGTGCCCCATAACCGTGAAAGGGCGCATAGATCAGATGATGTTGCCCTTTCATGTTTTTTTTCTGCCCCCAAACCATACCTTTTTATTGATGGCTTAAGCCGTCAATAGATCCCCTGTGGTTTAAAAACTTTCCTTGGTTTACTTGTGAGATTTAAAGTGTCTTTAGGTGCTTGGTGTAACTTTTCAATGTTTATTTTTTGTTTTACTTTTGAATTTCCCATGTGATAAAATCGTGCGGGATCTCAAAGGAGGAAGTGAATGGGGCTTTGTTTACTTCCTCCTTCAGTGCTGGGGAAGCCTTTGCTGGGAGAGGAAGCTAAGTGTGGTGGGGGATGTTCTTTTGCCAGCTTAAAAATGGGTTTTCTTATGCCAGCAAAAGTACGTCTTTAGGGGGTGGTCTGATAAAGTCCCTTGTCTCTGGAGCTGCAGAAAACAAGCTTGCTCCATCCTCAATATGACATTCCTTCAAATATTTAAACATGGCTATCATGTCCCCTCTTAACCTTCTCTTCCCCAGGCTAAACATACCCAGCTCCCTAAGCCACTCGTCATAGGGCATGGCTTCCAGACTTCCCACCATTTTGGTCACCCTCCTCTGGACACATTCCAGCTTGTCCACATCCTTCTTGAATTGTGGTGCCCATAACTGGACACAGTATTCCAGGTGAGGTCTGACTAAAGCAGAATAGAGTGGTACTATTACTTCCCTTGATCTAGACCAGTGTTTCTCAACTAGGGTTCTGCAGAACCCTAGGGTTCCATGAGACGTCGCTAATGGTTCCGTAAGATATGTTAATGAGACCTGTTGGGTTTTAGGACCCAGCTCTGTCCCAGCCACCCCCACCAGCTCCTTGGAGTTCCTTTCCACGTGGGACAAGCTTTCCCCTCCCCTCCCCTCCCTGTCACAGGAGGGACAGAAGATGGAGGATGGTAAAAGTGAGGAAAGGAGGTGCAGACTGAAAAGTGGGGGTGGGGGACAAAAGAAGACACATTGGCAAAGGAGGGGTTTTGCATGAAGTTGAACCGCCTGCAACCTCACCCCACAGAATCGGGATTTAACCGTGCATGTGTTTAAAGTGAGTTAATTCTGTGGGGTTCTGTGTGGAGCCTTCCCACCTTTTAGGACATGGTTATATGAAGAATCCAGTACTAGAAGCAGTGTATTTGTGTGGGTGTGTGGAGAGATGGTGAAGAGCAGGGTGCAATTAATTCTTCCTTGTTTTCCTTGTGGAAAAGAAACTCAGGTGATACACCTGTGTTTCCTTGCAAGATTTGGCTGGTCACTCTTGAATGGAATCCTTGGATCCTTTTGTGGACTCTTTTGGTCTAATAATGCATCAAGGCCATTCTTATCAGAGTCCATCCTGACGCACATCCTGTTCCACAAGGAAAATAAGGGAGATAAAGCAGGGGGTCCTTTAGAAAGAGGAAGCATTCGCTGCCAGGTATGACTGGAATTGTGGATGGAGTGGGAGGAGACAGTGCTTTCTTAAGCAAGGAATGTTTAGAGGTAGTTTGCTTCTGAAATGCACCCTATAGTGTCTTGAAACCATTCATTTCTATAGGGTTTGCTATTATCCACAGTTTTGCGTATCCACAGTAAGTCTGGGAACATATCCCATGTGGATACAGGGGGGAGGCAACCTGTATTTCCAAACAGAAATTCAGTAGTCTCAGCAGACACAAAGTGTTTCTGTTGAGGTCTCCACAGCAGGGTTTCTCAATGAGGCTTCCCTGAAACCCCAGGGTTCCATGAGGGATTATGATTGAAAACAATAAGCATATTTTTAAAAACTATAGATATAATATTTTCAACACAAGGGTTCTCTGAGACAAAAAAATCACTTGAAGTGTTCCTCCAGGGTAAAAAGGTTGAGAAAGGCTGATCTAGACACTATACTCCTATTGATTCAGCCTAGAATTACGTTTGCTTTTCTATTTTTTATTTTTTTTAATAATTTTTATTAATTATTAAAATTAAACGACATACAATTTCTACATAAAACTTAACAAACATATATAACAGTGATTCCCTCCACTGAGGGACTTCCCTTTACATTCATCCCTCTTTCTACATTTGCTTTTTTAGCTGCTGCATCACACTGTTGACTCATGTTCAGTTTGTGGTCCACTAAGGACTTTTCCAGATGTTGATTTACCATGGCAGAAGGCTCGTAACACTTGCGGCGCTGCTGCGCGGCAGGGGGCCCATTTCATACGATGCCGTCCCCCTGCCGAAATCAACTGTTTCAGTTCTGCGAGAGATTGGAGGCAGCCACACCATATTTGGACATTTTTTTACTCACAGAAGTTGCCTGTGAATAAAAAAATGGCCAAATATGGTGTGGCTGCCTCCAATCTCTCTCGGTACTGAAACAGTGGTGTATGAAACGGGCCCCCTGCTGCGCAGCAGCATCGTGAGTCTTACGAGCTTTCTGGCACGATAAATCAATGTCCGAAAAAGTCCTAAGATTCTTAGATCCCTTTCACATGTACTGCCATCAAGCCAGGTATCAGATATTGCTATATCTGTGCTTTTCATTTTACTACCCAAGTGTAGTATCCTATATTTCTCCCTGTTGAAATCCATTTTGTTAGCTTTGGCCTAGCTTTCTAATCTCTTAAGGTCATTTTGAATTCTGATCCTGTCCTCTGGGGTATTGGCTACCCCTCCTAATTTGGTGTCATCTGCAAACTTGATAAGCATGCCCTCTATTCCCTCATCCAAGTCATTGATAAAGATGTTGAATAGCACTGGGCCCAAGACAGAACCTTGTGGCACCCCACTGGTCACTTCTTTCCAGGATGAAGAGGAGCCATTGGTGACTACCCTTTGGATTTGGCCCATCAACCAATTACAAATCCAACTAATAGTTGTATTGTCTAGTCTGCATGTTACTGACTTTTTTTTTTGCACGGATATCCATGGGGGACTTTGCCTTACTGAAATCAAGCTACACTATGTACACAGCATTCTCTTCATCTACCAAGTATATAACTCTGTCAAAAAAAGAGATAAGATTAGTCTGGCATGACTTGTTTTTCAGAAACCCATGTTGACTTTTAGTGATCACAGCATTCCTTTCTAAGTGCTTACAGACTGTCTGTTTAACGATCTGCTCTAGAATCTTTCTGAGTATTGATGTCAGGCTGACTGAGCGGTAATTATTTGGATCTTTTCCCACCCCCCTTTTAAAGATGGGGACAACATTTGTCCTCCTCCAGTCTGCTGGGACAGTTCTTCAGAATTTCTCAAGGATTATAGCCAGTGGTTCTGAGATTACTTCTGCCAGTTCTTTTAATACCCTAGGATGTAATTCATCTGGCCCTGGAGACTTGAACTCATTTATAGTGGCCAGGTATTCCTGAACAACTTCTTTACCTATTCTGTGCTCCATTTCCCCTACTGTATCATGCTCCATATGGTTTTGGTTACAAGTGTACAAACATGCATTTTGTGAAAAAGATGTGAAAATAATGCCAGTTTTCATGTTTTTTAAAAAAGGTGCAAATTGATGCATAAATGAGGCAGAATAGACATTTAGAGGAACATATGGGCAAATGGCATTGACCAGATATGAACTGATCCACCCATTCCTAGCTGGAATTGGCTGAAAGGAAAACAAATAACTGTGTTCCATAGAGTTTGCTTTTGGAGCAGAAAACTGATGTTCAAACCACTTCCAGGAAGTTTAGAATGTCTGTCTGCTTACCTCAAGATATAAATCTTGTTCCTCTTATCTTTTCTTGCTTTTTGTTTTGATGTTGCTTTATTTTTAAATATCAAACAAGGATTTAATAGGTGTAAATATCCAGAAGATGTGGAACATCAGCATGAGTAACACATGCATGACAACCTGTTGGTCTGTTTAGTTCCATGTAAGGCACCAGATCTTGTCTAATTTTGGAAGCTAGGCAGGGTGAGCCCTGGTTAGTACTTGGATGGGAGAGCACCAATGAATAGCAAGTCCTGTAGACTATATTTCAAAGGAAGAAATTGACTAAACCACCTCTGACTATTCCTTTCCTAAGACAACCCAATGAAATTGATGGGGTCACCATAAGTTGTCAGATGACTTGAAGGCACATACACACAAACAAACCAGTAGTGGGGCTGTAAGAAGATTCTGGCCTTTGCTTTATACACTGATGAATGTGAGGTCAGAGCCTCTTCTTCCAACTAATTCCTTGTGCACACAAAGAACCTTTCCCCTCATGTGCAAAAGGACATAAAACAGAAGATAAAAGAGGTATGACAAACAAAACAGGCCATAAGGGGAAAACACTAAGTGTTTCTGAGAAAGGTCTTATTGGAGTTGATTTATGCATACTGTAGTACTATATGAGGATCTCAGTTCTACATCAGAGACTTGGTTCATGCTTAAAATAGTCACAATTAAAAATGTGTCCCAAATGTAACTTTGCTAGACAACAGCTAAATTTGGACATTTATTCCTACATCTTATTTAGAGATTAGTTTCTGCTCTAGCATGCCACATGGACAGATCTCCTTATTTCTTTTATGACATTGATATTTGGTTTCTGTGGTTTTATTTGCAGAGTTCTAGATCAACTTGTATATCTTCCAGACGTCTGCCACAGAGATTATATATTTTACCATTGCTTAGCTTCCTGGAATAATAACATCAAGCAGAAACAACACTGACTGGAAAGAAGTACAAATAATTCTTCTTGAACTGGTTCATTACAAGCTCATGAACTAATGAAACCATCTCCGTGGTAGATGCTTTTCCTGCTACACAGTTAGGTTCCTGTATCCCTATGGAACAAATGCAGACATCGCTTTCTGCTCATATCAAGATAAAGCCAGATTCACCTTAGCAAACATTTGGATTTGCAGAGAAGTCACAGGAGCATCAAAGGTGAAATAATAGCTACTATCTCTTTGCCTGGCAACACACATAAGGAAATATCTACTGAATTCTATATCTTTTCTGCTGCCAAGGAGGAGGATAATGAAAATTTCTTTTTAGAAAAAGAAATTCAAGATATAACATTGTTTCTTTGTCTTGTTTGATCAATTATCTGAACCACTGGTGGTTGAAACCTACAAATCAGGGTCAAGGTCTCAGTCTGAATTACAGTATGCCACACTAGTGGCATATAACCTTGCTTCAAAAAAACCACAAAAACAGTTCGAATCCATCCTGTTCTATCCATTAGCCTCAGATGCCTGGCTAATCTGTATCAATAAAATGCTTTGAGTTCTAGGTTGTGTGTTACACTTGTTTTTATGGCTGTTTGGTAAGAATTCAAAGAAGGTCAGTGTTATCAATCCATACCTTTGTGGAGCACTATGTTTTTATTGCAGCTTCGATTGCAAGAACATTTGTTTCTCCATTTTTTTAAAAAAATGTCATAGTTGAAACCATTTCATGCCATTTCCTGCTATATCATACATTTGCATACAACAATTGAGGAAGAGTATTTTATCCTTCTTACAAAATCAGAAATAATAGATGTGTTTCCCATGTTAGGATTCTGTCCTTGGGGCATTGCAGTTATTCTGAGTGTAGTGCTTCTGGCAGATACTTGAAAAGAAAAGCTCTGGTTGTGCACAGCAGCACCAGCCTCTACCTCCAGGTATTTACTCTATCAGAAGAGGTTTGAAGACTGAGTTATTCATTGATGCCAAGTTCTGCACAAGCCATTGGTAATGAATAAATGGAAGAGTCACCATTTTGTTTTGCTTGTGTTTGGGAATGGATTGGGATCTCAGATTTCAGTGTAAGGGAGGGAAACTGTCAGCATCTCCTGAGGCCAATTGCACACAAAATATATTTGTTAGCCCCTCATTTTATCCCTCTACATATTTGGACAAATATTAATTGTCCCATAGATTCAAACTTTAAAAAACATTTCATGCATTTACAATGGTGGTGAGTGGTTTCCGCACCAGTGGGGTAATGAATCTTTGTTACTGTGTGTCTTCAAGTCATTTCTGACATATGTTAACTTTAAGATGGAACTATCACAGGGTTTTCTTGGCAAGATTTATTCAGAAGAGGTTTACCATTGCTTTCCTTTGAGACTGAGAGAAAGCAATTTGCCCAAGATCACCCAGTGAGTTTCCATGGTTGACTTAGGAATTCAAACCCCGATCTTCCAGAGTCCTAATCCAGCACTCAAGCCACTGCACCACAGTGACCCCTATAATGAATCTGGTCAAGGTTTTATTAGTCCCCAGATTGGTTCAGTACCTTGGATAGCTCCTTTAAACCATCAGCTGGATCCACTGTCCCAGTGACATCATGCATTTATATCCCATCTTTCTTTCAAGATGGAGCTTAAGGTAACTTCCAAAAGTCTTCCTCATGGTCTCTCATCCAGGCACTGCCCAAACCAAAACTTGTTTGGCTTTACCTAAGGGCTACATGAGGTATGTTCAGACCTTTACCCTGCAACTATATTATTGTTGGATGTACCCTGAAATATGACTTGCTGATTGTTATCAATGTTGCTGTTCTTACTATGTTCAGAATGTTTTAAAAGATGTCTTGGTTCTCCTTACAGAAAATCTACAGGATATGTCAACCTAGTTTTTAAGGCAGTGAACTAAGAGTAAGGGATAACTGTTTGCCAAGACCTATTGAATAAATCTTTGACTGAACTGAGATTTAAGTCCATGACTTTTTTGGTATAGCAATCTCTCTAGACCCCACAGTCTTATTTGTTTTGGACACTGTCGAAATTACTTTTCCTTAGAGGTATGCTTTGCTGGATTGCCAATGCCCTGAAAGGCACTCTTGGGTCTTTAACAGATGAATACAAGAAGAGTTTGAGCTGGCACAGCCTTGGAAATCATTAAAGAACTATGCATGAGTTCCCAGATCCACTTGAAATCTCCCTTCTATATCTTCAAAAACCTCTTTGTATTGGGGCTTGAACAACCCAAATCTGCCCCCCCTCCAGCTGAAAACATGCAAGAGGAAAACATGAACAATCTCTGGGGGGTGGGGAAGAGTGTTGCTCAACACTGTTGAAGATAAGGAGGCACATTATACTAGGTTACACCATTGGTCCATATAGATTAGTACCATCTAAACCAGTGATTCCCAAACTTTGGTACTCCAGGTGTTTTGGAATTTCACTCGCAGAAGCTCCAGCCAGCTTGGCCAACTGACAGGAATTCTGGGAGCGGAAGTCCAAAACATCAGCAGGACCAAAATTTGGGAACCACTGATCTAAACTGATAAACAGCAACTTGCTGGGGTTTCAGGCAGATATCTTCCCCAGCTGCATCTGCAGCTTTCAAGGACTGAACCTGCAAGATGGTTTACTCCTTTCACATCAGAGACAGCTCTACCACTAGTGGAACAAGGCAGCTGTCCAAGGTGGTTAATTCTAAGTGTAAAGAAAGTACAGCAAATTGTTAATTATTTAATTCACTGTTGTGTATTTTTCCTGCCAGAGAAGAAGAAAGGTACTTGTGGAATTTTCTACCTTAGTTTCCCAATATTCATTGGCTAGATTTGGTTACTTGGTGTAACTTCACTAATCTTGGATACTTTTGATTTATCAAGGCAGAGGGAGAACAGTTTGTTGCTCTGACTCAGGCATCAATGTTCCCTGGACCAGCTCTGGCACTGAACTATAATCTCTCCCTAAACTATAGTCCTTCCTTGAAGAGTAGCTTTCCTTTAGAGAGTTTCACAGCTGTGACTGACTCATCTGTCATCAGGTGTGTTATGGGAGAATTTCAGTTTCACAGTGATTAAACTGTTATGTACTGTGGGTGGGAAACACTGTCCTTTCTCCAGCAAGAGAGACCATTGCACTTGGCTCACTTTGTGGGTGAGAATTGTTCTGGTGTCACAGGTACCTCACTGTGTGAAAAGAAAGAGTGTTTTCATTAACTAACACAACTACCACACTAACTGATGGGCTAAATCCATGGACACAGATGGATCTTACTCAACATTCTTTCTCAAGTCAAACATTAGTATGGCCACATGAAAAAGAAGTGATGGCCAATGTACTGTTAATGGCTAGGTGGCAGGAGAAAATGCAACAGGCAGCACTTCTGTGGCAAGCTAGAGCTACTGAAATTCCCTGTCTGCCCAACTGTTAAAGGTGCCGGCTCTCTGACTCCTGACTCATTTTTCACATGGCTGCCCTATCAAAGTATCTACTGCTTAGAAAACCACCCACCTACACATAACAATTGTTGCAGCACTGAAGTCTCCTGTTTTGATTCAACATACTTGTCTCCCAAATATTTTACTGTCATTGCTGGGACAGTAATCACTAAACCAATGAAAGTAATGAGCATATATTTTATTTTATACCTTCTAAATGTCTCTGGGAATCTTAACTTCTTTTTAAAAAAAAACACAAAAAAAAACCTCTTCTTGCATCAGCTTCAGAGCAAAAGAAGAACCAGATGCCTCTTTTAAAGTGTAAACAACAAAAAAAGGTGTGAAAAAGACAGAACTCCTCCACCACCCCTCCAAAAAAAGAAGAAAAGAAGTGTAACAGAAGGAAGGATCTTAAGAGTTACATCACTCAAACAGTGCTCCAAAGCAAGGGAGAAGCTCAAACACAATTTTTGCACCTCTGGCTTTCAGAACTCAGTTGGATGTAATGTCTACATCAAGGAACTGACAGAATGAAGCTAACTGGTATGAAAAAAACCACTCCTTCTGAAGGAGCTTCTAAATACCAGTTGTCTAAATCTATTGATAAGCATGGATACATTATTAATGAAGCCTGCAGCTTTGCCTGGTGCTGCTCAGATGGTTCAAGCATTTAGTAGGAACTATTTTCTGTGAAGTGTTGCACGGAATAATGACAGTGCCTGTCTTAAATTGAACAAATGACTGTAGCAAGCTCTTGGGAGGCTGCGAGCAAGCAGATGCTTTCCAAGTGAAAGGCGGCGGGGTACCACCTGCTGTAGTAGGCAGGCGGGCAGACAGGCCACTGGAATATTGACTCATTAATAATTCAAGACAACAGGAACCCCTAGCTCTTCGAACATCACCCTGCCCCTTCATCATGGGCTTTTTATCACCCTAATGAGCGACTTGAAGTATTAGATGCTAAAATAACTCCCACACTCCCTAAAGACCAGGAATTCAGACTGGCATACTAGCGAGCATAAAGTCTGTAGCACATACAGGAAGAAATGTTGAGGGCTTCTGAAAAAAGAAACAAGCAGACCTCTATGGGTTTAAACCATTTTGACAGAGTACAGGGGAAATCCAGTTGGAGATAATCTGGTAAACAGATTTGTTGTGGGACAGTCCAGCATCCTTTTTCCGGTATGGCTCAGGCAGCTGCTATGTTGCTGTGCTGGAGAAGGCAGGTCTGATGATGTATGTGATGCAGTGTTGTCTTGTGGATCCCATGTCACTGGGGCAGTGATATGCTCCAGGTCTTGGATAGATATAAAAAGAGCTATCCAAGGTGCTGAAACTGTTTGGCCAACAATGTCCAGCACCTTAGATAGCTATTTTTAAGTATAAATGAAAACCTAAATTGGATTTACCACTTTTGAATACAAAACACAGTTTAATCATATATTGCCTTTATTTATATTCTCCTTCCCTTAAACTGGCTGGTGGTCTTCCAGTGTTTTGGACCATTGGCCATAATGGCTGTGGCAGATGGGAGTTCTAGTCTAGAACACTGGAAAAGCAGTAGTCTAAAGAAAGATGGATTACAGAGTCCATTTCTCAAACTAGATTTCATTTTATATAAGCAGTTCCCATGAGCCAGTGGGGTGGTTCTACTGAAAGAACTGCTCTTGGCAGAAGACTCCTAAGAATGTGATAATCCCTGAAGCCCCCATGTTGTTCTTCTTGTTGTTGTGTGCCTTCAAGTCATTTCTGACTTATGGCAACCCTAAGACAAACCTAGCATGGGATTCTCTTGGCATGATTTGTTCAGAGGGCATTTTTGCCTTTACCTCCTTCTGAGGCTGAGAGAATATGACTTGCCCAAGGTCACCCAGTGGGTTTCCATGGTGGAGCAGTGATTTGAACCCTCGTCTCCAGAATCATAGTCTAATGCTCAAACCACTACACCATGCTGGAAAACATTGTGGAGTTGGTTTCCAACCAGCATGGAGAGCTGTTGTGGGTAGAAGAGAAGAAAGTTCTGTTGCACTAGTGAGATTGCCAGGGCAATACTGGATATTGACTTTTATATCAATCCTTACTACAAATAATTGCAAGGTAGATGCAACTTCTATCAAGACCCAAGAGTGTAAAATGCTTCAGGAAGTTAGTTCATAGTAATCAAGGCTCAATAGCTGAGTTGCTGGATGTTGTGCTACTGAGTCTGCTATGCCTTTATTTCTGGCTAGAAAAAGTATTCACTTTGCATGGGCTTAAACACTCTTTCCCTCTCATCTACATAGGCTTTTCAGTGCTCTTTCCCTCTCATCTACATAGGCTTTCCCCCTCTGCATCTACTCACTAACCAATTCAAGCAATCTTTGGCTAGCACTCCTGTTAGTGGCATATGCAGACATAAGTCAAACTTAAACCTGTCTTTTTTGTTGTTGTCACGGAGGTTGGTATTCTTTTCCTCCCTCTGCAATGACCAAAGTCCCCTTTGGACTTAGCATAGAATCACTGCAGCCTTCACAGCCATTCCATAGCTGTTGGAGCAGGGGCGTCAGAGAAGCATCTGGTATGTATCCCCTGAGACCCCTGGAGGACCCTGGCAGGTCTCAGCACATGATATAATCATTTCACATCTGACTACAGAAGCATAGCCAGACACGTGTCTGGCTTGACACTGGATCTGATCCTCTCCTACTCTCCACTTGGGTGGGTGGGTCAGCTGCAGCAGCTCTAGAGTAAGACTAGGGGCTACTGAATGGCCAGCTGCAGTGTATGAGTCACATTGGCTTTCATATGGCTTCCCTCACCTATCCACTTTCTTTGGTGCTCTTTCTCAGGAGTGAAGTGCAGGTGCTCCTTCTCTGCCCCCCTCTCCCTAGTCTCCATACCCTTTCTCCATCTATTTGCCTTTGCTCTGTAACTTCTTTCCTGTACCTCACACCATTCGTTTTCTTTTCTTTTTCTTTTTTTTTTGCTTCTCTTGCTCTCCTTCCACCCTGGTGCTTGTTCAACCTTTCCCTCTACTCATTCTTCTCCCTGCTTCCTTACCAGATAGCAGGATTCTCTCTCTCTCTCTCTCTCTCTCTCTCCCTTTATAGTTTATTTTTATTTTTAGTATTTATTTAGAGCAAATAAGTATTTACAAATAAGACATATATTTAAACAATGAAATAAAGTAAAGAAACAAAATAGAAGATAAATTAAGTAAAATTATTCAATCAAGATACAGCTTACTCTAATTAACTTCTATTCTACATGACTTCCCATGTAATACCATCTTATAAGGATTGTGTTACAGTTTTAAACTTTCAACTTTGTTTCAACGACATCATGATAATTTCTTCAGTTGTACTTATACCTATAAAAATTTCAAAGTTTAAATTTAACAAAATTTAAATTTGTTAATTTTACACCCAACTATCTTATACAGTTTTATATATGCTTTGTTTGACATGGTTCTGTTGTATGTAATACATCAATAAATGTCAAATCAGAATATCTTGCTTGATTCTCTATTTCTCTTCCCAGTATTTTGGTAGTGGGAGCCTTTATAGTTTAGAAGGATTTTGGAAGCCTCATAGTGGGAAGCAGCTGTGGCATATTGTTTGGCATGCCATGCCTCTGGCCCATGTGAAACTTTCTAGAGGCACCCTGGAGAACCGAATATGCCAGACCTGCCCACAGCTTCCATACTAATAATTAGGGAGTATGCCACCTAGTGAGTGAAAAAGGATACAGGTAGACTTAAATGAACTAAAATTAATTAAGCTGTGTTTTTTTAAAAATGCAACCAACTAATCCTGAGGTGCACACCCCAAACGTCCCCATAGAACCTGTGCCAGGGTTTGGTATCTAGGTTTCACAATCTTCAATTATGGTGGCACACACTCTTTCCTTCATATAAATTGATTGATAATGACTAGTCTAGAACATGGTCTTCAAACAGTCAGAACAAGCAGCTTTTCCTCATATAGATACATATCTATCTAGTACTGACATCTTACCAGAATCTCCTCTTTCCTGCTTCTCCAACAACAGTAACTCTTAAGCTTCACTTGTACCTTCTTCTGTAACAAAAAAAAGTCCACCATGTCCCCCTTTTAAAAGAAAACTTTCCTAGTTGTTGTCCTTTACAAACCTTAGTGCTTTGAGCTTTTTTGGGGCGGGGGGGTCTCTCAGGAGAACAGAACATTGGCCAGCCTATCTAGTCCATCTCTTTTAGACTTTTAGCCTTAACCAGAGCTGCAACATATTCTAGCTTTTCATAGATCAATTCCTTCAGTCCTTTCAGCCTCAAAAATGTCAAAACCTTTCAAAATTTTTATTATTTCATGGGTGGGAAAAATGCACCCCGTGGGCCGCATGCCATCCCCAACCATTAATGTGGCCTCAAAGTCCATTTGATTTGTGTGGTCTCCCCAAACCACCAAATTTGGTGAAAGTGAAAAAACTGCCCATATAATGCCGCCTAAACGCTGCCTAGAGAGGTGTTGTGGGACAAAGTATCCCCAGGCCCCATATGAAGCTTAAGAATTAACTAGAAATCCAAAAACTCCACTGACAACCTGCTGAAAATAATCTGTAAGTGTATAGTGCAAGTTACTTCTCACCACAGGATAATTGGGGTGGGGAGTAAAAATTGGACCTTGCCCCCACCACAATGGCCCATCTTTGTCTTATATTATTACAGTACTTGCAAATACACAGTATATATGCAAATATGAGCATACGGCCTTGCCCAGTAATACTTTATATCAGAAAGTTTCTACCTAGTAGTGAAGAAGGAGAGACTTCTGACATTTAAAACAAAATCAATACAATTTTGTTAGTGTCAGTCTCCATTATCTTTCATCTGTACTCAGAGCCTAGCCCATGTTTTCCACTTCTACAGCAACAGAGCACTGCTTTTCTCAAACCTTCCCATGGTTTGAAATATGAAGCCTCTTATAGTCACCCTTGAAAGGAGGGAATGTAATGATGCTAAATGGCTTGGGTCCAAGCTATCTCAGGGACTGCCTCCTCCCATATAATCCTCCCCACGCACTCCAGTCCTCTGGGAGGAATTTGCTGCAGTCTCAAAAGTCGAGGCTTTTGGCTACCTCCCAGAGGGCTTTTTCTGTTGTCGCCCCCAGACTATGGAACGGCCTGCCGGATGAGATCCATCAATTGACATCTTTGGACAGCTTCAAAAAGGCTGTCAAGATGGATATCTTCCAGTAGGCCTTTCCAGAATAGATTATCCTGGCCTTGGGAACCCCCCCCCCTCCTTTGGGAGAGTCCCTATAGCCTCCTTTGTTAATGGAACTGAATATCTCTGGGTATCTACTGTTATTGTTAAATGTATGTATGTGTTTTATTAAGTGTTTTAATTGTTGTTTTAATTTGTAATTTGATTTAATAATTTTTAAGGGGGGAAGGGAGTATATTGTTTTACTTTGTATGGTGTTTTAATGTTGTTAACCGCCCTGATTGGGTTACCAAAGAGCAGTATATAAATTATTATTATTATTATTATTATTATTATTATTATTAGAACCAGCATGACATCTGAGCATGATAACCAATAGGGAAGATGACTTGGGGCTTGACTAGACCAACCAGAATTTGCCAGCTCCCTGCTGGCATATTCTGGCCCTGAAGGAGGCCTGTTCCCCCCTGTTACCTACATAAAATGGGCAGGAGTCCATACCTGCACGCCATCC
The DNA here is from genome assembly GCA_030847615.1 of Gambelia wislizenii. Taxonomy (NCBI): domain Eukaryota; kingdom Metazoa; phylum Chordata; class Lepidosauria; order Squamata; family Crotaphytidae; genus Gambelia; species Gambelia wislizenii. The sequence goes on along the minus strand of JAUMIR010000005.1, from coordinate 62,048,183 downwards.
CATATCTGCAGCCACCACCACTGCCGGTATCTCTCTGAAGTCAGGAAGGAAGTCCTCAGTATGTGATCAAGGCTTCTTGCATATGACTAGCCTTAATCACATGTTGAGGGTCTCCTTCCTGGCTTCAGAGAGACACCAGCAGTGGTGGTGGCAGCGGCTGCAGATACGGGCCAGTATGCAAGTACGGGCCACTGTTCACACATGGCCCTGATCTGGGTTTTCCAACATGAAGTGGGTTTTCCCAGGTATTTTAATAAAACAGCTTAATGGAGTTAATGGGCTGCATAGTTTGAACTGCAGGGCTCCAAGATGGGGGGAGGGGTAAGCCAGGGTAAATAGCCCATATAGATAAGCCCTTAGACACTACAGCTAGTACCAAATGCAGCAACAAGACTGCTAACCAGAGTACCATATAGACAACATATAATAATGGTCTTAGAGGAGCTGCACTGACTACCAATTCATTTCTGGTCTGAATTCATTATGCTGGTGATGATATTTGAAGCTCCAAATGGCTTGGGACCTTGATACTTGAAGAGCACCTCCTCCTATATAAACTTGACAAAGAATAGAGGTCTGAAGGAGAGCCTCTCTTCTGTGTCCCCCAATACAAAGGAGGAGGATGTGGGAGAGGGCCTTCTCAGGTGGTGGCACCCCAACTGTGAAATGTTCTCCTCTTGGAGGTCCAAATGGCATCAACATTAGTTTTGTTCTGGTGCCAAGCCAAAACATGGCTTTTTTATTAAAGCTGCCAGGAACTAATTTATTTCAAAGTATATATGTACATGCTTTTAAATTGTTGTAGCTATTAAAGTAGTTCTAAGTGTTGCTATGTTTAATGTGATTTTATTAAATTATGTTTTTGAAATAGAAATGCTTCAGATCATTTATATTGTACACAACTCTGAGATCCCACGATAAAGGGCCAAATAGAAGTATTTTAATAAATAATAGATAAATATATATTGGCCCTTGTTCTTCTCTTAATCATGAGACAGAAGGAGTGAGAACAGAAGATGATTTCTGTATCTCCAAGGTGATGGGATTGTGGAAGCAGGGCCACCAACAGCAAAGGCAGAGTGTGAAGAAAATGGGTTCACCGTGACTGAGGATCATAGGCCTGGGAAGCAGTGTCTGAGAAAACTGGGCAGTTGGCTGAGTGTGTCTTGCAGAAACAAGAAGGAGACTGCCACGAATGTGGTGTCTTCAAGTACATGGCTGGGCCTTTGGAATCATGTCTGTCCTATGATTGTGTAGATGAAGCAAGCAGAGCCCAGTGGTAGGCAGTGATGATTGCTTGTGTGATTGGCAGGAACAGAGTTTATTACCTCAATTGCTGTCCCTTTCCCCTGCAGTCTAACTGGTATTCAGCAGAGGGAAAGTGCTAGATGGAGATAGGAAGAGATGTATGCAATATACACATGCCCCAGTTCTTAGCAAAAACAAAACAAAACAAAAACCAAACAAGCTTAGGTTTGTCTCATGGAAAGGGTTGGAGCCAGATAATTCTATGGGGAAGTAAAGGAAGAGAGTCATAGACAGTATCTAAGAAGGCCCATCAAGGGGGAAAAAAACAAAAATGTGGAGAGGCTCCCTAGCTTTTCCTGGATCATCCTGATTGGAGGATCAAGGTGAGGGGGTTTAAACTATTTTGACAGGCCATGATGGTCAGGACTGAATCCTTGGAAAGATTGAAAGAGCACATAAGTTTGAAACTGAGATTGAGGTGAGGCTGCCCAGCAGCTCAGATAAGGCTTGCAAGAGGCTGGAAAGACAGGATCTATAGCCTGGGCAGGCTAGTGACTGTGAGGAGTTGAATCTGGTAGGTGGAAGCAAGGTGAAATTGCCTTAGGGCAGAGAAGCTTCTGAGCTCCCAAGTACCAGATGCAGGAACAAACCTGTACCAGCCCTGGGTTCTCCCTGATGAGGAGAAAATGCAGCCTGGACAAAGGCTGAAGAAACACTCCTGTGGCTTCTGCCCAGATTCAGGATGGAACATGAATTCATAAATTTCCGAATGAGATCCAATCTAGAGTTCCCGACTCCTCAAGAAACTTCTGCAGTAAAAAAAAAAAAGCCCCAGAAACTTGTGGGAACTTGTTTTGGTTCCCATCACAACATAAACTGCATAATTTTTTAAACTGTGCAGGGGTTTGGGAAACTGGGCAGCCTTGCAGTAAACAAACAAACAAACAAACAAACAAACAAACACCTTTGCTCATAGTCTTTTCACTATGTACAGAAAACTGCACAGCTTTCTGAGCAGAGGGGAACACCCCATCAGCTTATGTTGTTGTCTGCTATGTACTTGGGAAAAGTGTGCAAAATGTGAAACTAAATTGCATGCTATTCCTATACAAATAATATGGTGAAAAGTTCAGCATCATGGGTGCAGCCTTTGCTCCTTTGAATGTTGTACAGTTTAAATATTACATGGTAGGAAAGAAACTTGGGTGGACTGAAGCTGCAGACTTTGCCAGTTGTGAGCTCAAAAGTTACATGGTGGTAAAAGAAACTTGGGCTGATTGAAGCTGCAGCCTATATGAGTTTGAATGTTGTGCAATTTCCAGAAAACTACACAGTTTTCTGGGCTAGTTGTGCCAGCTTTTGTAGAAAAGCTGTGCAGTTTTCCATCATTGTAAGGTCAGGAAGAATACATGAGTACCCCTAAACTATGGGATGAAAAACTTTCATTCTTCTCAACATCTGTCATGAATCAGAAAAGGTTTAGATCTGTGTGCAGCTTTATTTCCTGTTCATCTTCCCTCAGCTGCAGCAGGAGTAGAAAGGCGGGAAAAAAAGAGAGGTCCCCAGATTTCGTGCCCACTGATATGGCAACTGGGGAGCCTGTGAAATCAGTAGATGTGGTCACATTGTGACACTGGGGTAGAGCTACTCCCCCTGATGTCATTTGGCCCTCATGGGATTAGAGCAATAGACCTGGCCTACTATGTGAAAACAAGTCCCCTATGGGATGGCATGCTATAGAGTGTCCGTGATTGTTTGGAGGTCCTGAGAAACATCTGTTAACTTGCCATGAGTTTAGGGCAGTGGTTCTTAACCTGTGGTCCGTGGACCCTCAGGGGGCTGCAATATCTTCATAGGGGGTCTATGAAGGCTTGATGGCTTAAAGGCTACTCAGCCCACTTCCCATAGCAGAGCAGCCATATGACAGGAGCAAAGGCAAAGGCAGGCAGGCAGGCAGGGTGGCTAGGCCTCCATGTTGCTGTTCAATACTCTCCAGCATCAAACTAGCCAGAAGAAGCAGGAGAAGCCCTTCTGAGATGGTGTGATTGTTAATGGTTCAGTGTTCTTTTGTTGTTGTTTAAAATCTTAAGTCTTGGGGGGGCATAGCAACAAAAGATATTTTAAAGGGTGTCCCTGGTAATAAAAAGGTTAAGATCCACTGGTTTAGGGTATGTTCATCTTCAACTCTTGAGCATGTTGACACCAATCTAGTGGCTATAAGGGGTTCTGGGGCTGAGGAAAATCAAACACTGTAGCCTATCAAGCAGCTGAGAAGCTATGAGAGTAGGATTGTGTGCTTACCTGTTGTGCAAGAGTGGAGCATATATTGATGCCTTTGGCTTGATCTTGTAGGAAGAAGAGGTTAAGATCAAAGTAACAGAGGGGCCCTAAGTACATACAAAAGTTTAAAGCCAAACCAGTGGATAGTAATTGGCTGATCTAGCTATCTGTTCAAGCAACTAATATCCAGACATCTAAATTCCCAAGTTTTATACAGCTGGTGAGGGTGTTTTTCTAGCGCAGTGATATATGATGCCTGAGCCTCAAGAATCATCACACTGGAGCTGAAAATCAGATGGAAAATATGGCTATATGAATACTACACTGTAAATCAGCAAGCCACAAATTAAGATAATATGCAGTTAACCTCTGACTGTAACTCAGTTTTAGCACTAGGTTTTCAACCACCCAGATCACCAGTGCAATTTAAAGTAGACTGTAGATCACAAAAGTTCATACATGCCTGATTATTAGCTGGATTAGAATACCAGATGGTAACCTAACTAGCTTAATAAATGAAAAGCAAATCTTTTTTTGTTGCTGCTCAGGGTCTACCTAAGAATACATTTCCACTGGCCTGAAATGGCCCAAAGCTCTTCATAGTGAAAAGTAAAGCATAAAAAGGGCTAATCTCAGAAAGACAAAATAAAGACATTATGTAATGTATTCTTTTTTAAAAAAAAAGAACACGAAAAAGTGTTATCCTAGTTTCATATTTGGTGCTCTCATTAACATAAACTTTCCTAGTCAGGTCCTTTCCAGATGCTTTAGACTATAAGTCCCATCATACCTGAATTTTGCTCATGCTGGCTAGGGTGATGAAGGACATACGAGGACATCACATCAAAGAAAGCAGCTTTACTGCAATTTACTAAGGCAATATGCATGCCTTAGACATTTCTATGTGTACATACAACTACTGGTGCCACAATGTTACTTACCGTTTCTCTGTAAATTCCAACATAGAAAACTTCTCCCTTGCCAAAGAAAATGAAGGTGAGATAAAGATAAGCCCAATTCCTTAGCTGAAACTGGTAATTTTAAACACAATTCTCTTGAATTTCCAAAATCAGTCCTAAAGTTAGACTTTAGAAATAAGTTAGATATTAAAAGGAAGGGAAGTAATCATGACCCAGATGTTAACCATTTCTTTTTATTAAAAAATCACCATACAGAAGTCCCCCATAGCCATGACTATAATAAGAAAAATCTGTTATGTACACAACCCCATGTGTACTGTTCCATGTTCCCCACTTCCCTAAGCAGTCAAAATGTCCAGAAGCGATAATATCTATGTTAGGTTCTTTTTGGAGGGGAGAGTACTGAAGAGACATACAGTGTTTTCCTAATAACTGCTTTATTTTTATTCATTACTTCACAGTCCCAAGAGTGCAAGCCTGGCTGTATTGGCTTTACAAACCAAGACGGAAAAGAATTAGCAATGCAAGTGGACAGTTGTATTTATTCAAGGTTTTTCTCCACATCCTTGGGGCCAACAAGGTAATAAACAGGGTAGAATCCCTAGGAATCTCCCAAACTGGCACTGGTAAAATTAAGTTGAGCTGTACTATGCTTTCCACAGTTATTTTTGTCACCCCACCATTTTTGTGAAACTCACTTGAACCCCATAGTGAGTTGCTTCATATGAGTTGCAGGCCATTTATGATAGCTACCCTGTGTTCCCGTCATAGAGGTGTGTATTTATGAACTGGAGCTCATATTTACTTGGAAACAGCATTAAGACTGCTAATAGTTATTGTCTGGTTCAGCATAAACATTTGCCCAGGGCAAACTTTAATGGGTCTTTTTGGTCTCTGTTCCAATTGTGAGTCTACTGCAAAAGCTGAGTGAGCAAAGTGGGAGCACAATGTGTTCTGATATACTTTGCTCTTTTGGAAATTGTATCCGAGTTACAGGAGAGACTTCTTGCCTGAATCTTACTGGTTTATAGAGACATTGAAGCCACTGTTGAATGATGAATCAACATGCAGATAAATCCCATTGAGTCAATGAGTATACTCTAGGTTAGCGGCTCTTAACATTTTCTTTACCAGGGACCCCCTTTAAATATCTTTTGTTGTTGTGGACACACAAGACTTAACTCAAGATTTAAAACAACAACAACAACAGCTAATAATAATGATGATGATAATAATAATACACCATCCATTAAACCTTCCATCAGAGGCACTGGAGGGGGAGGGAAGACTTTTCTTCTGCTTCTTGTGGCAAGTTTGTGGCTGGAGCAGATTGAAAGGTAATGCACAGGCCAAGCCAGCCAGTCTTTGCCTTGGCTCCTGTCACATGGCTGCTACACTGGAGGGAGGAGGTGGGCCAAGAAACTGCCAAGCCTTTATAGACCCCCTGTGAGGACAACACGGAGCCCTGGGGGTCTCCAGACCAGAGGTTAAGAACCACTGCTCTAGGTGAGACTAACAATAGGATTTAGAGAGTGTGAAGAAAGAACATGTTGGTAACCTATAATGGGTTTTTCAAGTGGGTATCTTTTTACTCAAACATGGGTTATTCCATGCCTATGCAGTCAATCAAAAACTTTTGGAACTAAGCTGAGCATTTTGGCAGGAGCCCTGCTTATCAGGCCCACACATGTCCATATGCGACCCCCGAGCATCGTGATTTCCTGCGTGGCAGGGGGTTGGACTGGATGGCCCTTGTGGTCTCTTCCAACTCTATAATTCTATGATTCTATGTATGTCACAGAGATCATGAAAATGAACCCAAGTTGCAAGTGATGTTAAATCCTGTTTATTGTGAACGCTAAAAACTCTGAGAGATGTGACTATTTCATGTGAACAAGGAACTCACATACAGTAAGCACTGTTTTCTCCCTGTAGATCTTGCTTGCTTAGACTCTCAAAGCCAGAGAAGAGGCCTGGTAACTGCAAAGCTATTCAGGCTTAAATCTACCCTGGGTTACTTTTGAATATAAAAGATGGGGTCTTGAAGACTGCCTTTGTCTCAGATGTGTCTCCTACTATCTTCCTTGTGTTTTGTAAATTGCCTTGGATCTATTTTGTTTGAGATCCATATTTTAGCATAGAAACAGGGTAGGTAGAACTTTTGCCATTTTCAAACTGTTCCCTTTCTCATTGTACTGTAAATAAAATAAATTCTTAGAAAGGTGGTGTGTGTTGATTATTCTGTCAAGCCTTGGAACGGAATCCATTATATTATTTGCTGGCCTCTGGGCCCATTGCTACAGCATATCAATTTCTGCCTTAAGGCTCAGTGTAACAATAAGTACAGTTGCCCCTTGTCACTTGTTTCTAAAGCACGTCCTGCAAAATCCAGGAGTTCCCTTGATTCAGACTGAGGTGGGCAAAAAGGCATATTTTTAGTATACCTACCTTGCTGGGGTGGTGTTCACCCGAGAGAATATCTTGCTGTGGCTTGGGGACCTGAGAGCAAAGATGACTGGTTTGGCTAGCCTCTCTTCGTTTCTGCCTTTCCTATCCTGGGGAGTCGTTGACATTGAGAGGTCAGCATTATTGTGTTTGAATTATTACAGGCAGTGGAGGCATTATTCATATTAACGACTCAAACATCAATATGTGCTCTGACTGATCTAATTGGCTAGGATGGGTAAGAATCTAGCATTCTATAATTGTAAAAGTAGTGCAATAGAAAGTAACCCAAGACCCTTTAACACCAAAACAACACGTCACACTCTGTGTCATTCCCATGTGTGAGGTAATAAACATCCTTCAATCCTGCTACCCATGAAATATTTTTCCTACTTTTCTTCCAATGTATAGTATGAGGTCTGTCTATTTAATTGCAAGACTGTGTTTCTACCTTTCAGACAAATCAGGGAGAACTGATCGTGTATGCTTGAGTGGTGACCTTGATGAACCTGCATGACAAACATCAACACTCTCGGAAGTTCAGTTAATTGTCAGTCATCTTTTAAAGCAGCTGTGTTGTCTGTTGCGTGCCGGAAAAATGCTAATTTAAAAGTCGAGCAACATGACATTCTGTTGCTCAACTTTTGTTCAAGCAACATGACATTCTGTTGCTCAGGTTGCTCAAGCAACTTGAGGCAGACCCAAACCTTTCTCAAAAAATCATCACTTGTGATGAAACTTGGATCTTCCAGTATGATCCTGAGACAAAATGACAGTTGATGCACTGGAACACACCATCATCACCAAGAATGAAAAAAACATGTCAAAGCAAGTCCACATTCAAAGCCATGCTCATTGGGGGGGGGGGTTGACATCAAGGGTGTAATTTTGGCAGAATACGTTTCAGAAGGCAGACGAGTGAACCAACATTATTATAAGGAAGCTTTGACAAAGCTGAGAGAAAGAGTCGGGGGGGGGGAGGCCAGAACTGTGGGGAAATGGTTTAATTCTTCATCAAGACAATGTGCCTGCTGACACAGCAGTTTCTGTGGAGTAGTTTTTGGCTGATAAATGCATTACTACAATTGAACATCCTCCATATGCAACTTTTTTCTTCCATCTCTCTAGACTACTTTAAGTCTAAATTAAAGACTATTCTATTTAGGGAAGCCTTCCAACTTTCATTTTGATTATATGTCCATATTATTTGTATTAACTTGCACTTTTATAGTATTGTTTTAATCTTGTTATAGTAATATTTTATTAATTTTATAATTTTGTTTGTGGTTTTAGATTGTGCACCATAGGCAGGTTTTGTGTTTATTGTGGATTGTTGTTTTTCTTTTTTGTAAAGCTCTATGTAAAGCTTATGGTGCTATATAAATAAACGTAATAATAATAATAATAATAATAATAATAATAATAATGTGAAATTGGTGCTTAAAGGAAAACGTTCTGATGCAATAAAGAAGAAAATGACAGATATATTGAAACTGCTGACAGAAACTTATCTGCTCCATGCCTTCCACCAGTAGAAAACAAGATGCATCAGTGTGTGAGTGTGAATGGGGAGTATAATGAGGACAAACATTAGAATTGTAATACGTATACATAAAAATGGGTTATGTTATCAGTCTCATTATTTAATATACAGACCTCGTACAATGGGCCCTCAGTATCTGCTGGGGTTTGGTTCCAGGACTCCCCATGAATACCAAAATCTGAAGATGATCAAGTCCATGCCATAGTAAAATGGTGTTCCTAATGTAAAATGGCAAACAGCAAGATTTGTGTTGTAATTCCCACCACCACCCCGAATATTTTTGGGCTGTGATTGGTTGAATCTGTGGGTGTAGAAAGTGTGGATACAGAGGGCTGACTGTATTTTTCTTCCCATGTGTTTTACTGTTCAATCATCCCAAGTATTCAATGAGGCTCTTGCAGAAATGTTTTAAAGCATGAAGGTGACTGGTCAATAAAACCATTGTCTTGACTCTGTACAGGTCCTTGTTTCCAGCAGAGAATGCTTTTACTAAAGGAATTAGAGCCTTTCCCACCTCCTCTTTCAAAAGAAAGAGTAGATGTATTTTAAGTATATCTTTCAAAAGTTTGCCATTTTGGCATCTTAAGGTGCAAGAGCCATGGAATGAACCATAAATGAGAAACATCAAAAGTAACTTGGAAAGGATTTTTTTTAATATTAAAGTGATGAATCACAGGCCAAATTAACAAGTAAAGGAATCCACCTATAATGAAATCTTTTTTCCAACATAACACTTCATTATAAAGGGAGTTTTTCTATAATAGTAGCAAGTGTAATTACATTTTTATATATAATTAGGACATTATTATCATTTCACCATATCAAAGTTCATTATAAGACATCTCCAATGCATTTTTCATAGAGCAAAAATAAAAAGAGAACAGGGGTCCTTCAATTAGACTAGTATAAGGACATCCACAGAGACTGAAGGAAGCTGATCAAACAGCTTAGCCCAAAAGGGACCAGGTAGGCTGCTCATTGCTTTTAAGGCACAGAGAAGTTGCATTTTTACATTTCCTGCTTGGTTATTAATTATATTTTTCACCTCACTCATACTTTAGTCTATTCTTTAGAATAAAACTATGTTTCAAAAGTTACCTGGAACTAAACATCAGCAGGCCACAACTCATTAGGTTCTAAAAAAGAAAATGTTGATATGGCTCATGTGCTGGGCCATTTTCATCTGTTTTGAGATACATGAAGTTCAATCCTGTATAGGTTTACTCAGAAGTAAGTCTTGCTGTATTCAGGGGACTTGCTCACAAGGAGGTTTGTACAGGATGGCCTCTGAGCCTTATCAAAAATGACTTTGGTAGTTTGGTCTTGATCAGAATTTTTACTTAAAATATCTGTAGAAAAATCTGGTTTTTGTTTTGTTTTGTTTTGTTTTTTGACAGGAGTTAAAAGTTAAGCCAAATCTGCTTGGAGCATAACCTGTTGGCTATACAGCTATATACATAAATATTGGTTTATGTTATTTATTTATTTTTAAACTATCCATCTTTCTACCGAGGTGCAAAGTAACTCACAGAACATGTTAAAAAGCAAGCTGTTATTTCATTTTTTTGTTATTTTGGCTTTACTTTCATGTGAGAAGAAGGAACGAATGGTTTATTATAAGGCCACTGAAGTAGCTCTGTATTAAGACTGTAGTCAGATAAGTTGCATTCCTCCACTGAAACCAAAAAATTGGTGGGGGGACTAGAATCTACAGTTTAGCACTGGAAACCAGCTAAACAGATTGACCTGAAACTCTGCAGTAGTAGAGAGGGATCAGAGGATGGTATGTGCTGATTTTCAGGTAGAAAGACTAAGAGATTGTTTATTTATTGGACTTAAACATTTGACAAGAGACCTCCAGCAGTTTAAAAAGTACTGCCTGGATATCCTCACCACCACCACCACCTTTTTTAGAGTTAGTTTGGCTGGCCAGTTTCTCCAGTGGTACAATGACTTTCAAGAAATAGTTTGGTGTGTTAGGTCAGGAAAACATTTTAGCACTACAATTGCTACAGGAATTCTACAAGTATTGGTACTATGACAAATACTACAGTCTTATGCCAGAGTAGTATCAGGTGTTTTTAGTTTTTTAATTAAAAACAAGAATTTTGTGCAGGATTTTTATCTGTAGTGAAACCTGTTTCTGAAAGATATATAGGGTGCGGCTATACGATCATAAAAAAATCCGTATGGGGGGCAAAAAATACGAACAGCCTGTTGTTTGTATGCATACGAACCGGCTATAGGATTTTTAAGCTCCCTAAGCTCCGTATGACTCCCTCTTTCCAAAGCTGGCTGGAGCGAGCAAGCCAAGTGGCAGTTTTAAATCTCCCGCTGCTTTTTTTTTTAAAAAGGTTCCTGGTTTGCGGACAGTCGGTTTTCCGTATTTACAATATAAAATAAAAATAAATAAACATATAAATTCACGGACTTACCGGATGCTCACTAGCTGGGAAACCAACATGGCAGCCGCTCCCAATTCCCCTCCGTGCTAGCCCCGCCCCCTCTACTCGGCCAGCCAATCAGATTACCCTGCCTGTTCATATGTGTGTGAATGGACCGTACAGACCCGTCAGCCATCCGAACGGCGTACGGATTTATCTTCGTGATCCGCTTTCCCTCCCGAATGCCGTGTGTGCGTATTTCAGGGTGGAAAACCAGGCCCCCCCTCTTTTGCATTCGTGTGCATCCGAACGGCCGTTTGTACCGAAGTGCGAACTTGCGCATGCCGTACGTATTATTTAAATCGTGTAGATAGTACCATAGAGGAATAACAAGGGGCTTGTCCAGACAAGCAGATATAATGCTGATTCCTGAGCATTATTGCAAATTTGCAGCAGTGTTCATTTGTCTCCATGGTCTTTTGGCAAAATTGATAGTATGCAAAGCTCTCCACATTTGAAGTGCACACGGCTGCAAATCAAGATGGTGGCTGAGTAAATTAGCGTGTTATTTTTTTCTACATGTTGCGGCTGCTACACAGTATTTTTTTAAACTTTAAAGCAAAGGTGCACTAGTGTGACCTTCTGCCTAAAAGAAAGTATTTGATCACCTCAGAGCAGCAAAAAAGTGCACGATCGCCAACACAAAAATCCAAAATGGTACTTCTGGCTGCTTCCTTGCTGGCAAGCCTGCCCCCAGCACATGTCCAACCAATCTACTGTCCACTTCCGCTCTGCTCTGAAAAAATGCAGCGTTCCAAATGGATTGTCCAAATGAGCAGTAATGTGCATTTTAAAAAAACCTTCAGGAAAAGCCTGTGTAGTTTTTGGAGTTTTTGCCCCCTCTTTCTGAATAAGGCAAATCACTGCAGGATCTTGTTGGGATAAAAAATGTTCTCCTTGAATCCTATAACAAGTATTTTCATCATCTAGGGGATTGTCCAAACAGTTAAAAAACTCCTCACAGAATGTGAGGAGAATCTTACCTGTACTAATGGCATCCCATGTGATTTCGCCATGTTGTGAAGGAGTGGGGGCAAAAAAAGACCAAAAAACTCATCAGAAAAGCCTTTGTGGCTTTCTCATTTTTTAAAAAAACAACAACAACATGGGGTGCATTCCTGCTCATTAGGACAAGCGAGTTGATCTGATCCGCTTGCCCAAATGAAAGGAAGTGCACCCTGATTGGCCAGACAAGTGTAGGAGGTGGGGCTTGCTAACAAGGCAAGCCACCCACAGCCACCCTCCTCCCCCTGAGTGATCAGGGATGGGGAAAGGGGGAGTGTGGCTGTCAAGGGGAAAAAATATGGTGCCAGTCCCTGGCACACTGAAAAAAAATAAATGCTGGTCCCCCACCCCCATAAGATAGCCTGAAAAGCACTGTACTAGATATCCTTCAACATCCCTCCCAATGGTATACAATTCCAAGTGGATACTTTATATTGTGGTAGCTTCAGTTGCATGATTATCTTTTATTGCATAGACTCCATATGTCTGTTCTCATGAACAGACACATCTGGGACTTTGGTTGAAGGCTCTGCCACTGAAAGCCACCAAGGTTCAATGTTAAATCTGTAACTAATCACAGTTTAGGATACCACATCCTATTAAATACATATTGTCTATATCATGCATCTGATTTTCCCTGAATAACACATCTGAAGTTGACCCTTATCAGCTGCAATTTCTTGTCATTTGGGAGTCTGAGTGAACTTGGAAAACTTAATATAGCACATTAATCCATTTTTTAATTTGAACAAGAATAACTTTAATTTTAATTTCAAATTATTTTTGGTAAATGATCTACAGTCACAGGCAATAGTGGGGCAGGTGTGGTGGTGCTTGTGAAATGGTATGTCACAGGTGCCAAAATAACTTGGCTGGTACTATGTACCTTGACTGGAAAGGAGAGGTGTTATTTGTTCTACCTCATACAGCAAAATGTCATGGGTCAAGTTTGCAAGACAGAGCTGTGGCAGGACAAATGCTAAGAGAGGGGAAAGGGAGAAAAGAATGCTGTGATGGAGATTCATGAGACAATAAAGAGAAGAACCAAGAATAAGGAGAATCTTCTTCACTGTCAAGGTACAGGAGTGATGAATATGTGGAAGGAAGCTTTTCAGCCTGTGATAAAACTACTTCACAAGTGCTCCTCTTTCTCCTGGAGCTGTTTGGCCTGATCTCTCCCATGTCCTTCCAAACACAATTAGAATATATCTCCTCAGCCCTCACCCCTTGCAAAGGCAAATAAAAGCAACAATAGCCATTGTGGTGTAGTGGCTTAGGTGTTGGACTAAGACTCTGGAGACCAGGGTTTGAATCCCTGCTCAGCCATGGAAACCCACGAGGTAACCTTGGGAAAGTCACACTCTCTCAGCCTCAGAGGAAGGCAAAGACAACCCCTACCCCCCTTGGAACAAATCTTGCCAAGAAAACCCTAATGATAGGGTTGCCATAAATCGGAAATGATTTAAAGGCACCCAGCAACTGCTCATTGTTCAAGATCTCTTTTCCCCTCTTTTTCTTACACCTCATAAGAGATCTGCCTGTCAGGCTTCATAAGATCTCTTGCTGTTTTTTATTGCTTCAGGTATCCATTATTACATGGTTAGTGAGGGATGGATGGGAATAGTGTGTTTCATGTTCTGATTGACTGACTTATCCTTTTCTCAAGTCATTGTAGTCTGTGTTGATTTACTGCCAGTCTCTTTCATCTGTTTGATTTGTCAACATGTGGCAGGCCCACTGCAAGGAGAAGTACTATAGGCATAATCTAGAGCAAACATTCTGTGATGGCCATTTAAGAAATGCTGTGGGAAGCTGGAGCATATACTAAAGTTTTTTGGTCAAAGCCCCTTTGATGAGTCAGGTTCATGGCACCTTACCGCCCTAAACATTCCAATTCCATCTACACTATTTTCAGAAGTTAAGCAGAGTCAAGTTGGATGGGAGACCATCAGGGAATACCAGGGATCTTCAGACAGAACAAGGGAAAAATCCTGCCTGAAGCCCTGGAAAGCTTCTGTCCATCAGAGTGGATAAGAGTGATCAAGGTGAATTAATGGTCTGGCTCGGTATAAGGCAGCTTCAAATGTTACTATGTAACCCTGGTTGAAGCTTGCCAGCTGAAGTCCAATAGCTCATCTTTCTTTAGCATCCATGAGTGATTCATGAAGCTGCAAGCTAAGCAAACACATGATGTTGCATGTACTTACAACATTTTAAGGAAGATGTTTCCTAGGATGCTATGGTTATTGATCCTAAACATTTATTGAAATCAGACAACTCAGATTCTATTACTATGACAAAGCCTTCATCCTGGATATTGAAGAATGAGCTCAAGTTGTCCCCAATGAACTTAATTCTATGGTGTTCAGAATTTTTAAAAAGGTGCACTTATAACTATTTTAATGAACTTGAAGGAGGGGTAAAAGCATCCCTGACAGATGGCTACCCAGCCTGTTTATTAAGCTGTAACAAAGGCAAGTCCACTACTTTCCCAGGTAGCCCATTCCACTGTTGAACAGCTTTTAATGTTTAGTTGAAATCTTTCTTGTAATTTCAATCCATTTGGCCCTACCCCTCGGTCCTCCTTTGGTCTTCTATTCCTGATACTTTGCCTTTTTTTCTGGCGATGCTTGAGACACCACTCTAATTGCATATTCTTTGAAAAGGGAGACAATGAATGTTTTTGGTAACTAGAGGAAAATGGATAAACAGATTCTGGGAGATATGGAAATGGAGAAACAGGTACTGTAATGTGTATCAAGATTTTTAGGAATCCTATACAATAGCTTTCTGGTTTCTAAGTACTTATTAGATATTTTCAACAGACGGTCAAGTTTTTCCCTCTCATGAAGAATCATGAAAAAATACTTTGTAGCGTGGAATTTGGTAAAAAAAAATTACATCAGGACTTGTCCACTTTCCTTTGGCTCCACTCTGGGCTCCTCCCTCTGCCCAGTTCAGGAATGCAGCCCCTGACATCTTGCTCAAATTGGAGTTCCCACCCTCCCTCATGGTTAGGACATGCCTGGGCACATATCCCAGCTTCCCACAGACCCTGCTTTCTATAACGTGAGATAACAAAGGGAACCTGTGTAAATCAGGAACAGGATCATTATCCACCTCTGCTGCTTAACTTGAATGGTTACTCACCATTGAATCTGCATGTGAATTTGCATTAGAAATTGTGCACTGATTATTTTCACACATGGGTGTCTGAAGTACCATAACTATTTTCTGTTCCAAGATTCCTTTGGCAATATAGTTCATAAGATACCCAATTTATTCACTACATGCAGGGTTTCTTCTAGCCAGGTCATCCAAGAAATACATTTGTACCTGAGGACAAGGCTGCCTGTAACATGTGGCCCAAAGAAGCTCCAATGGAAGATGGCTGATTCTACAAGATCTTTCCTTGTTATAACCTTATATCTAATTATTAATGATTGTGGAGTTGAGCTGCCAGCCATTTCTTTCTATTTCTTTAATTATATTTTACTCAGGTTCTCTGAACCACTGTGGCAGTGTTGTTTAGATTAAAGTTATTCATTTACGCACAGATGCTTTAGAACAATGTGTGATGATCTATGGTTACACCTAACAACTTGCTCTTCTGACAAGTATGGAAGTTAAATTATGAAGCCAACTTGAGCTTTGAAGGCATTTCTTCTTTTTTTCCCCTTAAATTTAATCTGTATTCCCCTGTTTCATCTGCTCATCCATCTAGCACAATCTGCATCATTATTAACCAAGCTATATTTCTAAAAAAAGAGTCTGAAAAGTAAGACATCTGCGTTACAACATTAATATATTCAAAGGTTTTTTACTTTCATCTCGCAGGCATTAACACTATGTAAGTGCAATGTAGCCACAACTTTGCAGCATCGGTGAATTAACCACGGGGGTGGAGTGGGGAGGATGGCAGGTACTTAGTGGCAAAAAAAGTAAAAAGAAAAAGAAAAGGTAATCATTGTTCTGGTGGCAGTTGGGAAGATAAAAATAGTCAGAGTGTTATGTAAAAAGCTGGCTTTTATTGATAAATCGAGCCTTTTTTGCCTATTGCTGCTGTGCACCTTGATTTCTAATTGGTAGCACTATTTCCAAGGCACTGAGGCAAGCCTCCAGCAGTGTGCTGAAGGTGTGTTTGCGCTGTTATGCCCTCTGGCTTGGCTGCCAGCCTATTCCCTTAGATCAGAGCCAGAAGGCAGACTGTTTTCGAATACCGATCACCTCACCCGGACCTAATCCTTTGAGTTCTCTTTGGCATCTATTCCTTCTGCCAGTTTCCTCTTCTGTTCCTCTCTTTTCTTCTGAAGTTGACAACAAAGACATCCTCAGGGCCCTCCTTAGATGTAAGACCACTCTTGATGTTGTTACAGTGTGGTTTTTTTGTACCCTAAACTTGTGCTACTTTTCTATTCAGCTAGCACAATATTTGCACACCAGAAGATTAAAAAAAAGTGAATAAGTTATAAAGAACAATGTTTCCTTTTTAATTTGCACAACATTGGGATGAGAGCCTTTTTTTTTTTGCAGCTTCTAATATTCATCTCCATACCTGATCAAGAACCTTCAAGATATCTTTAACACATGCACGCACACGCACACACATGGTTTTTGTGGCTTATATACCTTAAATTGGCCTGAGCTGCCACTTTTAATTTTAAAATGATGGCTACATGGGATGTGGATGAATATGGAATTTCTATGAAGCACAAAACTTTTGAACGGTTCCTGTCCTCTGTGATAGTGAGTTTTAAAAGGGAAATCTCCAAAGAGCTAATTAGTAGACAAGTAGAGCTCAGACTGAACAAAGCTGAAAAGATAGCAGATAACTAAAAGGACCTGGCCATAGCTGACAAAAATCAAAGCACTGACAGAGAGCTGGCAGTAACCTTGGGCTGCTAACTGACAGGGACAATAAAAAAAAAAAGCCTCTGAGTGTGGCAGAGAGTGACAGCCACACCACAGGCTCTCTAAAAAACACGAAACCTTCACCAAAAAGGAAGAGATAATCTTCTGACTGACGACATCATAGACCTCCACTGTCCCAGTCTAATTCTAAAAAGCTGGGCTTTGTTTATCTTACACTTGTTCTTACCATGATATGAAACAAGGTGGAAAAACGTGTGAGAATTTGGCCCTAAAGATCATTAATGCACCATTACAGATGTGAAGGAGAAGATTTGCTCTAGTTCGTCCTTGGTTCCAGCGTAGCATTTGTAACTTCCCTTCCTGTTATTCCTGTCTTTTCCGCAAGTACTATCATTGTGCCACACTTAGGCAGGAAGGTAATGCAGAAAGGAATTATTGTTGCCCTCTCCACATATGATGGAACTGCTGTGACGGAAAATTAAGCAATGATAAAATTAAGACCATTTTGGATATGTGTGTATGTGCACATGTGTGAATATTTCATAGGGTTTTCTTAGACAAGGAACACTCAGAGTTGGTTTCGCCAGTTCTTTTCTCTGAAATATAACCTATAGCATCTGGTCTTTGTCGGCGGTCTTCCATCCAAGTACTATTATCCTGCTTAGCTTCCAAAATCAGATGGGATCTGGTGCCTTTAGGGTATTTAGGCCATTTTGGATATATTTCAAGTCTAATGCCTTTCTCTCCAAGGTGGCCTTTGGAAGCTTAGGAGAAGCCACCTTTGGGGTTTTTGTTGTTTTTGTTTTTAAATTTGTTCCAAGTGTTCAGTTGGATTTTGAGAGGATTTTGTCATATACCTCATTCTAACTAGGCTATATATAAATTCCAACTTTCAGATTTTTGCACTTTGCAGAATTCTTTTCACTCCTGCCGGCCACTCTTCTCTAGCAGAAAAAAAATGGGGAAAGAAATGTGAGGGGATGAATCTTGTGGTATTTTGAGGACTGATTTATTTTTACATGAGTTTTTCATCAATTAAAGTCCACTTGTTCAGATGTATTGATAGAGAGTCATTGACTTTTGCCTCCTTCTCTTATTGGGATACATGTGTTGCACTGGGCATAGTAACATCTGCACTGGGGGGTGGTCTCTGGAACATAGAATCATAGAAATGGGATTTCAAGGGCCATCTAGTCTAGCCTCCTGGCATGCAGAAATACACAGCTACAGCACTCATGAATAATCACCGTTCAATCTCTGTTTAAAGATCTCCAAAGAAGGAGAGTCCACCCCGCTCAAGGCAGTCTGTTCCACTGTTGAACAATCCTTTCCTCAAGAAGTTCTTCCTAATATTTAGGTGGAATCTTTTTCTTGCAACTGAATCCATTGCTATAGTCTCTGGAGCAGCCCCCCCCCCCCGCAAAACAAGCCTGCTCCATCTTCTACATGTCAGCACTTCAAATAAACATGGCTATCATATCTCACTTTCCAAGTTAAACTTAATCAATTCCCTAAGCCATTCCTCATAGGGCTTGGTTTCCAGATCTTTTACTGTCTTGGTTGTCCTTTTCCAAGAATTTTCCAGCTTCTCAACATCCTTCTTGAACTGTGGTGCCCAGAACTTGACACAGTATTCCAGGTGAGTCTGACCAAAGTGGTATGTGTGTGTATGTGCCTTTAAGTCACCTGTTGACCTATGGCGACCCCATGAATTTCACAAGGTTTTCTTAGCTGGTTTTGCCAGCACCTTCCTCTGAAATGTATCCTATTTGCTGGTGGTCTCCCATCCAAGTACTAACCAGGGCTGGCCCTGCTTAGCTTCCAAGATCAGATGGGATTTCATGTCTTTAGGGTATTTAGGCTCTTCAAAGTAGAATTAAGTGGAACTAATTGCATTACTGTTTTAGGCATTGTGTCATACTGTTGTTTCATGTTTAGCTTATGGACTACTGAGACCCTTAGATCCATTTCACATACATGATCACTCTATGGTTGTGATCACTCTGTGTGGACATTTATGATCCAGTGGTTTCTCTACTTTGGTTACTCTTTCCTACTGCCATATATTAGTGGCATCTTTGTATTCTCTTCTTCTTACATTAATGGAGACCTTGAATTGTTTGGACTAAACCAGATACCTTGATTTTTCCACACTTGGTGTGAATTCAACATGGACATAGAAAATTCTGTACAAGTTTTCATTTACAATACAATGTACATTAACATTCGGTCCATATTACAGATTCTCCTCTGGCACTTTTGTTTGAATTAAATGTATTACCCACTCTGAGCCTTTGAGGTCAAGCAGGATATGAATTTTAAAAAAGAAACAAAAACACCTTTACCTATTAATGAGTCATCACATCAAGACCTTTGCAACTATAATTTTCATAGGTTGGACACTATATATTCACCATTTATCGTGATGTACTCATGGAGCCACAAGAGTATGTAGTTAGGGCAATGCAAAGTGAAAGGTAGTAATGCTTTGTATATCTTTTTTTTTTCTGTAACAAAAAATAGAAAGAATTGGCTTAGGATCATCATCATCATCATCATCATCAACCTTGCTAGTTCAGGAGAATCTGGTTATTGCTAGTAGGCAAGGGAGATTTCCCCACTATTAAGTTTTTTTTTTTAAAAAAAATAGTGATTCCTTGTCCAGTGTCTTACAGTCCTGAGAACCATGCCTGACTTCACTGGTTTACTTCACAGCATTTGAGTGAGCATTACCAATTGCCAATGTTAATTGGTAAGTTTTCCCTCTGAGCTTCTGTTTTGTTGTTGATGACAATGACTGACCCAAATTAACACAGCTTGTGTAAACTAGGAAACCACCATGATGATTTTCAAGGCAGTATGTGAAGCACCAAAGGAATTCTTCAGAAGTAGTTCAGTTCAATTTTCCTGTCATCTGATCCTTGGGGAGTTATTCCACACCATAGGTAACACTGTCTCCTTAGTTAATGAGGCAGTCATGGCAGCTGCCTTGGGAAGCTCAGCCAAAACAGCCTTTTCCATCACAAAGGAGGGGAAAAGGTGGTTTTGCTGACTCTAAGGAACTAGAAGGGTTTGCCTGCTCACTTGGATCTAATGAGCTGTGTGAAGGGTGAGCAGTACAGGTGGAAAAGTAAGCTCCTCTTGCCAACTGCAAGAATGTAACAGTTCTGAAAGCTCTCTCTCCTTCCCTCTCTTGGCCTATATATGCTCAAATAATATAATGATAATGACTTCCAGCACAACCCTGTACTTGGCTACTCAAAAGGTAGTCCCATTTGGAGAATAACCTTCATGGAGCATCTTCTCAAATAAAGCAGGGTGGAGGTGGAGAAATCTGTCAGGACTTATTCTTCTACTTGAGTCCCTGCAGCAGAAAGCAGAGCCAGGAAAATGTATGCATCTTGAACCTACCTCTCCTAAAGGCTTTTCATAAGTCTCATTAACTGGCTTGTAAGTGACAGCTTTCCCTTGTCCTTCTGTGAGTGGAGGAGGGAGGCAGGGAGATAAGGGGAGAGAGATACACTTCACAGATCCCTCAAGATGCTTTACACTGAGGTCCTTCCAAAAAAAAAAAAAGCCCTTTCCTTTGTTCCATTTAATAAAACTGGGAAAGACACTTGGCACATGCTCTAAGGCACATTGCCTCTAAAAAGAAAACCACTACAAAAAAGAAAGACAGAGGGGGGTGGGCAAAGGGAAGGGAAGAGAAAGGAAGGGGCTGGAATTCTATGAGTGGAGGAGGGAGGCAGGGAGATATTTGTAAAAACCCTCTGGGTTGGGATATTTGGGAAAATAAAACAAGGGATTATGTTAAAGGAGAATCATAACTCTAGAGGTTTCCAAGAGAATCAATTCTCCTTTTTGGCTGACTTTTTGTTCCAGCTAAGAGGCAGGGGGAGGGCCCATGTCAGTGGGGTGGTAAATCCTGGTTTTAATCCAGCCTTCAAAGGAGCTGTCCAATGTGCTGAACCACATCACCACAATATGTTTAAATAGCACCTTAAAGTACACACTAAAGCCTGGAGAAGACTGCCTGCCCTTCTGAGGTGGGAGCTACCAGGTCCCACTTGGCCTGAGTAAGTCCTAGTGGTTGCACAAACAAGGGTGCATGCATGCAGCTACGTGCTGACGCAGACAATATGGAGTTAGATGGACCAATGGCCTAACTCATTATGAGGCAACTTTCTGTTTTGCTAGAAAGGCAAGTTGCATAGGTCAGCCCTCTGCCCAAGCAAAAAAATACCTGGCCTGTGAGAAGGAAAGAGGAGTCCTACATCCTGGTTTCAGTGCTATTTTCATAAAAGCTGTTTCTTATCATTTTCAAGAACAATCCATCAGCAGCAGGTGCTCTGTATCCTGAGTAATCCAAAGGATCAGTTTTATTTAGTTTGCATTTTTATTACTTTCTCTTTACATTGTGATGGAAGAAGGATAGTCCTCCCCTTTTGGGAGAGTTCAACTGAAGACAGATAGCACCAACATTTCAGAACCTTGCAAGGCAAAATGTTAGGTACTAATTAGCACTTTTCCTATGCGGTTTGTTCACAGTCACAAATAACAAGATGCAATTTGGTTTGTTCACAGTCACAAATAACAAGATACAATTTGAAATGCTGGATAACTAGGAAATGTTGAGGTTACTTTTTCAGAGTTAGCTTCAGCAACACTACTGTAAATATTCTATCAAGTCTGGGCATTAGTCTGCACTGTGAATTTTTCCTCCCATGCTTGTCAGTGTAACAACTTGTAGCAATGTTGGCCAGAGAAATGCACAGGGTATCAGTTGCTTCCTGTAATGACTGGCTTGGCTTTTTGTGAAGGAGAGAGTGAGATATTGAATTTAAATTCAGCTCTTGGATGGAAAAAAAGTAGAATGTGATTTTTGGTATTTCAGAGATCATCTAGCATAACTACACATTGGTAACTGTAGCTGGGCTCATTAGGAACTGAGCCACTTATCTTAAGTAATTATCCAATTTTTTGTCTTAACTGTGGTATTTAAAGACAAAAGTTGTCTGCTTAACACTGTAGAAATTTATTTCTAACTGTGAACAGCACAGGAGCAGAACGTGATGAGGATGATGTTGTGTGAAACTGGGTCCTGTTTGAGGAACAGAAACATCATCCTGGTGTTCTGATAAGGTACTTTTTGCTGCGTCTAATAATCTCCTTACTCTGAACTTTAAGACACTATCCATGGTGCTGGATCCCATCTCCCAAACAGGTTCAGCAACTTGGGTAGATCATTTAAAGTTCAGATTAAACCCCAGAGCAAATTGACTCCCCTGCTGACATGCAAGCCATCAGCTGCTCCTGATGTCAAAGGAATGCATATCAACATAATGAGTGAATGGCAAATGTAATTGCACAAAGCTACAGCAACTGCATTTTCTGGCAACACTAGTTGCCCATGTTTACCATGCTTTTGCCTGTGCTTTTGACCAAGGAAAAGGGGGACTCTGATTCATTCAGCGTCTCTCCCTGGGTTTCCCTCATTGCAGCCATCTACATCCTTGCCCCTTCCAAATATCCTGGACTTCAACTATCCTCCTCCTCCAACACAGTCATTGGACATGCTGGCTAGGGGTGATGGTGTTTGTAGTCCAACAAGACCAGGAGAATGTGGATGAAGTAGACTGTCTTAGTGCAATATTCTGCCTGTGGACCCAAAGTTGCTGACTATAATCAAATGACAGAATACAGTACCTAGGCATTCACTTTATTGAATGTGAAACTATTTGTAGTTTTAAAGCATTGCTTTCGAAACTGACGCCTTCACTCCTCTGCAGTACAGTTGATGTTGGCCCTAGTTATTTTGCTGTTTGAAGGAGAAACCAAATGACCACATCTTCAACTAAGGCTACACTAGTTGCACCATTTAGACACAAATCTCAGCCTCCATCTATCCCTCTCCACATGTATATGGTGCAAGGTAAGCTGCTTCATTCTGCTACAAGCATTCCAGTAGACATTGCAAAAATTTACTTTTTGAATCACAGTGCCTAGAACTATCCAGCTGTTGTGGCCCCACTGGCCATGCTTGTTAGGGGATTCTGGGATCTGTTCAAAAATGTAATTTCTCCAGGCTTTATAGTATAGCCACCATTCACCTTCCAATAATTTTCATTGTGTGGCCTTCTCAGAAACAAAAGTAAGATTTCTTTTACTCCCAGTTTTGCACTGATTTACCAGACAATTCAACTTGATTTGGCAGCAATAAGAGTTTGTGTTTCCCCATGGCTAAAATATTGTGCAGCTATACTTGGTATTTTATCAGCTCTGTCACATCCATTCTTGAAAAAGGTGTTTTATCTCATTGAGATTTCAGTCCATGGCCTCAAGTTCTTGAAGTCCTTGAGGGACCTAACATACTTTTCAGCTCTGAACTTTGCAGGTATATTTGTGTCAGGGGCAAAATAAGAAGACCTTCCTCAAGATTAACTGAGTTGCCCATTATATGAGAAAGTTCAGAAGCTAAGACTGTGTCTTTTATTGGCAAACTGGGAAACATTGACAATTTAGAAAACTAAGTGTCTGCTGGAAGGTTATATGGACTGTATTATTACAGTATTATATGTGGTACAAACACCTACAGTGAAATTTTGTTGACAGTGGCTAATTTTGCAGTACTTGTACTCTGACATTAACAAACTGGTGGTATGTTTTATCACTATTGATATCAAGTTAGGCTTTTATTTATTTCAAGTTAGACACATTTGGCAACAGCAAAGATGAAAGCTGAGGAGCTGTACCAATGTTATGTCCTAATCTGTAGCATTCCGGTTTTCTATTTGCTAGCGCTGGTCTTGCTAAAAGAGGACAACCATCAAAATTAAAGAAAGATATCAGCATATATACAATATCATCTGCAACAACAATTTACAAAAAATTATGAAATGCAAGTTGTGCAAACTCCAAGTATATAATTACACAAACTCATATGGCAACAATAATATGGTACTAAGTTGCCCCTGAGTATGGAAGAAGATACATGGGTGACACCATCTAGCACTTATCACGCCTCATTCTGTCTCATCTAATTTCTGTTCCACATAATAGCTTTGTGCAGTGCAGCTCTGCATGGCCTAATGGGACTGATCTAGTGTGTTCTGCCCACTACCAGATCTCCAGGTCAGCTTGAAACACCTTAAGGTCAGAGAAACACAATAGTTCACAGACCAGCATGAAGACTGCGCCATTCAATGCTAAATATGTATATGCCAGTACAGAGGATTGTGGGAATTGGCCAATAATGGAAGTTCATCTCACAGTCCTGTGGAGTACTGTATTTACTAGGTCAGGGTACTGATGCTTTTCCGAAGGGTCTGTGAGAGTGCCTTAGAGCCAAACTAGACAAAATGCCATATACACAATTAGCTGTTGCATTTTAGAAAATCAGCTGCAGGAGTAAAACAGGGGTGATCTGAATAAGAATGGAGCAGGAAGGCAAAGAACCAAAGCCCCTTCTACTCCCATACAAGTTTCCTGATCAGTCCCCTTGTGCCTACAATTTACTTTTAAAAAAATACCTTTCATACAATTGCTAATTGTGTGAATGGAGACTCGTCTTCTTTGGCTCTGGATCCCAACAGTCTCATGTAAAACTGAGGTTAGACCTTGTGAGCTCGAGGCTGCATTTCTAATATTGTGCGCTTAGCCTATATAGTGACTTAGAAATGACTTTTTTTCCCTGAGAACTTGAGTTCTTTTTTCCTGAGGGAGGGGGAAAAAGACAGCATCTCAGTTTGTGTAATGAATTTTTATTTTGTATGTGCTCGTGGAGTCTGATAAGCATATTTTATAAATCAAAAAGTGAGACATACAATTGTGTATAGTGCAGTCAAAGAGAATGTGTTATGAAAGCATACACTTAACGGTATCTAATTCAAAGACCAAAATCCCACAGCTTACCACAGGAAATATGAAATGAAAGGGGTAATGCTAAACCAGACACATTTAAAAGTCCAGCACTTTCCCCACATTCCTGAAAAAGTGTTTATTGCAGCAAAATTTCAAGGTAAAAATAATGGGCTAAATTTATCCTTGGTGGTGCTGCCAATGAGGTGCCACTACAAATGAATCTGACCCATATTTGCCTGCAATCAATATTTCTTTGTCACAGTATCTCTGATCTAACGCTCAGAAAGCACAATTCTTACATGCCACTGGGTTCAATAATGGGTAAGAAGACTCATGCTTATCAGTCTACCACCACCACCCCAGTTTTCTGGAAACCCATGACAGTCAGAAACAAAATAAAATCCTACATGTATAAATTCAGCAGAGAGGGCTATGGAGGCATATGTGCATAAACGCATGGCATATATTGTGTCTCATAAACACACACATGTTTTATGTTTTTATGTGTGTGTGTGTGAGTGAGTGAGTGAGAGAGAGAGAGAGACCCTACTTAATTTGGGTGGGGGGTTGGGAAGCTCATATCATCAGTGCTATTGGAAGAGGTGGCAGGTAGCATAGTAGTATGGATTATGCAAGGCTTGGAAAAGTTACTTTAAGGGCTATAATTCCCAGAATCCAGTAGCCATACTGGCTGGGAGATTCTGGAAATTGCACTCTGCTGGAAGGTTGTCAATATCTAGACTGTACTGAAACTACAAAAAAGAGCACGAGAGAGATGGTTTTAGCCCACAAGCAGGTGATTTCACATAAATTCTCATTATTTAATGTGAAAGTGGGGAAAATTCTGGCATAATGGGAGCTGCATTAAACTCAGAACCCACCAGTGGCCATATGGCTATTGATTTTGACATCACTGCTATAATGCAGTTGTTGTTATTGTTGCTCTTTGCCACCAAATTGGTTTCAACTTACAGCAGTCCTGTGAGTAAGAGATATCCAAGAGCCCAGTCATCAGCAGCCCTGTTCAGGTCTTGCAAACTCAGGTTAGTGGCTTCTTTTACTGAATCAATCCATCTAGAATGTGATCTTTCTCTTTTCTCCCTGCCTTTCATTTTACCAAGCATTACCATCTTTTCTAGTAAGTCATATAATCTCATGATATAGGTGAAGTAGGGCAGTCTCTGGTTAGTCATTTTGGCTTCTAGTGAGAGTTCAGGTTTGGTGTCTCCCCTACCCAACCCACTGATTTGTCTTTTTCCGCAATCCATAGTATCTGAAGAACTTTCTATATTTCATTTCAAATGAGTTGATTTCGTAGCAGCTACTGAATTTGCTGCTACAGAAGTTGCTGCCAAATTTTAGCAAGAACTACAGTAGATCATTATGGAAAGAAAAGGAAAGAAGCTCCCTATGGTATAGGACAGGACAGGAATGATAAAGCCTGGTTCTGGCAATAATTTTGGGAAGACATTTTGTCATAGGGAGGAGGCTGGGACTTGTTATGCACAAGATTAGCAGTTTGGAGAAGGGTTGGCAGTAGTTGAACCACTAATTTTGGGTGGTGGCAAATGAACAATTCAATGGGGAGAGACACAAAAAATATGTTTAGGGGCTGTAAGGAGCCCAGAAGCCATGCATTGCCAACCGCTGGTTTGGAGTAATCACTAATCATTGAAGGAAATCAAGTACCTGGCTATAGATATATACACATGGACACACTCCTTGAGAGAGAACTATTTTGCACAACCCAGGAGCATGTGCGCAACATTATAAAAAGACTGTTAATTATAGTAGGACCCCCATAAATGTGGGGGATTGGTTCTGGGCCCCTGTGGATAACAAAATCCACTGATAATAGCAAATGCCATTGAAAATAATGGGACTTCTGGTTTAAACCATAGAGTTGCCTTGGAGGACCTAGAAAATGGCTAGAGAGGACATATTTTCTAGGAAGACTCTATGGTAGCTGTGCTGAAACTGAAACCGCAGATAACTGAATCAGTGGATAACGAATCAGCAGATACGGGCATCCTACTGTACAACAGCAAGTCAGTGACAGGAGTTACAGCTCAAGGCATTTATGAAATCCTTATTTGGAAGTTTTCACAGTAAGGCTAACCAAGAACCCATCAGACAGGGTTCCTATAAAGGATAGGATGATATAATCCAGAAGCTGAACAGCTAAAGGATGATTGGTTTAGCTACCCATATCACAAGTTCTCAACATAGAAATACAACATGAAAGTATAATATATAATCTACATCATATACTATATCATATGTATTATACAAGAGATTCCATCTAAACAATAGGAAGAACTTCTTTGATGTAAGAACTATTCAACAGTGGAATAGACAGTGGACTCGTCTTCTTCTCTGGAGGTCTTTAAACTGAGGTTAGATGGGCAACTTTCTAAATTGCTTTAAAGGTATATTTCTCCATGGCAGGGAGTTGGACTAGATGGCCACTGTAACCCCTTCCAAATCTAACATTCTATGATTCTACATAAAACAATTAAAATTAAAACATGGTTCAAGCACTGACTATCCATCTATGAATATATGGTATAAAAGAGTACATGTCTATACTCTTGAACAATTTATTCCAAATATGCATGGGGTGAACAATTGTAGTATTGGTTGACACTGGTTAACTCAGCAAGATACAGTTGTTAGGTATGCACACAGTTATACATTACTTGTAAATGCACACACCCTCACCACACATTACATTATACACACTATGATGAGGACACACATGTGTGTGCATGTATATGTGCCATCAAGTTGCCTGTTGAGTTATGGTGACCCCATTAATTTCATAGGGTATTCTTAGGCTAGGAATACTGAGAGATGATTTTGCCAGTTCCTTCCTCTGAAATATAGCCTACAGCACCCAGTATTCATTGGTAGTCTCCCATCCAAGTACTAACCAGGGCTGACCCTGCTTAGCTTCCAAAACCAACAGGATCTGGTGCCTTTAGGGCATAGTCCACAGAAAAATGTGAATTAACAATGACTGAGCTATGAGATAGCATTGCTCTATATGTCTTGAATTTGCCAGTCAGTTCATTTTAATAAGAGCATTGTATTTATGAGTGCCTGTGCACATGTCCAGCTTGCAGTACAGCCTTACAATCCTTGGAAGGGCATTCTAGGGAACATGGAACAGATTGGATCTTCTCTAAGGAAAGCAACACAGGTCCCATTTGGGGGCAGGGGAAAATCTAACCTCAGAACTTTCTTCCCAACCCCTGGGGATGTTTGTACAACCTTTACTTGTCTCACATCAGAGATGAAGGGAAGGGGGTTATTCATTTGGCATTCTGAGCATGCCAGGCTTGGGAGCCAGAATATCCAGAACCCTATAGTCCTCTGGTATGCCCCCAACATAACAGGGCCTTGGTTTTTTCACAGGTTTGGATGTTAAAACTCTTATATAAAGGGTAGGACTGCTCTGCTCAAGGGATATTGTCTTTTATATAATGCTAGTCAGGCCAGTGTGGTGTAGCAGTTTGAGCATTGAACTACGACTCTAGATACCAGGGTTTGAATCCCTGCTCAGCCATTGAAACCCACTGGGTGACTTTGGGCAAGTTACACTCTCTCTGGGGAAAGAAAAAGGCAAACCTACTCTGAACAAACCTTGCCAAGAAAATCCCTTTATAGGTTTGCCTTAAGGTCACCGTAAGTTGGAAATGACTTGAAGGCACACAACTTGAAGGCACACAACAGCAGTGTTCTGATGGCTATGTGAAGCTATGTTTAGTTGAAGTTATATACTAAAATAAATAAAAGAGGAGAGAGATAAATTTATACAACTTGCTAGAAGCATTACCTCTATTTTCATATTCTGAATACTAGTGCTTAACAAGAACGAATAGGTACCACCATCATGTACTCAGCCTGTGACTAGGGATATTTTCAGATGGGGACAAAAATAGCATCCCTGTCTCACTATGCTCTCTCCCATCTCTCTCCTGACTCCGGCCCAGTATGTAAACAAAAAGTTACACACACCTACCTTTGCCATGTCTTTCCCTCCCCCTTGGCAGCCCAGGAGTGAATGGAGCTCTCACAGAGCTGCATTCACTTCAAGCACAAGCGCGCAGGAAATTCAAAAATAAAAAGCAAATTAAACATACAAAAATGACAGCAAGCAGAAAAACACACTTTAAAAAAAGTAATCCGGGGAAGGTACAAAAAAGTTTCACTTACCTCGAGTTCCCGATCGCACCTGGAAGTGTTCTACCATGGACCTCCCACTGACGCTGGCATCGTGCCAGCATAACAGGGCACCTTTTCACTCGCCCATCGGACAATTGAAAAGGTGACAGGAATGGAACGGGCAATCTATTCATGGCTTAGCCCATGAATTAAAAGCAACGCGGGCAGAACGGAAGCAGCATGGCACCAGGATGACCTGGGAATGACGTCATGTGAAAGGGAAGCCCTTTAGCAATCTCCTGGCATCATCATAATGCCATATTAAGCATGTCTGATAATCTCCTAGGATGGGTGACATGTGGCTTGAAAGCAGTACATGTGAAAAGGATTTGGGTGTTTTTTTTAAAAAAGTATATTTATTTAGAATTCCAATATCACCATCCTTCCACATGTTTACATATTTACATAAAATAAAACTCACTTTACAACTTGTAACTTGATTTATATTACATAATCTTAATTATCCGAAAGCAAAACAAAACAACATTCCCATTTTAGAACTATTACCTCTACTTATTATTCCTTATTATTCCAAATCTTACATTCCGTCCTCCATCTATTTTCCCTGTTCTCCCCCTCCTGACTTCCACTGACTCACTTGTCCAAAAACTTTTTTATTTATTATTGTGTTTATCTCCATCGTATCTTAGCTTCTCATCCCCAAACCCTTGTTTCTGGCCTTCTAAATCTCTAAAGTTGCTTCCTTCAAGTCCTTTATTTTGTCAGTATTCCAAAAGGATTTAGGGGTTTTAATAGACCACAAGATAAACATAAGTCAACAGTGTGATGCGGCAGCCAAAAATGTAATTTTGGGGTGCATCAACAGGAGTATGTTGTCTAGGTCAAAGGAAGTAGTGCCACTCTATTCTGCTTTGGTTAGATTTCACCTGGAATACTGTGTCCAGTTCTGGGCACCACAGTTCAAGAAGGATACTGACAAGCTGGAATGGTGTCCAATGAAAGGTGACCAAGATGATCAATGGGGCATGTTCCTTTCAAGTTGCAAGATGATCAAAGTCCCGGAAACCAAGCTTTATGAGGAAGGACTGTGGGAGCTGGGTATGTTTAACTTAGAGAAAAGACTGAACGGTGACATGATAGCTATCTTTACATATCTGAAGGGATGTCATGTAGAACAGTGGCTCTTAACCTTTTCTTTACTAGGGACCCCCTTTAAATATCTTTTTTTATGGCTGACCTGCAAGACATCATCATCATCATCATATCATCATCATATAATCACACCATCTATTAAACCTTCCCTCAGAGGCACTGGACAGGAAGGGAAGACTTTTCTCCTGCTTCTTCCTGCAAATTTGTGGTTGGAGTGGATTGAATGCCAGTGCACAGGCCAAGCCAGCCAACCAGCTTTTGCCTTGGCTTCTGTCATGTGGCCACTACAGTGCTGTGAGGAGGTGGGCCAAGCAGCCTTGACGCCTTTGAGAACCTCCTATGAGGACATTGCAGCCCCTGGGGTTCCCCGGACCACAGGTTAAGAACCACTGATGTAGAAGATGGAGTAAGCTTCTTTTTTCTGCTGCTTCAGAGACTAGAACATGAACCAATGGATTCAAATTACAAGAAAAGTGATTCCACCTAAACATTAGGAATAACTTCTTTCCTGTAAGAGCTGTTCAACAGTGGAATGGACTGCCTCGGCAGGGGGTGGTGGTGGACTCTTCTTTTTCTGTAGGTCTTTAAACAGATGTTTGGTTGGGCATTTTTCAGGACTGCTTTAGTTGTGTATTCCTGCATGGGAGGGAGTTGGACTAGATGGCCCTTGTGGTTCCTTCCAACTCTAAGTTTTTATTATTCTATGGTCACTGTCATAAGGCCTAAGGTAGAGTGACAATTGGACTGACCAGGCATTCTAGTTATTATCTGTTGAATTATTATTTTTAACTTGATTGATCCTTTTATGATGCTTATAGATAACCTAAGAAGGAGGTTTTCAGAAACACTTCTATGAATATAGAAGAAGCAAGAGGAGTTGAAGAGCCATCCCTCAATTTTACTCTCCCAGTTCCTTGCCTCTTGCCATTGCTACAAATGGTTTATTTAAAAACATATTAGACTGCCAGTGACAGCCACCAACAGCTAAGCATAGTAGACATGCAGTGCACCCCTATTGCTAATGAGGTGAAATCCAATTTCTATCAATCCTCTGAACATTCGGAAACCTTTCCCTCCCATATTGCTATAAAAATAAAAGCCAGCAAGATGTGTCACACACTACTTTCCCACAGACGAGTAAACCAAAAATATCAGTGATTCAAGAAGATACTTTGAGAAATGTGTGGACTGAGCAATAATAAATGGGTACATTTTCATCTCCTCATTCCAAAGGAGGGAAGTATTGCTATTTTAACAGCCATCTTGAATTTACTGCAGCTGGAATAGTCAGGTAGTGGTGAATAAGTCATTAAAGTGGGTGCAGGGGAGCTGTGTATGATGGATGCCTCTGCAAAAAAGAAAAAAAAAGTTTTCTAGCTTTTTTTGAGCCAAGTCTTTTATTTATTTTTGTCTGTGCTTTTCTTTTTCATTGATAATTAGATAAGGCAAACCTAAGTCTTTGTTGTGCTATATGAGAAAATATAATGGTCGTACTATAATCAGATATAAAATTGAATAGGTTGGCAATTTATTGCTTTAAACATTTTATCCTGCAATACAAAAGAGTTGGATTGATTAAGATAGGGACTAATAGTAAAGAATTGTTTTCATGCTGGGACTGTGAAGCAAACTTCACATTGTCCCAAGAGTCTATCACACTCCAGTGTGAAAACAGAACCTAAAAAGAGGCTGTGTAGGTAAAACCAAGTTTCCACAACTTGCAGGAGTGCCTCCTCCTGTGCACACCTGTCTGAGCATTGAAACCTGCCAAAGAGCCCCCCTTCTGTGTCCAACGATTGGAAAGAATACATTATGTTGAGACATTGCTGTTGTTGTGGCAACTTGGTCCTGGAATGTCCTCTCCTTGATACCCATTGGTATCATTATTGGCCTCATTTGGTGTGAAATTAAAAGTTGTGCTATTGCCCTGTTCCTACTGCAAGTAACAAGACATTGGGGCTAGTACATTGATACAAAGAGGGCAGTAACCACTGGACAGATGCAATCATCTGCTATGAACAGTTGCCATTTATTCCAATGAGGAGCACAATCCCTGGGTAGAATTTCCAACTACTGATTTCAATATGTTTGTACCAAGGCAGAATGTGGAATATATAAGGGAGTGGTTCACACAGGGAAACCAGAGTGAGAAAAAGCCTCAAAGTTCCAGTTGTATTGCTCTGTCATGACACTGAACTCAGACTCTGAGGGCCTAGACAATGAGAAGGACTGGGAGTAGGAGCCACACCCAAGGAAAGCTGGATTCCCATCAGCATCTACTTTACCAGAAGAAGTATCTCCATCACCACATCTCCAACTCTGAGGACAACTTCTCTTTGGAAACCTCCGTGTTGCAGGAAGGTTCTTGGCTGCTAGCACTTGATGGCCAAGGCAACTAGAAGTTTCCCAGACTGTCTGGAGCCAATGACTGAGAAATGAGGCATGTTCCGTCTAAGTTACAATATTTTCTCTTAGACAAAAAATTGCAAAGCTAGAGAGAATCCTTTGGCTGTAGAACTGTTAGCTGCATGACAATTAAAGCCTATGTTTAGTGATATAAAGTTCTTAGCTTGCTGCCTGAAGATGCTTTGCACCCATCTTCTTGACCTGCACATCTGGAAGCTGTCTGTATTCATCCACATGTATGCAGAGTCCTACCCTGGACCAAGAAAGCCATCATAAGTGCAATAGTATGGAGGAAGATGTGTGCAAACTTGTCTTAATTGCATGCAACTCTTATGTACCCTTTGGTCAAATTTCAGAAAACCTCTGGAAATCATCAGTTCAGAATTTTATCAAGCGTGATCTCTCTTTCTCCCTAGTAGCTTGCTGGGTGGGGAAAGAAAAGAAAAAGTGGTTATACTTGTGGGAGGGAAGAAGTGTGTGGCCATAACGCTACTCATTTTAGCTCCATCCAATCCTGCACAGGTACTTCATGAGCAAAGCAGGACTGGTTCTGAACTTGAAAACCCTTAATGGCTCAGGATCAGGGAACCTATAGGACCATCTCTTTCTATATGTGCCCATCTACATGATAACGTTTTTAGAAGAAGTTAAACTATCCTTTCAGGTGCTGTTGGCTTTTTCCTTGGTGGCACACTATCTTTAAAATATTAATTCCAGGAAAGCTCATCTGGCTAGCTCCTATGGAAGTATCATTTCAATCCCAGGAAAAGACCATCTTATTTTGCCAGACTTTTAAAATCTGATTTCCTTTTTTTTTAATTGTTGCTTTATGCTGCTTTTATTTAGAAAAGTAGCTCTTAACCTTTTCTTTACCAGGGTCCCCTTTAAATATGTTTTGTTACCATGGTCCCCCAAGACTTAATTCAAGATTTAAAACCATAATAATAATGCCTAATAATAATAACAACAACAACAACAACAATAATAATAATAAATTGCACCATCTTTTATAATTTCCCTCAGAGACACTGGAGTGGGGAAAGATTTTTTCCTACTTCTTCCTGCAAGTTTGTGGCTGGAGCGGATTGAATGGCAATGTGCAGACCAAGCCAGCCAGCTTGCTTTTGCCTTGGGTCCTGACAAGTGGCCACTCCACTGTGGGAAGAGCCAAGCACCCTTCAAGGCTTTGCAGACCCCCTGTAAGGACACTATGGCTCCCTGTGGGTGTGTGGACCACAAGTTAAGAACCACTGATTTAGAATGTCTATTTTGTATATTTTTGTTATGTTATTTTGTCTTGGACATTTGTAGGCCACTCTGGAGCACAGTGAAGGGCAGAGTAAGTAAAGCACCAATATTAATAAAATTAATTTTTTAAAAAATTAAAAATGCTTAAGACAAAAATGAAATTAGTGAAATTAGTAGGACTTAATGCTTTTATTTTGGCTTGGTTATAGCCAATGTACCAACAGTGGATCTGGAGCAACTCAGCTGGAATAGTGTGCCACTGATGTGCCAAGCAGTTTTTTTTTACATTTCCTCCAACATTATTCTAATTAATATTAGGTATATACAGTCAGGGTTGGACCAAGAAATGTTGCTGCATGAAATGGAACAGCAAATGATGGCCTCCTTATTATTCAAGGTTCATAGCACTTACAGACAGTCAAGGTACTTTGGCACATGAAGCAGAAAATCCCACAAGCACTTCTCCCTGCCTTACCTGCTGGTATATTAACTAAATAAAATAGATAATAATTTTCCACCTGGATTTTGTCACCAAAATTCTGCTGCCTGAGACAGCAGCCTCATTCTTCCTAATGGCCACACTGGTCCTGTGTATGATGTACTCATGCAGACAGCTGACATGTAAGAATTTACAGAGAGAGAGCCACTTTATTCTGTTGCAGCAAGAACAATAGTCTTTTTTTTTTTTTAATAACCTTAGAGGCTACCAAGTAAACTTTCAGGGACTTCAGCCCATTTCATCAGATGTCAAAAGAGGGGAGGGGGCAGTTTACCAAAGCTTTATGTTTAAAACTCATTGTCTTTAAAGTGCCAGAAGATTCTTTATTATTTTGACCTGTTAGTTTATCAAGTGACTCAACAGGTGTCCAGCGTCAGCGTCATGTAATTGGAGTCTTACATGATCTGTTCAGCTGATTAAAACATCATGTGTGTATTCTTTGTGTATGTTTAGGAGCTCAGAGATGTGAAAAGGAGGAATTTCTGTGAGAAAACTACCTTCAGCCAGGGAAGAATTCTAACCCTGTTTGCTGGGCTTAAGCCTAAGCATACAAACATGTTATTATTCCTGTATAGATTGTATGTGGGCCATATGAGTAGCTGGAGGGCAGCAATCTATACGACACTTATATCCCACTTTTCTCTTATCCCACTACAAGGGCCAGGAGGGAAACACTTGTGATATGTAACTCAGTTCCCATTTGAAGCTGAATACCACTGCTACATGCATGCTGAGGAGGAAGAAGAGTACAGAGAAATCCAGGGCACACTTCATAGCATGTTAACTCGATAGCTCCAAATTGGATTTTGCAGTTTGTCTTATTTATGTAGCATACTTGAAATGGGGGGAAAATAGGTCGTTATGATGATGTGTAGCAAACAAGTAGCATTGTCAAGCTGCTATAATGGAGTCTGGTGATCTATTAAGGAATTTGAGGGGCTTTAAACTGAATGTGTTCCCCTAATAGATAGATACCCACACACTATACTAGGCTAATGTGGAACATTAGGTTCAGAAATTAATTTGATAACATTAGGATCTGGAAGATTAATTGACGATTATCAGCACTAATATTTGAAATTGTTCAGTTAGTCAAATTATTGTTATTTAACTCACTATTTAAATCATTTGATTGAGGACACTCTACATTTACAAGAATGTGACATAGAAGTTATCATTGTTGACCCTAGGGGTATAATTTGTTATTGGCCCCTTTTTGTCCTTTTAAAGTTGCCTTAATTCAACTTAGATTTTTTTTAATTCTACATAGACTACAAAGCCTATAATATGATTGTTGCCTGGGAATGGTGGGAATCCAGTACATTTGAGAACTGAAAAAGCTTCTCAAAGCATGGTATCTTATCTTAAAAACTCTTCAGTTAAGTGGGTCACTTAACTCTCATTTTTTTCCTCCACCACCAACATGAAAACTTCTTTTACTCTTCAAATGCTTTGTTTGTTAAAGGTTAACAAGGAATGATGTCTTTCAATTAGAGGACACTGATCCACTGCACGTGCAGCTACAAAGATCAGTCAGTGAAACAAGGATGGAAAATTCTTAATCGGGATTGGTATGAGAACCTTTGAGCACATGCCAAACATTTTCCTGCCCACTCCCAATCAGGATGCACAGTCTACAACGATCAGTGCTGCAGCACATATTCTGTATAAAGGAGCCATGGATCCCAAATTCAGTCTGTGGCATCTTCAGGTGTCTCACAAGCCTACTATTCTCTGTAGTCATCTAACCTTAGTTGTATAATTAAAAGGAGGTGGGTAAAAAGAAGGAGTAGGGGTAAAAAGTAGAATGGCAACCGTAGACAGAAGAGAGAAAGGGAGAAGCCAGGAAAGAAGGAAATGGGTGTGAGGAAAACTTTCCACTCATTTATCCAAGTTTGGATAAATAGCACTGTTTGGGGGAAATAAGATTTTAAAAAGGATTTATTGGGCTCGCTCCAAATCATATTAAACAAGATTATGTATTATATAAAAATATTCAGTAAAAACCAGCCCGGAATGTAATCAACAGAAGAAAAGTTACTGAAAAGGGTCCCAATGCATCTCCTCCCCAAAGACTCCAAACACTTTCTTTCTATGAAGGCCCATTTGGGGTTAAAAGGCTGAAATTCTGAAGAGGCCCTGGTTGCCCAAAGGCCTTGGTCTCCCAACAAATCTACCACCTACACTCCAAGTCTCACTTTCTTCTTCTTCTTTTCCATTCTGTGATCGTTGTTTCTTCTGCTGTTCTCTCCTGCCTTTTTATCTTTTCAGTCTGCTTTGCAGCAGAGCCATGTGATCTAGTCCTTCCAATCCTAATCCTTCTTTTCCTGATGCAATAGGCCTTCCTGTCAGTGGCGATACTAAGGGGATGCAGAGAGGCCGAAATGCACCAGGTGACACTGTTGGGGGAAGGGGTGACACAGCTGTTTAAATGACTCAGAGAGAGAGAAGCACCCACCTTAACACCCTAATACAGTAAATCATATTTTTCATTTCAGAGTTAACTGGGGAGTCTAGCAAGTTAGGTGAAATAGCTAGAAAAATCAAGCTAGTTTATAACTTAACAAGTTAATTGAAACATTAATTCTAGGCTCTGACTAAACTACATTCACTAGTCTGCACATCTGTAATTTCAGAGTGTAATAAAAAACGTGCCAGATGTGATGATTTTTTTCAGAAAATCACAAGTATAAAAAACAGCATACCATAGAAATAAAATGCATATATGCACTGGCGTATACTGTAAAATAGTAGTTTTCACTATTGAAATATTATCTTTGAGAGGAAGGCATATATAACAGTAAAATATTAAACCCAGAGGATTCGCTACAAGTAGAAGAAATTGACTTCTCAGTTGCCTTGTAAAGGAACCAATTAACTGTAGTTAAAAATAAAACAACAATTGCCATTAAGACTGACTTTGATCTAAATTGCACTCTTGAAGAAACAAAAGACATAACTGAAGAAACAGATAAAAAGGTTCTGTCGTTGGAGCTTTTTTTTTTAAAAAAAAACAACCTGGATACCAAAAAAAAAAGAAAGATAGTGGCAATGAAATGAACAAACCATTCAACAAATTATGAACCTGGGTCAAATGTTGCAAACTAACAATTTATAATGAGTAGTTATTAAGTCTCTGCTCTAAGTCCCACGGAGGGTCAAATTAGCCAAGATGTTTGCCACAGAACTTGCCCTTGCAGTGTTGCTTTTTCTTTAATAATAGCTGGCATGATTTGGATTGAAATCACAGCATTGGGAGGGGAGACTTTAGCCCTTTATAGCCACTGATCCTAATTGGACTCCTCCTACCCACCCGCCTGCTGTTCTCAATGGGAAGAAAGCTCTCACTGGTGCCAAAGCTAGGGAGCAATTTGATTAGGATTCTTAAGGGGGAAAAGAATTAAAGCTGCATTATGCACCCAATCTGGTTCCATCTCCTCAATGCCATCTATAGTTAAAACAAAACAAAACAAAAAAATCAACTATACAACAGTGAAGTAAATGACGAGTGTCACATTTTGTTTGGCCCTGAAATTAAGAGGAGTTCTATATTGAAATGATAAGTATATTATTTAAGTAATATAGCTTATTAAAATAACATCCGCTCAAACAGTTACAGAACTGCTAGGTCTGAGTCCTTTGCAGAATAAACAGTGCCACTGTGGAAGAGCCAGTCAAATTTCTCTAGAAAGACCTAAAATGTGGTCCCCACTGCCAGGCCCAAAGGATGAAGACAGGATAATGTGTCAGGAGTTGGTGACTGAACCCTAAGTTTTAAAATGGTTAAACAACTGCAGAAATCATGCTGAGTCATGATGGTTGACTCCATGACTCAATGAACTGCTTAGTCATGCCTAATCATGCCACAGCTGCATGAGGAGAAGGGTTACTAGAGTGCAAAGCCATGTAAGATGAAATCTGATGCAATGTATCATGTGCTTGAATAAGCCAATGCTGAACTGATGTGTATATAACTGAGCCAGAACAGAGATCATTCTCTTCCTGTGATTCTGTGGTGTCTAGCGTAGCACTTTGCCTGATGACTGTATATATTGTGAATATCTGCAACTGCTGAAGATAAAAGCACCTCCTGTTTTCTGGATGTCAAAACACTCTGTGTGTGAGTATTCTTGGGAAAGGGTTGCTACCAAGTCTGCTGAGATCGTTTTTGGCTTCTGCCGGGGATTGAATGTCCTATCATCCCCTGACGTAATGGTGGCAGAGATACGGTGGGTTCTGTCTCTAACTGACCCCCGCCAATAAGGGTGGGAACTGAGGTTCAGTGGCAGAGTTTGCTTGTATCAACTTATTATCCAGATCAGCTGAGATTTGCTGGAGCCAAGCAGGAACATAGTTGGTACAGAATAAGCAACATTCTGAGCAGTGACTTGCTGTGCCAGGCCCTTCCCTGCAACAAAGAAAGAATGCTTCTGCAGTTAAGTTAGAACTTGTGATATGGGACAGAGAGCAACATTTGCGCTTTATCCAGAGCTACCAATCCTAGAGTTCATTGTGGAGATTCAGGGAAGAGGAGAAGCAGGTGGGAGGGGGTAAGCAACATAAAAATTGGGGACGTTGATCTAGTTACACTGAGAACCAGCTGTTACATGTCCACAATATATGTGAGTAAATGTCAAATCCATTCACTGTGATGCCATGCCTGACTATATATAGATAGGCAGGCAGGCAGAAATGCAAGGCAGTTAAATAAAGAAGAACTAAAAGAAAGCAAAAAGCATACCAATCAAACTAGCTGTAGACTTCTTTTTGGAGTCAAGGTTAAGCAATACAGTAATTAGAAAAGACAACAATAATATTACACAAGTGGTCAACAAGCACACGACACTTCTTCTGGCTGAATGTTATAAAAAGGGAAGAGTGTCAGTAAAAGGGCAGGAGAAACTATGAACAGAACATTCCTAGTTCAAGGACTTTATCAGATGCGGCAAAAACTGCATCATTAGGATGTGACGATAGCACAAATGGCTGAAATTATCAGATGATGTCATCGTTTACCTGTTCCCCCCACTGTGTCATGCTGGCGTGAATGAGGTGTCACTTTTTATTGATGGTTTAGCCCGTCAATAAAAAGTGATGCCTCATTCGCACCAGTGCATCATAGCTGGAATGGGTAACAATGAGGATGTCTAATAATTTTGCACTTTATGCTATTGTTGTACCCTAAATGATGCAGTTTGGGGGTGATATTTGCCTCGTCTGATAAAGTCCAAAGTCACAGGATCCACCCATCTGTTTTCTGGTAGGCATGTAAATCTTTGCTTATTTCATTTTCATACATGAGAAATAAGACATTTCAAATGTTTTCTCCCTATTATTTGTTGTTGGTGTTGGTAGTGGTCATATTTGTACCAGGCATAAATGTATACCTTTCGCTGAACTAGTCCCCAAGGTGGCTTATGCTCATTTCACAAAAGAAAATAAAGCAATCAACAAACAATTACAACCAGATCCCAGCAGATAAAAACACAAAGAAACCAAAAACCAATCAAATGCCACTAAAAAAGTTGATCAACAACACAGTTTTCAGTTGTCACCTAAATGAAAGCAAAGATGGTGGTGCTGGAAAGGGAGTTCCAGTATCTCAGCTCAATCATAAAAAGGACTCTGGTTTAGCTATTGACATCTCTACTCAACAGGCAGGTACACAAGGAACAATGGGTTGCTAGAAAATCTCTCTAGAGAAGATCATATGGAAGGATTTGGTTCTTCATTCAGTGTGTGTGTAACCCATTGATACTGAAGCCATTACTACTACATTTATGTTTCTCATGTAAAACACCACATTGCATTTGTTATTTTATATTCTGTCTTTTTTTAGGATAATCAAACAAGAATTGAATGTGTCAATGCTCAGTACTACGACTACAAAATCACTATTGCAATTCATACAAATAGACATTTTAAAACATGTCTACTGTTTTATCTATTGTGTTCTAAGCTATTTAAAGACATCTGAGCATCTTACATATTAAAGTGAGTGCCTTTGCTTACTAAAGTAATGGTGTAGGTCTTACTTAGTATTTCTGATCACATAGTCCAAGACAGCTAAAATCAAACATATTATTGACTTGTAGCCTAGGTTGATAATTCATATTTTAATTAGATTGCTAGTAAGTAGTAATCACATCACAGTTTATGTTTTGTCCATTTTAAAAATGCAATAAAACCATTGAAAACCTCTTTCTTTCATTAAAGGTTCTGGATCCGCTAAAAAAAGAAAGCTTTGGATTCTGAAATATTATTTAAATGCCTGAGTGGGAGGGGGAAAAAATGAAGCCTTTCATGCCATGCCATACAGTGGGAAACCAAAATGGTAAATAACTTGCAAGTATCATTTTTGACTGACTGGTCTTTGAAATAGATGCAATCTGCGTAAGCAG
Source organism: Gambelia wislizenii (assembly GCA_030847615.1). NCBI lineage: Eukaryota > Metazoa > Chordata > Lepidosauria > Squamata > Crotaphytidae > Gambelia > Gambelia wislizenii. The sequence continues at coordinate 62,007,672 of JAUMIR010000005.1, read as the reverse complement.
TTTTGCAGGTGCAAGGTTTTGAACTGCAAGACTAAATCATTCCATAGGTTAGTCTGCTAATGTCGAAAATGATTATAAACATCTCAGTTCATCATACTAATGAGTTATAGTCAATGGGAAAGGACAAAAATCCATAACTTTTCCACAAACTTAGTTAAACGTCAAGGTTTTTAAAGGCCTAGTTAGCAAGTATATTAGATGAGATATGTCAGTTTCCCAATTTACGACTCTGACTTGTCTCTTGTGATTCCTTATAGCCTCTAGCCATTCTCCTCTTACCTGAGGCATTCTCTGGCAAAAACCTGATGCTTCCAGTCATTCTGCATTCTTGTGTTCCTTCAAAAATAATTGGACAGGCAGCTCTCCATAAACAATCATCATTAGTCATATAAGGTACACAGATAAGGACATACCACAAATAAGTTGCCAGAGAATATATTCAGCTAAATAATAATAATTTGGTCAGCAAGTGGGGGGGGGAGTGATTGACAGAGATTTAATGCACTTAACACTTTTCTAGGAGGCTGTTAGACTCATGGTTGTTCCTTGATGCTCAGAGAGCCTTGCTCCCTGAAAAATGACACTGACATTGGCCATTGAGATGGCTGCTGTTCAATAACATGTTCACTCTCCAGACTGTATGATTAAATTCATTATGGAAACTGTCAGCAGGAAAGAAAAAAATGGAAAATGTCATTAAAAAAGAAACTGGCAGGAAAGATTTTATTTTTTGCTTCAAAAAAATTAATGCTGAATTCAGTTAAGGCACCTGATTTTAATTTCCTAGCATCAGAGTAGTATGTAAGTTAACATAACAAAATTTAATGTTTATTCTAGACCAACAACATACATCTGTGATTGCAGCCAAGTTCTTCACTAACACTTGAAACTAAATAACAATTTCATCTATAGCCAAGTTAAACTAAAGTAATTGGAATCTCAGCCATTTTTGCCACACCAATCCACTGTTTTCAGTAGGACTTTCAGATGTGATTAGGACTGCACCTTAAATAGGCTTAAACATGCAGACTTCCATTTAATTCATTACAGAACAGATTTGTTTGTTGTTTAAAAATGTTCATGCGGGAAGAGTTACTTACTTTTAAAAATTATATCTAATCTATAGCTATATCTAAGGATAGTCTGAATTATGTCTATAATTCAGAGAGCTTATGGGAAAAGATAACTGCGTGGCATTCAAAATTTAATACCTCTTTGTTTAAATCAGCAGGCTACCACCGTTTGTAACATTCAGCAACATCTCTAATTATTTCCAAGTATTAAATTAAGCAATTATTTCCAAACATTAAATTAACATGAAGGCTAAAGAATAAATAGTAAATATGTCTATAACAATTCTGAGCAAATACAACTTCACTTAACATGAATTTCTATACTCAAAATAATATTTTCAAAAGTATCCATATTTGTCCATCATAACATGAATTTTTTTAAACAAAATGTGATGAGTTCCTCTAACATGCTCTTAATAAGTGTAAGGTTTAAACTGCTGTACCTGGAGTGTATTAATAAGGCAAGTGTATTATATAAAGGTACGTGATGTTGAATTCAATTTAATCATCTACTTTGAAATCTGGTGCTAATAATTCACTACAGTCACATTAATGTGCTTGAGTGGGCTTTAATGTGGCCCTCTGTCAACTCATGAATGCTTAACTCACAATCTACTCAAAGATTTGTTTTTATCCTTACATGTCAGTGTAACTGCCTGACCCCTTTTCTCAATTATGTTTTGAAATACTTAGTGCCAATCAAGAAAGACCAAGGATGGAGAGCAGCACCGTTGTTTGATTCGAACTGTACAGTTGCCTTCTATTTATTTTTCTCTCCTCACCTGCTATGCCCAGGTTTTGACATTAGGAACATTGTGTTTGATATTTTCAGCATTAAAAAACACTTTAGGCTTTGGTTCCACTTTACTCCCAGTCAGAAAGATCAGAAAAAGCTCAAGTCACACAGTGAGAAACTTTATTCACTGAATGAGACATTATTCATTCCACCAGACTACAAATCAAAGAGTATCTCTTAGGCTGCTTAAAAATTCATTTTAAAATCTGATCCAGATTGTACTTTTATGGTAATTTCATACCATCAATCATCCTTTTACCTTTAGTCTCTAGGTCCACTGCTTTCCCCATAGATCTCATTCACTCTACCTCATTATAATTCTTTAGGTGAAAAAACAGAGTAAGAAACCTTAACAGAAAATGAGAGAAAGATGTAAATTTCTTGAGAAAAGTCAGGTTCACTAAGAAGCATGGCTAATGATATGTTCTGATCTAGTTTTTTAAAAAAATTAAAAGAAGAGGAGGAGTAGAGGGAAGGACAGAATAGAAGTGAAAAACATGTTTCCCATGCAAATAACTTATTTATACTTTGTATTCCACCTCAATAACATCATTTATAATACTAAGCTGTCAAAATATGCAGGTATGTGTCCGGGGGTGGGGTGGGGGAGTCCGAACAAGAGAAAGAGGGAGAGAAAAAGATTTTTGACATTTCCTGAAACTTTTCTTTAATGGAAGTTTGGAATTTAGGATTCTCTGCATTTCCTTTTGTATAGATCTGCTGTACCTTTCTTAATTCCTATAATTAAAGGTAGATGCTTTACAAAGGTTTCTTGAAAAATACACTGATTAAACCTCAGCTTCACATTTCCATTACTTTATGTGCGGTACAAGCTTAGCTGTATTTCAGAAGTCTGTCTTCCATGTGGCATTTACATCCAAGTGTGTACAGAACTACAATCTCAGTTAGATGAAATCAGAGCTGTAGTTTAGCTTGGCTTGGTTTCTCTAAAATCTTGAGCATTCTCATAACTGTGGAAAAGTGAGGATAGGGGATATGGATCCATAAGATCTGTAACAGATACTTAAGGTTGCATCCTATACACACAACTTGGTAGATAGAAACACTGAACTTAATACGGATTACTTTTGAGAAAAAAATCTGTAGAATTACAAATACTGTATTATAAAAAGCTAACCCAATATTTCTATAGCTCAGCACTTTTACAATTAATTATATGCATTTCAGTAAAGGGCATATATTTCAGAGATGTGGATTCAGATTTTATAATAATGCATGTCTCATAGAGAGCTGTTAAATTTAGTGGTGTTAATACATTTCTTCATGCACACCCAATAGACTCAGAATGAATAAGGAGAATAACTATTAACCTCATGGGAAAAGAATTATTTCCCCCCCAGCTCAGTTGGGTAATCTGTATTTCATTTCCTAATGCCTTTAACAAAATGTAGCCATAAAGCACTGCATACAAGTAATAGGCATAATCCCTCCAAAATAGGTTGTTACCAGCACTTAGTGACCAGTTTCTTATTTAATAGCCTAAGGGGAAAGGCTTTAAAAAGGCTGTGCCAGTGTTTCCTCTCAGGCAATTTAAATGGGTGCATTAAGTTGCTTCTCTTCAGTTTTTCAAATATCTGTAACCTTACACAATTCTGCTCTGAAGAAGTTCAGATAAACCAGCCATAATTTATATGTATGTATAATTTATTATTCACATATACAGTATAACCAATGCGGTGAGGATGCACAGATGAATGGCTGACACCCTGAAAATGTTGATTTCATCTGTTCTTCCGATTAAGAAACATTTGTTTCAAAATGTCAAGTACTCTTGAGTTAACTGTTGATGAATAACAGTCAGTATCTCAGTGTTATATTAGCTTGATTTTTAAAAATAAAAATAAAAATAGCTTGATTTTTTGACAATTTTAAACAAATCTCAACTGATTACAATGTTTTTAACCAAAAAAAGGCAAACACAACTTTATAACAACACACTGAAATTCTGTCTATAATGAAACACTAAATTTCAATGTGTTACTACAACAGTACCTAGGAACAAAGTAAAAATTAAAATTACTTTTTCATACAAAACCATTTCCAGAAGGCTTTAGTCCTTATGTTCAATAAAAGAAACAGATATTTATTCAAAAAAGAAAAAGTGAGAGGTAATATCTTGACTTGTATCTTATATCTATGGAAAAGTTATGAAAATAAAACAGAAGTAAATACAGGCAGAAAACTAATGTTTTTCTCTTGTTCTTGTGTGCCTTCAAGTCATTTCTGACTTATGGCCATCCTAAGGGGAACCTGTCATGGGATTTTCTTGGCCAGATTTGTTCAGATGTTTGACTTTGCCTTCTTCTGAGGCTGATAGAGTATGACTTGCCCAAGAACAGCCACTGGGTTTCCATGGCTGAGTGGTGATTCAAACCCTGGTCTTTGGAGTCCTAGTCCAATGTTCAAACCACTGCACACCTAAAACTCTGGTATTTGTTGTGGTTGCATTCTTGGTATCTTTACCTGTTCCTTTTCTTTGGCTGCCTAAATTATATATCTCATTTTTCAACTGAAGTTTTACATTACTCCAATGCTTGAAGTTTGTAGACTGAAAAAAATTTCATTTGGGGGACAGAATACTTATTCGGGGGCAACACCTACACCCCTATCTAGATACCTTTCTGATTGTCCTATAAATCAGTATGAATATCTATGAATGGAAGAGGGGAAGTTGGAGGATCTCTACAACCACTTGTACAAAAAGAGATAATTCCTACAATCAGCACCAGCCTATGCATACTATGGAACACCAGAGACTCGATGCTGTCAGCTCTGACAAGCCAGTCACTTTTTAGCTAAGAAGTGAAAGCTGATATTCAATCTAGACGTCTCTGAACCATCCCAAATGTCTCCCAAAAGGTGGTCACCACTTCGTCTGTGCTGCCTAGTCCTTACCAGAGAAAGAGATGGTTATTCAAGAAGCAGCACAGCAAACAGCACTCACCCAGGAGATTTTCAGATGCTCTAAATATGGCATTATCATGACTCCAGGAGATTGCTAAAGGGCTTGCATTTCAGATGATGTCATTCCTGACTCGTTATGCTCCCATTCGGCTATCGTTCCACCAATGTTTCTTTTTATTGATGGGCTAAGCCGTCAATGGAGCCCCTGTTCCGTTTCTGTAATGGAATGTCATGAGACTGAAATGGTCCCCCTTTATTCTGGGGTGATGCCCATGTCAATGGGAGGTCCGTGCCAGAACACTTCCGAGTGCGATCGGGACATCGATGTAAGTGACACACTTTTTTGTACCCTCCCCAGGTTACTTGGGGTTTTTTAAAGCGTGTTTTTGTGCTTGCTGTAACTTTTTCATGTTTCTTTTGCTTTTAGTTTGAATTTTTAGTTTGAATTTCCCGCGCTCTTGTTTTCTTGGGAGAGCAGCCGGGATTTCAATCCAGGGAAGTGAAAGGAGCTCCATTCGAACTCCATTCAGTCCTGGGCTGCCCTGCCGAGGGAACAAGGCATGAAAAAGATAGGTTTGAAAACTTTTTTATTTTCTGGCATTACAGGGGCGGGAGAGGATATTGTGAGATGGGAACACTTTTTTTGTTCCTATTTGAAAATCTCCCCAGTCTCCTTCTTAGAAACTTATTTTCCATATGTGCAGCAAACGACTTTTGCTCCAGATTCCTTTAATTATTCAGATCTGCTGCATACTCTTAAACAAGTATAGAATCTTGACATGGTAAATATTCACAGGCTATGAAACCTATATTTCTGTGTCTAACATATTGAATAGAAATACTGCATCCTAACTACTCACTGAAAAATGTAAGCCTCACACTACTAGTGAAGGTGAAAGGCTTACTATCGTAAGTATGATTTAGAGCCTCTACTTGGCCTCAGTAAATAGTGGACAAAAAATATCATGTGTTTCAGGTGTTGGCTCATGACGTGCTCATATTCTGCTGCTGGGTGAAAAATATTCAGACGTTTAAAAAGTAACTGAAAGCAACTATTTAGTTCCTTTTGGAAACTGGGAAATATAGAACAACTTTTAAAATGTTGACTATAATAAGTAACTACTTTGAGTACTAGGAACTGTAACCATAACGAAGTACTTTTAAAGCAACTTTCCACATTCTTGTTCCACATTTGCACTTCCAAGTTCAAGAGCTACATTTGAACTTTCCCTTGAAAGGCATTCACAATAAAATACTGGACATGCATACAGTACAATTCAGGGTGCTTGTTTCTGACACCCCAGGGACTGGCTTATTTTCTTTGCATGGGTACTAAGAACAGGTTTGCCAAAATAAGATTCAAGGAGGGCATACAGAGAGACATCTTTTGTGGCTGTCCCCCAGTTGAGAAACTCTCTTCCGCTTCATGTGGAACTCATTTCTACTTCAAGACTAGAATTAAACAAGTATATTGTAACATTATAGGCCTAAATACATATTTATTTAAATACTCATCTGATCTTGGAAGCTAAACAAGGTCAGTTCTGGTTAGAACTTGGATGGGAGACTGCCAATGAATGCCAGGTGATATTTCTTTTTTTATCTTTTATTTTTTAACCAATTCAATAATAAAATAACATCATACGTATAATCTACACATCCTCTTCATCTTATTGTACATATCCATACTTTTCGCTCAATTGTACAATTATCCAACTTCCTCTCCAGCTTACTCATGAATAATTCATATATCTTACTGTATCCTGAATTATGTATCTATCTTAATTGTCAATTTCAACAGGTTAATGTCCATATTTCTATCCTGGTTAGAATGGTTAGAATTGCAGAGTTGGAAGAGACCACGAGGGCCATCCAGTCCAACCCCCCTGCCACGCAGGAAATCTTGATCAAAGCATCCCCGACAGATGGCAATCCAGCCTCTGTTTAAAGACCTCCAAGGAAGGAGACCCCACCACGCTCCGAGGGAGTGTGTTCCACTGCTGAACAGCTCTTACTGTCAAAAAGTTCCTCCTAATGTTGAGGTGGAATCTCTGTTCCTGGAGCTTGCATCCATTGCTCCGTGTTCCAGTCTCTGGAGCAGCAGAAAACAATCCTGCTCCATCCTCAGCGTGACACCCCTTCAAATACTTAAACAGGGCTATCATATCGCCTCTTAACCGTCTTTTTTCCAGGCTAAACATACCCAGCTCCCTAAGTCTCTCCTCATAAGGCATCATTTCCAGACCTTTCACCATTTTAGTTGCCCTTCTCTGGACATGCTCCAATTTGTCAATATCCTTTTTGAATTGTGGTGCCCAGAGGTCTGTGAGGTCTGACCAAGGCAGAATAGAGTGGCACTATTACTTCCCTTGATCTAGACACTATACTTCTATTGATACAGCCCAAAATCGCATTGGCCTTTTTAGCTGCCACATCACACTGTTGGCTCATGTTCAACTTGTGGTCTACTAGGACTCCTAGATCCCTTTTGCACGTAGTCTCATTCAGCCAGGTCTCTCCCATCCTATATTTATGCATTTCATTTTTCTGCCCTAAATACAGTACTTAACATTTCTCCGTATTGAATTTCATTTTGCTAGCTTTGGCCCAGCTCTCCAGTCTATCCAGGTCATTCTGAATTTTGATCCTGTCCTCTAGGGTATTAGCTACTCCTCCTAATTTGGTGCCATCTGCAAATTTGATAAGTATGCCCCTAATTCCCTCATCCAAGTCATTGATAAAGATGTTGAATAGCACTGGGCCCAGGACAGAACCCTGTGGCACCCCACTGGTCACATCTTTCCAAGGCGAAGAGGAGCCAATAAATCCTCTTATTTAAACTTACTTTAACAGTTGTGTAGTACATGATAAATCTTAATAGCCATTAATCACTTTCCCACAATAGTTCTACACAGATTGTGAGAGACAGAAGCATTTCTGCTTCTTACATGTATTGATTACTGCTTAAAAAGAAAGAAAAGAAAAAAGAAATTAAACTTAACCTTAAGACGATACCTTGTATATTTATCTAGGGATTGCAGCATAATCCCCCCATCTTTCCTCAAGATACTCAGAAAATCCTTTCCATGCTTCCCAATGTTCTTCAACATACTTACCTTTTAATAGTAACGTCAATTTGTCCATTGCTACCATTTCATATGCTTTAATTAGCCATAGATCTATGGTAGGGATGTCTGGATTTTTACACAATGAAGCATAAGATATTCTCGCCACCGCCAACAGATGAAGCATTGTTCTCTCTTGTCCTTTATTTAACTTTTCTTCATGCATTCCCAATAAGTATAATTCCGGAATTAACGGGATGTCCTTCTTCAATATTTCACTAATTACTTCCTGAACTTGAGTCCAAAACCTTTTGGCTTTTTCACAGGTCCACCAGAGATGAAAGAAAGTACCAGTTGTATGTTTACATTTCCAGCAATCATTTTTTTACATTTTTATACATTTTCGATAGCTTATCTGGCGAGAGGTGCCACCTAAAAAACATCTTATACCAGTTTTCTTTGATGTTACTTGACAAAGTAAGCTTCATTTTGTTTATCCACATTTGTTCCCATTTTTAAGCTCAATTGAATGACCTACATTTTTAGCCCATTTTAACATATTATCTTTGACAATCTCTTCTTCAGTGTCCTATTCCAAAAGTTGTAGATAAAACTTCGATATTAATTTTTTATTTCCGCTGTGTGTTATTTTTTCCCATATGGATTTAGATGATTCAATACCTTCTAATTTCCCATCTATTTTGAACCTTTCATATAATTGTCTATATAGGTACCAATGGTACCAAATTCCTTCTCCGTCTAATTTTTCCTGGGATTTAATTTTTAGCAACCCCCCTTCTACCATCAATAGTTGTTTGTAGGTAATCCAGTTGTGAATAGGTAATCTTTCTTTCCCGAAGAGCGCTTCATGAGGTGATAACCATAAGGGCATTTTGGACACAACCATCTTTTATATTTGTTCCAAACTTTGAGCAGATTCTTCCTTATAAAATGGGTGTTAAACTCCTTGTTTACCAACGCTTTATTATAGAACAAATAGGCGTGCCAGCCATATCTATTGTTAAAACCTTCTAATTTCAATAAGCTCTCATCCTCTAGTGATATCCATTCTTTAATCCATACAAGACAGCACGCCTCATAATACAATCTCAAGTTAGGAACACTTAACCCTCCTCTCGTTTTCGAATCATACAGGACTTTCATCTTCACTCTTGGTTTTTTTCCCAACCAAATAAATTTTGAAATGTCATTCTGCCAATCTGAAAAGATCTTTGCATTATGTATAATCGGGATCATCTGGAAAAGGAATAGCAATTTTGGTAAAATGTCCATCTTAATTGCAGAGATCCTTCCCAGTAGTGATAACTTGAGATTTTTCCAATTGTTTAAATTCTTTTTGATATCGGCCCAAATCTTTTCATAGTTGTTATGAAATAATTCTTTGTTTTTATTTGTAATAGTAATTCCTAAATAACGTACTTTTTTAACTACCTTGAATCCAGATATATCAGTTAGTTCTTTTGTCTCCTTTGTTGTCAATTTTTTTACAATTATAACTGTCTTGTCTATATTCACCCTCAGCCCTGTTAGATACTCAAATTCTTTCAAAATGTGTACAATTATTTTCATTTCTTCTACTGGCTCACTTAGCAAAATCATTATGTCGTCCGCATATAATTTTAATTTGTAATTTTGTTTACCAATTTTTATTCCCGTAATTTTCTGTTCTCCTCGTATCCTTTTACTTAAAATTAACATAACTAATAGAAATAAAAATGGCAATAAGGGACATCCTTGTCTGGTGCCTTTTTCGAATTGCACTTCTTTTGTCCTTTCTCCATTAATAATCATTTAGCAGTTTGATTGTTGTAGATCGCTTGGATCCAATTTATAAAATCTCTTCCAGCCTTTATTTTATTTAGGATATCTATAATTATTTTCCAATTTACACTATCAAAGGCCTTCTCAATATCCAAAAAGATTAAAGCCAATTTCTTGTCAATATGCACATCATGATACTCAATTAAGTCTAGCACATGACGGACATTGTCTCATAGATATCTACCAGGTAGGTATCCTCTTTGATCTTCTTGCACCCAGCTTTTAAGTATTTTTGTCAATCTGTGAGCCAAAATGGAAACAAATATTTTATAATCAACATTTAACAGTGATATGGGTCGGTAATTTTTTGGATCTTGAGGGTCACGTTCTCTTTATGTAATAAAATAATATTCGCTTCTTTCCACGAGTTGGGGATAGAGCCTTTTTTAATTTCTTCTAATACTCTCTGAAAGGGGTTAATTAGAATCTCTTCCATACATTGGTAATATTTTGGTATAAAGCCATCAGGTCCAGGAGCTTTCCCCAACTTAAGTCTTCTAATTGCTTCTATGATTTCAGTTACTGTTATTGGTTGGTTAAGACTATGTTTCTTAATCTTCTGTAAATTCTGGAAGTGGCTCATTACGCAAAAAAGATTCTAAATCTCCTAGTGGTGCTTTATGGTTCTTGTACAGCGATGTAAAGGAGTTCTTGAAAACATTCTTAATTTTGTCTTGATCTGTAAATAATTGTTTTCCTTCTTTTATTTTAGCAATATAATTTTTTTCTTTCTTTTTCTGTAATTTAAGCACAAGCCATCTACCTGGTTTACTTGATTTTTCAAAATGGTATTGTTTGATGTACTGTAGTTTTTTCCACATTTCTTCTAATGTCAGAAGTGAAAGTTGTTCTTGTAGGATTTTGATTTCTGTTAATATAGTTTCATTGTAAGGAGCTGATTATAATTCCTTTTCTTTTTCTCTTATTTTTCATTCATAGAATCATAGAATTGCAGAGTTGGAAGAGACCACGAGGGCCATCCAGTCCAACCCCCCTGCCATGCAGGAAATCTTGATCAAAGCATCTCCGACAGATGGCAATCCAGCCTCTGTTTAAAGACCTCCAAGAAAGGAGACCCCACCACGCTCCAAGGGAGTGTGTTCCACTGCCGAACAGCTCTTACTGTCAAAAATTTCCTCCTCATGTTGAGGTGGAATCTCTCTTCCTGGAGTTTGCATCCCTTGCTCCGTGTTCCAGTCTCTGGAGCAGCAGAAAACAAGCCTGCTCCATCCTCAGCGTGACATCCCTTCAAATACTTAAACAGGGCTATCATATCACCTCTTAACCGTCTTTTTTCCAGGCTAAACATACCCAGCTCCCTAAGTCTCTCCTCATAAGGCATCATTTCCAGACCTTTCACCATTTTAGTTGCCCTTCTCTGGACACGCTCCAATTTGTCAATATCCTTTTTGAATTGTGGTGCCCAGAACTGGACACAGTATTCTAAGTGAGGTCTGACCAAGGCAGAATAGAGTGGCACTATTACTTCCCTTGATCTAGACAATATACTTCTATTGATACAGCCCAAAATCGCATTGGCCTTTTTAGCTGCCGCATCACACTGTTGGCTCATGTTCAACTTGTGGTCTACTAGGACTCCTAGATCCCTTTTGCACGTAGTCTCATTCAGCCAGGTCTCTCCCATCCTATATTTATGCATTTCATTTTTCCGCCCTAAATGCAGTACTTTACATTTCTCCGTATTGAATTTCATTTTGTTAGCTTTGGCCCAGCTCTCCAGTCTAGCCAGGTCATTTTGAATTTTGATCCTGTCCTCTAGGGTATTAGCTACTCCTCCTAATTTGGTGTCATCTGCAAATTTGATAAGTATGCCCCTAATTCCCTCATCCAAGTCATTGATAAAGATGTTGAATAGCACTGGGCCCAGGACAGAACCCTGTGGCACCCCACTGGTCACATCTTTCCAAGACGAAGAGGAGCCACTGCTGAGCACCCTTTGGGTTCAGCCGGTCAACCAATTACAAATCCATTGAACAGTTAACTTGTCTAGCCCACATTTTACAAGCTTGTTTGCAAGAATGTCATGGGGAACCTTGTCAAAGGCCTTACTGAAATCAAGGTATGCGATGACCACAGCATTCCCTTCATCTACCAAGCTGGTAACTTTATAAAAAAAGAGATCAGATTAGTCTGGCATGACTTGTTTCTCTGAAACCCATGTTGACTTTTTGTGATTATGGCATTGCCTTCTAAATGTTCACAGACTCTCTGTTTAATGATCTGCTCAGTTTTGATATTCTTTCCAATTTCTTCTTTTTTATTTTAGCAGCTTGCTTTATGAAAAACCCTCTCATAACCGCTTTTGATGCCTCCTAAGTGCTATAAACACTCACTTGATCATTTAAATTTTCCTCAAAATAACATTTAAAAGTCTCCTTGGCTTTGTTAAGCATTTCTTCGTGCTGCAATAAATAATCGTTAAGCCTCCAGTTGTATTCTGTTCTTCTTTCTTTTATTTCTAGTGTCACTGGTTTATGGTCAGTCCAAATTCTTGGGAGGATTTCCACCTTTTGTATTAAGTTACAGATATTTTTAGATACCATAAAAAAGTCTATTCTCGAAAAAGATTTATGTCTGTCCGCGTAGAAGGTATAATCCTTTGCATCGTTGTATAAATATCTCCAAGCTTCCAGTAGTCCTAAATTATTTCTCATAATCTCAAATGAACGTGGTAGTTTTCCTTGTGTCAATTTGATTTTTTTTGTTGATTTTCTATCAAGTGCTGGCGAAATCACGCCATTCCAATCTCCCATCAAGATGATTCTATCATAGCTATATGACATTATTTTCAACATTAGTTCTTCATAAAATTTAGACTTATTTTCCAATAGAGTATAAAGTCCAATTATTAGTGTCTTAGTACTTTGTATAATTACCTCCAATCCGATGTAGTGTCCATTTGTATCTTTAAAGAGTTCTACCGCTTGTAATTTGTGATTTACATATAACACCACTCCTCCTTTTTTCTTGTCCTTACTTGCTGATACAAATTCGTTACCCAGCTTTTTGTTTTTTAACAGTCTCACATCATCTTGTTTAATGTGTGTTTCTTGAAGGCATACTATTCCATATTTTTTCCTCCCCAAAGTGTGAAAGATTTTCTTTCTTTTTTCAGGCAAATTTAATCCTTTGACATTCCACGTTATAAATTTAAGTGTCATCTTACTTTAGTTTTGGTTTAGACACTATTACTCAGCAATGTCTTCCTCAATTTCTTCTTCTATCTCTTCTTCCTCCTTCCCCTCTTCAGTTGAGTCTTCTTTATTATCCTCTCTGTCTTCTGTCTTCTGTTCTCCATTCTCCTCCTTCTTATCAATTTGGTCCTGTGTCTCTTGTGTGTGTTTAAATTTAGGTTTCAAATCTTTCTTGTATTTCTCCATAAATTCCTCCATTTTTTTCACTGTATCTATTTTGAAATTTTTTTGTTTAAATTTAAAAGAAATTCCCTCCAGTTTCTCCCATCTATATGGAACTCCCATTTGTTTAAAATGAGTTGTCAAAATGTTATAGTTTCTCCTTTTTCTCAAAATACTCATTGGGATATCCTTATATATTGTGACCTCTGACCCCTCCACTTGAAATTTATTCATGTAATTTTGTTGCAAAATCATATCTCTCATTTTTTTTCTTACAAAATAAACTACTATATCCTTTGGGAGATTTCTTTGTCGAGCCACTTTTGAGGAAATTCTGTAAATTTTATCTACCTCCCATTCAAACTGTGTCTTGGTCTTTTCCACAAATTTAGCTAGTTTAGGAATCAAGAATTTATATAAATCTTCATTTGCTTGTTCCTTTATCCCTCTTATCTTGATACAGTTCTCCCTCCATTTTAGTTCTTGAAGACTACGTTCATCCAATTCCTGTTCTTGTGCATCCTCCAGAAGACTTGTTTTTCTTTCGACTTGTTCCATTCTAGTCTCTAATACATCCATCTTGTCTTTTAGTTGCTTCGAATCTATCGTAATCTTTTCAATTGATTCTTTTATCCCTTTCAATTCCTTCTTCATGTCTTTATTTTATTTCAGATTTCATTTCTTTTATTTTAGTTTGTAATAGTTTCAGTTCTTCTAAAATAGGTGATAAATTTGGGTCAGATGACCTCCTCATTGTTTGTATTGCAGTTTGTGTTGTCCTTTTTGCTGCCATAACTGTATACGTTAATCTAATACACTCCCACTAACCACTCACACCTCCCCTCCCTTTCCCTCCCTCGCCCTCCCTCAGAAAATCCAAATTATTCTCTTTTAACTGTTTACTTGTATTCACTAGGCTTTCTTCCTCCTGTCTCTCCCTTCCTTTACTTTTTATTGCAATCCTCTAGATAATAGACTGTATTAAGCAGATTTAGTAATGCCAGTCGATAAAAATTTAAAGTTATAAATTCCCCCTTCCAATATTCAATCCTTCACAATTTCAACAAAAACAGAAAAACATCAGTCTATCACTTCAATCTGTCACTCTTAAACTTCTCCCTTCTCCCAAGAAAGGGGGGGAGGGGAGAGGAGACTGGGAAAGGGAAGGGGGAGAGGAAAGGAATAAGAAAGAGAAGGAAGAAAAGGAAAAAAGGTAGTAAAAGAGAGAGAGAGAGGAGAAAGAAAGAAAGAAAGAGAGAGAGAGAGAAAGAGAGAGAGAGAGAGAAAAGAAAAGAAAACACTAGGGGATAGGATAGTTGGAAGAAGAGGACAACAGTTCAAACAGATGACAAGTGGTGAAGAAGAAGCCCAGAAGTAAACAGTAGCACAAAAATAAGCAACAGTCAAGGTAAACCCTAAAACTGAATTAAACTGAAATTAGTAAAGTATTGAATTAAATCTCTATTTCATATATATATATATATATATATATATATGTATATGTATATCACAATATCTCAATATTTCATTAAGTCCCAATATATCTCTATATCCTAATATAGTACAGTAACTCAGTAACTCAGTTAGTGATTCAATAACTCAGTTTCTCAGTCTTTCAGTTTCTCACTTTCAATAAATCAGATTAAATGACTAACCTCAATACATTGGGATTTGATGTCAATATATTATTATTAAACACACAGGTGTATTTCAATGGATTATAAATTCTTCCCCCTCTCTCATCCACCCCCCTCTCTCCCACAACCACCCTTCCCTTCCCCTCCCCTTGTCTTCCCCTCCCCCTTCCCTCCCTTGCCCCTCCGTTCCCCTCCCCTACTTCACTTCCACACCTCTTCCTTCCCAACTCCTCCCCCCTTCTGTCTTCCTAATTGCCCCTTCAACTGCTTCCTTATACCCAATCCTATTAACCCACTCTCTGTCCCCCAGAGATGTCAGGAATCTCCCTTATAATCAACCACAATAGTAATAACAAACCACAGTATACTTTCCTACTACTTTTTCTCTATTTCAACAAGGTAACCCCAATTCCTCTGCTCCTCCACCTATCCCTTCTTAACTCGTTCCTTTCTGTCTCTATACTTCTGAAAGTATTCTCTACTGCTTTTTTCCCTTTCTCTCCCTCTTCCTGATACACTGCTTTCCATTTCTCTTGTCTTCTCCTCTATACACGCTCCTATCTACTTCCCCACACCTTCTTTACTTTCTGTAAACCTTCTCTAAACTTCACTTAGTTACCACCCATCTTCTTCACTATTCTATAAACCTATTAACATACAAACACCCTTCAGTCCAATCGATACACTCTATACAATTAGCAAGCTTTTATCTATTCGCTCTGGATATTCCCTTCCATTCAGTCCACTCCGCATTTCTCCTTTTGCCTTCTCTTCAGTTCACTTACACCCCTCCTTCGTTGTCTCTCCTCCGTCTAAATAACCCCTCTTCTCCTTCCCTTTTCTCCTTTTCCCACCTCTTGATATCCCCTTATAATCCTTGATAGCCCCTTAACCTTCCCCTCTTTTCTATTCAATCTTGTTATTCAATCTTGCTGCTCTTTTCCTTAGTTATTGCAACCCAGCTGTATTCACTCCCAATATCTCCACTTCCCTGTCTTCCTGATGACCCCTTCCCCAATACAATCAAATTCGAATATGGACCTTCTTTTAAATGAATAAATTTCTAGTCCCAAGAGCTGTACAGAGTCCCTGGTTTTTTTTTCTTTCTTTCCTTTAACTCCCCGTTCTGTCAAGTCAGAATCTGCCACTCTGCCGCTCTTGCAATCTTACAGTCCTTACAGTCCCTTCCTTCTGATCCATTCCGTATTTCCAGTTCACTCGCCTTCCATCCTCACTTGCCATGCTGAGCTGTCCCGTCCCTTCCTTAGTCTTTCTTGTCACGTCGCCAGCTGATTTTTTTTTACTGTCACTCTGTTCGTTGAACAGTCAGTTTAACGCCATATTGTTTTCTTACTCTCCTTTTATTCTCCCCATGCCGGATCTGTATGCATCCTCTGTCCAATTTAACTATTCAACAGTTCAGTTCCTAGATTTCAAGTCAACTAAGTCTGCTGGTCAAGCTTTTAAAGACAGATTATGCCGCTATTTCCCCCCAAAATTGATTTCAAATCTCAGAAGAAAAATGCTCTGCCATGTGTCACTGCCATATGAGTCTCAGTTCTCCACAGTACATATTGCAGAACGCTAATCCATGATCAGTAACATTGTATCCAAATAGTACTGTCCATTCAGCTTGATAAGGATAGAAGAGATTTTTTTAATATACTCAGTCCCCTCTCTCCTCTTTTGTATCCTTTTGTATCCTTGTAATGTAATAGTGAATATCATGGGTGAGATACAGTCATCAAAGCACTGTCCATTATTAATTTTCCCACGAAGAAATTAGTTAATCTGCGTGTGAAATTTAAATGATCAGGCATTCACTGATCATGAGTAAAGCTGGATTCTCCCATAAGTGAAACTATTTACAGTGCTTACTTTAAAATTGATGGCGGCACTTGTGCCAAGAATCTTCGGCTGCAGACACGTGGTGGTGGATTACTCCAATCCCCTCTGCTCCATCTCCCTGTCCCAACACCTTACGAAGTTGGTCCCCTGGGGACGATCTGAGCAGGCACTGGATCTTTGTGAGCCCCTTCATTTTCTCCGTGCCAGGAGATAAGTTTTGCCAATCCTAGCTGTCAAAGATCAGGCTGCAAACTCCGTGCTGCCAAACTTTCACTGAGAGCTCCTCAGTGAAAGTTCTGCTGCGATGCCATAGCCAACCGGAAGTCAAATACCAGGTGATATTTCAAAAGAAGGAACTGGCAAAACCACCTCTGAGTATTCCTTGCCTATTAATCATTGGGTTGCCATAAGTCAACAGGTGACTTGAAGGCAAAGACATATACATTATAACATTAATTCAGTTGAAAACATTTGTTTTTATTTCTAGGGGAGTAGCCATATTAGTCTGATAAAGTGGGCCATGTGCCATGCAAATGTATACCAACATAAACTTTTTACAACTGAAGGTGGCCACAATACTCTTTTGTTACCTTTGTTTTTATAGTTATTTTATTATTACAGTTCAGTTTCAAAGTACTTCCTTGCTATTACTACTACTTTTAAAAAAGTAATTCTTTGCTTTTCCTATTCCAGAACATTAGAATAGATAGTGAAAGGTTCCTCTCTTTCATAGGTTCATAATGTAGTTGTCCTATAGATAGAACTTGGGGTAGGGCATCATCTGACAAAGTGAGTTCACAGAATGGTTGAAACAGAAGAAGGTACTCAAGCAGATAGTTGAGTTCAGTAAAACCATTTAAGACTTCAGAGGTGAGTACCAACACCCTGGGCTTGGAAACAAATAGGTAACTAATTTAATTCTTTCAGAGATGAAATATGGCTGCATCCAGATAAACCAGTCAGAGCTAGCAGCAAAATTCAACACTAGTTCTAATTTCCAAATCATCTGCCAGAGTAACTTCAAGGATGTTCATGTTGGATCATCTTGGAGTTTAGCAGAATATGGATCATTGTAGCTAAACATACTGAGGTAGTATCTCTACCAGGAACAACCAACATGTCACAAAATAATTAACAAGCTTATGAACTCACCATTTGCTTCTTCAAGTTTGATGGAATTCCAAGTGTGCTTTTTCCTAATAAACATATTGCCAGATTGTGGATTTGGAAATGCCCATAGTGATTGTAGGACTTTTTCAGATGGGCTAATTATTCCGTGGGAGGCATGGAACAGTGTCGAGAAAAAGCCTCCCTTTCAGATGACGTTGCCCTTTTTCTGTACCTTTCCTGTTCCAGTTTCTCCTGTGATATTCTAATCATGGGGGAACATCATTATTAGACCACCCATTCCATTTCTGCCATGGAATCAGGGTGGTCTAAAAGGTGCCCTGTTCCTCTCCCGCAATGATAGCTGCCGGGGAGAAGTCCATTCTGAACACTTCTGGGCAAGGATGGGGACATCCAGGTAAGTTGCACCCCCTTTTTTCCCCTCCCTGGGTTACTTGGGGGTGTGTGTGTTTTTTTTGTGCTTGGTGTACTGTTTAAATGCATTTTTGACGTTTTAGTTTTGAATTTCCCTCGCATTGTTCTCTCGCGAGAATGTGCGAGATTTGCTTTCCAGGTCGTAAATGCAGCCTTACGATAGCTGCATTTACTCCTGGAGAGCGAGGTGAGGGGGAGAAAGTTCCTGCCATGGAATCAAGGTAAGTGTGCAAACGTTTTTACCTTATTCTGCGGCAGGAACGGGAATGGAGGTGGCGGGGCAGGAATGGGGTGTTTGGCCCCATCTGAAAAAATCTGTAGTATAGCACAGTGTAAAAAAAAAAGAGTGAACTATGAGCTAGGAAGTTCAACAACACAACGTTTCAGCCTCAACTATAACATGTGGATGTAAATAAAAGCCCTGCCTTAAAACATTGCAAGAATTATTGTCAAAAAAAGGATGTAAAGTTCATAATATCATGATAATACCAGAGACCAGGTATGGTATAGTTGTTTGAGTAATGGACTATGGCTCTGGGAGACAAGGGTTCAAATCCCCACTGAGGCAGAGAAACATAGTGCATGACTTTGGTCAAGTCAGGCTCCCTTGCTTCAGAAGAAAGCAATTACAAACCTCCTCTGAATAAATCTTGCCAAGAAAAACTTATGATAGGGTCGCCATAAATAAAAGTAATCTTGAAACAACAACCAACATTGTAAGAAAGAACACACATATTGATCACTGATTTACAAAAATACGTAACTGTTGCAAGATACTTATCACAGGATAAATAAAGTATGTCCATTGCTGACCAGTCAGTCTTTTCATGATGTCCACCTGGAGTCTTGGTCTCAAGAGTCTATATACCAAAAAGTTCTCTCTAGAGTAATACACTGTATAATCAACTCATTTGAAAGGTGGTGCTGGGGAAGAGTTCTACGGATACCGTAGACTGCTAAAAAGACAAATAAATGGGTCTTGGAGCAAATCAAACCTGAACTTTAGAAACCAAGATGACTAAACTGCGACTTTCATACTTTGGACATATCATAAGAAGACATGACTCACTAGAAAAGACAATGATGCTTGGTAAGGTAGAAGGCAGTAGGAAAAGAGGATGACCCCATTATAGAAGGATAGACTGAATCAAGGAACCCACGACCATGAGTTTACAAGATGTCAGCTGGGCTGCTGATGACAGGTTGACTTGGAGGTCTCTCATTCATAAGGTCACTATAAGTCAAAGCCAACTTGACAGCAGTTAACAACAGCAACAGTCTTGCACAGTCATTTGCTTTAACACTTATGGAAGGCTAAACCTGGGAAGAGAGATGTGACTATGCATTTATGTCCAATCCTCAAGCACCTAGAAGTGAGATAGACCTTTACAAATTGAGCATGAAGATCTGAGGATGGCTTTGTAACCACGTTTGGCAGAATGTGGGTACAGAAATCCTGTGAACACGAGCCTGACCATTTCAGGGTTCTTGATCACAGGAGCTCTGTACCCATAGTCACCTCCTGGCTGAAGGATAAGGAAGAGGGGAGCTAATAGGTCTCAGATAGAGCCAGAGGAGGCTGGCACTCCTGCCCTGGACTTGGCATAAACAGAAATAGGACCATCCATGCAGCTCCATTAGTTACGGGGCCACTTCACCCTGTGGTGTTAGCACCCCTAATGTGTCCCCACCTCCAAAACCCCCAGAGTTGACTTACTAATAATTTGGCTTATTAATGTGGTCTTCCACAGGGAAGAGCAGTAAGGTTTCAGAGATGTGCTGAATGCCAAGCATCACCCAAAGTAAGAACTACTGACAAAGTCCAAAGTATGAGGAAATTTGAGGTCAAAAGGACATTGCCACCACACACCCAAGTGACAGACAATGATGCCATTAAGCAGATGGAGTATTCCTTTGTTTGAAGGTTTTGAGCTTCCCTTCCCCAATCACTTAGCCATCAAAAGAGGCAGCTCAAGCTTTATGAATCCAGTCATCAGACATTTAAGGCAGTTTGCAACACATTACCATCTTTGGACACCTATTGTCAAGACCAGGAGTTTTCCTGGAACTCATTGTGCAATCTACTGTTTCAACCCATGAAACTTCCCCTCCCCAGGGCATATTTTTGGTATACATATTGCCCGAAAACCATGCCTCATTGCGCACAGAGCTTCTTTCTGGTGACACTATGGACTTTTTCAGACGCCTCTTACCGCGCAAGCAGCCTCCGGAGCAGTAACGAGGCTGCTACATGGCAAGGGGTCCATTTTGGATGACACCATTTCTCTCTCGGCGTTGTCCGTGACTCTTGCAGCTAGCATTGAAGGCAGCCGCGCTATTTTTTACTCACAGACAACTTCCGTGAGTGAAAAATAGCGTGGACGCCTTCAATGCTAGCCACAACAGTCATGGACAACACCAAGAGAGAAACGGCGTCATCCAAAATGGACCTCTTGCCGCGCAGCAGCCTCGTTACTGCTCCAGAGGCTGCTTGCGCGGTAAGAGGCGTCTGAAAAAGTCCTATGTCATTCTGTGTTAGCTACTCCAGATTCATCCATCCATGCTGCCGGCTTGCTCAATGACTTCAGGACTATGAGACAGGTGTTGTATCACCCCAGAAATCTCCCTATCTCTGGCAACCTCTCTTCTTCCATTCCTAGTGGTATTGTGTGAATGTGTGCATGTTTGGTGTTATTATTTTTAAGTCTTTAATAAATATCATTGTTGATTTTTCATTTTGCATTTGTGTGCGTCTGTTCAGAGATAGTAGGGGTATAGTTGGCGTAAAGATCCCCTCTCTGTTGCCCCCTCTTGCATTGCTAATGTTGAGTTGCTGCTAATTTCCCCAACATATTAGAAACTTGATATTTTCTTGGAATTTCTAAGACCTCTTTTGGTAACAGTGGAGTGTCATAGACTGAAACATCAGTTACAAAGGAGTCGAAAACATTCCAGTCTGCTTTTTAAGTAAAACACTGAGCTACTTAGGCCAGCTGTGCTGATTTACAGCTGGTTATAAATTAGTGTAACCAAGCCTATTCCTTTGCTGCAAGCAACAGCTCCAACAATACTGTGTGATTTTGTCTGATGTTCTTGCTTGATAGATTTCTGGACTTCAGTGTGTATCTTGGACAACTCTCTCAGATGACTCCCTGAATAATATTGGGACCTGCTCAAGACTGTTTTTGTGTTTAGAGCTCTGACTCCTTCAACCATGTTTCTGCTTTTGCTGGTGTTCTGTATATGAACCTGGACTGGTTTGATTTCTTCACTATCTGCTACTGAAGACTACAGGTGCATTCACCTGGGTACCTACTAGTTTTAAACATCCACATGCAACCGAGCACAGTTACAAAGCCTTCTTCAGACCATCACCCTCAACACATGCACATAGAGCTGCAGTTTACAGTTGTCCCTCCACATTCGCGAACTTGACATTCGCGGTTTTGGTTATTCGCGGTTTTGGGAGGCCCCCCCGGGCCCCCCCAAAACCACGACACGGGGCCTCCAGAGGCCCCGTGAAAGACCTGGAGGGAGCGGGGAGGCCCGGGGAGGCCTCCACGGGACGCCCGGAGGCCCTCCGGAGGCGCCGCGAAGGCCTGGGGAGGGGTGGGGAGGCCTTCGCGGGACGCCCGGAGGCCCTCCGGAGGCCCTGCGAAGGCCTGGGGAGGGGTGGGGAGGCCTTCGTGGGACCCCCGGAGGCCCTCCGGAGGCGCCGCGAAGGCCTGGGGAGGGGTGGGGAGGCCTTTGCGGGACGCCCGGAGGCCCTCCGGAGGTGCCGCGAAGGCCTGGGGAGGGGTGGCGAGGCCTTCGCGGGACCCCCGGAGGCCCCCCAGAGGCCCCGCGAAGTCCTGGGGAGGGGTGGCAAGGCCTTCGCGGGACCCCCGGAGGCCCTCCGGAGGCCCCGCGAAGGCTTGGGGAGGGGTGGGGAGGCCTGCGCGGGACTCCCGGAGGCCCTCCGGAGGCTCCGCGAAGGCTTCGGGAGGGGTGGCGAGGCCTTCACGGGACCTCCGGAGGACCCGCGAAGGCTTTAGGAGGGGTGGCGAGGCCTTCGCAGGACCCCGGAGGCCCCGCGAAGTCCTGGGGAGGGGTGGCGAGGCCTTCGCGGGACCCCCGGAGGCCCTCCGGAGGCCCCGCAAAGGCTTGGGGAGGGGTGGGGAGGCCTTCGCGGGACCCCCGGAGGCCCTCCGGAGGCACCGCGAAGGCCTGGGGAGGGGTGGGGAGGCCTGCGCGGGACCCCCAGAGGCCCTCCGGAGGCTCCGCGAAGGCTTCGGGAGGGGTAGCGAGGCCTTCACGGGACCTCCGGAGGCCCCGCGAAGGCTTTAGGAGGGATGGCGAGGCCTTCGCAGGACCCCGGAGGCCCCGCGAAGGCCTGGGGAGGGGTGGGGAGGCCTTCGCGGGACCCCCGGAGGCCCTCCGGAGGCACCGCGAAGGCCTGGGGAGGGGTGGGGAGGCCTTCACGGGACCCCCGGAGGCCCTCCGGAGGCCCCGCGAAGGCTTGGGGAGGGGTGGCGAGGCCTTCGCAGGACCCACGGAGGCCCCGCAAAGGCTTTGGGAGGGGTGGGGAGGCCTTCGCGGGACCCCCGGAGGCCCCGCGAAGGCCTGGGGATGGGTGGGGAGGCCTTCGCGGGACGCTCGGAGGCCCTCAGGAGGCGCCGCGAAGGCCTGGGGATGGGTGGGGAGGCCTTCGCGGGACCCCCGGAGGCCCTCAGGAGGCGCCGCGAAGGCCTGGGTAGGGGTGGGGAGGCCTTCGCGGGACCCCCGGAGGCCCTCCGGAGGCCCTGCGAAGGCCTGGGGAGGGGTGGGGAGACCTTCGCGGGACCCCCGGAGACCCTCCGGAGGCCCCGCGAAGGCCTGGGGAGGGGTGGGGAGGCCTTCGCGGGACCCCCGGAGGCCCTCCGGAGGCCCCACGAAGGCCTGGGGAGGGGTGGCGAGGCCTTCGCGGGACCCCCGGAGGCCCTCCGGAGGCCCCGCGAAGGCTTGGGGAGGGGTGGCGAGGCCTCCACGGGACCCCCGGAGGCCCTCCGGAGGCGCCGCGAAGGCCTGGGGAGGGGTGGCGAGACCTTGCGGGACCCCCGGAGGGCCTCCGGAGGCCCCGCGAAGGCCTGGGGAGGGGTGGCGAGGCCTTCGCGGGACCCCCGGAGGCCCTCCGGAGGCCCCGTGAAGGCTTGGGGAGGGGTGGCGAGGCCTTCGCGGGACCCCCGGAGGGCCTCCGGAGGCCCCGCGAAGGCCTGGGGAGGGGTGGCGAGGCCTTCGCGGGACCCCCGGAGGCACTCCGGAGGCCCCGCGAAGGCTTGGGGAGGGGTGGCGAGGCCTTCGCGGGACGCCCGGAGGCCCTCCGGAGGCGCCGCGAAGGCCTGGGGAGGGGTGGGGAGGCCTTCGCGGGACGCCCGGAGGCCCTCCGGAGGCCCTGCGAAGGCCTGGGGAGGGGTGGGGAGGCCTTCGCGGGACCCCTGGAGGCCCTCCGGAGGCGCCGCAAAGGCCTGGGGAGGGGTGGCGAGGCCTTCGCGGGACGCCCGGAGGCCCTCCGGAGGCGCCGTGAAGGCCTGGGGAGGGGTGGCGAGGCCTTTGCGGGACCCCCGGAGGCCCCCCAGAGGCCCCGCGAAGTCCTGGGGAGGGGTGGCGAGGCCTTCGCGGGACCCCCGGAGGCCCTCCGGAGGCCCTGCGAAGGCCTGGGGAGGGGTGGCGAGGCCTTCACGGGACCCCCGGAGGCCCTCCGGAGGCCCCGCGAAGGCTTGGGGAGGGGTGGCGAGGCCTCCACTGGACGCCCGGAGGCCCTCCGGAGGCGCCGCGAAGGCCTGGGGAGGGGTGGGGAGGCCTTCGCGGGACGCCCGGAGGCCCTCCAGAGGCCCTGCGAAGGCCTGGGGAGGGGTGGGGAGGCCTTCACGGGACCCCTGGAGGCCCTCCGGAGGCGCCACAAAGGCCTGTGGAGGGGTGGCGAGGCCTTCGCGGGACGCCCAGGGGCCCTCCGGAGGCGCCGCGAAGGCCTGGGGAGGGGTGGCGAGGCCTTCTCGGGACACCTGGAGGCCCCCCAGAGGCCCCGCGAAGTCCTGGGGAGGGGTGGCGAGGCCTTCGCGGGACCCCCGGAGGCCCTCCGGAGGCGCCGCTAAGGCCTGGGGAGGGGTGGGGAGGCCTTCGCGGGACCCCCGGAGGCCCTCCGGAGGCTCCGCAAAGGCTTCGGGAGGGGTGGCGAGGCCTTCACGGGACCTCCGGAGGCCCCGCGAAGGCTTTAGGAGGGGTGGCGAGGCCTTCGCAGGACCCCCGGAGGCCCCGCGAAGGCCTGGGGAGGGGTGGGGAGGCCTTCGCGGGACCCCTGGAGGCCCTCCGGAGGCGCCGCGAAGGCCTGGGGAGGGGTGGGGAGGCCTTCACGGGACCCCCGGAGGCCCTCCGGAGGCCCCGCGAAGGCTTGGGGAGGGGTGGCGAGGCCTTCGCGGGACCCCCGGAGGCCCTCCGGAGGCCCTGCGAAGGCCTGGGGAGGGGTGGCGAGGCCTTCACGGGACCCCCGGAGGCCCTCCGGAGGCCCCGCGAAGGCTTGGGGAGGGGTGGCGAGGCCTCCACTGGACGCCCGGAGGCCCTCCGGAGGCACCGCGAAGGCCTGGGGAGGGGTGGGGAGGCCTTCGCGGGACGCCCGGAGGCCCTCCAGAGGCCCTGCGAAGGCCTGGGGAGGGGTGGGGAGGCCTTCACGGGACCCCTGGAGGCCCTCCGGAGGCGCCACAAAGGCCTGTGGAGGGGTGGCGAGGCCTTCGCGGGACGCCCAGGGGCCCTCCGGAGGCGCCGCGAAGGCCTGGGGAGGGGTGGCGAGGCCTTCTCGGGACACCTGGAGGCCCCCCAGAGGCCCCGCGAAGTCCTGGGGAGGGGTGGCGAGGCCTTCGCGGGACCCCCGGAGGCCCTCCGGAGGCGCCGCGAAGGCCTGGGGAGGGGTGGGGAGGCCTTCGCGGGACCCCCGGAGGCCCTCCGGAGGCTCCGCAAAGGCTTCGGGAGGGGTGGCGAGGCCTTCACGGGACCTCCGGAGGCCCCGCGAAGGCTTTAGGAGGGGTGGCGAGGCCTTCGCAGGACCCCCGGAGGCCCCGCGAAGGCCTGGGGAGGGGTGGGGAGGCCTTCGCGGGACCCCTGGAGGCCCTCCGGAGGCGCCGCGAAGGCCTGGGGAGGGGTGGGGAGGCCTTCACGGGACCCCCGGAGGCCCTCCGGAGGCCCCGCGAAGGCTTGGGGAGGGGTGGCGAGGCCTTCGCGGGACCCCTGGAGGCCCCGCGAAGGCCTGGGTTGGGGTGGGGAGGCCTTTGCGGGACCCCCGGAGGCCCTCCGGAGGCCCCGCGAAGGCCTGGGGAGGGCTGGGGAGACCTTTGCGGGACCCCTGGAGGCCCTCCGGAGGCCCCGCGAAGGCCTGGGGAGGGGTGGCAAGGCCTTCGTGGGACCCCCGGAGGCCCTCCGGAGGCCCCGCGAAGGCCTGGGGAGGCCTTCGAGGTACCCCTGGAGGCCCTCCAGAGGCCCCGCGAAGGCTTTGGGAGGGGTGGGGAGGCCTTCGTGGGACCCCTGGAGGCCGTCCGGAGGCCCCGTGAAGGCTTGGGGAGGGGTGGCGAGGCCTTCGCGAGACCCCCGGAGGCCCCGCGAAGGCCTGGGGAGGGGTGGGGAGGCCTTCGTGGGACCCCCGGAGGCCCTCTGGAGGCCCCGCGAAGGCTTGGGGAGGGGTGGCGAGGCCTTCGCGGGACCCCCGGAGGACCTCCGGAGGCCCCGCGAAGGCTTTGGGAGGGGTGGCGAGGCCTTCGCGATACCCCCGGAGGCCCCGCGAAGGCCTGGTGAGGGGTGGGGAGGCCTTCGAGGGACCCCCAGAGGCCCTCCAGAGGCCCCACGAAGGCCTGGGGAGGGGTGGCGAGGCCTTCGCGGGACCCCCGGAGGCCCCGCGAAGGCCTGGGGAAGGAGGGAGGGAGGGCCGGGGAGACGTCCGTGGGGCCTAGCAAGGCCCCGCGAAGGCCTGGGGAGGGAGGGAGGAAGGGCCGGGGAGACCTCGCGGGGCCTAGCAAGGCCCCGCGAAGGCCCGGGGAGGGAGGGAGGAAGGGCCGGGGAGACCTCCGCGGGGCCTAGCAAGGCCCCGCGAAGGCCCGGGGAGGGAGGCAGGAAGGGCCGGGGAGACCTCCGCGGGGCCTAGCAAGGCCCCGCGAAGGCCCGGGGAGGGAGGCAGGAAGGGCCGGGGAGACCTCCGCGGGGCCTAGGAAGGCCCCGCGAAGGCCCGGGGAGGGAGGGAGGAAGGGCCGGGGAGACCTCCGTGGGGCCTAGGAAGGCCCCGCGAAGGCCTGGGGAGGGAGGGGGGAGTGGAGTCGTTATTCACGGATTTTTCACATTCGCGGGGGTCCGCGGAACAGAACCCCCGCGAATGTGAAGGGACGACTGTACATGTGTACCCAAGTCTTCACCACCTTCCACACTAAGGAGATTTTTAGACAGGGAAATTATTCCCCAGGGAGATCGGAACAGAATTGTTTCTGTCCTGGAAGCAGCGCCATGTTTCGCATGCCCACTTCCCTCTCCCGATCTCCCGTCGTCCTGACACTGTGCTCATTCTATTTCCCTGCCGGTACCTTCCGTGATATTTTATTAACAAGAGTTTGTTGTTAATAAAAAGAAATAGAACGAGCACAGCATCAGGATGATGGAAGATCGGGAGAGGGAAGTGGGCGTGCGAAACAGGCGCTGCTTCCGGGACAGAAACAATTCTGTCCCGATCTCCCTGGGGAATAATTTCCCCATCTGAAAATCTCCCTACAGGCTGATGCTTGAATGGGGCTTAAGTCTGTCAAACGTAATTACTCTGATAATGCATACCACAGGTTCAGGTTTTGGCTGTTTACAGCAAAACAAACCGTATATCACTGAGGGAAAAGTTAGTTAAAACTGTTTAGTCTTCTCATACATAGGTTTGTACCACAATGCTTTTGCATTCCATTTGATGTGATACTCTATTTTAGCGATGTTGCGGGGAGGTTAAGGGGAGTGTCATAGTATTATGACACTCTGTTTTTATTTCGCTGTACAGTATTCTGTTGCAGCCAATTCTGTATGTCAATTAAATTGTAATGATTATTGTGTCAGCATATGCTGCATGTTCTGAGCCCTCAAAAACCTTGTTTTTCTAAATCAAGTATTAGGGGAAGAATTCAACACTAAGGAACTGTAAATCCAGGGGATGAGCCTTATGTGTGTGTGTAGCCACTGTTTTATGTTGAGTTACCTAAGAAAGAATGAGACACTTGGCATATCAATTCTCTGTGAAATTCTTCAGTGTTAACAGAACACTTGTACAAATGAGAATAAACATGAAGACCCACCTGAATTAGTTCATACTAAGCAATAGGGGCATGTCTGAAAGCAAGTGACTTCAGGCACAGAAGTATCCCAGATGAAAATACAAAATACAGGTGAGAGAAAGAATCAGAAAGTATGCTTGAGGCAAATAGAGAGAGAGATCAAGGGTGAGCAAGAAGGGAATAGTTTTTCTTTGGTGTTGCCTGAGATGGGTTTTTCTGCAAGTGGGACTGTGATTGTGTACTTTTGGCCACCTTTTAAAATGGCCAGGATGAAATTCTGAGGGTTTTTTTAAAAAATGGAAAAGCAATTCAGTGCTTCTGATATACATTTTTTTTCATCCAGTAAGGTTTTAAACATAAGCCATCAGTATACAAAATAAAATCTGTGTCTTATTCAAAACTCAGAACAGCAAGCTCTGACATTCACATGCTACTTCACCCAAAGATTTTCTCAACTGAACAGTTGATTGGCACTGTTGATGTTGATAATGTTTCTGGCCAGTTGTGGTGGAATCTGTTTGGAATTCTCCTCTTCTCAGGAGGTACCCAGCATTGTAAATAAGATCAAGAGCAAATACCTGCTGGCACTAAAGGAACAGTATAAAAAGACTACCAATATGTATTTCTAAATGTGAGATATAGGCTGCTGACACACTACAGAAATAATACAGTCTGACACCACTTTAACTATCATGGCTCCATCCTATGGAATCCCGGGATTTGTAGTTTGTTGTGGCACCAGAACTTTCTGACAGAGAAGGCTAAATATATCACAAAATTACAGATCTCAGAATTCCATAGCAATGAGCCAAAGCAGTTAAAGTGGTGACAAACTGGATTATTCCTGCAGTGTTTCAACAGCCTTACTCTTCTACTGTCATTAACCAGCTTTAATTGCACAAAATCCCAAAACAGCTTAAACACCCTGAAGGCACCAGACCATATCCGATCTTTGAAACTAAGCAGGGTCAGGCCTGGTTGGTTCTTGGAAGAACTGCTAGGGAATATAAGGTGTTCAGAGGAAGGCAATGGCAAACCACCTTGGAACAAATTTTACCAAGAAAATCCTATGATAGGGTCACCATTAAGCACTTTATCACACTATACTGTTGTAGTGCTATTATTTCACTTTAACTGCTATGGCTGTCTCCTGTGGAATTCTGGGGCTTGTAGTTTAGGGAGGCCTAAGAACTCTCTGGCTGAAATTGCTAAATGCCCCTCCCTAAACTGCAAACCCCAGAATTTCACAGGAGGCAGCCATAGCAGTTAAAGTGGAATAATAGCACTATAGCAGTGTAGTGTGATAATCTCCTGAATCAGAGTTGATTTGAAAGCACACAACAACCACCCTAGAAAAGATTATTCCAATTGTTTTTAGCAGCTGTCCTCAGCGCTTGGAAGAATTACTTTTTGGACTACAACTCTGAGAATCCCCCACCCCAGCATGCTATTTTGGGAGTTGTAATCCAAAAAGTAACTCTTCTCAGCTTTCCCCTTGGTCTGTCAGGATTTGGGTCTCTATTATACTTAGCAATATTAGTTTTTATGCATTGATCTACATGAATTGAAGTTTGCTTTCCACATCACATTTCAAAGTAATACGCAAGTAATACACATGAGTATCCCTGCCAATCACTGCCATGTCAGACATAATACGAGAATGATTTTTTAAAAAATGATAAAAATGAAGATGCCCACCCAATTACAACCAATGTTTAATATAAGAATGCTTAGTATACGATTATTTCTAGGAAAGACAAATGTGTACTATGAGATTCAAGAAGCAGCTTAACGACACATGAGTCTTTCTCTGAGACAGATAATGTATTAATCATCCCCACATGATGTTTTCAGATGCAGGAATGACTCTCAAGTGTAGTCCCATGTCATTAAATTGTAATGTGCAAAGCGCTCCAGAGCCAGAAAGTTAGGCTAGTATCACAAGTTCTGAAACATAATGCTTATTAGGATCAGTTTGTTCATTTGCTTCTTTTTCTGGATGATCATCATGGAAATGGCATTCTATGAAATGGAAACAGGTAGCATCGAAGGTCTTGCTCATCTTCTTGCTTAGTCAGCATGCAAACACTGGACAAACATGATGTACAGTCAAGGATGTTTCTTGGTTTCACTTCTCATTGAACATAACTTACTGGCAAGTGTCCCTATTTGGGCCATTAACTGCCAATGCAATTTCTATCCCCCCCCCCCGATCTGTTTTGAGTTAGGTGTTGCTTTTTCTGTTCTTGTTATCCAGTTTCTCCATCCTCTTCTCCAAAGATCTTTCCACATGTATTTCTGCTCCCCAATGTTTTATTTACATTGTATCACTGAGCACTCGAAGGGACCTTATGTTTCATGACTAGCCCTCTTTTCAAAGCTCCAGGCTCAAACAGAATAACTTAGTATTAGATGATCTTTTGCACTGATTTTCCCAGTCAGAGCTTAGGCTGTAGACTGCCAAAAGCAGTCTATATTATAGCTGTTCTTCTCATTATGTACTATGGTTTCTACTGTAGGTGTAGGAAGATGGTGTTCAGAAACATAACCTCTGATTTTCAGTTAGGGATGATAAAGGGGACATTATAGAATTATTTAATTTCATGTCTTTAAAAGGGCTGCTTTAGCCTTTCATTTTTATTTATAAAACAATGTAGCAAAGTGCACATTGCATGTGCATGGATTTGCACATGACAAGAAGAGGCAGAAAATCACCTTTTTATTTTACATTGTTCAGTTCTGTAAAATATTAAACACCGTACTGTATTAATATAATTTAGTAATCGTGCTCACTTCAAGTCCAAGTTTGATCATTAATCATTTTTTTAGGAGTGAGTGCCATTGAATTCAGGGGGCTTACTCTGAATAAACATGCTTATACAGTTGCACCACTGACCAAGGCAAAATTACTGTTTATCCGCCTGCTGTGGAACTCAGTTCTATGAATGTGCACTCAGAAGTAAGCTTCACTGTCCAGCTTACAACAAGCACAGTCAAACTTTAAGTAAGTATGCATAGAACTAAGGTTGATGGGAGAAAGGCGGGA
The DNA here is from genome assembly GCA_030847615.1 of Gambelia wislizenii. Lineage (NCBI taxonomy): Eukaryota > Metazoa > Chordata > Lepidosauria > Squamata > Crotaphytidae > Gambelia > Gambelia wislizenii. The sequence continues at coordinate 61,977,222 of JAUMIR010000005.1, read as the reverse complement.
CAGAAATACACTAAACAAACACAAACATATTTTAAGGTTTGTGTTAAGTACATGGAGAAAAGGCAATTTCTCAGGTTCCCTGTTCCCATTGACAGCCTTTAAAGTTTAAAACTAGGACTTTCAGTTATGCCTGGAAAGGGAACAGGAGCCCTTGAGGCTGGTTAGCAATATCACAACCTCATACTGCCCAATCCAAGGCTTGGAAAAGTTACTATTGCCCATGCTGACTGGAGGTTTCTGGGAGTTATAATCCAAAAAAGAACTTTTCTAAGCTTTGTCGCAGTCATGATTAGCAGTCTTGCTCCTGCATTCTGAATGCAAGAAAAATGATGTGTGCTGCTGGATCTGACTGATGGCTTATCTACATCTGGGGGGAGGGGTCATGTAGCTTCCAGATGTTGCTCGGCTTCAGCTTCCAGCATTTTTCACCAGTGGCTGTGATGGCTAGGGCTTCTGGGAGTTGCAGTCCAATGACATATGAAGAGCACATGATTCTCATCCCTATTCTAGACCGTCTTCTTGCTTCTTATAGTGACCAACCAGATGCCAACGAGAAGCCCACAAGCAGGACATGAGTGCATGCTGCCACTGATCCCAGAAGTAGTTTATAGCCATCATGACTAGCAGTCATTGATAATTTTATTCTCCATGAATTTATCTTATCTCTTTTTGAAACTTGAACTGATGGTCATAACCACACCCTGTGGCTGTGAATCCCAAGGATAGACTATTAACTATTTTTGCTAAATGGTAAAAAAAAAAAAAAAAAAAAGATTCTGTCTCTTTCAGTCATGCTTCAGGAACATTTATGGGAGGAGTGCACTTTTTCCTGCCATGTGCCTTTAGACTTCCATGATCTTCAAAGTAATGTATATAGAGTGTGGACAGCTTGAGATGTGATTTGATGACTTATTTTCTTTCCTTACTTTTGGGATTTTTTTTAAAAAAAAACCTCAATGAAAGTTACATTAACATTACACAGATTATTGTCCTTTAATGAAGGTTTTTTTGAATAATAAAAGTTCTCAATGGGAAAAGCTGCCTTTAAAACATGCTAAGATTACATAATAGAAACCCAAATGTTTCATATGGGAAGTATTTATGTTATCAAATAATGTGAAAGAAAACAGGCATTCCTATACTGTCTTTTAAGAAAGTTCTGAGAATTGTTAGGAATTGGAGCAGTCTTGGGTTTTATAAATGGATAACCAATGTATGGCCAGAGACTATAATGAAAGAACTGTACATTCCTTGACAGCTAGAAATCTCCCTGCAGAGTTTGGGAATGTGATGCTCTCCAGTTAGCAGGAAAAAATAAAAAACAGGAAGGGGGCTGAACTAGGTTTCACCATTTTGATTTATAACAGGGATGGGAATCATGTGGCCCATGGACCACATGAGCTCCTTTGGCCCTTGGGGAGGTCCCTTGCAACTCACACTGGCATCCCTCCATTTCCCCCCTCATAAACATTATTACAGGGCCAACTCCCCTCCCCTTTAAACATTAAAAATAAGCCTTTTTCAGAGCCCTTATGTGCTGTTTCCACTCCAAAACACCCAACACACCCCAAAACAAAATTGCTTCAGAAGCAACCAGAAGTAATATGTCATTACACCCAGTTGCCCAAGACGGAGGCTATGACAGTGCCTTGAAGGCCTCTGGTGCTCCAGAAAAGCCAGAATAAAAATGAGTAGTATGGCCCCCAGGTTCTGAAGCATGCCTGCCATTGATGCAGACACATAGATCCTGCCACGTCTCCCGGTTTGGCCCCAGAACTCTTCTTCCAAACTCTGCTCACTCATCTGAACCCTGATTGGCTTCACAACCCGTATTCCTACATGCTCTTCTGTTTCCCAATTAGCTGTGCAGTATGGGGCCATGAGGCAGGAGAAGAGAAAGTCCTCTCCTATCAATCTTGTTGCGCATCTGATAAAGGAAGTGACTAAAAAATCCTCCTAGCAAACTGCTCATGGAAGAGACCATTGAGAAAGGGAAGTCTCCTTGTCAGAATGAAGTATAGAAGCCCATGGCAGAAGCCTGATGTCTTTTCCTCTGTAGGTCTAAATTTTAGAGAGAAGCAGGCAGAAAAGACAAAGTTTAGCAGGAGTTAACTGAAACTAGGCTGCCTTGGAACTGGCTGAAAGAGTATGTTCTCTGAGTATGTGGGGTGGGATCACTAGCTGAGATGCTTGCTCCAAAGCCTTATTGTGTCTCCTGTTCTCTGCTTGTATCTTTGTAAATAAATTAGATGTTACAAAGACACCTTAACTCTCCAGTGCTCTTTTTCTTATCCAAAGGAAACTAAACCCTATGGCACTGCCCTGCACTTCTCACTACTGGGTGGGGGAGACACATAACCTTGTAGTTCAGTGATTGCTTGTACAGATGCGGAAACACTGATTCCTCTGTGAAGACAAGAGAAAGGTAAGATTAATTGTAATTGGGATGGCAGCTTTGTTCTCAGGGACATGAAACTAAACTGGTAAATCAAAGGGAAAGATAGTCTGACAATTGAAACAGAAAGCTCTGGTGATCTCTGTGCAGTGTTGAGGCTTTCAGTTTCATGCTGAAGGCTTTGATACATGCCTGCACTTACTTTTTAAAATTTCAGAACAGGTCTGTGAGTGATCGGCAACCAGTCATTGGAGAATCCACATAACAGGAAGTTTAGAAAAGTGTGGACTGCAACGAGAACTAGAGTCTCTTCTTTTTCAAGAAAATGGTATCCTTTGTGCTTGTGACAGCTTTACTAACTGGGGGTGGGAGGGGGACCTTCCTGACATGTTTTCTATTGTTTGGGATGATGTAAGGAACCCAAAGAACATAGCTTCACATTTGTTAGACAGTGGTGAAATGATCAAAAACTTGTTTTGACTGGTAAACTGAGCAAGCGTAGAAAGGAAGTTACAAGGCAAACACTTCAGCAACACCATGTCTGAGAGAGAGAGAGAGAGAGAGAGAGAGAGAGAGAGAGAGACAAAGAGAGAGATGGTATAGAACAACTTATGAAAGGACATTTGTTCATCATTTTCAAGAAGGTCTTAATTATGAACTTAGAGCCTTGCAAGTACATTTTTCACAGAATGGTTAAAAATAGTTCAGGTCACCAAAAATAACACAGTGGGCCAGGTCTGATGGTATGTTGTACCCTGAAGAGGTATGTCTTTCTATAAATGAATACTTTCAATGGGAGTTATTTTGGAAAGTTTCCCATTTATTTAAATAAAGAATTTAAAAACCATGCTTCTTAGCTGTGGATACTTGGATGGTATACCAGAAGTTTGACTGTAAGTCAGGAATGAGGAATATGTTTTCCTCCAGGTGTGGCTAGACTCCAGTTCCCATCAGCCCTTGACAATATGGCTAATCACCAGGAATGGCTGGGATTATGTTTCCATGTGCAATTCAGGTGTTATTTATTAATCTTAAAGTTGTAATAGCCAAAGGGCAAGCTACTTGAAAAAGTGTCTCCTCCCAAGTAAACATGCCCCTATTTTAGGATCAGCTGATGTCACTCTCTTGTATGTGCCATTGTCTTCTGAAGTGCCTTTGGTGGCAATGCATGAGGAGGCCTTGGAAAAATTACTTTTAGGGGATTTATAATCTTTGAGTCTAGCTAGTGAATTCTTGGAGTCCTAATCCAGAAAAGAAACATTCCCAAACTCTATATGGCAGTACCCTGTAAGTAAGAGAGACTCTCATCTCCAATAAAAAGAGATTATATTGCTTTGATTATGTTTTCCCTGCATCTTTACACTTTTCTCTTTTCACCAAGCCTTTGCTTTTACTGCAGTTCAAAATATTATGTATAACTTCTGTTCTCTTAACTTTTTGTAATGTTTTATTGTGATTTTTACATATACATGCTTTTTAATGCTTGGATTATTGATATTATATTTCATACATTTGTTAGCTATTTTTATTATTTCCATTGGGTGAGGGAGTCAGTTATAAATAATATATGAAGTAGAATACAAATCTGATTGCCCTGGTGCATAACCTATATTCTGGGCAAGAGGCCACTGTCAGGACAGATATGGAGAAACACAATGGTTTCCTATTGGCAAGGGGGTCAGAGAAGTCTGTATTTTTTCACCCTGTTTAATCTGAATGTTGAATATTTCATATGGAAAGCAGGATTATACTCAGAAGAAGCAGATGTGAAAACTGTGGGAAGGAACATCAAGAATTTAAGATATGCAGATGACACCATAATACTTGCTAAAGATAGCAAGGACTTTGAACAACTAATTATGAAAGTTAAGGTAGAAAGTGCAAACATAGGGTTACAGTTAAACATTAAGAAAACAAAAATAATGATCACAGAGTATTTACCTAACTATAAAGCTGGTAATGAAGACCGCGAAATAGCATGGTGTAGTGGTTTGAGTGTTGGACTATGACTCTGGAGACCAGAGTTTGAATTCCCCTTGGCCAAGAAAACCCACTTTGGGCAAGTCACACATTCTCAGCCTCATAAAACCACCTTAGGGTCACCATTACTTGGAAATGACTTGACGTCACACAGCAACAACAAAAATACCTTGGCTCAATCAGTAATCAAAATGGAGGCTGCCGTCATGAAAGCAGAGGAAGAATAAAGCTTAGAAAGGCAGCTGTGAAGGAATTAGATAAGATACTCAAGTGTAAAGAGAGATACCAAAGTCAGAATTACCCATACCATATTATTTCCAAGGTCTATGTATTGATGTGAAAGCTGGACAGTAAAAAAAAGATGATAGGAAGAAAATCAGTGGAAATGCCACGGTGCTGGAAGAGAATTCTGCAGATACCATGGACTGCTAAAAAGACAAATGAATGGATTCTAAAGCAAATCAGGCCTGAATCCTCACTAGAAGCCAAGATGACTAAACTGAGACTGTCATACTTTAGACTTATAATGAAAGGACATGATTCACTAGAAAAGACAATAATGCTAGGGAAGGTAGAAGGCAGTAAGAAAAGAGGAAGACAGGTTGATTGATACAATCAATGAAGCCACAGCCTTAAGTTTGCAAAATCTGAGCAGTGCTGTTCATGACCAGGGCTCTTGGAGGCTCATAGGGTTGCCATAAATTGAAGTTGACTTTACAGCAAATAACAAATAAAACATCTGGCCATGGTGACACATGCCTTGATTACATCCCATTTGGACTACTGTAACACACTCTACATGGGGCTTTGGAAACTGTTCAGAAACTTCCGCGGGTCCAAAATGCTGCATCCAGAAATGCTGACCAGGGCCAGTTATAGGGAACATATAACTCCCTTATTAAAACAGCTTCATTGGCTACCAGTTTGTTTCCAGGCACAATTCAAAGTACTGGTCATAAAGCCCTATATGGCTTGGATCCAGACTATTTGAAAGACTGTATCTCTCAACATGAACCTGCCAGAAATTTTAAGATCACTGGGGAAGGCTTTCTTTCAGTCCCACTACCATCACAGGCTCCTCTGATGAGGATGTGAGAGAAAGCCTTCTCAGTGGCTGCTCCCACCCTCTGGAATGCCCTACCACAGGAGGCTAGGCTGGCTCCCTCCCTGCTTTCCTTTCACTGGCAGGCAAAGATGTTTTTATTCCAGCAAGCATTTAATTTGTAGCTGCAGGCACAGAGGCTTTTATGGAAATTTGTTTTATTTTTTTTAATTCTTTTAACTTTTATATGTTTTTATATAATTTTAAATTGTAACGATTTTAGTTGTTTTTAAACATTTAACTGTTGTATCTTTTTAATTGTTTTTTATGTGTTGTGAGCTGCCTTGGGTCCCAATCTGGGAGAAAGGCAGCATAGAAATCAAATAAATAAATAAATAAATGTTGTATACATCAGTTTTAAAAACAAGAATGGGTTCACTACCATGGCTAATACATTTGGAAGACACTAGTTGGGGGAGGCTGCACTATTACACAGTGAAGTGCCTGTTATGGCTATTTCAAAAGAATAATTATTGCAGCTAAGACTGTGGTTCAGTACCTGGTACCATTTATGTTAATGCAGTGTTGAGGCTCTCCAGCACAAAGTATAGGATCCCAAATCTGAGCCAAATGAATCCACTGTTTGTTAGTGTCGGGGGCAGGGGGTGTCACAGCAACAGAAGAATCTCCATTTGAGAAAGGTTGAGGCCAAAGTTGGTTCAATCCATCCAACAAACTAGGGAAAGTTAAACAGTTAAGTACCAAATATGTACTGTAATTTGAAGCTGCAGTGCTTTGACACTGCCTCATAGCTGTGCTTTGTACTTACATGACACAGGGAAATCACTTCTAAATGTGTCCACATAGCATAGGCAATGTTAAGATCTGCCTCTCCATCTAATTTGTTATTTATGAAACATGGAGGCATGACAAATCCAGGAGCAATAAATAAATGTAATGCTAATGCAAGAGAATGCTTACAGGGCAGCTTTGAGTCAGCACTGTATGCCAGAGCTCTGTGAAAGGGGGAACCAGGTTGCTATGGGCCATCTTAGCTTATAATGTAAAGCTGTCATCTGCCATGTTAATACAGTTGGAGAGGATGTGGTTTCAATTTTCCAGCAGCACCAAATGAAGGAATGCTCTAGCAGGGAAACTCCTGACCAAATTGAGGGAATTTTTAAAAAATCAGTCATAATTAGAACATGTTGCTACTGCAGCCTTGATGACAAGATTGTACAGAATTAAGAGACCTTTTTACATTTACAGACATACACAGAGATGCACACACACAGAGGAGATCAGTGGCTGAAAACTGGGAAGGTAGGAAATGTACTATGGGCTGTAATAATTGCTGGCTGCCCTGGGAAAAGGCATCAAGGCCAGAGCAGTCACGGTTCCATGCAAGCACATCCTCTAATTATTGAAAAATCTGTGTAGAGTCTCAATGTTAATCAGTCTCTGAGAGACCTCAGCGTTATGTGGTTAGTGCAGATTTATGGCATTTTTCTTTCGGGTTATTAAAACTGATATTTCACAAGGAAGGATCTTTCTCCAGACAACTGTAAAAATGCAAAGTTTCACTCATAAAAGAAAACTGCAGGATTATTCTGAAATGATTCCACTGAGAAACCAAACAAAGAAGATAAAACACATCAAAGGCAGAAGGTGGGGTGAGGATGGGGGAGGAGGAATGAAAAGAGTGGGAGGAATGAATGGAAGACTCAACAGTTGGCCTATAGATTCAAGAGGTTGCAGCGTAATTAATTTCAACAGTTGCTGCAATTACAAAAATAAACACAGCATTCATGAACACAGCATGATTCATGCATAATTGTTAGCAGAAACAAATTGAAACATTTGTATGAATTTACAACTGGAGTGAGTCGCATTGTTAAGAAGTTGCATTTTTTTTTTAAGGATGGATTTTGAAAGTTATGTTGCACTACCCAATTTTTCTGGTGTTGCTGTTTTTGTGCTTATATTCATGTCAATTCTGTATACTGGGTGGATGCATAACTATAGCCAGAGACTGATTTTTTTATTATAATTTATAATTTATAATTGCTCAAACTGATTGGTTGATATTTCATCAACTGGGAGCAAACGATCAGTCTCCTGATAGCTAGGAATCTCTCTTGAGCATTTGAAATGGGACAGCCACCTGAGCTCTAAGAAGGTGACAGCTTTTGAAAGGGAAGAGAGCAAAGACAGAAATACAGGTTTTGGCATCTTAATGTTAGGAAACAAAATCAAGGTGTAGAGAAAGTTGAGAGTTTCTAGTAGAGGTTAGTGTGAAATTGGGGGAAAGGGAAACAGCCTAAGGGGAAAGGGGATGGCACAGACTGCTTTTTGAAATCTGATGCAAACTATGCTGTTTGCTTCTAGAAGTTTCTTTGATTTTGCTTTACTCTGCTTGCATAATACAAGCAACTATTACAAGACTCCAGTCTTCTTTCATTTGCAAGAAACTAAAAGCAAAATCCTATAATGTCTACTGTGAACAAAGACCACTGATTTTAATGGGATTTGCTCTCAGGTAAATGGGTATATGATTGCATCCTTAACTGAGAGCTTCTTTCTACTCAAGAAATTGGGGGCAGGCACATAACAGTAATTCCTACAATAACAGATTGAGGGGTTGTTTAGATGATGAAAAAAATCCCTAAGGAATGAGGGCAGAATGCCTGTTGTCCAGATAAGCTCCTGCCATGATTCGCCAAACTGGGAAGGAGGGAGGCTGAAAACTCCAAGTAGTTTGCAATTACAGCTTTCACTGTTTCTTACTATCTTCTTTTTTAAAAAAATGTGAAAATGCACATAACAGCCTGTCCGAACAACCAATTCGAATTGGGGTGCATCCAGGAAGTCAAAATGTGATTGATCGGATATACACAGGGGCTGGCTTGCCAGCAACAAAGTGGCCAAAGCCGCCATTGTTGTTTTCCACAGACATGATTGAGCACTATTTTCGAGCAACAGAGCAAAAAAGTTTTTAAAGCAGATCACTCTTCTGCATCTCTCATCTAACAAGGCAAAAAAAGGGGAGAAATGGAGGAAGTTTGGGGGGAACAATAAGGTAGGTAGTTCACTCACGGCTACCATCTTTTCTTGCAGGCATGCTCCTTGTGAACTTCAAACTCAGATAGCTTTCCATGCCAGTGATCTTGTGAATGGATTCTGTGGACAAATGAACACTGCTATGATAGTGAGTTAATGTGCTATTCTCCACAATTAATTCTCCAGTCTGACTGAGCCTTGAGTGAGATGACTGCTGTGTGCATTTGTGCATGGGTAGGGGGGCAGAATTACTTAGCTATGGGTATAAATAGATATAAAGGAATCCTGTAGCCCTTTTGAAACTAATTGAGGAAAAGAATTTTCAAGCATAAGCTTTCATGATGCATCTGATGAAATGGACTGGAGTCCACAAAAGCTTATGCTTTATCTCCGGAACCACCTCCTCCCATACAATCCTCCCCGCGCACTCCGGTCCTCTGGGAGGAATTTGCTTCAGCCACAAAAATCTAGGCTGTCTGCAACCTCCCAGAGGGCCTTTTCAGTAAACGCCCCCAAATTGTGGAATGACCTGCCGAATGAGATCCGTCAGATAACAAGCCTGAGTGGCTTTAAAAAAGCACTAAAGACGGATCTCTTTCGGCAGGCTTTTCCTAATTAGATCCCGGCCTCAGGGGATCCTGGCCTCTTCTAGCCTGCTGGCCATTTATTGTATTTTATTGTATTTATAGTTTTAAATGTGATTTTAGATTAGTTGTTTTTAATTTATATTTGTTTAATGTTTTTTTATGGGGGAGGGTGGGAGTGGGGGTGTTTAGGGATTTTATTTGTATTGTATTTTAAATTTTGTAAGCCGCCCCGATTGTTTTAACAGAGGGGCGGGGTATAAATAAATATTATTATTATTATTATTATTATGCAAGAAAATTCTTTTTCTCAGCTAATCACAAAGGTGCCATGGGATTCCTTTATATTTGTTAATGCTGAAACAGATTAACATGAGAACACGTACTTAGCAATGTGTAGAACTCCCTATACCACAAATAGCAAGGACATCCAACTGGCTGCAATTACAAAGTCAATAGTACACCCAGGAGATTCTAGAACACAGATGGAGCTGTGCTTTTTCCCCTAGTGATTCCCAGAATACCTCATCATTGGCTAAGAGGAATAGGGCTGATGGAAGTTTCAGTCCAATAACATACAGAGGGTCACATTTCACTTGTTCATTGTACAACAGTATGAAATAGCCATTAGATGCAGTCTGCTTGTGTTACATTTTTAGGAGGAACTAGGAACTATTTAACAACAGGACCCACTTCCTGGGGAATGAGGAAAGAGAGGCCTCACAAAATAACAGAAGCTCCACAAACCATTTATTTAAAGTTGGTGTGAAAAGTACTGATTCTGTGAGACACTGTGATAGGCTAACACAGCAAATTTTTGCAAAGTAAGGTGAACAAATCAGCTTGGAGTGGAAGTCATAAAACAAAGCAGTTTGTTTTCTATCTAACATTATTACTGTAGATGAATTATATTAGTATATGTATTTAGGAAACAATGAAAAATCTGAGAAATCCATAGTGGTGGTGTTGTCATCAATTTTATACCTCCCAATACTTTCAGAAATTAAAAGGAGACAACACAACAGAGAACGTTCATAGAATCATAGAATTGCAGAGTTGGAAGAGACCACGAGGGCCATCCAGTCCAACCCCCTGCCACACAGGAAATCTTGATCAAAGCATCCCCAACAGATGGCAATCTCAGTTCTGAATTTGAAATTCTCGCTTCCAAAGGATTCCAGAGGTTTATAGGATAAAGAATATATGCTCTGACTCAAGTATACTGTCCTTTTCTGAGCTCAGTTGCAGAAGATAAAAGTCAACAGTGCTGTTATCTGCACATCTTTGGATTGTCATAATGCTCTTTTACAGCATTCCAATGAATATACACTGTTTTGTCAACTACAAGATTGCAGCTGTTTTTATTTTGTTTTAGATTTTCATTATATGATAATTTAGATGTGGTTGTTGAAGTTTCTTAATTTTTTTGTTAGGAATGCTGAATAATCTCCAGAGTTTTAAATCTTGTTTTAAAGTCTGTCCCTTGTTTTTATCAGTTGTCATCTATTGTGCCTGAGTATTTCACTCTTGGGTATTTCAATTATATATGAATGCAAGAGCTTCACAGCAGTGAGTTTTCATTTACTATCTAAATATCTTTGTACACGAATGGCACAACCTACATTTAACTTCAGAAGAGCAAGTGTTAAGTCCTTACTATTCAAGGTGTTCTTAACGTCTATGCCTCTGGTTTCCTTGCTTGTATTTGATCATTGTTTTCTCATTGGTTCTTGCTGTGTTCTTCAAAAACAAAACTTAAAAACTTTATGTAAAAGACTCCCTCACACATTCTCACACACCACCACCATGGTTAGCAGCAGTGGTTAGTCAAATTTTTGAGTGATTCTAGGTAGATGCTGTAGTAATAATAATAATAATAATAATAATAATAATATTTATTTATATCCCGCCCCTCTGCGAGCAATCGGGGCAGCTTACAACAATAAAACAGTACACAGTATAAAACAGCTCAAAATCCCTCCCCCCCCTTAAAACATTATTAAATTAATACAGATTAAAATCAATATATAATACAATTTATTAAAAACCCTTTCGAGCAAGCAGCATCAGTTTGGAGGTCCAGAAGCAACCTCCGGAGGGGGTTCCTGAGGCCAGGGTTAGCTATTCTGGAAAAGCCTGCCTGAAGAGAACCGTAGGTGCTAGACACAGTGCAGAGAGCCAAAACAAGACAAGTGCAGAGAGCCAAAACAAGAATCAGTAGCCTTTAAATAAATAATACAAGTCCAACAAACTGATTAGCTGATCAGACAAGGTGACATCAGCTACATCTAGGAGCCCTGGTGGCGCAGTGGTTAAATGCCAGTACTGCAAGCCACAAGGTTATGAGTTCGATCCCAGAGGGCTCCAAAGTTGACTCAGTCTTCCATCCTTCCATAGGTGGTAAAATGAGTACCCAGGTTGTTGGGAACAATTAACTAAAAAAATCATTGTAAACCGCTTATCAGTGCTTCGACACTGATAAGCGGTATATACATATCAATGCTATTGCTACAGCTATAAAACTGACCTCAAACCAGACAGATGCAAGCAGTGGCTTCATGCAGCTGCATTTTAATGGCTTTATACTAGGCTCTGCATCATTCCTTAGCATGCTGGTCAACAGGGTGTAGTATTCCTCCTTTGAAAATTATGTTATGTTAATATAGAATCTGTTCCTAATATGATATATTGTTCAACAACCCACTGTGAAGAATTTATACACTATTTCGCAGATAAAATTGCTTGGATTTGCTCTGACTTAGACACCAGACTTGATACATTTCTGGTGGATGTAATCTGCTTGTCCCATGTTGATGGATACTTTTCAATTTGTGCAGGCTGAGGGCATGGACAGGATTCTTGGAGCAGTGAGAGCCACCACATTTGTACTGGATTCTTACCCTTCCTGGCTAATTAGCAGGCCAGAGGAGGACTGGCTGAGTGGGTAAAGTAAGTGATTAATATCTTTTTACAACAAAGCAGTGTCCCAACATACCTGAAGGAAGCTATGGTAAGGCGTCTTCTGAAAAAACTTCCCTGGATTCTACTATACTAGATAACTATAGGCCAGTCTCTAACTTTACTTTTTTGGACAAGGTACAAGAGCATGTAGTGGCTTCTCAACTCTAGGGGTTCCTGGATGAGAAGAATTGTATAGATCCATTTCAGGCTGGTTTAAGGCCTGGTTATGGAACAGAGACAGCTGTGGTTGCCTTGGTAGCTGACCTACGCAGGGAACTGGATGGGGGAGTGTATCCTTGTTGGTTCTGCTGGACTCTCAGTGGCTTTTGACCATGATACCCTTCTGAGTCACCTCTCTGGGATAGGGTTTGGAGGTACTGTTCTACAGTGACTTCTTTCTTTCCTGGAGGGGCACTCTCGAAGGTTAGTGCTGGGTGGATTCATAGAATCATAGAGTTGGAAGAGACCACAAGGGCCATCCAGTCCAACCCCCTGCCATGCAGGAATAGACAATCAAATCATTCCCGACAGATGTCCATCCAGCCTCTGTTTAAAAACCTCCAAAAAAGGAGGCTCCACCACACTTCAAGGCAGTATATTCCCCTGCTTGATACTTTGGCCACTGGCCTGTGGAATCCCTCAGGGTTCTGTCTTACCTCCTATGCTATTCAACATCTACATGAAACCACTGGGAGAGGTTGTCCACAGTTTTGGGGGTCAGATGTCACCAATATGCTGATGTTACCCAGCTCTATTACTCCTTTCCACCTAATTCCAAGTAAGCTGTTCCTGTGCTAAACCTGTGCATGGCAGCTGTAATAGACTGGATGAGGGCAAACAAATTGATGCTTAATCCAGACAAGGCAGAGGTTCTCTTGGTCATTTATAAGACAGATCTGGGAATAGGATTCAGCCTGTGTTATATGGGGTTACACTCCCCCTAAAAATGCAGGTTGGCAGTTTGGGGGTACTCCTGGAATCAGCTCTGTGCCTGAAAGCCCAGATTTCAGCAGTAACCAGGAGTTCCTTCACACAGTTAAAACTAGTGTACCAACTGTGCCCATTCCTCAGGGAATCAGATCTGGCGATAGAGACAATATTGTGAAATAAGAATTGTCTAGATAGGAATGTGAACTCTATAAGAATGAGTTTAAACAATGACAATGTAATGTCTCTGTAAGAATGTGGCAAGATGCAGCAAAACCTGTGTAAGAATGTGGCTAGACAATGAGATGTCTATGTGAGATAACAACCCTCCTCCTTGAATGTATAAATGTATAATAATGATTGTTTAATAAATAGCTAGAAAAATTATAGTCAGTTGCTTTTTCTCCAACTGTAAAACATCCTGAAATTGCAGAATTTAAGAGAGTCTTAAGGGGAGTGTTAATGTCAACCTGCTGTTTACAAGCTTGGGAGATAAGTTAAGTGAAATGATGAAAGGAAGGCACTCCAGCTAGATGTAAGTTGGCAGACAAACTGCAAAGGACCTTCCATCCCTCCATAAAGAGAAAAAAGTATGGTAACCATACATGTTTCATATGTATTAATAACAGGTTCAGGAATGTTGTTATTGTGATTAAGTAGCAAAAATGTGGCTGCTGAGAAACATGCCCAGGAGAACTTCAAAGTTTGCAGAAGAAGGGGATTTTAAAAACTCTTGGAAAACTTGCCAAAGGAGGTGAAAGCAACTGCAAGCAACCTTATGAGGACGGAGCATGCTCAGTGGCTACAGAAGTTGCTGCCACGTATGTAGAAATGGAAAAGGGGTGGTGGTGGTAGAATGGAGTATGCTAGAAGAAAATATGGCTAGTGTGCTGGAACATTGAATAGGAGCATTACACACTTAATATTTTGGTGCAGATCCTATTCACTTTCTTTATTTGCAGTTACTCAGTTCCTGTTGTTGTCCAAGAGGTTGCAGTTTAAAATCAACCTAAAGTCATGTTAAAAATATGTATGTTCCACATTTCAAAGAGCTGTGATTTATGGCAAAGATTAGGACAACAGAAAGAGGGTCAATGGATCTAAGACAAATCTTTAATTGTCCAGCACATAATACCACATTAGTTCTACATTATCCCTGAGTACATAATATGACTGAAGTTTGGCTATAATTTTGAAGAATTGGGAAAGACTTTTCAAGTCAAATGTTAATCTGGGTTTTGAATGACAGATAAGATAATTGGGGAAACAACATGAATAACTGACTAAATAAATACAAGTCAAAAAGCATTTAAAAAAATGACTGGCAAACAACAACAGAAAATCCATGGGGTTTTTTGCTGTCTTCAATCCTGCTGAAACACAAATTGAGCTTAAGATGTGTAATTATTGGTTAAACTATGTTTAATGAAATGTAAAGACCTTTGTACTCAGGAATGGATAATTTATATGCCACTTTATTGTCTCCCAAGGTTTAATTAAATGTTTGCCTTGTGGCTAATCAGCTACAATTAATAAAAGAAGCTTATCGGTTTACGTCACTTTTAGGAAATATTGAAATAGCCTCTGTTAGCATCTCAGTAACTAATTTGTTCATAGCTCAACATTACAAACTCTTTCCCACTAGTTGTAACCCATAGTAATTAGGCAAATTAATACACTGCATGAATACTCATCTCAATAAATTGTACTTAAAAAGCTTTAAAATTACACCAGTAATAATAAATACGAAATGAAGGGTCTGGATGACTCCCAGTATGCTTAGCATTCTTTTCTACTTGTTGCAGCTTTGGTTGCAGCCCAGGGTAGTGTGGCTGTTTCTGACATAAAGCTAATTAAATAATTAATTAATATGCCACCTTTCTCCTAGAGTGGGACCCAAGGCGGCTCATCTGTGTATAGGCAGAGGGCAGTCTGCAGCTTACAAACACTATGTGCATTGAACTTGGATTTGGTTTACTTCTGTTTTTCTTCTCATTGGATCAGGGACCGAGGTCTGCCAGGTTTGGATTGCCATACTGCAGCACTCATTTGGGTGAGAATGACTTGATTCATTCAACAGATTAATTGGTCATGGGCCATGCCGTCCGGGAAGACTTGGCTCCTTAGAATACCTAGATTCATTCTAGTATGGATTGAAATGTTGAAGCCGTGGGTGTGGAGGGGAGCAGTGAGTCTGGGCAGGATTAACAGAGCTCAGTACAGGGTTAACAGAGACATACTGGAATGGATTCTTCAGGTAGGTGGGGCTTTCATTCCTCAACATAGAATCTCTTGTGACAGGTCACAACTGTTCCATGACAATTGGTTTTCCTCCTTCTGCAGAAGGTTCTGGCTTTTTCCTTGGAAATCTCCAAGAAGGTTTGTCCTTCTTGTTGCTAGGTGGGTGGAATGAACCTGGGCTTGCCTATCTCTAGTTGTAGGGTGCAGGTATTCTGTTAGCTAATTGCTATCTAGGAGGTTCTCAGAAACAACAAAAGGTGAAGGAGTCTTCCCTACACCCCACCAGTGTCATCCAGCTCAAGTGGGAAAGGGAGGCAGCTCCCTGCCCCAGGCTTGGCCCTCACCTCAAGACAACCAGCACCATTTGGGAGGATCTCCTGGGTCCCTATTCCCCTTCACAAGAATTAGGTGAAGAAGAATTGCAGAGGAGTTTCTACCTTGGGGAGTCTTGGCTTAACTGCCTTCCACACATGAGTGCCCACTTACCCTATTTGCTCCTGCGTTTCAGATTCCTGTTTGATAATAAAGTTGTGGCCAGTTGTTGTGTATTGCCATTCCTAGTGGGAGGGCAAAATGACTACAGTAAGAAATCTAATATTCATTTAGGTTTACTAAATGCATTATTTCACAGGAACAGAGTATCTGGCAGTATTATACAAATGGTATCTGGAGAATTTGGGAAAGGAGAGCATAAAAAGGCAGAAAAAATATGAGTGGATTAACTAAGAATATTCTCACCAGATATTCCTCCCCTCCTCATCCTATGCTTTTTTTCTTCCTAACTAGCTGGACCCAGAGTAACATATGATGTTCTCCAGGAATTGTTGAAGGTTACTTGCTCTGTTGCCCTGCCATGGCTGCCGGTTGACTGCCTGTGTTGTCCTGCCACAACTACTAGTTGATTGCCTGGGTCCCATCGCAGGCAGTCCTCATAGGTGGCCCATCACTGCCACTGACACCAGTTGACTGCCTGGGTCCAAATATAGGCCACAGATTGAATGGCAGGAGTGGATTGTGAGGTGGAGAAGGAATTTGCATGTGGGTGGTGATTGGTTGGGTATGTTTCCTGAGCAGCCAATCAGCACACTGGGAGAGGAAACATACCCAAGAGTTGGAAACCTAGCCAGGCCTATTGTATATACCCAAGCATTTTAAATATATAAATGGTGGTGCATAATTTCTTTCCCTTCTGTTTCCCAACTTGCTCTATCCATATTATTTCCTGAAGCTGTCTCTTTCTGATGCTGGATGCAAAAAACAACCTTCTTCATAAAGTCATTACCAATTAACAGGTCTTCTTTGGATTATTATAATACACAGGGCTGCTTTGAAGATGGCCTGGAAACTGCTGCTGGTTCTAAACAGGGCTGCATGATAGTTTTAGGACTGGATGTTATAACTCACCCTCTGGAGTTGGAAGAGTCAGACACAAAGGAGTCAGATTTACAAGAATTTATCATTCCTGATTATGGTGGCCTCTCTAAGGAGCTGGAGGACTGAAGCAGTTGAGGGGACTGTTCCACAGCAGGATCCTTGAAAGATCATCGAAAAGATAAGGAGAGACTACCCTGATCCCAGTGACAAATAGGAGATGCTGACTCATTAAGCATCTTGAGACAGCTACCTATAAATCTCTCAGGAGTTCCCTGGTGTCTTTGTTGCTTGCAACCATTCTATCTGGGTGACTGACAGTACTCTTCAGTGTTAGTGTTTTCTTGACCTTGGGCTGGCTACAGATCGACAACTGTTTTTCTCTTTGCTGCCTTTGTTTATCTGGACTACCGACTTGCTGTAATGACTTCTGGACCAGCTGGCAACCACCTCTTGTTTCTCCTTTCATCTTGCTGGATAGCCTGACCCGGACTGGATTAACTACTTGACAGCTCTTGTACTCCAACCACCTGACTCCTGGTTCACTTGATGACTGGAGCATAGGACACTTGGGTGATTTGATCCCATCATTGCTTTTATCAGCTTCACTAACTTGTAGTCTGTTACTGGGCTCAATTCAAAATGTTTGTTTTAACATTTAAAGACCCTAATGCCTTGGAACAGGGAAATTGACATCCCTCCATATATATCTTTTTGGATCTTGAGATCCACATCACACACCATATTCTGGGTACTCCTGAAAAATAAGTAAAGGGTGGCTACTAAGGAGACTTTCATCTTAGTGGCAGCACCATGGTTGTGGAGTGTCTTCCCAGACAAACTCACTTGGCACCTTCTTTATGGTCCTTTTGAAATCAGGTACTTACTTTCATACTTCACCTATCTCTCTCTTTAAAAAAAAAACTTTTGTTGCTTTGATGTTCTGCTATATATTTGATAGTTGTTTGTGCATAATCTCTGTAGAAATTGTTCTACCACAAATGGTTAGTTCATATCATGTTTTAAAATTGTATTACCACTTTTTGCTGCAAACCACCCAGAGAACAATATTCTAAGATAGATTTATATAAACATAGATTGTGATAATAACAGTATTTATATTTTCTTGTTTTTTTAAAAAAAGACTTCATTGTTTAATTCTCAAAATATGTACGGTATAACTAATATAGTCCAATTGTGTGGAAAACAAAAGTGTCTCATGGAAAAACATAGATACAACATACACACCCCAAAACACTCCAGCACCACTCTTTGAATCTGTTGTTATGCATTCTGTTTTTCCCCTCAGAAAAACAAAAAACCCATGAAGCCACCATAAACTACACAGAATAAACAGTATCTTGGCCTATGTTCTGATCATCTTTCTTCACTTGTGAAGGAGACCTTCACATTCACTTGCCTGAGGCAATGAAGAAGTTGAGGTCTTTCATGCTCAGGAAGGGAAGATAACAGCCTGCATTCCAGAGAGACACATCTGACTATACCGAGTTCAACATTATGTACTTTTGTTGGTTGCTGGATTCCTTATTACTTCACATAGGTTTTCTTCATAATCCAGTCCAGCCTTGTTATAGTCAACTTATGTGTGAGCTTCTATTACCAGTGTTTAAAATGAGTATGTTGGTGATAATTTGCAATTGAAATAAGTCATATACAGTATTTTATCATTTACGTTCAGTATTTTCTCTGCTAAATGTCAGTGAAGAAAAAGTGCAGTAAGTAAGTTCCATTTCCTCTCCAGTTGCACAAGCAGTAGGGCAGTTGTTGTCTGGGCCTGAGGCATGATACCCCTTGTACAACCACTTGCATAAGTGCAAACTGTGTTGGAGCTTGGAACTAGACTTTTCAAATACAATGCCATCTATACCAGTGGCATGACATCGATGATACTGGCCTATATTGTAATATTGATAACTCGTAGGTTATGAGGATACAGGATCAAAAAGATATACTCGGTCATCAGTATCCACTGAGGTTTGGTTCCAGGACCCCCCCGTGGAGACCAAAATCTGTGGATCCTCAAGTCCCATTATATACAATGACATAGGACTTTATCAGACCAGGCACATATGGCATCCTAAGGATGCCTAATGATCACAAAAGGGCACACATACCAGACGACGTTGCCCTTCTGTGATCGTGTATTGTTAAAAAGTCATACTTTTTAATTGATGGCCTAAGCCATCAATAGATCTCCTATGCTGATTTGTTGCTGGCATTGCCAGAGTTTGAATCTGCGCGCCATTGTATTCACAGGAGTTCAGCATCAATGGGCAAACACTGCTGGGTGAGACTGGGACAGCCAGGTAGAATACGCTCTTTTTATGACACCCCACCCCTCTTTACTTAGGACTTTAAACATGTATTTCTGTGCTTTGCTGTACTTTTTGTGTTTTATTTTGATTTTTTGCTTTTATTTTTAAATTTCCCACGCTAGTGTCTTCTCGCGAGAATCAGTGAGATTTGAAACCAGGAAGTGAACTGAGCTCTTGGTGCCTGGGCTGCCTCTTTAACGTGAGTAAGGTAAGGTCTAGTGGTGGAGTTCTTTTGCCAGCATAAAAATGCTACAATTTATGCTGACAAAATAACTTTTGAGGAGGGTGGTCTGATAACGTCCATAGTAAAATGGCATCCCTTATATAAAATGGTCAACAGCAAGGTTTGTTTTCTGGGGGGGTTAAAAAATATTTTCAAGCCGTGGTTGGTTGAATCTGTGGATAAAGAATCTGTGGATATGGAGGACAAACTGTAGTTCCTAATATATTAAATGTATTAATCTAATTTTCCCATGCCTTGACCAATGTTTATCTACAGATTCTTCTCCTTGGGATGAACTGCATTCTGACAATACCAGCATCATTAAGCAAATATTCTATTCTTTATCCACCAATACAATACATTCTCTTTCAAATATACTTTTAATTTTGAATATACAACCACATCCTTGATCATGGTACCTTATTCTTTAAGGAAGAAATGGTTTTAAAACAATAAAATATCATACATCTTTTTTGGCCCATTATAAAGAATAATTCACAGCTGGAGAGACCTCACTTTTTAAACACAGCATAGTTGTTGAACTTAATTTGCTACAGTATCCCACAGTCAAAATTCTTTGTGGTATTATGAAGGGCAAAAGGAATAGATATAAATATAATAAGAAAAAATTAAAAAGTCACCTAGAATGGCTCTCTGCATGACCCCAACACGTACATGGTACAACTTGTGCTGAGGTAACAGTAGGTATCAAAACTTTTAGCTGGTGTTAAGGGATACAAATACCTTTGCCTACTTTACATCTTGAGCTGTTTTCATTTCCTTTAATATAGTGCTTTGAACATATTTATGATTATACAACTGTTAAAGAATACAAGTCCTATTTTCCTCAGTGATTGGATTTGACCACCCCTGTTCTTTCAAGTATTTGTCAAAATGTTTTTTAAATCAATTTTTTAAAGGGCAGATAGCATTTTAGCAATACCAGGCAGTTCCATATCCTATTGCAAGAAGAAGGAAAAGAAGAAGAAGAAAGTATCCGGGCTTCAACACAGGAAGAACTAAATGCTGGCTGCCTCCAAGAAAGAGATAGAGACAGTTCCTAGAATGTTTCTAATTATTTGGTAACCAGACGACCTTTCACATTACACAATTATATTGCTATTTTCCACTTTAACTGCCATGGTTGTATCCTAAGGAATCCTGGGGTTTGTAGTTTGGTGTAGCAGTAGAGTTCTCTGGCTGAGAATTCTAAATACTCCTCCCTAAATGCAAATCCTAGGATTTCATAGGATGTCGCCATGACAGTTAAAGTGGGATCATAACTGCATAACTCTAATATGAAAGGGCCCTGGCTATCTAGTTTCTCAGTGGCACCATTTTGTTTATTCCATATTCTGTTCTAAATGCCACATGGCATGTTGTTGTTCTTTTTACATTTATATTTATTATAGCTTTATCCTACTTTTCCTGCAAGGAATTTAAGATGGTATGTACTGTCACCATTTTATCTTCATAACTACTCTGTGAGATAGCTTGGGCTAAAAGTGACTGGCCTAAAGTCAGCAATAAGTGATGTCGATGAATGGGGATTTGTGCCTGGTCTCTAAAAGTGCTATCCTTCCATATGTATTCCATATGTATCCAGACCACTGAGTTCAGAGAAGTGTGTACAGGCGTGTACCCTAAGCTAGTAGAAAGTCAGGAAGTAAATGCTGATACCACCCCCAAAAAAGTCACATGCTTACATATATTACAGAATTCCCTCCACTGATTTACCCTCTTTAGTGTGAAATGCAGAAAGAATGTTTATCAGTATTGTAATCATAAATCTATTAGTATAGTGCAACTACAGTATAGTACACTCTCTCTGGCTTTTCTTCGCAAACAAAGATTCAGGACGTCCAACATAATCCAGAACTTAACATTAAGATTTCCAACAGAGAATTGGAATTTCAGTTTAACTAGATAATTTTCTGCATAAATCCCATCCTTTAAGCCAAACAACCAGCACCAGCAATGGAAATGCTCCTGTGAATTTTGCACAACATGAGAGCAATTTATCCTTCTTTCAATACCTACAATAGCATCTTAAAATCAAGATGGATTTCACCTTGTCTGTCTCCACAATTTCCCAACTTTGAATCCCAACTTTGCATCCATTGTGATGGTTTGGGGCAAAAAATTACATTTTAGTGTTGTTGTTTTTAAAGCCAGTTATTGTCTTACTGTTCATACAGACAGATGTAAATATGCCATTGTTAGAGACAAGGCTCTAATTTTTGTGATAGTGCCATCCTATACAGGTCTAGTAAGTTAATGCCATTCTATACAGGTCTACTAAAAAGCAATGTCATTGAGTTCAATGACGTTTACTCCAACTGATTTTGTTGTTATATGTCATCAAATTAACTTCGACTTATGGTGACTCTATGAATGAGACCCTCAAGACCCAAGATCAGGTCTTGCAAACAAAGGGCCATGACTTCCTTGATTGAATCAAGCTATCTGAGGTGTGGTTTCCCTTCTTTCCTATTACCTTCCACTTTCCCCAGCATTGTTGTTTTTTCTTACTTTTGAACTTACTGATACTTATTTCTGAATACACATGAACATGATTCTGCTGTAAGTTGCTTCAATAAATACATGACACTCAAGGTATTCTCAATAACACCTCTTTTATTTCAGAGGTTATAAAAGATAACTTCTTTCAGATAGCACCAGGGGTTCATTTACACGGCAGATTTATTGCGGCAAATTGCAGTTTAATTCTTTTCCACCAGTCAGTTTTTTTTAATTATGCTGCTTTTTCGTTCATACTTGAAAAAGTGTGGGGGGCGTGGCTAAAGAAAAACTCACAGACTGCCAAGGGGAGCGGGCTGAGGCTGGTGGGGCAGCTCCTCCTCCTCTGGCGGACAGGCCACCTGCTGGGGGCGTGGGGTTCTGTCTCTCACTCTATCAGGCAACGGGAGGCGCAGGGGCCACCCCCGCCAGCTCCCCCTCCCACAAAACCCCCGGCAAAGGGTCTCTGCGGACAGCCCAGCCAGGCAGCTTGCCACCAACTCCGCTCCCCTCAGCCGCTTGCCTGGGCGACTCCTCTCGCCGCCTCCAGCTGTTCTGTGGCCGCTCTCTGCCTCCGCCTCCTCTCGGCTGTCAGCATTCCTTACTTGCACAGAGCCCCCGCTACTGTTCCCTGCTGGGCGAGTCAGGCACAGTGCTTCACTCCTTCTCTCACAGGCAGGCGCGCGTGTGCACATACACACACGCAATCACACACGGAGGCACACTCCCTGGCACAGCTGAGAGAAAAGCACGGGGAGTTTGGGCGGCTGGTGACAGCAGTAGGACAGGTGCTGGAAAGGCGGGGGACCGGCCGGGAAGGTCCCTTTGGCAGGCACCCCTCGGGCCTCCTCAGATTGGCTCCTCTTTTGGCGGGAACGCGGGTGAGGCGCCGTTACAGGCGGAAAGGTGGGTTGGGTGGAGAAAGGCAAGAGCTGTTGTTCTTCCCCGTTTCCTCAGTCCCCCTCTTTTAAGCCCACCCCTTTGTCATAGCAACCAATCACAGTGCAGCTCTGCTGCAGCCCTTAGTGGAATGGTTGTTTACACTACCAATAATGCGCTACTTTGCAAATATACCGGCAAAAGTAGCGACATCCCTTGCCACGCTATATTTGGGTGTTTTACCTTCCCCCCTTCTGAATGAGGCGATGCTGTGGTGCGATCTGTGGGAACAATGAACTATCTTTGTGGTATATTTAGAGGAATATTTGCCTGTGTAAACGAACCAACAGACTGCCAAATAGAAAGTGTTAAGATGTGGTATATGGTCTGAGTACCCCAAACCAAATTAATCCAAAAATCAAGATGTGACTTTAGAGGAGAATATTCTCATCTGTTGTCTGTTTATTTTTACAACAAATACATTTATAAATTGAATACTAATCATATTAATTCTTTTGAAGGAAAACAAATAAATAATCTATTGAAAAAGATAAAAATCTATGGGGTTGTCTAGATGGTGAAAAAAAATCTCTTCATAGAATTTGAGGAGAATACCTTTTGTACCAACAAAATCCCTTGGTGATTTAACATTTTCAGAAGGAGAGGGGGCAAAAACTCAATTTACTGCCCGGAAAAAGCCTTTACAGCTTGTTCCGAAGTTCTTTTAAAAATGTATGAAAATGTTCATTACTGCCCATCTGGAGAACTGATTCACAGTGCACTGCATTCCAGAAGTCAAAAGCTGATTGGTCAGATATGTGTGGGTGGTAGTAACAGTCATGATTGTGCACATTTTTGCAGTGGTGAGGAGACCAAACGGGTTTTTTTAAGCAGAAGGTCACTCTTCTGCACTTTAGATTTAAAGTTTGAAAAAAACAAACCATGCAGCAGTGGCAGCTTCTGGAGAATAATAACACAATTAATTCACTCTCGGCCACTATCTTGATTCACAGGCATGTCTCCCTGTGAACTTCAAACACAGATAGCTTTGCATACCAGCGATCTTGCCCCCAAACCATGGAGACAAGTGAACTCTGCTGCAATTTTGTGTTAATATGCAGCAATCCACATTATATTGCCTCATCTAGTCAAGGCCTATGTTTCCTTTCTTTCTCTCATTAACATGTTTGATAAAGTCCTTACTATCTAACCCAAGAATTAATGAATGAATGCTTACTTGTGAGTTTACTTGGATGGTGAGATTTTATATGGGAAGCATAACTGAGGAAATATCTTACTGTATCCACAGGTTACAGTTCACTTTAAGTGAAGTGAAGTTATGTACACTTTAAGTGTGCATAATAAAAACTGTTTTTTGTTTCAATAAAATATCTTGAAATTATATTAAAGATGGATATAATAGATAAGCACTAGATTGTTTAAAAAACAGAATTTTCATCTAAACAGTCAAACTCTGGAGATCATGTTCACAAATCAGTGACTATCTATATGTAGTTACAACCATGCACTGAACTCCAGACTATGTATATCCACTTGCTATGATGCACAGAACTCAGTCTTTGACATAACACAACTAATCCCAAATTAGAAGAATGGATCCTGTGATGAATCAGTAACACACACTGAAAACAATATCCTTTAAGCAGTTTATTGTTCAGGATCTGTTCAGTAGCATAGCAAAGCCAGTTCTGGTGATGCAAAGGCCAGGGGAAATTGATAAAGCTAAACTAAGTTTCATTTCTCCTCAGTTACACGGGAACCAGAGAAAGGGAGGTATAGGAAGGATAGGGGAGATACATTCCATAATCAAAGGGCCTGAATATCACAGCTGGTGACCTTGGACCTCCAGGAGGAGATGTCTGTAAAGCTTAAGGTGGGCTGGACTGGTTCCAGGAGTTAAGGTGCCCCGGGAAAGTTCCCAAGAGAACCAAATTCATGTTGTGGCCTAGTCTGGATCACTGCAACGTCCAGTATCCAGAGTAGGTCACGACAGATCCCTTGCATCTAATCCAAAACACGGAAATATATTTTAGTATTACAATCATAGTGCAATAGAGAACAATGTATAAGGAAAAAGTTCTGGCTTTTTAAACTATCATGACAAGGAACATGACACTAACCCAGTATATTGGAGCATACTAATGAAGAGCAAGAGTAGAGATACCTTCAGTGATTTCTACACAGAAAGTCTGTTTGATCTTCACTGGCACTACTGTCGCCATCACGTTCCTCAAACAGAAAGTTAAACAAAGGAACACATGATGCACAGACATTTCTGCATAAGATTCAATACACAGTATGTCTATCATTGGAAAGAAGAGACAGATTACTTCAGTAAGTATGCTGTTGTTTATACAGATGTAAACAGAATGTCTTGCTAATCAGTCAGAGGAAATGCTAAAGTGCAGAATGAGCTCAGCTTGCCAGAGATGTTAAAAACAATAAAAATGCCTTTTTTGGTTATGTCCATAACAAAAGGAAGAGCAAGGAAATGGTAGGGCCACTGTGTGGAGAAGATGGCAATGCTAACAGGGGACAGAGAAAAGGAAAAATTACTTAACATCTACTTTGCCTTGGTCTTCTCCCAAAAAAAAAACAAAACAAAAAAAACAGTGCTCAACCTGAGCAAAATGGAGCAGATGATGCAGTAGGGGAAATGCAGCACAGATTAGGTAAAGATGTAGTCCAGGAATACCTGGCTACTCAAGATTAATTCAAGTCTCCAAGAAGAACTACATCCAAAGGTGTTAAAAGATCTGGCAGAAGTAGTCTCAAAACCACTGGCAATAATCTTTGAGAACTCCTAAAGACCAGGAAATGTCCCAACAGACTGGAGGAGGGAAAATGTTGTCCCCATCTTTAAAAAAAAAAGGGGGGGGGGAGAAGATGCAAATAATTACTGCCCAGCCAGCCTGACACCAATACCAGGAAAAATTCTAGAGCAAATCATTAAACAGTCTGTAAGTACTTAGTAAGAAATGCCAAGTTCACTAAACATCAACAAGGGTTTCACAAAAACAAGTCATGCCAGACGAATCTGATCTCTCTCTCTCTCTCTCTCTCTCTTTTTTTTTTTTTTGGATAGGATTACAAGTTTGGTAGATAAAGGGAATGCTGTGGATGTAAGATATCTTGATTTCAGTAAGGCGTTTGACAAGATCCCCCATGATATTCTTGCAAACAAGCTAGTAAAATGTAGACTAGACTGTTACTTGGATTTATAATTGGTTGACTGCCCGAACCCAAAGGGTGCTCACCAATGGTTCCTCTTCATCCTGGAGGGAAGTGACTAGTGGGGTGCCACAGGGTTCTGTCCTGCGCCCAGTGTTGTTCTTTATCAATGACTTGGATGAGGGAATAGAGGGTATGTTGATCCAATTGCAGATGACACTAAATTAGGAGGGGTAGCTAATACTTCAGAGGACAGGATCAGAATCCAAAATGACCTTAACAGATTGAAGAGCTGTGCCAAAATTAACAAAATGAATTTTGACAGAGAGAAATGTAAGGTACTCCACTTAGGCAGAAAAAATGAAATGCACAGATATAGGATGGGTGACACTTGGCTTGACAACTGTATGTGAAAGGGATCTAGGAGTCTTAGTAGAGCACAAACTGAACATGAGTCACAAGTTTGATGCAGCAGTTTAAAAAGCCAATGCAATTCTAGGCTTCATCAATAGGAGTATAGTGTCCAGATCAAGGGAAGTAATAGAACCACTCTATTCTGCTTTAGTGAGACCTCACCTGGAATACTGTGTCCAGTTCTGGACACCACAATTCAGGAAGGATGTTGACAAGCTGGAATGTGTCCAGAGGAGGGTGACCAGGTGGGAACTCTGGAAGCCATGCCCTATGAGGCGCGGCTTAGGGAGCTGGGCATGTTTAGTGTGGAGAAAAGAAGGTTAAGAGGTAACATGATAGCCATGTTTTAAATACTTGAAAGAATATCATACTAAAGATGGAGCAAGCTTGTTTTCTGCTTCTCCAGAGACTAGGGAGAGTTTCACATGGGGTATTTATTCCATGGGAGACATGGAACAGGGTTGGGAAAAAGTCTTCTTTTCAGAATACGTCAACCTTTTTCTGTGTCTCCCCCATCCTCATCCCACATTTCCCCATGATATTTTCATCACGGGTAAACATTGTTTTTGGGTCACCCATTCCATTGTCGTAACAGAATCACGGGTAGTCTGAAAGGTGTCCTGTTCCTCTCCCATGATGACAGCTGTGGAAGGGAGGTCCGTTCTGGACACTTCCGGCCAGGAATGGGACACCCAGGTAAGTGGCACCCTTCCCCCGCTCCCTGGGTTACTTTTTTTGTATGTGTTTTTGTGCTTGGTGTAATATTTTGAGTTAGGGGGGTTATTTTTGAATTTCCCTCCCACCCGTTCTCTCATGAGAACAAGCGGGATTTCAGTTGCCAGTTGTAAAGGCAGCCTTACAATGGCTGCCTTTACGACTGGCCAGCTTGGGGAGAAGGAGGATGTTCCTGCCGTGGAATATAGGTAAGTGTTTGAACATGTTCCCTTTATTCCATGGCAGGAACGGGATTGGGGCTTGCAGGGCTTGCAGGACAGGTACGGGGCATTTGGCCCTGTTTGAAAATCTCCTAGGTCATTGAACAATGAATTCAAACTACAGGAAAAGAGATTCCACCTGATAGTAAGAACTGTGACTTAAGTTACCAGTGACAGTGAAATACGCTGTCTCAGAGTGTGGTGGAGCCTACTTCTTTGGAGGTTTTTAAACAGAGGCTGTATGGCCATCTGTCGGGAGTGCCTTGATTGTACATTCCTGCATGTCAAGGGATTGGACTGGGTGGACCTTGTGGTCTTTTCCAACTCTGTGATTCTGTGAGAGTATGCTTGCATGTATGATTGTGTGTATGTATGGGTTCCTGGTGAAACAAGGCCTTAAAATGAACCAAGAAAATGGATACCGCCCAAAGCATTGCCTGAGGTGTAACTTGGAAGCTGAGATGAGGTGCTGACCAAGCATAACCAAAGACAATGGGACCTGACAACCTGGCCTGGGAGCATTCTGTACAAGTGAGTGGACTGCTGGCCAGGCATGACATAGACAATACCAGCTGTCGGCATGATTGAGGAAGTTCTGAGTGAACATGGAACACGCCTTGATCTGCCTAAGGAATTGTCATGAGATCATGCCAGCTCGAAAAGCATGCAGTTCTCAAGGAAGGAGATGGAAAAGGTATAAGAGCTGGGACATTTTCGGCTTTGCTTTCATGGTTCCTGAATCCGCGGCAACGGGCCATCTGACCTTTGTGAATCACTGGATCAAGGGGGTCGTATGTGAGTATGGGTGTGTGAGTGTGTAAATAAATGTTACATGCATAGTGATTGAAAACCAAATTTGGTCTCTCTGTGCCTTTTTGCCTGTCACTTGTCTTGGAAAATCTTAAACACTATCTGATTAAAAGGACCTCTTGAGCCGGAACAATTTTATGAAAACCAAGAAAATTAGTATGGTTATTTGAAAAAGATATAATTCAATGTAGCCTTAAGTATCCCAATACCTTTTAATGAAATTATATGGACATTTTTCCTTGGTATGTATGCATCAGATGGAGGTGAAACAGAAAAATTATAGAATATGACATTTTGAAGAAAGAGGTGGAACAGATAACAGCTTTTTGTTAACTTTTAAAAGCAATTTTAAAGGAGAAAGCTATAATTAATATAATTTATAATGAATAGTTATCTATAACCAGTTGATGAAGCAGAGGAACTTCAGCTACTCTCCTCTCTGTGGGGATTAGTGAATGCTCTATTTTTGCTCTGCAGTTTCATGTATCTGTAGGAAGTCATGGAATGTGTCCCCCACAGATATGGGGATCATACTGTAGTATCAAACCCTTTATTTTCAGACCACAGTTGACTACTTAAACTTAACCACTACAATAGAGTCAAAAGGAGCTTATGGGGGCTTCTGAGGCCAGAGAAACTATTTGGACACGTCGCTGCTGCTGCAAGATGCCAATAGTACGAGGTACAGTTGTCTTTCTGTATCCACAGATTTGGTATTCACAGATTTAAGTATTCACGGCTTGAAAATATTCTTAAAAAATAATAATCCCAAAAGCAAACCTTGATTTTGCCATCTTATATAAGGGACACCATTTTGCTATGCCATTGCATATAATGGGACTTGAGTATTCACAGATTTTGGTATCCACGGGGAGTCCTGGAACCAAATCCCAGTGAATATGAAGGGACAGCTGTATTTGGGATTTTTTTCCCCCCTGGTGTAGATGGGCCCAACATTATAGAAACCTAACTCAGAACATTACACAAACAGGAAGAAACTACCAGCATTAGCAAAATAAAGGGAAATTATTTTGTCTCTTTTAGTGGGCTACAGTGTCAAGCAGACATAAAGCACCAATTCCTATAAAAAGAACTGAAAAAAAGAAAACCAAGATCAGGAATTGCAAACATATGATCCTATACATAATTCTATATAAAACTTTCCCTCCTACATAGTTTTTAGAAATAATTTGGGGCAGTAAATATATGTACATCTTGTCTTAATATTTCATTTATGATTCTAAATAAAGATATTCTCTAATTCAGTTCTTCCTTTTAAAAAAGGCTACAGGGGATTGAAAAAATTATAAAGTTTTCCTCCCTGATTTTTTCTATTTTCCCCTCAGGCCTTCACATCTCACAATTACCATTTGCCCAGTTTAAAACAGCACTACCTACTTTGTCCAGCCACTGCCAGACCAGACCAAAATTCTAACTAGTTTAAATTTCTGTCCACAGAGGCCAGACAGCAAACTGTTTTAAATTAATGTTTTAATGTGCTTTTTTAAAATAAAAACCTTCTGCATTATCCATGGTTTTAATTATATTTTGTTTGAACTCATATTGTGAGCCACCTTGGGTCGCACATGGGGAGAAAAGCAAGATATAAAAGAAATAAATATAGGCAAATTCAGGGAGCATGCAGGCAGCCACTTAAATGAAGCAGGGCAGAGGAGAAGGTTGGAGGCGGAAGTGCAGCAAAATGAGGCAAAGGAAGAGGAAGGAGAAAACTGTTGTGCCCAAAGGCCCTCCCGGAGTTCCACTTGCCTGAGGAAGCCATTAATGCTCCACTGCAATGGTTTGTAACCTGCGTTTCAGGGACCTCCAGGGGTCCACAATGTCCTCACAGGGGGTTTGAGAAGGCTTTAAGGCTGCTTGGCCCACCTCCTCCCTGCAGTGGAGTGGCCACATGACAGGAGCCAAGGCATAAATCTGGCTGGCTTGGCCTGCACATTGCCATTCAATCTGCTGCAGCCAAAAACTTGCAGGAAGAAGCAAGAGAAAAGTATTGCCTCCCTCCTCCAGTGCTTCTGAGGAAAGGTTTAATGGATGGTGTAATTGTATCATCATCAGGTATTATTGTTGCTGTTGTTATTGTTGTTGTTGTTTAAAATCTTGAGTTAAGTCTTGGGGGGCAGTGGCAATAAAAGATATTTAAAGGGGGTCCCTGGGAAAGAAAAGGTTAAGAGTCACTGCCATATTTATAGTGGCTATGAACACTAATAATTCAGTATTAGGACTCTGAGCTGTATGTAAATAAGCAGGCACCCAGCTCTGTCCCTGATTCTAAACAGAACCTTTAAACCAGTGGTTCTTAACCTGGGGTCCATGGATCCCCCAGGGGTCCGCAACATCTTCACAGGAAGTCTGCGAAGGATCAAAAGTTGCTTAGCTCAACTCCACCCTGCAATGGAGTAGCCATGGAACACGTACCAAGACAAAGGCTGGCTGGCTTGGTCTGCGCATTGCCATTAAATCCACTCCAGTCATAAACTTGCAGGAAGAAGCAGAAGAAAACTCTTCCCTCCTCTTCCTCCAGTACCTCTGGAATTTTTTTGGGGGGGGGGATTAGGATTTTTTTTATTAAAATAAGACCATTCTACTGAAAAATATACCCAACCACAAAAGGCCGTAGCAATTACGCAAAACATTTGTTTTCCTCTTTTCTTACTACTGTAATACAAAAATAAAACCATCTATCCTAACGCTAATACATTTTCCCTCTTAATCTAAACACACTATAATCACTCTTTTTTCGTTTCCAATGAACATTATATTTACACCTTTATACTAAAATTAGAAGTTACACATTACAATTATACATATTTGGAAAAGGAAAAAAATTAATAAAAATAATAATACAAAATAATACAATAATAATAATAAAATATTTATTTAAAGATATCCCTTAAATTATTGCTGGGGTTGTCTCACTAAACCACAGCCAATTTTTTTCCAAGGATGGTTTGGCAAGTTCTCTTTTTCACTCAAAGCTAATTTTTCAATTATTCTTAACATAATAAGCAGTGCCTTTTACATCCTGCAGATTGTGATTCTTTACCTCCCTTTGTCATTGGAAAAATAATCCCAACATCACATAATTTAATGGATAGTGTAATTGTATTGTTGTTGTTTTAAATCTTGAGTTAAGTTTTGGGGGACCATAGCAACAAAAGAGATTTAAATAAAAAGTAAATAAAAGGTTAAGAGCCACTGGTCTTAACATAATAAGCAGTGCCTTTTACATCCTACAGATGTTGACTCTTTACCTCCCATTGTCATTGGGAAAATAATCCCAACATTACATAATTTAATGGAGAGTGTAATTGTATTGTTGTTGTTTTAAATCTTGAATTAAGTTTTGGGGGACCATAGCAACAAAAGAGATTTAAATAAAAAGTAAATAAAAGGTTAAGAGCCACTGGTCTTAACATAATAATAAGCAGTGCATTTTACATCCTGCAGATTTTGACTCTTTACCTCCCATTGTCATTGGAAAAATAATCCCAACATCACATAGTTTAATGGATAGTGTAATTGTGTTGTTGTTGTTTTAAATCTTGAGTTAAGTTTTGGGGGGGGCATAGCAACAAAAGATATTTAAATAAAAAGTAAATGAAAGGTTAAGAGCCACTGCTCTAGCAGAGCTGTAAATAAAATGGGCACCCAGCCCGGTTCCTCATTCCAAAGATAATCGGAACACTACCCGGCTCAGGCGCAAAGCCGAAGGCGGGGGGGGGGTGGCCGTCAATCACATGACGTCACGCGACCACTGGCGGGAATCAGCGTTCTTCTCTCCCACAAGCGAGGCGGGAGGGGGGAGTGGGAGGGCGTGGCTCGGGCCGACCGTTGGTTCCCCGGCGCGACTGGGCCGTTACTATGGTGACGCTTGGGGCGTCTTCCTCCCCGGGCGAGTCTGAGGCCATCTAGGGAGAGAAAGGCTCCGGGTAGCCTCGCACCTTTCTCGCCTGGGTTGAGTCTCTTTATTCCAGGGCTGGGGACGACGGAGAGATTTCTTGGACTGGTCTGTGTGTCTGTTTGTATGTGTGAAGGCTCTAACTTAAACTAAACAGAAACCCCCTTACACACACGCGCGCGCATACAGACGTGTTCAGAAGACACGTGAATATCGCCTCGTTTTTGCGGGTCTGAAATAAAGAGACGGTCAGATAAGCTGGTGAGGTGACAGGTAGGAGGTGGTCCTGATTCTTGGGAAGAGTAAAATTCGGCAGGACTTGAGGGGGGAGAGTGTCGTTTTTGCCTAAGTGACCCCCGCAGCACTTTAGTCTTAACACCCCTCCCCACGTAAAGCTTCCAGGTACGTCGTGGGGTCCATTCAGGGTTCAGTGTGTGTGTGTGTGTGTGTGTGTGTGTGTGTTTCTTGTGCTTTGTTGTCCTTCGCTCCGCTTCGGTCCGTGAGCGCGTTTGTTAAGGAGGCTCAAAATCATCTTTTCACTGTCCCTTTTTAAATGCAACCAGGTCTTCCCCATCCCTAATAAAATAAGACTCTGGACATCTTATGCACTCTCGGACAGACAGCAGAAAGGTTCTGTGTACAGTTGTCCCTCTGTATCTACGGATTCGGTATCCGCGGATTTACATATTAACAGCTTGAAAATATTCTTTAAAAAATAATAATTCAAAAAGCAAACCTTGATTTTGCCATCTTCTATAAGGGGCACCATTTTGCTATGCCATTGCATATAATTGAGCTTTAGTGTTCATGGATTTTGGTATCCACTGGGGGGGCGGGGTCCTGGAACCAAATCCCAGCGAATATGAAGGGACAACTTTAAAAAAGCTGTCAAGACGGATCTTTTCCGGCAGGCCTTTCCTGAATAATTATCCCGGCCCAAGACTCAGCTGCCCTTTATAGGCTACGATTGTATGTTTTTAATTTTTTTTCTTCTAATTTATATATATTTTAATTAATGCATGTTTTTAATCCTTTGCAATTTAATATTATTTTAAGGGGTGGGTGGGCTAGGGTATTGTGAGTATGGGGTTTTTATATTGTAAGCCGCCCCGATTGCGTTGCAGAGGGGCGGGATATAAATAAAATTTTATTATTATTATTATTACAACTGTATTCCTTAATAATAATTATTGGTGCCAGCTTGTGAGATACAGTATTTGAGCAGAGTGCAAACGAAGCACATGATGCTTTCAGAAGCTCCAGAGATAAGAGTTTTAGTACTGCATGTGTCTGTGTGCATGTCTTCAAGTCGTCTGTTGATTTATGGTGACCCCATGAATTTCATAGGGTTTTCTTAGGCGAGGTATCCTTGGAGGTGGTTTTGCCAGTTCCTTCCTCTGAAATACAGTTGTCCATTCATATTCGTTGGAGTTTGGTTCCAGGATCCCCGTGGATACCAAAATCTGTGAATACTCAAATCCCGTTATATGCAATCTCATAGCAAAATAGTACCTCTTATGTAAAATGACAAAATCAAGGTTTGTTTTTTTGGATTATTATTTTAAGAATGTTTTCAAGCCATGAATACTTAAATCCGTGGATACCAAATCCATGGATATGGAGGGACAACTGTATAGCCAACAACACCTGAAATTTATTGGCAGACCAGTGGTCTCCCATCCAAGTACTAACCAGGCCTGACCTTGCTTAGTTTCTAAGATCAGATGAGATCTGGTGCCTTTAGGATATTTAGGCCCTCGTCTTACCTGAAAGCCATTAACATGTAGTTGTTCTTAACTTGTATACCAGGAGTGTTTTCCAGCAGATAAAGGCTGACATCCTGTTAGTGACGTGTGTGTGTGTGTGCACCTTCAAGTTGTCTCTTTACTTTTGGCAACCCCATGAATTTCGTAGGGTTCTGTCTAAGATTTTCTTCAGCAAGGAATCCTCAGAGGTGAGTTTGCCAGTTCCCTCCCCAAAATACAGTATAGCCTACAGCACCTAGTATACATGGTGGTCTCCCATCCAAATACTAATCAGAGCTGATGCCTGCTTGGCTCCCAAGGTCAGTAGCATATTTCAAATCAAGCACATTTCAGTGCTGAGACAATAGTTTGCCAGTTGTCTATATCTTTTCACTTTAGCAACAGTTGACTCATTGATGTGTAAACACAGTAGCAAAAATCAGGAAAGCTTTGCCAGGAACCCCTGGAAGCAAAAAGGAGTACAGCGTGGAGACATAGGGGCCGTTTACACGGCAAAATAAGTCGTGTAATAATTCGGCAAGATGCCTGATAGTTCCCACGTATTTCGACGCAGTATCGCCCTTTTCAGAAGGAGGGGGTGTAAAATACCCGTAAGTGGCGCAACTTTTGACTGCACTGATTTTCCGCTCTTTTTAAAAAAGTTCCGCAGTATAGCACACTATAGATATTGTGAACTATCCGACATCCACTTTCGCAATTTTTTCATCTACCGGAAATTAGGCGGATCCTTGGGAGTGGCCCACCAAACAAAAACATCACGCATCCCTCCCACCAAACAAAAACATCACGCAGGCAGGGAAGCACCTCTTCCGCAGCAAAAGGAAGAATATATCTTGAGAAAAAGGGACATTGCTTTGTGATGACTTGTTCTACGAAGGATCGCAGCTGCCTACATCTATTCCTTCTCCTAATACAGCTTCTGCGGCGATAAGACCTGCATGCATCCTGAAATGCAGCAATTGTGGCTATGATTCTGAACATCAACAAGAAGCAACAAGAAATAGTTGCTAAAGCCTCCATCTTTAAATTGAATAGGTAGGGATACCCTAATGACGGTGGGCGAACGATGAGGTGCACCAGGTATAGGTGTGCCCAATCAGATTTCTTGGAGCGGGAAAGTTTAATAGAAACTGTTAACCAATAGGAATAAGAGTGACGGGAGCACAGAAAGGAAGTTAACCATAAAGGAGTGACGTATGCCGCTGATTGACAGCTACGGTACTAGCTAAAATGCGAAATGTCGATACTGTGGGAACTAAAAAAACCCGAAATCGAATAATTCGTAACTTATTTAATTCTGCATAATTGCATCATGTGAACTTTGATTGCGGCGTTTCACAAAAATTAATGAAAAATCGTGTACACTATGCGACACTGTATCGAAAGTGCGATATTGCGATACATTGCGGGGAAAATATTGCCGTGTAACCGGCCCCATAGTTTCTCCCACTGATTGAACAACATGATCTGAATCAGATTCTTCTAGCTAAGATTTTTTTTTAAGTGAGGAAATAAAATACAGGGCGTCCAAGGCTGCCTGTGTGTGTGTTTTCAGGCTCGTAGAGGTGCGCTGGCAGTATGCTAATAGGATAGTGTGAAGCCATTTAGCATGTGGGTAATTAAAAAGAATTTGTCTATAGTGAAAAAGCTTCAAGCTAACCTTATTGAAGAGTTCTTTTGCCAGTTGATAATTAAAATATTTTCTCTGATGACCATTAATATAAACAAAGATTAATATGAAAGAAATTGAAACATGCTAAACTCTTTCTGAAAGAAATATCAAATCCATAACTCACATAGACACAGAAAACTTGGAGGGGGGAGGGAAATCACTTTTCTTATAGATTCAAAACTTTTTGTGGGAAAATATAAATAGAAATCTTGCCTTTGCTTTTGTATTGGTCTTTGTTTCAAATTGCAGTTATTTTCTAGTAGTATGTAAGGCTTTATCAAGTAACAATAAAGAAAAAAATACGGTACTGCAATCCACTGTACAGTAAAGATCTTATGATCTGCCTTTTCCTGGTCAAGAAGTAGCTTGAACCTCTCCAAGTATGGTTGAGAGAATGGATAGGAGGGACTTAGAATCACCTCAAAAAGCAAGATTTGTTACATTGAAATTGTTAGTGCGTCTGTCTGGTGGGGCACCTTTTCCTATACAGTGGGCCCTTGGTATCTGCCGGGGTTTGGTGCCAGGACTCCCCATGGATACCAAAATCCGTGTATGCGCAAGGCCCATTATCTACAATGTTGTAGTAAAATGGTATGCCTTATATAAAATGGCAAATGGCAAGACTTGCTTTTTGGATCCCCCCCACAAAAAAAATATTTTCAAGCTGTGATTGGTTAAAAGAACAAGCATAGATGCAGAACCTGTGGATACAGTGGGCTGACTGTACCATAAATGAAGGTCATTCAATCATGTCTAGAAAAGTAAAGTGCTGCATTGTGATGGGGACAATCGGGCTGAACCATCAGTAACAGAGATTGCCCAGACAATGGACTTTATCAGATGCAGCAAAAACCGTGTCAGAAGTACATGACAAAAACAGAAATGGGCAACATTACCAGACAACATCATCCTTCAACCATTCCGGGGGCGTAGTGTGGGCGTGAATAAGGCATTCCTTTTTATTGACTGCTTAGTTGCCCTTTCTGTTTTCATAGCATTCTTTTGATGCCTTTTGGGATGCGTTTTTTTTTTTTTTGCCACATTCCCCTGCGTCTGACAAAGTCTATAGTGTGTGTCTATATCACAGACATATGCATTGCCTGTCTTGGGGTTCTTGCACTATATGCCTCCTTTGCAAAGGATGGGCATGTCAGAATGGGCCTTTTCATTGTGTTTAGTAAGTCATACACTACAAAAATTAAAGTATGTTTCTTGTATATAGGTTGTAATTTGTTTCTTTCTAGATATCTTAAAAGAACAAGCATAGAATTAAACCTCAGTAAACTGTTTATTATCTTAAGTTTATTACGGTTTAAACTTTGAAAAATATATACATGTCAAACCCAGTATCCATTGGGATATGTTCCAAGGATAATAGGAAACCCTATTATTTTCAATGAGAAGAATGCTAGAAGCTGACCATAGAATTACATTGGAGGACCTAGAAATGCCTAGAGAGAGCATATTTTTTTAGACATGGATAAGTGAATCTGTGGATACTGAATCCATGGATATAGGGGTCAACCTGTATATGCAAAGTGGGGGTTGTCCTTCTGATCCATCTTCTAATGCCAGTAATGAACAATCTGCTTTCAGTTTAGTTTTATTATCTAAGGATTGCCATCTGTACATAGTATTCACAATCATAATAATGAGATCTGTCTGAAGATTTAGTTGCCTCTGTTTTTAGTTTAAGGTATAACTGCTTGGACTGGTTTCTTGGACAATACAATTAAATTGCATTTTAAATTGACATGTTCTACAGGTTTCTTGTACTGTGATGTACATGCTCATGGCAATTATGCTGTCAAATGCCCTTTCAGAAAGGCTTCATTTATATTGATTATCCTGGGTCTTGATAATTGATGGGTAAGCTTCTGTAGACTTTGTTTCAAAAGAGATCAAATCAGATCAGGTCCCTATTAGCTCATTTTAACCTTACTTCATTACAAGTTCCTGATCTGATCATACTCTCAGTTTTGTAATTGGGAACATTATGAGATCTCCATGCTTCCAGTCTCCTGATCATCTTTCCCCTCCGACTCTTCTGCTATTCTCACTAAATCTTTTTGGCTGATTTTGACAGCAGCAAAGAGATGGTGCAGTTGCTGCCATGATTAGGCCTTAGAACACTACAGTGATCACATTCCAAATTAGGTTCATGTTAATTGTGGTGAAAGAATGCTTCACAAAGGTTTTAAGAAGCTAATACTGTAAAAGGCCCAATGACAGCTTGAGCAGCAGCCCTTTTAATCTCTGCCACCAGGCAAGTTTAGTGAAAGAGGGAAGGGAGTTGTTTGTATTTCTGTTTAGCTTCCCAGCCCACAAGAGCTCTGGAGGTAATAAACAAGTAAAAACCAATTAAAAATACAAAGATAAAAATATTTTTAAAAAGACACTAAAATACTTGTTAAAAATTCCTAAAAGCAGTATAAAAACAATCCTAGTATCCAGTTTTGAAACAGTTAAAACAGCCATTTCAAACATTGAATACCATATGGAACAGCACTGTTTTGGCTTCCCACCAGAAGCTCTAAATAAATGGGGTCAGCCCAACTTCCTTAAGGAGTGCCACAGTTGAGGCACTGCTACAGAAAAAGCCCTGTTATGCATAACCCCAACCCCACTTCATACAGTGTGGACTTATCTGAAGATCTCAAATTCTGCGCAGGCTCATATGGGAGGAGGCAGTCTGTCAGATGTCTTAGCCCCAAGTCATTTAGGGCTTTGTAGGTCAGCATCAGTACCTTGAACTGAGGTCAAGCAAATTGGAAGCCAGTGTCATTCCTGCAAGACCAATGCTATATTATCTCTAAAATGCACACCTAACACCAGTCTGGCTACTGCATTTTGCCTAGCTGCAGCTCCCAAACACTTTTCAAGGACAGCTTTACATAGAACTCAATACAGTAGTCTAATTAAGTGGTAACTAAGGTATGAACCACTGGAGCCAGATCTGCCTTCCCCAAGAAAGCGGAGAGGTGGCACACCAGCTGAAACTGGGCAAAGGTGCTACTGGCCACTGCTGCAACCTGGCTTTCCAGGAGCAGTGTTGGATCCAAGAGCACCCCCAACCTATGAACCTGATCTTTCAGAGGGAGAGCAAAACAGACTGTGATAATCCCTATCCCGGGCTGGTTTTCCTACTGACCAGCAGCACTTCTGTCTTGCCTGGATGAAATCTCTGTCTGTTCTTCTGTATCCAATCCTTTACTGCATCCAGACAACAATTCAGTATTATTACAGCCTCCTTGACATCAACTGTAAAAGGAGAGATAGAGCTGGATATCATTACCATGCTGATGACACCCAACCCCAACGCTCTGGATGACCTCTCCTAGTGGCTTCATGTAGATGTTGAAAAGCATAGGGGACAGTATAAACCCCTGTGGAACTCCACAGGCTAATGGTCAAACAGCTGAACAACAGTCCCCAAGCACCACCCTCTGGAAACATCCAGCCAAGAAAGACTGGAACTACTGCAAAGCAATGCCTCCAAGTCCCATAACAGCCAGACAAACCAGAAGGATACAGTGATTAATGGCATCAAGTGCCACTGAAAAATCCAGGAGGACCAATGAGGACTGATCCCTCCCCCTGCCCCGCCGGGTCCAACTTCTGGTGTAGGTCCTCATCAAGGCAACCAAGGCTATTTCTGTC
Organism: Gambelia wislizenii; assembly: GCA_030847615.1. NCBI lineage: Eukaryota > Metazoa > Chordata > Lepidosauria > Squamata > Crotaphytidae > Gambelia > Gambelia wislizenii. The sequence goes on along the minus strand of JAUMIR010000005.1, from coordinate 61,938,338 downwards.
CCGTAATCAGGCCTGGACCCAGATTGGAATCGGTCCAGGTAATCCATTTTATCCAAGAAAGCCTGATGTTGCATTGCCACCACTTACTCTAGGACCTTACTTAGAAAGGGGAGACAGAGGCTGCATTTACATGGGCAAATATTCCCCTAAATATACCGCTAAGATTGCTCATTGTTCCCATGGATCGAGCCACAGTATTGCCTCATTCAGAAGGGGGGAAGTCAAAATACCCAAATGTAGCATGACAGGGGATGTCGCTACTTTTGCCGGTTTATTTGAAAAGTAGTGCGACTTAGCGCATTATTGCTAGTGTGAACAGCAAGTCCGTGTGAATTACCAGCAATCTTCCCGATACGCTTGCAGCAGAGCTGCACTGTGATTGGTTCTTATGATGAAGGGGTGGGCTGGCTAAATGTGGAGCCAGGAGGGAGACTCAGTAGTTATCCAGGAAATCTTAAAATCCTTCGTGTCTACTGCTTGCTTTAAACATCCAGCCAACCGGCTTGCTTTTAACATGGGAAAAGCACAGCTGACAGGGATTGCAGAGCAAAGGAATCCTAGCCAGCTGCTTGTGTGTGTGTGTGTGTGGCTGCTTTCCTTCCCACTTAATTATTCATCTCCTCCATGGTCTCCCTCCTTTTTTGTTGATTTATATGCAGACGAAGGTACCCTCACTGCCCCCTCCTTCCTTCCTCTCCGTCTTCTGCCTGGCTTTAATGATAATGATAGAGCTGCCTGGCCATCCCCCCCCACCTTTGTCTGTGTAAACTACAGCCGAAACTCATCCAAATTAGCCATAAATCTTAAGAACTATTCACCCCTGTTCTGAAAGGACAGAAATCTGGAATTTCGCTCACTTTATTCTGTCGTGTAACGCCCCTTTGTCAATCAGCTGTTAAGCAAGGAGAAAAAAACCTTCTGTTTGGAGTTTGATTTGTGGGCAGGGAGCTGGGGGGAGAGAGGCAAAGGGTGACATTCTTTGTCCATCAGCTGTTAAGTACACGGAGTTGGGGCCAGGGCAGACATTCCTATGACATTCCTTTGTCTTCTCTCCAATGCTTGGCCATGCCCCCACCACATTTGGCTGTGTGAATCTCAAAGCGGGGAAGAACAAAGAGCAACAAAATGCAGCTGTTTCCTCCATAGACCGTGTAAGCTACCCACCACTGGTGCGGAAAAGCGCTAAAGCGCAATTTATCATAATAAAACCTCCCGTTTAACTGCAGCCAGAGACTGGCTGATAGTTACCTAGGAAGGTGGGGTCCAATGAAGATATGTGGTTACCGTTCCAAGCAACCACAAAGTTTGTATTAGTCTTGATAAAACTTTGCATAGTTGCATATGCTATCTTTCAGTAATTGCTCTTCCTTCCTTCCCCATGTCAGTTCTGTACTTTTTTTAAAAAGTAAATTTCCGTGCAATAGCTCTAACAACTAGAGAACTTTCTATTTTTCCAATGCCTTCCATTAAAAGTTTGTGCCTTGAGGCCTGCCAGCAGGGCTTACAATACCTACATTAAACCAAATTTAAGAGTAAGGATGCTCCTGCTGCTAACATTCTTAGATCACAGATGTGCAAAATGAAGGAACTGGCAGCTGTAACTTTAATGGTGGGAAGTGTAAGCTGAGTACGTGGGGAAAAGAACACAGTGCTCTATATGACAAAAAAGTCCCATTAGCATTTATGAACTTCAAAATGACAAGCTAGACTGCTCTGTCTTAGGTCTTTTTTTTCCTGCTTAAAAGAAATAACACTTCTGCTCATATAAGACTAACTATGGTATTAGGTAGCTAGCATATTGTTATCGCAACACACTAGCTAATGATATACTATTGATATATTGAGTTATTAATGATATGCAAGTCTATTTCATTTTATTCATTGTGCGAGTGACAATAACTTGTATATGTATTTAAGTCTGGTTTCTCTTTAAAATATATAAAATGAAACTTTTAGACCACACTATTTGTAGAAATGTTGACTTATAGAAGTATAGTGAAAATTTGAAGGAAAAATTAAATACTAATTTGGTGGAGGAAATAATAATTTGGTGGAGGAAATAGTTATCCTTTTCATAGCTATTAAAATAAACAGCTATGTTAATACATGCCATTGCTATTTTTATACTTACTTTGTTCAATGACCCTGCTTGTTATATCACAATATTTTGGTTGTACTATTGAGTGCATTTATTTTCCATCTGTTCTTTTTTAAACATTGATTTCTTTCATGTCTGTGTGATGATGTCATCAGAGCTCTATTCCAAACATTATTTTTGAGTGCAGTGAATATAACAAAGTCTAAGATTGTTTAAAATGCAAATATTTCAAATTTTCTTGAAAATTCTAGTTTAAAATATTTTTTCCTATTTTTTAGTCTTAAAAGTTTGCAAGTACTTACAACATGCTATATAAGTAAGATTTTAGCACACCTGCTTCTATTTTTGCAAGTGCAACTTTATTTCAAGTTGCTGTATGCTATCCTGGTTCTCCTTTTCTACAGTGCATACCGAATGTTAGTTGAATAGTTTTGCACACTTTTGTAGTATATGCCTAAGAAAAGTGAAAAGTATTTTAATGAATTGCTTAAAGAATTCTGTATTCATTTTTTTAGTTCAAAATGAGTATATTTCCTCCTGTGCCAATACAAAGCCCCAAAGCCCATCCAAGTATGGAAGAGATGAGATGCCCTTCACCAAACCTTGCAAGGTATGTGTATTCTTTATTTTCCTTCACTTGAGTGCTACATTTCATTGTGGCCCTTTGAGCTTAAAATTGTAAAGCATGGGTGGGGAAAGTGTGGCCTGTGGGTCATATTGTGGCTCTCAGCACTATCCAGAGGTATGGTTTGTTTGATTTTTAAATGTCCCCAAATGTTCCAATGCCTCCCCATATGATATGAGGGGGCAATTTTGTCACATTGCCTCCCAAGCTGTTTTAGGTCCAGGAAAGGGCTTTTTCAAAAAGGAAGTAACCTGGAAGTTTAGTTCAATGTCACTTTCTGTTGAAATTTTTATGTATTTATTTGATTTATATCATGCCTTTCTCCCAGCATGTGACCCCAGGAGGCTTACAACAAAGGCAGCTTCTTTGCCTGAAACAGCCCAATCCCCCCACCCACTCCAAACGTTGTGAAATTACCCTTTTCAGGAGCAGTCCCCCAAGCTACCCCATGAGGGGTAAAGCAACTCCCTAGCCCCTGACAGATGCCTACCCCTGTACTGAAAGAACAAGTTATAATGCAGCTGCCAGGCCCCAATTAGACTGTGAACTGATACTCATTTACTTGGGAATGAACCTTATTGGGAATGAACCTCAATGCAGTGGGGTTTGATTTTGAGTAGATACTTCTAGAATTGTGCTGCATGCGTGTAAATTGCTCAGTTTGTAATAAAAAAGTGGCATGTACAAAAAATATTCTGTGAAACTCAGATTATGACAAGGCATTTCCAGGTTTTTAACTGATTTCATAAGTAGATTGGTAATTATTGTAAACAATATGGTACCTCCAGTTCAGTGGGTCCAATTTGCAGTTATTGGGATTACTTCCCTTGGGGACATATTCGAACCCTACAGCCCTTACTTCCTTTGCCTTTGCATCAGGGCTTGTTGCAAAATTGTGTTCTTTTAAGGTAGGCACCTTGTACATCTAATTTGTGTGAGAACAGACTGTGTTTTAAAACTACAAATAAACTGGGTATTTTTATACTGTACTATTGTTATTTATTATATCATATTAATGCTACATGTTTAATTACTATCTGGTTAGTGGGCTTTTTACACTGATATAAAGAATATATAAATCATGCCCATAAAATTCAGGAAATCATATTATTTATAACAATAGTAAATTCCAATGATTCACTGGATCTAATGTAGTGGGGACTAGCAGTTTGATTTAGGCCCAGGTTTCATGTCTTTATTACAAAGTGTATACCTTTTTTGACCTAGATGATGTATATGTTTAGCTTTGTCAGATTATTTAAGATAGTAAATATTTAAGTCAAGAATACCTTTAGCAAAGATAACTGTTCATAATGGATACAAAGCAGGAAGGAATGCAAAATACTTCTGTGATATAATGGCATTAGACTTAATATGAAGAGTGGTTTCATAAATATGGATATGTTTAGGCTGGAAACCCTTTACATACCTTTGTGTGAATAAGCCCATTGCATACAATTTGAGCAGTTTTGAGTAGGTATGTATAGGATCACACTGTAAAGCTCTAACATTTTTTACTTTTTACTTATTTATTTATTTGAAAATATAAGGTATCTTGAGTGGCTTACAAGAAAATCAATTTAAACAATTTAAAATTTAAAACAAAAATAATTTAAACATCCTAAAAACATACAGTTGACCCTTTGTATTCACCATTCATGGTTTGAAAATATTCCTCCACCAATAAAATCCAAAAAGCAAACCTTGATTTTACCATTTTATATAAAGGACGCCATTTCACTATACCATTGTATGTAATGGTACTTGAGCATCCACGGATTTTGGTATTCACAGGGGGTCCTGGAACCAAACCCCAGTGGTTACCAAGAGCCTATTGTATTAAACAGTTTAACAATTTTAAAAAGATTAAAACCAAATATATGTACAGTTGTTGATAATATAATTAGGCTTTTAATAAAAATCCATGTTTTTATTTGTTACCAAAATGACATCAGTATGGGTGCCATGGAAGGCCATTCCATATGTCCTCACACAATGTGTTGCCCTCCTGGCTACAGTCAAAGGAGGATCCCTTCTGCAGACCTCAGGCAAGCATAACTAGAGAGATGTGCTTTTTCAGGTATTGAGGTCCCAAGCTGTTTAATAATTTCATTGTCATTATCAGCACCTTTAATTCATATCACAAGAGAAACCCCATTTTTGAGTAGGTCACTTACCCAGTTCTTGGGCCTGGGGCTCATCAGTCCACAAAGCCTTCATCTTGTTGGGGCTCAGCTTCAGCTTATTGATTCCCATCTATCCCACTATAGCACCCAAGCATTGGCCTACCACCTGCACACTCAGTGGATTCCAGTGACAAGGAGAAGTAGAGATGGGTGGCATCAGCATACATATAGCATCCAATCTCTAGGGGCTTCGTATAGATATTAAAGAGCATGGGAGATAGAATGAACCCTTTGGTATCCCACAACTTTATACTCTCTGGAATTAGCCACATAGAAAGGAGTGGAACCACGGTAATATAGTTCCTTCTACTCCCCTCCTGCAGGGTCAATCCAGTAAGATACCATGATCAGTAGCTGCTAGTATATTATACAGTTGTCACTGGATACACTTGGATCTGTGTTTCAGGACATGGGGGGAAGTGAGTCTCCAGAAAGTAACATATACAATAAAAAGTTCATAAAATGACAGGTAATGAGATGGGCTGGAGAAAAACTGTTAATTAAAATCAAAATTATTTTTACACACTCTGTAGCAGCAAGTGTGGGTTCAGAATTGAAAGTATATGTAACAGAGCTCTTATATATTAGATTCTCTAACATGTTGAATGCATATGTGATACCTGTCGGGTGATGACTTGTATCTGTTGGATCCAGAATCCCCTTGTTTCCTTGGGATGCTCCTAGAAATGCTGAAAAAAATGCTAATTCTGGAGCTAATGTACTTATTCCCCCCCACTCTATTGGTGCCAGTGGGTGGAAAGACTGAAGAGGGAAGGGCTTGAAAAGTCGCTGTGTGCCTGCCCTGGCTGGCCAGAGGTGACAGGGCTTGAGAAGTAGAGGTTCTATTACCACAGTACTCCTTCTCTACTCTGTACAATTGCTTCCCCTGTTATGTTTTGCCTAAGTTGATAATGACTCCAAGTCCTAATCAGTTCCAATAGTGCACATTTCTGATTATCATACTTAAGAGGGAGAAGGCATGCACTTATTCTCCAGCCCCTGCAAAAACATGGACAATCTAACAAGGTTTTTTACATGTGCAGGGAAAATGAAAGTCATGAATAAGAGGAACCTTCTGCTATAGCCATGTGTACATTTCTACAAAACTAACAGTTGGAAATAGCAAGAGACCAAAGAGTTAAAATTATACTTGTACATGTTTATAGTATGTGTTTGATAAAATACTTTGTCAATATTTTAATATATATCTGTCTTTGCTCAGCAAAGATTAATACATAATATATGTAGCAGATTTTGACACTGAGTCACCTCACAGTGTTCTTTATTTTTTAAAATTTAAATTTAGAATGCATTTGATCAAAGGCAAAGATGCCATAGATCGTTATTTGGCCATGCATATCAAAGGATTGTCAAAACAAGAGGCTGCTGCGTAAGTAAGGTCTTTCTGAAGCATTTTTTAATACAGCAAGTTTATTGTTTTCTTTGTTTCTGGTGTTATTCATTGAAATCTAAAGTTCCTGAGGCAATTTTCTGAGGAACATGGCATTTAAAAATTAAAACTGATATTAAATAATTATGTTTCACTGCTACTTATCTTGCATATATCAAAGCATTTAGTTCAATGCCTGTGTTAATTCATGATTCACCCAAGTATTTGCACATTCGCAGCACTTAATTGTTTATCAGTAATTAAAACTATCTAGTTTTTCTTCTCTGTTTTGTGAAAACCTTTCAATTAAGGCTAAAATTTTACTTTTCAAAATACCATTGTGATTTGTTGTGCTGATTCTTTAATGTGTGCTATCTCTTTGAAAGCCCCTATCCAAAAATATCCTTGGGGAAAGTGATACAGTTTCTATAGAATATTTCAAAAGGACTGTATAGTAGCATTTTTGTACTGTCCCTTTTTACTACAGTGTTACCTTTCTTGTTTCATTGAAATTAGTGTCATAATTCACAACTTTTGCTCAACATTTGCTACTTTAGGGAATAGTATTTTACTTTAGGGAATAGTACTTTAGGGAGTAGTGTACGTATAGCGTTTTTCACTGACTCCTTCCATACAAAAGACCATATCAGTGCTATTTAAACAGTGCCACCTAAACTGTGTGTGCATGCACATGTGTGTTTTATTGTTCACATGTGTATGTGTGTGTGTGTGAGCTATATCTGATATATTTTTGTTCAAATCTGAAGCAGATGTTCTCTGAAATTTTCCATTTCCCCCTTTTTAATTTTTTAATTGTATTTAACAGTATCCTGTTTGTTATGCAGCCTCATTCACTAGATGTACCCCTCAGTCATTTTCTCTTTAAATAAGGCAGGTTTTTAAAGACAAATATTGAAACAACAAGAACTTTCCAAAAGTATAGTTTTGAGGTAACCCATCATATATATGACTGCATTCTAAACATCCATTCCTTTCCTGGGTTCCTTGATGTTTGTCATCTGGTTAGAATTTTTATGAAGTGCAGTACCAAAGCCTGATGTCTTGCCTTCTTGGTCCCTATAGAAGACAGCTTCTTTGGACCCATCAATAAACTATGGAACTTTGGCAATTTCTCTCTCTGTTCTGCCTTTTTCTGGAAAGAAAAACTTTGTGCACTACCCACTGTTTCCCTTTCATCATGTTTTAACTTGGCTAGTAACAGGATATAGTGCAAATAATCTTTATAATTTAGGAAAAATAATATAATTAAGGATGCAATTAGATATGTTCTTACTTGAGAGTAACTCCCAGTGCAGTAAAGTTTACTTCTGAATAGACATTTATAGGAATTACACTATAAATTGTACTAAAGTGCAGGAACAAATTCTGGAGCATATAGTACCATTTCTCCTATGCCTTTTTATTATTATGAGAGTAGCAAATTCAGAACCAAGAGGCAGAAATCAGTAGTACACTATTCTAACTACTGCTGTTACGAAAGGACAGTAGTTTAAAAATGTAGGATTTATTGGTTGAAAAATACAAACACAAAGTTTCCTTGTGCAAAATTATGCTCTCCTTTTGCATTTGGTCAAAAAGTGCTGGTATTTTATCATAAAATATAAGCCAGGCCTTTGTTTTTTAGTTAGAACAAAAGAAGGTAATAGTACTTGCTGGAAGAGTTTAGGTCAGACTTGAGATCATTCTTAAAGTATTCCACAGTTTTCAGTACAAAACACAGGTACAGAATATCTGTCTTGTCTTATTTGATATACAACATATGGGATGTCAATACAGTTTCTGGCTGAGGAAATCCTTATAAAGTGAGAAGTAATTTCAGGGTTACTAAATTAACTAGATTGTGTCCATGAGATGTGTAACTCAGACATAGTGCAGTAGAGGAATATATAATAAAGTTGCCTTTATTTAAAATTTCATCAATCTTTATTGCACAAATAATATTTGAAGACAACTAATATTCAAATAATTGCTATTCAACATGAGCATGTGATGCTTTTATTAAAGTTTACTGCTATACACAGTCTTCTTAGAAGCAAGTCCCTTCAAATGTAGTGGGACTCTGAGGAAAGTAGCATAGGATCTCAGCCTTATAGCAGCTTCCTAATGAATATTAATATTGAAATATTTTAAGATAAAGCCTTCTTTAAAATGAATCACTAAGGTCAGAGGTGTACAACGATTTCAATTCCTGGATGCAATAGGATGGCAGTCTAGTAATTTTTCTCCATCTGGACAAACCACATGTGGGATAAGAGAGGAAAGGTGCAGTTATGTTAATCAAGACAGGTTTAGTTCTTAAGATGTAAAGTTTTTTATGCTCACAGACTACTTTCAGAATAATTTGTCTTTCCCATCAAACCAACCTTTACCAAAAAGCCATATATACTGTGTGTATAATAAATGCCTGAGGCAAAGCACAAAAATCAGTGTGTATAGAGCCATTGTACTGTCTATTCTCCTTTATGGATCTGAAACATGGGTCACCTATCGCCACCATCTACGACTCCTCGACCGCTTTCATCAACGCTGTATACGCACAATCCTAAATATACACTGGACTGACTATGTGACGAATGTTGCTGTCCTTGAGCAAGCAGGGATCACCAGCATTGAGGCCATGATATTGAGAACACAGCTGCGCTGGGCAGGGCACGTTTCTAGGATGGAGGACCATCGCCTCCCAAAAATACTACTCTACGGTGAACTCGCCACGAGTCAGTGTAAGAGGGGCGCTCCAAAAAAACGATACAAGGATTTCCTGAAACAGCATCTCAGGCTCAGCCACATTGATCACCAACAATGGTCCGCCCTGGCCTCACATTGGGAGGCATGGAGACACACTATCCACAATGCTGCAGCCTTATTTGAGAACTCACGCCGAACAAGTCTTGAAGAGAAACGACAACGCAGAAAGAATCACAACCCAGACACATCACCCAAGGAGACCTTCTGCTGTGCCTTCTGCAACCGGACTTGTTTATCTCAGATTGGCCTTTTTAGTCATCAACACACTTGCAGAAAGCATGGGATGAGTCCTTCCTGAATCTTCATTTGCGAAGAAAAGCCAGAGAGAGATACATATGCCATAAATGTGTGGCTTATAAATTCTGTAAGGCAAGAGAGCAAACCTCAAGTATATGAATGCTCCCACACTGAATGTAGAATTATAAGCTGCAGTCCTGTACTCACTTACCTGGGTGTAAGTCTCATTGAAGTCAGTGAATTACAGATCTGTGAAGGATTACACTGTTAACATGAGCTGAAGTTTATGCATTCAGTACCCACTCAGACAAGCTCTATGTGCTGGATATGTTGCCCTATGTGAAATATTTATACTACAATTTTCTGCATGTCTGCTAAGTCAAGTCCCATAGAATTAAGGGGGGGCTTACTTCCAAATATGCACGTAAAGGACTGCAGATTTAATTTACTTCACCAAAATTCTGTTCTGCTTCCCCACTGCCTATTTGGTGCTACCTATTTTTCTCCAACTTGCCGTTATTTCTTGGTGATAGCATTGTAGGACACTGTGGCTTCAGTTGTAAAGTGACTTACTAGGGAGTAAGCCCTGTTGGACATAGACATGTGAGTTATAATACATAGGATTGTATTATAACTCATCTTTAACACTTGTGACAGGGACCAAACAAATTTAACATTTTAAAAGTATTTTTAAAAGAACTAAAATTAACATCCAAAAGCAGAAGTACTATTAGCTCATCTTTGTTGACACCCTTGTTCCTGTAAATGATGCCTTATAAATTAAGGAATATTAATATAAAGAAACATTTTGAAGATGTAACAGTAATTTTAATGATAGTGAATTCTTTGTGGTTGTGAATAGGCAGCCAGTTCTAGGGTTTTATTTGATCTACTGTATACACATATACCTGTCTATTTATAGTGATTCCGAGCCCCATTTGGAAATATAAATTGTAAAAAAAGCAAGTGTGATTTTAAATATGTTATACTATGGAGTTCTCTTGTTCATATGCAAATAAGCTAGTTTTACTGGGATAAGACACTGAACTTTCCTTTTCCTCTGATTTTCTGATTTTGCCTCCCCAAAATTAGTCAGCATTCTGTAGCCACTGAGCACATATGATCTTCATTGGACAGTTTTGGGGGGCCGTTCCTCCTAGTTTTATTTTTAAATTTCTGGTACTTCTGCAAATTGTTGAGGGTTTCTTTAACCGTACACATCATCTTCATCTCTGTGGATGTTATCATTTTGGCTAAATAACAGTTCACATAAGATAATGACTTTGCTATTAAGTTACAAGATATTTTTCATAATAGAAAACATCCACAATTAAAATCTCTTTTCCTCTAAACTCCCTGCTAATGTGACAAAAATTATACAAGTTATAGATAGTATTATAGGATACAGGTTGTTTTTCTAGGTAATGCTTCCACAGTTTCAATACATATTGTTCAAATATATATTGTTTTTCAGCCTAAATAATTCTTAATAATCTTCTTTGTTGTGACCAGGATTCTGTGTTTTGATTAATCAACATGGTCTTTCAGAGATGCATTCTGTTTGAAAGAGATAAGGAAGAACATGTCTTTTTATTCAAATTAATGTGCTGTCCACACTTTCTTGTAGTCTGATATGCATATCAATGTAATTAGAGAAAAACAAAATAATAGGCATGTATGGTAAATGAATTGTTTATCTTCTGTGAAAAAGCTACTCTACACGTTTGTGTAATGTGGAAGACTTTTCTTGAAAAGGTTAAAAAGTTCTAATCAACTTCTGTACATTATGTAGAAGTTCCATTTTCTAAACTCTGCAAAAGAAAGTTTCATATTTAATGGGAAATCATGAATAATTCCATTTATTATATACTTCCTCCTTTCAAAGACATGATCTGGATAAAAGGCGGGGTGAATAATTTCAAAAAATACAATACATTTTTAATGGGAAGGTGCAAACTACAGATTCTCATGACTATTAGCAAGTGTAGGGGAAACAGAATTTTACTTGCAAAAACTCATCACATTCTGGTGAAGATAAAATACAAAGACACACTTTAATAAAGAAGAATACTGAACTGAAGTTTTACTTTTTTATGTAACTTGTTGTTTTTGCTAAGTTTAGTTCTATGGTTTGTTAAAGCTTTCAATAGTTCAATAGTACTTGGTAGGGAATACAGGATACAAGTAAACAACTATGCCTTACTTGAGGTGTGCCTAGAATTATTATGGAAATATTCAATGTGCAAAAGGATACAAAATGCAAATGGGAGTTTGACCTAGAATTTAAAGAATAGATATTCTGGATTTTACCACAGATTATTCTGCTTTTTAATTTTATGCTGAACTCCTTCAGGCTGTTTTTCCCCAACTTAAGAATCTGTGTATTATGAAAAGAAAACAGTGCGAAAAGCTAAAATGAATTGTTATGTTGATGTCCTTCTGATATTTCTGAGAAGGTGTCCAAAAGCTGAGCTTGTTTTTAAGTCAGGCCTGGTTTGGACCTAATGAAGTGTGTGTGTTTGAGCTCTGGCTTTACTTCTCAGTCCTGTCCCAAAGGAATTAGAACAAACCATCACTCCCTAAGTTCAGACATAATAGGAGATTGTAATTTGCTAGAAGTGAAAGCTTTTTGTATCTTTTTGAAGGATGAATATGGAGCGCAATGCTTTTGTGGTCTTATTCTTCTTATGATAAGAAGTGGTTTGCCATTATGTTTGAACCAGGCCAATAAAATAGAGTAACAAAGTATTTAAGGTATTTTCTCCAATCATGCCTTTTAATTGTTTATAATTGGAAAGTAAATTGTGGAATGTAGTATTTGTTAAGTACATTTGCTTTTGTTGGAAGGTAGGCTGCAGCATAAAACTGCAGAGCCTATCAGCAAATTTTATTTTTTTGCTGGCTTAATTGGAACTGTAGATCTCTTTCTCACTACAGATGTTAAATTATCATAGTACAAGAAAGAGGTTAATATTAGCACTGGCTAATTTTTTAAAATATGACACAGTTCTTCTATATGCATTTGGGCTGTGCATAGAAGTTACAGATTTAGGCTGCAGTTTTATACTCAGCAGGATTTATGTACAAACATGCATGAAATGACATTGTTACTATTAGCTCTTGTCCAAGATTCAACTAGTGGAGTACTTCTGGATCCCACTGCTTCTACCAGAATCAGCACTTTCTCCTCCCCCACCTCCTAAAAACCTGCTCCAAAGGGCTGGAAGGCCCTCTGGAAAAGTTTTTGATACTATGGAGGACTGCAGAGAGAGCAAGAGATGTAGGGAAAATCTCAGTTACCAGCATTGAATACAGAAGTGCAGTTTTGGACCTTGGTTATAGAATTCATAGCTTTTTGGCCTTTGTGTTTACTGATCTCCCTCCCACCATATAGCTGTGGATTGGGGTGGCAGCTGGGTGTATGTATAACCCATCTAAGTATCACTTCTCAATAAAATGTAGCTTACTGAATCTTATGCTACAACTGCTAGTCTTTAAAGTGCAACTGGACTCTTTAAAGTGCCACTTAACTCTTTTAAAAATGTGTTCAGTTACTTTACATTGAGGGCATCAAGTAATAAAATTTAACGTATTTAAATTACATAAGCAAAAGACATAGAGAAGTTGATTTTGGAAAACAGCATTTTTCCCCAGTGTTGGTAGAGAATAACACTCCCCCTCCAGCAAGGAAAAAAAAGGCATTTTGAATTGGCTAAACATATTGTAATAAAAACATCACACATTTATTCCAATTTAAGCATACATAGTAATTCTGTTACTTCTGCTTTCTTTCATGTCATGAATATAGGACAAGTATATTCAAAAATATTTTTCTTCTCGGTCGGTAAGAAGATAATTCCATTATCTTGCAGTCATCTCATCAATGTTTTCCTGAGGGTGGTTACAATTGATTGTCCTTAAAAATTTTTGAATTACAAGATTTGTTTCATAGTCTTAAACAAAAAGGGATGTATATGTATTGATCAAATTATTTTTACTGATATGTTTGGAATATACATTTGATAGAACAGTTCTTCTAACAGAGGCAAATAATGTCAGAAAGGAAACTACTGAACAAGATATGTTGCTGAAAAATTGTTTGCAGATCTTCTTCCTTGTTTATTATTATGTGAAGTGATAAGCTTTCTGTGTTTTGCTTTTTAAAATTTTTTTCAATATTGTTAGATATTACAGAAAAATATAAACTAAAGTTTGCTTTTAATCTTAAAGTCAGCACAGGGTCATAAGTCTGCTCTCTGTTATTTTTACAATACAATTTTTAAAAGCTACTGCAGTGCAGTGAAAAGTAACATTGGCAAACAATAGATATATAACATAAAAGAGCACAGTTTGGTACATATATTTCTCAACCTTCATTGTGCATAGGTTTCATTCAGTGGAGCTGCATGTTATTAGACTTTCATCCTCATTTTGACCTGGTAGTGGTGGTGGTGTTTGTTTTCATGTAATTTAAGTTGCAGATGAGTGCAGTAAATACATGGTTAGTAAAAAATTGAATCATATTCCTGACTACAATTAATTTAATGCAAGCATCTGTGATCTTCTTTAAAAGAAAATGTGGTAAAATAGACAAAAATAAACATATTTTAAAGCTAAGTAAATGGATCAAGTCTTGTTAGATAACATATGTAGAATTAAAATGTAAATATTTGAAATCATACTTAAGAATCCCTTAACTTCTTTTGAACTGAGTAATGTAGAATGTGTGGGCAATTTGGGCTCTCCACATATTGGACTACAACATTCATTAGCCCTAGTCAGAATAGCAAAGGTGATAAATTATAGGGATTACAGTCCCAAACTATCTGGAGAGCCACAGTTACCCACCCCAATGTATATGCTATAATACCTTTAGTATAATGCTTCTTGAAATGGGATGATACAGCATTACTGCTGAAAGTTTTGTTTTTTGTTTTATAGTGGTTGAAAGAAAAGGGCATAAGATTTATGAGGTAAAAATGGAAGCTCAGATTCACAATAGTTCCTCCCCTTTTGTTGCTCAGTTGTGAAAATAGCAAAGATATTTTGAGTCCAGAAGTATTTATACTTAACATAAAGATTTTTAGACTTACAGAACAGTGCTTCATATAACACTTAAGCAATATATAACACATGGAGCTTTACATAAAGTTTGTAATGTCTCTTTAGCTATTCAGGTTTCATTAAAAAAATATCTTTCCAAAATGGCAGCTTTAGATTTTCTATAAACTTCCTATCAATCCAAGAAAGCAATTCAGTAGGCAGTAGTGCAAGCTAAGAATAGTTTTCACAGACAGATTCTTCAACTCATACATGTCAAATTTGCATCTCCTACACTGTTCATGGTACATTAGCCATATATTAAGACTTGAGCCAGGTACTCAAATATATCACATGCCTTTACAGTACAGGCTGAGTATCCCTGCTCTGAAATGTTTGGGATCAGAAGTGTTCCACATTTTCGTTTTTGAAATACCTGTATTTGCATATGCATACATAATGAGATACCTTGGAAATGGGACCCAAATCTAAACACAAAATTCATTTGTTTCATGTACACCTTATACACATAGCCTGAAGGTAAGTTTATATAATATTTTTTAATAATTTTATGCATGAAACAAAGTTTGTGTACATTCAACCATCTGAAAGCAAAGATGTCACTATCTCAGCCACCCATGAAAAAAGTTTTAGATTTTGGAGTATTGTGGATTTGGGAATTCTGAATAAAGCAGGTGCAACCTGTAACTGTATATGATGCTTTCCTGGCTGCAGTACATTGCTGCTGTGTTATGGTGGTCTCAAGGATTATGCTCTTTGGGGTGTTGATCTTCCTTTAACTAGAAGCATTATGCTGTTTAGTATTTCATTGTGAGGGTCATCTATGTTGGCAGATAAAAACAATTATGCCCACAGTGGGAGCAATGAGGAAAGGAAAAAGATACACTGTATAAATGAAAACAAGCTACGGTGTATTGCAGTGAGTGTAAGAAGTTAGACATATAACTTGCAAGGATATTAGTTTGCTAATGCTCTCAGACTACCTTTTGCATAATATTATTTATTTTATTATTTATTTAAATCTCCCCCAACTTTCTCCTGGTGAAAGTCTCAAAGCAGCTTATTGAAAAATTTCAAATAAAGTCCTGCTAAAATCTGAACTCTCCCTAAAAGTCTAGATGACTAACCTGAGGCTGTCATACTTTGACCGTATTATGAGAAGACATGACTCACTAGAAAAGACGATAATGCTTGGTAAGGTAGTATGAAAAGAGGAAGACTGCATTCCACATGGGTAAACTCAATGAGGAAAGCCACAGCCCTGACTGCAAGTCCTGAGCAGGGCTGTTGAGGATAGCATGATTTGGACATCTCTCATTCATGGAGTTGCCATAAGTCAAAGTCAACTTGAAGGCAGTTAACAACAACAAAATCTTATTTTACAAAAGTTAAAAAATAATTAAACAAACCATTTAAAAACCACATAGTTAAAACAGTTTAAAACAAGATTAAAATATAAAAGCAAGTAATGTACATTGAGGAGAATTATGTAAGACAAAAGCATGGTGGGATCTTAATTTTCACAGTTTTAAGACTAGCCCAGGTGTACTAAATCCCTGAGACCTCTTTCAAAGGTCCCTTCTTGAAGTTCAGAAACATCCAATAACACTTTTCCCTGTGTAGACCTAGGGGCTTCTTAATATGAACATGAAATTTGTGACAACATGATCCATATTTATGTGAGAGTTCTGTACTTGTGATCCAGCCCTTTCTCTCTCTCTCTCTGGCTTTTCTTCGCAAATGAAGATTCAGGAAGGACTCATCCCGCGCTTTCTGCAAGCGCACTGATGACTAAAAAGGCCAATCTGAGATAAACAAGTCCGGTTGCAAAAAGCACAGCAGAAGGTCCCCTTGGGTGATGTTTTTGGGTTGCGATTCTTTCTGCGTTGTCATTTCTCTTCAAGACTTGTTCGTCGTGAGTTCTCAAATAAGGCTGCAGCATTGTGGATAGTGCATCTCCATGCCTCCCGATGTGAGGCCAGAGCGGACCACTGTTGGTGATCAATTTGGCCGAGCCTGAGATGTTGTTTCAGGGAGTCTTTGTATCGCTTTTTTGGAGTGCCCCTCTTACGCTGACCCGTGGCGAGTTCACCGTAGAGTAGTATTTTTGGGAGGCGATGGTCCTCCATCCTAGAAATGTGCCCTGCCCAGCGCAGCTGTGTTCTCAATATCATGGCCTCAATGCTGGTGATCCCTGCAATAATGAGGCACAGATAAATATACAGGAAGCCTCCATTTATCTGACAGGTTAGGGACTACAGCACTGTCAGAATCCAAAATTGGCCAAAAAGCAGAGCCCATGTAGGGAGCATAAGGGAATTATGGTGGCTTGCTTGGGCTGCCCACATGCAGCTGTGAATGCCTGCTTGTGCCTGAACACCTGCTACTTACAAAGTGTCTCAGCCAGCTTAGTGCCTTTTTCCTCTTCTCAGCTCACTTTGCAAGCAGTGCAGTCATGCATGGCTGGTCCCAAGCAAGCCTCCATAGGCAAGAAGAACTGACAAAACAGCCAGCCTCTTGTCAAATTAATTCAGCTTTCTTTAACTTGCAAGCATTGAAAGAGCAAGTAGTCAGATAACAGCGGCAAAAGGCAGTGGCTTCCTGTAGAGGAAAAGTATATGTATGGTTGTGAAAGCTGGACAGTGAAGTTGATAGGAAGACAATCTTGTTTGAAATTTGGTGCTGAAGGAGAGTTCTGCAGATACCATGGACTGCCAAAAAGACAAATAAATGGGGCTAAGAGCAACTCAAACCTAAACTCTCCATAGAAGCCGAGATGACTACATTGAGACTGTTGTGCTTTAGACATATCATGACATGACTCATTAGAAAAGATAATAATGCTTGGTAAGGTAGAAGGCAGTAGGAAAAGAGGAAGACCACTTAATGGATTGTTAAACTAAGGAAGCCATAGCCTTGAATTTGAGAAAGACTGCTGATAACAGAGTGACCTGGAGGTCTCTCATTCATAAGGTTGCCATAAATTGAAATCCACTTGATGGCATTTAACAACAACAACATTCTCTTGCACTTAGAAAGAACAAAGCTTGAAAAGCTTGATGTTTATTTGCTCTTCCGTCATCACTTTCAGAGTCTGTCTTGGTAAATTCTTTGGGGCTCAAGGCAGTCAACTTGAAGGGCAATCCTTGAGCATACTCAGGCAGGAACCATAACAGTTAACACCCCTTGTTGAAAGAAGCAAAAGTAATCTGCTGTGAAGGTAGAGGAACAGGAAATGCTTGCTGAAACAGTTATCTTTAGTGAGACAAGTTGCATAGTTCAGTCCTAGCAGCCCTACCTTTATTCTTGCTGCTAGCTCTCCTACCATGTTTCATCTAGCTTTTGAATTCCAAACTCTACTTTCTGGTCTCAAAGTTGCCCAGTTGAGGTGGAGACAGATTCATTTGAAACCTTGCTAATACTTTGCCTGGGTGTGGTTCTCTGCAATAGATTTCCAGGGAGTATATTAGCTGAAGATAAGATAAGCTTGTTAGGTCTACTCTTTCAGTAAATTGAAAACATTGGCCAGTCACAATCAAGGGACTTTACACAAATCTTTAGTCTTAAACCCAGTCCAGAACAAAATCTTTGAGGTTTTAGAAGATATATTTTCCTGACCTCTTTATTTGGAAACCAGTCTTTCTGCTTAATAACTTCTATGTGCAAAAAAAATTACCATCAAGTAAATGGGCGGAGAACGGAAATGAAGACTTGTTTCAAACCACAGTCTTTGAAACCAGCTAGAGTAGTGGGGGAAGTACATAAGCTGTGGGACTGCACAACAGATTAAGAAAGTTCTCTACCAGAAGACCTGTTTGTCTCTACAGATGTTACATCTGCCATCCAGTCCCTCTTGCTGGGTGCATTTAAGACTCCAACTTAAATTGGATGTGACATGTCAAAACTGCGTAGATTTAATTATGAGATTTACCATAGAAGCTTACTTAAATGTTTCTAACAGCTGCTGTACTATGTTATTTTGGGTATGAGTCAATTCATTTGTCCTTAATTCCAACAACAGTAAAATCATGAGCTCACTGGTCTTCTGTTTTTATAATCTGCATCTGATTGAGGTCAGCAAGAAAACTCCCATTGATGCTATTGTTGAGTATTATACACGGTGTTTTCTATTATCTTTGTATATGTTTTTGTTCACCAGTCTTATATTGTTACAGAGAAACTGCATGAATAACAAGATTTAACTGCAATATTGCTAAGCTTCCAGTAGATGCCCCCAGAGGCCATTCTACCTATAGAGAGGCTGTGTATTTTAAAAACTGATACCTCTGAATTTTGTTGGTTCATAGAATCATACATGTTATATGAAATTTCAAGTCGAAATAAGTAACATGGTTATAACAAACATTCTTAATTCTTGCAATCTGAAAATAAATTGTCATAACTATGATATTGTCAGACTTTATTTTTCAGAAATAATTATTTTACAAAAATAATTGGAAAGAGGTTCAAGGTAATACAGTGTTTTGGAAGTCAGAATTTCAATTGTGCACATTGTGTTCAGGCTTCTTTGGATCTTCCTAATGTGTACTTCTCAGCTAGAATGTCATCCCAATTGTCCCCAGGTTATTCCAGTTCTTTGTTTAAGTAATATGAATATGTTGGGATAGTAAATATTTTATAATTGATACCCAAATATATTTGAACATCAAACTATCTATATTTAGTCAGGATGTCCCCTAAGCTTTAGCAATAAAGGAGATTATACTTCCCATATTGGCAGATTTCAGTCTCCAGTCATATTAGGTAATGTGAGTTAACTTTGGAGCAATGAACTTCAGGGCCTCTTCTATTCAAATTAATAGATTTGTGTTAAATAGTATTCTCTGGATATGGAGGAGGAGAAATCCACACATTCTTGGGTTTTCCCTACATGCCAACTAGATAGGCAGCAAGAAAATCGCCTCCTCCTATCCAAGAATGAATATTCATGGTAAGTAGCAATGTTTCTATATTGATTGTTTATTAACTACTAGATAAACATCAAGGGAATAACTAAAGAAAGTAACTTTCCCTAGGGTACAATCCTTTGTGCAGTTATCTGAGAGCACAGTTCCCTCCAAATTCATGGCTTTCACTTTCGCGGTTCCGCCTATTCATAGTTTGCTTAGCAAGCACCCCATTTAAATCAACTTCTCTTCCTCGCACACAAGGGAGGGGAGCTGATTTAAACGAAGCACTCCCCAAGGAAACTGTGTGCCCAACTCCCCGCTCTCCTGTGGCTTCGCTCTGGGGTGGGGGTGGGGAGAGCGGGGGAAGGGCTTTTTGCCTACTCCCCACGCTTCCCAAAGCAACGACAGGGCTCTGGGAGCCTCGCCACCGCTTTTCTCCCACCCCCACCCTTCCCAAAGCGACGACGGGGCTCTAGGAGCGTCACTGCTGCTTTTTTCCCACCACCCGCGCCTTTCCCAAAGCGATGATGGGGCTCTGGGAGCCTCGCTGTTGCTTTTCTCCCACACACCCTGCCCTTCCCAAAGTGAGGATGGGGCTCTAGGAGCCTCATCACCACTTTTCTCCCACCCCCACCATCCCCAAACCAACGACGGGGTTCTGGGGGCCTCACTGCCGCTTTTCTCCCACCCTCCGCCCTTCCCAAACAAATAAAGGTGGGCGAAAAGCAGCGATGAGGCTCACAGAGCCCCGTCGCCACTTTGGGAAGGGCGGGGGGCCAGGGGCAAGGCCTATTTTTATTCACTTTTTTTTCACGTTCGCTGGGGTCTTGCACCCCTAACCCCCATGAATGTGGAGGGATGACTGTACATTGTATTATATCTCAGTAGACATGCACAGGGTTACATGGTAACATTTCAGTTAGAGACATTTTTTTAAAGAAACATGTGTACTATCAAGAATGGATTGATACATTATTATTTGTAAAATGTCCAAGCAGATGCTCCGTAGATTCAATTTATTCTTTATTGCAGGTCCTCCATTACTGATTAAGAAAAATGCCAAGTTATCATCATGAAACAAGTGTACATCCTATTTTCATTTCAGTACTCACTTTAAACTAGAAACTTAGGGAAAAACTTGAAAGAAAAGTAAAACCAATATAGCATTGGCAAATCCATATCTAGTTTTTAATTATGTTGTTTCCTTACTGGCTTCAGAACCATTCCATTTGATGTGCAAGTGGAGCAAATATGTCTTGTGGGGATCAAATGCATTGGAAGTAGGGGCCAATGATACAATGCATGTATCAGTGTGGCTTGAAGTATACAAGAAAAACATTTTGCTGTAATTTCATTCTATTAGTATGTTCTTAACTTGCTTTATCTGTAATATATTCAATGCTTTGACCTCAACTAAATAAATATTTTTCTTCCATTCGTTCACACTTTTTTCATTATCTTATTTTTTTCCTGAATGGTTATACCTTGTTTTCAGCCTCATCTTGTTTATTTTTTTATAGGATTGTATTACTTTTTTTGTTTCTGTAGATTTTCCTCCCTTGAGCTGTCTTCTACATTTATTCTCTTCTTTAGCCTATGGGTTCATCTATATGGGCCAGAATATGCTGGCTTCCCATCAACATATCCTGCCTGAGGATCAGGCGCATTCCTCCCCCATTACCTGCACAAAATGGGCCAGAGTCCGGATGGCACACATGCTAGTCGCTGCAGCCACCACCACCCGTGTCCCATTCTCCCAAAGCCAGAAAGCCGGCCTGCAGCACGTGAGCAAGGCCCCCTGCATGTGACCAGCCTGGTCACATGCTGCAGGCCTGCTTCCTAGCTGTAGAAGCGCAACAGCAACTGCAGTGATGGGCTAGCGTGATGGTGGGGGCTCCTGCAGTCAGGCAGGGCCCAATCCATTTTTTGTAATAATAATAATAATAATAATAATTATTATTATTATTATTATTATTATTTATATCCCGACCCTCTACGAAACGCAATCGGGGCGGCTTACAACAATTAAAACATGCATCCAAACCCTCAAACCCCCCCCTTAAAATACAATTAAATAATTTAGGAATTAAAACATACTTTAAAAATACAATAAATAAATAAATAAAGAGTAAAAATGAGTGATGGACAATGGACGTGGTGAGATTGGGACAAGGTACATTTCCTTTTTTGATGGTTGGGTGTCTATTCAGGAAAGGCCTGCCGGAAGATTTCTGTCTTAAGAGCTTTTTAAAAGCTATTTAAGGTGGTAATATGATGGATCTCATCCGGCAGGCCGTTCCATAATCTGGGAGTGATAGCCAAAAAGGCCCTCTGGGAGGTTGAAAAAAGCCTAATTTTTAAAGGTTGCAACAGAGTCCTCCCAGAGGACCTGAATGCACAAGGAGGAGTATATGGAAGGAGGCGGTCCTGAAGATAGGTTGGACCCAAGCCATTTAGGGCTTTAAAGGTGATAACCAACACCTTGTACTGGGTCCGGAAACTCATGGGCAGCCAGTGGAGTGATCTTAAGATCGGTGTTATATGGTTTCTTCTAGATGTACCCGAGACCAGTCTGGCTGCCATATTCTGCACTAGTTGAAGTTTCTGGACCAAGCACAAGGGTAGCCCCATGTAGAGTGCATTACAGAAATCAAGACGAGAGGTTACCAGAGGATGTACCACGGTCTCAAGATCCCCGACTTCCAGGAAAGGGCGCAGCTGGCGTATCAGCCGAAGCTGATAACAGCCAGCATTTTTTGCCAGCTTAAGTGTTTTTTTCCAGGTATTTTTTAAAAGCAGTGTAATCATGAGCTTTATGCCTTCTTGGACTGCCTAGGGGCAAAACGGGGCAAATGCCCTGCATCATCCGGACTGCAGAGTTCCAAGATGGGGCCAAGATGGAGTAAATAGTCCATCTAGACAAGGCCTAAGATTGCTGTGTGCCATTTAAAAGAACATATTGATTATTTCTATAGATTATGATGTAAAAAATGTGCTACTTATAATGGTATTTAATTTTACATATTTTAGTGTGTATATCTGACCTATTCTTATTAGCAGAATAACTTTGATACACATTCTACATTGTATCTTAATGGATATATCACTCAGTATAAATTATGAAACTTTGGTGTTACTAATTAGTCCCAGCTAAAGACATTTATTTATTTGTTTGTTCATTCATTCAAATGATACTGCACCTTTCTCCTACCAAGAGACCAAAAGCATCTTAAAACAAAAAGTTTAGCTAAAATGTAATATTATAGATTTTTTTAAAAAAATGAAACATAAATTTTATTAAAAACACAGACAAATAATATGCAAGGAGAATAAGTCTAACAGATACTATGTCAGGCATTTTGAACCAAGCCTTTGTAATCTCCAGCAAAACTATTTAACATAAACATTGTTTTGACATGCTGTATATGCTTAGCTTTTTCCGCTGCTCACTGTTTTAAGCAAACTATGAGTTGTATTCCAGTGAGTGAATGCCAAAAATATTTGGATTCCCCCCCCCCCACTTTTTTCTTCTTCTTTTTCTGTGTAGGTGAACTCATTTGACCTTCCTGACTGCTTTCAATTTGAGAATACATATTTTTAAAGCAGCTCTGATAGAAATTGTATTAAACTGCTTCTGCAGTTTTCTTTTGTTCTTTTATGAAGATGTGCTGGTATATAAAACAAAGACAAAAGGCACTGGCCAAAAAAAAAAAAGGCTTGTAACCTCTTAATTAATGTTGGATATTGCCATTTTTTTGTTGTTGTGTGTATCTTGATCTCTTTTAGTGGAAGAGCATTTAAAGTATTAAAATTGCCCTTTTAAAACTTCTAGTTACCGGAATTCATACATGAAGAACATCTGCACAGACATGCTGCGACAGGGCTATCACAGGTCTTTCGCAGAGCTCTTTACTCTGATAGAGAAGTGGAATGCCTTGAGGAAGGCTTCAGGGCCTGGGTCAGCCATATGGCTGGAGAAGTCTCTCGGGGAGCAGCCTGATAAGTTGGATCAGCTTCACTACTTCCTGACTAGGGCTGAGGCAGCCCAGCGATCAGGTAAATAGGGAATTCTGGGTAATGGAGCAGCAATGTGTGCCTCAGGGAAGATTCTGAATTGTTTCATATATGAATCTGAAACATTATTGGAACTTAGGATATTTCAACTTTATTCAGCTGAACTGTATTTGTAAAGCAGATGATGGGTAACTTTAAATTAACAGACTTAACAGTTAGATGGAGGCATCCAGGTAACAAAATGAAAATTTGTAATATGTTTATATTATGATGGTAGAGGGACCCATTTGAAACATTTATATTCATGATAACTAATGTCTCAGTTACCACCTTTCCAACTTTCTCTACTTTTTATTTCCTTTTAGATATTCTGTTTAATTTGTAATGAACTGTTTCTGTTTTTATCACATTTTCTTTACAAATAAGGTCATGTTTCCAAACTGTTCTATTCCCCATACATTTTCTTACAAATACAGGGTCATCCAGTTGGCTAATATTTCCTTTCTATAGATCCTTAAAAATGTGACTGTGTCTATTAATATAGTGCAGTAAATAATGTATCAGTATATTCCTCCTCTAATTGCAATAGTTTTACTGAATGATGTCCTTGTTGGTTGCAGTCCTCTGTCCATTCACACATGTTTAAGCATGCTAACTTCAGTGGAAATAATTTGTAAATGGTTAGGCATTACATCCACAAGACAGGATGATTGACAGGCATCTTTTATTTCTGAGAAAAGCCCCAGAAGAATATAGCAGTGGTACCAATGGTACCTGGCAAGTTTTGGGGGAAACAGATACATTATTTGCTCTTTGAAAGGAAATAGATAGGGAGGAGAAACTGCTTGAAAGGAAGACTTATCCCTAGGCTGGAAGTAGCAGAGAAAATTTAGGGATGGGTGATTATGTTTATATCTGCAGAAATTTCTACAGAATCATAAGTCCTGCAGAAGAGGTAATTTTATATTTTTCAGATTTCTCAAGGTAGAATTTTTCTCAAATCAGATATAGGAATAGTGATTACAGAACTTTAGATAGGGTGGAAATGAGCAAAATTGTAACTGCAAGAAAAGGTTGGGATAATAGTATTTAATACTTATTTTCACACTATATTAGGGCCCAAATTCAGTTTGGAGCCCAGTTCAGTTGAACTGAGCTTGGCTGATTCAGACCCAATTTGACCTGCTTCAGATCTCAAGTATGAATGATTGGCTATCCTATTGATGTGCACTCATAAGCAGTCCTAGCTGTTGTTGTTGCTGCTGCTGCTGCTATTGCTGCTACTACAGCAACAATTCCTTCTTCTTCTTCCTCCCCCCCCCCCCCCGCACCACATACAGTTCCAATAAAAAATCCCTTTCCAAATACTTGTATTTGCAGTGGGAGGAAAACTCCCAAAATACCAGATAGAAAGGCTGGAACCCCTCTTCTTCAAAACTTGGAAAAATTACTTTTTTGTACCATCTCCCATAACTACACACTCCCAGCCAGCATGGCTAGACTCTGTTGTAACACATCAGTTTTCTGTGTAGAGTCGTCCCTTCCTATTGGCTTATTTCTGTTTCACAGTTTTGTGTATTCACGGAGTTGGAGAATTAAAGGAGAGGAAAGCCAGGTGGGCAGAGGGGGGCAAGGAGAACCGGGGATTGGTCCGGGCTTGATTGAGGGAAGCAGAGCGTTTGGAAGCGATGGAAAGGCATTGCTGCTGCCTCTCCAACTTCCCTCTTGCAAAGGGGGGGGTCATGCAGAAGGAGGTGGGTCCGCCACCCCGAACCACAGTCCCCGCCGCCCAAGACAGACTTGGAGAGGAGAGGAGAGTGGCTAGTCCACTTATTCGGCTGGGGCCCACTTGACGCGAAGCCTTCAGCCTCTCCCCCCTCCAGGGCAAGCAGCTTTGGGCCGAGCAGCTCAGCTTTTGGCCCTTGCGGGCAGTGATTCTCCAGGACTCCAGTGGGCTTTTGTCCCTTGTGGGCAGTGATTCTCCAGGGCTCCGGTGAGCTTTGGGGCTGATTCAGATCGGGCGCGAGACCGTGTAATGATGTAGCCTGGTGGATCAGTCACAGGGCCTCTGGGACGAACAGCTTTGGGCTGAACACAGGGGTTTGGGTGGCCTGATTGTTGCCCTGCTTTTTGGCCTTTATGGGCAGTGGGAGCTCCAGTGGGCTTCAGGGCTGGTTTGGATTGGCTGCGAGACCGCATTGTGACCCGGCCGTTGGGCTTTCAGCCACCCCCCCAGACCCCCAGGTGGCCTGGTGGCAGCCGCCACCACCTCAAAAAAACCCAGACAAGGGCAGTGGGGGGGGGGAGAGAGAAAGAACAAAGCATGTGCTTCCCCCCTCATGCACCCCTCCCCTTCCTCACTCCCCCCCAGCTTCTTGCTGCAGATTTTCACATAGCCTTGCTTGACGATATTGTTAAAGCTGGAGGCCATGGCCAGGTCCTTGCTCCCTCACTCTTCTCCTCTTCCTCCTCCTTCCAGCTGCTCCTGAGTGCCATTGGCCACTGGCACTCCTGAGGAGCCTCTGGCTGTGAGGCCATGTGGCGAACAGGCTGTGGGCCTTCGGCCACCCCCTGCACACCTCACGCCTTTTTGGCTGTGATCCACTGGGGCACCAGTGGGCCGTTGGGAGAAAGAAGGGCATGGGAGAGATACCAAGAGAGAGAAGAAGAGGAGGAGGAGGAGGAGAGCCGAGGGGGAGAGGAGCACAGCAATTTCCCAAACTCCCTCTGTCCCTCCCTTGGAAGCAGAGGCGAGCCAGAGCCCAGCATGGAGGAGGACCTTCCCAAGCCCAGCCAGCCAAGACCAGTGCCTGAGCCCTCTCCTGCTTACCCCAGGAGCTGCCCTTTGCTTCCAGCACCCCCACCTTATCCCTGCTGGGAAACCCGAGCCTGATGAACTTAGGCAGGGAGAGCATGGCGGGGCTGTTGCCAGCCTCTTAGCCCAAGGTCTAAGGGCACCTTCAGCTCTCCCCTGACAGAGGAGGGTTGCTATGCTACCGCCCCTGTTCTTTGCATATATTTTTATTTGCTTTTTTTCACTTTCGTGGTGATGCTTCACCCCTAACCGCTGTGAATGGGAAGTGGTGACTGTACAGATTTTTTAAAATATAAATTTGGAAGTGCATCCAATAAGGGTAGACTAGCCCTTTCAGATGCTTTGGATCTTCAGCTTCCAGAAGTGCTAGTCAGTATGTCCAGTGATCAGGGATTCTGGAACTTAATGTCCAAAATATCTAGAGAGCCAGAGTATGAGAACTACTGGTATAGCCCAAACACATGATTATGAAGCAGAATGTTGTTTCAAAAATTGAAAGACCACCTTTCACTCAACTAACTGTGTTCCACCTAATAAACAAACACAAAAGTACTGATTAGCATTTACTATAGTAAAATATCACTAATAATAAAATTTTTGAGAAGTTCAAAGTTAAGATTGACCCAAGGAGAAATTATACTATAAAAATGGTAGGACAAATACATTTCAAGAGGATACCAGAAAGAATACAAATTTGGCACCAGGTACTGTATATTCTGGTGTATAAGATGACTTTTTCAGCCTGTAAAATCAGTTGAAAAGTCAGGGGCCGTCTTATATACTGGATACAAGTCCAAGATGGGTCTGTGCCAGCCCCATCTCGGACTCAGAATGACAGAGGTGGCTGGCTGGGGAGGGGAAAAGCTTGCTAGCCACCTGATACCCCACCCACCCGCCTCAGTTGCATGGGGGGGGGAGAGCCTTGCTGGGCGTGAAGGGGTCTTCTCCGTGACTCTCAGTCACAAAGAAGATCCCCTCCCAGCCAGCGAGGCTGTATGGGGGGGGAGCCTTGCTGGACAGGAGGTGGCTGAGCCTCTTCCCAGCCAGACAGCCATCCTCCGTGATTCCCCAACTCGCGAGGAAGCTAGCCAGCCTCCTCGCGGTTTGGGGAATCGTGGGAGGTGGCTGAGCCTCTTCCCAGCCAGGCAGCCATCCCCTGTGATTCCTCAACTCACGAGGATGCTGGTCAACCTCCTCGCGGGTTGGGGAATTGCAGGAAGTGGCTGAGACTCTCCCCAGCCAGGCAGCTATCCCCTGTGATTCCCCAACTCGCGAGGATGCTGGCCAGCCTCCTCATGGGTTGGGGAATCCCAGGAAGTGGCTGAACCTCACCCCAGCCAGGCAGACATCCCCCATGATTCCCCAACTCGCAAGGACGCTGGCCAGCCTCCTCGCAGGTTGGGGAATCCTGGGAGGTGGCTGAGCCTCTCCCCAGCCAGGCAGCCATCCCCCACAATTCTTCAGCCAGCTTCGGGAAGGCTTCAGGAAGGGTGGTTGGCTGGAGGAGGGGAAGCTTTCTAGCCACCATCCGCCCTCCCCGAAGCTGCGATGGGGAGCCCGATCACGGCTTCGGGGAGGGCGGGTAATGGGTAGTCATCTTCTACGGCGAGTATACCCTAAACTCTATATTTTGACTGAAAAATTGGGGGGTCATCTTATACACCCGGTCGTCTTATACACCGGAATAAGGTGAACCACTCTCCGAAGGCCTTTGAAATTCAGGGTGCGATCACAGAGAATATGAGGCCTATTTAATAACGAGACTGATACAATAACCTATCTTTATGTATGTGTATTACAATTCTAATGGTTGTCCCCTTCAATATTTATTTTATTTATTTATTTTTAGGTATTTATACCCCACTTTTCAACCACAGAGGTGCCCAGAGCAGCTTACAAATTGTAAAGCAAGAGCATTTTACCCATCTACAACACTTTATAATGCACTAGGCAGTAAGTGATTTCAAATGTATGTTAGCTGATATACTCCCCCGTTCACACTCACACACCGATGTGGTCTTGTTTTCCACAGGTCAAAGGTGTGGAGCAGATCAGTTTCTGTCAGCTGTTTCAACACATCTGTCATTTTCTTCTTTACTGCATCCATTGACTCAAAACCTGTTCATTTAAGCACCGATTTCATTTTAGGGAAAAGAAAAAAGTTGCATGGTGCCAAATCTGGTGAATATGGAGGATGTAGTAAAAGTGTAGTAATAACATTTATCAGCCAGAACTTCTTTACAGAAAGTGTTGTTTGATCAGGTGCATTGTCTTGATGAAGAATGAAACCATTTCCCCACTTTTCTGGCCTTTTTTCCCCCCTGACTCTTTTAGCTTTGTCAAAACTTCCTTATAATAATGCTGGTTCACTGGTCTGCCTTCTGGAACCCATTCTGCCAAATTACACCCTTGATGTCAAAAAACCCAATGAGCATGGCTTTGAATGTGGACTTGCTTTGACGTGCTTCTTTCATTCTTGGTGGTGAAAGTGTTTTCTAGTGCATTGACTGTTGTTTTGTCTCAGGATCATACTGGAAGATCCAGGTTTCATCACAAATATTTATTTTTTGGAAAAGGTTTGGGTCCTCCTGAAGTTGCTGCAGAATGTCAGCACCAATTTCCTTGCAGCACTCTTTTTGCTCTGGTGAGAGAACCTTAGGGACCATCTTGGCACAAACTTTTCTCATGTTGAGATCTTCATGCAAAATTTTCCACACAACGTTTTTGTCAATATTCACAGCTTCAGCTATCATTTGGATACTGAGTCAACATTCTCCTTGAACAATCTTGCTGATTTTCCCCACAATTTCTTTGGTTCTTGAAGTAGAAGGTCATCCAGGGCATTCATCGTCTTCCACATTCTCACATCCTTCTCTGAATCTTTTGTGCCACTCAAATACACACGCACAAGACATGCAGTCTTCCCTGTAGGCCACAGTAAGCATTTGAAAAGGTTCCATTGGTGTTTTGTTCAATTTTACTAAAAATTTCAAATTGACATATTGCTCGACTTTTAAACTTAGCATTTTCCCAGCACACAACAGACAATATAGCTGCTTTAAATGGTGACTGACAATTAACTGAATGGCTAAAAGTGTTGCTGTTTGTCATGCAGGTTCAGACACGTTCAAGGTCACCAATCAAGCATTCACAATCAGTTCTCCCTGATTTGTCTGAAAGGTAGAAACAGTCTCGTTATTTAATAGCCACACCTCATACATTTTCCTTTGTACTGGCAGAGTTCACTCTTAATGCAACTTAAAGGGCAAGCTGGTATGAGAGGAGTTACTGATTTAGGTATTTGGGTCCCAAGTTGTTTATGACTTTAAGGCTGCATCTGCACTGCAGAAATAATCTAGTTTGACACTGCTTTAACTGCCATGGTGCTATTGAATTCTGGGTGCTTGGTGCTATTGAATTCTGGGATTTGTAGTTTTGTGAGATATTTAGCATTTGTCAGAGAATTCTGGTGCCACAACAAACTACAGATCCCAGGATTCCATAGGATGGAGTCATGGCAGTTAAAGCAGTATCAAACTGGATTATTTCTGCAGTGGAGATGCAGCCTAAGACCTTGAACTGGGCTCAGAGGTAAATATGCAGTGCAATTCTTTCAGAATTGGTATAATAAAGTTCAGCTTATTCAAAATAAGCACTGCTAAAGCCCCTAGACTAGTATCAAGTTTCTTGATCACTGTTTTCAAAAAGATTGTCAGATTTTGACGGATTTCAACTTCCAGAATTCTATCTCATTGCCCGTGCTAATCACCCAAGCTTGGAAACCCTGTTCTAGAGCATTTTTACAGAGGGCACCCTGTTTAGCAGGCACATCATTGCCAATTTAAGATGCATAGTTGTAAACACAATTCTTAATCCAAGCAGGGTTATAATCTATTCAAAACGAATAGACCAAACTGGAGGAGAGAAAAGAATGCCATTTTATGTAAACAGATGTATATGCCTGTGAGGAAATCCATGACTTGGAACTTGGAAGGCAGGTTGAAAGTATTTCGGGAAAAATTATAGGAGACAGAAATAACAGTGACATCACTACACGGCTGTTACCCAAAGGGGTGTGTGTGTGTGTGCTTTAGAGCCCCATATATGATGCCATAACTATATTAATATTTGGGGAAGTATTATTTTTAGTGCAAATGGAAGGTTGCAAGAGGCAGGTAACTTCAGGATCTTTTTACCTAAGTATACCAGTACTAACTGCAGAGAACTCCAGGTTAAAGTGAAATGAAAATGTTTCTATTGGAAATGGCACAAAAAGCATTCACACATGCAACACATGCTCACAAGAACCACACAAGGCTATCAAAGAGTTAAGACAGAAAGGTTGGATAGAGGAATAGATTTAGGAAATAGGGTGATGATAGTTGCCAGTCTTGAAGAGTAGCAACGTATTCAGACCAAAGCCTTAGGGTAGCACTGGAAGTTCCAATCCAGGGACAAGCTGACAAAGAAAGTGGCCAGGACTCGTCTACAGTGTCATACTTTGCTGGTGGGGCTAATTGTTTAGGATATGTGACTCACCGTTGAGGTGCCCAAGAAAGCATTAGATTACCAAACTTTCAAAAAGGAGAAATACAGTAGTAATGGGAGACTTCAGCTCCCCGAGAACTGTTGGGAGTCAAACTCTGCCAAGAATGTGAGGGAAAGTTTCCTTTTCCAGAAGGTGAACAAAGTAACTATTATTGACCTGATTTTTACCAACAGGAAAATACAGGTTGAAAGTGCAGAAGTAGTGGGAACTTTGGGTGGAAGTTACCATGTCCTCCTTGGATTCATAAAACAGAGGGAAAGGAAACTGAGTGTAATCAGACACTCACTTAGGAAAACCAGTTTTTGATAAAATTAAGGAAATACTGGAGAAGGGAGTTCATTATGGATGGGAGTTTCTCAAAAGTGACACATTGAAGGCATAATTGCAAACAATTCCAGTTGTGAAAGAAAATTGGAAGGCATCAGAAAAAAAAAAGGCTGGATGCTTGCAGATGACCTGCGATTTAAAAAGAACATGTATAAGAAATGAACAAAGGAGCATATCATCAAGGAAGAGTGCAAACAAGTAGCTAATACAGTATTTGTACAAAGAAGGTCAGGAGGGCTAACGCTCAAAATAAGCTCAGGCTTGCAAGAGATGCTGAAAATAATAAAAAGGTTTTTTTTTATTTCAAGCTGTGTTCAAAACAAGAGAAAGAATGAAGAAATTGTAGATACTGTGTGCTGCATGGAAAAGCCTGACAACAGTACTACAAATGGTTCTACAACAGATAATTGAACAGGTGGTCTGTGAGCACTTAGAGAAGAATTACTAAGAGGCAATATGCATTTAAAAAATCATGCTGAACTGTTTTTTAAAAACAGAGTTGCAAGCTTCATAGATGTACTATATCTTGATTTTGGTAAATGTTTTGATAAGCCCCCCCCTCTTGCAAACAAGCTGATAAAATATTGACTAGACTGTGCTGCTGAAACAGGCATGGTTCCCTACCCCTACCTCTTTAGACTGTGGGTTTGAGGGTCTTTTGCCATTTGTTAGCTAATCTGGATTCTGTCTGGGTTCTGTTATCACCTTCTGGCCACTTAGGCATCCAACTCATGATGTTGGTGAAAACCAGATAGGCAGAGTTAACATCAACACTGCACTTAAGCATTCTTAAATCTTGTAATCTTGGGATATTTGTATTGGAGAATGAGCAGGCTGTTTAGTAATCTTTTTAGGCTATTTATTATATGCAATCATAGACATATAAACATATATAATCCCCTTAGGGAGAAACACAGACATGTCAATGTCTGGGCACTTTGCTTGCATTATAGTACACATTTTATAGCACTGCCAGATTCTTTCATACTTTTCATAGTGTCTGTTAAGGCATTACACAGATAAAGACTTTAACTTGTGCAGAATTCTGTCACTTATATCATATCCGTAACCATCTATCCATCAAGAAATAGTCTCATCTGTTGAGGCACTACACATCTGTAAACAGGCATCCAAGGGGTTAATATTCTTAAGCATTGTTATATTTCTAAATCTGTGTTACATAGCTATAAACATCCTTATATCTATCTATTTTAGCACAGCCTAATAAATGACTTGAAGGCACACAACAACAATTGGTTCTTACCAGCATTAGCATGCCAGGGATGTTTATCAATTATCAGGAACAGCGTTGTTTGCTTGGAGGCTGTATACAACCTTCTCTTCATATGGTGGAGACTGGCAGAGCACTCTGATTACTATCTCCTCATGGCTTCTTTCATTCTCTCCCTAGCCCCTGCCCAGCTTATCAGCTGTCATATCTGATCTAATCAAAACAAAGGGGCTGATGGTACCCCATTTATGTCAATAGTCCTCTCCTCCAACCAGATTATTGGGGATAATATAAACAAAAATAGGTAGGGCTACATCTTGGCTTTTGACTGCCTTTCATTGGATTACATCAGTCATTGCACGTGCCAGAAGGTTAACAGTCAAATCTGTTCTTATCTCAATGTTAGTAAAATGCAGGTATTCTCATCTTTTTGTTCACATTTGAGTAGGCGTTCTGGAAGGAATTAGCCTGTCTGTTTGTTCCCAGTAACACACACACATACACACACACATTCTAATACATATAGCTTTCTGTATGATATCTTATACTCTATATGTTATACTCTGTATGTATGTTTCCTGGCCTCAAAGTCGACAACCAAAATAAGCCTGGCCTGTAACACTACTGTTAGGTGGATTTGTAGCTGTTTGATAGACAAAACCCAAAGAGTACATTGCTTCCTCATCATCTTCAAGAGAATTGATAAATGGGGTGCTACTTGTGAAAAAGCATGAATGTGGAAAAGCAAAACAATTTTGGAAACAGATATATTGCTTCATTCAGAAGATTTTTAGGACCAAAAAATTCAGTTAAAACCAGAACTGTTTTTATTGGGACTGATGGTTTGATCAGAAAGAGATACAACATGAAAAAAATGTTTCAATATAGGATCACTGCAGCAAAATTGTTGTATGCTCAAAACTGGAAGAATACAGACATACCATCACAAGGAGGGTGGATAATGAAAATGTTTGAATTGGTAGAGATGGACAAATTATCTACTTTAATAAGAGAAGAGGTTTTCTGTAACAGTAAATGGAGAAAGGAGGAGGAATTACCAGCAAAATATACCTGCCTATGTTTGTGTACATAGTTACGTAAGTGTGTCTGTTAGTGTATGTGTGTGTATGATTATGTAGCTAACCTACAATATAATGATTGCACAACAAAGCATGTACTTGACTCATTTTTTTATAGTTTCAAGTGAACATAAAGTACATTTCATTATCCCTAACGTATTTTCTCCATATTTTCTTTTCACTAAAGAATATTATGAAGAGATGTATTCTAACCAACTCAGTTTGGCCCATTGCTTCAATAAGCCTGAAGACAAATGGTTAAGGAATTACTTCTATGAACAGTGTTACAAAACTGCACAGCTGATTAAAATTGATGGTGGGAAGAAAGAAGCAGAAGCACACTCAAATATGGGCCTTGTTTATGAGGAGCAAGGTAGGTTGCTTTCAGGTTGTTTACATGTAAGTACCTTACATAAATTACAGGTTACCTCTCGTATCCAAAGATTTGTATCCACGGTTTCACTTATCCATGTCCAAAAATATATGTTCTCTCTAGGCATTTCTGGGTTCTCCAATGTGGTTCTATGGTCAACTTCCAGCATTTATCTAATTGAAAATAATAGGATTCCCTATTAGCCATCATTTCAGATATCCATGGGGTGGGGGGTGTCTTGGAACATATCCCCATGGATACGGGGTTGATCTGTACTTACATTGCTTCAAAAAATAAGATTTAGAAATCTGTAAGGCAGCAATGAACTTTTACCATGCAGAATCTAGTAACATTATGCAGTTTAGAAGAATTTTAGTTTTCACATGATACCTGAACCTAAACAGGTTTTGCTTATAGGAACAAATGCATCAGCATGTGGTAAGATTTGGTATGCCATTGAACAGCACTTGGGTCAGCTTTTAGCAGTTAGCCATTCCTTCATCTGCACACTCAGCATTCTTTCAGGAGTTCCAGTATTTCTTTTCCAGTTTGTCATTGCATTGGAGGCAGTGAATGAAGCATATTGTTTGGTTTTTTTAAAATCTGCTTTCCAAACCCATCTGTTGAATAATACAGGTTAACAATACTACTGTCAATTCCTATTATGTGGTCATGAAAAATATATTTTATCACTTCAGGATTAGGAATGTGTCTGATGCAGAAGTAGAATATCTTGCCTAGGATATTTCCTATGATTTTAATTTTTCCAGTTATAGCTTGGCAGCTCAGTATAAAATATTATAAGATATTTACACTTCTCAGTTAATTCCTGTTAGAATTTAGGTGAGCATCCATGATAAATGTTTGTTTTAACAGTTTCCACAATGACTGCAGAGGATTTGAGATACAAAACAGAAGGAGACATATTCAGGAGTAGCCGTGTTGGCTATATAGTGAAATACAACAAATTGCAAAATCTACCAAAAAAAAAAAAAAAAAAAGCAATACATTCATTATTCCATCTAAAAAGCACGAAATACACCATGCAAGCTTTCAGAACTCCACTGGCTTCTTCAAATCTGTCAAAGGTGTTAAAAATTGTACAGGAGAAGAAAAAAATGACAGTGTTAAAATCATAGGTCTACATTTTGTCTTAAGATATTGCTTTTGTTATCAGTTAAGATGGTCTGGAGGAATATCAGTGCAGCCAGACCACTCCCCTCTTTGGCCATGTGGGAACTGGGAAACAGCCATAAACTCCAGGCAATAAAATCTAAATTCCATTAGCAAGAGAAAAAGTACCTCCCCTTGAGATCCAGGATTTTTCTGTCCTGTGTGAAGCTACCCACCCCTTTTTTAGGCAGAGAACATTGAATTTCTCAAGAAGCCTCTGTACTGTTGTATGTTGAAAAACCTTTAGGTGCTGTATAGGTAAAACTTGCCAAATGTAGTCTCAATGAAAAAGTTTGACCTTTGTTGGAGGCAGAAACCTCAAAGAGTTAAGTCCCAGTCCCTTGGCTCCCTCTTCTTTAGGATTCCCCTGTTGTGGCTAAATTCAGTATCCTCAAATCCAGAAAACACATGCAGGGGTAAAATAACTACAGAAATATAGATTGTCTATATAGAGAACCTCACTCACCTCCCAACCAGCACAGCCATGTTGGGGAGGGAGTGGCCTTTGCCAGGCATGAGGGGAAAGGAGGCAGGCAGTCAAAGATGACATCATGATACTTGCAGGGCAACTTACTGTTTTGGGGGGATCTTCAGCAGGGTGTGAGGGACCTTTTGGACAGGCTAGTGGGGAATAGGGACTAAGCGGACACTTGCCCCTTACCGGAGGTTGGAGGAGGGGGGAGGCGTAGATTTCAGTGGGAACCTATGGCACCAACTTTGGTGAAGGAGGGGTCTTGTGAACTGCCACTTTAGGTCATGGGACTTGGGGTGGGGAAAGAGACTTTCCTTGGGGTTGGCCTGAAGGATAAACCCTTGACCTAAGTCACGGGACTTGGCTGGGGGACTTTTGGGTTGACCCTCCAGACGCGGGCTGGCTGGGGAGCAACCCCAACTCTTGGGGTTCCTCTCTGAGGCTCAGGGGCTCGCCCTGGGGAAGCTGGGGAGTAAGGCCTGGGATAGCTGCTCCCTCACTAGGTTGCCTCCCCCACTGAAGAGCTTTAGAGGGTTTTAAATAGGTAAGGTTAAATAAATTAAATATCACTTTTTATATCCCATTTCCTGTGTCTGGTCTCCTTATTTCCCTGAGTCGGTCGGCAAGTGGCAGTGGAACCAATTACCTAGAGTGGTGATGGGGTCTATTTTTCTGGATGTCTTCAAAAATAAGCTGTACAGCTACCTGCTAGGGATGCTCTAGCTCAGTGGCTATTAACCTTTTCTTTACCAGGGATCCCCTTTAAATATATTTTGTTGTCACGGGCCCCCAAGACTAACTCAAGATTTAAAATTATAATAATTATGCATCATCATTATCATCATCATCATCAATACAATTACACTATCCATTAAACCTTCCCTCAGAGGTACTGGAGGTGGAGTGAAGATTTTTCTTCTGCTACTTCCTGGAAGTTTGTGGCTGGAGTGAACCAAGAGAAAACAGCAACCCTCACAACAACAAAACCGAAAAAACTGAGACTGGGTCCTGAAAATACTCAATGCTATTCTATCTTAATCTATTAACAAGGAGTGTTCTACAGCCACTACCACATTACAATGTGTGATTTTTTAAATTACTTTATCAATTGAGTTTAGAAACAATTAATGTATGGAACAATTTATGTATATAACATATAACAATTATATAATAACAAGATAGACATCAATTATCAATTGAGTTTAGAAACAATTAATGTATGGAACAATTTATGTATATAACATATAACAATTATATAATAACAAGGTAGACATCAATACACATATAATACATATAATGTGCAGGCCAAGCCAGCCAGCCAGCTTTTGCCTTGGCTCATGTCACATGGCCTCTCTATGCAGGGAGGAGGTATGCCAAGCCATCAAGACTTTGGCGGACCCCCTGTGAGGACATTGTGTCCCCCGAGAGATCAATGGACCACAGGTTAGGAACCACTGCTCTAGCTGGAGTTCTCACATTGAACGGGGATGGGGGGTGGACTCAATGTCATGTGGAGTCCCTTCCAACACTATAGTTTTATGATTCTATAGGAGCATAGACACAAATTCTAGTAAAACTTGAAGATTTTCTAAGCCTAGTCCTTGTTTCATTATCACTTCATTCAGCTAGCATAGCAATTGGGGCTGGACAGTTTCTTTACCTAATACAAGGCAGAAATTGTCTTGCCCTTCAGATGTTTTATCATACAGCCCTAACCAATACAGTCAAGGAGTGGTATGGAATGTTGGAAATTGCAGGTCACAACAGGGCATCAAGGAGACCTCCTACTATAAGATGCTGCTTTGTTCTGGTTTTTTTTTTTTTTTAACTGTCTACAAATAGATTCATGGGTGAGCAAACTTTTTGCTTAGAGGGCTGTATCCTGATAATGGATGGGATCGGGACACACCCTCCTCCCTTATACTTCCCTTCTCCTCTAAGTTTAAACCACCCCTCCTAGTGCACTTAGATCCCATTGTGTGCCTTTTCATTGTCCAGTTGATAGGCACTGAGAACAGTTGAGAAGTGCCTCAATTGGTGCAGTCTTCAGTTGTCTCAGTATTAGTCAGCTGGGCAGTATGGAAGGAGGAGACAAATAATCTAGGGAAGGGGTCTGCAGGTTACATAACCACATGCCAGGCTCAGGTTCCCCATATTTACTTTAGATGAAGTCAAAAGCAGTGTTGGGCTGATTAGTTTTTGAAAATATTACATATCTTTAATTCCCCTCCTCCCTCTATTATGGCTAGAGAATTTTGGTGTAAGAGCTAACGCTCAACAAAGACTTTGCTGGATTTTTAGATTTCAATTTGCCTTTCAGATATTAAAAGTGAAAATAATATACACATTAATATGTTGAAAGCCTCTTGCTGAATGTGGCTGATTAGCCTTAGCAACCCATTGCCTATTTAATACATTACAACACACACACAAATTAGTATTTATGTGCATTGAAATCTATGGCACTGGGACAAAAATGTTGTATAATATACTCAAAAAACTTCAATCAAGGTTGGAAGAAGACTGCATAGGTTACTAGACACTTGACAAAAACTGAAAATTGACAGTGCTGTTCAGCCTGGCAGAAAGGTGTTGTGTATATATTTGTAATTAGCATTTTGTTTTCACAGGAGAGAGAAGCATAGTTAATGAAGGTAGGAAAATACTGATTCACTCCAAGGGAGTAATTTGTGGCTGGAGAATCCACAGGATTCCTTCATTATAAAGGACTTAACAACAAAGGCTTAACTGCTGGGAAGGATTAAAGGAATGTGGATTATTGTATTCTTTATAGGTTGCTCTATTTATTGACTGGTCAATATGGTATATAATACAATGAGATAAATTTATTTCAGCAAGGAGTACTTTCCAGAATAAGTAATGCCATTTTATAAAATAACTCTGGATGGAAAATTAATTTTACATTAATTTGTGTATTAGATATACAGACTCAGTGTCTCCCCATTCCAAAAATGTTCTTTTTGGATCTTGTACATGTTAGAGATTTGGAATCCCAAGCTCTTGATAATCAATGGAAAAGCCCTTTGATTTATTTGTTTTAAATATTTATATCCTGCCTTCCCATGTATCATACCCAATACAACCAACAATAACAATATATAGGAAGACATGTATCAAACATACACTTGTTAGGTTTCTTCCCTCTAGAAAACCTGTCCACATCCTTAAGATATATAAACAGAAAAATATCCTTAAGAGCTATACAAACAGATGCAGAGGTCCATCTGTGGACCAGTGCTAATTATGATATCCAAGGTGTCAGTTATACGGCAGTTTTTATTGCGGTAATTTGCGCTGTATCGCTGTTTCGCACCGGT
The DNA here is from genome assembly GCA_030847615.1 of Gambelia wislizenii. Lineage (NCBI taxonomy): Eukaryota > Metazoa > Chordata > Lepidosauria > Squamata > Crotaphytidae > Gambelia > Gambelia wislizenii. The sequence continues at coordinate 61,899,694 of JAUMIR010000005.1, read as the reverse complement.
GCTGCATCATTCACATAAATTATTGCTTAATTGGTCTATCGGTTTAGTTTCCCACTTTTTTCCGCTTTGATATTCACACACAGACTGAGGCAGGAGCGTGGCCTCCCAAGCACATTCTCTGATTACCACAGGAATACCTAATTTCTATTCCTGTAGCATGGAGTGTCAGCCGAACACACACACACACACACAGGCTAGTTTGGGATTCTTCAGCTGGCTGCAGCTAAGCAGGAAGATACCAAGAAGGGAGAGAGGGAGGGAAAGAGAGAAACGGGATCTCAGCAGGGTGAGGGGGATGAACGAACATACACAGACAGACAGGCAGACAGACTGGAAAAGGCTAGCTTGGAATTCTTCAGCTGGCTGCAGCTAAGCAAGAAGATACCAAGGAGGGAGGGAGGGAGGGAGGGAGGGAGGGAAAGAGAGAAATGGGATCTCAGCAGGGCGAGGGGGACGAAGGAATAAACATACACACACACAGAAGGAGCAACCAAGCAAGAAACATGGGGTGGGTATAGCACTCGCTCAGTCTTTTCCGTGGCTGGAAACAACAGTGGATGGATCTTTCCTCCATCCCCTCCTTGTCCAAACCCCTCCCTGGTGTGTCATGGCAAAGCTCTGCTGTGAATGTATCGGAAAGATTGCTGGTAATTCACACAGCCCTTAGTGAAATGGTTGTTCACACGATCGAAAGTGCGCTAAGTCGTGCTACTTTTCAAAAAAGTTGGGAAAAGTTCTAAAATCCTTTCTTATGTTACTTATGGGTTTTTGTGCCCCCTCCTTCTGAAAGAGGCGACTTTGTGGCTCAATGCATGTAAACAATTAGGAATCTTAGCGAATTCTTCACGGTTTTTTTTCATCGTGTAACCAAGCCCCCAAGTTGACGTGAATCTAAGCACCTATAAAGGCTTTCATATTCATACTCATATTCGCTTTTAAATTGCATTGTATTCTTTCATCTTGAGGTTTGAATTGTTTTAATGTGTGTACATGTATCTTCAGGACACCTGGTGACTTGTGGCAACCTCATGAATTTCATAGGGTTCTCTTAGGCAAGGAATACTCAGAGGTGGTTTTGTCAGTTCCTACCTCTGAAATAGAGCCAACAGCACCTGGTCTTCATTGGCAGCCTCCCATTCAAATACTAACTAGGGCTGACCCTGCTTAGCTTCCAAGATCAGAAGGCATTTGGTGCCTTTAGGATATTTAGGCCAATACTGTGAATAATTTAATTCTATTTTAATGTTCACTTTTTGTGTGTTTTTACAGTAGCACCCCTGTATCTGCTGATTCACCAACTGTGGATTCAATTATCCATGGTTGGCAATAGCAGGGGGAAAGGGAGGGGGAGGAGATATCTCTCCTCCCACTCCCTTCCCCTCAGGTGGCTTCATTCACAGTAGGGTCACAGTGGGGCAAAGGGGGGAGGGAGGAAAAGGAGCAATCGTGTCTACCCCCTCCCTCCCCCTGGGAGAGCTCTAGTCCCGGCGGAGCCATGGAGGGGCAAAGAGGGAAGGGAGGGGACAGGAGCAATCACACCTGTCCCCTCCCTCTTCCCGGGAGAGCTCCAGTACTGGCTGGGTCATGGTGGGGGCAAAGAGGGAAGGGAGGGGACAGGAGCAATTGCTCCTCCCCCCTCCCTTTCCCTGAGAGAGCTCAGGTCCTGGCAGGACCATGGCAGGGAGAAGGGAGAAGGGACCGATCTTGCCTACCCCCTTCCTCCAGGAGGGCTCCTGTGGCAGGGTGATGGTGGGTGGTGTTTGCTATTATCCGTGGAATTCACCATCTGTGCAGGGGAGCGGAACCAATGCCCTGCAGATACGGGGTGCTACTGTACTTGAATGTTTTTACTTGGACTGTTAAATTGTCCCAATTTTGGGGAAAAGTGAGATACAAATAAATATATTCAGTCATAACATTGTCATCTGCTCCAATATGAGAGCAAAATTGTTAACTGATCACCATGACAATTCTGTTGTACAACTCTGTGTAGACAATAACGTGATGCAACCTTTCGGGGTCCGTGATCACAATAATTTTTGAGAAAGTGTTACGGGCACATTACAGGGGGGTAGGAAAAATGGCTGCAAGGGAGTGTGGGCAATAAAATTTTTTACTATTATAACAAAATGCATATTTCATGGAACAACAACCTGGCAAGAATTGTGGTTTGAACCCCAGTATTTTGCTACAAATACCTATTTCATAAAAAGAAAACCATGAATTACCTTTAAATACATTTCTTTAAAATTAATTCTCTGAAATTGGAAGATCACCCTCAAATTATTCCCTCCATGTAATAAAAATATGTAGAACCCCCCCTCTCTCACACACACACCATGCATTCATTATGCCAACAATCTCACCACTCCCACCCACAGCTGACTTTTTTACCCTTCTTTCTCTTCCTTCCCTAACCGCTTTTCTAAATCCTCCACTTTTTCCCCCACATTGGATTTTGTAATCCCACTCTCAACTCCTAGATCACTACCCCCACCTCTCCCAAATCCCTCAAGATTGTGTGTCTTCGTGCTTCCAAGTTGTTTGGTGATCCCATGAATTTCATAGGGTTTTCTTAGGCAAGAAAAACTCAGAAGTGGTTTTGCCAGTTTTGTCCTCTGAAATATACCCTATAGCACCTGGTATTCATTGGCAGTCTCCCATCCAAGTACTAACCTGCTTAGGTTACAAGATCAGATGGGATCTAATCCCTTGATTACCCCAAGAAATTCAACACAAAAGGTTAGAAATAAAAATTTACAGAGAGTCAGCAACCTTGGCAGACTTGGACAATGGATGTCCAGGGGCACTGTATTGCTGACCTCAGATTTAGAGTCTTCCCCCAAGACATTAACAGTTAAGCCTGTCATTTCACCAAACCTTTTCAAGTTAACCAGGAAGCTAGCTTAGTTCTATTGGGCAGGATCTGAGACATAGCAGTGTGTCTTCTTGTAGTGAACCCTCTGAATAGTATGATGGAGAAAATTATATCAGGTTCTAAAGAAGTCACTCAGTGTTTTGCTTTCACAGTGGGTAGTGGGATTATAGCTGTTGTACCCCCCCCCCCAAAAAATACTCTTAACATGTTAGAGACATTTATTTGTGACTAGTGTAAATGTACTTCAGAATTCAAATTGACATTTTGAAAAGTTATCATCATAACCAAAGTAAAGCGAAGTTTCCTGAAAGTTAATCACATGGTAAACTTGACCGCAACCACCTCAAGAATTCCCTCTAGTTTTAGACGTAATCAAGTACCTAAATCTTATTTGAAACCTATTTTAGAATGTAATTTCCCTGCTGAAAGTTGCTACCAAGTACATTACTCCACCAGTGGACAGTGATTTTTTCATTATTATCCCCATTGTCTTAAAACTTATAACCATTTTAATTAGTCAGTGAAGTTTGATTTGAGAGGTCAATGTGAGAGTTCCTGTAATATGTTAATGTGGAAGATCATTGATATTGGTGCATTTCCATGCTACTCCATGACTAGAGGGAAATTCTTATAAATCCAAAATGACAAGTCTGAAGAGCCAAATGATTGAAAGACTTATTAGATAATGCAGTCCATCTAAATATGACCATAGGATTTTGCTTCTCATACAAAAGATGTAATATTTTTACACTAAGACAATATATTGCTATAGATATTGAACTGGAAGTTATTGGCTTGAATTGGTTCCACGTTGATTATTTGTACCTTCAATTTAAATGAATTGTATTTTGAAATCTAGAAACAACATTATGAATATGACATGACAAAATGCTATAAGCAACCATCATCATAGTATTCTTAACAATACTAAAATACATATTTGCATATGTATTTGAGTATTAGTAAGAATAATATACATATTAGTGACATGACAAAGAACTGAACTTTATAAGAGCTGAACTTTAATGAGACTTGAACACATGGAAAGGAATTGTTATGAAACATCAATTTACTACTCTAAATAGCCACACCCTCTAACTGTCCTTCCATAATTCAGCCTCTTCCTTCCTGACGTATGCTCTGTTCATGCAGTCTTTATCATCACAGGTATAACTCAACACTAATAGTTTGTTATTATGAATGATGCATTATTGGTTAAGATTATATTAAATATACTGTGTCATGTACATGTCATTATGTACATAATCACATGTATATGTCATTATGTGTAATATATTACAAATTAAAATATATTACAAATTAAAACATTTCATTAAGTGTAAAAAAAGGTTTCTTTATGACTTATATTATTGTATTTGTTATACTGAAATTCCCAGTCTTGTAAGAAATATAGGTTGAGATCCAGTGCAGGACAAGTCTAATTTTTTGCTTTTGTTTGCCAAGTTCCTCACCTGAACATGCCTCCAATGAACCTTGAGCCTGTTTCTGAATTGTGCTAAATTCAAGAACCAGTTTGGTTGTTTGGCACTAGGATGCATCGATACCGGCTCAAATACTCCGGGTGCAGACTAGAGTATTTTGCCCTGGAGCTATCCCAGATCCAACCCGTTAGTTCCGCATGTACCAGTGCAAAAGTGATCTGGTGCCATCTTCCTGCCCATACCTTGCCCCAGGCCCAAGCTGAATTGGGACTGCCAGTCATCCCAGCCAAGTATCTCTTCAGATCCCCATTGTCAACACGATGCTGGCCCTGGCTCGTCCTTCATTGCTGATCACATGGCTGTGTGCCTCATTCTGACACCAGGCAAGCAATGTGTTGACAGCAGAGATGAATGGTTGGCTAATCAAGAGGCAGCCAGGCAAGTGATCAAGGCAGGGGGTGATTGCTTGCTCTGATGTCATTGATCGCTTGTCTGGCCACCTCCTGATGACATCATAGCAAGCAATTTCCCAGCAGGGCTCTGCCAGGGAGGGGTGTTTACCCAGGAAGACAGTGGCATTGGAGAACCCAAGGAGAAATAAACTTGTTTGTTTGTTTGCAACAAGTGGCTAGGCTCAGAGTGGGTGGTGAGTTGCACTGACCATTTTAAAAAATGACAATGCTTACCACCCACCTGAATCCAGCCTGATCCAGATGTCCACATGTCAGAAACTCCAGTTCCTCATTGTAGTCTCTGTGAATCGCACAATTGGATAAACTGTGCATGTGCAGAGCAGCATTCAGAACATTCTAGAGCAGTTAGGCAAAGCTTTTTTGTGGTAGCTCCGCCCACTTCTGTGTGTCGTTGACAGACTGTTTGACACCAACATTGGTTTGGAGGGAAACCCTTGCCACTTGATCACCTCATTCTACTTGCTGATCCAACCCTGACCGAACTCGCTATAGCAGGCACTCTTCTTCAGATTACTCGGACACTTCCTCTCTCAACAGTATGATGTCCCATTGCTTCCTTTCCTCTCCTCAAACCCTTGGAGAGCATGGATCTTCATCTCCAACTGATGACATGGCTGCCTTTGCAGAACAAATAATTGGTATTGCTAATGCCTTAGACTTGAAGATGAACTGTCGTGAAGACAATCCTATTGAGTCTGTTTATGGCCATATTCAAACCAGGATTCCAACGCCTCCTTCTATTACTTTGCTTCCTTCTGTTTTATGTATTGCTCGTTATTCCTGGTTGACTCCTTCATCCATTCCGTCGACTTCCAAGAAGATTGACACCCTTTACCAGGTTGTTGAACCTGAGGCTGGCTGGCTCTCTCAGCATCCAAAACTTAATTCTATAATTGTGGAGGCTTTCCAGTCCAAGTCTGTTCAGAAAACTCAGACAACTACAGACCATGAGGGGAAAATACTGGATTCTATATTTAAGAAATTCTATGCTTCCGCTGCACTCAGGAGCTGGATTGCTAGTTACTCAACATGCATATCCACACCAACGGCACCTTTAGGAGCACATCTTTCCTCTGCTAGAAAAGCTGCCTGACAATGTCAAGAAGCTGGCCATAGCCCTCTACAATGGGGCTCATTCTTTAGTGGGTCACCAGATCAACTCCGCCTGTCACTTCACGGATAGTGCTGCCCAAATTCGTGGGGTCCATTGCCTTATGACATCATGCTTGGTTACAGTCCTCTGTTCCTTCCTCCCAGGCTCGGTTCAATATAGAGGATATGCCCTTTGATGAGGAAGGGCTCTTCCACAAGGAGACTGACAGCATGTTCGAGTTGACACAAAAGGTGTGAAACACAGCTCACAAATTTGGCCTTCCCACCCAACCACGCTTCCAAACAGAATCTTGGTACATTTGACCTAGGTCCTCTTCTACAGAAAGAGGCTCCAGTCTGACTCAGTACCATCGACCAAAGTCAGACCAGACTAATCCATCCTTTCCACTCTGGAAAGCTCCACCACGGAACTGACCACAGCTCAAGAAAAAGATGACAGACTCTGGAAAGTGTCGCCTTTGACTCACTACTGGGCCTTCCTTCTTCTCCTTCCAGAATTCCAGACAAGGTCTCTCACCTGCTCCCTGCTTGGCAGGCTATCCCCACCGATTCCTGCGTGCTCGACATCATACACCAAGGCTACGCGATCAAATTCAATGAACTTCCACCCACTTTTTTTTCCTGTTACTCTTCCTTCCAACATTCTTTTACAAGAAGTCTCTTCCTTGGTGGAAAAAGGGGCGATTGAACTCTTGCCTCTTTCTGCTGTTCATCGAGGCTTCTACTCCTGCTATTTTACCATAGCGAAGAAGGATGGTGGCATCCATCCTATCCTGGACCTGAGAGGGCTCAATTCTTACATCCACTCAAAGAAATTCCAGGTGGTGACTCTTCCAACAATTTTTCCTTTCCTGCAGAAAGGAGACTGGATGGCAGCTCTCAATCTCAAGGCTTCATATTTCCACATCGGCATCCAAGAATGTCATTGGCATTTCCTTTCTTTTGCTATAGGAGGAAGGCCCTTCTGTTTCTGTGTTCTTCCGTTCAGACTCTCCATTGCACCACATGTATTCACAAAATGTATGGCTGAAGTTGCCACTTGGTTGTGGCAAAAAGAAATCAATGTCTTCCCCTATCTGGATGACTGGTTGTTGGTTGCTCGAATCCAAGACAACTTCTGGCCAACATCAAATGCACTCTCTTTCTGTTAAACTCTCTTGGTCTCATGGTGAATAATGACAGGTCCTCCCTGATGCCATCCAGGAGGGTCCTCTTCATCAGAGCTCTACTCGATTCGGTTCATGCCAGGATGTTCCTACCATACATTCGATACTAGAGGCTTCTCGGCCCTCTTTACTGCTGCCTTGAATCCTGGCATATGAGAGCTCGACTCATCAAGGTACTATTGCGCTTCATGGCCTTGACAACTTCAGTCACTCCCTTTGTGAGGCTTCATATGCACCCTCTTCAGTCGTGGTTCATATGTATTTTTGACCCACTTCAGTAATTACAATCCTGGTACCTCTCAATACAAATCCAGTCAGACTGTCGCTCTTCTGGTGGTTAAGACCTCTCAGCATTCTGGTGGGGATGCCATTTCTGCCCCTGAAACCACAGCTGATTTTGACCACAGACGCATCCCTCGATGGTTGGGATCAAGATTGTCAAGGGCTTTTGATAGCTGGCTGGGAAGCAGTGTCCCATCAGCATCCTGGAGATGCTACCGTGGAGAAGGCCTTTGGGCATTTGTTCAGCTGTTTCGATATCACACCATCCAACTTCTCACAGACAACACCACTGTGATGTATTACTTGAACAAGCAAGGGGGGACAAAGTCCCACACCCTACTTCTGCTCACTGTTTGAATCTGGAATTGGTGCCTATCAAAACACATCCTAATCTCTGTGATTCATCTCCCCAGTACTGAGAACACTGTGGCAGATGCACTGAGCCAATCGAAACAATCTTTCTATGAATGGACTCTGCATCTGTCAGTCCTTCAAATCATATTCTCCAACTGGGGGACTCCTCAGATAGACTTGTTTGGCAATGCAGAGATCATTCACTGTTGAGAGTTTTGCTCTTGGATTCCTCACCTGGACTTGAAGGGGAACACTTTCCTGTTCACCTGGAATGGTCCTCTACTATGTGCATTCCCTCTCTTTTCTCTGATCTCCAGCATCATTGTGAAGCTGTACACTGACCATTCTTCTTATCATCCTGTGGTGGCCTCGCCAACCTTGGTTTGCAATCATCCTGTCACTGTCAAACCAGATGTTCTAGGGCTTTCCTCTCCATCCAGATCTCCTCTTGATGTGTGATGGCCAGATCCGCCATCCAGACCTCAACAACGCTGAACCTCACAGTGTGGAGGTTCTTCCTCTGAGTGACTTATCAGACCGAATCCAAAATATTGACACATCTCATTACCCATCAACGATCCAGTCCTATACTTAATTGGTGGCAACATTTTGTTTCTTTTTTGTTGGACAAGGGCTGTTCTCCAGATCGAGCTGGTATTCGGGGTGTTCTTGAATTCCTGCTTTTGCTGTCTGACACTGGTCTCTCTGTGTCGACTGTCAAGGTTTTTCTGGCTACTTTCTCTCACCATTTCCTCCTGTCTGGGTTTCCTTCTTGCTTCCAAGACCTTCTTGTGAAAAAGTTCCTCAAGGGGTACAGTTACCTGCATTCTGCTGCCTTGGGACCAACTTCACCTTGGAACCTTTATCTGGTTCTCTCCCAACTGTGTCAACGTCTGTTTGAACCTATGGCAACTTGTGATTTACGCCGTGTTTCCTGGAAGACAGCATTCCTGTGGTGATCACTTCAGCTCGAAGGGCCAGTGTACTCTGTGTACTCATTTTTGACCAACCATACCTGCCTTTCCATGATGATAAGGTCTTCCTATGCCCAGACATTTCTTCTCCTCAAAAAGTGGTTTCTGCTTTTCATCTTAATGTTATACTCCCTGCATTCTTCTGAAACCCTTCCACTGAACTCACGTGAGAACTCCACACACTTGATGTGTGGTCTCACTTTCTGTGTAGGTTGAACTGCTCCCTCTCATCGATCACAACGCCTTTTTGTTTGTTATTTTCAGAATAAACTCAGACATCCTGTTTCTCCTCAGAGGCTGTATACAAATTGGCTTGAGTCAAACCTCCTCCTTGGGTTTGAGGACACTCCTCCAGGGCTGTTGCTGCCTCTTCTACCTTTTTGGCAGACATTCCTTTGTTGGACATTTGTTGGGCTGCTGTTTGGTCCCAGCCCATGACATTTGTATCATATTACCGTATTGATACTCATTCTAAAACTGATCCTGGTTTTGGCACAGCTGTTTTGATGTCATAGAATCATAAAGTTGGAAGAGACCACAAGGACCATCCAGTCCAACCCCCTGCCATGCAGGAATACACAATCAAAGCATTCCCAACATATGGCCATCCAGCCTCTGCTTAAAAACCTCCAAAGAAGGAGACTCCACCACACTCTGAGGCAGTGCATTCCACTGCTGAACAGCTCTTACTGTCAGGAAGTTCTTCCTAATGTTTAGATGGAATCTCTTTTCCTGTAGTTTGAGTCAATTGCTAGGTGTCGTAGTCTCTGGAGCCTCAGAAAACAAGCTTGCTCCATCCTCGGTATGACATCCCTTCAAATATTTAATCATGGCTATCATGTCCCCTCTTAACCTTCTCTTCCCCCGACTAAATATACCCAGCTCCCTAAGCTGCTCTCATAGGACATGGCTTCCAGACCTCCCACCATTTTGGTTGCCCTCCTCTGGACACTTTCCAGCTTGTCCATATCCTTCTTTAATTGTGGTGCCCAGAACTGGACACAGTATTCCATGTGAGGTCTGACTAAAGCAATATAGAGTGGTACTATTACTTCCCTTGATCTAGACACTATACTCCTATTGATGCAGCCTAGAATTGCATTGGCTTTTTTAACTGCTGCATCAAACTCGTGACTCACGTTCAGTTTGTCGTCCACTAAGACTCCTAGATCCCTTTCGCATGTACTGCCATCCAGCCAGGTGTCACCCATCCTATATCTGTACATTTCATTTTTACTGCCCAAGTGTAGTATCCTACATTTCTCCCTGTTGAAATTCATTTTGTTAGTTTTGGCCCAGCTTTCTAATCTGTTAAGGTCATTTTGAATTCTGATTCTGTCCTCTGGGGTATTCCCTACCCCTCCTAATTTGATGTCATCTGCAAACTTGATAAGCATGCCCTCTATGTATTTGTGCCATTGATAAGTGATTTTGTTTTTTCTCTGTTATTTTTATGATGTATATGCTATGGTACCTTTCATTTTGTTAATTTGTGCCTTATTCAGTCACTGTTATTATTTGGTGAGAGCCTGTATTTGCCATATATGGTTGGATATGCCATTGCCTTGCTATAACCACAGGGTCTTGTTTACTAATTTCCCTTATGGGCCAGACCTGCTTTATGCTTTCCCCCCTGTCCTATGCAACTAAGCTTGCAATACACAATCTTTTGTTTGCACTTTACCATGTGTCTTGTGTATTGTTTCTTTGTGGGATGCTTTCAGGTGTAGCTTGCTAATCTCCCAATTGTGTGATTCACAGAGATGACAGTGAAGGAGGACAGATTACTTCCCTGTAACATTTAGTTCTTCAAGTGGTCATCTGTGAAATCACACAAACCTGCCCATCCTCCCCTCATGTGTCCTGCTGTTCCTTGGTACAGCTCTAGAATATTCTAGAGCTTGGTAGCTCTAGAATATTCTAGAGCTTGGTAGCTCTAGAATATTCTGAATGCTGCTCTTTGCATGCACAGTTTACCCAATTGTGTGATTTCACAGATGATCACTTGAAGAACTACAGTTATGGGTAAGTAACCTGTCCTTTTCCTGCAAAATCTAGAGCACCCTGCCACCTTTTTAAAATTGTTTTAAAGCCCAAAAGAAGTGGTTTTGCTCCAGGGACGGCCATATGTTGTGTGGCCGGATCAAGGCAGCTACAGGGTAAGTTTGGGGTGGTTTTTTTTTTCCAATGAAGACAAGCCAAAGAAGAGTGCAAAGGAAAAACTGGCTAGGTGGGGGCGATTCCCTGTTTCCCTTTGAGTTGCTCTCATCTTGAATCCCCAAACCTCTTTCTTGAACTTAAAGAAGTTTTAAAAAGTAGTTTGGGAGTCCATGAGAATAGCTCCTGAAAAGAAAGCTGCTTAAAAATTTTCGTGTGCCCATTTTTCTCATAATTAGGCCCCATTCCTTAAGTCTAATATATCTTTAAACAAGGCTGCAAATGAAATTTATTAAAAGTTCAAATGAATTATTTCATTGCATTTTTAAAATTCATTTTCCCACTCTTCTCTTTTAAGTCTGTTACTGACACTGCTGCTTGTATTCCACCTGTCTATTTCCATGGTACTTCAATTATTTACTGCTTAATGAGTAGTACTGAGTTGAAGCTTCATTCAAAGCTGCCTTTGCCAAGAAAGGGTTTTTTCCCCCTTCAGATCTTCATATGGCCTTGGAACACTGCATTAGCTATAGAAGAAACCTTTGGAGAGGTAAATTTACTCCCAGTATTTAGCAGGGTAAAAAATCCTGGTTTAAGAGCTGCCCTCTTTAGTGACACTAATAACAGTATAGATTATATGGTTGAACATACAATATTTTTATTGTGAATTGCCTGTGCTGTTAGAAATGTAATTTGAATATTATGGGGGGGAAATCTAGCCCAAGAAACAATCCAGCCAATGTATTTTGAAGTCCCAATTTCAGTGGGTCAGCTAAGCTTTAAATCTCTCCCCCATGTTACTCAAATAGGCTTAAAATTGCTTACTTTGGCTGCATTTTGTCCCTAAATTGTTATATATCACCATGGCTGAATGAAACAGTATTTCTGCATTATAGTAGTAATTAATATAGTGCCTTTAAAAGTTCCTCTGATGGCTAGAAATAAATGCCTTACTGTTGTTGTTTTTGAAATTATGACAGATCACCAGAAGGGGGAGACTCTGTCCTACTGTCTGTTCTGTTTGCATGTTTCCAATGCAGCTGACAGCTACTTCCAGCTGACCCACGGGTGTCAGGTGATACAAAGGGCCAATAGCATTTCATCTGGTCCTTTAAAATGTCTGATTCTCAGGCCCAACACAGTCTGAGCAACATCCTGATCAAAAAAACGCTTAGGTTATTGCTATAATGTTCACTAATACTGGCCTACCTACCTCCGTATTGCCTGTTCACCTGTATAACTGAAAAGAACTTGCTTGATGCTTGTGCATATATATTAGTATTTTTTACACTGCTGTTCAGTGAGCTTCCCAGGGTAACTTTAAAAGTTTAAAAATACAGCATGGAAAATTAAAAACATGCATTTAAAATTGTGAACTCAGTAGAAGTTTAAAACTAAGAAAACCAACCAAGATAAAACAAATCTCATTTATGAAAAGCCTTGAGAAAATAAAAAATTCTTTTCCTAAAAATAATGAGAGGTACCAAATGACCTTACCTTTTCTAACAACCTAATTTCCCTTTTAAGGAAAACTACATGTCTTGAGTACATAATAGTAAACAGTCTCCGTGAAAAATATTGTAGTATGCTTCTGTTTCATGAGTATACTTTGCAGATGCTTTTGATTTTTTATGGACAAAAGTTACTGATGGACATGGTGGGGGCTATATGTGTAGCACTGAGGAACTTTAATATTCATGATGAGGTGATTCTGTCAAAAACAACTCTGGAGTTCATGGCAGGCCTTGTATTGGGCAGGACGTGAACATAGAACAACATATCTTGAATCTGGATTTCTGTGGTAGGAGAAAATGATCTGTGAGTGAGTTTTCATGATTAGTTTTCATGCTTAAGCTGTCTGTTACCTCTGCAGGGGATTGATTGTATATGAAAGTTTCTTTGTTATTAAAAAAAACTTGGGTGTTTCCCCCTGTATCTAGAGATCTGAGGGCAGGTTGTAGACATTAAAACAGCATTAGAGAATTTAACAATTTAAAACAAGTCAACAAATTAAAATAACACCCAGAAATCCATATCCCAGTCAAACCATGATCACTGAACCCTAAAAACTTGGATGAAAACCCAAGTTTTAATTTGACATTGATACGAAGCCAGCATCAGTACTAACTGGGTCTTCAAGGAAAGGGCATTCCATGAAGAGGGCACTTAAGAAAAGAAGCCTTTTTCCATTGGTCCACACAATGTATTGCTCCTACAAGTGGGATCCGGAAGAGGGTCTCCCCAAGAGATCTCAGTCCTTGGCCATGTATCTTTAGGAGTAAGCACCCCTTCAAATACCTCAAGCCATTTGGATCCCAGCACCTTCACTTTGGATTGGAAACATAGTGGCCTTCAGTGCATTTAAAAAGCAAACAAACTGGTGACATATAGTTTCTATATGATGTTCCTGCCAGCAATTTACTTGCCATATAATACACGAGTTCCAGTCTCCATGTCATCTTCAAAGGTGGTCTCACATCAACTGAATTGCAGTAGTTTAAACTAGCTATTACCAGTGCATGAACTACTATGGCCTGATTATCATTTGTAAGGAAAGGCGATTGCTGACAGACCAACAAAAGCTAACACCAAAGCTAATTTTGAAGTTCTAAAATGGCCCATAGTGCCCACTGAAACCTGTGGGGGTGTTCATGAGCCATTTTACCACAATTGGGGGGGGGGCTTTTCGGCTTCCTCGTCAGTCACAGCCAATCTTTTTTTCCAAATAGAAAGTCTGTTTTCCCAAGCAGAAAGTGACTGATAGTCAAAAAGGTTGTTTCAGTCCTGAGCTCCAGGCTGAAACTTTAATGGGTCCAGAGAATTTGTTTTCTCCAAGAATGCCTGAATCTGCCCAGGCACCACATGTTCAAACACCATGCTCAAGGGAAAAAAAAAATTGTGTAGTGTTTTTACTTTATATTTGATGGCTAGAAGAATCAGATGAATCAAGATGGTTTTAGAAGATGGAATAAAGGAAATAGGATTTGCAGGCCAGGACTATCCCAGGACCTAAAATTCCAAAACCAAAACCTGAGGGACACCCCTTGTGATGTCATTGGGGCAGATTCTGATGATGTCATTAAGCACGATACATTTAATGTCAGCCACAGTTGCACAGAATATGTCATTCAAATAAAAAAAGACCAAAACTAACAAATCAGAAAAATATGTATGCACACACTTTTCAAGGCAGCATTTTCACCCTGAGCTTCTGCCACCTTGTCCTGAGGACTAGAGAAGAGGGGCCAGTCCCTGGGATCAGGGAACCTCAGAGGGGATGACCCTCTGCATGACACTGCAGCCCTCCAAGTATTGGTGGGGCTGAGGTGCTCAGCTCATGTTATACCTGTAATGCTTTAGTTCCACTGGTTGCCATTGTATTTCAAGCCTAATTTACAAGCTTTAAAATAGTTGAGATCAATTTATTTCACCCGTATTATGTTGGTATGCTTACACTTTAAAAATCAAGATGATTATCTATTATCACATACTTATCTCTGAGTGGAACTGGTTGGGTAGGCCTATTGGTGAGCAGAAAGGAGAGGCCCTTTTCTATAGAGGCCTCACAGCTGTGTAATGCATTACCAGTTGGGATGTGTCAGGACCCATCATAACTGGCTTTGAAATAAGACTCAACCATTTGACTTCTGTGATTTCATAAACTGGTTTTTACTTGTCTGCTGATAGTTGTTATTCCCACCCCCACCTCCATATTTTAATTTTTTTCAGAGTAGAACCTTTCTTATTTATTTATTTATTGTATTTATTGTATTTATACCCCGTTCTTCAGCCACAAAGGCTATCAGAGCGGCTTACAAATGGTTAATTTAACAGTTTCCTGCCCTCAAGCTTACAATCTTTCTGCTTTTATTATGATTGTTAAATTCTATTATTTTGAAATGTGTTGTATTTTATATTTTATTTTGGAAGCTGCCTTGAAAAGAATTTTTACCTGTTGAGTACAGCCTATAAATACAAGGTCTGTCTATTAAATAATGAGACTGATACAATAACCCATCTTTATTTATATGTATTACAATTCTGATGCTTCTCCCCTTCAATATACAGTTGTCCCTTCACATTCGCTGGGGTTTGGTTCCAGGACTCCCTGTGAATACCCAAATCCATGAATACTCAAGTCCCATTATATGCAATGGCATACAAAATGGTGCCCCTTATATAAGATGGCAAAATCAAGGTTTGCTTTTTGGATTATTATTTTTTAAAGAATATTTTCAAGTAGTGAATACTTAAAACCGTGAATGCCAAATCCGTGAATGTGGAGGGACAACTGTACTCCCCATTCGCACTCACACACTGATGCAGTCTTGTTTTCCATTTTTCAAAGGCGTGGAGTAGATCAGTTTCTGTCAACTGTTTCAACACATCTGCTGTTTTCTTCTTTACTGCATCCATTGACTCAAAACCTGTTTCTTTAAGGACCAATTTCATGTTAGGGAAAAGAAAAAAAGTAGCATGGTGCCAAATCTGGTGAATATGGAGGATGTTCAAGTGCAGTAATGTGTTTATTGGACAAAAACTGCTTCACAGAAAGTGCTGTGTTGTCTTGATGAAGAATGAAACTATTTTTCCACTGTTCTAGCCTTTTTTTTCTGACTCTTTCTCTCAGCTTTGTCAAAACTTCCTTATAATAATGCTGGTTCACTGTTCTGCCTTCTGGAAGCCATTCTGCCAAATTACTCCCTTCATATAAAACATAAACCAGTGAGCATGGCTTTGAATGTGGACTTGCTTTGACGTGCTTCTTTCATTCTTGGTGATGAAAGTGTTTTCCAGTGCATTGACTGTCGTTTTGTCTCAGGATCATACTGGAAGACCCAGGTTTCATCACAAGTGATCATTTTTTGAAAAAGGTTTGGGTCCGCCTCAAGTTGCTGCAGAATGTCAGTGCAAATTTTCTTGTGGCACTCTTTTTGCTCTGGTGTGAGAACCCTAGGGACCATCTTGGTACAAACTTTTCTCATGTTGAGATCCTCATGCAAAATTTTCCACACAGTGTCTTTGCCAAAGTCAACGGCTTCAGCTATCATTTGGATACTGAGTCGGCAGTCTCCTCGAACAATCTGGCTGATTTCCCCCCCACAATTTCTTTGGTTCTTGAAGAGGAACATCATTGAGGGCGTTCATTGTCTTCCACATTCTCACCTCCTTTTCTGAATCTTTTGTGCCACTCAAATACATGCGCACAAGACATGCAGTCTTCCCCGTAAGCCTCAGTAAGCATTTGAAAAGATCCCGTTGGTGTTTTGTTCAGTTTTACTAAAAAATTCAAATTGACACATTGCTCAACTTTTAAACTTAGCATTTCCCCAGCACACAACAGACAACACAGCTGCTTTAAACGACGACTGACACGTAACTGAATGGCCGAGAGTGTTGATGTTTGTTTGAAAAGGTAGAAACACAGCCTTGTTATTTAACAGACAGACCTCATCATTTAAATAAATGAATAAGATACTGTTATTAGACTAACAAAATGAAAGTCAATTACCTGGTTACAGCACTTTCTTATAGAAATATGCAATGTTTGTTTGTTTGTTTGTTTTAAGGTAGTTATTTTATGTCACTGGTGAATTTGCCAGTTATTTTAAGTATATGCATTTTATATGTAATTTTAAGGGGGTAAATTGTTTTAAGTTATTACTATTGTTATGGATTTGTTTTTATATCCAATTGTTGTGAGCCGCCTTGATTGCCTAATAGGCAAAAGGTGGGGTACAAAAATAAAGTTATTATTATATTATTATAGTTTGATTGATTTCTATCCTGCCCTTTTGCCAGAAAATGGGGGAAAGTTAACAATAAAGTGAATAAAACAATTGCAGGTTAAAAACATAAAACAGATTAATAAAAGCTTCTGAAAACATTAAAAGCAATTTGTTGTTGTTGTTACACTGCCCTCAAATCAACCACAAGTCATAGCATCTCCATGAATAAGACATCTCCAAGACCCCCTGTGCTCCACAGCCCTTCTCAGGTCTTGTAGGTTCAGGCCATGGCCTCTCTGATTGAGTTTATCCATCTGTGCATGGTCTTCTTTTCTTTCTTTTTCTGTCCACCTTTCCTAGCATAAATGATTTTTCCATTGAGCCATATCTTCTCATGATGTGACCAAAGTATGACAACCTTAGTTTAGTCATCTTGGCTTCTAGTGAGGGCTCTGGCTTGAATGTTGTAAGACCCATTTGTTTGTCTTTTGGGGCATCTACAATGTCCTCAGCACTCTTCTCCACCGCCACGTTTTGAATGACTTGATTCTCCTTCTGTCAATTTTCTTCACTGTCTAGCTCTCACATCCTTACATGGTGATGGGAAAGATGATGGCTTGAACAATCCTGACTTTAGTGCTCAGTGTTACATCTTTGCATTTTATGATCTTGTCTAGTTCTTTCATACAGTAGATGCCCTACCCAGTCCTAGTCTTTTTCTCATTTCATGACTCCAATCTCCACTCTGGTCTATGATTGTTCCAAGAAATGGTAAGTCTTTCACTATTTCAATTTCATTGTCTTCTATTTTGAATTTATGTAAATCTTCTGTGGTCATTGTTTTTCTTTTTTTAATGTTCAGTGTTAAGCCTGATTTTGCACTTTATTTTTTGACTTTCTTTAGTAGTTGCTCCAAGTATCTGCTGTTTTCAGCTAGTATTGTGGCATCATCTGCAATTACAGATGTTTAGAAACAAAAGGGGGAAAAGGCTGCACCTGTCCAAATTAAAACCCCTTTGTGAAGTCGAAGGCTTTCACAGCTGGCATCCATAGATTTTCCTTGTTGTTGTTGTTGTTTTTTTCCCCAGGCTGTGAGGCTGTGTTCTGGAACTCTTCCAGAAGGAAAATATATAAAACACCTTTTATTGAAGCCCAGCTTAATGGCCAAAAGCCAGCCTGAATAAAACCTTTTTTGCCTGATGATGAAAATAAGTAATCTGGATTGCAATATCCTTATATTGTATTTTCTAATTTTCCATCCATTTTCTCCACCACCTAGGTGGGAAGTTTCTATGACACTAAGGGCCTGTCTATACAAGGCAAACAAACAAACTAACATGGAATGCCTTGCAGTAATGGCATTTTGCAACAGCAGCGACTTGTCTTAATGGTGTTTTTATCCCTGTAAGCCCCCATAAGGTTTGCATGTGAGATGGAGGCCATGAGTGATTTACTTGTAGTTGTACTTACCTCAATTTGCCACTTCTGAACTTTTTTTTTTTAAAAAAGAATGTCTAAGGTGCACTAGAGCGAATTTTCAATTTAACAGGAAAGCCAAAAAACAAACAAACCCCACCCCATTTTATCGCCTTAGTGATCTCTCACTAAGGCGAAAATCCAACATGGCAGTGGGTGCTTGCTCTGTTAGCAAGCCCCACCCCCGTGCTCACAATACCAATCAGCTTTGGAGGTCCTCTCCTATGGGAAAGTGATTTCATATCAAATTGCTTGTCCCAATGAGCAGGAATGCCCACCCCCTCACTGTTTTTAAAAAACTACAGGAAAAGCTGCAAAGGCTTTTCCTGTGGTGCTTTTGCCATTTTGGGCCCTCCTCTTTCTGAATACAGTGGATTGATGTGGAATCCCATTTAGACAGGTTGGATTCACAGCAAATTCCATGAGGGTGATTTTGACCATTTAGACAACCCCTAACTGTAACTAAATTAATGTAAGAACATGAATAGAATATAAATATCTCAAGCACTTAAAGTAAGTTCATGCCATTAAAGTGAATTCATGTCAGGATGGTTGTGTTCTCTTTTGGTTATTCTAAACATGTCTTCTGAATAGAGTTGACACCAGTATTGTACAGTATAATAACTGGTTGCACAAGATAGCCAAGAGTTCTCAATTATTATAATAAAGAGAGCTCTTGGTTTTAGCTTCTTTACAGTTTACAATACAAGGTGAACAATATAAACTTAAATGTGCTTTCTGTCATAGTGCTGCTGAACAAATGTACCTTATTGACTGTCAAGAGTATTTTATACCATTGTCCAGCAGAAAAGAAAATAATTAGTTGCTTCAAGTATTGCTGAGACATGAAGCTAGAACAGGTCACTAAGTTTTGCAAATCACATCATTTTAAATTACTTGAATAATACTTGAAGCAGTCTAATCAACAGCCCACCTAATTAATGTCAGCTTGTTACATAAAGACCTGAGAGAGATGTGTATTTATTTACCTATTTAATATAACATTTTTCTTTTTTATTTTTCAGTCTTGTAAACTTCAAATTTGTGTACTGTTTTCTTAAGTGGAGTAACTCTTCTTTTGCCTTCCCCGTCTTCAAGTAATCAATGTGCTGCTGAATGAGTTCATTTTAATGCATTCAATCATGCCTCTAATGTTTGTAGCTTACGGGCGCAAGCATCAGTAATGCAGGAATGTTATATGGCTTTAGTTTGGGCCATTTCATAAAATATTCATGGAATCAAAAATGTGCATCAAAATAGCATCTAGGAGAATTACATTTATGTGCCTGCTTTTATGGCAGCTTCACATTTAAACCCATTTGTGTTAATATCTAGTCAGTCTTTCTGCTCAAAAATAGTGTAGAATGATACAGGCCTTTTAAATCCCTTTTTCATTCATATTTGCCTAAGATAGTTTTTACTTAATAAAAAGATGCACTTTTGTAGGTGTTTTATAGGGGGATAAGTATAAAGAAAAATAGTATTTAGAAAACAGAGAAAGATATATGGATCATCCATTTCCTGTTATATTATAGAGATTATTTTATAACTAACTACATTCCCTCTTTTCAAAATGAGGAAGGATATCTTGTATTTTAGGTATGGTATGCAAAATTCTTGTTAAATTATAAAATTTGTTTTAAAAATAACAGAAATATTTTGTACTTGTATACCTAGTTTCTATGAAAAATGAATGCTTTATTATTATATTTAATTAATTTGAATACATGAGCAATATTTTGGATTAATATAATTGTTTAGAATGGGAGCTCCACCTGCAGATAAACAACAGTATTTCAGCTGTTTGGGGGAGAAATGACTATCATTGTCTATTTGATGTTGTATCCTAGGGTCCCATTTCATTGTTTTAAAAAATAGCAATGCTTTAGTTTTATTATTGACTTATGATTCTATGGGAAGTGCTGCTTTTTGAATTTCAAATTAATGGTTAACTAATGCAGTTTTGAGTAGTGTTGCTCAAAGACAGTGTTGCTCAAGGACAGAAACCTTTCTTTCTTCAGTGATAGTGGGGATTTGTTTAAGATATTTAACTTATGTTCTATAGAGTTTATTTCAGGGGGATGGTGGAACCTAGCAAACACTTAGTTCCAGTAAAGTCCATATGCTTCATCGTGCCAACACTCTGTTTTTCCAAGGCTAGAATTGTTGGACAAATCTTACATCTTCTGAGGAAACATACCATCCATCCATCCATCCTGTAATTTTTTTTCTACATAGATAAATATCTAACTTTTAAAATATTACCTTTCTAATAATTGAGTAGATATGAAGACATTCCAGTTAGTGATCCAGAGCAGAGGTGAACAACTGTTTCAGCCCGAATGCAACTTTAATGTTAGCATAAGTAGAGAGGTTACATATCCACTCACATGCATGCTTACACAGTGCCCCACCTCCCCAACTCATACAGGTCAGATTTAAATCTAGTATGCTTACTGAGATCTAGAGATTGCTGAAGGGATGGGGAAATTAAAGTCCTCCAGTTGTTTTCACAGAGATCACTGCTCTGCTACAGCTATTAGTGGAAAAGCTCTGGTCTCAAAAGCCTGCAAATGACATTGCTGTAGTAGATGTTTGTCTCTTCAGAGGAATCTGGGACCACAGGTAGATGCAGGGTCACAGATTTGTACACTCCTGATTTAGGCTTATTCTGTGTATGGTTTCCCAGTATGGTTTATTACATTTGTAATACATATTTGATCAATGTTATTGTTTCAACATACTTTCAGTAGCATTAGATATTTGAACCACAATTGCAAACATTTAAAATTTCAGTTAGAGAAGTAGTTCAAACAGCTCAAATAATTCTACTGTTTAAATGTTAGCCAGTGGTAGTGGTGCTGCTGGTGGTATTTTCCTTTAAGAATAAATACTGTTCTGCATTTTCCATCAACTCCTTATATTAAGGGTGGGCAATGCTGGCGGTTCTGGGGACTGGTTCTCCTCTCCCAGCTCTACTATGGGTTGCAACCATTATCTTGGCTACTGTGCCATTGAAATTTGGCTGCAAATTTTAAAAAAATAAATAAACCAGAAAATGAATGTTTTGAAGGGATTTTCTGATTTGGTTTTGGGTTTTAGCAGCAAACCATAAAGCGTTATTTTAAAAAAGCAGAAAATATGTGTTTTAATTACTTTTAGCAGTTTGCCATTGAATATTAATAGTGTTTTTGGAGAGGACTTTCAGCACAAAAACAGACTTGGGGGAGCGTGTGTTGCCCACCTTTGGTCTAAATACATCGTCTAAATACAGTTGTCCCTCCATATCCACAGATTTAAGTATTCATGGGGAGGGGGCGTCCTGGAACCAAACCCCAGGAAATATGAAGGGACAACTGTATATGAGAAAGATGTTGTAGTTGGGTTTGTAAATAAACTCTTTTAATTTTTCCCAGTTGTTCATAAAAAAGCAAGCTGGCAATTCAATTTAATAAGATACCACTTCCTTGAGCCACTTTATTTCTGGCTCTTGTTTTCATGGGCCATTGCAGCTGTCCCTAAGTGCCTATTTGGATGAGTGATTGTCATATGTCATGGTTGAACTAGATTTACTGACCAGAAATAACTGCTGTGTTTATGGGTACACTTTCTTGTGCTTTTGTGACAATTCCCCCAAAATGGGTAAGCACATGTAATATCTGAATCAGATGCTGGTGGCCAATACACATCTAGTCTGTATTCAAGGTGCTTATGATGACATTGAAAGCAGTGTGACCTTGACCTAAACTAGCACCTTTGCTTATGCCTGAGGATGAATGTTTGCTGGAGGGACCTTCCTTTATGTCCCACCAGTGGGGTCAATACACTGTGGAAGAGGGACTTTTCAGCTATGGCATGCCAGGTGTGGAATGTCCTCCTCTTGGAGGCCTGATTGGCAGTGATAATGGCTTTGTTTTGGCTCCAAGTAAAAACATGCTTTTAAAAAAAACCATTTAGAGCTAATTCATTTATTCCCAAATGTTCCAGGCACATGGTTTTAACCTTTTTATCCTGTTCTAATTTGTTAAATTGTTTAATATGGTTTTAGTCTGTTTATTTATCTCTTTATAACTGCTTACAATATGCAACCTCTCTACTTATGCAGTTATAAAGTTATTACAAGTAACACTCTTGCATGTTATATAATAGTTTGGTGGATAATGAGGGCATAACAATTTATTTATTTATCTATTTATTTGCAAAGAGGTCTAACTGATAATACAATTAGTTTTTAGTGTTAAGGGTAACATTGACACATCACTTTTAAAATATTGGTTTGGGGTGATCATGTTCTGCTTCTAACCACTCTATCCTCTAGCCATCCTTTTTTGTAACATTATCAATGTGTCCTCAAATTATTTGACACCATGTGACAAATTCTTACATAACCCTTAAGCTATACTGTACTGTAATTTGCTGCCAGAAAATCAATTTCCATTTTTTTTATTTTCTTTATAAGGTTTTTTTTGTTTTTTTTTTTTGCTTTCAACTTCTATATGTTGTCCTCACTGTCCAAATTAGCCTCTTTTACCCTTTTTAGTGCATGTATTTGAAGCACATTTTTGAATGCATGTTTTTCAGTACAGTGTCATTTGTGGAAATGATATTTTTCTCTCCCAAGACTTACAGCCAACTTTACAAAGCATAAACAACATTTGTCTTAAAAATATTATCTTTTAAAAGACAGATAGCAAAGGAATAAATGCCAAAATTACTATGGTGCCTAAAAGATTATAAAGGCTTATTTTAACAAAATGTTTCTATTTGATGAAGAGAAACGTATTTTTATTTTCCCTTAATATTAATGGGGTTTGTTCCTGATTTCTTTCTCTGTTGCTAGTTGCAATTTTGGATGATGAAACTACAGAGAAGGGGTTAAGTGTTTCAACTCAGTTACTTCCATGCATATTGAAGTCAGTTTTTCCCTTGATGCATGTGGCAGTGCCACACAATTGGATGTGGTATCTTCATCAAGGGGGAAAGTCTTAGAAAGGAGCAGGAGGTGTATGTCTGTGTTACAGCCTAGATCAAATTTTTTGCAATAGTGCTGCTGACTGGGGAATAAGTGAAGGAGCATTGGAAATTGTTCCAGTGATCTGTCAGCCAGAAGACTGTGCATAGCGGCCCGGTTTGTAGCCTGTGTAAAGCTGTAGTGCATACATTTTTCAAGAAAAATGGTTTTAAAAAAATTAAATGAATTTATGATGAATGAGGATTCACATTTGATTCTGCTCTTTGCTGCTGACAGTATTGACCGGATTAACTGAAGGATGCATATTAAGGTTTATCAATGGAAACAGACTTTTGATGCTGCACTTGTTAGAAATACATTTATTGTGTAATGAATTGGAATAAATTCTTATTTCTGTAAAGTTTGCCTGCCAGTCCTAATCATTAACGCAGTGTTATCTGTGAAGTAAAACATGTGTTACAGTACTCCTCCAGTGTAGCTGTAGTCGTATCCCTCCCTTCATGGGATTTACTTGTCAAATGTTTTTCCACAAGTTTATTATCAAATAGGAGGCCTTTATTCAACAAGTATTGCTTTATAGGAGTCGTCCAATAATAATTTCTGAATACTTGGTAAAATGCATTTCTTATAATTATTACTGACTTGTATTCTTCAGGTCAGTTCGTGAAAGCTATAGAACATTATGAAGCATTCTATCAATTGACAGTGGGTCGTATATGGAAAGATGATACAGGCCGGACTTTCAATTCACTAGCCTGTGAGAATCTCTGGAGGATTTACACATTACTAGCAGACAAAATGCTAGGAAATAAAGAACACCAAGAGGCCATCAGACTTCTAATAAAAGCTTTTGAAATGGCAAAAGAAGGTGGGTAGAAAATAACATGCCTGCATTTCTTTCTTCAATGTACAGGCCTGGGCCTTCCCAGGAGTAAAGTAAAAAACATCGTCAAGTGTTTGGTGATTATTTTCTGTGAAATTCAAGACAAATGCTATCAATATATTTCTAAATCTTGTTGTAAAACAGAATTACCTACTTGCTGACAAGTAGGAGTCCATTTATTTCTTGAAAGCTTTTAACTCCCAAAATGCAGTCTTCTGGGAGTGCTGCTGTAGAACAATGAGAGCATAATCGGAAGTAAGGTCACTGACAACAGTTCTAGTTGTGGTTGTTCAATGATTATTCACTATTGCTTTATTGATGTAGCTTGTTAGATAGACTGAACTAATTATGAAGATAAGATCATTTTTTTCATAGAACTGATTAGCTTTATCACTTTATTAAATTTATTAACCATAACTAATTTAAAAGCTTAATTATCAGAAAAGGTTTTTGAAAGGATACTATCTGTGCTGACAGTTTCAAATACAGTTGCCCCTCCACATTCGTGAACTTAGCATTGGCGGTTTTGATTATTCGTGGTTTTGGGAGGCCCCCCCGCCCTCCCAAAACCATGACAAGGGGCCTCCTGGAGGCCCCGTGAAGGCCCAGGCTGGGAGGGGGGAGGCCCAGGGTGGGAGGGCAGAGACCCGGGGAGGCCTTCACGGAGCCTTAGAAGGCCCTGTGAAGGCCCGGGGTGGGAGGGGGAGGCCCGGGGAAAACTTCATGGAGACTTAGAAGGCCCCGTGAAGGCCCGGGGTTGGAGGGAAGAGGCCCGGGGAAGCCTTCACGGAGCCTAAGAAGACCCTGTGAAGGCCTGGGGTGGGAGTGGGGAGGCCCAGAGAAACCTTCATGGAGCCTTAGAAGGCCCCATGAAGGCCCGGGGTGGGAGGGAAGAGGCCCAGGGAAACCTTCGTGGAGCCTTAGAAGGCTCCGTGAAGGCCCGGGGTGGGAGGGGAGAGGCCCGGGGAAACCTTCACGGAGCCTTAGAAGGCCCCGTGAAGGCCCGGGCTGGGAGGGGGGAGGGCTGGGGAGGCCTCTACGGGGCCTCCGGAGACTCTCCGGAGGCCCCATGAAGGCCTTGGGAGGGAGTGGGGAGTCTGGGGAAAGCAACTATGGGGCCTCTGGAGGCCCCATGGTCGCTTTGGCGTGGGAGGGCTGTCATTCCCATTCGTGGGCATCTGGGGAACCTAACCCCCACGAATGTGAAGGGACGACTGTACATGG
Source organism: Gambelia wislizenii (assembly GCA_030847615.1). Classification (NCBI taxonomy): domain Eukaryota; kingdom Metazoa; phylum Chordata; class Lepidosauria; order Squamata; family Crotaphytidae; genus Gambelia; species Gambelia wislizenii. Next base: position 61,874,571 of record JAUMIR010000005.1, on the reverse strand, counting down.
AAAGATTAGAACATTTATCTGTGTTAAATTACAGTTGTTTCATTTATTATTATTTCTTGGGCCATAGGCCATTCACATGCAAAACAAGTGAGTGAAATAAAAAAGAGCAGCATAGAGTAAATCACACATTGATCTAAAATATTTAAATGTCATATAAATACATTGGTCTCATGGTATCCACTGTGGTTTGGTTCCAGGACCACCACCACCCATGGATACCAAAATCCATGGATGCTCAAGTCCCATTATATACAGTGGCATATATAAAATGGCAAAATCAAGGTTGGCTTTTTTGGATTTTTTGGGGGAAGGGGAATATTTTCAAGCCATGCATGATTAAATCCATGGATGCAGAGTCCATGGTTACAGAGGGCCAACTGCATAAATATTTTACAAGTTCAATTGGATTAAGATACATAAAAATAAGGAGCATGCTGTGATTAGGCATGAACTTCCTTGGAATAATGAACTGCGATAGCAAATAAATTTTACCTGAATCTTCATTACTGCCAAGACAAAAAGAGAAGGACAGGTTGCTTACCTGTAACCATAGATCTTCGAGTGGTCTTCTGTGAATTCACACAGTTGGTTACTCCTGCGCCTGTGCAGAGCTTCAGAACCTTCTAAAATCGCTAGGCAGAATGTGCTTTGATACATTTTTGGCGGTAACTCCGCCCATCCTAACGGTCCCTTATAAGGGCTTCCCACCTAAATCCCCTCAGTTCCTTGAATGACGCCGCAATCTTCAGCATCAGGAACATTAAGCATGTTTGTATGATGTAGTAGGTCATATAGGGGGGAGGATGGGCGGGTCTGTGTGAATTCACAGAAGACCACTCGAAGATCTATGGTTACAGGTAAGCAACCTGTCCATCTTCTTCATGGTCTCTGTGAATCACACAGTTGGATGTAGACTGGCAAGCTTCACTCTTGGAGGCGGGTATGTCCTACACCACATATGGTACACATACATAACATCTGAAATTGAAACGTTAAGAGCACATTCTTAAATAACCTAATCAAGACATATCTAACAGTAGTGACTTGGCAACATGAACACTCATTCATTGTATAGAAGATAACAGTACAGCCTTTCCAAAGGCCGCCTCGTTCCTAGAACGAGAGTCAAGTCTGTAATGGGAAATGAAAGTCAAAGGTTGCAGCTCTGCAAATGTCCTCTAGAGGCACTCCAGAGAGAAAGGCTGTCGAAGTGGAGACAGCTCTCATAGAGTGTCCTCGAATCCGTGAAGACAGAGGCTTCTTTGCCAGCTCGTAGCAGAGAGCAATGGTCGACGTCACCCACTTCGATAGTCGTTGTGAAGAGATGGGCTCTCCGAGCTTCGAGTCAGCATAAGACACAAACTGTCTGGGTGACTTCCTGTGGGATGCAGTCCATTGAATGTAGAAGGCTAGCGCCCTTCTAACGTCCATGAGATGAAGGGTGCGTTCGAAATCGTCCTTTGGGTCCTGCATCAAAGCAGGGAGAGTGATGGATTGGTTGAGATGAAAGCTGGACACCACCTTCGGAAGGAAGGAGATGTCGGGACGGAGCACCACTTTGTGCTTATGGAAAGCAGTGTATGGAGGATTGGACCTCAGGGCGCAGAGTTCACCAGCCCTACGTGCTGAAGTGATGGCCACAAGGAAAGCAGTCTTCCAGGATAGGAGTCACAGGTCAGTAGAGGCCAGAGGTTCGAACAGTCGGCGAACCAGCTGTGAGAGGACCTGTTCTAGGCTCCAAGCCAGAGTCGGTTCGGTCACCGGGGGGTGGACGTTGGCGTAGCCTCTCAAAAATTACTTTACTGCCGCATCAACAAAGGGGGACGGACAATCTCTCGCCTGGAACTCAACGGAGATAGCTGCCAGGTAACACCGGATCAAGGAAAGTGACAGGCCCGCAGAGGACAGTTGTAGAAGGAACTCCAGCACTGTCAGGATGGAGAAAGGTTCACGGCTTAGTTTCCGGGAGGCTAGGAAAGCTTCGTACTTCTTCCACTTGTAGTGGTACAACTTTCGAGTGGACGGCCTTCGTGCAGCCTCAATGACAGCCTGGACATCTGGATGGAGGGATGCAGGTTGCCTTGGCACCGAGGTCGAACCCGAGGGTCTCGAACCCGGAGGTCGAATTACAGAGCCAATCTCCACTCTGTCAGATGCAGAGTGTCCAGATCTGGATGTCTGACTGCCTCCGTGAATGGTGAGCAGATCCGGACGGGAAGGCAGGCGGATGAAACGGCGCTTGGACATGTGAAGCAGAGTCGCAAACCACGGCTGCTGAGGCCACCACGGGGCGACGAGGATGGCGTTCGCTCGATCCCGGCGAAGTTTGGCAATCACTCGTCAGCAGCGGGAACGGAGGGAACAGGTATAGTAGAGGACCTGACCACTGGAACAGGAATGCATCTCCCCTCGATCCCGGAGCGCGCCATATTGAGCAGAATTGGGGACACTGAGCGTTCTCGGGAGATGTGAAGAGATCCACTTGAGGATACCCCCAGGTCTGGAACAGATCTAAGGCGACCGACCTGTGTAGACGCCACTCGTGGATGGATAGACTTGAACGGCTGAGTCCATCTGCAAGAGTGTTCTCCTCCCCTGGAAGATGGATGGATTGGAGAAGCACATTCCTAGGGATGCACCAATCCCAGATATCCAGCGTAAGCTGTAGAAGTTGAGGGGACCTTGTACCTCCCTGCTTGTTTAGGTAGTACATGACGGAGGTGTTTTCTGTCAGAACCATTACAGTCCTGCCTCTCATCAAGGATAAGGCTCACAACACTTTCTGGATGGCAAGGACTTCCAGGACGTTGATATGAAGAGCTTGCTCGTCCATGTTCCAAGAGCCCTGAATCTCGTAAGACTCAAGGTGGGCTCCCCATCCTTGCAGTGAAGCATCTGTTGTCAAAGAGACGTCCAGCTGAGGAAGGTCGAACGGCATGCCTGACAGGACATTGTGTGGTATCAGCCACCAATCCAGGGACCTTTGGACCGCTCGCGGCATTGTGAGCATCCTGCTTGGAGGATCGCGGAGAGGGTCGAAGACCTGCAAGAACCAATGTTGGAAAGGACGGAAGCGGAGTCTGGTGAGTCGGGTCACGTAGGTCGTGGCTGCCATGTGACCAAGAAGCACTTGGACTGAGTGAGCGGGAATCCTTCAGGACCGACGGCAAGTGTGGATCAGGAAGCAAAGGGTATTGAACTGGTCTTGAGTTAGGTATGCCGCTGCAGTTACAGAGTCTAGATGAGCTCCAATGAATTGGATCACTTGAGCCAGCTGGAGCTAAGACTTTTCGATGTTGACAACAGGTCCCAGGTAGTCTAAGGTATCTAAGGTGAGGCCAACATCGAGTTCGAGCTGATGTCGAGACTCTGCCACAATCAGCCAGTCGTCGATGTAGGGGAAGACCACCACGCCCTGCTGCCGAAGGAAAGCCGCCACTACTGCCATGCACTTCGTAAAGACTTGAGGAATAATCGAGAGGCCAAAAGGAAGTACTCTGAATTGGAAGACCTCAGTCCTGACCTGAAACGCAAGGAAACTCCTGTGCGCTGGATGGATCCCGATGTGAAAATAGGCGTCCTTCAGGTCTATGGAGACGAACCAGTCATTCCGTTTCAGAAGCGGAAGGATAGAGGCCAAGGTGACCATTCTGAATTTCTTTGGGGCTATGTACTTGTTCACCCCACAGAGGTCAAGGATCGGGCGCAGACCGCCATCCTTCTTGGTCACCAGAAAGTACCTCGAGAAGAAGCAGAGGTGGTGAAGGTTGGGGTTGACAGGTTTGATGGCCCCTTTCTGCAACAGGGTCTGCACCTCCTCAAGGAGGGGATGGGAGGGCGGTGTTGATTAAACCCGTCCCGTCGGAGGCAGAGTGTCGAACTCTATCCAATAGCCTGTATGGATGATTTGAAGCACCCAGCGGTCTGATGTCATAGAAGACCAGGCTTCTTGAAAGTTGGACAGTCGATCCCCGAAGAGAGGCATCTAAGGAAAAACAGAAAAATCACCAACAGGGGAATTAGAATTTCTTTCGGCCCTGATCCCTGGATCTCTGTTGGGATTGGTGGTGGTATCTGGAACCCGAGCACTGGCTCCTCACTGATGAAGCTGGAGAGGTAGAGGGAGCAAACCAGGACCAACCGTAGGTCTGGCCAGAGTACCCTCGTCTGAACTGTTGGCCGTACGATAGGACTTGCCAGGAATATCTGCCTCTGGGATGGTACTGGGAAGTGGAGGTGGAGCCCATACCATATTTCCTGGCAGTGGTCCTCATCTTTTGGGTGAACTCGAGTTTTTCATCAGTTGACCCATTAAACAAGCTGGACTTGTCGAAAGGCAGGTCCTCTATGGTGGCCGACGCTTGAGGTGTAAGGCCCAAGGAGCGTAACCATGCATGCCGACGCAGTGCAATGGAACCAGCGATGGTTTTCACTGTGCAGTCTGCCACATGTCAGGCCGAGTTCATCTGCAGTCCTGCCAGGGACTGGGCCTCAGATTGAATGGCTTCGGCCATCCGATGCCGTTCCTCCGGGAGGTCCTGTATTAGGTGGCTCATTCTCTCCCATAGGACCTGCTGATACGCTCCATGCAAGCAGAGTAATTAGCCACACGGAAGCTCAGGCCGGCCGCCAAATAGATCTTCCCGACAATGTCCAGTTTTCTGCCCTCTGGGTCTGGTGGGGATGACAGAGGTCGGCATTGCTTTTTATTTTGGGCAACCTCAATGACCACAGAGTTCATCCTTGGGTGGTTTTGGAACCAGTCAACATGGTCTCCACCAACCCGGTACAGTCGGTCTATTTTCTTAGACGTCAACTGGATAGACAATGGTTTTTCTCAGGACCCCTGCGCGAGTTTCAGCAGAGAAGGCAGTACCGGGATGGTAGCCGACGGAGGCGCCTTTGATTGGATCCTTTGAAAAATTGGATCCATGGGATCAGCTGCTCGGTCTTCCAATTTCAAATCAAGGGCATGCGACATTCAGACCATCTGTTCCCCGAAGGCACAAACATCGTCGGTTGGAGAGATGGAATCATAATCAATCAGTTTGGTCTTTGGAGAAGGCAGATAGGGCCTATAAAGGTCCCAAGAGGCGACAGAGGACGAAGTTGACCCATCCGATGAGGGACTACGGGTCCGTGAGGGTGTGGGGGAACGAGTCTAAGGAGTTGGAGGGGTTCGAGGTAGAGGACGGTGCTCAGGCGGGGAGACCTGGGTCACAGCATCCCTTGTAGTCGCAATATCCAAATTGACAGGGCGTGGAGACCGAGTCGAGCGACCAGTGATTGTGGTATCAAGTACCTCGCCCCTCGGGGCGAAAATCTACAATCCAGTAGGCGACCCCAAACCTGCCCCACAGATGGATCAGGCCAAATCGTAAGCAGAATACACTGGGACATCATCCCTGATTGCAGGTATATGGCCTCGAGGCACCTCTTTGGATTCAATGATTTCTACCTGCACATCCGAAGACTGACTTTCTAGTAGCTGAGCTTGTGACATGACCAGAGCCGGAGATGTGTCAAAGCGCACAGGTGGTCTCACACTATCAGTCGCAGGAGGGAGCTCCACTGTTACAACCCCGGCTAATCCCGATGGGGTGCATGAACGCTGAGACTCAGACTCCCCAGTGGTGGATACCGGCAATGGATGCACGAATGTGTCCTCGACCTCCAATGATTGACGAGGGGAAACCTCAGGGACTGCATGCTCCACGGGCTTGGATTTTTTAGTCTTGTCCTTGGATTTGCCAGCATCATGCTTGGACAAATGCTTCTCCTTCCTCTTTTTCTTCAACGGCTGGGTTGACAAAGCAGTGGCATCAGATGGATGGGCCTCAGCAGTGGACGGAGTCTCATCTCGAGCGGCGTCCCTGGATGTCGAAGGGACTAGCTCTCGAACCGGTGTCAGATGGTGCGACGACGCACGTCGAAGTGAGGAATGGAGAGCCTCGGGATCAGACGCGGTGGAACGGCGCCTAGATGGACTTCGGGACTGACGTTTTTTCCCAGCGGATGGAGGACACTGAGAACTTTCACAAACGCGAGACTCAGAAGGGGGGGCCGAAACAGAGGCAGAGGCAGGGAGCAAGGCCTTCTCATAAAGAAAGGACTTCAGACGCGAGAGCCTATATTTTCGGGCCTGCGGTGTGAACGCCTTACAATGGACACATGCGTCGACATTGTTAGTCTCTCCCAAACAGATTAGACAGTGGGAATGGCCATCCGCAGCTGGAAGTTTTGCTTGACAAATAACGCAGCGCTTGAAAGCTCCTTTGCCAGTCATGTTTTTCACAATAATAATAACAATAATCACAAGGAAAGGATCGTAATCAAAGCCAGTCCAAGGTCAGTACCGATATCTGAGGTAATGCCAAAGCCGAAGGAGTAAGCCAAAGTCATAGTGAAGAGCCAGAAATAGGTAAAAAACCAGAGTGATCAGAAGCCGAATACCAAAACCAGTAGGAGAGAGAGAAAAACATCGTCAAAGAGTCAAAGCCAAGTCAAACCAGAATGATGAGAGAAAAAACACCTAGTGAACAGAGGTTCCTTCAAGCTGCTAACGCGGCGGAAGGAAAGGAACTGAGGGGATTTAGGTGGGAAGCCCTTATAAGGGACCGTTAGGATGGGCGGAGTTACCACCAAAAATGTATCAAAGCACATTCTGCCTAGCGATTCTAGAAGGTTCCAAAGCTCTGCGCAGGTGCAGGAGTAACCAACTGTGTGATTCACAGAGACCACGAAGAAGATATGTGAGTTACAATAGTAGTATAAGCAAGACAAGACAAAGCCCCCAAAATTAGAATATTCAGAATATAAAGAACTTTTTCTTTAAAAAAAAAGTGAAATTAATGAGTCAAATCCTCAGTTTCTGGAGCTTCACAAATACATAAACAGAGAGCCTAAGGAATATGAGAATATCTGCCCTGAATCATAGCTGTTGGCATTGTTTGAAAACAAAGGGCCTTAAAAGCTTGCCTAAGTTTTAGAAATTGAAACTTTACCAAGTAAGCTGCTCTTTGATGGTTGAATTGATTTCAAAAATTTGAGTTGTCAATAGTGTGTGTGTATAAGTGACCGTTATAACAAAAACATGTACTCACAACCTCTTTTGAATTCAGGATGGAAAAATCACCAATAGCATGCAATAGAAGTAAACTGTGCTATCTTGAGCTCCAAACTTTGCAGTTTGACCACTGTCTAAAACTGTTCTTTAATGTGTTTAATTTGTTGGTATACAGTTGCCCCTCCACATTCGCGACTTTCACATTTGCGGTTTTGATTATTCGCAGAAAGCTGCCTCCCCCCACCCCGCTGTTCAAGACCCCACTCCCTTCCCAAGGCAGTTAGCCCGTCACTGCCCTGGGAAGGTGGGGTGGGAAGCAGCTGGCGCCCTCCCGCTTCACCCCACTCCCTTCCCAAGGCAGTGAGAGGCTTCTTAGGAAGCCCTTCGCTGCCTTGGGAAAGGGGGGGTAGGAACCAGCTAGCGCACTCGTGCTACACCCCAATCCCTTTTCAAGGCAGTGAGGGGCTTCTTAGGAAGCTCCTTGCTGCCTTGGGAAGGGGGTAGGAACCAGCTGGCGCGCTTGCACTACCACCCCACTCCCTTCTCAAGGCAGCGAGGGGCTTCTTAGGAAGCCGTTCACTGCCTTGGGAAGGGGGGGAGGGAACCAGCTGGTGCGCTCACGCTACACCCCACTCCCTTCTCAAGGCAGCGAGGGGCTTCTTAGGAATCTCCTTGCTGCCATGGGAGGAGGGTAGGAACCAGATGGCGCGCTCACGCTACACCCCACTCCCTTCCAAAGGCAGCAAGGGGCTCCTTGCTGCCTTGGGAAGGCGGGGTGGGAAGCAGCTGGCGCCCTCCCGCTTCACCCCACTCCCTTCTCAAGGCATCAAGGGCCTTCTTAGGAAGCCCTTTGCTGCCTTGGGAAGGGGGGGTAGGAACCAGCTGGCGCGCTTGCTCTCCACCCCACTCCCTTCTTAAGGCAGCGAGGGGCTTCTTAGGAAGCTCCTTGCTGCCTTGGGAAGGGGGGGTAGGAACCAGCTGGTGTGCTTGTGCTATACCTCAGTCCCTTCTCAAGGCAGCGAGTGGCTTCTTAGGAAGCCATCGCTGCCTTGGGAAGGGGGGGTGGGAACCAGCTGGTGCCCTCCTGCTTCACCCAATTCCCTTCACAAGGCAGCGAGGGGCTTCTCAGGAAGTTCGTTGCTGCCTTGGGATGGGACTGGGGTGGAAATCTGCTCGCCGGCAGGCTCATTTCTTATTTGCGGTTTTTTCACATTTGCAGGGGTTGTCTTCCCCTAACCCCCGCGAATGTGAAGGGATGACTGTATTTTAATCTGTTGTTGTTTCCCACCTCAGTCCATAGGGGGAGGCAAGTAAGTAGTAGTAGTTGTTCTTGTTACTACTAGTAGTACTACTGCTGTTTGGGGGGAAACCCTAACAGAGGATTCTTCAAAACTTCTCCAATAATTAAATAAAATGGAATGGATGCAAGATCTTATAAAAGGGAAAAAACCAACCTCTGACCAAACTAAAGCTGCAACAATGCCAAGAGGTAGAATTAAAAGTCTTCTGAAAAATCTGTTCTGAAAGGCTTACAATTTAGCCATTTGAGAATCATCCCACCAGTTCTTGGTGTTCAGCCACCTAATTATCAACACCTAAGTATAAATATAACATAAATAAATTTGAGAGACTGGCCAAGAGAGACATGGAGCGACTAGCCAAGAAAGAAAAAAAAAACCACAAAGCGGTAGATAGTCTTTTATCATGCTGAGTCATACATAATGCAGTCACTTGATAGCAAGTAGCCAAACTAATGGTGACCAGTTAAAGATGTGCATCTAATTGGTGCCCTATGAAAAGACCAATTAAGGTCTTGCATGATTAGATGAGTAAAGACGTTGTACAAAAAACCAGTAAATTCCCATTTCCAATTTGATGATGAGTGGCCTTGAACAAAAAGACTATTACAAATCTTGTCTAATTGGCTTAGGACAAATGACCAGTAAAACCTGCCACTAGTTGACAGTTAACAGTCACTACTGAGAGGTGGATGTATAGATAGGGAGGGGCTTGAGATACTATATAAGCTCACAATAAACCAAATAAGACCAACTGATCTCTTGACTCTTGAATGTTTCTACTTCTACAGCTCCGGCTCTTTCGAACTGTTGACTATACTTTTCCTAAGATAGCTACCATACCTGATAATGCTAAATAGTTAGGCTATTAGTGTTTGAACTGAAGAAGCATCAATGCTTGTTTACAACTCTGTGGGCGTTTCTGACCTGTATTTACTTCCTGCTTGCAGAGGTCACTCCCCCCCTTCTTTGCCCCAAGTATTTTTAGTGTTTTTTTTACAACCCTAAGTCTCAGAAGCTTTAAGCCAGGAACATGAGGCAGACGAGCCTCAAGACCTCTTATACGCACACATAGGAGTCAGCTTTAGGAACTCTAAGTTAGGTAATTCTTTTCTATCTACTATTCTTATCCAAGATGTATTCTCTGCCATAATAAACTTAAGTTCTGCTTTATAACTTTACTGAGCATCTGGAATGTTTTATGTCCTGTCTTGCACCAGAAGCTCATGAAGCACTGGGGATCTGCTGCAGTCTGCTTAATATAAATACCAAAACCAATCTAACAATTAGATACTGCACTCTTATGCAATGTCTGTTATGAAAAAGATCCAACAGATGTCTTTGCTTTCAATATATAGGACTCTATAGAGATGTCTGTGGAAATGTGTAGTTTTCTCCATGGATACCTGTTAGAGATAAAGAATTCTTCTACAGTTGATTATGTTAGAGTGTGATGTAACATGTTAAATTTCTTACCAATGTGTCTAAGATGTAGGCCTAGATTTTGCAGTATCAACATGTAAGTTGTGTACCTAGCCAATGAGAAGTCTGTGTTCCTCCCCAAGAGGAGTATATAAAGGTGTCTGTTACTGATTTAATAATGTAAATAAATAGCTTGACATATTACAAAGCCGCATGCTTATTTCACCATGCCTAAACGTCTGAAATTCCAATACTTAAGGGGAATGTTGATGTTATGCTTCCTTGTTAGAATGATACTATTGGCCATGAATTTGGAAGCTGGGATAACCAAACCAGTGGATTCTAGGGAACTTCTTATGGATACAAACTGATAAATGGCAACAGACCAAGGACTTTTACAGACGTTGATTTACCGCACCAGAAGGCTCATAACACTCATGACACTGTTGCGCGGCAGGGGCCCTGTTTCGTACAACACCGTCCCCCTGCCGAAATCAACTGTTTCAGTTCTGCGAGAGATTGGAGGCAGCCGTGCCATATTTGGCCATTTTTTACACACACAAGTTGCCTGTGAATAAAAAATGGCCAAATATGGTGCAGCTGCCTCCAATCTCTTGCGGTACTGAAACAGCGTCGTATGAAATGGGACTCCTGCTGCGCAGCAGCGTCTTGAGTGTTAAGCGATTTTTGGTTCGGTAAATCAACATCCAAAAAAGTCCAAATCCCTCAAATAAAGAGATGGGGTGGAGGAACCATGTTCCATTGGTTCTCCTGTTTGCTTGGGGAGAACTACTCTTCTAGATCCACCAACATGGATATAAACAGCTGAATCCACCATCTGTCAGAGCATCCTGCTTGCTCTCCTGGAAGCACAATTCTTATTTGTGCTCACTGAACACTGCTCCCTGGTGACTTAAACCAGTGGAAGATGCTTGATCTTATCATAGAATTATTTGCTTCTTGCCTTGCCGAAAAACAACAACAATAACCCAGAATTACTAAATACTATCTTACCTTTTTCTAAGAATAATGGTGGTGGCAATTTGGGAGATGTATTAAAATCAAGACAGTGAGAAAAAGAGCTATACTCTAATTTATCAGTAAGCTAAGTTATCACTGTAGTCTTTATTTATTTAGCAGGGAATAAGAAGATGGAAGGAGAAGCTGCCTACTGTTTAGGGTTAGTATATCATTCAGCTGGAGAAGAAAATACAGCAATATCAGTAAGTAATTTAAGTGATTAATGCTTTATTGTTTTTTTCTGACTGTAACATTAACTTACCTATAGAAATGATGACTGGGAAATGTGACCAAATGTTGCAGTGTGGAATGGTCCTGCTGAGTTCCAGAAAACCAGCCATGCTTTTTTTCAAGGTACTATTCCAGCCTCCTCATTAGATTTTTTGTCCCCAAAGTCAGTTAACATTCCATATCCACAGAGTATATTCAATCTGCATTTGACTGCTTTGGGATGTATCTCTATTTTAGGATTTTTTAAATATTTTTAAAAAAATAAATGATGTTTTTCTCTGCAAATTGGTTGAAAAAATGTTATTATAAATACAGTTTCCCCTCCACATTCGCGAACTCGACATTCGCGGTTTCGGTTATTCGCGGTTTTGGGAGGGCCCCACCGGCCCCCCCAAAAACCGCGAGACGGGGCCTCTGGAGGCCCAGTAAAAGCCCTTGGAGGGAGCAGAGAGGGCCGGGGAGGCCTTCACAGGGCCCTCGGAGACCCTCCGGAGGCCCCGTGAAGGCCCTGGGAGGGAGGGGGAGGGCCGCGGAGGCCTTCATGGAGCCTTGGAAGGCTCCGTGAAGGCCCCGGGGAGGGTGGTGGGAGGCACTAGGGAGGGTGGTGGGAGGCGCTGGGGAGGGTGATTAAAAAAAGTGGGGGAAATGGTTCTACTGGTATGTGTTGCTGGCATGCATGGACACTTGTACGGTCATAATTTCGTTGATTATCTTACACTTTCTATTCTGTTTGCTAAAATGTTCTTCATAACTTTGGGCACTGTATATCCTTATAATACTGCAGGTTGAGTTAATTGAAAATATTGTGCTAGCTGTTTTATAATTAGTTTTTGAGTCAGCAAGTTAATAATTAGTTGTAGAATCTGAATCTTTTGGTTAGGTAAGCCTAGACTTCATTGTTTTATATAAGGGCCTGATTATCTATTCCAGTTTGGATCTAGACATCATGTTAAACCTGCTCTCTCACCCAAGTCAGGGTGGGTTTTGTACTAAATGGGTCTGTGGGTGTGTGGTGAACTCCATTAACACCTACTCACATGTACAACAGGCATCGATTAAGATTGTTTTATTTTCAGGATATAGATGCATATGGTAACACTGCATAGACAGTTCTGAGGCTTTGGCAGCAAAACCCCTTTGTTAATAAATTCTGTCAGTTTCAGTTTCTTCCCGCTACCACCACCTGGTCATTATAGTTGTCTATGCTTATGCAAACTTCCTTAAACATTCCCAAGCAGCCAGTGACCTTGGTGCTCTGGGAAGCCATCTCTCCAGCATATACCAGCCCCAACTCCCAGAATGCCTTCTACTCATGTCAGGTCACTGGTGTAATGAGACACAGGCCTAGCAATGCTAACTACTACATATCCCAGCTACCTAACCACTAAACTGTGAACAGCATTCTAAAATAGCACACAGCACCAGCAACCTGACATACTGCCCCCGGAAAGCAAAAACCCTCTCCCCGCAAGCACAGCAAACAGAAAAACACAGGAGCAAAAGAAAACATCAGGAAAAGAAAACAAACAGGTCATCCACGTTTATCTAGAAAGCATTTGTGGAACTTGGCTAAGAGATGTGGTGCTTCAACATGGGCATATCCACCCATTCCACATGGCCCACTGGCAGATATTTCCAGTGCACCAAATACTGCAAAGTCCCTTTACACTTCCTGGAGTCTAGGATCTCAGAAATCTCAAAATGTTCATTCTCATCCCCCATCAGTGGGGGAGGGTCCTCTGGAACAGGGTGCCAGGGACTCGAAGGAGGAGCAGGTTTCAGTAGACTAGAATGGAAGACAGGGTGACGCATTATGATACAATTTAGGCAAGTCCAATTCATAAGCAACTGGATTAATCACATGGGATATGTGGAAAAGACCAATGTATTTAGGACCCAGATTCTTAGATAGCTGAGGACTTTTTAGAAACTTTGTAGAAAGATAAACCCTGTCTCCCACTTCATAGGCAGGATTTGGATCTAGCTTTCTATCCGCCTGTTTCTTGTATACTGATTTAGCAAAGTCTAATGCTTTGATTACTTTAGGCCATGCTTCCTTAATTTCAGCACTCCATTGGACCAGTGGAACTGGGTCTTTCTTGTCCACTTTCCCCAACGGTAATGGGTCAAACTCCCAGCCATAGACCACTTTGAAGGGGAAGTGACCTGTGCTTTGATGCACTGCGTTGTTGTATGCCACTTCTCCAAAGGGTAACAGGTCTACCCAGTCTGATTGTTGAAAATTAATATAACAATGCAGGCACTGCTATAGTATCCCATTTATTCTCTCTATTTTCCCATCAGTTTGTGGATGATGGACACTGCTATTCCCCAGTTCAATTCCTAACAGTTTTGTAAAGTCTTTCCAAAATTGTGACGTAAATTGGGCGGCTCAATCAAATATAATTTTGGCAGGCATGCCATGCAGTCAGTGTAAATGCTGGACAAACAATTTGGCTAATTGCTGGGCTGTGGGAATACTTTTGCAGGCTATAAAATGGGCCTCCTTCAAAAATAAGTTAGACACCACCCATCTGACAGTCTTTTTCTTGCTCTCTGGGAGTTCTGCTATAAAGTCCATACTAATAACTTCCCAGGGCTTAGAAGGGGTAGGTAGTGCCTGCAACTATCCTTTTGGTTTGCCTGAACCCCCTTTAGCTGTGGTGCAAGTATGGCACCCTTTGACATAGTTCTCTACTTCCTTTTTCATTTTGGCCACCAAAATTGCCTGCACACCAAATGTAAAGTTTTCACTTAGCCAAAATGACCAGCACTTTTAACATCATACATGACTCTGCTTTAAAATCTGGCTCCTCAGTTCATTCGGTACATAGATCTTGTCCCCTTTCCAAACTAAGCCTTGTCTCATGGTTACCTCCCCTTGATTCGCTTGGAACCAGGGGACCTGACTCAAGGGTTTCTCCACCCTGTGTCTAGACTCGGCTTCAAGTTCTCTGCCAGTTGACTAACTTCAAGTGGTTTGGGGGTTGTAGTCTCAGGCTCTGGTTGGGATTTGGGAAGGAGAGACTCTTTTAACTTTGTTTTTGTTTGGCTTCTTGTTGTGACGCCTAACCCAAATTGGGTAGGCCCAAATAGTGTCCCCTACCTCCTTCTACTTACTCTCATGTTGTGGCAGCCTGGATAAGGTGTCCGCTAGGGGGGAAAAAATTCCAGGAGAAACTTTAGTGTGAAGTTGAACTTGTAGAAGAAATCTGCCTGTCAGATTTGCTTTGGACCCAGCTTACGCAGAGTGCGTAACACCACAAGGTTTTTGTGATCTGTCTAGACTTCAAAGGGTTAGGATGCCCCTTCTAAAAAAAATCCCTCCATGTTTGCAATGTTACTTTGATGGCCCTCACTTCCTTTTACCACACTGGCCAGTTCTGCTCGGTGTCACTAAACTTGTGTGACAAATAGGCAAAGGGCCTTAATTCCCCTGAATCATCCCTCTGCAACAACACTGCCCCCATAGCTACATCTGAGGCATGTACCTGCACTACAAATGCTTTTGATGGGTTGGGGTGCTCTAACACAGGTTCTGAGGTGAACAACTTTTTGAGACTATCAAAAGCAATCTAACAATTCTTAGTCCATACTATCTTTGGGGGGGGGGAGATCTCTTTGGTTTGGGGTAGCCGGCCTCCTTTTTTCTTATCCTTCTTTTCCCTTTTTTAACAAGTCAGTCAGGGGCAGAGCCACTTCAGCAAAGTTGGGGATAAAGCGGTTCAGGATCTCGGTTAGGTAGATTTGGATCCCTCGCATCTCCAACTTTATGTATGCCATATCCATCTCCAGGTCGTGTAGGTTGGCCTGGAAACTGCCTCCCCCATATGGCATGCTCGCTGGGATGTCCCACCATTGGGAGATTCTGGTTTCTCTGCTTTGTTCATCAGGGCCTGGGTACTAGGCCTGGCGATCCCTGGGTACGGCTTCCAGCTCTCCTACAGATGTAACAAAAAATGAGGTTACTGCTTCCATTGCTGTCTTCGCTGCCTCTTGTGCTTCCTGCCAGGTCTGCACTCCTACCTTACGGCACACTCTTTTCTTGTCAGCCATTCCCTTTGAGGCCTCATCACCACCATTAGACAACCCACATCTGGGTTGTCAGGCCCCAGTTCCCCGGCTCCTGTATTCGACACCTGCTTGTCCTTTCCTTGGGACATTTCGCACTAAGGAACACAGCAGGGACTTTAGCGAGAACTGTTTAACTGTGGTGAACTCCATTTACACCTACTCACATGTACAACAGGCATCGATTAAGATTGCTTTATTGTCAGGATATATATGCATACGGTAGCACTGCACAAGACAGTTCTGAGGCTTTGGTGGCAAAACCCCTTCGTTAATACATTCTACCAGTTTCAGTTTTTCCCCACCAACACCACCTGGTTGTTATAGTTATCTGTGCTCATGCAAACCACCTTAAACATTCCCAAGTAGCCAGTGACCTTGGCGTGCCAGCGAGCTATCTCTCCAGCACATACCAATCCCAGCTCCCAGAATGCCTTCTACTCATGTCAGGTCACTGTATAATGGGACACAGGCCTAGCAATGCTAACTACTGCATACCCCAGCTGCCTAAGCACTAAACAGTGAACAGCATTATGAATAGCAAACAGCACCAGAGACCTGACAGGGTGGTCATAGTGGCCTCTGAATGTAGACTGCAGCATGTGAGAAAAAGAGGATTTAACCTGTTGTTCTTCTTTGTGGTCTCTATAAATCATACAGTTGGGTTATTCTTGCACCTGTGCAGTGCACCTCGGAACTTCCCAGAATAGTTATGTAAGGCTTTTTGGCGGTAGTTCCGGCCACCCTAACGGTCCTTCTCAGACATTCCCATTCAATTATTTCAGTTCCTTTTCATCCGCCACACTAGCAACATGCAAGGAACCTTTGCTTTTGCTTGATTGTCTTTCTTAGTTTCTTTCACTTTTGCTCGGACTGAATGGCCCTTCTCTGCTTTTCTGGTGTACTTTGACCTTGGACTGTTTCAAGTATGATTTTCTGCCTATCTCCTACTCTGAACTTGGACTGTTTCTGATAACAATACTTGGCTTATCTCCTCCTTTGACTCGGACTGACCCTAACTACAGCTTGTTTCTCTCCTACCTTGATTTGGACTGCCTTTGACTTTGTTTGCTTGCTTCTGGCCATTTTGAGTACCTCCTCACTATGATTTTGGACTGTCTGACCTTGAGTTTGTCTACTGATCTGATTGATGATGGCCTCCTTCAAGCGTTGTGCTGTATGTGGGCAAAACTGCCGACCTCAGACAGCCATTCTCATTGCCTACTCTGTTTTGGTGAGGCCCATAATGTCTCTACTTGTGCCCATTGATGGGCATTTGTGCCTCAGGCCCATAAGAACTGCTCTTTGCGACTGAAGGCCCTTTTGTATGAGCAAGCCCTGAAACTGCCATCTCGACCTACGGCTACGGTCTCTGTGCCTCCTTCTACCCTGGGCAAGTTGAGTTTGTGTCATCCTCCAACCCACAAAAGGGCCTATTGCAGTAGCGCTTTGAGCCCTGTGAAACGCCCTGTAAATTCAGCACCCAAACCCGAGGTCATGAACCCAGCTGCATTGGATCATCTGGGGATAAGAAGTCATCGGGAAAAAATACAAAAAGAAGAAGCACTCTAAGCACACTGCTGAGCGCTCCTCTTTTCAACACTCCAAACCGACTGTGGCCTCTATGGTGCATGTTCTGCCCGCAGAGGTTTCACCTCTTCCCTTGGTGGAGGTGGTAAATGTAGAAACAGGGTTAATCTCTGAAGGAGAGATTGTGGAAACTTCACCACCCTGGGATGTTGCCCCAGTTTGGCACTCTCCATCTCTCACCATCTCCCATGCTGAACTCTTGGGGTCTGTGGAGACTGTGTCTGGTTTGAAAGCCCGTGATCTGGTGGAGTACCCAATCTCTCACTCAAGGTCTCCATCTCCTCCTAAGGTGCCTCACACCCCTTCTCATCAATCTGTGGGAGCATTTGATGCAGCTCGACATGCGTTTGGAAGCATTCCATTTCGTCCATCACATTGTCTTCACAGGCTGATGTTTGACAAGTTCCATGGATACTATTATGCAGGCAAAGATACCAGGGATCCTCTGGACCTTCTTTCACCAGCGCGTTCTTTTATCCTCCCTCTGAACCCAGTTCGAATTTCAGCACCCAAACTGGTTCTTTACCTAGGCTGTGACATTCGGGGATCATCTCGTGTTCTTCCAGGACACTTGGTTGGCCATCACATCCATCGCTGGGTTCTCTGGATAATTCAGGACAGATATTGGATCGGATTCGAAGAACATCCCCTGACAGGTCGAATTCGAATAACCTCTCCTACTCTGATTCTCCTTGAGGAGGTGCAAACATTACTCCAGAAGGGTACCATCAAACTGGTGCTGCTGGACCAGTGTCATCTCTGCTTCTTCTTGAGGCACTTTCTTGTGACCAAGAAGGATGGAGGACTGCGACCAATCCTTGACATCCGTGGAGTGAACTCCTACGTCTTGCCCTTACTTCAATGAGGGGATTGGTTTGTAACGGTCGACCTGAAAGATGCCTACTTCCATGTGGGAATCCACCCATCCCACAGATGATTCCTGGCCTTTCAGATTGGCATCGGTGCCTTCCAATTTTGGGTCCTGCCTTTCAGCCTGGCAGTGGTGCCCAGGGTGTTCATGAAGTGCATGGCGGTAGTGGCGGCTTGGCTGCATCAGCAGGGGATAGTCATTTTTCCCTACATAGACGACTCGCTCCTGGTAGCCTGTTCCCAAAACCAACTTCTCGAAGACATCGGGGTGGCACTGCATCTGTTGGACTCTGACACCCTGCGAGCCCTAGTACATCAGTGCCACCGTTCGCGTCACCTGCCTGCCCGAGACGTTCAGGTCCTATTGGGCCATATGGCATGTACGACAGCCATGACTTCCTTCATGAGGCTCCAATTCCACCCTCTCCAGTCCTGGTTTCTCTCTGTGTTTGATCCCCTAGAAGATCCTCCACACAAGCTCTTCACCATGCCTCGAGCGGTTCAGTGATCCCTGGATTGGTGGCTGAATCCATTGAATGTGCTTACGGACATGCTGTTCAAACCCCAGCTGCCCCAAGTCACTCTCACAACAGATGCATCCTTGCTCAGGTGGGGAGTGCATCTCGACTGGTTTGCCATCCAGGACACCTGGTCAGTAGAGGAACTTCAGCTGCACATCAACTCTGAAAGTTGACCTCTTCACCTCTGCAGCCAACAGACAGTGTCTCCAGTACTGCGTGAGCTCCACTGTGCAGGGTTCGAGAGGGGACGTGTTTTTGTTCCAGTGGAACGGTCCCCTGCTGTTCCTGTTTCTTCCATTTCCACTGTTGATACAGGTGATCACCAAGCTGTGTCGCGAAAGGTCAAATGCGATCCTCATCCCATGGTGGCCCCGCCTCCTGTGGTTCGAATCCCTGCTCCACTTGGCAAGATGACAATTCCTTCATTTGCTTTCCCATCCCGATCTCTTGACAGTCCAGGACGGCCGGGTTCGACACCCAAATCTAGCCACACTGCGGCTCACAGTTTGGAGGATTTGTCCATGAATCCATCCTTGAATTTGACTCTGAATTCAACTTCCTCTCTCACTCCACACCTCTGGGGGTCCAGTCGGTGGTTGATGCTTTCTGATCCGGGACTGTCTTTTTCATCCCTCAAGTGTTACCTTGCTATGATCTCTGTGGAATTCCAGAGCTTGGGTCAACCCTCTCCATTCCGGGACCCAGTTGTCAAAAAGTTGCTGAAGGGCTACATTAACTTTCATTCTCCTGTTCTTGAACCTACTCCAGCTTGGAGCTTGGAACTCATTCTCTTGCAGCTCTCGAAGCGCCTGTTTGAGCCCATGGCCACGTCAGATCTCCATCTCCTGGCCTGGCCTTTCTTGTGGTGGTGACATCTGCCAGATGTGTGGGTGAACTCTGTGCATTGCAATCCAGTCTGCCTTACCTGGTATTCCACAAGCACAAGGTTGTGCTCAAACCTGACATGTCCTTCTTACCTAAGGTTGTCTCCAGCTTCCATCTGAACCAGTCCATTGTATTGCCTGTCCTAATGCAAAATCCGACAGATGAATTTGAGCATGCACTCTGTTCTTTATATGTTAGTCGGGCTCTTGCCTTCTATGTGCAAGATGAATCGTCTCTTCATCTGCTACGCGAATTCCAACTGTGGTGCTCCAGTGTCTTCTCATCGGCTTTCAAAGTGGGTTGTCTCTGCAATCACCCTTGCCTACAAACTGGCTCATAAGCTTTGCCATATCGAATTTGATCTCACTCCACAAGGGTGGTAGCTGCTTCTGCTGCCTTTCTCTCTGGTGTTCCTTTGGAAGACATTTGGTCAATTACTTTAATCTCCCATTACAGACTTGACATTACAGTCTAAAGATGCTGCTGCTTTGGGGAGAGTTGTTCTCTTATCCACTTTACAATAATGAGTTAGTTTATAAATAAATATTTTCTATGTTGCACTGATACCATGTGTTCTCGTCCTCTCTCTGTGGGGCATGACATACCTGCCACCTGTGAAAAAGCTTGCTAGTCTCCCAACTGATTTCACAGATGACCACTTGAAGAACTACAGTTACAGGTAAGCAACTTGTCCTTCTTCAGGACAAGTTGCTTACCTGTAACTAGTTCTTCAAGTGGTCATCTGTGAAATCACACAGATCCACCCATTCTCCCCTCTATGTCCTGCTCTATGTTCAATTTTGCTGATGCTACTAATTGCGGCATCCTTTGGAACTGAGGTAAATGAGCAGGAATGTCTGAGAGGGACCGTTAGGGTGGGTGGAGCTACCACCAAAAAGCCTTACATAACTATTCTAGAAGGTTCCAATGTGCACTGTACAGGCATAGGAATAACCCAGCTGTGTGATTTCACAGATAACCACTCGAAGAACTACAGTTACAGGTAAGCAACTTGTCCTTCTCCCTATAGTTCACTGTCACTCCAATTCAGATTTCACTGCCTTCTCAAAGCTGGAGTTTTCTCAAAGCAAAAGTTGCCTTGAGTGCTGTTGACATTTTTTTCTGCAATGGAAAAAAACTCTCCAGAGGAGAGTATTGCAGTACAGACAGCAGTGGATACAAAATGTTAAATCCCCCTATCTTTTTCTGATCATGAGTCTCTGTTGGGGCATAGGAACATAAAAATTAAAAATTCATTAAAGATCCCAGGGTGCAAGCTCTTTGGGAAGATTTCTTCAAAGTTAAAATGGTTAAGAATTAACTTCTAAAAACAGCAGAGTTGACAGAGACAGGAAAAGCAGACATGGACTCAATTACTTCAATTAGGAAATCACTCAGAACTCAAACTGCTTATGAAAAAAACAAAAGACTCCTTCTTGAAAAGAACACTTAAGCTTTTACTAATAGCTTTTAACTCTACATATGCATGGGAAGCTAACATCCTAACTGACTAAAGGATTTAGGGTAGAACTCAACCATTCAGGGAGATCAGGAAAGATAGGGAAAAGCAAGGCAGGACATCCCTATGTCTACATGCAGGGAGCATCCATGTTTCTTCTTCAGAGAGCAAACAAAGAGTAATAAAATTTGAAACCACAAGGTCATTAAAACTGAGTCACATGACACAATAGTCATGAAATCTGGCTTGGCTGTGACTGAGATACAAGCCAAGCCCACTAAGGTTTGTATGAGGAAAAGGGGAGGAACTTATAAACATGCAGGAAGTCATGTAGAGTTCTACTAGCCAGCAAGGGGAGGGTGCAGGAAGAATGCTGATTTTTCCAACAGTTTCCTCCCTTCCTGAAACTATTTAGGAAAAGAAAAAAGATAATGTGTGCAAAGGACACTCATATGCCTTAAAGTCATGTCTAGTTCAGCCCTAACATGGGGCCCTTCCACACTCCAACAGCACTCTGATCCTACTTTAACTGCCATGGCTCCATCCTATGGAATCCTGGGATTTGGAATTGGGGAGGGGCATTTAGAATTCCCCACCAGAATGATCTGATGCCTCACCAAACTGCAAACCCCAGGATACCATAGGATATTGCTATGGCAATTAAATTGGAATTACAGTGGTATAACTATGTAAGGTGAAAGAGCCTCTGGATTTGGCCAATTTCTACTTTGTACTATTAAAACTATAGTGAATTAGCTTTGGTTTAAATTAATCTTCTTCGTGGTCTTTGTGAATCCACACAGTGGGTTATTCCGGAGCCTGCGCAGAGCAGTCAGAACCTTCTAGAATCACTAGGCAGAATACTTTTTGATACATTTTGGTGGTAACTTTGCCCATCCCAACGCTTCCCTTAAAAGGCGCTCCCGCCTAATTCCCCTCAGTTCCTTTTCGTCCGCCGTGTAAGCAGCAGTTCGGAACCTCTCTCGCTAGTGCTTTGATCACCTCATGTTTTTCTGACTCTGACAGTTTTTTTGGCTTTCGCTTTTCGGATTCTCCTTCGGTTCTGGTTATGTTCTTTTTGGATTTTGACCTCAGACTGACTGACTTTGCCTGCTTTGCCCCTCGGATTGTTCTTGCTCTCTGCTCTGGTGTCTTGACTCAGACTGTTAAGACTCCTCTTTGGCTACGACCTTAGATATGATGGCTTCTAAATCTGCTGGTTTTAAAAGATGTTCTGTCTGCCAGGCCAAACTGCCTGCTTCTGATGGCCATTCGAGGTGCCTCATATGCCTGGGTGAGGCCCATAACGTTGATGCCTGTGTTCACTGCCGCGCCTTTACAACACAGGCAAGAAAACAGTGGTTATCTAGACTAAAGTCTCTCTTATATGAAAAGACCCTGATCTCTTCATCAGCCTCTATAACGTGTGACCACTCTTCGACTTCCAAGCATGGCCATTCACCTTCAGTGAATCAGATGTCAAAACGCCATCAGTCCCATGCTCCGTCCTGTCACCGGTCCATAGCATCCGATCCAGAGGCGGCCATCCTTTCACATAAGCATGCAAAGTAATCTGACTCCTCTTGGGACAGAGACCGCTCGAAATGTCCCGACTCTGGTAAAGACCATACTTCTCCTGGGCCATCTAAACCTGGCTGTGATCAGTCCTTGATGAAAGAATCTGCCACTCGGGAGCGTGATTCCTCCACCTCCTCGAAGGAAAAGAGTAAGAAGAAGAAGGGAAAACATACTTCTTCTGAATCATCAGCTTAGCCTTCATCCACGGCTGTGGCCACAGTGACACACCAACCCAACATGTACCAACAGACCACGGTGAAGGCAGCTTTGGTGCGAGAGTCCACCCCGACTATGGCTATGGCTGCAGCCGTCGAATCCGAGTTTTGGGCTCGATCCTGTACTCTATCCCGAGAGGCTTCTCCAGCACCTTCCTTGCAAATTGTTCAAGTGCGTGTTGGTGATATATCTGATGAGGAAGTCTCTCTGCCTCGATGAGCTCAGTCACCCACTTTGATAGTCTCTCATGATGAGCTTCTGGGGAAGGACTTTGTCACTGGTCATGTGGAGTCAAGGTCTCTCGATGTGGAGGTCGAAGACCACTCTGAGGTGGTGCTGGATAAACCATCTACTCCGTCACCTCGTGTTTCGGCCTTTGAGCGTCAGTACAGACTTTGACATAGTCTGCTCCACCCTCAGTTGGGCTCAAGATCTTACTCTTGCCTTTCGACTGCAGTTTGATGTCTCGAGCCGTGACAGGTATACCTCTCCTCCTCGGCTCCACGTTACCAAGCAGCCAGTACTGAAGGACTACCACTTCCCTAAACCTGTTACAAGGGAAGCTGCTAATCAAGTGTCCCCAGTTCAGTGAAAGCTCGGCCTCTACCACCGTTACCGGCTTCTCCAGTGCTTCGCTTGAGTCCACATTGGGGTTGAACCCCTTCTCCTTCATAATCCTCTTCATACTCTTCAGACTCTTGCAGCCCATTTGTGCCCAGACTTCCGTCGCCTCCGCTGGATCTTTTGGATGACAACTCGCCTTCACCAACAGACGATGTACAGTCCTTTACACAACAAATGGTGAGAATGGGACATGATCTGGACTTGAGGGTGCAAGAAAAGAAGTCTGGTCCTGTGGATTCAATATATGAGAGAATTAAATCTAAGTCTCCACCCATCACCAGCATACCTGTTTTGCCATTTTTCTCAAACTGACACAGGGTTCTTGGGAGAACCCATCATCAATACCGTCCACGTCCAAGCATATAGACCACCTGTACCGAGTGGTCGTTGATGACATTGACTGGCTGAAAGAGCACCCTTGACCCAATTCAGTAATTGTCGAGGCCTTACAGCAGCGGGCGAAACATCGTGCACAGTTGACACCATCAGATCCAGAGGGATGGAAGATAAATATCATAGGAAAAAAATTGTACTCTGCAGCCAATTTGAGTTTTCGCATCGCCAATTATTCCGCATGCATGGGCACATACCAACAAGTCCTCTGGGATAGAATGGGCCCTCTTCTGCAAGACTTACCTGACGAAAGGAGAAGGATGGCAGAGGCCATTCAATCTGAAGCCCAACTATTGGCAGGGCAACAAATTAATTCCTCCTGACACGTAGCCGACTGTGCTGCCAAAACCATCACCAGTTCCATAGCCTCGCGGAGGCATGCGTGGCTGCGTTCATCAGGGCTTTCGCCTCAGGCTGCATCAACTATAGAGGGCATAGCATTCAACCATTCCAGTCTCTTCAACACAGCTACAGATGAAAAGTTGGAGTTCACCCAGAAGATGAGGACCACCGGCAGGAAATTCGGTATGATATCGTCCTCATCTTCTGGGTTCCATCATAGAGGCTGCACGGGTTAGCACTCCACCTCTTACAGCCACCCATACAAAAGAGGATACATGCCACAGTTGACCAGGCATTCCTGGTTCCAACAACCTGCTTTGACCACTCCATTGGTGAGGAGCCAAGCCTCTGCCTCACGTTACCGGGCCCCATCGAAGCAGAAATCAAAAGACCAGGGCTTGTGCCGATTCTAATCATTTGACCTTTCCCTGTCTGTCTCTTCTAGACTCCCCTGTTCGGAGACCGTCTGTCAGCTTTTCAGAATGCCTCGTCCTCAATAACAACGGACCAATGGGTCCTTTGCATCATCCAATATAGCTACTGAATCGAATTTGAGACGCTGCCTCCAACAGGTCATATTTGAAAGACACCGTCCTCCTCTCCCCTCCTCGAGGAAGTGCAGACACTGATGCAAAGGGGAGCCATCCAGACCGACGTCACCTCTGCTTCTTCTCGAGGTACTTCCTGGTCTCCAAAAGAGATGGTGGCCTCAGTCCAATTCTTGACCTCCGAAATGTAATGAGTACATCGTTCCGAAGAAATTTTGGATGGTCACTTTGTCCTCCATCCTGCCTCTTCTGCAACAAGGGGACTGGTTTGCATTGATAGATGTCAAAGATGTATACTTTCATGTAGGAATCCATCCAGCTCACAGACGGTTCCTGGCTTTTCAGATCGGGGAAGATGCTTTCCAATTTCGTCTTCTGCCCTTTGGTCTCTCCACGGCTCTGAGTCTTCACAAAATGCATGTCAGTTGTAGCTGCCTTCCTCCGTCAGTGTGGTGTGGTTCTATTTCCCTACATCGACGACTGGCTGCTGGTTGCCAACTCCCAGCTTCAATTGCTCCAGGATGTACATCTGACTCTGAATTTGTTGGATACTCTGGGACTGATCATGAACTTAGAGAAGTCTCATCTTGATCCCGTTCAGGCTATCCACTTCATTGGAGCTCTTTTAGACTCAAAGACAGCAAGGGCCTACCTTCCCACAGACCGCTACGAAGTCATGACAGCTTTGATTGCACTTTGCCTTCGGGCCTTACGGGTCTTGGCTCATCTAGTGCAGGTCCTCCTCAGCCACATGGGTGCCATGACAGCTGTCACATTCCTTGCCAAGCTATGCTTTCACCCGCTACAATCTTGGATCTTCTTCGTGGTCTCTGTGAATCACACAGTTGGGTTATTCCTGCTCCTGCGCAGAGCACACAGAACCTTCTAGTATTGCTAGGCAGAATGTGCATAGATATATTTTTGGCGGTAACTCCGCCCACATTAACGGTCCCTTAAAAGGCGCTCCCGCCTAATTCCCCTCAGTTCCTTTTTTTCCACCGCGTTAGCAGCTCGGAAGGAACCTTCGTTCGCTGGTTTGACTCTTTCACTTTTGGTTTTTGGACTCGGACTGTTCTTGACTACGATTCTTCACTCAATCTTGGATTTTTGTTGTATTCTGATTTGCTGGCTTGACTTGGATTTCTTGACTATGACTTTCGCGCTCCTTCGACTGTGGTAACTCTCTCTGATTTCTGGCTTGACTCAGACTGCTCCTGACTTCGTTTTCGCTTCATCCCTATTATGGCTTCTAAAACTGGCTTTAAGAGGTGTGTCGTTTGCCAAGCGAAATTGCCCAGCTCGGATGGCCATTCCAGGTATCTCATCTGTCTGGATGAGTCCCACAACATCGATGCATGTGTGCATTGTAGGGCCTTCATGCCTCAGGCGAGGAAGCACCGCTCTTCTCGTCTGAAGACCTTTCTATGCGAGAAGTCCCTCATACCGTCTGCCTCTTCGACCCCCGCTGTGGGACAGGGGACGTCCCCACAACAGCGTGGAAGATCCCCTTCATTGAGATCTCCGCAGTCTCCACAAGCCAAACGCCGCCGCTCTCGCAGCCCCTCTCGAAGGCACTCTGTGGCATCTGATCCCGAGGCTGTACTGCATTCGCACAAACACGCCACCAGGCCGGACCCAGCTGGGGACCAAGCCTCCTCGGATTCGGAGGCTATCGGGTCCAGGGATCGTCCTCGGGAGCGATTGAGCTCCAAGGATGGAGGTCGGGAGTCTTCAGCTTCTTGGAAGGGTAAAGTCCCTAAGAAGAAGAAAGCCAAATGCTCTCATTCTGAAGGGAGGCCTCAGGAGACATCTCGGGTTTGAGAGCCTACTGCAGCGACTGCTCTGGTCCCATCTACATCTACACACCGATCTCCACCACAGCCTCAGGTTTCACCTCGTGATCGAGGCATCGAGACTGGGCAACTCCGTTCCAGGACCCCCACTCTGGCTCCTTCACTGGAGATTGTTGAAGTTCAGGTGGGTTCAGCCGAAGAACAAGAGGGCTCCCCACGGGCTCTTGGCCCCTCACCCACCCTGCTGGTCTCCAGATCGGAGTTGCTCTGAGACTCTTCCACTGCTGCCAAAGCATCGGAGGACAAGCCCCGACCTTCCACCTCCAGGATCCATGAAGACGAGCCAGCATATGGTGCTTATGACCTGGCTAGGTCTGTGTTCACAGCACTGTTGGCCCAATTGGGTATGGATGCTACCGGGGAACGTGTGTTCCACCTTACCTCTGAGGCTGCAACCTGTCCGGCTCTGGCCTTATCGCCACCTCGTATCTCTTTTCATGGGCTCAACAAGGACTCCCTTCTGGCGCGGGAACCTACGAGGCCGATGCTGAAAGATGCGAGTTGCCAGGCATCACAATTCCGGCCTCTACCTCCATTGCCTCCCACTCCTCGGCCTCCAGCTCCACTACCTCAGTTGTCTTCTCTGCATGGCAGACGTCAGACTCCATCTCAATCGTCGGGCTCTTCATCTTCTTCTGAGTCATCTGAAGGGTATTTGACCTACATACCCTCCCCACAGCCTGATCTCTTGGATGAAGACTCCTCGCCAACGGATGACGTCCGCTCCTTTGTGGAGCAGGTAGTCCGTAAGTCCCACGCATTGGACTTGAAAGTCACTGAGAAGGAGTCTGAGCCCATCGACCCCATATCCCAACAACTCAAGTCAAGGGCTCCCCCGGCTGCGCACATCCCGGTCTTACCATACCTCTTGAAGTTGACACAAAACTCATGGGAGAATCCATCGTCCATCCCATCAACTTTAAAGAGAATTGACAGGATATACCGAGTGGCTGGGGACAGGATTGACTGGCTGCAAGAACACCCGAAACCCAATTCAGTTGTCATGGAGGCGGCTCAACCAAGGAGGCAGCGACGGGCACAGTCTACTCCGTCTGACCCCGAGGGAAGAAAGTTGGACGTCATGGGTAAGAAGCTGTATTCGACTGCTGGGCTCAGCTCCCGAATTGCTAATTACTCAGCCTATATGGGCGCATACCAGCACGTATTATGGGAGAGAATGCTGCCTCTCATCCAGGACTTGCCAGATGAATGCCGAAGGCTTGCTGAGGCCATTCAAGCGGAGGCCCAACTGCTGGCAGGGCAGCAGATGAACTCAGCAAGGCACGTTGCGGACTGTGCAGCCGAGACAGTAGCAGGCTCCATCACACTGTGGAGACATGCCTGGCTGCGGTCTTCTGGGCTCTCAACACAAGCGGCTGCCACGATTGAGGACATGCCTTTCGATAGCTCTGGCCTCTTCAGCGCATCCACAGATGAAAAGCTGGAGTTCACGCAGAAGATAAGGACCACCGCACGGAAGTACAGTATGCCATGGGCCTCATCTTCTGCTTACCACCCCAAACACCGAGTGGGATGGCATGCTTCCTCCTACAGCCAGTCATTTAGGAGAGGTGGTACGCCTCAGTCATCGAGGCACTCTAGATTCCAGCAGCCAGTGTCCTCCGCCTTATCGGTGAGAAGCCAGGGGTCCACCTCTCGGTATCGTCTACCATCCAAATAAAAGTCCAGAGATCAAGGCAGAAGGAGGTTTTGATTTGTCCAATCCTCATCATGATGTTTACCTTTTCTTTTAGACCTCCTGTTTGGAGACCGCCTGTCGATGTTCAAGGATGCCTGGTCCTTGATAACATCGGACTGTTGGGTACTACAGATTGTATGACACGGCTAATGGATCAAATTCGACGAACTGCCCCCAACAGGTCAGATCCATACTATACCGCCCTCCCCTCCCCTAATCGAGGAGGTTCAGACCCTGCTTCAAAAAGGGGCTATCGAACTGTGGATGCCGAACATCTTCACTGGTGCTTCTTCTCCTGATACTTCCTGGTACTGAAGAAGGACGGTGGCCTCCGTCCTATCCTCGACCTCAGGGGAGTGAACTGGTACATCATCCCAAAGAAATTCAGGATGACCACCCTTGGTGTTATCCTACCTCTCCTTCAATGATGGGACTGGTTTGCATCCATAGACCTCAAGGACGCCTATTTCCACATCGGGATCCATCCTTCACACAGGAGGTTCCTAGCGTTCCAGATCGGGAAAGAAGTCTACCAATTCCGCGTCCTCCCATTCGGACTCTCCACGGCGCCGAGGGTCTTCACGAAGTGTATGGCGGCAGTGGCGGCCTTCCTTCAACAACATGGGGTCATTGTCTTCCCCTACATAGACGATTGGCTGCTTGTGGCGAACTCAAGGCTTCAGCTTGAGAAAGACATTCTCTTTACCCTAGATGTGTTACACACCCTGGGACTTGTTGTCAACATGGAGAAGTCTCAGCTGAACCCTGCTCAGTCAATCCAATTTATCGGTGCTCGACTGGACTAGATCTTGGCAGCAGCGTACCTTCCCGACGATCGGTTCAACACCCTCCGATCCCTGATCCACGGCTGCCGACGGTCGCAACGGGCTCGAGCATGCAACATACAAGTCCTCCTCGGACACATGGCAGCCACTACGTCGGTTACTCGTGTGGCCAGACTTCGATTCTGACCGCTCCAGCACTGGTTCCTGGGCGTCTTCGATCACCTACAAGATTTCCCCAAGAAGCTGACGATGCCCCGCTCCGTCCAACGTTCTCTGGACTGGTGGCTCGAACCGCTCAATGTTCTCTTTGGTCTTCCCTTCGACCCTCCTCAACCGGACATCTCCCTCATGACAGACATGTCTCTGCACGGTTGGGGAGCCCACCTGGGTTGTCACAGGATCCAGAGCTCCTGGAGCACCAAAGAAGGGAAGCTGCACATCAATGTCCTGGAGCTCCTAGCGGTCCGGAAAGCTTTTTCGGCCTTCGAAGTCTTGGTTCGGAACAGAACTGTTCTTCTCATCACGGACAACACCTCGGTGATGTACTACCTAAACAAGCAAGGTGGTACCAGATCACCTCAGCTCCTCCAGCTTATTCTACTGATCTCAGATTGGTGCGTAGAAAGGAACATCTTTCAGTTCATTCACCTCCCCGGGGGAGGAGAATATTCTTGCAGACAGACTGAGCTGCTCCAACGCCAACGTTCACGACTGGATGCTTCACCGACAAGTGGTGGCAGACCTCTTAGACCGGTGGGGCACTCCACTGATAGATCTCTTCGCGACTGTCCAGAACAGACAGTGTGACCAGTTCTGCTCCAGAACCTGGCACAAAGACTCCAGAGAGGATGTCTTCCTGTTCCAATGGAACAGACCATTTTTGTACCTCTTCCCTCTGATCCCACTACTGACAAGGGTCATAGCCAAGCTTCGTCGGGACCCATCTTCATCACGCCGTGGTGGCCCCAACAACCGTGGTTCGCAACACTGTTGCTCCTGTCCAGGCGGTGCTTTCTCCACCTCCTGCACCGACCAGATCTGCTCACCATCCAGCAAGGCAAGGTCAGGCATCCCGATCTCAACACGCTTTGCCTGACAGCCTGGAGGATCAAGCTGTGAGCTCGCGACCCTCAGACACCATCCCCGTCTCCACTCTGCCTCGAGAGGTTCAGGTGGTTATCGATGCTGCTAGGAAGCCCTCCACTCGAAAAGCTTACCTCTACAAGTGAAACCACTTCTAAAAGTTCCTAGCAGACCAGGGATTGGACCCTCAATCCTGCTCGATACCAACGATCCTTCAATTCCTTCTTGGCCTGTCAGAAGCAGGGCTCTCGGTCTTCCTTTGAGAGGCTATCTGGCAGCTATCTCCGTCGAATTCCAGGCCCGGAATCAACTATCCCCCTTCCAGGAACCGATGGTAAAGAGGTTCTTGAAGGGATATGTCAACCTACATCCTCCTGTGCTCGATCCCACTCCTACCTGGAGCCTCAAACACATCCTCTCCCAATTGGTGAGATGTCCCTTCAATCCCATGGCTTCGACTGACCTCCGGCTACTGACTTGGAAGTCTGCCTTCCTGGTTGCCATCACCTCCGCTTGTCGAGCCGGAGAACTGTGTGCTCTTCTGTCGGACCCACCATATACCTGCTTCCACAAGCATAAGGTGGTATTGAGACCGGACATCTCCTTCCTTCCCAAAGTGGTCTCCAGTTCCACCTTAACCAACCCATCGTCCTGCCTGCCCTGAAGCAGGACCCAAAGGACGCATTAGAGCGTACCCTCCTTTCCATGGATGTGCAGAGGGGGCTTGCATTCTACATACAATGGACTGCCCCGTTTCGACAGTTGCCTCAGCTCTTCGTCTCCTATGCTGACTCAAAGAGAGGTGCACCGATTTCGTTGCAGCGTCTTTCAAAGTGGGTGATGTCGACCATCGCTCTTTGCTATGAACTGGCCAAGAAGCCGCTGCCTCAATGGATTCGTGGACATTCTACGAGAGCTGTCTCCACTTTGACTGCATTCCTCTCGGGGGTGCCCCTAGAGGATGTCTGCTGTGCTGCGACCTGGTCATCACCATTGACTTTCATTTCACATTACAGACTGGACACTCGTTCTAGGAACAAGGCTGCATTTGGGAGGGCAGTTCTCCTGTCCTCCATCCAATGAGTGAGTGTACTGCATGTTTGAACTGTTGACTTGTAATGCATTACTGAATAGTTTAATGTTTAAGCTATGTGCAAAAAAAAATTCCTTTTCAGGGCGGATTGTGAGGTGTCCTCGTCCACTGATGTACAGGACATACCCTCCTCCAGTGGGGAGGCTTGCTAGTCTACCCAACTGTGTGATTCACAGAGACCACGAAGAAGATGGACAAGTTGCTTACCTGTAGCCATAGATCTTCGAGTGGTCTTCTGTGAATTCACACAGACCCGCCCATCCTCCCCTCTATGTCCTGCTTTTGCATATGTGCTTAATATTCCTGATGCTGCTGATTGTCATGTCATTCAAGGAACTGAGGGAATTAGACGGGAGTGCTTTTTAAGGGACCGTTAATGTGGGCGGAGTTACCACCAAAAATGTATCTATGCACATTCTGCCTAGCAATACTAGAAGGTTCCGTGTGCTCTGCGCAGGCGCAGGAATAACCCAACTGTGTGAATTCACAGAAGACCACTCGAAGATCTATGGTTACAGGTAAGCAACCTGTCCTTCCTGGACATCTTCACACCAGTACGGGACTCTCCCGTACTGCAGTTAGCAGTTAGCTATGCCCCAAGCAGTCGGTTGTTCCCTGGTTTGGTGGCTGCAACCCCGCAATATTCTCTTTGATATGCTGTTTGAACCTCCTCAGCCCGACATCGAGCTTACTACGGATGTGTCCCTGATAGGATGAGGGGCTCACCTCAACGGTCTCAAGATTCAGGGCGTTTGGGATGCCAGTGAGAAGGATCTTCATATAAACGTTCTCAAACTCATGGCTGTTCAGAAAGCACTTTGAGCCTTCGTACAACTGGTAGCATGGAAAACGGTGCTGATGATAATGGACAACACAACAGTGATGTTTTACTTGAACAAACAAGGAGGGACAAGATCCCCTTCCCTGCTCTTACTGACCATGGAAATTTGGGACTGGTGCATCTCTAGGAAGGTGCTTCCCCTCTCCATTAATCTGCCAGGGGAGGAGAATACTCTTGCCAAAGGACTCAGCCATTCAAGTTCTGCTGTCCACGAGTGGATGCTGCACTGTGAAGTTATTCGCTTCCTGTTCCGTCATTGGGCCATCCCAGAAGTGGACCAGTTTGCAAGTGCCAACAACAGGCAGTGCCACCAATATTGTGCACGGTCTCGAGTTCAGGGATCGAGGGGCAATACCTTCCTGTTACACTGGAGAGGTCCTCTTTTCTATCTGTTTCCGCTGTTCCCGCTCTTGACTTGGGTGGTCTCCAAGCTCTGTCGAGACCGATCAATCGCAATTCTAGTGACACCTCGGTGGCCCCGGCAGTCATGGTTCACCCCGCTCCTCCATTTTGCTCAACACCAGTTCATCCACCTGCCTTATCAACCGGACCTGCTCACCATCGAGAACAGGAAGGTCCAGCACCCGGACCTAGAGACACTAAGGTTAACCACATGGAGGATTCAACATTGACCCACTCCATGGTACAGACAGATCAGCATCCCATCCCGTTGCCCAATGACATTCAGGCTGTGGTCGACGCCTCTCTCAGTCCAGCTACTCGCCGATCTTATTCCTATAAATGGAGGCGCTTCACAGACTTTCTTTCCACTAGTAACCTCACCTTTGATTCTGTCACCACTGTTTCAGTGCTTCAGTTTCTCCTTCACCTGTCAGGCTCAGGCCTATCCATTTCATCACTGAGGGGCTATCTCGCTGCCATCTCTGTGGAACTCCAAACTCGGGGCAAGCCCTCCCCATTTCATGATCTGGTCGTCAAGAAAATTTTAATGGGTTATACCAGTCTCCATCCTCCTGAGGTCGAACCCACTCCGGCCTGGAGTCTCAAACTGGTCCTCTCGCAGCTTTCTAGATGGCCGAGCCCATGGCTACTGCGGACTTGAGACTCCTTTCATGGAAGATGGCTTTTCTCATTGCCATAACCTCAGCCCAGTGGGCTGGTGAACTTTGTGCTCTGCGATCTGACACTCCGTACCTGATATTTCATAAACATAAGGCTTTTCTCAGGCCAGACTTGTCCTTTCTTCCCAATGTGGTTTCAAACTTCCATCTCAACCAGCTCCTCATTCTTCCAGCTCTGATGCAGGACCCGAAGGACAACTTTGAAAGGGCTCTACATTCCCTCAATGTGCAGAGGGCTCTCACATTCTACACTCAGAGAACTGCTCCAATTCAAAAGGATCCATGTCTATTTGTGTCTTACACAGCTTCCAAGTGGGGTGTCCCAATTTCACCCCAGCGGCTGTCGAAATGGGTGGTCTCCACCATCAAGATGTGCTATGAAATGGCTTGTAAACCTCTGCCTGAATGAATTCGGGGCCATTCTACCACCACCGTATCATCCTCAGCTGCCTTTCTCTCAGGTGTTTCCTTGGAGGACATTTGTCGGTCAGCTACCTGGGCCACACCCTATGACTTTTATCTCTCACTACAGACTTGACATTCGTTCTTGCAGTGAGACTGCTTTTGGAAGGGCTATGCTTTTGTCCTCCCTTCAGTGAGTACATGAGGTGATGAGTTTACTGTTAATAAATATGTTTGGTTTTTGATCACCAAAATTGTCCTCACCTTGTTTCTGTGCATGACATATCCACCTCCTTCTCATGAAGCTTGCTAATCTCCCCACTGTGTGGATTCACAGAGACCACGAAGAAGATGGACAGGTTGCTTACCTGTAACCATAGATCTTTGAGTGGTCTTCTGTGAATTCACACAGACCCGCCCATCCTTCCCCTCTATGTCCTGCTTTGGAATACATGTTTAATGTTCCTGATGCTGCTAATTGTAGTGTCCTTTATGGAGCAGAGGGGAATTAGGCGGGAGCGCCTTTTAAGGAAAGTGTTGGGATGGGCAGAGTTACCGCCAAAATGTATCAAAAACTATTCTGCCTAGCGATTCCAGAAGGTTCCAACTGCTCTGTGCAGGCACAGGAGTAACCCACTGTGTGAATTCACAGAAGACCACTCAAAGATCTGTGGTTACAGGTAAGCAACCTGACCTTCTTTTAATTGGTTTAATTTTGGTAAAACTATAAATGAAATCAACTTGACAGCAGGCAACAACAGTTGGGTCATTTCATTCTTCATTAATTCT
The DNA here is from genome assembly GCA_030847615.1 of Gambelia wislizenii. NCBI lineage: Eukaryota > Metazoa > Chordata > Lepidosauria > Squamata > Crotaphytidae > Gambelia > Gambelia wislizenii. The sequence goes on along the minus strand of JAUMIR010000005.1, from coordinate 61,840,810 downwards.
TCATTTCAGACATCTTATTCTATATACAGATAGATAAAAGTAAGCAATTAATTAAATAAAGATAAGGACTTGCCCTCTAAGAGTTGTCAAGGCTGAGTTGTCATTTTCCTTTATATGCCAAAACAGTTTTGCAAAGTATTCACTAAACCAAACCTTGATTTTTCAGGATTACATTATAACAATTTCTAAACTAGCTTTTAGCTGTGTTTTGCTTTCTGGTGGTTTTCCTAAAGCTATAAAGATAAATGTGTAAATAAGCAGCAAGCATTTACAGCAGTGGTGGGACTCATTCGTGCAGCCATCCAAATGTTGTTGAGCTTCAAGCCCTGTCTCCCCTAGCCAGCATAGCCAGTGATGAGGAATGCTGGAAGCTGTGCATTACTCTGACCCCTGATTTACAGAAATAGGTAGAATTAAATATCTGTGTGGATGTTTCTAAGCTCTAGAAAGTTCTTGCTCAAATAATTATATGAGTTAGAAAAGATACTGAGAAAGGTTCTGATGATCTCTGAAAGCTATTGCTATTCCTTAAGTGTTACTATTCTGATTCTGATTTTATTAAGCTTAGTCCAGTTTGGGGGTTTGTTTGTTTGTTGGGTTTTTTGTTTTTTGTTTTTTGTTTTACTTTGTGAGATTAGGAAGTTGGTGGAACCCTCTTCTCAGGAAACTAAAGGAGGGATATACAGAAAGCTGATTAAAACAGTTTTTTGAAATATTTTTACCTTAAGTAATACGAACAAAATTAGATTGACAGTTGTTGTTGTTGTTACCTGCTATCAAGTCGACTTTGACTTATGGCGACCTTATGAATGAGAGACCTCAAAGTCACCCTGTCTTCAACAGCCCTGCGGATTCAGGGACATGGTTTCATCCATCTGTCTTCCTCTTTTCCTACTGCATTCTACCTTGCCAAGCATTGTTGTCTTTCCTAGTGAGTCATGTCTTCCCATGATATGTCCAAAGTATCACTGTCTCAGTTTAGTCATCTTGGCTTCTAGGGAGAGTTCAGGCTTGATTTGTTCTAGCACCCATTTATTTGTCTTTTTAGCAGTCCACGGTATCCAGAGAACTTTTCTCTAATTAATACATAATTATTCAATTATGTATCTTTATACTTCAAGACCTTGTCTAGTTCCCTCATACATGCCTTTCCAAGGGAGGTATTAAAATAGGTTTCTCCAATTGTAGTCATTAATAGATACAATATACCTTCAGAATACATGGAATACTAAATATAGTATGTCTTTTGGATAAAATAACTCCACAGAACAAACTTTCAGAATCATTAGAGAAAACAGGTTTACTTTAAAAAAAAACAACTCTAAGCACAAATGCACAGGGCATCCTGGACATTAGTATAGGAATAAAAAGTGCTTTATAGATTCCTTTAATCCCTAGCAGTGATCAATATATACAGTGGTAGAATATCAGCAGTTTTCAGTTGAACTGAGCACAAGTGAGCTTTGCTGTCCAATTAGAAATATTGGCTAAAATTTACCCTTCTGTTCTCAGTTTAATTGTCTCTTTATCCAAGGGGAGCTCAGATGCTTACAGAGATGAAATCATTTCAGTCTGTTCCCAGAGGACTACTGGTTATCATTACTTGTAACTTGCACAGAATACTGCTAGGAGCCAGTTTGCCACATGGTAATGTGTAGTTCATCTCCAGCTTCTGTAGCATGCTAAAAGGGTCTTGCCACACAGTATGAGACTATACGAATATACACTTGGGGGTCTTGGCAGTTATTTTCTTATGCTGCATCTGGAGTTTTCATCTCCTTTATCCTTTTGTTCTGTAAGCCCACCTCAGGCAGCCCCCTTCTGGGGGAATCTAAAGGGAGCAGCTTTTTCAAGATACCGTTGCTTACCACTGATGCCTCTTGATTCCCTTTGCTGTTTTGTTCATTTCTCTCCTCCCTTAATGCAAACAGTACAGAAAGCACATGTTCAGAATAACCCCATGATACATAGATTTTAAAACTTGGCTTCATTTTGCTGCAGACTTTTAAACACATGTTGTAGCCTAGATGTGTCTAAATAGTGGATCATTTCTTATGGAATTGGGTTTCTTTATTGAAGTGCCTAATAGTTACCAGTCAATTTGTATTATATGTATATCATTTCAGCAAAACTAAGTTTAATTCTTGGTTGGTAGAAAAATGTATGGTATCAATGTGTTGGGGGGGTCAAATGTACCCTAAGAAAGCCTCAAAAAAATTAAAAAATATATTGGAGAGGAGAGGAAGGAAGTTTTGAACATGACACCACTTGCAAATTAAAAAAAAATCTGAGAAGCTTGCAAACTTTCTTTTTTCAGTTAAAGAACATACAGTTGTCCCTTCACATTCGCTGGGGTTTGGTTCCAGGACACCCCCCCCCCGTGAATACCCAAATCCATGAATACTCAAGTCCCATTATATGCAATGGCATAGCAAAATGGTGTCCCTTGTATAGGATGGAAAAATCAAGGTTTGCTTTTTGGATTATTATTTTTTTAAGAATATTTTCAAGCTTTTCAGGGTATAAAAGCCTTAATAAGGCAATGTACACATTTTCCAAGGTAGTAATGTAAATTCATAAATGTTATGGTTTAAGACACATACTGAATGCCCCTTTAAAATGAACAGTAATTCCAAAGTACAGATTGAAATAAAAATATAAGATTGATTTTTAAAAAGAAATTTAGCAATAATGGAGCCACTTGAAATTCTAGAGATTCAGAGCTATTCATGGGGGGGTGGGGGGTGGAACACTGTTTCTTATCATCATTCAATGAGAGACCAGACAGCAGAACCCCGATACTACCTGATGCTCAGGCTGGTTCATACAAGCACAGATGGTCCTTCGGGAAATCTGATACCAAATTGTTTAGGGCGTTAATGCCAAAACCAACACTTTAAAGTGGGCCTGGAAACAGCTAGTGTAACACAACAGAATGAATATGTCTTCTATTTGTTTGTTACTCCCCAGCATCCTTGTTGCTGCATTCTGTACCCACTGATATTTGTGAACAGTTTTTGGAAGACACTCCTGCATAAAACACAAAGTAATCCAGACAGTTTGGATTAATCCACAGCATGAGTCACTGGTCTGCTTTCTCCAGATAGGGCTAAAACTGGTAAACTTGCTGAAGGTGATAAAACATTCTAAAACTACTTCTAGACACTAATTCAGGAATTCCACTCCCTCACTGGGATTAGAAGGTGGAAATAAGAGGCAAAGCTGCCTTTTGGAGATACATCAGGAAACGGGCCATTGGCTCCCTGTGTAACCAATAATTTGGAAAGCAGTTGAATTGCTGTCTGATAATTTATCAGAAATTTATTTTCTACTGTGTTCCAACAATATACTTCTGTTCTTTCAGCTTCACTTGCACATCTAGATCTGCTACTGTGCCCTCAGGCTTGAGCCCTATCTTGAGTTGTAGCCAGCTCAGAGATCTGCCTTAAAATGAGGCTTGCCTATTGAAATGGAGTGAGAGCCTTCCTTTTTGAAGCATCACTCAACCTCTACTTTGGCATAAGATTTGGGATAGTTTATCAGTCACTGTTGATAAGATGACAGTATTTGCATGTAAGTTACTGGAGTTCAACATTACTAAATTACACGACCTCAGTTCTTGCCCTGGGTATAACAACAAAGAAGTTTGTTGCAGGATTCTTACCATTAGCTATACAGGGAGAGACCAAGACAGAGAAATAGAAAGAGAGGGAGCAATATGAACATAATAGCAATGTACTACACTGAAAACTTGTTGTATATCTGGTACATTTTAATTAGACTAATCAGATGACTAAGGAGCAATAATAATCACATTCTTAGTTTACAGAATTGATGCATAGGTTGCTGAATTAGCACTGTATGTGCAGCGCTCTAGATTGCAAAACAATTGTCAAATTAAATTTAGCCATCCCTCCCACAAAAATAAACAGGATTGATGCAGTTCACATGTTTTCTTTATTTTTTTGAAAGGAAATCAGTTGGTTTAGGGGGCTTACCACACTCCAAAGAAAAGTGACATTGCAGCAGGAACATTCCGTCTTCCGTGCTGTCTTACGGCATGACATTGTTGTTCTTTTGTTCTGATCCTGTGGGGGACTGAAGTAAAACTGCATCTTTTTGCTAAATGGAAAACACCCTTAGCAAAAAGGCACAGTTTTACCTCGGTTCCCCCATGGGACCAGAATGAAAGAACACTGGAAGAACAACACTGTCATGTAGTAAGGCAGCAGGGAAGATGGAACATTCCTGTTGCCTTGCAGCTTTTCTTTGGAGTGAAGTAAGCCCCTTTGAGAACAACTAATGCTCTTTCAAATGCATTTATGAGCAATGATGAAAGTGTGGAAAACTAAGCACAATATTATACATGTCTAAAGAGGCAATGTGGTATAATGCTTTGAATGCTGGACTAGGAGTTCAGGAGGCTAGGGTTCAAATTCCCACTCAACTATAGAAATGCACTGGGTGACCTTGGGCAAGTCACACACTCTCAGGAGATTATCAGATGTGGCAAATAAAGCGGAACAGGGATGCCAGAGTATCGGGAAAGGCTTTCCTTTTCACACGATGTTCTCCCTGCCCATTCTGCTCTTATTCTGCTCCAGTGCTTGCCCCTTGATTCCCCTCCCCCCACATTGTCCCCTGCCTGTCCCTTTAAATCCCGGTTCTCCTCTTCTCATGAGAGCAGCAGCCGGGGTTATGAACAAGAAAGTGAAAGGAGCTCTAGAGCTCCTTTCATTTCCTGGGCTTCCCGGCACAAGAACGGTTCAGGTAAGTGTGAAAGTTTTCATTCTTGTGCCGGGACAATGGTGGGAGAGGGGTGGGAAAGGAGATTGTGGGACAGGAACGCTTTTTTTGTTCCCATCTGATAATCTCCTCAGTCTCAGAGGAAGGCAATGACAAACTTTTTTATTTTATTTTATTTTTTATTAGTTATTTATACTCTGCTCTTCAGTCACAAGACTATCAGAGCGGCTTACAAACTGTTTTAAGCAATAGCAATTTTCACATCTACACTGCATTAAGCAGTTTCCAATATGTGTTAGCTGATTGCCCCCACAAGCTGGGTACTCATTTTATCAACCTACGAAAGGATGGAAGGCCAAGTGAACCTTGGATCCCTCTGGAATCGAACTTGCAATGTGGTGACTTGCAGTACTGGCATTTAACCAGTGCACCACCAGGGCTCCAAAGCTCTCTGAACAAATCTTTCCAAGAAAACTACATGGTAAGTACTCCTTAGGGTCATCATAACTTGGAAACCATTTGAAGGCACACAACAACAATACATATCTACTCAGAAGTAAGACAGTTCAGTTTGGTGGGGCTTTGCTATTAAATAAAAATGTAAGTTATCTATAAATATAAGATGAATATCCTGTATTTGCGTCTTATAGTAAGATCCATTGGCTAAGTGGACATGTGGAACTGTTCTGTAACATTAGCTATATACAGTTGTCCTTTCATATTAGCTGGAGTTTGGTTCCAGGATCCCCCGTGGATACCAAAATCTGTGAATACTCAAGTCCCATTATATGCAATGGCATAGCAAAATACTATCCCTTATATAAGATGGCAAAATCAAGGTTTGCTTTTTGGATTATTATTTTTAAAGAATATTTTCAAGCCGTGAATACTTAAATCCATGAATACTAAATCCATGGATATGGAGGGACAACTATATATTTTAAGCTCTTGACTTCACAGTTGCTCTTGGTTGTTTTCTCCAATACTTTTCTTCATTGTGTACACAGATTTTTCTCAACAAGGTAATCATCCATATAGAAAGAATTTAACACACAGTTTGTAAAACAGAAACTCAAATGTTAGTATGTTCATATTCTGACAGTGCTCACATTTTTAACCCATGCCTTTTAACCCATGCCTTTTAAAGGTGGATAAATACAAGGCATTTAATAAAACAGAGCAGGTTCATTAAACCTAAATCTAGCAGAGTTCTTAAGAATGTTACTTTCACGGCTCTAAGTGTAAGCAAGCAATATCTTTAAAAGGACATTTTATATTTTGAAAGTTATGTTTCGTCATATTGCTGGAGTTTCATAGGAAAAAAATCAAGAGATTTGAGAATTTATTTTTTCTTGATGCACAAATTAATATTCTTTATACAATAAAACCTCAAATATTAGCTGATCCTGTTCATTTTACTACTTATTTTTTAACATATGTGTATTTCTTTATTTCAGTTCTTATCAGAAAACTTTGTAGTAAACTGTAAAATAAATCAACCTAATGTTCTCTGCTGTGAATACAGCTATATCAGTATTTAAACTATTACTGTCTGAAATGTTTTTACACTCTTTTACATGATAATGATGCTATTATTTTACTCCACCGTGTTACACAATATTAGATCAGTTAGTGAACATTTTTTAAAAAATAGTGTTTAAATGTGCCCACAATTCCAGTGTTTATTTGTTGCTATGTTTTTTTTTTAAAAAATTAACGTGTAGTACTATATTGAAGTAGATTTCTATAAATTGTTTGGATTTAACAATATATTTTTGAACAGTATTTTTTCCAATATTTTTCAAAAAGAAACTCACTACCCGAACATCCCCTTTAGTAAGGTTATGTCTATAATGTAAACTTGTCTTTAGTCTCTCACTGAAGAGAAAGGTATGTATAACACTAATGTATTGTAAATAGTAATTGGTAGAAATAAAAGACAGTACAAAGTACTGAAATAAATGAGCAACTGGAAGACTTCTATACATAGATGCTTTACAGTATATGTGTATGTTTGTGTTTGTGTGTGTGTAAAAACATTTACAACTACTGATATACTCCAATATATTCATACTTAACATACACATGCACACATACACACAAAGGATATCAAGATTATAAAAAGCAATATCATGCTGCCAGTCAGGTATATTAGTGTAGCGTAACAGTGTGATAAAAAGCAATCCAGACATGTGGATCACAGTGTTGCGGTACAAGAACTTGCATTTCTACTTACCCAAATCTTCAGTTATCTTATTCATATATAGGTCATTTTTTCCTTTACCATCTCTGAAGAATCTCTCCTTGTCCCTTCATAAGTTTTCTCCATCTCTTTGTGTGCTTCTTAATGGCCTTTATGGTACACATTATAGTAAAAAAAAAAATCCTCCAGAGGAAGGACTATATCCTTATCCCTACTTCTGTCTCTGCACAGTTTTCAGACTTGTCGCTTGCTCAGCACACAGCACCACACTAGCTTGTTTTGTCAATAACCATTTATTTGTTGCTGGAATAGTAGCAACCATTACATCTGACCTCCCTGTTTCATCAATTATGAATAGATTATTGGATGTGAACATCTGCAAAAGCTTGCTGTTGAATTCACCTCCTGGCTTGGATTAGATAAAGTATTAAACTGTTGTTTATTGTCAGGCCAAATCTCTACTGGGAAGCCAGGGAATTCCAAGACCAGCAGACCCCCATCAGCAAGCACCAAAAATTGTTTACTATTGCTGCTTCTTCCCATAAGATTTTAGGCATTTATTATTTACACTTATTACTGGTTGTTATAACATACTTGATAAAAGCTCTTGGCAGGCATAGCATTTTTCGTCATTGTCACAGCTGTCAGGATAGAAGGGATACATAAATTATTATTTTTTTGCCTCTTATATCACCTCTACAGGATAGCAGACATAGCTTCTTCAGACAGTTGCACCTTCATATTTCAAAGAAATGTTCTCCATATGTGCTTGTTGAGAAGTATATTTTCCAGGTTTTCACTTATAAAGGTTCTGTAAAGAGCTTTTATCTGTATTTAAATAAATTAAATCCATTTTAGGGTGACCTGAATTTCAGTAGTTTTATAGTTATTTATATTATCTAATTCATAAAATTGCCAAAAATTTATACACAACTATTGCAAAAATAAATTTGTTGTTAAATAGTTCCTTCTTTGTCACTATTGTTGAAATTGAGGCTTAAAGATAGTGAATCAATGTAGTGAGGGGAGAAAGAAATGCAAACATAAGTATTATTTTAATGCAAAAAGTCCATACACTTTATTTTAACCCACATATTTTGTTCTTTCTTTTCAAACTTACAAAAATTAAGGTGAGTTATGATTAAATGTAGATGGTATGAAAAGAGACAATGATAAACATAAAGTGTTAAGCATTAGAATTTACAGCCATATTCAACAGATACATATTAAGCTGGACTAATTTTTAAGGTTGCTTGAATTGGACAGCTCTGTTTTATCCTGAATTATTTGGATTGGATGACTAGAAGCATTAATTGAAAAGTTTGTCAATTCACGTCACTATTCACAAGTAAAAGTGTCATTTTTTTCACTCTGGTATCACCCTGATGCAGAGCCAGCATTGTGTAGTGGCTTGAGCGTTGGACCACAACTGGAAACCAGGGTTCAATTCCCTGCTTGGCCATGGAAACTCACTGGGAGACCTTGGACAAATCACACTCTCCCAGTCTCAGAGGAAGGCAAAAGCAAACCCCCTCTAACACTTTTATTTGTGAATGAGGACATCCACAAACATAAATATTTTGTGTTTCTTCAGTAATTAGTATAGTTTATACATCTATATTGGATGTATAAGAAAGACCAAGTGATTTTTTTTCCACTGCAAGTTAGAAGTCTGTGTACTTTTGCAAAACTAGCCATTTCACTTCCTCCTCTCACATCATTGTGTCCACCAACACTTTGTCTGATTCCACTAAAATATCTTTGGAAACTGCTGCTCAGTATGATCTTTACCTTGTTACTACAGTACTTGTCACAATGTATTAGTGTGCAATGGCTTTGATTAATGTTTCAGTTGAATATCTGAACCATGTTTAAAAACTATAAATGAAGCAAAAGCATTTTTGCTGCTCTCTGACTGTGAAAGGTCTAAGCAGCATAAAATTGTTAGAAATCAAAATAAATAAATTTCTTCAAGCATTTGAGAGTGATTTACAAGAGAAGAGTTTAAAGACAAAGGGTGGTACATAGACTGTACAGGTATACACATTTGGTGCCATTATTCTTTTTAAAAACAGGTTTCTTATAAAGTGGATGTAATGTTCTTTTGTTATCCTGGATGACAGTTTTTCAATTTGCACATTCATTTCTTTCTTCACTTTTCTTTAAATTTGTCTGCTTATAAATACGGCAGCAATGGTGATTGGCATCTTAGGCTTCAGAATAAGATTCTGTATTTTGCCTTCCCACATATACTGAAACCCACAAACATCAATTAAGGTAATGCCATAAGGCATGCATTAATACCATATATTACGTATAATGACTAATAAAACTTGCTAAATATGGCACACATGATCATATTCATTGAAATCTTGTGCTCATTACATCAAACTTGCAAGAGAGTTTAAAAAAATAAGGGGGTGCTGTGTTCAAAGCAAGAGGAAAACCAAGGAAACAGAGGTTGGATGTCTACCTTTGGGGAATGCTTTAGTGGGTATTCCTACAAGACAGGAGCTGGGTCTAGATTACCCTTTTGGTCTCTTTCAACTCTATGACTGTATTTGTTAAGAGAAGTCTCTGAAGGCTGCTGCTCAAGCAATTCAATATAAGCCTCTCCACTCAGCTTCATCAGTGATCTGTAAAATTCCTTGACTTTATAAGATTTTCTATTAAGGGAAATGGAAAAAATATAGCGGGCCTTCTCTAGATCTGTGAGGGTTTGGTTCCAGGATCCCCCACAGATGACAAAAATGTGGGTGATCACATCCCATATTATTAATGGTGGCAACCTGTGCACAGACCTCAGCAAGTCTATGTTCATGTTGCTGCCATTTAAAGTATAAGACATGATCCATGATCATGCAGAATTGTGGATCTGAAGCCTGCAGATCAGGAGAACCCAATGTATTCATAAGTAACTTCAGTATCAGTATTGGTAACAAACATATTAACATCAATATCATCTTTGGCATCAATACAGTAGGATCTCTGCTTCCGTGGGGGATTGGTTCCAGGCCCCACTGCGGATGGTGAAATCCATAGATAATAATGAACACTGCCGCCAATGTGCTAGAACCCTCCTCCTGCCCACCCACCATGCCATAACACCTCCACTTGTGAGGTTGGGTTCTCCCTCCCTTGCCCGCCCGCCCACCTGCTGTGCTGGAACCCTCACCCCGCCCATCTGAACCCTCCGCCTGTCCACTTGCTGTGCCAGAAACCCCCCATGGAGAAGGGAGGGGGAGGCAAGCGCACCTCCTCCCTTCTGACCTGCCAGCTCTGCCTGCCAGCTCCACCATGCCAGAATCCCCCGAGAGGTCACCTTCTCCCTCCTTCCCCCGACCGCTATGCCAGACCCTCTGCCCACCCACCAGAACCCACCCCCCACAGAGAAGAGAGGGGGAGGCAAGTTTGCCTTCTCCCTTCCCCACCTGCCTGCATCACCGCACTGGAATTCCCCACGGCAAGGTTACCTCCTCCCTCCTTCCCCCGCCTGCCTGCCACAAACCCCCTGCAAGGTCATTTCCTTCCCCTGCCTGCCACATTGGAAACCCCCTGCCCACCGTGCCGCAACCCCCCCCTGTGAGCTCACCTTCCCCCCCCTCCTGCCCACCCACACCACCATCGCCATATGCGGATAATTGAATCCACAGATGGCGAATCAGCAGGTGCGCAGGTGCTACTGTACTGTAGCTTCAATTTCAATCTCTACTCAGTGCCACCAGGGATCATCTGTCCTGGCCATACTTTCAGTATTTTCAGCACAGGACTCTACTCCAGCTCCAGTTCTTGCTGCATACATCACTACATCACTGTCTCCTTACTGTTTCCATTCTTCACCAAATCAGACACATGTGACTCAGTCATCTAACCTGGAGGACAAAAGAAAAAAAAACAAGGAAAAACAGAAGGGCAGACACATGTCCAAGGATAAAAACAGCTGGACTCACCTCTTTCTATGCATTCTTCAATACTGATGTTACCAATAACCTCTTCAACCTGCACAGTAGCATCTAGAAAATCTCAATACCAAGAATTGATCTGTACTAGGAAAGGACATCACACTAACTTAAATTTAGCCCTGCTCTTAGTATTGAATTCAGACTCTTAATTTTGAACTGAGTTCTGCTGGTCATTGATTGAAATTAATAAATACAGGACCTTAAACTGAATTGGATCAGCACTTCCTTCACATGACTTGAAATCTGTGATTTTTCCATCTATGCCTCAACCTTATGCTCTGCACTGAGATGGCTACCAAAGACTTACTCTTTCCAGTGCTGTGGAGATCTCTGATGCCAGTGCATCACAGTTCCACTCAATAATCAAATTTTGCTTCAAGACTGATCTCCATATTGATGGGAACTTTCCTGTGTTAGTTCTCATTTCCAATTGAGAGATCGTTGATATCAGGAAGAGTCCCTCTATATTTCCATATCATGTTACAAACAGCATACACCTAGGCCATCATAGAAGGACCCTTCTGTTATACTCAGCTACAGATTCCATTATGGTGGAGGCCTCTCAGACAAAGATCAGTCTTAAAACCCATTCAATTTCATCTGATAGGTAGGGCATAGATTGGATCTCTTTGGCTGTTGCTTTTATTCTTCTGTTGAAACATTAGGAATACAAGTGGAGAACAGGTCTGCTTACCAGCAATTCTTGTGAGGAACGATGTTGGCTTTTATCCCCTATTATTTAACATTAACTTTAAATTCTATGACAATATTTATTGCCTCGCGTTCTGAGAAATAACACTATTGTTATGCACTCCATGAAGAAACAGGGTGTTGTGAAGAGATTTAACAAATACTGGTGATGTTCTGTCAGATGTTAAAATGGTGGTATAATCTTGAAGCAAGAGATGTTACCAGCCCCATTTCCTGATATTTGAAATGGACTTGTAGAGTTACAGGTGATATTTGTACATCACTGATGATCTCTTTGATGATGTAGATGGGTGGCACTGAAGAATGTGGTTCTTTTATTTCAGTGGAAGGCCCATAATCTGTCTGAAACACAAATTAAGGTAGCACTGTTCACATCAATAAGCCTATTTTATTACATACACAATTAGCTGCTTGTATCTTCTTCCAAAGAAAAGTTTAACCACAATGTGTGTCTTACTTTCAGTCTTCTGTGCAATCTAGGACTTTGGATCAACCCAAATTAATCGGTACTCAAACACTGCAATCAGTTGATTGTAGCAATGCTAGACTCAGAGCAAGCACACACTTATCTACCAATGGAACATGTAGAGACACTGAAGTTTAGGGCTGAGGATATACCCACATGGGAAAATTACAAACAACTAGCTGTGAGAAGGTATTCAGGCTCGATGATGACCACTGCAGCAGTTTATTCTAAGACTTTTGTCCCATAGCAGTTCCTTCAGCAGAAGTAGACAATCTGATTACAGATACAGTAAATTATGCCCAGTGACACACAGGTGCTGACTGTCTTTAGATACATTTGAAGACTGTGGGCTTGTCTAAACAGTAAAAATACTCCTCATAGAATTCAAGGAGAATACCCTTTGTCCCATATTCGAAAGGAGCGGGCCAAAAATGCCATGTACTCTGCAGGAAAAGCTATAGCCTTCACAGATTTTCCTGAAGTTCTTTTTTAAAAAACTGCAATGGAAATGTGCATTCATGCTCATTGGGACAACCGAGTCACTTTGCTGCACTTTACTGATAAGAGCAGAAGTGGAAAGCTGATTCGTTGGACATGTGGGGGGGTGGAGCTTGCCGGCAAGGCAGTGTCCGGAACCGCTATGTTGGATTTTCACCATAGCGATCATGCACTGAGATGACAAAACAGCCTTTTTTCCTGTTTGTTTGAGAAGAAAGTAACACTTCCACACTTTGGATTTATTTTTTAAAAATAAACACTGTTCGGTGGCAGCAACTGGTGAGAATAAAAATGTAAGTACAGTAATTCACTTGCGCCCACCGTCTTGATTTGCAGGCATGTCCGTTTGAACAACAAATGCAGATAGCTTTGGATACCTGCAATCTTGAAAAATAACCCCAAGGAGACAAATTAAAGCTGGTGAGAATTGGTGTTACTGCACACCAATCCACATTTTATTGCCTCGTATAGACAAGCCCATAGCACAAGGTTGGAGAAATCTGGAGGTACATCTATTTTTGACTCAGACAAATGTGAAATGACCACAGTACTGGAGCAAGGCAGGCTTAGGACATTGCTCCCTGAAACATGTCTTTCTACATCCCTGGTCTGGTCATCTGTTTTACCTGTTCTTTCCTCTGCTGATTGAAAGTGATTCTCAGGTTGGAGGAGGATAGTTCCAACTGCATTCTTACAGGGCTGTGGTGGACTAACCCATTGTGGTTCACCATTCATTTCCATCTATCTTGGAAATAGTATCTCCATCTCCACCTACCATGAACCTTCTCACTCACTCACAAGGTAGGGTTCATCATCTAGACCTCCATTCTCTCCAATAAGAACATGGAGCATCTGTCCACACTATTTTTTTTTTTAGTTATTTATACCCCGCTCTTCAGCCACAAGGCTATCAGAGTGGCTTACAAATTGTTTTAAGCAATAGCAATTTACACATCTACACTGAATTAAACAGTTAAACTGAATTAAACACTAGAGGCTAACTTGATTACAGTTTTGGAGGCTTCTCACAAACTTAGTACCAAGAGGACCTAGACGTTCAAGTGGAAATGTTTTTATTCCTTCATTACTTCCAGGGATGCCTATAGTATGCTGTTGGATACTTCTACAGTACTCGACATCATTCTGTGTCTTGGTGAACAGAGTCTGGCATTTTCATCACTTTATGTTAATTTCTCAGCCATAGAGGTTTACCAGCAACCTTGTTTTGCAGGTTTTAATGGATATTCATTTTCTGAATTTTAAGGTGATCTTCCTCATAACTGTCATATCAGTCTGGTGTGTGAGTGGGTTGTCAGCACTTTGAGTGGGTTTTCAACTATGAAAAATCAATTTTGGTCTTCCAAGGACAAGGTTTTACTGTGACCTTACATCATCTTGCATCCCTCCCTCCCCAGAGGTGGTATCTCAGTTTCATCTATGCCAAAATATTGTCCTTCCTGTTTTTCAGCAGAATCCATCTTCCTTGTTGGAGAGTGCATTTCACTCAAGGAACATAAGGCACACCATAGACTTTTATACAAATCAAATGGCATCTTTTCATCATTCCAGTAAAACTCATCTGTTACGATGGTACAAACTAAAGCCTACCAGTCTCCATCAAGATTGCTATAAAACTCATATTTTTGGGTGGAAAACCCTGTGCCTCTGAATCTTCATGAGACCAGGAGCAATGTCACTGGCCCTGTTAAAGTAAGTTCTGTGGCAGAATTGTGCAAGATGGCTTCATGGTCTCTACCATCAACATTTATCCATCATTCTTGCCTGGATTCTTGAGCCCAGGTGGATGCCATGTTTGAACTGGTGGTGTTATCTTCTTTGACTAACCTAACCTAACAAGCTAACTAATCATCCATTTGTGTCAAGCACAGAGACCATGAAGAGCAACAGGTTGCATATCTGTAACAGTGGTTCTGCAAATGATCATCTATGCACTCATATGTCCCTCTCTCCTACCCTCTTTTTCAGGTCTAGTTTTGCACTCTTGGAGGACCATGGAACTGAGGAGAAAGCTTTGGCAGGCTGGAGTTCCTGCCAAATCTATCTAGCTCTAGAACATTCTAGTTGTGGCTCTGTGCAGGTACAAATTTCTTTTTGTGTGAGTACAGAGGTGGCCACTCAAAGAACCACAGTTACAGATAAACTGTTTAGAGCTTTAAATATCATTGCTATTACCTTGTATTCAGACTGGAAGCATATTTGCAGCTAGTGCAATTTCTTTAAAACCAGCATTGTACAGTTTCTATGAAATGTTCTGGTCAGCTATATAGCTGATAATTTTTGCACTAGCTGAAGTTTCAGAGTTGTATTTGAGGGTAGCCCCCATATGGAGTCCATAGTGGTAGACTAATCAGGAGGTTACCAATACATAAAATACCTGGTCAGGTTATGCCTATCCAGGAAAGATTAGGTTGGTAGACCAGTCAAAGCTGGCCCCACATACTCCAATTCACACAGTCTACTTGGGCTTCCAGTGACAGATGGATCTATGCATACCCACAAACTACACACTTTCCAGACCAAGGAACCACAAATCCACAAAGTTTTTGTCTTACTGGGATTCAACTTCAGTTTATTGGCGCTCATACAGCCCATTACAGTATCCAGGCACTGTTCCAGCACCTCCACAGCTCCAGTGGATTCTTAAAGAGATGTAGATGTGACCCTCATCAGTATATTGATGGCACTCAAATAATGACCTTATCCAGCAGCTTCATTTGTATATTAAGGAACGTGGGGGACAGTGGAGCTGAGCTGGAATTCCCTAGTGCCACTTTCTGGAGTTAGCCCTGTAGATAGGAGACAAAGCACCATACGAAGTGTCTCCTACTCCCATCCCACAGAGTTGATCTACCAGAATACCAGGGCCAATGGTATCTGGAACTGGCTGGAAAATTGGGGAAGATCAACAGGGTAGTACTCACCATCTTTCACCCAGAGTAGGCCATGGCTCAAGGCAACTAAATCTGTTTTGGCACCTCACTGTAGCCTGAAGCAACAGTGAAATGGGTTCTTACAATCTGTTTCCTCTGGGAAAGTCTGAAGATGCCCAGCCACCACACACTCAAATATTTGTTCCTAAGGGGAATATTGGCAATAGAGCAATAGTTCTCCCCTGCCTCTGGATCCAGAGGGGTTCTCTTCACGAGAGAGTACACAACAGCCTTCTTCAAGGCAACAGGCACAGTCCCCCTGTATTTTTATTACCCTTTTGGATGAGTGAGTTTTATTTGGAATAATTAGGCACTGAAAACCTCCTTAAACACCACAAAAACATGACTTAGGACTTCTTCGGATGCATGAAATATAACGCAAGCAGCCTCGTTGCATTGCGAGGCTGCTGCGCTGCAGAGCGTCAGTTTCGGATGACACTCCCCTGCCGGTACTATTGCGGTACCGTGGAGAGATTTGAGCATCATATTTCGTCAGTTTTTAAGCACGATAAACTATATGTGAGTAATAAATACACAGCTACAGAGATTATGAATGACAAAGAAGGTCACTACCTCAGAGTTGAAATAAACATGATTAACGCAAAAATAGTGCTAATCGCAATATATGCCCCAATTGAGAAGAAACCACAATTTTATTAAAAAAAACCAAGAACTAGGAAAATTAAACAAAAATAACATAATAATAGCTGGAGATTTTAACAGTGTTCTGAAAGCGCAAACGGACAAATCAACACCCCCATCAAAAAAACATCATAGTGAACTACCAAACATTTGTCAGAATATACTAGGAGATTTCAATTTAATATATGTATGGTCGGCAAAATACGGAGAAGAAACAGGTTTTACATTTCACTCTGAAACTCACAAGTCCATGTTAAGGATTGACATGTTCTGGATTTCGGCTGAACTACAAACCAGGATCAAAGAAATGAAAATTATTGAAAGAATCATTTCAGACCATAATCCTATAGAGATCCAATTAAGAGGCATTAGGGAAGAATATATATGGATATTAAAGGAAAATATGCTGAAAGAGGAAGACTTTGTAAAAGGAGTTTAAAAAGAAATACAAGACTACTTTACAAATAATGAAGGAAAAGATACACCACATAAAACGACATAGGACGCTTTTAAAGCAACCATAAGAGGGGTGTTTTTACAAAGAGGTGCCGAAATCAAGAAAGCCAAACAGGAGAAGGATCAAAAATTATCACAAGAATTAAAAGCGAAAGAATCCATCGTAAGGGAAAATCCCAAAAATACTAAAATACAAATGGAAATAAAACTGCTGCAACACAAACTTCAATCAGATTTAGTGGAAGCAATTGGGAAAAATTTAAAAAGATTAAAACAAAGATACTTTGAAAAAGCCAATAAAGCGGGCAGATGGCTCGCACATCAACTGAAGAAAGATTCAGGGGAAAAGCAAATTACAGCAATAGACAGTGGGGGAAGAACGTTCACCTCACAGGAAGAAATAAAAAATGCGTTTGCAGAATTTTATAAAGTCTTGTGCGCAAAACCAGAAGCAAAGTGTGATGTGGAGGAAATGGAGAAATATATAAAAGAAAATACACGAATAAAAGTAACAAATGAAATGAAAGAACAACTAAACCAGCCTATTAGCAATGAAGAAATCAAGCAGGCCATCAACCAATTGAAAATGGGAAAAGCTCCAGGATTAGATGGTTTTACAGCCGAATTTTACAAAAGATTCCAAGAAGACTTGATACCACCATTGCAACGAATGATGAACAAAATTACGAATGAAGGAATACCAAACTCTTGGCAGTCTGCAAATATAATTTTGATTCCAAAAGAAGGGAAAGAAAAAACAAATATGGCGAATTATAGACCTATATCCCTGCTTAACGTTGATTATAAATTTTTTACTACAATCTTGACAAATACACTGAATTTAGTAATCGGGGATATAGTGCATGAAGATCAAACTGGATTTATAAAAGGTAGATATATGTCCAATAACATAAGAATTATGATCAATGCCTTAAAATTCTATGAAAGAGCTAATGAAAAGAAGGCAGCCTTTATATTTATTGATATGGAGAAGGCATTTGATAATGTGAACTGGGTGTTCATATTGAAAACACTAGAAGAGCTAAATTTGGAAGAAAAATTCATTCAAAATATTAGAGCGATCTATAAAACTCAGAAAGCCCAATTGACAGTAAATGGCGAAAAAACGGAACCCTTCAACATTCACAAAGGAATGCGCCAAGGCTGCCCATTATCACCATTGCTTTTTATTTTGGCATTGGAAAACTTAAATAATAAGATAAGAAAGGAAAATGAAATTGCAGGCCTAAAGATAAAGAGACAAGAATACAAAATAAACATGTTCACCGATGACCTTGCAATAATATTAGAAGAACCTCTAGAGAATATCGGGAAACTGTTGAAGATAAAGATTTTGGTGAATTAGCAGGATTCAGATTGAATAAAGAAAAAACGACAATAATTACAAAAAATCTATCAGAAAAAGAGGACAAAAAATTGAAGGAAAAATCTGGCTGTAAAATCAAAAAGAAAGTGAAATATTTAGGTATATGGTTGAGTAAAAGAAATATACATCTCTACGAAAACAACTATAAGAAACTATGGAACACAATTAAAACAGGTTTAGCAAAATGGAGCAAACTGAATTTATCACTGCTTGGAAGAATCAATTCAATTAAGATGAACATCCTTCCGAAATGCCTGTTTTTATTTCAAAATCTGCCGATAATTCAAAATGACAAAACATTACAGACCTGGACATTTGAATTAAATAAATTTATTTGGGGAGCAAGGAAAGCCAGAATTAAATGGTCAACTTTAACGCGGGAGATGCTTCCTTACCCAATTTGAAATTATACTATATGGCATGTGGAATCAGCTGGCTATCAGAATGGATTAAACTGAGTAATGAAAGAATCTTGACAATAGAAGGATATGCCTTAAGGTCCGGCTGGCATGCGTACGTGGGCTATGGGAAATCTCGGATTCATAAAGATTTTGACAATCACATAATTCGAAGTTGCTGAGAATTCGGAATAAGATTAAAAAACAATTCTATGTAAAATTACCACTTTGGTTATCCCCACATGAAGCCCTACTGGGGAGATGGGAAAACCTGAACAATTGGGTAAGATATAAAGATTTGATAGATCAAGAGGCATGGGAAAAGGGAGATGCTATAAAATTGCAATCAAAAGAAGAGCTGGAAGAGGTAGGAATGTCAATGAATTGGTTTAGATATTTACAAATTCAAAATAAATTTTATGAAGACAAAAAAAATACACTTTCAATATGGTAGAGAATGAAATGGATAAAATAATATGGGGAAAGGAAACTAAGAAAATCTCAGCAGTATACAAACTATTATTAGAGAGAGAATTAGAGAGTGAAACAGTAACGGAAACAATGAACATGTGGGTGCAAGATCTTGGTGAAATGATAGGAATAGAGGAATGGGAGAAGGCCTGGAAAGAAACTAATAAATTTACGGCATGCTTATCTTTAAAAGAAAATCTGCTAAAAATGGTAAACAGGTGGTATCTAACACCATTGAGAATCAATAAAATATATAAGATGAAAGAGAATAAATGCTGGCATTGTGGAAAAGACATTGGTACCATGTATCACATGTGGTGGGGATGCCCAATAATTCAAAAATTCTGGACAAGAATACACAAGACCATACAAAACATATATACAATATGCCATGGACCCAAAACTCTATCTGTTAAATATGATGACGATCTTGGAAATAAAATTTGCTCAGGAACATTGGAGAACAATGCTTTACTTAATCACTGCAGCGAGATTGAAAATAGCTGCCAATTGGAAGAAAAAAGAAATTCCTACTGTTGATGACTGGTTGATCAAGCTTCAAGAAATGCAAGAAAATGACAGATTAACCCATATCATCAACAAAAGTAAGATCTCAAAAATGGAGAATGAATGGACCCCAATTCGACAATATTGGGCGAAAAGATGGAATATTAAAACAAATTCATAGATAGCAGATTAAAAGGACAGTAGAAAAGGAAGACTAGCTAAAGGAACAGCAAGAATAACAATTAAGATGTAGCTGAAGTTTAGAAACAAAACTTTAATATAACCCAAACATTCTGATATAGGGCAAACTGCAGAACAATGTCGGGTTTAGCAGTACTGTAAAGGTATAGATACAGGAACGATAACAACTAGAGATGACTGATAAGAGATCGAAAGAAAATATTCCAAATGGGATCAGAACAGGGGAAGTCAAGAAGAAAGAGATGGATTAAGAAAGGAAAGTAAGTGTGAGGGTGAGTGTAGGTGTAAGGATGGAATGTGGAAGAGGAAGAAGAATGTAAGAAGGAAAGAAATGGAAGAGGTGTTGGAAGAAAGATAGAAGAAAGGATGAGAAGAGGAAAGAAAATAGAGAGTAAGATTTAAGTATGATTACGATATGTATGTATATATTTGATGTGTATGTTAAAATGAATGCAGATTATTGTCGAATTTCTTGATTATATCTGTTGACAAAAGAGAGATGTGCACTAAAAATAAATTTTAAAAAAGAAAAGAAACTGTGCTGTGGCCTTACACCAATGCGAGAGCCCCACTTGTCATCTCATGGTTTCCATTCCAAGAAGTAGTCTGGGGGCACAAGGGTCTTTCATTGGGAGGCAGATGGGTTGTTTAATGCCTACCGGTACATCTGTTGTCCTATTCCATGCCAAGCCTTCTCAATTATCTGTATAACCAATAAATTTGTGACTTCTTTTACTCCAGCAAGATGTCTGTGTCTTTTCTATTGTGCCCTACACTGTGACATCATTCACCACTACAGTTTCAGTAGCAGAGCTGTATAACTATCTATTTGGGTAGTATATTCTAGTATTTTATTATAGCTATATAACTATTTAAATGCTTAGCATATGTTTACTATATCAATGGTCATAGTTCAGAATGAATTCTGTGGAATTAAGAGGAGATAGAGGTGTGAAAAACAAGCCACATTTTTGTTTAGAATGTACTACTGAGGTTAGAAAATTGAATGTAGTCATTATTATGCATTGTTATATGCTCATTGCAGGAGAGACCTGTGCTAACAGTGGCAAGAATATGCTAGGTTTTAAGATTCATATATTTGTATATGTTCATAGACTCTTGGCAGTAACATTGACTAGAGGAATGTCCTTGAAGTATCTAGTTAACAAGAAATTTCAGCTGAATGTGATATGTGGCTTGCAATGCTCTGTTGAAGAATGTGAGCTTGAGGTAGCTTTCCATAATTGAAAGAGATGAAAGCTGTGTTTTAGGTTGGCCAAAATGTTTGTGCTGGTCATGGACAAACATTTTTGATTACTTCAGCAAGAAAAACATTTAAACAGAAGGATATAGTATATTAGAAAAGAAATAATAATATAGTATATTAGAAAAGATTATGTAGTATAACTTGGCAAATTTGTATATTGGCACACATCCAATATAGCAGAAAGATGATTCAGGGTTGAGGATGATGAAGACTGATTTATTGATAG
This sequence comes from Gambelia wislizenii, assembly GCA_030847615.1. Taxonomy (NCBI): domain Eukaryota; kingdom Metazoa; phylum Chordata; class Lepidosauria; order Squamata; family Crotaphytidae; genus Gambelia; species Gambelia wislizenii. The sequence continues at coordinate 61,819,718 of JAUMIR010000005.1, read as the reverse complement.
CAGTAAGGAAGAAAGCTCCCTATCAACTGTAAGACAATACCCACAGCTCTAAGGGTGGGTTCAAACTGACCTCCATCTTGAAGTCTGACCTTTGGAAATACATATTTAATGCTGAGACAACATAAATACAATTTACACCTACTGCTGGCTTTGAGTATTTCAAACATTTCTTCTAAGCCAGGCTTTTTTTCCAGTCCTTATTTTTCAGATCTGTCCGTTTCTGTTTCTATATTATTTCATTTCACTCTGCTAGAATGGTCTCTTTCAATATTTGCTATGATTTCTTTATACTTCTAATATATTTCCCTGGCAGAATTGCTTCTACTATAGGAAGCAAACAGAATGATTTACCATATGCACTAGAATGCATATTTTTACTAGGCAAACTGCTATTAAACTATGTAAAAAACACAACTTCCCTCCTCCAAAACAGGAAAAAAAATCATTGTGACATATGTGGGTAACTGAAAACAGAATGTGAGCACATTTTGATTATCAAATAAATGCTTTTTGGTTCTCCAAAGATATGGTCTGTACCCAAAGTGATGCTTGGTGATGTTTATTACATATTTTTGTTAGGGGAATTATAGCTAAAAACTATATGTTGTAATCAATTAGATCAATTTTAATACATAGACAATAGCCTAGATATAGATGACTAGCATATGCATCCTTTCATACACATTCCCCCAAACCATCTTTAAAAGATGTTTAACAACAAAATATATTAATATTTACCATTCACAGAGGACTGCACAAATATTTTTGCTACTGAAAAATCGCTGTACTGTTATTTTCTTGAAAAGGTCATATTTAAACAGGGAATTTTTACACTTATACATATGACAGAAGAAGATGGAATGTCCAAGTTGGAATGAGATAGACTGTTGGATCATATATGATGTCAACAAATGTTTTGGGAACAATGTGTTTTACTGAATAATGAAGCAGAGAAAAGTTATTTTAAACCTTAAACATCAATGTTGTTTAAGGCATTGTTAGACTCACTCTTATTTGTATGTACGGGCATGTTTTTAATACAAAAATTCCAAAAATTTGCACAAAGATGTGACAATTTGTATCCGATACTACTATGATAAAGATCTATGGAAAAGCTAGATGACTTGAATTAGATTCACTATACTGAATGCTTCAGGCTGTTGGGAAATTCTAATAGATGTTAATGCATTGGTAACACCTGAGTCAGCATTGTAGGGGGTTTCTTTTTCGCTTTAACAGTGGTAAGGAAGAGACTTTTAAAAATTTCAGTGCTCAGTTTAGATTTCTTTTTTAGCATTATCCATTTTGCTTCTCATAGACAGCATCAGTAATTGCACTCCACATTAACAATAGAATACTGGTAAGAAATCTAGTGCAAATAACAAGGAAGACAAGGCCAAAGATGTGCATACTGAATTGTGCATAGTGAAAAATTTTCAAGGTTTATGATAGAGGTATTGCAGAAATGGGAATATGAGTCTAATGTGGCTACCTTTAAACTAGACAAAATTGTAGAAATTAAAAAAGCGGAGTTATGGTATGGAGAACATGAAAGTAGCAGAAAAGATGTTTGAACTACAATGCAAAAAGCAGTCTGTTCAACAGAATGTTTGGAGAGTTTGTTGGTGGTATGTGCCTTCAAGTTGCTTCTGATTTATGACATCCTAAGGCAAACCTATCATGGGGTTTTCTTGGCAAGATTTGTTCAAAGGGGCTTTTTCCTTTTCCTTCTTCTGAAGCTGAGAAACTATGACTTGCCCAACGTCACCCAGCCAGTTTCCATGGCCAAGAGGGGATTCAAATCCTGGTCTCCAGAGTCATAGTCCAGTGCTCAAACCACTACATCATGCTAGCTGGAGAGTATCATGATGCTAAGTCTTTATGAGAAATAGATCAACAATTTTTAGATACTTTCATGTGTGTTCGTTAATGTGTCCATCCTACATTATTATCACACTAATCCACATTTTTATCTGCTTAGTACATATTTTATATGCATTTTACCCTAATGTGTGCATTTTGAGAGCTAGTGATGTAGTGGTTTGAGTGTCGGACTAGGACACAAGGAGACCAGAGTTTGAATCTCTGCCATGGAAACCCACTGTGTGACCTTGGGCAAGTCACATGCATTCAGCCTCAGTGAAATGCAAGGGTAAACCCCCCAAAAACAAAATCTGCCAAGAAAACCCCATCATAGGTTCTCTTTAGAGTTGCCATAAGTCATAAATGACTTGAAGGCATGCAACATACATGTGCATTTTACATGCATTTTTCCTAAAATACATTTATTGCATTTATACACGTTTTGTGGTTAAAACACACATTTTAGATGTACTTGATCATAAAATACACCTTTTATACTCATTTTGGTAATTTCTTAATGGTCAAAGCCACTGCAAAATTTGCAAAAGAGCAGAATTTCTGTCTGCTCATTAGTTTGGGATGTGTGAATCAGGTCAGTTCTCTTCCAAATGCAGACCAAACAAAATCTTTGAGTGTCCTAGTCTTTCCTTGTCTTTTATGCACTTCAGTGCCTTTCAGTTGAATGGTTCAGACTGACTATGTCATATCCTCATATTAGCTCCCAAGTCCATTATTACAGTCTTTCCAACAGAGGCATCTGACCCAAGTCAATTCCAAGTTACCAGAATAACAAAATATTCTAAATGACATGGATAAGATCAATTTCAACCACACCTTATCACTTCAGCTTGCCTTATTGCCTCAGCTTGGTGTTGAATTTCAGTAATTTGTCCTGTGTATTGTATGTCTTCCACTTTAGATGCACCTGAACACCAAGGCAAGCCCTCACAGTTTGATTTTTCCAGCACCATCTCTTTCACTTCCTATCCCTCATCAAACTCAGTAAATGACATTCACTAATCCTTTCTTGAAAATGTGCAAAAAGGATTTCCATGAGTAGTCTTTGGAGAATTCTTGTGTCTTCATGTGTGTAATAGATCGAGTCAAGGAACTAAGAGCTGGTCGGGGTGGGGGATGGATTGAGATTTCATTATTTATACATGTTTTTTCCTACTCATTGAAAAAGAATTGATGGAAAAAAGAAATTATGCAATACAGATGATGTCAGTGTTTAAATTGAGATCATATGTTTCACTGTGGCAGCTGTAATCCTTTGCTTACAGAAGAGGTCACATTAATAGACTGCATTCCAAATGAATATTAACAAATCACTTTTGTGCAAAGATAATTAGAAGTACATGCAATAAATCTGTGTACAGCAGACTGTCTGTTTTTCAAGACTACACTAATTTTAAATTATGTACATCTCATTTGTCTGGACTATTCTTAAACCAAAACTATTTTTATACTGTTACTGTGAGGCTGTGGATTTGAATGTTTGACAATATGTGTGAATATAGATAGTGTAGGTTTAAGATATTAACTCATAATTGCATGCAGTATATACAACTTAATTACGTACATAGCTTTGTTAACCAGAACTCATTTATTTTGCTGTTTACCATGCTAAAATAGTAATACATTTTTTATTAAATTGGATAGCTTAAGTGTAATGTTTACTGTGATGTGAAACAATTATACAAATATACATCAAACAAATATTTTTAAACTAATTTTGCAATCAACAAAGTCCATGTTTATTTCACAATGTGGAGATGTTTAAGTATTGTTATATCTTTTTTTATTTTGTTTTGTTTTACAGCATCTGAATGCTTACCTGGAAATATCCAAAATATTGGGAGATTATACTGGTCTAGGGAGAGCATATCAAGCTTTATCCCAGGTTCTGGTAAGGTAAGCTAATGCATCCTTGTCCTTGCTGTTACTGTAAATTCATTCAGCTGTGAAAGATTTAAATTGCTAGATATTTGTTGTTTCATATTACTTATTGCTTAAAGTTTAAGTAATGACTTTCTTTACAATACCTGACCTTTTAATTGTAAATTGTATAAATTAGGATATCTTTTTAGGTCTGCTATCAAAACATTCCTTTGTAAATGATCATCTCCCTTTGGGGTTATTAAAAGCAATTGAAGGTGTATTGTTTCCTTTTGCCTTTCAGAAAGCTTGAGTTGTGGCTGAAAAACTACCAGCCTGCCACATCTTGCAAGTTAAAAACAGAAAGCACAGAAAATTACAACATGCTTCAATAAGCATGCCAAGGTGTAGCCTTTCTAGAATTCTTCTGCAAAAGTGTATTTTATTTTATTTTATTTTATTTTATTTTATTTTTGTTTCCACTTTGCCAGCAAGACACATTTAGCAAAAATATATTTTATTGTAATAATCAAAATTATGATTCTGCAGCCTGATAATAGAGGTTTGGGAACAAAATCAAAATACACTTTGCTTGAATTAAGAGTTAGGCATATTTTAGATAGGCCTTTTAAAAGCGGTAGGGCTTATTAGTCAGATTAACTGAAGTCTTGTGGTTGTCAAGGGGTCTGCTCTAACAGTACCATGTCTGGATCAAGCCCATTGAAGCTGATTTTTCACATTAAATCATGTGCAATCTTCTAAACCCAGAGATCGCCATATTCTCTGGACTGTATACAATGGTTATATATGTACAACAGCCCCCATTTGTTTCCATAAAATGAGCTGATTAGCAAATGTAAAGGAATAGAGAGAGAGAGAAGCTCTTTCCCTTCAAATGCACAGGAAGTTTTTTTCATGGAAAACTGAGTACAGTCAGCCCTCTGTATCCATGGATTTCACCATCCACAGATTCCACCATCTGCGGTTTGAAAATCTTCCTTAAAAATAAATTCCAAGAAGCAAACCTTGATTTTGCCATTTTATATCAGGGAACACCATTTTACTACACCATTGTGTATAATGGGACTTGAGCATCCATGGATTTTGGTATCCATGGTGAGTCCTGAAACCAAACCCCAGTGGATACTAAGGGCCCACTGTATTAGTGGTCCTCCATATATCATGTATCAGTGTTTGGGACAATTGTATATTTATTAATGTATTATTTTAAAATTATGTGCCACACTTCAATATAAGTGTTATGCCATATCTTAATATCACTTCAGTATCAGCATAATTATCCCTATATGGGTTTATTGTAATGGTTACCTTGAATCATCTGAATTTCACTAGTAACAGTTGAGAATCTTCTAGAAGCAGGTATCAAATATGTGGATGGTAGCCTTTAGTGTTTCTTTTGAGCATGGAGAGACATGGAAAAGCTTAACCTAATGTAATTTTTGAAAATGGTTGAGACATTTCCTTTATTATCAGTAGATATCCATATGTGAAAGCAATAATGGCACTACTGTGCCCATTCACTATGCTATAATATACATTTTTACTACTTTCTGTTTTTATTAATTTTCCAGCAGTGTGGGGAGGTAATCCTTTAGACTCGGTTTGGCTCCTCCTCCAGCTCAAGACAGACAGGGCAGTCAACAATAGAATAGAAGTACTAGCATCCTAGAGAGGAGAGCCTACCCCAGTTCTTTCCTGCTTCACATGGTGAAGAACGGGCTTGGGCTTTGCTCCAGCGCTCAGCTTCTAATGCTTCCTGGGAAGGATAGATAATCGTAGCACACTCAGCTCCAATCTTTCCTCGGAGGAGGAATCAGGCACCATAGAGCTTTTGTCGCCCTCAGGGCAGATGGCTGAGAGGGAGCTGCCAGACCTTTCAGGAGGTTCCAAGGCAGGCTCCCTGAGGTTGTCCACGCGACAACAGAGCATGATGGGGCCTCGGTGCCTGAGGCAGACCATGCTTGCACGACCGACATTATTTTGAGTGTGGCAACTGTTTTGGCTGCCACACATGTGAGTCCTACACCCCTCCTACCCTGCCCACCCTTATTTTGGACAGAAACAAACTCCTGCCCCAGCTGACTAGCTGGATTGCTCTCATTGACCAGCACACTGGTGCGGTGAGCCAGCAAAATGAAGGAGAGGGAACTAGGTTGTTAGGCTTCAACACAGAAGCTGTGGGAACTTCCTGCCAAAACCAACCTGCAGGGGCGGAGCAGTGTCATCTTCCTCAGTGACTGAATTCAAGTACCCAGGGCCAGATGAACTACATCCAAGAGTACTAAAAGAACTGGCAGAAGTAATCTCAGAACCACTGGCAATAATCTTTAAGAAATCCTGGAGAACAGGAGAGGTCCCAATGGACTGGAGGAGGGCAAATGTTGTCCCCATCTTTAAAAAGGGAAAAAAACAGACTAGCAGCCAATGGAGCTATTGAAATAGGAGATCTGTTTTCTCCCTGTAGCTAGCCCAGGTCACAATCTGGCTGCAGCTCTTTGGACCAGCTGACATTTCTAAACACTCTTCAAAGGCAGTTCCATAGAGAACATGTTACATTAATCAAATGGGATGTAACTAAGGTATGTGTCAGCATGACCAGATTGATGTTTCAAGGAATGGCCACAACTGATGCACAAGCCTTAGCTGTGTGAATGTATTCCTGGCCAACACCAAAATTTGAGCTGTTAGGTTCAGGGCTGATTTTAGGAGTATACCCAAGCTGTGAACATGCATTTCAGGGAGAGTGTAAGATTAGCACAGGGTGAATCCCTGTTCCTTGATCTGCGTTTTGACCAACCAGGAGCACATCTATCTTGTCTGGATTAAGTTTCAAATTTGTTTGCCTTCATCTAGTCCATTATAGGTTAGAAGCACTAGTTTAGAAACAAGACATCACCCTTGGATTGAGATGGAAAGGAGCCGTGTGTCATTCACACACTGATGAAACTGGACCCCAGGACTCGGGACGACCTCTCCCAACAATTTAATGTATATGTTAAATAGCATGGGAGAGAAAACTGAACACTGAGGAATTCCACAAGTCAATGGCCAAGGAGTCAAAACAGGAGTCCCCCAACATCATCTTCTGGGTTTGCCCCTCCAGGAAGTAATGGAGCCACTAAATGGAGCACTTTCAAGTCCAATCCCAGCAAGGTGGTCCAGAAATATAACATGGTCACTGATACTGAAAGCCGCCAAGAGCTCCAGCAGCACCAACAGGGACACACTCCTCCTGTCCTATTCCTGGTGTAGGTCATCCCCCAAGACTACTCAAGCTGTCTCTGCCCTATAGCCAAGCCTGATACCAAATTGAAATAGATCTAGATCAGGGGTAGGCAACTACACAATGGGCTGGGGCTATTTTTAGACAGTTTTAGGAACTTCTGGCTGGGTTTGGGGCAAAGAAAAAGAAAAAAAATCAGCCTAATCTTTTTTCAAAAGCCCGGGGGTGAGAATTTCAAGGGGCTTCTGGGGAGTTCCAGTGGGCCACACATTGCCCACCATTATCTAGATAATCTGCTTCATTCAGAAAGTGCTGCATCTGGGTGGCCATTACATGCTCCAGTAATTTGCCCAAAAATTGAATATTTGAAACTGACTACTAACTGTCCAGTACTGCGGGATCCAGGAAGAACTTCTCTGATAAGGGTCTCATAACTTCCTCCTTTAGGCATGCTGGAATTCTATATTTTTTTCTGAGGCATTGAGCACTTCCTCTATCCACTAATCCATATCCCTCTGGGTTTTTTTTAATAAGCCAAGATGTGCAAGGGTCTAATACACATGTTGTGGCTTTCACCTCTCCAAGAATCCTGTCTGCATCATTGGGCTCTACAAATTGAAAAGTATCTGTCAGTACTGAACAACTATTGAGCCAAGACAAGATATTTTTTGCTTACTCTAGAATTAATTATTACCTTTCTTTAAATATCTTTAAGGTAGGAAATCAAGTCCATCCTGGTAAGAACTGCAAACTTCATATCAAATGCTTCTTAGTGGAAAGATTACCTGGGGAATGGAAGGTGCCTTCCCCATGAAGATACTTGCTTATTGAGCTTTGATTGAATAAAATAAGCTTTATCTTTCTATAAGCTGATGCCCACACACACCTATTTACTCGATCATTCTATTCTCTCTGCTTCTGGATAGAAGGGAGGGGGAGGTACATTTCTGCGAGTGGTAGGTAGTTCCATAGGGTCACAGTCTCCTGTTTGACTGTGTATAAATAACTCAGTGGGTGGTGGCAGCATTACCTGAAGGGGGAGCTGTTGAGGAGTTCCCAAGTTAGAGGAATTCTAAGACTGTGTCATAAGAAAGGGTAACTTCCAGGGCTCCAGGCAGAGAGCCCCAGGCTAAAGTTACAACACCACCATACTCTAAAGGCAGTGTATTTCACTGTCAAACAGCTCTCACCATCAGGAAGTTCTTCCTAATGCTTAGGTGGAATCTCTTTTCCTGTAGTTTGAATCCATTGCTCCATGTCCTAGTTTCCAGAGGAGCAGAAAACAAGCTTGCTCCATCTTCAGTATGACATCCTTTCGAATATTGGCTATCATGTCACTTCTTAATCATCTCTTCTCCAGGCTAAACATACCCAACTTCCTAAGCCACTCCTCATAGGGCATGGTTTCCAGACCTTTTACCATGTTGGCCACCCTCCTCTGGACATGGTCCAGCTTGTCAATATTCTGCTTGAACTGTGGCACCCAGAACTAGACACACTGTTCCAGGTGAAGTGTGACCAAAGAATAGAGTGGTATGATTACTTCCCTCAATTTAGACACTATAATCCTGTTGATGCAGCCTAGAATCACATTGGCTTTTTTAGCTGCCGCATCACACTCGTGACTCATGTTCTGCTTGTGCTGTACTAAGACTCCTAGATCCTTTTCACATACAGTTGTCAAGCCAAGTGTCACCCATCCTATATCTGTGCATTTCATTTTTTCTGTCTAGTGGAGTACCTTACATTTCTCCCTGTTAAGATTCATTTTGTTAATTTTGGCCCAACTCTTCAATCTGTTAAGGTCATTTTAGAATTCTGATCCTGTCCTCTGGGGCATTAGCTATTCCTCCTAATTTGGTATCATCTGCAAATTTGATAAGCATTCCCTCAATTCCGTCATCCAAGTCATTTATAAAGACGTTGACTAGCACTGGGCCTAGGATAGAACCATGTGGCATACCACTAATCACTTTTCTCCAGGATGAAGCAGAGCCATTAGTGTGCACCATTTTGGTTTGCTCAGTCAACCAGTTACAAATCCATCTAACAGTTACATTGTCTAGCCCATATTTTACTAGCTTGTTTGAAAGAATATCTGGGGGACCATGTCAAAGGCCTTACTGAAATCATGATATGCTACATCCACAGCATTCCCTTCATCTACCAAGCTTGTAACTCTTGTAACTTGTTTTTAAGAAACCAATGTTGGCTTTTAGTGATCACAGCATCCCTTTCTTCTATGTGGTTACAGTCTGTTTGTTTCATAATCTACTCTAGAAGCTCTTCCTGGTTTTGATGTCCGGCTGACTGGGCAGTAATTGTTTGGATACCCTCCCCCACCCCCGCATTTTGAAGATGGAGACAACATTTGCCCTCCTCCAGTCTGCTGGGGCTTCTGTTCTCCAGGAATTCGCAAAGATTCTTGCCACTGGTTCTGAGATTACTTCTGCCATATCTTTTAATACCCTTGGATACAACTCACCTGGCCCTGGGGACATGAATTCATTTAGAATAGCCGGGTATTCTTTTATTACTCTGTGCTGCATTTTTCCTACTACCTCATCTGTTCCATTTCCCCCAGATTGAGCAATGTTTTCCTTTTGGGAGAAGACCAAGGCAATGGAGGTGTTGAGTAATTCTGCCTTTTCTCTGTCTCCTGTTAGCATTTCACCATCTTCTCCACGCAGCCCCACCATTTCCTTGTTCTTCTTTTTGCTACGGACATAACCAAAAAAGCCCTATTTATTGTTTTTAACCTCTCTAGCAAGCCTGAACTCCATCTGTGATTTAGCTTTTCTGACTTTCCCCCTACATGAACTGCCTATTTGTTTGAATTAATCCTTGGTGATTGCCCCCTTTGTCCATTTCTTGTACATGTCCCTTTTAAGTCTTAGCCCAGTTGAAAGTTCTTTAGACATCCATCCTGGTTTCTTTAGACACCTCTCATTTTTTCTCCTCATTGGAACTGTTTGAAATTGTGCCTTCAGTATCTCAGTTTTAAGAAACTCCCATCCATCATGAACTCCTTTCTCTTTTAGTATTCCTCACCACAGGAGCACACCCAGTATTTCCTTAAGTTTACTGAAATTAGCTTTCATAAAGTCCAGAATGTGTGTCTAACTATGCTTGGCTTCCCCTTTCCACTGTATAACAAACTGCTGGAGAAGATGGTCACTCCCAACATAGGATTCTGCCACTTCCACCCCATTAACCAGCTCCAAAATAGCTGATCTCCTTATTGCCTCTTTCACCTTCTGAACAATGAAATCATCAGCAAAGCAAATGAAGAATGGGTTAGCCTTTCTCACCCTTTTTACCCTGATGACACCCTTGAAACACTTTTCAGGTCTCAGGGAACCCCCACCTAAAAATTATTATATCTACAGCTGAGAAAAAAATGTGTATTTTTTTTTCAATTTGAATATCTTGTGGATCCCCTAGCAACCTCTTGTGGAACCCTAGGGTTCCAGGGAACCCTGACTGAGAAACCATGGTTTAAACCTTATATTCTTGGCAGAGTTTGACTTCCATCAAATATCAGAATAGTTGAAATCTCCCAGTACTACTACATCTCTCCTTTCTAAATGTTTGGTCATCTGTTCCAGGAACGCATCATCCAAGTCCATGTTCAGTACTATGATGGCGATGGTTTCTTACAAAACCATATCAATCTTTATTTTTATTTTACTTTTAATTTTGAGGATTACCAATATCAGAACCAAGTGGGGGAGAGTAATAATGTATAAGGCACCATGGATTCCTAATCTGATTAAATTTAATTAAACTTTGTAGTTGGATTTGTAAAATAAGAGATGTAGATGACAAAATTCTATGTTTTGAAGATGAGGATTCATGTGCTGCTATTGCCCAAGATGCAGGTTCTGTTTAGCTGTATGAATTAAATAGAAAGTGAAACAAATTATTACTTAAAAGGAAACAAAGTTTGGCTATACCAAGTACTGTAGATATAGTCTGAGAATACTGTTTGTTTAGGGTTTGTTCCCTTCATAATCATTTTGCAATCCTCTTTATATTTGTAGCAAAGTTTTATTCTCATGATAGAAATAATGCTCCATATCAGCATTTTGCCTTTTAATTATAGATTAAATTAATTCCTTTTTTCTGTATATTTTTTTTTCTTTAGAGAATTGCTATGACCTAGTAACTTTCTTACTTTTTATAAGTGAAATATAGGATTTTGCTGTGGAATTTAAAAAATGACCAAAAATACATCAAAAATGTTTCTATTAATTCATTGCATTAAGAAAACCTTTTTACATTTTCTCTTGTCACTGATTCCATTTGACTTATTACTTTCAGCTTCTAACCCACAAACTTGGTGGCACAATCAACAAACCCCTCAGTGGCTGTTTCATCTCTGCTCTATTTGATTTTTCCACTCTGAGTAAATGATTAAGATTTCATGCATTGGTTCAACCAAAATCTATGTTCACTCAACCACATCCTTTATTGATTACTTCTACTGCAAACAGTAGGCCAAGTGTGATATACATAATTGGACAGTTGTCAAGGGATGTGGGTGTTAACAGTCCTGTTTTCCCAGTTGGAAACTGGAATCACCTTGATACACAAATATTCTGCACAGTTTCATTCTCATTCTTTGGACCGAAGAGTACTTTTCCTCAGAATATATGTTTTTAACTCTCTAAGGTCTGGTTGAATGAATTTAATGATTATACCATATAATATGCTGTTCAAGTTGCACCTGTGCACTGCATATAGAAAACTAGAAAAACTGGAATTAATATTTGTCTAACATTTTAACCTTGTCCTTTAACTTATATAAATCAGTTCAGCTCTTCTTTGTGGAAATGTTTGATTTTCTCCCCTTTGAAAGAAAAATAGGCCTCAAAATGTGACTCTTATTTTAAACCTTAGAAACCCTGTGACATGCGGTAAATATTTGCAATATGTTTTGCATTCTAGTAATGTTTGATTGCTGCCTTTTCCAAATTATAAGTAAATAACTCCTCATGCTTATAGCTTTTATTTTAATATGTTAAAATAATCGTTTTTTTTATACTTACGATAATTACAGGCTGCAGAATAAATACTGAAAATCAGTAGGGTTTTCTTCTGAGTAGACATGCATACAATTGTACTCTTTAAGATGCTTCATAAACTTGTTGCATTAGTTTGGTAGACATAACCAAGTAAAGGAATCATAATCACATTGTAGTTTTTCACATATGGACTCCTTTTTTGTTCATATATTTAATTAGATAACACCTACATGCTTTGTTTTGAGCAACATATTTCATAGTCATGGTATTTGTTTGTCTGTGTGTTTACAGCCCTGTCATTTTCTGCATAAAATTAACATGAAGCTTATTCTTTAACACAGTAAGAAACCATTCCCTCTGTTATTGTGCATAAACTTTGGCTCCTACACATTTCTATATTAGGATTGCAGGTTTTCGCTCACTAGTGGCTTGACATTTAGTTTTCTGCACTACCACATTAGACACTCAGGCTCACAGCTAATATTAAGGTCACCTGCCATGACACAGACTCAGAAAGTGTATGATGTTTCACTCACAAAGAAACTTGAGCATTTGGCCATGTGCTGTAATGGTACAGATGCTGTGTACAGAGATGCTTTGTTGTTAATATTGCTTGCTTTATTAAAAAATGTGCAAATGTCTTATTAATGTGCATTGGCCAATATTCAGCTTAGTTTTGGGAATGACCTCAGGTTGTGTATATTGATTTGGGAATTGGAGGTGACACCTGCAATCCAGTGCAGATATGGTAGGGAGTGTGTCTCTAGCAACCTTTGCCTTGTCCAGATAAAGAGCATAATGATATCTTGAAGAAGGCCATCATGTTTATGAGCGTCACAATTTTTGATAGTTGCTGTGGTTTGCAATTATTCTCTAATTCACACTCATATAGTTACGGAACTTTATTTTACAAGTTTGATGCACAGGTTGATCAGTAGACCATCAACGAAGTCATCCATACGATAATGAATTTTCTCATTAAATGTGATGTCTTTTTCATTTATTCTTAGTCAGGGAGAAGTGTCTGAAGCTATTATGTACTTGGAAAAGTTCATGAATATTGTCAAGAGAGTTCAACTGAACCAAAGCTTAGTGGATGCATGTACGTTCCTTGGAAGTATTTACAATGCAAGAGTAAGTATTAGTTTGATAATTGATATCTGGGCTGGTATTAAGTCAGTCAGAATCTGTATTCACACATTCTGATTCTAATCATTTGTAATAGAATATGGCCCAATTATAGCAATGCACTAGCAAATGTGCCACAAGTGTTAAAGAGAGTTTTTTATCTTCACCCTCTCCCATGCACCATGCTACCCAAAAAACCTCTCCAGTGTGCCATGCTACCTAAAAATCCAAAACTTCCAGAACAGACTTTCAGACTTAGGGACCTGCACAGAGCAAAGAAATTGTTCCTTCTTGATTCTGCTAATGGAAACAATTCCATGCATGGAATAATGCCATTTTATCCAGCCCATATGTGCAGTTCTGCTATACATTTTTTTCAGATTATACTTCCTAACTCTTTTATTCCTTGTTGTGATAGTAGTAAGCTTAGAAGTACAGTAGTAAAACTAGTGATTTTATCATTCCTGATTTTTAGATTATGGTTATGCGGATGCCAACATAGCTAGACATATATGGCTAGATGTAAGTTTTCTATTAATGTAGGCAGCTGAGATCCACTTAGGTAGCTAACATTGTGACAACAAATTAATGAACAGGAATGGGGTACTGGCAACTACACTGTCACAATGTATCCAAAAGATGACATTATCTTCTAAAATAGGAAAGTTACTCAGGGTGCTAATCTAATCTAGCTTCATTCTAGGGAAAAGTTGAGAGAGGCCTGGTGGGAAGAAAAGAAGTGAAACATCCCTAAAAATGTCAGATTATACCACAGAGGGGTCAGGATAGGTAGACAAGGAGGGAGGACATACTGAATCTTCTTTGTGTTCTCTGTGAATCACACAGTTGGGTTATTCCTGCGCCTGTGCAGAGCATACAGAACCTTCTAGTATCGCTAGGCAGAATGTGCATAGATACATTTTGGCAGTAACTCCGCCCACATTAACTCCCTTAAAAGGCGCTCCCGCCTAATTCCCCTCAGTTCCTTTTTTTCCGCCGCGTTTGCAGCTCGAAGGAACCTTCGCTCGCTAGTGCTCTGACTTTCGTTTTTGACTCGGACTGTTTTTTGGCTTACGATACCTGCTCTCTCCTTCTGACTTGGTTCTACGGTGATTTTTGGCTTGATTTGGACTCCTGACCACGTTTTTCGTGCCCCCTTGGCTTTGTCTCGGCTCTCTGATCTTTGGTTTGACCCGGTCCGTCCCTGATTTCATCTCCGTCTACTCCCTACTATGGCGACTAAAACCGGATTTAAACGTTGCGTGGTTTGCCAGGCGAAACTACCCAGCTACGATGGCCACTCTCACTGCCTAATCTGTTTGGGTGAGTCCCACAATGTAGACGCCTGCGTGCATTGCAGGGCCTTCACCCCCCAGGTGCAAAAACACCGGTATTCCCGGCTGAAGTCCTTCCTTTATGAGAAGGCCCTGGTCCTTTCTGCAACTTCGACCCCTGCTGCTGGATCCCCACAAAAAAGAGGGAGATCCCTTTCTCCGAAGCCTCCTCAAGCCAAACACCACCGATCCCGGAGCCCATCTCGACACCAGTCAATTGCTTCTGACCCTGAAGCCGTGCTCCATTCCCACAAACATGATTCGAGGTCGACCCCGGCTGGGGACCGAGCCTCCTCAGATTCGTCGGCGGTCGAATCCAAGAGAAAGCATCGGGATCAAGCAAGGACTGGGACTCGGCTTCCTCCTCTAAGGGCAAGGCCCCTAAGAAAAAGAAGGAGAAGCGTCCCCACTCTGATGACAAGCCAAAGGAGGCAGGCACAGACAAAACATCTTCGACATCTGTGCCGGGGGCGACCGCACCACCTATGCAACCTGTTCTGGCGGTCCCTCAGTCCCAAGCCCCCCTCAGGATCGAGACACGGCTGCTGACCAGTCGCAATTGAGAGCTGCCACTCCAACTCCCTCCCTCGAAATCGTGGAGGTTGAAGTGGGTGACAGCCAGAGCTGTCTTCAGTGCGCCCCCGCCCAAGCAACACACTGCTGAGCTGGATGCTGATGGTGTTTTACATGACAGAGGAAGCAGCCACCCGTCACGTCCTATCGATGCCTCCATCTTGTATCTCCTTTATGGGCCGGGCAGGGCCCCTTCACCACGACTCCCACCTAAACCACTGCTCAAAGATACCAGCTGCCAGGTCTCGCCTTCACGTCCGTTGCCTCCATTGCCTCCCTCTCCGCCACCTCACACATCTTTGTTGGCGGGTCGACACCGCAGCCCTTCCCCTTCATCGGATTCGTCATCCTCCTCTGAATCTTCTGAAGGATACCTTCACTATCTGCCATCACCGCAGCTGGAGTTGTTGGATGAGGATTCTTCCTCTCCAACTGATGACATCTGCTCCTTCTCTGAGCAGGTGGTACAAATGTGTCATGCGCTCAAACTCAAGATCACCGAGAAGGAGTCCGACCTAATTGACCCGATTTATCACCGGATTAAATCAAAAGCTCCACCTGTGGCCCACATTCTGGTACTCCTGTCCCTGCTGAAATTGTCCCAGGGCTCCTGGGAGAACCCATCATCTATTCCATCAACCTCTAAACGGATTGACTGCCTGTACCGTGTTGATGGAGATGGCATTGAGTGGCTGCAGGAACACCCAAAGCTGATCTCTGTAGTGGTTGAGGCAGCGTAGCCCCAAAGACAGCGCTGAGCACAGTCCACCCTCTCCGATCCTGAGGGCAGGAAACTTGATATCATTGGAAAAAAAGCTCTACTCAGCTGCTGGCCTTAGCTTTCATATTGCCAACTACTCGGCATGCATGGGAGCTTACCAACAGGTCCTATGGGAGAGAATGGCTCCCCTCATACAGGACCTCCCGGAGCAAAGGAGGAGGATGGCAGTGGCGATCTCGATGGAGGCTCAGCTCCTTGCAGGCCAACAAATGAACTTTGCACGACACATCGCTGATTGTGGCGCCAAGACTGTGGCTGGGTCTATTGCTCTGCGCTGCCACGCTTGGCTTCGATCGTCGGGCCTGTCCACTCAAGCAGCTGCAACCATTGAAGACATGCCTTTTGACAGCTCGGGTCTCTTCAATGGTTCAACTAACAACAAGCTGGAGTTCACGCAGAAGATGAGGACCACCGCCAGAAAGTACGGTATGCCATCGTCCTCATCTTCTGCGTACCGCCCTAGGCACCGGTCGGGCTGGCATACGTCCCCCTATGGCCAGACCCTCAGATGGGGAAGCACACCTCAGGCGCTCCAGGTTCCAACAACCGAAGTCATCGTCATCATCGGTGAGGAGCCAGGGATCCACCTCTAGATACCGCCTTTCCTCCAAACAGAAGTCAAGGGATCAAGGCAGGAGGAAGTTTTGAGTTGCCCCCCTCTTATTGATGCTTTCATTTTCTTTTAGAACCTCCTGTTTGGAGACCGTCTGTCCTTGTTCCAGCACGCCTGGTCCTCCATAACATTGGACCGCTGGGTACTCCAGATTATACAACATGGCTACTGGAAACGAGTTCGACGAACTGCCTCCAACAGGCCGGATCCGTACTACACTGCCCTCCCCTCCCCTCCCCTCATCGAGGAGGTCCAGACTCTGTTTCAAAAAGGGGCCATAAAACCCGTGAGCGCCGAAAATCATCACCAGTGTTTCTTTTCTAAGTACTTCCTGATACCAAAGAAGGACGGGGGCCTTCGTCCGATCCTCAACCTGAGAGGAGTGAATTGGTATATCATCCCGAAGAAATTCAGGATGACCACTCTTGCTGTTATTCTCCCTCTTCTTCAATGATGAGACTGGTTTGCATCCATAGACCTCAAGGACGCCTATTTCCACATCGGGATCCATCCTTCACACAGGAGATTCCTGGCATTCCAAATCGGGGAAGAAGCCTACCAGTTCCGGGTCCTCCCGTTCAGGCTCTCCACAGTACCGAGGGTCTTCACTAAATGCATGGCAGCAGTGGCGGCCTATCTTTGACAACATGGGTTTGTCGTATTCCCTTACATAGACAATTGGCTGCTTGTGGCGAATTCCAAGCTACAGCTTGAGGAGGACATCGCCTTTACCCTGGATGCATTACACACCCTGGGACTTGTTGACAACATGGAGAAGTCTCAGCTGAAACCTACCCAGTCGATCCAATTCATTGGTGCCTGATTGGATTCGACCTCGGCAGCATCGTACCTTCCCGAGGATCAGTTCGACACCCTCTGGTCTCTGATCCACAGATGCCGACGGTCACGACGGGTTCAGGCGCGCGACATACAAGTCCTCCTTGGGCATATGGTGGCCACGACGTCGGTCACTCGTCTAGCCAGACTTCAGTTCCAGCTGCTCCAGCATTGGTTCCTGAGTGCTTTCAATCACCTCCAGGATCCTCCCGGGAAGCTCCTGACGCTGCTTCGTACCATCCAGCGTTCCCTGGATTGGTGGCTCGAACCACTCAATGTTCTCTCTGGTCTTCCCTTCGACCCTCCTCAACCAGATGTTTCCCTCAGAACGGATGCATCTCTACACGGTTGGGGAGCCCATCTGGGACGCCACAGGATCCTAAATTCCTGGTGCGCCGAAGAAGGGAAGCTGCATATCAACGTCCTGGAGCTCCTGGCGGTCCAGAAAGCTGTTCGTGCCTTTGAAGTGCTGGTCCACAACAGGACCATTCTTCTCATTATGGACAACACCTCAGTGATGTACCACCTGAACAAAAAAGGTGGTACCAGATCGCCCCAGCTCCTCCAACTTACTCTACAAGTAAGATTGTACGCACAGATTGGTGCGTAGAAAGAAACATCTCCCTTCAGTCCATACACCTCCCCGGGGAGGAGAATATTCTTGCAGATGGACTGAGCCGTTCCAACTCCAACGTACACGAGTGGATGCTCCACCGGCAGGTAGTAGCGGACCTCTTCCATCGATGGGGCGCTCCACTGATAGACCTCTTCGCGACTGCCCAGAACAGACAGTGCGACCAGTTTTGCTCCAGAACATGGCACAGGGACTCCAGAGGGGACGCCTTCCTGTTCCAATGGAATGGGCCATTCCTGTACCTCTTCCCTCCAATCCTGCTGTTGGCAAGAGTCGTAGCCAAGCTTCGTTGGGACCGGTCGGATGTGATTCTCATCACACCATGGTGGCCCCAACAACCGTGGTTTGCATCACTGTTGCTTCTGTCCAGGAGGTGCTTTCTCCACCTCCCAGACCGCCCGGATCTGCTCACCATCCAGCAGGGCAAGGTCAGGCACCCCGATCTCAACACGCTTTGCCTGACAGCCTGGAGAATCTAGCCATGAGTCCACGGCCTTCGCATACCATTCTGGGCTACGCTCTGCCACAAGAGGTTCAGACGGTTATCAACGCTGCTAGGAAACCTTCCACTCGAAAAGCTTACCTATACAAGTGGAACCGTTTTGAGAAGTTCCTGGCAGAACAAGGATCAAGCCCCAAATCCTGCTTGGTACCGACAATCCTTCAATTCCTCCTCCATCTGTCAGACTCAGGACTCTCGATTTCGTCTCTTAGAGGCTATCTAGCAGCTATCTCTGTCGAATTCCAGGCTCGCAATCAACCATCTCCCTCCCAGGACCCAATGGTGAAGAGATTCCTAAAGGGGTATGTCAACCTCCATCCTCCAGTCCTTGATCCCACTCCAACTTGGAGCCTCGAACTCATCCTCTCCCAATTGGTGAGACGACCCTTCGAACCCATGGTTTCCACCGACCTCCGGATACTGACTTGGAAGTCTGCCTTCTTGGTTGCCATCACTTCCGCTTGTCAAGCTGGGGAACTGTGTGCCCTTCGGTCGGACCCGCCATACACCTGCTTCCACAAGCATAAGGTGGTATTGAGGCCGGACATCTCCTTTCTTCCCAAAGTGGTCTCCAGTTTCCACCTTAACCAACCCATCATCCTGCCTGCCCTGATGCAGGACCCAGAGGATGAATTCGAGTGTACTCTCCACTCCATGGATGTGCGGAGGGTGCTCACATTCTACATACAACAGACTGCCCCGTTTCAACAGTCGCCTCAGCTCTTCGTCTCTTATGCTGACTCGAAGAGGGGTGCACCAATTTCATCGCAGTGTCTTTCAAAGTGGGTGACATCGACCATTGCTCTTTGCTATGAACTGGCCAAGAAGCCGCTGCCTCAACGGATTCGTGGACATTCTACAAGAGCTGTCTCCACTTCGACTGCATTCCTCTCGGGGGTGCCCCTAGAGGATGTCTGCTGTGCTGGGACCTGGTCATCACCATTGACTTTCATTTCACACTACAGATTGGACACTCGTTCTAGGAATGAGGCTGCATTTGGGAGGGCAGTTCTTCTGTCCTCCATCCAATGAGTGAGTGTACTGCATATTTGAACTATAGACTTTTTATGCATATTTGAACTATGGACTTTTATGCATTACTGAATTGTTTAATGTTTAAGGAATGTGCAAAAAAAAAATCCTTTTAGGGTGGATTGTGAGGTGTCCTCATCTACTGATGTACAGGATATACCCTCATCCAGTGGGGAAGCTTGCTAGTCTACCCAACTGTGTGATTCACAGAGACCACAAAGAAGATGGACAGGTTGCTTACCTGTAACCATAGATCTTGAAGTGGTCTTCTGTGAATTCACACAGACCCGCCCATCCTCCCCTCTGTGTCCTGCTACTGCATATGTGCTTAATGTTCCTGATGCTGCTAATTGCAGCGTCATTCAAGGAACTGAGGGGAATTAGGCAGGAGCGCCTTTTAAGGACCGTTAATGTGGGCGGAGTTACCACCAAAATGTATCTGTGCGCATTCTGCCTAGTGATACTAGAAGGTTCCATATGCTCTGCGCAAGCACAGGAATAACCCAACTGTGTGAATTCACAGAAGACCACTCAAAGATCTATGGTTGCAGGTAAGCAACCCGTCCTTCACTCAGACTATCTAACCCTTTTACTATTGCCCGCTCTGAGGTATTCTTGACTCTTCAGTGATCAGTGTTGTTGCTCTTCTAACAAAGATTACATTATCTTAGTATAATGGCAAAATTCTATGTCCATCAAGAACTGATTCCCTAGGGCCAACTCATCCCATCTATTTAGAACTATTAAATATTCTGGTGCAGCTTCAGATATGACTGAAATCTGGTCCAGTGTGATTCTGCTCTGTAGTGAACAAAAGGTAGTTAAAGTAGGTAGCCTTAAAATTGCAGGTGTCTGCCCTGCTTACTGTTTGAACAGGCCAAAGTATAGAAACCTAGAAGTTGTGTGTTTATGAGTTTCTGTCTTCGTTTTAGTCAAATCTTTATCATGATTTAATAGCTGAAATATTTTTAAAGATTTTTTCCTAGTACCTATTCAACAGAGACACCTTGTTATGTTCCAACTTTGCCATATTCCGAGTGGGATTTCAGATTCTTTTAGTGTATTTGCAGACCCAACCTAACATCAGTACCAGGCATAACAGGATGGTATGCTTGACTGCACAGTAAGTTTAAATAGAATTTACAAGTGGAAAAAAGGAAAACCAGGAGAGACAAAACATCCATACTTCATTAACAAGTATTTTTCACCACATATTAAATATGGCAGTGCATGCATTTCTTTCATGTAGTATGTGAAAGCACAGCAAAGCTGGCATATGTACCCAGTATTATGTTGTTGTGCCTTCAAGTCATTTCTGACTTATGGTGACCCTAAACCAAGCCTATCACAGGGTTTTATTGGAAAAATTGTTCACAGGGGGTTTGCCTTTGCCTTCCTCTGAGGCTGAGAAATGTGACTTGTCCAAGATGGGTTTCTATGGCCAAGCAGGGATTCAGACCCAGGTCTCTGGAGTCTTAGTCCAGTGCTCAAACCACTACAGCATGGTGGCTCTCAGTATTATATACATGGTAGTAACTGTATATTAGTGTTACATTTTTGTAAGCAGACAGAATGCTTTTTACAAATGTGATAAAAATTAATGGGTAGTATTCAGATGGGAGGACTCCTCCTATTGATGGGGAGCCAGGGTTCTGTAGAAACTCCCTCTTAAAGGGAAATGGGCAGTGATTTTTGTGAGTTCCTTCTTTTCCTTGTAGGCCCCAGAACCACCTCACATGCCATTCTAGTGGACCTCTAAGCCTCCAGGAATATAGAAAGCTACAAGGGCAGGGGAGATTGGCAGAAACCTGTCTCCATCCACATTTTTATCCCTTGTGAACCCACTGCCTATACACAGAAGGTCCCTTGCATGAGCAGAAGACATTTTTTCACATGCAATCCCCTCCCTTAATTTCCAGCTGTCACCCATCTTGCTGTCTTCTGCATTACAGCCCACACAATTCAAGAAGTTCTCTCAGTCATGAGAAGCAGCTTCCCCTTTAGTGTCAGGGGTGGAGTGGAGAAGGAAGAAATAAAACCCATTGAGTGAGTATCCCTCTGAATTCAACCCAGTGTAAGAAGCAGCTTTTGTGCAGAAATGTTCTAAGGAGGATCATCACTTGTTCCAACTAGGGGGATGCTTATTGTACTTGTACTTATCAAGACAGTGCAGTGTAATGCTTTGTGTGTTTGACTATGACTGTAGGAGATCAGGGTTCAAATCACCATTCATTCATGAAAATCCACTGAGTGACCTGGAACATGTTACACTCTCTCAGCCTAAGAGGCAATGGCAAACTCCTCTGTATAAATCTCATGAAGAAATCCCTGATAAAGTTGTCAAAAGTCAAGTCAACTTGAAGGCACATAGCCACAACAACTGTACTTATCAATGTTGTTTAAAATATGTGTTGTATATGGAACCACTGTAGTATGATAGTTACAGTGCTCTGGTGTCATGTACTAACATCTTCAGACTCAGTAACCAGCAGCGTCAGAGTTAAACAGAAATCTTTATTGCTACAGTAATGTAAAGAACAAACTATACAAATTTGTTGCTCGGAATGAAGCTCATAGGAAAAACAATAAAATAAGAAGTATTTGCAATCAGCCAAATCTTGCGGGCAATTCCTTCACTGGTCACCCATCATCCACACTCCCTGCTCTCATCCAGCCTGGGCTCCACCATTTATTTCCCACAGCCCCTGCAAGTGCCATCCAGCCTGTTTAGAGACAGACAACATCCTTCCTTATCACTTCTCAGTACACCAACTTTTTACAGTTTAAAAGAATGGAAAACATTAAATGGTCAAACATTAAAGCACACAATAATTGATATAGGCAGAACTGTTGCAGGGATGTCACTTTTAGGGGCCGATCCCAATATCTGGCTCCCCCAAAGACCTTCTCCCTTCCTTCCCCCTCAGTTTAGGCCTAGCTTGTCTGGGTATTTTCAATGAAATGCCTGTAACAACAGATGTGCCCTAACATGATGAGCATTCACGCATTCTCTCTCTAAGGAGGGTAAATTTTTCCAGTGTATATAATACTGCCAATGTTCTTTGAGCCACCTAGAGTCCAATATGTGTTGCACTTCAAAATGTTGATCCCTATCCACCATGATGGGAATGGGGCAAGGCACTGCCTGCCCTCATGTCCTGTTGGGAGGCGTTGGCTTCAGCAAGCTGAAATGAAACAGGGGATGAATATACAGGTCCAGTTCAGCTCTTACCATATTCACCAGTCTCTTAATTTTAAAGGGTCCCAAATACTTGGCAGCCAGTTTCCAGAATGGCTGTTGAGTCTGTAAAAATCTTGTAGATAAATATACTTGTTGCTCCACTGTAAAGTCCAAATTTGGGGCCCTTTTACACTCAGCATACTTTTTATAAGTCTTTTTGCATAGTCCAGAGCCTTCACAATTTGAGGTCACACTGCTGCCACTCATTCTGCCCACTCTTGCAGCAGACCTGGGTCAGTCTGGGTGACTGCTAGAATCAGCGGTGCCTTTAACTCTGTCCCATACACTGCTTTGTAAGGTGAAAGTCCCATACTCATATTTAATGCATTATTGTATGCCATCTCAGTATAGGGTAACAAATCAAACCAATCATCCTATTGAAAATTAACATAACATATCAGGTACTGCTCCAAAATTTGGTTCAAACATTCCATTTCACCATCCATCTGTGGATGATGGGAAGTGCTCAACCTTGTTCTACTCTCAATAGCTTCAAAAAGGCCCTCTAAAACTGGGAAGTAAACTGACTTCCCCTATCCCTGAAAATTTTATTTAGCACTCCATGTAATCACCAAAGTCTTACACTCCACAAAATGGGTATGCTTGGGGAACAAGTCTACTATCATCCAAATTACCGTCCATCCTCCACTGCTAGGGAGAAATCCATGCTTATGTCATCCCAGGGTTTTGCGGGGGTAGGCAGAGGTTTCAGCAAGCCTTGTGGCTTTACCTCCCCCCCTCCCGGGGTTTGGCTGTGATACATATTGGCGATTCTTTCACATACTCAGCCACATCTCCTCTTAGCCCTGGCCACCACTACAATTTCATTACAACATGGAGGGTTTTGGCAAATCCAAAATACCCTGCTGATCTGACATCATGGCATTGCTTCAGTATTTCTCCTCTCAGTTTTTGGAACATATTTTTTCTCCATTACACCACACTTCATTTTTACTTTTCAATTCATCTTTGTGCATCTTCAACCATTCATCACCTTCATAGGCTTTTTGTAACATCTTTACAATAGAGGGTTGCACCTGGGGTCCCTTCCCTCCCATTTTTGCCTGGCTATGAGTCACTACCACCAGCCCCAACTCTTTCGGGTGAAGACCATGTCAATGATCTCCACCCTCTTGCTATCGTACTGTGCTAGTCTCAAAAGGATGTCCACCAAAAAAAAAAAAAAAAAATCCACCAGGCAGGAAATTAAGAGTGAAGTCAAATTTATAGAATAACTTAGCCCATCTCACTTGCTTCAAGCTAAGTTTTCTAAAGGTCTGAAGCACCCACATTTTTGTGGTTGATCCATACTTCAAATGGATGTGTCTCCCCTTCTAGAAAATGCCATCATGTCTCCAAAGCTTTTTTAATAGCTGCAGCCTCTTTCTCCCAAATGGCCTGAGCTCTTCCCATGTCTGAAAACTTTTTGGACAGGTAAGCACAAGGTCTTAGATTCGCCTCCTCATTCTTCTGTAACAACACTGCCCCCAGGGCCACATCACTTGCATACACCTGGGTGACTCAGGACTTGTCAGTCTCAGTGTGTTTCAGCGCAGGCTCTGAGCTGAAAAGCCTTTTGAGGTTGTCAAAAGCCTCTTGGCACTTGTCATCCCACACCACTTTGCTTTACGGGTTTGGTTTCTCTTCCTCCCCCCCCCCTGACTCCCCTTTTTCTTTCCCCTTTTCATCTTCAGCAGATTAGTAAGAGGGAGGGCCACCTGAGTGAACCTGGGAATGAAGTTTGTGTAAAAAAATTCAAAACCAAGAAAACTTTGGACTTACCTCCTGCCGTGAGGGGGCTCTCATTTCACCATCCTCTCTACTTTGGCTGGGTTAATTTCAATCCCTTTTGTTGAGATACGGTATTCCAAGTAGTCCAGCTTTGTACAGTGTAATTCACCTTTAGATAATTTTAAATACAAATGCTTATCTAGCAATTTTGTTAACACCTTCTGTAGCAGTTGTACATGAGACTCATAGTCCTGAGAATAGAGTAACACATCATCAAGATACACCAATACCCCTTTGTATAGAAATTTGTGTTACAACTCATTAATCAGATTCATGAACACTCCTGGGGCACTCACCAGTCCAAAAGGCCTGACATGGTACTGAAAAGACCCCAGTGAGCAGTTAAATGCCATTTTGTACTCCTCTCCTTTTTTGACCCTCACCCTAAAATAAACATCCCACAAGTCCAGTTTAATGAAGATCTTGCTAGTGGCCAATTGCCCTAGTAGGTCCTGGATTAGTGGGTCCTAGTAGGTCCAGCATTATTGCTCATGCTGATGGCATTTAGCCTGCAGTAGTCCATAACCAATCTCAGCCCCCTATCCTTTTTCTCCCTAAAGAACACAGGCACACCCATTGGTGAAGTGGCAGGTTTGATGAAACCCTACGCCAAGTTTTTGTCCACAAATTCCCTCAGTACTCCATCTCTTTGGGAGTCATTGCATACAGTTTGAGTTTAAGCAGTTTGGCCCTCTGTGCAATCTCTATATCACAATCCATTTCTCTGTGAGGGGGGAAAGTGTCACACTCCACCTTGGAAAATATCTCCTGAAGTCCCTGATACTCACCCAGGACTTGGACCCTTTCCAGCCCCTGTTTCAGTACCTTCTCCCCCCCTTTCTCCTCTTTGACCCCCACTGCCACTGACCCAGCTGCTGGGTCTTCTACTTTGGTGCATGGGGGTTCTTTCCCCCTGTCAACACCACTCTCAGATATTCTGTTTGCACTTAGGGGTGAGAAACGTCAATGTCTCATTAGTTCAACTAATCATAGGTTCATGGAACTTCAGCCAATTCACTCCCAATACTATGGGGTAGTCTTTTGTGGGGCAATGACAAACTTTATTGGCTCCCAATGTTCTCCCACACCTGGGAACACAGTGGAGATGCGGTGTCTCACCAACCCCACCCAGCATGTCACTGCCGTCCATTTGTACAAATTGTATAAGCTCAGGCAGCTCCTCTCGTTGTATCCCCAATCCAGTCACTACTGTGGGATTCATTATGCACCTAGTGCAGCCAGAATCCAGCAACATAACCTAAGTTCATACTCCCACCCCTATAGGATTTTTTACTTTATTTTTACAAAGCTTGGCTTAGCTTTGTCACTCACCACAATCTCCCTGCACCTGCCATTAGTTGCATGCCCTTTGGCGCTATTCAGGGCAGGCTCATGTCATTTCCTGCCAGCTCTTCACCAATTTCAGACCAATCTTCCTCATCAGAAGAGCCCTCTGGAAAGCAAGCCTCCCAAACCAGCATCTCTGTTGTTGCCGCCACTGGCTTACTTTTGTTTTCAGTTTGGCTTTGTGATATTCTTTCACTTCTCCCTAGCTGGCATTTGGGGGAGGTCATCTGTTGGTCAGGGCATGCCACAGCAAAATGCCACTTCTGGCTGCAGTGCAGACATAAGCCTTCTGTTCTCTGCTGCTCCCATTCTGAGGTCTCCTTCCAGGGCCCAGCTTTCCATGCAGCCTCGTCTCCTTTCTTTGCCAACTTAATTTCAGGTACAATTTGGTCCAGCTGGCCATCTCAGTCTGTTCATGCAACATTGACAGCTCCCCGTGCAGTAGTGCCTGCTCTAGCATGTCAGCTCACAACCCTCTCCAGAATTGTTGCATCCTCATTTCTTCCTTCCAGCCCACATTTGTGCTACCAAACTCCGGAACTTACTGGAATACTTGCTAATGCTCTTGGGGCCTTGGGTAATACTTAGTAACTTTTCATAGGCCCGCTCTCACCTCAGTGGATCATCAAACCAATCCTTAGGGCTCCCATAAAGGCTGCCAGGTTGTGCGATTCCACAGCCTACTAGTCATATTGCTCGACCATCCACTTGGCTGATTCACTCTTCAGTCTGGCCACACTAGACCTCACTGCCATGCCGTCATCAGCAAACATTGGGCCCCACTCTGCCATAAATCCATGGACTTGAGTCAAAAAGTAGGGCAACTCCTTGGGGTTTCCATCAAAGCTTGCTCCAGCTTCTGTGGTTCTAAGAATCTCACTCCCACACCAGGTGATGCTTGAAGTAATGCCTGTGGGACTGGCTCCCAGTCGAAACCAACTCCTTTTGTGGGCCCTCTATCACTGAAATCCCCACACTTTGGTCACTCCCTGAGGAAGTGTCCAGATGCAAGTCCCACAGACTTTCCTGAGCCTTTTGTAGTTCTGCTTCCAGTAGCCGAGTCTTCTCATACCACATCTGCAGGTGAACACATTGCAGAAATGTTGTGGTGGCCACTCCCACCAACTTTCACCCGGGGCCCCACCACCATACCTCTGGGTGTATTTGCATCATGCCCAGCACACTCAAGCCCTCGACCTCTTCTCTGCTGCCTAGCTCCAATTCCTCCCTCCCAGTTGAGCTTTTATCAGCTCCCTCCAGGAGCAGGGACAAGGAGGTTCTTAAATCCACCAGCTCTCTCCACAGCAGTTTAATCTCTGTTGCCGGCTCACTGGACTAGAGCTGTCCATCCAGCCTGCCATCATCAGTTTTTCAACTGTTCCCTCAAGAGCGTCTGCTTTTGGATTCTCTCAAAAGAACCCCCTAGCTTGCCTCTACGTCGGACCACTCTCCACCATTCTTTTTCCTGTACAGGAGTGCACCAGCGTGGCAGAAGTTTGGCTCACTCGCTGCTTGCCTCTGTGGGTGATTGTTCACCAGATATAGGTAACAGTTGGTGAAATTAGAAGGGATTCGAAGCAAACTGTCATGCACTAGCTTCTTCAGATTCAGTAACCAGCAGCTTCAGAGTTAAACAGAAAACTTTATGGCTACAGTAATTTAAAGAACAAACTATACAGTTTTGTTGCTTCAAATGAAGCTCATAGGAAAAACAGTAAAATAAAAAGTATTTATAATCAGCCAAACCTTGCAGGCAATTCCCTCATTGGTCACCTATCATCCACACTCCCCATTCTCACCCAGCCTGGGCTCCACCTATTGTTTCCCACATTCCCCTGAAGCTGTAAAGCCATCCAGCCCTTTTCCAGACAGACACCATCCTCCCTTGCCTCTTCTCAGTACACCAACTTGTTACAGTGTAAAAGAATGCAAAACATTAAATGCTCAAATATGAAAGCACTTGATACAGACAGAACTATTGGCAGGGAGGTTGCTTTTAGGGACCGATCCTGACATGGGGAGACTCAGATTCAAACCCTCACACCATTTACTGGTTCTCCCTGCATTAGTCACAAACACTCAAACCAGCCTAACTGAGTTTTGATGTGAAGGTAAAATGGATAGGAGAACAGCCACATTCACTATCTTGAACTTGAGGGCCTTTTTGTCCTTCTAGACATTTTAATTTTGACCTTAAAACTGTTTAATTGCTGCTGTTAACTGCTGATTTGTCTCATGTTTTGTTTCATTTTGTATTGTTTGTATTGATTTTGCTGTGGTTTGTATTATCTTGTAAATTATAGTGGGAGCAGTTTGGTTAACAGTTGGTACAGAATATATAAAAATATTCTGTGGTCATGTTTATAACTAGAAATAGATTACAGCAAAAAAAATCAGACAAATAGATTTATTTACTGCATTTTTATTTTTCTCTTGCTCTAAGGAATTCAGAGCATATTTCTCTCTTCCCTTCACCCATTTTATCTTTGAACAGCCATAGGAAGTAGGTTAGGCTGAGAGAATATGACTGATCTAAGGTCACCTAAATGAGCTTCATGGCTGACTGAGTGTAGATTTGAACCTGATTTCTCTACTTCTTGTCCATCACTCTAACCAGAGTACCACACATAAATATTGGTGCTATGTATTCAGCAAAAACTAACTATGTATGTACTATATGCTACATCATTAGATTACTCTCTATTTTTTCAGTGTTTAATTAAGATCTCAGGTATCTAAGCAATGAAAATGATGGCCATTTGGTGTTCATATGACTTCTAGCTTCATTTGTCAGGAGAGCTATTCATTCAAGTGTCTGCACATTCAACCTAGAGAAGAAAATCACTTCATTCTTATTGTCTTTCTAGATGTGTAGTATGCCTTTTTGTGTGTATTTGTGATCTAATCTATCTACTTCTAAAAAACTGGAAATGGCAGCAGTATACTCATTATTCCACCTATATTCCTGGCCATGGAAAGCAAGTTTAAATAGAAAATGTGGCATTTTTCTTTCAAAATACAACCAGGCTTAACCTTTAGCAATTCTAAAGGGGAAAAAAAATCATAGACTACCAAGCAGCAACCTTCTCTGGTTATTCTTATAGTCCTGATTTGGTTAACATTTGGTATATATTGTTATATTTAAGAGAGTATTTTCTCTTAAGAAATACTCCCTTAAATATAAAGATCATGGTGAAACAATTTAGTATAAAGAGTAGGGAAATGGCAAAAGCAGTAATGCAAGCTTTTAGCAATTCACTAAGATTACCCTTCTCGTACATTCATCTCTTCCACAAGCTATTTTGCATAGCTATTTTGGAAGTACAGTCTTCCTACTTTTGCAAGAGGTAGAGAGAAGTACTAGTCTTACAAAGTCTTCCCTCTTCCTTTCCTTGTGAAATAAGAGTTTACTGCACACCAATAGTATACCTGATAGGACAGTATCTTTTATTAGATCACCTTAGAGGTCATAAGCTGGAATACTGTGCAACCTTTTTTCTGCTATTTAATGTTCTTTCCATTTTACATGTTAGAAAATTGACTCAGGTAAAGTTGTGTGTCAAAATAAATTAAATAATTTGCCTCTCTGTAAATAGGATCAACAATTCATCTGCAGTTCTTAAAACCTGTAAATGTCGAGTGGGATCTAAAATTCTGAAATATTTAAATACTAAAATGTATATGTAAATGTATTTTATCAGGGGAACTACTGCAAGGCTTGTGAATATTTTGATCAAGCATTTGCAGGAGCAAATGCTCTTTCTGATTTGGCCCTGTTGAATGAAACAAAAGTATATTGTGGCATTGGAAGAGCTCATAACATGATGCTGGAAGTTAACAGTTATACAGAAGCTGCAGATCAAGTCAGCATCGAGAACCTGCTAGCCTGGAAGGAAAACAGAGGTGACAGGTGCAATGACCCTTTTACAGTTGGTAAGACACTAGTTATGAAACACATTAGTGTTGCATTGTCCTTATGGTTAAGTCATTTTTCTTGTATACTTTTATTAAATTATTTGCTGAGTTTAATCCTGTTGGCTTACACTTGTTCTGTATGGAAACAAGATTTGCTACTTTGTGAAGTTGTGTTAATGTATTAAATAGACTATATAAAAATAGAGAAGAATGTATAATGGACATCTTGCTGCAAGCTCACTTACTTTCATTTTTTTTTAAGTCATTGCAATTTCAAGCTCAGTAAATATCTGGTTAAATGGAATATTGATCAGCTAAAAATTAAAAATAATTTGAATTCTGTTATTGCAAGAATAAAATAAATGTAACATTCCATTTATTTTGATCCTTTAATGCTTTCCTTTGCATCCTTAGCTTGGTAGATGTAATCCCATTAACTGAGAAGATTTTGTACCCATGACTATATAGCATCATATCAGAAGAGAAAATTGAGAAAGAGCTTTATCTCATTAATTCTGTGGAAAGCTAGAGGACCCAGATTGTTCATCCGTATGCTAGAAGTTAATGTAACAGATTTTGCATTGTGAGCTGTGATTCTTCTCTTGATAGCTATAGAAGAGCACATGCTCACAGACATGCAGCATCATTGTATTACAGCTGTGAATCTCAACTAAACTGTAGGTATTTCTTGAACAAAGTAATTCTCTGGCATAAGTTCAAAACATGTGTTCAGAGAAAATGTTTCTTATGACCATAAATCAGGAAGTATCCGTCTGAAATGTTTTTTAACACAAAATATGAATTGGAACATGCGTTGAATCAATGTAAATTGAATCTCTGTAATAATAGTCGAGATTGCCTAAAAGATAACTTTTGAATTATCCTAAAACTCGAATAGGCATAGCTGTGAGATAAATACATTGAAAAGCATTTTTATTCATTTATTATCACATCTGATGATAACTATTGCAGTGACATGTGCTCTGTGTGAGAAGGACAAGGTTTATGAAGACGAAAAGGGGGAAATGACAATTGTTTCTCTTTTGTGCCTTCCTGAAGTCTTTCCCTCACTGTGCTGTAGAGTGAAAGCATGGTTGACAAAATTTATACAATCAGAGTTTGTTCTTAAGGCAACAGTTTTATAGTATCCAATGTGCAAAACAGAGAGGTGATAAAATATCTGAAAATGTTCCTCCTCTCCTTAATTCACCATAATGCTATCCAGACTAAATTGAACAAAATAGTCCTGTTTGGGGAATCAGCATCCAGGCAGAGTTAATATTTTTCCTGGGTTCTAAACATTGGAATGGGCCTACTGTGTTAGCACAGTCTTTAAAATACTATGTAAATTACATGCCAAATTGTTTTTAGAACATTTTTAAAAATCTTTGTGTGGTAACAGATCATTTGGAAAATTTGGAAAATTAATTTGGAAAAGAGGTTATATGACTTTTTCACTATGATTTGATCTGATTCATTGTACATCAGTTAAGTATAGCTAGGAAACGAGTTCCTGTCACACATAAAAAAACTTGTTGTTTAGAAAACAAATGTAAAGAAACTTGGAACAATCAAGTAGTAGATTTTATCCTTGACTAGCTACCATATATATTATGATACAGCCATAAAGTTTTTTTAAAAAATGTTTGCCATGTTTCCAATATGGTACAGCTTGATCAGTAGTTGTTGCAGCTAAAACAACCAAGAATAAGACTACAGTTTTATACCAACAAACCTGGATGTTTGATTTTAGTCATTAGGACTTACTTCTGAGTAGACATAGGATCGTGCTCTGATTAATGTTATCTTAGACTTTTGCAAACTGGAATCCACTTACTGAGATGCATGAAGTATTAATATTATGAGTTGGAGTGATGTAAACAGTGGTGCCAAATATCTCTCTCTCTGGCTTTTCTTCACAAACGAAGATTCAGGAAGGACTCATCCCACGCTTTCTACAAGCGCGCTGATGACTGAAAAGGCCAATCCAAGATAAACAAGTCCATTTGCAGAAAGCACAACAGAAGATCTCCTTGGGTGAAGTTTCCGGGTTATGATTCTTTCTGCATTGTCATTTCTCTTCAAGTCTTGTTTGGCGTGAGCCAGGTGGAGAGCATCTGGATAAAAATTAAAGGGGAGGGAAACAACAGGGATGTTTTTGGTGGGACTCTACTACAGACCCCCAAGTCAGATGGAGGAATTAGATGATGCCTTTCTAGAACAGATGACCACATACGCAGAAAGGAGAGATGTAGTAGTGATGGGTGACTTCAACTATCCTGATATTTGCTGGAAATCTAACTCAACCAAAATTCAAGGTCTAGCAAATTCCTTACTTGCCTGGAAGACAATTTCATTGTCCAAAAGGTGGAAGAGACAACAAGGGGGTCAGCTATTTTAGATCTGATCCTAACCAACAGGGATGACCTGGTTAATGGGGTGCAAGTGGTGGGATCCTTAGGTGAGAGTGATCATGTTCTCCTGAAGTTTGTTATACAATGGAAAGGAGAAGCCAGGCATAGTCAGACACGCATTCTTGACTTTAGGAGAGCTGATTTCAATAAACTCAGGGAAATACTGGGGGTGATCCCATGGTCAGGAATACTAAAAGAGAAGGGACTTCAAGATGGATGGAACTTTCTCAAAAGGAAGATACTGAAGGCACAATCTCAAACAGTACCATTGAGGAAGAAAAATGGGAGGTGTCTCAAGAAACCAGGATGGATGACTAAAGAACTTTCAACAGAGCTAAGTTTTAAATGGAACATGTATAGGAAATGGGAAAAGGGGGAAATCACCAAAGAAGAATTCTAACAGATAGCGAACACGTGTAGGAGTAAAGTCAGAAAAGCTAAAACGCAGAATGAGCTCAGGCTTGCTAGAGAGGTTAAGAACAATAAAAAGGGTTTTGGGGGTATGTCCGCAGCAAAAGGAGGAAGAAGGAAATGGTAGGGCCACTACATGGAAAAGATGGCAAAATGCTAAAAGGGAACAGAGAAAAGGCAGAATTACTCAACACCTTCTTTGCCTCAGTGTTTTCAGAAAAGGAAAAGAGTGATCAATCTGAGGATAACAGAACAGAGGACACAATAGGGGAAATCCAGCTCAAAATAAGTAAAGAGGTAGTACAGGAATACCTTCTTAATCTAAATGAATTTAAATCTCCAGGACCAGATGAACTACATCCAAGAGTATTAAAAGAGCTGGCAAATATAATCTCAGAGCCATTGGCAATAATCTTTGAGAACTCCTGGTGAACAGGAGAAGTCCCAACAGACTGGAGGAGGGCAAACGTTGTCCCCGTCTTCAAAAAGGGAAAAAAAGAGGATCCCAACAATTATCAGGGAAGATTCTAGAGCAGATCATTAAACAGAGAGTCTGTGAACATTTAGAAGGCAATGCCATAATCACAAAAAGTCAACATGGGTTTCAGAGAAACAAGTCATGCCAGACTAATCTGATCTCTTTTTTTGATAAAATGACCAGCTTGGTAGATGAAGGGAATGTTGTGGATATTGCATACCTTGATTTCAGTAAGGCCTTTGATAAGGTTCCTCATGACATTCTTGCAAACAAGCTTGTAAAATGTGGGCTAGACAAGTTAACTGTAAAATGGATTTGTAATTGGTTGACCGGCCGAACCCAAAGGGTGCTCTGCAGTGGCTCCACTTCATCTTGGAAAGATGTGACCAATGGGGTGCCACAGGGTTCTGTCCTGGGCCCAGTGCTATTCAACATCTTTATCAATGACTTGGATGATGGAATGAGGGGCATACTTATCAAATTTTCAGATGACACCAAATTAGGAGGAGTAGCTAATACCCTAGAGGACAGGATCAAAATTCAGAATGACCTGGATAGACTGGAGAGCTGGGCCAAAGCCAACAAAATGAAATTCAATACGGAGAAATGTAAGGTACTGCATTTAGGGCGGAAAAATGAAGTGCATAGATACAGGATGGGGGAGACCTGGCTGAACAAAACTACGTGCAAAAGGGATCTAGGAGTACTAGTAGACCACAAGTTGAACATAAGTCAACAGTGTGATGCGACAGCTAAAAAGGCCAATGTGATTTTGGGCTGTATCAATAGAAGTATAGTGTCTAGATCAAGGGAAGTAATAGTGCCACTCTATTCTGCCTTGGTCAGGCCTCACCTAGAATACTGTGTCCAGTTCCTAGCACCACAATTCAAAAAGGATATTGACAAATTGGAGCGTGTCCAGAGAAGGGCAACTAAAATGGTGAAAGGTCTGGAAACCATGCCTTATGAGGAAAGACTCAGGGAGCTGGGTATGTTTAGCCTGGAAAAAAGACAGTTAAGGGGCGATATAATAGCCCTGTTTAGGTATTTGAAGGGGTGTCACATTGAGGATGGAGCAAGCTTATTTTCTGCTGCTCCAGAGACTAGAACATGGAACAATGGATGCAAGCTCCAGGAACAGATTCCACCTCAACATGAGGAGTAACCTTTTGACAGTAAGAGCTGTTCGGCAGTGGAACGCACTCCCTCGGAGCGTGGTGGGGTCTCCTTCCTTTGAGGTCTTTAAACAGAGGCTGGATGGCCATCTGTCAGGGATGCTTTGATTGTGTATTCCTAAATGGCAGGGGGTTGGACTGGATGGTCCTTGTGGTCTTTTCCAACTCTACAATTCTATGATTCTATGAAATAAGGCTGCAGCATTGTAGATAGTGCGTCTCCATGCCTCCCGATGTGAGGCCAGGGTACCATTGTTGGTGATCAATTTGGCTGAGCCTGAGATGTTGTTTCAGAGAGTCCTTGTATCATTTTTTTGGAGCGCCCCTCTTACGCCGACCCGTGGTGAGTTCACCATAGAGTACTATTTTTGGGAGGCGATGGTCCTCCATCCTAGAAACGTGCCCTGCCCAGTGCAGCTGTGTTCTCAGTATCATGAAATGCAAAAAGCAGTTTTTTTAACAACTGAGCTAAGTGCCCATTAATAACAACAGTAATAGCTGTTATGTGTAATGGCCCAATCCGGAAAAGTCCAGAGTAGTATGAGAGATTCACGGGAACTCTGCTATGGCTTCCCACTC
The DNA here is from genome assembly GCA_030847615.1 of Gambelia wislizenii. Taxonomy (NCBI): domain Eukaryota; kingdom Metazoa; phylum Chordata; class Lepidosauria; order Squamata; family Crotaphytidae; genus Gambelia; species Gambelia wislizenii. The sequence goes on along the minus strand of JAUMIR010000005.1, from coordinate 61,784,921 downwards.
ACCACCCTCAAGACTCATGGTTTTGCTGTGAAAGTCCCCCTGAACAGACATTCCATGGCTGGTGGAGAGCAGGGACAGGATTGGAGAAGTATCTGTCTATGCGCATGGTCTCATCAGATGATAGCATCAGTCTGCATTGAGCTACAGGGCATAGCCAAATGTTTCTCCAAACCCCTGGACTCTCCACCAGCCACAAAATGGCCATTCAGGTGGTCTGTCATAGCACTGGTTGTTGCTGAGGGTGGAAGGGAATACCATCTTTTGTAGTGACCAAAAAAAGACTTATGTGGAATCATGCTTGTGTATATCACTAATAAGATGCCAGCCAATGTGTACATTTTAAAAGCAACCAATGCTTCTTTGCCCTTTGGTTCTTGGCATAACCTGTAATCCTTAGGAATACAGAAAAGTGCCTTGTACTGAGTCAGATCATTGGTCCGTGTAGCCCAGTACTATTAACACTGACTGTCAACAACATTCCATGACTTTAGGCAAGATACTTTCCTAGACTTACTGAAGATCTCTCGTATTACCTGGTGGTCTCACATTCAGGTTCTAACCAGACCTGATCTTAATTAGTTTATGAAGTTAAACAAGATCAGGTGTGTCCAGGGCAGTATGTGGTATTTATTTATTTATTTATTTATTTATACCCCGCTCTTCAGCCACAAGGCTATCAGAGCGGCTTACAAATTGTTTTAAGCAATAGCTATTTACACATCTACACTGCATTAAACAGTTTCCAATGTGTGTTAGCTAATTGCCCCCCACAAGCGGGGTACTCAGTTTACCGACCTACGAAAGGATGGATGGCTGAGTGAACCTTGGAGCCGGCTGGAATCGAACTTGCGACGTGGTGGCTTGCAGTACTGGCATTTAACCACTGCGCCACCAGGGCTCCATATAATCTGATTTATCCACCATCTGTACAATGGCACTGAATAAACTCATTCAATTAAATTCCAAGTTGAAGAGGTATTTAGGGCTTTCTTAAATGCATGTCATGGTGGAGCTTGACAGACATCAACTGGAATAGAGTTCCACAACTCTTATGAAAGTTTGTGGGGGGTGGGGGAGACCACAACCAAGAAGCCCAACCTAATTGTTCTTACAGAAGGGTGTGTAAATAGATCTTCCAGTGCTGAACTGAAGAGCACAGGCAGGTTGATACAGGTCAGGCATGGAGAAAATACAGCCTACAAACTGCATGCAACTCCTAAATGTCTGCCACTTTTTCAAAAATAAACAACATGCTGACCTACTACTCAAGGGGATGTGGTGGGGATGTGTTAGGCTCTGGGGGAAGGGGGTTCCCCTAAAACTGAAAGTGACATCAGGTTAATTTCCTGCTTCAGATAAAGGCCTCCCCTAGGCCTAAAAGAGCCAATGGGAAGTTTGTCCCCATGCCCATATAAGGGCACAGGTGAAACTTCATGTTTAAAATAAATTAGGGGAAATGTTATAAATGGGTGGGAGGGCAGATGAAATGCAGCCCTCTGAAGTCCAGTGGGGGCCCTAGGCAGGCTCCAGACTTCAGGTAGTTGGCCATCCCGATACAACTGAAGGAGGTGCATCAAGTAAGCTGGACCCAAATTGGTTAGGACTTTAAAGGCCAATACAGTTCAGTAGCTGATCATTTTAATGTTTCAAGGTATAAATGGGCAAATGCATTTTTTAAATCAAAACATTTTTCTACCGGTTGAGTATCCCTTATCCAGAAATGCGAAATACTCCAAAATCCAAAATTGTCCACATGGGTGGCTGAGATTGTGACACCTTTGCTTTCTGATGGTTCAGTGTAAATGTACATAAACTTTGTTTCATGCACAAAATCGTAAAAAAAAATTGTATAAAATTACTTTCAGGCTATGTGTATCAGGTGCATGTGAAATGAATGTTGTGTTTAGACTTGGGTCCCATATCCAAGAGATCTCATTATGTATATGCAAATATGGGTATTCTAAAATCTGAAAAAAATCCAAAATTGCAACATTTCTAATCCTAAGCATTTTGGATAAGGGATACTCAACCTGTAACTGTAAACTTACATACAAAAGATAACATTCATGTCCTTTTGTTTATAGATAGACATTAATTTTATCTCTGCCACTAATTTAGAAATAGATTCATCAAATAAAAAGCTTTATGATAAGCATGAAATATTCTGCAATCATGGGGAAATGTGCGAAATTATGTATAAGGTAGTACTGGTAAAGGACTTTTCATAAACAACTATAAAAAACTCAGCTGTCAGTGAGTGTTTCTAAAATAATTCAATATGTAATCCATTGGGAGGAAAGGAAGGATCTGAATTACATGTTTGGAGAATGAACAAACTAGTATAATTGCTGGTAGTGTGTAGAGGCGGATATTATACATACTAAGCACAAACCATGTATGAAACTTGATTATTGAATAAAAATAAAATAACTGGGGAAAGGTTGTCACGGCCAAGGTGATAAGGCCATTCGTTTAATTTTGAAAACGTGTGGTGGAGATACCCCAGAGAAGATACCCCAATAGGGCTGATACAGAGGCAGAGACACCAAATTTGGATTTTTTCACTTTGTATGTAACATTTATTCATAGGATCATACACATAACATTTACTACCAAGAGAGCTCTCTCATTCCAAGCATGCACTCACACATATACTCACATACACACCAAGTGGCTCTTCACTGAAGCTTGTTGATCAGGCAGACTTCATGAAGGCCATGGGAGTCGCGTTGCCGCAGAACAGGAACACACCTGCTGGTTAGAAAGTCTCGTCTTTTCATCGCATCGAACAGCATCACCCTTTTGCATCTGTCCACAAAATCTTCAACCAGCTCTTTCTGGTCTTTTTGCTGGTGTTTCAGAAGCACTCCAAGGACATTTTCAGACAGTGCTAAACGGAGCTTATCACGGGATGAGCTCCCGGGAGAACGGCGCTCTTGCGTGGCGGGGGGTCGTTTTTGGACGCCGCCGTCCCTCTTCCAAGATCATCAGTGTCTCTTCCGTTAAGCTTTGGAAGCGGCCGCACCATATTTTAAGCACGGAAAATGTCCCAAGTCTTATCAGTTTGTATCCAAACATTCTGGTAGCTTATTACTTGCTGTCCATATTGTATGAAGGATCTGTTCCTTCCTAGATAAACAGGCAGCAGCATCCTGCGTATCCTAGGATACGTCTATGCCACCTCAGCAGTTTAAGACTTCTCGCTTTGCTGCCCTGGTAACACCCATATCATGCATTGTGGTTCTCCATCTTTTTGTTGTTGTTAAGTTTCTTAACCAGTCTGTTAGTGCCACTAACACAGAAAATTCATTCACTCTTCACAAGATCCATTTCAGAGAGAGGGAATATAAAGGAGAGCAATGAATTGTGTGATATCTTTTCCTGTTTTGTACTTTCTCTTGTGTAAATATTCATAAATTAGACTCTGATTTTAATTTAGAAAGAATAATTGCAGTTTAGTACTCTTAGTTCATCAGGTGCATTCAGCTGACTAAGCAAAGATTATGCTGTCATGCATAATACAATAGTTCAGGTACAACTTCAAAGTAACCAAAAAACAAAACATATTAGGTATCTTTATGACAGGGGTGAGAAACTGCAGCAAGTCTAAGGCCTAGTTTTCTGCCTATGAGACTTCTCCAGGAGCCACAGAGACTGCCAAAATGGTATCCAGAGTCATAGTGCAACCCTCAACCACTACACCATGCTGGCTTATATATACTATAGACATTTCATTTAAACAGGAGTGTTACTTTCAGTTTAAGTGCCTATATGTGTGTGTATATAGGAACAGAGCATTCAGCTTTTCTTAAGTGCCTATCTAGCCTCTTTGATAAACGCTTTTGAACAATCACTGCTGGAGTGAAGATTGTAGCAAAATACCCTCTTACTCTTGGCTTAACTTTGCACAGAGAGAGTGGATTCGTCTAGATGGGCAATTTACCCCAGCTCTTGTCCCATTCGCCTCCAGACAATCCTGATGACATTTGAAGCAAAGCTGGGGTAAAGCCATTTAAAACTTTTTTAAGAAATAGGAAAACGTACATTATGCAGGAAAACCTGGATGGGTCCGGCTCAGGAATGCAGGGTTCATACTGCATGCCAGATGAAGCCGACACCACTGCTGGTGTCACTCTGCAGCTGGGAAATAGGCCCCCAGCACTTGATCAAGTCCCTTGTATGTGACCAGCCTTGATCATATGCTGAGGACCTCCTTCCCAGCTTCAGAGAGTGTGATGTGCAACAGGGGGGGGGGGAAGGTGCCCACCAATACAGGCCAGCATATGCACACAGACTTCTGCCCATTTCATCACAGTAACTGTGGTGATCCAGGCCAGCTCTGGGGCCAGAAGACTCTGAGTGGAAGATGGAATATTCTGGCCAGTGTAAATAAGGCCAGAGAGAGAGAGAGAGAGAGAGAGAGAGAGAGAGAGATTAAATAGCATTTATATATTGCATTTGCCGAATTCAGTGCATTTTCATATACATTGTTTCATTAATCTGTAGTGTGGCCCTTTAAAGTAAGCTAATATTAGATAGGATGGGATGTTCTCACCATGGATTTGTGTATCAGAATGCTGGTCTTCTTCAAGATGTCCATGTGAGAAAACAAAGTAGAAAGCCCTTTAAAGTTTTTATTATTTCTAATGTCAGATGGCTTGCCTGATACCACTGAATGGCTTCTTAAGTGCAATTAGTCTTGAATTGAGGATTGCCTGGCAGAAAATATACATTACAGTAGGACCCCCATATCCGTGGAGGGATTGGTTCTGGGGGGGGGGGGGCGTGGATACCGAAAAACACAAATAACAGCGAATGCCATTGAAAATAATGGGACTTCCAGTTTAAAATACCATAGAGTTGCCTTGGAGGACCTAGAAAATGTCTAGAGAGGATGCCTCACTAGGCATTTTCTAGGAAGACTCTATGGTAGGTGTGCTGTTTTTGTCCTGTGGATAACTGAATCAGTGGATAATTAATCAGCAGATACAAGGGTCCTACTATACTCCTAGATAAGTACATGTAGGAGTTTGGTCTTTGAGGAGAACCATCTTACATCTGTCTGGTAAAGCTAACATGGATAGACAGTCAAGAAAACATGGGTCTGAAACTTTATCTGGGAGAAATAGTGAACATTGCAACCCACTGTTTCTTCCTAGGTAGTAGTCTCTTCCTACCGCTTTGTTGTCTTTATGCCAGCAGGCAAGCAACTTTTTGTTCAGGTAGACCTTTGGCAGCAGGCCTTTCTTACTAAAGAACAATCTTATAACTGGATGGGTGCTAAATTTTCATTTACCATATTGGTGTGTTTTTAAATTGAATTTTCATTTTTTATGCTTTTTATTGATCTAAATTGACTATATCTGTTCTATTTTTCTTGAGCCACATTCACAGGAAGGTCAGATACAAACTTAATGAAACAATAATTTTATTATTAACTGCCTTGAGTCCCTATTTGTGTGGGAGGTGGAATATAAATAAAGATGAGAAGGGGAGGATAGTCCTGCTACAAATCAGAAGCTAGGGTTTCAAGAAATGAGGTGAAAGTCAAATGTATTGTTATAGTCCTACAGTGCAGATACTAAAGGGGAAGAGTAGGAAAGCAAGTCTCAGATGTGTAATATTTTGAGTTTTTCCTTTAAATGTTCTCATTATGGCGTTGTGTACCAGAATGCTGGTCTTCCTCAAAGACACCCAAATGAGAAAACAAACAAAATAGAATTAATTTTAAAGCTTTTATTATTTCTAAATACATAAAATACTGTGACTTAGAGCTTGAAAGTTTAGTTGCTAATGGAATAAGAAAATACATTATTACAGCAACGAAAGTGTAGGAATAAACCTTAATATAATGGAGATATCTTAATAATGTGTCATTGGTAACTCAGGAGGTAATGTGACAAAGAATTCTTAAACACAGTAGAGAAAAATTATAGAGTTAAAAATAAGCTTGCCAAGATTTTCTAATTATAGGGGGTAGCTGCTGACACCAGTGGCTATAACTCCTGAGTGTAGCATCTTTGGTTGGTCTTAGGTGATTCATCATACATCCCTGATACTTTTTTTAAAAAAGGATAAATGCAAATCTAGGATTCAATAGTTTGAATGTTAGTTACTCTGATCTGGATTCAGAGATATATAACTCTGGTCACCTGTGTATCAGTGCTGGTCCATGAGCTGTAGGCTGCTAGTCCTCAGCAGGTTTTCTGGAAAGAAAACAATTGCAGCCAATGGGCAGAAATGTGGTGTCAGTCCCTAGCAACTGAGGAGGAAACCTATTGGTCCCCCGCATCAGGTAGCATGAGAAGTACTTCTCTAAACCAAGTAGATTAATATTATTCAATCATTAAGCCTTCTGCATCCCAAAACCTTTTCATCAGTGCTTACTTTACCATAGAAACTAATTCCTGGGTACTACTCCATACAGTTGATGGGTTTCCTTTAGGTGGCACTGATGTGCTTAGCATAATCCCTCTTGCAAAAAATCCAGTGTCTCAGGAGCATACCTGTGGTATAAGTTCAGTAGTCCCATAAATAGGCGGTTTGTGACATTTCTTATTCCTTCTGAAAGTGCTTCTGGGTTGCTTGTGCTACTCTGTTGCCTGCAACTAATCTTAGAATTGCCCTCTCTGGACCCTGAGGGACACAAATTTAATTGGGAGCCGATTCTGAGAGCAAAATAATGTAATACCACCTGTAAGGTGGTTAAGGTAATTCACTAAATGTTTCAGACAAGAGGGGAGAGGGGGCCAGGCTCAGGTTGATCAAAGAAATTGAGGGAAAGTTCAGCTGCCAAAAAAGTGAATTTGAGGAGAGGAAGTATGAAGTGAACCTCTGGAGCCTTCTGGATTGGAGAAGGCATAGCACTACCTCAGCATGGCCTTGAAGAGCCAGTTTCACTCCCCCATCCCTTCTGTGAGGGAGTGAAGCTTTGGGAAAGGAAACTGGCCTAGTCTGAGCCACTGTGAACCAGATAAGATGGCCTGGCAAGCTATTCAGTCCATGGGCTGGAAATGCCACACCCCTACAGAAACTGGAAGCCACTGGTAAGGAAACATTTAAGAATATCTCCATCTGTGTGCTAAAATTCATCCCACCTACTTAGAAAAGGAGAGGGAATTATTATACTTTTCTGGGGATAAATTCCTGATATCTCACAGGGATTGCTGATATCTCACAGTGTTATAGGAATAAAGAATTATTTTAATTCAGAGTCATTTCTTTCACTCTGTTACTCCAACAGGTGTTTAATTAATAAGTAGTTGTATAGTTAAGTGTACCCATCAGATCTGGCATTTTTATTATTCCTTTATGGTAAAAGGTACAAACAGTTATTCTCATTTTTGTGTTAATTGCAATTTATGCCCCCTTTGCTATTTTCCATATGAACATTAAAACATCACCTATACCTATTTTATACTTTTCAATTAAATACTTTATCCCTTCAGTTGTGAATACATTTTTAAAGTTTCTTTCATCTTTTTAATACTTCATTTATAACTTTGTCTTTACATGGTGGTTCATTAGTGCATTTCTTTAATAGCTGGGTGCTCCATGAACTGCATACTAAAAGGAGGGAATGAAAAAAGTCATTAATTTTGTTGGGGCCTCTTCCTGATTACTGATTTGCTCATTTATAATCTGTGCTGGGGTAGTGAATCTTTTTTTGAATGTCCAGTAACACATGAGAAAAATTAGCTGGGGGCTGCTTCTGGCTGTGGGTGCAGCCAGAGCCCAAAGTAGGCATTTAGCCACCCCTTTTCTCTTTCTTTCTCTTTTCACCATGTCTTTCTTTTTCTTTCTTCCTTTAACTCCCATCTCTCTTTTTGCCTTACCTCTCTCCTCTCCCCAACCAAAGCCAGCCCGTATTGAAGAAAAGAGACCATTGTTACACCTGTCCTTCAGCCTGTCCAACCAAGGATAACTTCGTTCTCCATGCAGCCTATTCCCCACATGGACAAGGATGTCTTTTGAGAACACATACACACAGATTCATGCTTTCAAAGTGCTGTATCTTCTGTTCTGGGAAGGGAAGAAGCTATCTTCTTGCTGTCTTCTTGCCCCACAGAAATGGCTTTTGAACATGTGGTTCCACCTGATCCATGTTTTGAAAGTTCTCCCTTCTTGGGACAGGAGGCTCAATGATACCACAGCCCTTTGGTCATAAGTTTCCCACCACTGGTATAGACTTTTATAAGTTATAGAGAGCCAAAGCCTGTATAATTGATATTAAAAGGTTGTTTTAATAAAAGGAGATAAGGAATATGATGTCAGAGGGAGCACCCTTATCTCCTGATCCCTGGCACCATTCCTATCTTCTTCGTGGTCTCTGTGAATACACACAGTTGGGTAATTCCTGCGCCTGTGCAGAGCATTCGGAACTTTCTAGAATCGCTAGGCAGAGTTTTGGCGGTAACCCCTCCCATCCTAATGGTCGCCCTGAGGCAGTTACCGCTAATTCCCCTCAGTTCCTTTTCATCCGCCGTGTTAGCAGCATGTATTGGAACTTCAGTCTTAGGAATGGCTTATTATGATCTTTTCTCTCCTCTTTGAATACCACACCCAGCACTATGGGAGATCCAGAGATCCTTCATCCCACTCATACACCTTTCAGAGCTCTGTGTATATCTTATTTGCTATATCTTGGCTTTTCTCACCTTTCCTGTGAGAGTATTATGGTTGTGCTGAAAATAATTAAAGTATGATGAATAGGATCTGATAATATTCATAAGAAAAATAGTTCAGGAGTGAATGTATATGTGGAAATTATGTAGCCCTCCACATTTTGTTGAAATTCAACTCCAGCGTTTTTTCACCATTGGTTATGATGGCTGGGACTGGAGGAAGTTGCAGTCCAACAACATCTGAAGGGCTGCACAATTTCCACTCCCAATATACCCCGTGTGAGTTTTAGAAAAGTAGGATTGTGGGAATCTGTTTCTTACCTGTGCTTCCTGCACTTTCATAAGTTGGATATAACTTTTCTTTGTCCCTATGATTATAGGCTTGAGGCAAGAATAGTTTCCTGACTGTGTGGATCAACAACCATACTTCAGGTCTATAGAGACTGGGCTGTATTCATGTTGATCATTTGTAAATATTAGGTGCAACAATGAATGTCTGGCAGCATTTAGAGATGGTACAATGAACAAGATGGGTGCTGCCCCATTCCCCTACTGGTTATAGATTGCAAACTTGAATAATTGTCTGCATTTACCCTTAATTTTACGCTGATTAAGTTGCACTGGTCCACTTGTTTGTCAAAGCGACACCAACCACTGCCAATATCTTAGCTGTTCCTTTTCTATCACTTTAACCCAGAGAAATTTGCTGGTTAGAATGTCTTGAATTCTTAGAATAGCCATGGCCATGAACTGAAGATGCATGATCAGCAGTATTCTAACTGAATTCTTAGGAAAGCACAACATTTTGAACTGTGCTTTCCCAGAAGCAGATTATCACCTTACAAGTATAAAATAATAAATATTATGCTGCTACCCAGTAGGCACTTCAAACCCTTTATCAGTTTCATCCTGGCATTTCAACCCCAGAGCATATTGGGTGCTATTTAATATTTAACAACCATGTGTTGGAGTGAATGTACAATGTACACATATATTTTATTTATGCCCTTTTACTATATATAAATTATATTGGATGAACCAAAACAACTGAACCATAGGTTTTTTCTGGGCTATGAGGCAGTTGTCTAAAATGTGATCTCCCAAAAGGTCTTGTTAAGAAAATGTAAATTGTTTAGATGTTGCTGTTATTATTATGCCTATGATTCCTTGCAATTACCTAGTTTCCAAATTTCTTTATAGTTACAATAAAATATATGCATGTGGTACATGGCACTCAAGCAGAATTATAGATATGATGATGCAATTTTTCTCAAAATGCATGCTAAACAGTAGACTAGGCACTTTTATTTACCTATATTATTAAGTTAAACCACAGAGGAGATGGTTAGAAAGCTGTTAGTGTCATGTTGTCATTACATGAGAATCACCAAGCTTATTGAGCAACTAATAGGGATACTTTTACTAATACTAATATCAAAAGCAACAAGTTATTCATTGTGTAGTGTAAAGATTTTTCCTGATGATAATTTTAAACTTTTCTTATTTGCGTTTCTTAATAAAACTAAAAACATAACTGTTTATAAGGAATGATGTATATGATGTGTAACAAATTGTGGATTTATTACTCTTATAATACAGATTCTGTAAAAAAAAATGGGTGCCCAATTTGATGAAGTTACGTTCAAGAAAAATAAAAAAAACAGCTACTAAGAAGTGATAAAGTGCATGTATGACATGAATTAGGCTAAATTTTGTGTCCTCTCTAAAAACCAGTTTATAATGAATACATGTATTTCAGCTCCCTTTCTCTCAAAAAATGTAGAATTAAAAATATTCAGAGAAATGGAAAAAAGAATAATGGGATTATTATAGACTGCTTCAGAATATAATCTACATGCAATAAAGCATTTCAGATGAAAGATGTTGGGATAAGGGATTGTGCATGTCTGTACACACACTAGTACTGGTGAAGTACTAGAAAGTACTTTTCATGCTAATTTTATTAAAGGTGAGTTAAAGAAAAGGTCTCTTTAGCAAATGATGCTAGTTGTCTCAAATGTCATAGGAAAACATGGGGTTAAAGTGGACTGTATTTTAGGCTGTATTCAGTTGACTTGCTGTGTGGAGAGAGTCTGAGCAGTCCTGGCTAATGACTTGTAGGTACTGAATCCTCAGGTCTCTCAGGTGGTTTCACTCGACCAGTTTCAGCAGAATGATGAAAAGGCTGAGATAAAATAAACTGACAGTTGCTACTCATCGCAGGCAGCAAGCAGTACCCCGGCAGCTGAGACCCTGGGAGCCCTCTTTTTTAAACAAAGGCTTTCACTGCAGTGAGCAATGAACTCCACACACACAAAAAAGGGAGAGGGAGATTGGCAGCTGGTGGCCAACAGGAGGAGGGAAAGAAGGAAAACTGGGAAACACAGCAATTGTTGGCTAATTAGAAGCCATTCCCACCTACTTAATACCAACCCATTAAGCAGAAAACACTTTTTCATCTTACTCTCACTGCTTCACATGACATTATACTCCAATCAATACCCTCCCACTGGCTGCCTCAGTGCCCACAAATGAATACTCTGCAGTTCAAGAATGCAGTAATAGAGTTGGGGGCAATGAAACTGGAGCTCTCACAGACAAGATCTTTCTCTGAAGATACTAATGTTATATTTCTGAAGGTTGGATAAAGAAATCAGATCTTCCTATTGACAGCTGTCAAAACCTGGCAAAAAAGGCCAATTATTAATATATTTTAACTTTTACATTTAAAGCAATAATGGAATAATTCCAATTTTTGCCAATTGTTTCTGTTTGACAAAAATATATATTAATATTGGTTTACATAAACAACAAGGCTTCCCACTTCAAACATTTATTTATTTGATGGCTAGTTAATCTCTTATTTGTGGGTGATTCTGTTACCCAAATTGAGTGGGGTCCATGTGACCCACTTGTGACACTCAAATTATGATATTAAAATGGGGAATTTTAATTAGCTCAAAAGATGGCAGTGAGAGGTCGTGTAACTTTCAGGACCTTTACACCTGTGTATACCAGTACAAATTGATGAGACTCCAAGCCAAAGAGTAAAATAAAAATGGTTTTTATTGGGAAATAATCACAGAACCACTCACACACTCATGCTAGAGAATTAGAAGAAAGTATTGGAATAGAGGAATAGATTTGGGCATGATGGGCTATACTTTACCTGTCTGAAGAACAGGTTCATGCAGCAAAGAACACTCAGACTTGATGCTGAGGTTGCACAGAAAACGGGCAGAGTGACAGTGTGTAGAAAACTGTGTGCACTTTGGTCATTTTTTTGTGGCAATATTTATACTCAATATTGTACCCTTAAGGGGTGTTTTGAATGGAGAACAATGTTTGAGTGGGTTTCTCAAAGTTAAATAATGGAAGCTCTGGCTTCTTTAATTGCTGTTGATCATTAAGACTGATGGGTTTGAGGCGACCTTGTATTTTTGGATAGGCAGAGGTGTGAAGGAAGACTTTTGCAGACTAATGGGTGTTCCAATCACTTGTTTATCTTAAGGTATGACTCATTTCCAGGTGCATCCAGAATTGATTAGCACATGCCTCCCTAATGACTTGTCTAAGGGGGCTTTGCATAACCAGACCTGGGTGTGTCTGTTTTTGGAGAATTTCTAAGACAACTTTGATTAGGTTTCTGGTGACTTTTTCATGAACCCATCTGGGGATGTTCTGGTCTACTGGGACCTACATGAACTGTCAGTTATTGCCAATCTATGAATTATTGCCAATTAATGAATTGTAGAGAAGGGGATATCAGAGCATGTAACAATTCAAAGTTGAAATAATGAATCTGTTATTCTGGCAGTGAAAAACCCATTATGAGAACTTTCTTCTCATCAATAACTATTGTGAGGTAAACATGTGACAAAAGCTACAGAAAAATACAGTCGTTCCTTCACATTCACGGGGGTTAGGTGCAGAAGACCCCCGTGAATGTGAAAAACCAGCCAATAATACCAGCCCCGTCACCACTTCCCCCCACCCCTGCCCTCCCAAAAGTAGCGACAGGTCTTCAGAGGCCCCATCGCCACTTTCTCCCACCCTCCCGAAAGTGGCGATGGACCTTCAGAGGCCCCGTCGCCACTTTCTCCCACCCACCACCCACCCTCCCGAAAGTGGCAATGGGCCTTCAGAGGCCTTGTCGCCACATCCCCCCCATCCTCCCCAGAGCAGCAAACTGCAAATATGCGGAACCGCGAGTGTGGACACCACAAATGTGGAGGGAGGACTGTACACTGTTGTGACAGTAAAAATAAAATTGACTTAGATTTTCAGTAATCTTTCTGTGAAAAAAATCCATCATAGGTTCCCACTGGTGGAAGTGGGAGAGGCATTTTTTCCATCATTTTTCCCTGCAACCCACAGTATCACTGTCATGTCATCAGACAATTGCTGAACAGCACCTTGAAGAGAATTTTCCCCTGCTTTGAGAGAATCCTTAGCACCTCTCATATACTTTCCATACTTTCCTCAGGACATAGCCCCTCCTTTGCTGTCATACTCTGAGGAGAACTCAACACCTTCTCCTGCCCATAAGCCATGCGAGGGCATATAGATACAAAAATAATGCTGGGCCCTTTAAGGGCAACACCAAGCATCCAGCAGGAGTGGAACTAGTGCAACAGCACACCACTATGCAAGGGAACTGGAATCCAAGCCAATGTCATCTGAGTCCACCCTCAGATATAACTCCTACCAAATTAATAAAACTGTACATAATGCATTTTTATTTAGAGCTATAGTAAAACATGATTTATTACATACTTATATTGTTTATATTGTTTTATTTTTATTGTACTGTATGTATTTTTATTTCACCTTTCTGAAACTACCTAAGGTGGCATACAAAAACAAATAAAAAATGAATAATCCATGAAACATTTTCAAAACCATTTAAAACTATTTTTTTAAAAAAAAAATGAGTAAGCAATGTTAAAAAGAAATGTCCAGTGCTAACTCCTGAGGGAATGCATTCCAGAGTTTTTGTGTGCCGTACAAGAAACTCCTTTACCAGATGCTCATGAAGCAGGATTCTGCAAAAAGGGAAATCTTCAAAAGTATCTCTCTTGCTGACCTTAATAACCATGCAGGTTCATAAAAAGACTGATAATCCTGCAGATAGCCAGGCCCTAAGCCATTTGTAGCTTTAAAAGTTAAACTGGTACCTTGAATTGATCCCAGAAAACAACTGGCAACCTACACAGAGCTTTCAGAATTAGAGCAATATGATCATGGTGTTCTACACCATTTTGCACCAAATGAGATTTCTGAACATTGTTCAAAGATAGGCCCATATGCAATGAATTACTGTACAATAGTTTAAACAAGATGTAACAAAGGCATGGATAACAGTTGCCAGGTTAGATTGAATGATCACAGTGGGTGCACTAAATATAATTGATGCAAATACATTCACCACTGATACCTGGAAACTCCGAAGCAACTTGTGGTTTCTGTTAAACTGGATTTGCTGCATGCATTGTGTGGACAAATTGCACCAGATCCAGGGTGAGTATGCATTTTATCCTTAGTGTAGATAAGCCCGGGATTGAAAGATGGCAAGAAATCTCAAGGCTATTAAAGGGCCACACACTCTGCATCCATTTTCTAGTGCATGATGTCTGCTAAGATAACCCAAACAATCTCCATTCCATATTCCTTACAGAATCCTAGAGGAAGCATCACTCACCCCAGATTTTTATATCTTGCTTTTGGCACTCCTGAATCCCAAATGCATTCATATGGTGTACTGATTCAGTGGGTTAAGACATACTCCTATAAAATGTTGGATGCTATTGATTTATATGCACTATTGTTACAAGAGTAATTGCTTGCAACCTATTCCTTGACTATAGTTTAAATTACATACAACTGCAGAAAAAAATCTCATAACTAAATAAGTAACATTCTCTGAAAAGTTAAATAATTAGATACTTAACAGGAGAAGCCTCTCTGTGGGAAATTAACTCATTTCTGGGTTCATTTTTATATAATTTAAATAGAAAATTTCACCATCTATATGTACATATATATACATACATACACGCATGTGAAAGCTGTACTCTTCCACCTGGATGTATGTTTTTTCACTGCTGTGTAGGAAACTAGATTGAGACAAAAATATATTAAAATTAGTAAAAGAAATTACAGCTAGCTGTACCCAATGTAACATACACTGGTGGTGCGTTAAGGGTGAGTTGCTCTGTTGCCCTGCCCCTGCTGCCGCCGGTGCCACCAGCAGGGGAGGCAGGGTGATGATGTGACCCCCTGGGCACCCGTGTGATATCAAAACCCACATCAAAGTTGGTCTAGTTCTGTAACAGAATAAATAATGTCTACTATTCCAAAATTACAATTAATTTGTTGGGAAGTCCATCTTCACTGACTCAGTTCTTACAAAATAAACCATCTCTCTATATAAGGCTTGGGTATGTTTCCTTTCCCAGTGTGCTGATTGGTGGATTAGGAAAGATACCCAGCCAGTCCCTGCACTCCCTCAGCCAATCACCACCCACATGCAAATTTTCTCCTCACTTCACAATCCACTCCTGCCACTCAATCTACTTCTACACCCCTAGCCTTACAAGGGCCCCTCCCTTCTCTCCCTCCCTCAGCCGATCACCACCCACATATAAAAAAATGCAATACTTTTTTCCTAAAATAATACCATGTAGCTGAACTGTGTGAAAGGAACACTGCCACTCCAAGCTCCACGCTGCAACCACCACTTGAAACCCCAGCAGGGCACATAACGGTGTATGTTACGCTGGCCACACCTAAACTAATACTAATACTAATACTAATACTAATACTATGGTAGCATCCCCATATCCGCTGATTCGCTAACCGATGAGTCAATTATCCACAGTTGGTGACAGCAGGGGAGAGGGAGGGGAGGAGGCTTCTGCATGGCTCCCATGGCTACAATGGTGATGGGGGGTGAAGGGAGGGGAGGGCTCACCTCCTTCCCCCCCCCCCCGAGGATGGCTCCCATTGATGGCAATGGTGATGGGGGGGCAATGAGAGGGAAGAAGAGTTCTCTCCTCCCTTCTCCCTTTGTCCACCCCCCATGGCTTCCATGGCAGCAATGGCAATGGGGGTGTTCACTATTATCCACGGAATTCAGTATCTGCGGGGGGGGGGGGGGCTGGAACCAATCCCCCCAGATATGGGGGTGCTACTGTAATACAATTATGCCAGTGGCTCTTAACCTTTTCTTTACCAGAGACCCCCTTTAAATATTTTTTTGTTGCCATGGATCCCCAAGACTTAACTCAAGATTTTAAACCATAACAACAACAATAATACAATTACATCAGAGGCTCTTAACCCTTTCTTTACCAGGGACCTACTTTAAATATCTTTTGTTGCCATGGACACCCAAGATTTAAAACCCTAACAACAATAATAACAATAATACCTGATAACAATAATATAATTACAACAATGCCTCTTAATCTTTTCTTTACCAGTGACTCCTTTAAATATCTTTTAATGCCATGGATCCCCAAGGCTTTAGATTTACCCTCATAATCATAATACAATTACACTATCCATAAAATCTTCCCACAAAGGCACTGGAGTGGGAAGGAAGACTTTTATCCTGCTTCTTTCTGCAAGTTTGTGGCTGGAGCCAATTGAATGGTAATGCACAGGCCAAGCCAGCCAGCCAGCCAGCCTTTGCCTTGGCTCTTGTCTTGTGGCCGCTCCACTGCCAAGAGGAGGTGGGCTGAGTAGTCTTAAGCCTTTGTGGACCCCCTGTGAGGACATTGCAGATCCCTGGGGTCCCACTGGTCTAGAAACTTGGTGAAAGTAGCATGCCAAAGTTCTGCCTCCTTTAGAGAAGAGGCAGTCCAGGGACCCTTGTCTACTGCTTGTTAAAATAGAAATGAATAGAAAGGGGAGTGAAGGAGTCTCTCCAGCAAGGGGTAATGGTCACCTCTAACTTTTTCATGATCTTTGGCCTCGCCTTTGCCCCACCCACAGACTGCAAATCCGTAGCCTTCTGCTCCAACGCCAGCTGCCCATTGAGGGCAGCATGCTGGATTCCCATTGGAGGGAGGCTGGCTGCCAATGACAACCTGCTTTGCTCCATTCTATTCCCCCTCCCTCGCCAGCTTTGGCTCCTCCCACTGGCCAGAGGAGGTTTTTTAGCAGGTGGCAGCCTGTCCAGTTCAGCATTTGCAAAGAAAGACTTTCTCCCCAGGGGAAGCAGAGCCAGGGGTGGCCAGAGGACCCCAAGAGGTCCCCCAAGGAGGAAAAAGAGGTCCCAAAACCCCAGGGCGGCCTCCCACCTCCTTCCCACCCCTTTCCAGGGTTGCTTGTTTGTTTGCAGCCTATAAGTTCCTTGGGGCAGAAGGAGTGGGGAAGGGGCTCAAGTTTTTGGGTGCAGAAGGAGTGAAGAGTGGAGGAAGGGGGGAAATACCTACCCTGCAAGGTAGGAGGAAAATGAAGAAAGAAGAAGGTGGGGCGTATAGAAAGTAACTATTTTTTCACATGCATTCATATCAAGACAGCAAGGGGATCTGGCTGAGTATTTAATTACAGCAGCTTAATGGACAAAGGTGTGGCTGTAGGCCGAGGAGGTGGTGCTGAAAAATGCCCCCAAGCTGTTGATTGGCTAGGCAATGGAGCGCTATGATTGGTTGGGTATGTTTCCTAAGCGGCCAATCAGTACACTGGGAATGGCAACATACCCAAGAGAATTACATATATAGATAATGTGATGTGCTAATAAAAAAGTGTAAACTTTTAAATAAATGTGATGTTTTATGGGAAGCCCTTGTTTATCTATTACTTAGTGGCTCCAGTCCGTACAGAAAACAAATCTCTGATATTATCTCCAGGAGTACTGCTATAAAGCTGACTTGAGAAATATATGCATGTGTGGCCCTTTGGTGTAAGCATTGGCAGTAATAATGATTTTAAATTCGTAGAACCCTAAGTCTCTGTTCTGTTAAAGCATTGCAGGTACTTTGTGAACCTCAGAGAAACCTACGTTCCTCCTTGTACTCTTGTCATAAAAATGATCACTTTCTGCCCATCTAGTTATGGCATGCATATAAGTATGTTAAGTAAAGATAGATAGTGTGGCACTTTATATGCTTTTCATTTTTGGCTTTGTTTTATTTGTGCAAGTAAAGGGGTTATTTTCAAGACTGTGGTTCATCATGAAAGTACCTTTATAACAATGTCGTAACTCAGTGTAGCTTTTTAGAGAGCTTGAAAAAGCTCAGTACATATGTATGTTTTTTAAATGCCTGTGGTTTTAAAAGGCAAATTAGTGCAGCTTAATTTGAAGATGGTTGAAAAGCCTATTGGTTTTTTTTCCCAGATACTTTGTTACTATTCTTAACTGATGTGTTAATTTAACATTTCCCATATAATTACAACAAAGCTTATACTGTTATCTCCAAATGAACAGAGCAAAAGATAGCTGCCTGGAAAAACTGATACAAAGCCTTAGGTGTGCAAGAAAACAGACATTTTACAAGTTGAAACTAGAGATGGTTAATGTGATAATTTTTGTTTATTGAATAAAAGCACCCAGGTTGATTGATACAGTAATTTCTGCCTTTGCTACAGCAAATATTTAGCTCATTATCAATTTTAATAGCATTTTGCAGAACAAGCCTTTTCTTGATATGCTGAAAATACTATTAAATTTCCTTGCATAGATACATTGTTATGACATGCAATAACTACTTGAATATAAAGGGGGATTAATAATTTAGGAGGTGTTAACAAATTAGGGCCATCATTAAAAATACTTGGAACCATTTTGTAGAAAAATCAGATTGAGGTAATGTGTTGTTCTTATGATAAAGAATTACAGCATTAATTCTGCAAAGTGAACTTATTGCTCCTATTCGTCTCCAAAACCCTGGAGCATTAAGAGACAGGAAGAATGAAATGATCATTGCATTTTTTCCTGGCATAACAGCTCTAATATTTCCATCACAATTTCATAGGTTAGTTTCCACAGATATAGTAGAGGAAAAGCCCACCAACGTCATCCTTTCCTTTGTTCTGTTATTGTTATTTTATGAAACCAAGTCAGAATTTTTAAAACGTTTAGATTTTTGCTTGTGCAGCAGTCAGTGAAGATTGCTTATTGAAACTGGTGTTTTAAATAGATAATAGTTGTTTCAAATTATAACTGGCTTAGTTTTACTTGCATACTTTGTCTCATATTGCTCACACCCAACTTCAGGATCAAGTAATTGATTCAAAATCTATTTTAGAATCAAATAATTATCAAGTATTCTTAACAATACCAATAATACTAAGATAGACCATTAGTCTATCTACCTCACTTTCTGCAATCTTTAGCAGCAACTTTCAGAAGAGTCTTTCCCAAGCTTACCCAATGATGCCAGGAACTAAATGTAGACCACTTGCAGGCAATGCTTCTAGTCTGCTAATGAGCTATAACTCTTCTTATAAGAATGATTTGCTCAGTTCAAATGATTCTTTCAAAAGATCCTTTCTGTTGGCAGATAGGTTTTTAGGTGCCTGTAAGTGTGGAGAGGTGGGCTTATACAAATTTAAAGTACATACAACTTGTATTTTTGCAAACATAGGCCAGTGTACTTAACTAAGACATTTATTTATTTGTATTAGTTATTTATACCCCCACTCTTCAGCCACAAGGCTATGTCTACATGAAGCAAATTGCAGCAGCTGTGACCTGTCTCAGTGGTTTTACAGCCCCTATAAACTTTGCATGCCTGTAGTTCAGACAGGGACCACAAGTGGATTACTCATGTTTTTAAATCTGCCACTGCTGACCCCTTTTTAAAACCTAGTTCTATGGTGCGCACAAGTGATATTTCACCTTTCCCCAAAAAAGAAAGAGAAAAAGATAGCATAAAGCTCCATTTTATCGCCTTAGCGATCACTCACTAAAGCGAAAATCCAACATGGCAGTAGTGGGTACTTGCCCTGTAACCCAACCCCAACCCCTGCACTTGTCCAGACAATCAGGTTTGCACTGTGTCCTGCACAGGGAAGCAATTCATGTCGAATTGCTTGTCTTAATGAGCCAAAATGCACATATCTCTAGAGGTTTTTTTAAAAGTTGGGGAAAGCTGCGAAGGTTTTTCTCATGTAGTTTTTCTTCTTTTTGCCCCCCCCCCCAATATGACAAGATAATGCGGGATCCCATTAAGACAGTTCATTTTCTGACCCAATTCTGTGAGGGGTATTTTCACCATGTAGACAACCCCTAAGAAACTTCTCCTGGCCCAGTCCCCCCAAACTTGATGGAACATCATGCACTCACACTCCAGTCACCCAATGGTAGCTCTCCCTCTGCTTGTGAACAAGCAGAACAAAGGAGGCAGCATGGCCAGGCTGACTCTAACAAAATTTCTCAGATCACAAACAGGAAATAATTTTCTTTTAAAGAACAGTTTTGACAATTGAGCAATACAAACAAAAGTCAGACATGTGGATTGTAGATTCTGAGTGTACCAATCACAGCACATTTTGTGATAATTATTTTACTGAAATCAATGAAAATACCAGAGGTGTGATACAGGCTGCTGATTGAAAGGGCAGCAAAGGCCATCCAAATGAATTGTGGTGGTGAGTACCTCTCAAATCACACGTAATTGCAATGTACTTCTGCAGTATCTCATGGGTTTTACACTTCTTTTTCACTCCTTCTCCCCATACAGCTGATATCCAGTAAAGTAGGTTGGGAAGGGAGAAGTAACAATTGTAGCATAGCCGTCATGAATACGGAACAGTTACAGATAAGTAAATCTGGGTTCCATATTCACAATTTCTACTTAGTCACAATTGTGTCACTTTCCCTCCTCCAATTGTAACTCCCCCCTCCAACATACTACACTAAGTACCAGCTGCATGGGGAGAAAGATACCCATTCTGCTGGTTTTCAGAGCACAGGTGAATGACATTTCCATCAGCTTGAGGGTGGAGCTAAGATAGGCAAGATTAAGTATACTTAACTGAGTGGCTAATGCAGAATACTGGCCATAGTTTAATACTGATGTTGCTGAAAACACTTTCTCCCCCAATATGAGCCCTGGTGAGCTAACAAAGGTCTTATTGGGAGCAGCGATTCAAGTTGTGCAGGGCAAAGGAAGGTATGGTGATAACAGACTGGAATATTGTTACAAAAGAAGGTGGGCTCGATGTCTGAAAGCGATCCCGCCATCAGTCCATTCTGTTACCCAGTAGGCTGGGGAGCCAGGTCGATAAAGAACAAAACCCATATCATCCACAATTTACTCCTGGATGAAAAGGCCAACCTGGCTTGCTTCATGGAAACCTGGCTGGGAGAGGACAGTGCCATCACCTGGAATCAGGCTCTCCTGGCCGGGTACTCCATTAATGAGCAGGTAAGGGAAAGTGGGTGGGGGGGTGGAGTGGCCCTAGTCCATAGAGATAATCTCACCCTGACCAGGATACCTGTCCAGAAAATAGACCACTTTTGAGTGTGTGTATCTGAGCCTGAAAACCAGGGATAGTATAGGGATTCTGTTGGTATACCGTCCACCTTGTTGTCTAACAGATTCCCTATCGGAGCTAACGCACTGGTCTTGGAGCTGCTGTTGGAATCGCCCAGACTTTTAGTTCTGGGTGACTTCAACAACCCATTCGAGATTAGTTTAACAGGTGCGGCTCAGCAGTTCATGGATTCCATGACAGACATGGGCCTATCCCAATGGGTTTCTGGGCCAACACACTGTGTGGGTCACACTGTCGATGCGGTCTTCAGTATGGAGCAGGTATGTCTGTGGGCGGAGGTAGTGAGTACCACCGCACTGTCATGGACAGATCATTTCTGGTTATGGTCGGACTTAGAGCCAATGTCCGCCCCACTGGAGGTGGAGGACCTATTAGAATGGTCCGCCCTCAGAGGCTAATGGTGCTAATGTCTTCAGAAAGCCTTGGAGGGTTCCTTGGTTGGTAATGCCAGTAATTCTGTCGAAGCTCTGGTTGATATTTGGAGCAACGATCTCACCAGGGCCATCGAAACGATTGCTCCTAAGCATCCTTTCCAACCCACTCCAAATAAACAACCATGGTTCACAGAGGAACTTAGGAAGATGAAGCGGGCTTGACAACAACTAGAGTGCACCTGGCTGAAAACTCAACTCTTATCTGATAAGACTCGTCATAGGAATTTTCTTTATTCCTATCGAGAGGCAATACGTGCAGCGCAGAGATCTTTCTGCTCTGCACATATTGCGTCTGCAGAGTCCCATCCCGCAGAGCTGTTTAGGGTGGTAAGGGAGCTCACACAGGCTCCACCTGTATAGAACCCTCTACTTAACCTGACAGCAGCCTGCTGTGATGTGTTTAATAACTACTTTGCAGATAAAATCTCTCAGATAAGAGCCAACTTGGATGCTGGGTTTATAGCAGAGTCGACTGGTGAGGTGTCCAGTAAACCCGTTTCTGAGATTAGACTGGATCAGTTTGAGCCAATGAGTACCGATGACATGGACAAGATCCTTGGAGAAGTGAGGAAGATGACGTGCCCTCTCGACCCTTGCCCATCATGGCTGGTTGTCCAGGGGGGTGATGCATTGATGGCCTTTCTTAAGGAGACCATCAATGCATCCCTTAGGGAAGGAGTTATGCCATCTTGTTTAAAGGAAGCGGTTGTGAGGCCACTCCTAAAGAAACCTTCCCTGGACCCCTGGACTTGGAAAATTATAGACTGTTTTCCCATCTGCCATTTTTGAGCAAGGTGATCGAGCAGGCCGTTGCTTCTCAACTCCAAGTAATCTTGGATGAAACTGATCTACTTGATCCATTTCAAACCGGCTTCAGACCAGGATTTGGGGTGGAGACTGCCATAGTGGCTCTGGTAGATGACCTTTGCCATAACATCGACAGGTGAAGCGTGACCCAGTTGGTGCTTTTGGATCTCTCAGTGGCTTTCAATACGATAGATCACAGCATCCTCTTGGAACGCCTGGGAGAGTTGGGGATTGGAGAAACTGCACTTCAGTGGTTCCATTCCTTCCTCTCAGGTAGATTCCAGAGGGTGATGCTTGGGGACAGTTGCTCATTAAAAATAGAGTTTAATTGCGGCGTCCCTTAGGCTGCCATCCTTTTTAATATCTACATGAAGCCGCTGGGAGAAATCATCCGGAGACATGGGACGGGGTGTTATCAGTACACTGATGACACCCAAATATATTTCTCCATGTCTCAGTCATCAGCCATGATGACCGATGGTATTTCTCCCCTCAGTCACTGTCTTGTAGCGGTAATGGACTGGATGAGGAAAAATCAACTCAAACTGAATCCAGAGAAAATAGAGATGCTTACAGTGGGGGCTCCTAAACCTGGTATTGGGTTGTAACCGCCAGTCCTGGGCTGGGTCATGCTCTCTGCTAAGGACTGTGTTCTCAGTTTGGGGGTGCTCCTAGACTAGTCACTTCACATGACTGCTCAGGTGAACGTGACAGTCAAGAGCAACTTTTATCAGCTTCGGCAGATACGCCAGCTGCACCCTTACCTCGAGACAAAAGACCTAGAAACTGAAGTGCATGCACTGGTAACCTCACGACTCAATTTCTGCAGTGGTCTCTACATGGGGCTACCCTTATACCTAGGTCGGAAACTACAACTGATGCAAAATATGGCAGCCAGGTTAGTCACCAGGAAATTGAGGAGGGAGCATATCACTCCAATCTTGAAATCCCTTCACTGGCTGCCTATCAGTTTCCGAGCATAGTATAAGTTGTTGATAATGACCTATAAAGCCCTACATGGCCTAGGTCCCACCTATATAAGGGATCGCCTCCTTTCATATAACCCTCCCTGCACCCTTAGATCTTCTGGGAGGGGTTTATTGCAACCAATGAGATCTAGATTAACAACAACCTCCCAGATATCTTTTTCTATTGCTGCTCCCAGACTATGGAATGCCCTGCTGGAGGAGATCTGTCAAGCAACTAGCTTGGAGAATTTCAAAAAAGCCATCAAAACAGATCTCTTCCAGCAGGCCTTCCTTGAATAGAACAGACCATTTTTTTATGGACGCTTCTCCCTCTTTTTATGTTTTTATGTCTATGGTTTTATGTCTTTATGTTTTGATATTCAGTTTTAAAGTCTTAGGGTAGTTATTTTATGTCACTGGTGAATTTGCTAGTTATTTTAAATATATGTACTATTATATGTAATTTTAAGGGGGAGTAGATTGTTTTAACTTATTACTGTTGTTATGGATCTGTTTGTTTTATATCCAATTGTTGTGAGCCACCTTGATTGCCTAATAGGCAAAAGGCAGGGTACAAAAATAAAGTTGTTATTATTATTGTTGTGGTGGTGGTGGTGGTGGTGGTGCAGTGGTTAAATGCCAGTACTGCAAGTCACCACATTGCAAGAGTGATTCCAGAGGTCTCCAAGGTTCACTCAGCCTTCCATCTTTTCGTAGGTCGGTAATGTGAGTACCCGGCTTGTGGAGGCAATTAGCTAACACACATTGGAAGCTGCTTAATGCAGTGTAGATGTGTAAATTGCTATTGCTTAAAACAATTTGTAAGCCACTGTGATAGCCTTGGGGCTGAAGAGCAGGGTATAAATAACTAATATAAATATATAAATAGAAATAAATAGAACTATGGCAATTGTTAAAGAAATATATGAAAGAAAAGTTCTGTGCATGTGATGCTTGTGTGACGTTACGTTTGCATTTCACTGGTACGTATTCCTCCTCCCCCAGTCTGAAACATAGCAATATATTCCATAACATCTGTGTTTCAGCTTGCTCTGCTCTGCTTATTTTAGAAAACAAGGTTCATGTCCCAGAATTTAAAGGAGTGAGCCAAATATCCAATTGTAAATCTTCTTTAATTATTTGGCTTGTTGGACTCAGATGTAAATTTCAGTTTTGTATATACCATATAAATAGTGCAATAATGGTTTTCCTACCTATTAGTGATTGAGTAAGAGATTCCATATTGAGGGAGGTAGGGATTTACAGTGGCAGTCAAATATGTATCTGTGCTTCCAAAATCAAAGCTAAATCTGCCAGCATGTGTATATTCTGTCAGTTATTGGCATCCTGCTTCATTTATACTTGCTCCTAGCATCAACACAGAATTTAAAAATTAAATTATTGAGAACCAGAATCTGCCAAATTATCAGCATTTTCACTTCTTATAACTGCTTGCAGAATTGCACTAGCATGGTTGGTGGTAATGTTTAGAAGGAAATTGTGCAACAGAAACAAAAAAAACAAAAAACATTAAGTCTGTTAAATCCCACCCCCACCCCAAGCAACAACAACATTGCAGTTTATTTTTATAGCACTTTTTACTAAAATAAAATGCAAACTGGTCTTCAGGGAATAGTAAGCTAAGTTCAGTGAGCTTTCCTTTCAGATGACAACTCTGTGAAGCACTGGGTTTTTTGAGTGCAGAATGTAACACGAAATCCCTATTTCTCTGATCGGTAGTGTGGTGCTACAACAGAGGTTATGATCTTGCTCAGAATACCTACAAATGCTACTCCAAAGCTGCCCCACATGACCCCTGATGCACTGTCTCCCAGAGCTACACATGCAAACATAGCTGGCTATGTGGCTCTTGGAAAATTCTCTTTTCACACTTCTTCTTTTCTGGCTGAAGCACATAATCATAAACATACATTAGGAAATGTCACCTCTTTACTCTGTAATTTACCCATATGTTCACACATGTTTTCAATCTTGGAGGTTAGACCCAATGGTTCATTTTTACAATTACTGATATGCAAATCTGCAAGAAACCACATTATCTGTAGTGTTTTCCCCATGGTTAGGGGAAAATATACTGCTTATGCTCAGAAGCATTCTCCTTCTCAACTTCTTTTCAGCTACAGAGGAAAATATTCCCAATTATGCTTGATGTTCTGAAATAATCTGACTCTGGGCTACAGTGTTGGGTGAAATTAAGCACTGTTAACATTTTCCAGGTAGATTGGTGGGGAAATGTTAGTCTATTGCAGCAAAAACCTCTCCATTAATATTAGTTCTTCTTAATATTTAAACTTTTTAATAGTTCTTCATATGAATCCCATCATGGGAGAAAGGTGGGATATATATCCAATAAATACATACATGAAGACAGTAACCTGGCCAGATAAACCTCTTTCTATACCCAAGAGAGAATCTTGCCTTGTTCTGCTATGGGACTTCCATGCTGAGGCTGCTGTGTGATAAGTGGCTCAGAATTTCATGTCCATGATGTCCCTTGGTCTGTCCTAAGTGCTATCTGGCCCAATCCATGTTGCTATTTTATTTGATGGGTGGAATGGTAGTGATCTGGGTGTGAAACACTGGTGGTGGAAAACTTGGACCATGTCAAACTAAACACAGGTTCAGTTGGAAGGCCTAATCCATAGCGGTGGTGGTGGCAGCCGAGAAATCATACTTGTCGTCCACCATTGCATCTGCAAAGAGTCATCCAGAGGAGCTATCTTGAGTTGTCAGAGTAATTCTATGCTTTGCCCCGCAAGAGGAGAACACAGACTACTCAACATCCTGCTCTTAGGAATTTGCATGACACTTTGCAGATAGAATTGCTCAGATCTACTCTGACTTGGATGCTGTAATTTATACAGTCAAGGTAGTTTTTGTTCCTGCTTGTTCCATATAAATTGATGTGTTTCAGTTTGTGCAGCATGAGAATGTGGACAGGGTCCTTGGAAAGCCAAGAGCTAGCACAGGTGTGTTGCACCTGTGCCTTTCCTGGTTTATAAAGACAGCTAGAGAGGGACTGACTGAGAGGATAAGGACAGTGGTGAATGTCTCGTGGCAACAAGGCAAAATTCCACCCTACCTAAAAGAGGCTGTGGTGAGACCTTTACTGCAAAAAAAAAAAAAAAGACACTAGATAGTTACTAGGTAGTCACCAATATCTCTTTTTTGGGCAAGTCTCTGATGTATGTGGACATCTCCCAGCAATAGATTCCTGGATGACACAGATTATTTCCTTCTGGCTTTAGGCCTGTATGTGGGATGGAGATAGTTTTGCTTGCCTTGGTAGTTGACCTATGCCAGGAACTAGACAGAAGGAATGAGTCCCTGTTGAGCCTGCTGGATCTTTCAGAAACTTTCGATACCATCAGTCATGGTATCCTTTTGGGCCACCACTCTTGAATGGTACTTGCAGGCATTATCCTACAATGTCTCCAGCCCTTCTTGGAGGGTTGAATCCAGAAGGTAGTGCTGGGGAGTGTCTGTTAGATACCATGGCCATTGGCCTGTGGGTCCCTCGGGACGCAGTTTTGTCCCCCATGCAGTCTAACATATACATAAAACTATTGGAAAAGCTTGTGCAGAATTTACATTTGGATGTAAAGAAGCATGTTCCTTTACATCCATTTCCAAAGAAGTTGTTTCAGTAATAAATCAGTGTCTGCTGTCAGTATTGATTGAATGTGGATGAACATGTTGAAGTTTAATTGAAACAAGACAGAGGAGTGCCTGGTCAGTAAAAAGGCTGGTCGGACAACAGAGACAAACTGCTCTCAGATTCATAGCTTGGATGTACTCCTGGACTCAGTCCTGAGCCTGGAGGCCCAGGTTTCATTGGTGTCCAGAAGTATGTTTACACAGGCTGAATCCACACTACACAATCCAGTTTGAAACTGGATTATTTGCCATGCCTCCTTCCTATGGAATCCTGGGATTTGTAGTTTGGTTAGGCAACAGCACTCTTTGGCAGAGAAGGCTAAGACCTTGTAAAACTACAAATCTCAGGATTCCATAGGAAGGGGCCATGGCAAATAATCCAGTTTTAAACTGGACTGTTTGTATAGTGTGGATTCAGCCACAGTTAAAGCTAGTTTACCAACAACATCCATTCTCGGAGATATCAGAACTGATGACAGTAATACATACCTGGATAACATCCCATTTAGATAACTGTAACACTGTCTATGTGGGGTTGCATTTGGAAACTAATCAGAAACTTCAATAGGTCCAGAATACTGGGGCTAGACAGCTCACCAGGGTTGGTTACAGGAAACATATGACTCCCATTTTGCAAAAAATTTACTGGCTATCAGTCTGTGTCTGGGCATCATTCAAAGTGCTAGTTATAACCCATGAAGCCCTACGCAGTGTGGATCCAGACCATCTGAAGGAACATATCTCCCTATATCAGTGTGCATAACTTTTAAGAAACACAGTGGAGGATTTTTTCTCAGTCTGACCACCATCACAGAGACAGTTGATAAGGACACCAGAAAGGGCCTTCTCAGTGGCTGCTCCCAGGCTATGTAACTGCCTCCCACAGGAGACTGGGGTGACACTCTCTTTGCTCTCTTTCTACCAAAATATCTTTTTATTTAGACAGGCCTTTGGCTGTTAATATTCTGTAATAAAAGGATTTTTAAGGGTCTTCATTATTATGTTTTAAATGCTATTTAAACTCTTTCAGTTACTGTTTTTAATTTGATTGCTTATTTGTTTTTAACTTTTGTATGGTGCAATGTTTTAGCTGTATTTTGTTTTAACCTACACTGTTAGCTGCATTGGATCTCACTTAGGAAAAAAATATGGGATGTAAATTAAACGCACACAGTAACAAACTCCTAAGAACATTCTGTCTCTACTATTGCGAAGTTGCTCTCCTCAAAATAACCCCCAAAATGTAAATAAATAAATAAATAGGATTTCTGTAACTTCTTTCAGTTCTTCTTACTTTTGCTGATCAGGATAGAAAGAATTCCATAAAGTTTTAGCCCAGGCTTTGGTTTTTGGTTGCTGAGGTTGTATATATTGATGATATATTGGTTGTCTCAGATAAAAAAGCTGTACAATGTTTTCACTTGTATAATTTTACCTGTAGCGGTGAACAAATCTGCGATCCGGACACAGGAAGTGAGCACAGTAATTGCATAGTTGTGATTTTTAAAATCTGAGATTGTTAATGAACTTATCTAGGAGGAGTAAATTACATTTCTGACATAACTTCTTCAGCCTTTAGAAAAGGATGGTGAATTTAGAACTTTGATAGATAAGAGATCAGATGGCGATCGGCAGCGTAATGAATAGATGAGAGGGCAGTACATCAAAGGATATTGGTAGGTGTAGAAAATCAGATTCCTGCAAGAGAACTACAGTTGTCCCTTCATATTTGCTGGGGTTTGGTTCCAGGACCACCCCCCATGGACACCAATATCCGTGAATACTCAAGTCCCATTATATACAATGGCATAGCAAAATGGTGTCCCTTATATAAGATGGCAAAATCAAGGTTTGCTTTTTGGATTATTATTTTTTTTAAGAATATTTTCAAACCGTGAATACTTAAATCCATGGATACAGAGGGACAACTGTACATTCTCATGAGAGTATACAAATGAGACTCAGAAGGGATAGCACAAGGGTAGACATACAATCCAAAGGAGTCCTGTATAGTTCAGAGACCTCTACAGCAGAACTGGGTACAGTATGGCAACAAGTTACTTTTCAGGGTTAATGGGGAAAATGTCATTCTGTTTGTAGTGTAAAGCAACAATGTTCCTTCCTGGTGCAAATGACTAGCCATTTTTGGTGTTATTAGTCTGAGGTGGGAGGAGTGCTGCCAGCTCTTACCTTAATATATTACCAATGTAATATAATATAATATAATATAATATAATATAATATACCTTAAACAGCAATCTATTCTGTTGCTATTACAAACCCCCTGAAGCAATTCAACTGGGTTGCCATTATATGGAGGACAGGAAGAAACTTGTTCCATTACTTGTTGCAAGGATATTCCATTTCTTGTGTGTATGTGTGTGTGGTGTTCATTTTACGAATCTGAAATGGCCATTGGGGGAAGCCCCTGAGGCCATTTCATATTCTTAAAATGAACAACACACAAACACACACACACGAAATGGGATGCCATTGCAACAAACAATGGAACAAGTTTCTTTCTGTCCTCCATATAATGGCAACCCAGTTGAGTTGCTTCAGGAAGCTTGTAATGAGCAACATAATAGATTGCTGTTTAAAAGTAACATTCCAAATTCTGTTTTATAGCTAGAATGGGATTAAGTACTCTCAACTCTATCACTTGACCTTGTGCAAGACATTTGGGCATATCCATTTCTCAGTTTTCCCATTTGCTATACTGATAAAGTGGCAGTTCCATAATTTAATATTTATTCCCTTGCTCTTCCTAGCAAATCCTTTGGGAAGCAGCAAATGTGGAAACATTCTTAAAGAATAAGGCAAGTATACTTAAGGAACTGTGAATAGGGGCTAGAAGAGGCAGGAATGCCTCTCTGGCCCCAGCTCAGTTCCTGTGCATATTTTGGATCACGACTGACTGCATGTGTAATTGCCATTTCTTCCCTGTATAATGTTCTTCCATGCACTTGTTTTGATTGGTTAGCTGAGCAAAAAAAAAAAAAAACTTATAGCACTAGTCTATTTACATGGATCACGATAGCCTTTATCTTTGTTCACGGGGATTAGGTTAAATTTGAGGATCTCTGCTGCACACAGCCTTGTGAGTATAAGGGATACTGTCATAATGGTGGGTAATGTAATAGATATTGGCTTTAAATATGCCATAATCTGATGCATCCAACAGTATATTCTAAATTTAACATGTGAAAAAATGTAATACTAAAAATAAAGTGTGATACTAAAAAAATAATAACATCTTTCGATAAGCAGAGGATTACATGGTGATTGTTTATTTTAACTTAAGAATCAAATGAATAATCCTATTAATAAACACCCCTCTAGGATTGTGTATTTAACAGATGTCTACTGGATACCTTATCTAGGGAGCTGATTCTTTGTTTAGTGTAAATACTAATGGGATCACAGTAAAAGAAATGGCTAGCATTCTTTGCTATTTTCAGAGAAGATTGCTTTAAGAGACACTGAGACCAGAAGAGGGGTAGGGGAGTGAAATTACATAGATTCAATAGACTGGGAGGGTTCTATTACATTTCTACCTCAGAGATTGTACCACCATTAAATTCACACTTTTAGTCCATGGGAATCAGACCAGCATGACAGAGAAGTTTGGCTAAAATGAATCTACTTTATTAGTTTTTGTGAAAATGATTAAGGTTTCTGATCAGTACTGTTTTTCAGCAGTAACGGTTTGGAGGCTAGACAAATAATCCTTACTATAAAACAGAAAATGAGAGAGAATCACAAGGAGATAGAAGTGTACCCAGCTTGTGGGGGCAATTAGCTAACATACATTGGAAACTGCTTAATGCAGTGTAGATGTGTAAATTGCTATTGCTTAAAAACAATTTGTAAGCCGCTCTGATAGCCTTGTGGCTGAAGAGCGGGGTATAAATAAATAAATAATATAATAAAGTAATAAAAAGTGAGTACCCCCAGAAACAAAATATCTGAATATATTATTTGAACTACAAAACCATACATGGTGATTTATTTGTTAATAGCAGAAGGAAAATCTTTTCCTACTGTGGCAGGCAAATATTTTTAAAATGCTTAAAGTAGAATGCCCATCAAATAAGCATGGTTATAATCAAAATTCATAGAACGTTCACAAAAATTCCTGAAGGCAATCAGCTCTACTCGAATTAGTAACTCAGATAAATCACCATTAATTAGCTAATATAAGCCAGCAGGTGGTTTCAAGCCCAGAGACATTCCCTGGTTATTTAAATTATGTATACTACACTACACCAAAGATAGAGTAAGAGAAAGGGAAACAACAGACATGAATGTGGAAAAAAACTGTTTGGGGGTAAAAGTCTCCTGAAATTCCCAAATTCAACTCAAAGGAATACAAGGCAGCTTTGACCCCCATGCTCAAATAATATAATCCATTAACAACTCCATGCAGCTTTTATTTCAACACTGATTAGTCATGCAGTGAATAAAGTCTGCATTGGAAGCTAACTTGCATATATTTGGACTGGGGGGGGGGGTACTTGGGTTGTCTCCCAGTCTCCAGGATATTAGTAGGGCCAAACTATGTATAATTAAAATATTTTATTTTTATTTTTATTTAATTTCTATTTAAAGTATTTTTGTATTGCCACACATATTTAACCTATCCTGGGTAGGGAGTAACACAGTTGAGGCGCTGCTACAGAAAAAGCTGTTACATTGTGTACCATCTAACCTAACTTCATGAGGTCTTGGAACACACAACAGAGCCTGCTCTGAAGATCTCAAATTTCTGGCAGGCTCATATGGGAGGAGGTGGTCTTTCAGAGCAGATCATTAAACAGAGAGTCTGTGAACATTTAGAAGGCAATGCCATAATCACAAAAAGTCAACATGGGTTTCAGAGAAACAAGTCATGCCAGACTAATCTGATCTCTTTTTTTTGATAAAGTTACCAGCTTGGTAGATGAAGGGAATGCTGTGGACATCGCATACCTTGATTTCAGTAAGGCCTTTGACAAGGTTCCCCATGACATTCTTGCAAACAAGCTTGTAAAATGTGGGCTAGACAAGTTAACTGTTCAATGGATTTGTAATTGGTTGTCCGGCCGAACCCAAAGGGTGCTCAGCAGTGGCTCCTCTTCGTCTTGGAAAGATGTGACCAGTGGGGTGCCACAGGGTTCTGTCCTGGGCCCAGTGCTATTCAACATCTTTATCAATGACTTGGATGAGGGAATTAGGGTCATACTTATCAAATTTTCAGATGACACCAAATTAGGAGGAGTAGCTAATACCCTAGAGGACAGGATCAAGATTCAGAATGACCTGGATAGACTGGAGAGCTGGGCCAAAGCTAACAAAATGAAATTCAATACGGAGAAATGTAAAGTACTGCATTTAGGGCGGAAAAATGAAATACATAGATATAGGATGGGAGAGACCTGGCTGAATGAGACTACGTGCGAAAGGGATCTAGGAGTCCTAGTAGACCACAAGTTGAACATGAGCCAACAGTGTGATGCGGCAGCTAAAAAGGCCAATGCGATTTTGGGCTGTATCAATAGAAGTATAGTGTCTAGATGAAGGGAAGTAATAGTGCCACTCTATTCTGCCTTGGTCAGACCTCACTTAGAATACTGTGTCCAGTTCTGGGCACCACAATTCAAAAAGGATATTGACAAATTGGAGCGTGTCCAGAGAAGGGTAACTAAAATGGTGAAAGGTCTGGAAACAATGCCTTATGAGGAGAGACTTAGGGAGCTGGGTATGTTTAGCCTGGAAAAAAGAAGGTTAAGAGGCGATATGATAGCCCTGTTTAAGTATTTGAAGGGATATCACACTGAGGATGGAGCAGGCTTGTTTTCTGCTGCTCCAGAGACTGGAACACGGAGCAATGGATGCAAGCTCCAGGAACAGAGATTCCACCTCAACATGAGGAGGGACTTTTTGACAGTAAGAGCTGTTCAGCAGTGGAACACACTCCCTCGGAGCGTGGTGGGGTCTCCTTCCTTGGAGGTCTTTAAACAGAGGCTGGATGGCCATCTGTCGGGGATGCTTTGATCAAGATTTCCTGCGTGGCAAGGGGGTAGGACTGGATGGCCCTCGTGGTCTCTTCCAACTCTGCAATTCTATGATTCTATGATTGCCTATGCAGATGCTGATTGGGGCAGTGATTTAGTGGAGAGAAAATCAACCAGTGGAAGCATCATCTTTTACGGTGGTGGAGCAGTAAGTTGGACAAGTTGGAAGCAGAGTACAGTGGCGGATAGTTCCACAGGTGCCGAATGCGTCTCAGCGAAAACAGCTTGTGATGAAATCAAATGGCTGCAGAATTTGCTTCTGGATCTTGGGATAGAGGAACCCAAACCAACCATTTTGATGCAAGACAATCAAAGCTGTATCAAAATTTCTCAGAGTGACAAGCCTCTGAAGAAGAACATAGACATTGCTTTCCACAATGTGAGAGAAATGTGCCAGAGTCAGCTTGTTCAACTGGAGTACTGCAACTCAGAAGAAATGATAGCTGATATTTTAACTAAGCCTCTTTCTAAGGACAGTTTCCTTAGACTACGAGAAGAAGTGAAGATTGTTCATGGAGTACCCTGCGATTGAGAAGGGGAATGTAGTATGTGGGGAAATAACCATTGTAATGTAAAAGCAATCTTGTGTACCTCATTCACATCCTAAGATAAGTCTAGAGTTTTTACCTGCATGCCTTTTGTTCTCCCAAGTTCCCTTTCTCTTGTTTCACTGGGCACTTCCAGCCAACTGGAGTGCTGGGTCATTCAACACATGACCTAATTTAAATTTTATTGCTCTGTGTAAGTTCTCTTTTAATTTAGAGTCTCCATGAGGGTGTAGCCATCTTTAGCCATCTTAAGACATCTTAAGCTATACCATCTTTTCTATAACCATGCCATGATGTTTACCATGCAGCCTTTTTACTGCTGTAGGCTGGGTGAGTTTTTTCCTACCCTAAATACCATTAGTTAGTTAGGAACCTCTTTTTAAAGTTTGTTTTAGTATGTAGATTGAGATTGATATACCTTCAGTAAACTTTGATTTGCATTTTAAACTGACTCCTTTGTTTTGTAATGAGTCTAATTTAACTGAGTAATCTCAGACCTCTGAACACACCTTTTAAGTGCTAATTGAGCTTTAGTCTGCATTCCTAAGTTGCACTCTGCATAAAGTTAAAAGTAAATGAATAATTTTTCAACTCTTTTTAAAGAAGATAATTCTTGTTGCTTTTTAAAAGGACTAGATCCTGGAATTTTTTAATACAATTTTATTTTTTAGACTCATTACTCCTACAACTTCTGAATAGTTCTTCCTGTCAGGAAGTTCTTCCTAATGTTTAAGTGGAATTTCTTTTCCTGTAGTTTTCACCCATTGCTCCATGTCCTAGTCTCTGGAGCAGCAGAAAACAAGCTTGCCCCATCCTCAGTATGACATCCCTTCAAATATTTAAACATGGCTATCATGTCACCTCTCAACCTTCTCTTCTCCAGGCTAAACATCCCCAGCTCTCATAAAGAAAAGCAAAGAAGGAAACAAATGTGCATATGCTAATTTATGTGTACAAGTACCAATTTCAAAACTATTTGTTTTCCATTGAAGGCAAGCCAATTTATTCTCCACACACACACACACACACACACACACAAAGTTTTTTGGCTTGAATCAATTCTTAAAATCAACCCAGATCACCCCAAAAGTTTCCCTTAAATTATTTTATGAACACAACAGATTTCCCATCCAGATTCTACTCTAAAATATATTCTCCTCCCAATAAATTAAATGCAAAATACTTTGATGTTCAAATAATAGGGTGCTGACTGCTACAATTATAGCTAGACTTTGGAAGGAGATAATTAGAGAGGTAGGAATTAGATCTCCTACTGATCTGGAGTGGAATAGGTGTGTGAGAGATTTTGAATTGCAATAAAAAAAATTACTGCAAATTACAGTTGTGGTAAAAACATATAAATGTTTGTAAGAATATGAAGTCGAAGGTAAGAATGTTTTCTCCTCACTTGACAAGCTTCTGAGAATTTTTGCATACTTTGGATGATTTTTCATATTTTGAGGCTTTCTCACAAAAATATAGTTTTTCACATTCAAATGTGTTTATGATAATCATTATATACTAAATATTTATAAATATTTTTGTGCAAAAAAGGTTCTTTGGAAATCTTCAGCAAAAAAAGGTCTCATTGTGGCAGTTTACCTTTGTTTTTGGATAGGGTGTCTTAGTGTGTTGAGACATCCTTTCTCATCAAGGAAAATAACATTTGCAAGTATTCCTTATATCCCTAAATGTTAGAGGAATATTGATAAAGATAAAAAGTTGAAATTGAAGGCAACAAATAAGTGAATGCATCATTGCTTATTAGTACAGGGACCCATAACAAACTATATTGCCCACTGCAAACCCAGGACAATATCGTTATTATTATCTGGTCAAAAGTGAAGTTTCCTCTTAGGAAGAAAAATTATATAATTATTACAATACAAGGTATTACTAGCCAAGCGATTTTAGCAATGTCTGCTTCTGAAGGTGAGAGGGGTTTTTCTTTCCAAATAGTGTAATCTGCCCTGACAGGTCCCTCACCTTTTCATAACTCATCAATTGTCTGTACTTCATATATTGGCTTATAATTGGCACTCCACGTAGTTAAAGGTAGAACAGGGACCTCCCAAACAAGGAGCCAAGGTTTGCTCAGAAATCCTAAGGCAACAGCCTGCTAAAATTCCTAAAAGACATGCCCAGAAGGGATTATACAAACTCCCCTGGAACTGATTGTCATTCAATAATCCCATTGAAGTAGCTGGACACTCTTTGCTTACAAAACCAGTCTTTCCTCTCACCTTTTCCTAAAACAATAGTGATTTGCCTGAGATCACTCAAGTTCAATGTTTGAACCATTAGCGATTGTTAACACATCTGGAGAATCCATTGACTAATTCTGGGAAACTCTGACCGACACTGTATTCCACTCAAACACACCCCTTCAGGGGAAATATTGACTATAAATATCACCCTGAAACACAGCCAACGTGTGCACAGATTTCCCCTGCTTCTGATTCCATGTCAATCTGTATCACCACTCTTCTCTCCTAGACTCCACACTGCTGGTTTTCTGCTTGATCCTCAGAATCTGTGCTCTTCGGATTGATACAGATAACATACTATCTGCATACTCTATTCCTCTGTCCCAATACTTCCTACATTCTTTAATAGCCTTGTGTGACTGCTTGAAGCCTGGGTGTCTATGTGTGTGTGTGTGTGTGTGTGTTCTCTTGTTATTTTTCAATAAAAACCATTTTTATTTCATCCCCTGGCTTGGAGTCTCCTCGGTTACTGCCGATATACATAGGTCAAAAGATCCCACCGTTACCTGGCCTCTTACTGCCAACTTGAGCTAATTAAAATCCTTCATATTAGAATTTGGACACTAGTGGGATCCCCATGCACCCCATACAATTTGGGTAACAATAGATCTTCTTTGTGGTCTCTGTGAATCCACATAGTGGATTACTCCTGCGCCTGCTCAGAGCGTTCGGAACCATCTAGAATAGCTAGGCAGAATTGACTTTGCAACATTTTGGTGGTAACTCTGCCCATTCCTAACAGTCCCTATATAAGTGCTCCCACCTAAATCCCCTCAGTTCCTTTCATCCACCGCATGAGCAGCTCGTTAGGAACCATCATCGCTAGTGCTTTTCCTCTCAGTGGTTTTTCTCTCGAAATTTGATTTGGACTGTACCTTGACTACGATTTGGATCTTGATTTTGGCTTTGCATCTCACTGTGTTGACCTGGACTGTGCTTGACGACTCTTTCTCTGCGTTTTGGCTACATTTTGGCTCTTGGATCCTTGACTTGTACAGGTCTGACCCCTCTTACTAATGGCTTCAAAATTGGTGGGATTTAAACGGTGCTCTGTCTGCCAGGCAAAACTACCTGTCTCAGACGGGCACTCCAAATACCTCATTTGCCTCAGGGAGGCACATAATGTTGACGTGTGTGTCCACTGCTGCAACTTCACACCGCAGGCCCATAAACAGCGCCTGTCCAGGCTGAAGTCCCTCCTATATGAAAAGACACTATGTCCGGCCACCACAACGTCAGTGAGTGCAGCCTCTCCTCCTAAGAGGGTCTGGTATCCATCCCCGGTGCCTCCGAAGAAAAAATCAAGCCCGAGACATGGGCGTTCACCAAGGGTCAGTCCATCAAAAAAGCTCCATCGTACCTTGAGTCCTAAGTATCGAGAGGCTGTGGCTTCCGACCCTGAGGCAGTGCGGAGGTCTCATAAGCATTCAACAGCCTCGGGCTCTAAGAGAGACTCCGCCAACCCTCGACATCGAGCCGGGACCGACCCTCGGCATCAACAACCAGCCAGGATCGTACCACCTGCACCTCCTCTAAGGACAAGGCTAAGAAGAAGGTCAAACATGCTTCATCTAGACACAGGACCCCTTCTTCATCCATACCAGCATCTGCCCCAATACCGACGGATGCATCACAATCCCCGACCACAATTCCTTTGACCTCGATGGCCGAACATGCTTCTCCACAGCCTCCTCTCCAAGTTGTCGAAGGTTCCTCAGCCACTCTCAAACTCCAGGAACGGCACCAATCATCAGGTCATTCCTCATTCGAGGTGGTTCAACTAGAGGAGGTAAAGCTCTGCGAAGAAGAGCTGGTACAGGTCCAAGTTCGTGCTGACTACCTGGCCCTGATTGTGTCTCGAGAGGAACTTCTCAGCTCGGACACAATCGTAATCGATGTTGAGTCATCCCCCCAGGTAACTTTTGCTGCGTATCGTACTCTGATGCCTTCTCCAACCCATAGAGTATTGGAGGTTGAGCAAGCATATGGAGTTGAGCACACGTATGGAGCCTTCAACGCTGCACATGCTGCGTTAGAGTCTGGATCTCGCCCCTCTCCATCGAGAGCTCAGGGTTTCGCCATGTAGCACCAACTATCTCCAGGAACCGAGGACCAGCTCCAATGGAGGGCTTACCACTCCCCTCCACACCTGTCGTTCCACGCTCTGGACCAATCCTGCTCTGACTGGAGTGCTCCTCGAAGACCCCTCCTGGTTGATACTGGCAGCCAGGTTGATACTGGAAGTTGGCCGCAAGGACCCATCCGAGTGGACACTGGAAGCCAGGTTTCTCCAGCTCACCATGACCCAAGACCGCTGCCTCCCTTGCCTCCACCTCGCCACTTTGCCAGGACCATCGAACCTTGTCTCTGGCCAGCTGCAGTCCGTCTCCATCCTCAGATTCATCCCCGGACTCGTCGAGCTCCTCCTCGCCATATGTTCCCAGGGCACCTTCACCGCCTCCGGAACTATTGGACGAGGACTCCTCGTCACCTACAGATGACATATGGGCCTTCTTGGAGCAAATGGTGAAGATGGCCCATGCATTGGAGCTCAAGCTGGTGGAAAAGGATTCTGACCCCCTGGACCCCATCTATCGATGGCTCAAGTCAAAGGCCCCACCTCTGGCCGAACTGCCAGTGCTGCCGTCCCTACTGAAGCTGACCCAAAGCAGTTGGGAGAATCCGTCCTCCATACCATCCACCTCTAAGAGGATAGATCACCTCTATAGGGTGTCAGGAGATGACATTGGATGGCTTCGTGAACATCCACAACCTAACTTTGTTGTGGTGGAGGCATCTCAGCACCGCCATCAACGCCAACCTCAGGCCAACCCAACAGACCCCAAAGGCTGTAAGATTGACATCATCAGCAAGAAAATCTACTCGGCGGCCGGCCTGAGCTTTCGCATTGCGAACTACGCGGCATGTGGGCCTACCAGCAGGTCCTCTGGGCACGATTAAGACCCTTGATCCAGGACCTCCCTGAGGAGTGTTGTCGCATGGCCAAGGCCATCCAGCATAAAGCCCAGTCGTTAGCAGGCCAGCAGATGAATTCGGCCCGGCATGTAGCAGACTGCATGGCAAAAACCATCGCTGGATCTTTAGCACTTCATCAGCATGCATGGTTGCACTCATCGGGACTCACCCCTTAAGCCGCCTCCACCATTGAGGACATGGCTTTCGACCACTTGGGTCTTTTCAACTCCGCTACGGACGAGAAGCTCAAGTTTACCCAGAAGATGCGGTTGACGGCCAGGAAGTATGGTATGCCCTCCTCCTCTGCCTATCGCTCCAAGGGGGGTCCCTCCTGGCAACAGTACTACCCTTCTTCTACCTGAAGAGGCTATGGCCAACAGGTCTCGAGACAGTCTTGATACCAGCAGCAACC
Source organism: Gambelia wislizenii (assembly GCA_030847615.1). Taxonomy (NCBI): domain Eukaryota; kingdom Metazoa; phylum Chordata; class Lepidosauria; order Squamata; family Crotaphytidae; genus Gambelia; species Gambelia wislizenii. Next base: position 61,745,641 of record JAUMIR010000005.1, on the reverse strand, counting down.
CCTGCCCATCCTTTCAGTGAGGAGCCAGTCCTCCACCTCTCGCTTCCGCCCATCCACGAAGCAGAGGTCTAAGGACCAGGGAAAAAGAAGGTTCTGAATCATGGCTTTTATGAATTCCTCTGTTTCCCTTTCTAGACTCCACTCTTCGGTTGTCGCCTGTCTCTGTTCCTAGCCAACTGGTCGGCAATAACATCCAACCTTTGGGTGCTTCGCATTCCAGGATAGATACTGGATAGAGTTCGACAAACTTCCACCGACAGGCCACATCCGGACAACACCGCCATCCCCTCCCCTCCTCGAGGAGGTTCGAACACTGCTCCAGAAGGGTGCCATCGAGCGTATACCTCCATCCCATCAACACCTCTGCTTCTTCTCCAGGTACTTCCTAGTAACCAAACGGGGAGGCGGACTTCGACCAATCCTGGACTCTGAGGAATGAACTTCTTTATAACACCGAAGAAGTTCAGAATGGTGACTCTGGGGACACATGCCTCTTCTTCAACAAGGCGACTGGTTTGAATCCATCGATCTCAAGGATGCATACTTCCACATCGGCATCCACCCCGACCACAGGTGGTTCCTAGCCTTCCAAATCGGGATTGAGCCCTTCCAGTTCCGCGTGCTCCCTTTTGGCCTTTCTATGGCTCTGAGAGTATTCACCAAGTGCATGGCACCAGTGGCAGCCTTCCTATGGCAGTGGGGTATTGCCATCTTCCCCTACATTGATGACTGGTTGATAGAGGCTCAGACTCGACACCAACTGATCCTCGATGTCGAGTTCATGATGGACTTATTAGCCTCACTCGGACTGAACACTGAGAAGTCCCATCTCCAGCCCACTCGTTCTCTACAATTTATAGGTGCATGCCTGGATTCGACATCAGCGACCGTCCGTCTGCCTACAGACCGTTTCGCCTCTCTCTGCACTGCCATCCATCACTGCTGACGATCCCGGAGGGTATCTGCACTGGCAGTACAGACCCTTCTCGGCCATATGTCAGCCACAACCTCCATTACTCAGTTTACACAGTTTCGGATGCGACCTCTCCAATCTTGGTTTCAAGGGGCCTTCGATCCCCTCCAGGATCCTCCTGGGACCCTCCTCACGATGCCTCGGGCAATTCAACACTACCTCAAATGGTGGCTGGACCCTGTGATGGTACTGTTGGGCATGCCGTTCAAGCCTCCTCAACCACATGTCTCCCTCACGACAAATGCCTCGATGTTCGGTTGGGGGGCTCATCTCAATGACTGCTCCGTACAAGGGACGTGGTCCACTAAGGAGAAGACACACTACATCAACATGCTGGAGCTCCTGGCGGTCAAGAAAGCCCTCAGAGCCTTCGAAGTTTCAGTGACAGATCGCGTGGTCCTGGTGGTGACAGACAACACCATGGTAATGTACTGCCTCAACAAACAAGGGGGTACCCGATCCCTGTCTCTTCTCTCTCTCACCATGGAAATCTGGGATTGGTGCATCGAGAGGAAAATCCTCCTCCAGTCCATCCATCTCCCGGGAGAGGAGAACACTCTTGCAGATGAACTGAGCCATTCCACATCCTCCATGCACAAATGGAGTCTGCATCGATCGGTGGCTCGAAACCTGTTCCAACGATGGGGCACCCAGTCCATTGACCTGTTTGCGACATCCAGCAACAGACAGTGCTGCTTCTTCTGCTCCTGGACTTGGGATCGAAGGTCGAAAGGCGATGCATTCCTATTCCATTGGATCGGCTCTCTCCTGTATCTATTCCCGCAGTTCCCTCTTCTCACTCAGGTGGTGGCCAAGCTATGTCGGGATCGATTGGATGTGATCCTCATCACACCATGGTGGCCTCACCAAGCCTGGTTCGCCCCTCTTTGGCTGGCCAATCATCACTTCCTCCACCTTCCACACTGTCCAGACCTCGTCACTCTCTGAGATGGCAAGGTCAGACACCCGGATCTGGAGATGCTCTGGCTGACAGCATGACGAATCCAGACATGAGAACTCCGTTGGTACCGGACAGATGCTCAGACCCTCCGCTGCCACCAGATGTACAGGCTGTCATCAATGCGGTGCTTTGACTGTCAATGCGACGATTCTACTCCTACAAGTGGAGGCAGTTTGAATCCTACCTGTCAGAACTCGATATCCCCATTGACTCTGTCTCAATACCAATGATCCTCTGGTTTCTACTGCACCTCTCCAGTTTGGGACTCTCGATCTCCATTTGGGGCTACCTGGCGGCGGTCTCCGTGGAACTCCAGGCGCAGGACAAGCCTCGCCCTTCAAAGACCCAGCTGTCAAGAAGTTCCTCAAAGGATACACCAACCTGCACCCTCCAATGGTCGAGTCCACTCCAGCTTGGAGCCTAAAACTGGTATTGTCACAACTCATGAAGAAGCCTTTTGAACCCGTGGCCACCACCGATTTGAGACTCTTGTCTTGGAAAACTGCATTCCTGGTAGCCATCGCATCAGCATGTTGGGCTGGTGAGCTTTGCGCCCTCCGGTCTGACGCACCTTACCTTGTATTCCACAAACATAAGGTAGTGCTGAAACCTGACCTTCCTTCCTTCCCAAAGTTGTTACCAGCTTCCACTTGAATCAGTCCATTGTACTACCTGCATTGATGCAGGATCCCAAGAATGATTTTGAACGAGCCTTGCACACCTTGGATGCCAGGAGAGTGCTGGCCTTCTATATGCAACAAACAGCTTAGCACCGGAAATCCCCAAGACTTTTTGTCTCATGCTGAGGCCAGACTGGGGACCCCCATCTCTCCACAGATACTGTCCAACTGGGTCGTTTCTTCTATATCCCTATGCTACGAACTCACCCAGAAGCCCCTGCCTTCTCGGGTTCGAGGACACTCCACGAGGTCTGTGTCCACCTCAGCCGCCTTCCGCTCAGGTATACTCTTGGAGGATGTGTGTAAAACAGCCACCTGGTCCACACCGCTGACTTTCATTTCCCACTATAGACTGGACACTCGATCCCGTAGCGAGGCAGCCTTTGGAAGGGCAGTGTTGCTCTCCACCATTCACTGATTGACTCATGGTTCTTGTTTCATGGTATGAATACTTGCCTTTTATGTTTAAGTGCAATTGTTTAAGAAATGTGCCTCTGCGGTAACTCCTTAAGAAATGTGCCTATGCAGCTGCACGTTCCTGGGGATTATGATGACTAATTATATTCATTGGAATAGAGGACTTGTCTCATTGCTTGACTGTCCTCGTCAAATCTCTTAGCATGACACCCTCCTCCTGTAGGTGAAGCTTGCTAAACTACCCACTGTGTGGATTCACAGAGACCACGAAGAAGATGGACAGGTTGCTTACCTGTAACCATAGATCTTTGAGTGGTCTTCTGTGAATTCACACAGACCCGCCCATCCTCCCCTCTGTGTCCTGCTATGGCATATATGCTTAATGTTCCTGATGCTGCTCTTTGCGGCATCCTTTATGGAACTGAGGGGATTTAGGTGGGAGAGCCTATATAGGGACCGTTAGGAATGGGCGGAGTTACCACCAAAATGTTGCAAAGTCCATTCTGCCTAGCGATTCTAGATGGTTCCGAATGCTCTTCGCAGGCGCAGGAGTAACCCACTGTGTGAATTCACAGAAGACCACTTGAAGATCTATGGTTACAGGTAAGCAACCTGTCCTCCCCTCATTTGAATAATAATGACAAGTGATAATAATAATAATGACAAGTGATTAGAGTGCAATTTATACTAGTCTAGATGTAAAAACTATACTTTTCATGTGTTCTTTCATGAATTACCAAGACTCATATAAATAAAAAAATACATAAATAAATACATAAATAGATAAAATGTATGTAGTCTTTTTCAAACATCTCTCTCTGGCTTTTCTTCGCAAACGAAGATTCAGGAAGGACTCATCCCGCACTTTCTGCAAGTGCGCTGATGACTAAAAAGGCCAATCTGAGATAAACAAGTCTGGTTGCAGAAAGCACAGCAGAAGGTCTCCTTGGGTGATGTTTCCGGGTTGTGATTCTTTCTGCGTTGTCATTTCTCTTCAAGACTTATTTGGCATGAGTTCTCAAATAAGGCTGCAGCATTGTGGATAGTGTGTCACCATGCCTCCCGATGTGAGGCCAGGGTGGACCACTGTTGGTGATCAATTTGGCCAAACCTTAGATGTTGTTTCAGGGAGTCCTTGTATCACATTTTTGGAGTGCCCCTCTTACGCTGACCCATGGTGAGTTCACTGTAGAGTACTATTTTTGGGAGGCGATGGTCCTCCATCCTAGAAACGTGCTCTGCCCAGCACAGCTGTGTTCTCAATATCATGGCCTCAATGCTGGTGATCCCTGCTTGCTCAAGGGCAGCAACATTCGTCACATAGTCAGTCCAGTGTATATTTAGGATTGTACGTATACAGCGCTGATGAAAGCGTTCAAGGAGTCATAAGTGTTGGCGATAGATGACCCATGTTTCAGACTGGTAAAGGAGAATAGACAGTACAATGGCTCTATACACACTGATTTTTGTGCTTCGCCTCAGGTGTTTATTACTCCAGACTCTTTTGTAAAGTACCTGGGAAACATCATCTCTTCAGGTGCCAAGATTGACAAAGAGATCTATCACAGATTTTCAAACATACACTGACATTAAATACTTTCAGTAAATAAGACCTCATTTTTCATGCAATACAAATACCTTATGTCTGCTGTCATATAGCATTTTCTTTCTGGTTTATGTTGCACTTGTATATAGTGTTACGTAAGTAAAGGGTTTTGTTCATCAGTAGTTTACATCTTGGATTCTTAATAAATCTGTTTTTGCTGACATGATTTTGAAGTGATCTGTATTAGTTTCTATCTACATATATTTATGCTGTTTATTTTTAGGGATTTAAGGTATGGTAAAATTAAGTAAAGAAGGCTGTTTCTTTAGAATCTTGGATTACATTCTTTTAAGAATAAAGAGAGAGAAAGAGATGGTATAATAAAGGAATCGATTTATTCCATCACTGGGTATAAAAACATTAGCCCTGGGAAAGAGTGTTTCTCCAAGAGCTTTAGCTGCCCAGTCTCAGTTGCATGGCGCAAAATGATTTGCATTTTTAGAGAAATTCAGGTCTTCAGTGAGCTCTAGTGAAACATGAATAAATTGCTTTCTTTTCCTCTTTTACAGACTTTATGAAGCTGAATCCATTAGGGGCTGAGTCAAAGTGTAATGAAATAAAGGCAACAACTGACATGATGGAAACCCTGGATTAGGTTTCCTGGTAGTTGAAGCTTAGCTGTCATGGCCTATGTGTCAAGTTAGTGGTCTTTGGGGAGACTCATGAGTACATGTGGATATTTTTTTTAACTGCTGCATTACAGCAGGTCTCCAAAGCAGGTAGAAATTAAATACAGAAGCAAAAATTAAGAATTAAACAGACTGCAGGAAATAGTTTACGGGAGAAGACTTGATTTGATCATACAATCCTTTCCTAGCCTGTCAGGTTCACTGCCATTTTGCATGAGATCTATCATATTGCTTAATGCCTGCAGAGCAAAGGCCATGTAGAAGAGAGTGATGTAAGGTAGATAATGGAGGGCATGTTAATCTGATTGTAAACCAGAACAGTTACCAAAAACAAGCACAAAGGAAGATCAGTGAGCAGGGGAGCATTCCACATTTTACATTTGTTAATGCTCAATTGTTTATAATATAACCTGCTTGGCTGATGCCACTGTTAACAGAGTAAGTACCCTGAATGCAGGTCAAGGGAGAAAGGTGGTTTGCCTGACTGAAAGTTTTAGGAACTTTCACCTACAAGCTTACCTGGGAAATCTCAGTTATAGCAGAACTCACCCTTTTGAGCTGACAATATTAAGATAATACCTGGTGTACCATCTAGATCTCCTAGATGTTTGGGTACTGAACAGGAAATACTGTATATCAAAAGGATGGTGGCACAGACCTGGAGAATTAAACCACTCTTCTAAATAAATATACACAGCCTACAGCCTATTGTTAGTCTAAACTAGAGTAGAACAATTGAATCAATTGGATTTACTTATCTGTTGATGTACGATTCAAGAATTGATTGGGTAGCCTACTCTATTTGGGACTAACCAACAGGATTTTAGCCACACATATTTAATGTATCTGCACTTACAGACATTCAAAAACACCTGAAAATGAGGGTTCTGACAAGCTTCTTCTGCAAAAGGACTTATTTGTAGGTGAATGGAAAATTGCAAAACTGAACTAAAATGAATACTGCATTTAGTAAAGAAATAAGCTGTTACTCTGCTGACCACATGTACCCTACGTTCTTGAAATTATACACCACTTACTATCAAATATGGAACCTAGAATTTATCTGTTTTTTTATAAAATGGCTTCTTGACTGATTCTGGTCAGCTCCTTAATAAGTATGTGTCCTCAGATTCCATACCAGCTGCTATGTTGACTCTCAAGACATTTTTCTTCTAGCAGAGGAAACTTCCATTTAAAAAAAAATGGGTTTGAAGATAATGCTTTTTTTCTGCACATCTGTTTTCATTCTCTTTCCACATTAAGAGAGAGAGAGCTAATTGCTACTGCTGGGGAAATGATCCCATCCTCCACAAAAATGCCCAGATGGAACAGTCAGATGACTTTGAAGGGTGACTTTTTCCTCCCTGAAGAGCTTACCTGCAGAAAACTGACTCTTCCATAAGGTTCAGTGACAGGAACTCTGGCTCTGCTCTGAAAGCATCAGAGCCTTCAACCTGCTTTCCCCACACTTCCTTACCCTGAAGGGAGGCACTCAAGGCTAATGCTCCTTAAAAGCTTTAAAGCAAAACTCTAGCCTTACAGAAAATCTCTCTGGCATTCTATTTTGTTGCGGGTGCCGTGCTGTTACTTTGCTGGCTTCAGTTTCTGTGCCCAGAAGATACTGAGCTAGCATCTTGAAAGGCCATGAGTTAATGCAGTGTGATCTTTAAATGTTGAGAGGGTTCATACTTCATAAGTCACTAAACAAAGTATCACTGAGGTTGCTAAAACAAACATTTCAAGCCTCAACATGACATTGGACATTCTTATTACTATTTTGTTAATGTAGATTAATAAACTATAGGAAGACACAGGGCTCAAGAGGCGGATAGACTGCAGGATGAAATTTAGAGGAGGCTACTATGATCCACAATTCTAGCAAAATATCCAGAAAAAGGAGATTTTCAAAATACATATACATCCATATTTTAAAATGCTATAATATACATTCTGTGCCCTCCCCTTCAGAGTGGCCTCTGCTCCAAGAGTGTTCACAATGGTCTTGATTTCCCCAGTGGCTTTCCTCAAATCCAGAGGGACCATGGTGTACCCCTACTTGGATGATTTTCTGACTGAGATTCTCACACAAGCAGAATATGTGTGGGACATAGTCTAGATATTATGTTTGAATACCATCCCCTGCATGAGGCACCATTCCATGCCACTTAAGACCATTCTACTGGATTTTCAGGTGCATATTCTTAGGCAATCTTAGTTGAGAGATAATTATTCATTCAGAGTACAGAGATTAATGAAATGATAGATCAATTGGGCCCAGCTGATGAAGGGCATCCTCATCCAAGAGCCTATTTACATTTGTGTGACAATGATTGCCAATCTGAATGTGGGAGGAACTGTATGCAAGGAGACCTAAATACATGTCATGCAGTTGACCATAGAAGTACAGAAAAGCATCGGTTTCCTGGAACTCAGAGTCATCAATACTATACTACTATATTTCACCTCATAACTGTCAATGTCATGGTGCAGACAGTCATCACAGCAGCCAAAGCGGACATTGACAAGCAAGGGGACATGGAGTTCAAAATCCCTTCTGGAGGAAGCAGTGTACTTTTTTTAGGCAGAAAGGCACCTATAGCCCAAGCAAATGAAAATGCCTGAAAGGAACATCAATGCCAAACATACTGGCTCAACTGCAAAGACTCAGACCCTGGGGAGTAGTGCCTATACCTAGATATATTGAAGTATATAAACATACACTTTGGAACACTAATAATGGACTCTTTTGTAACAACTAATTCCAAAGACTTGCCAACAGATTTCAGTACCAGAATTATGAATACCCTAGCCTTGAACTAGCTAAGAGGACTGTATGCATTTCTTTCGGTCCCTTCATCAAGGGGTTATCAGGAAAACCAGGGATCAATGAACACAAGTTATCCTAATGTTCTTGAAGTGGATGACATATGATCTGCAGACCTCATGGACCTTTCAGTAGAAGACCCAATGTTGATTTCTCTGAGAACGATCTCCATCATGATCTTGGATTACTGAAGTTAAAAGGCCTGAAGGTTCAGCCAGGCATTCTAGGAATACTCAAACAAGGTCATCATCCTCTAGGTGAGCCTTAACTATTAGGATTTACCAATACATTCAGAATCCTTCCTGTCATGGTGTCAGCACTCCTTTAAGTACCTAACTTTTGCAAGGGCAGCAGAATTGCAAGACTGTTGCAATTGACTATTGTCTGGTCCAAAAACAAATGTAGTAGTGTAGTACTGAAGTGCTAAAGGACTTTACCAAGACCCTTTTGAACTTTTAGGAGAGGTTAAGATTCAGACTTAGAACCTGTTTTCCTGGGCCCATATCACTACACAATTATAGAACTTTGACTTCCATGGCTGCACCCTATACAATTGTGTAATTTGTAATTCAGTGAGCCACTAATGTTTGCTGGCAGAGAATTTTAAATACCATATGAAACTACAAATTCCATGATTCCATGACAGTTAAGTTTATCAAGGTTCTGTATTGTACAGAGGGAGCCCTGGTGGATGTCATGGTGCTCAGCACATCTTCAAGATGGACACTTCCTCATAAAAGAAGAAATTGTGCCTTTTCACAGTGGTGATACTCATGGTATACCTCACCTTTATCCCCAAGATCACCTTGGCTTTTCACAGGGCTCCAGAGCTATCTTCTTCTCCATGCACCAATGCACATCTGCTCTGACAGAGAGACAGTGACATTCACTAGACATTCACTAGAACCATCAGATTGTATATGAAAAGACTGCACCTTAAAAACAACAGAGTGCATGACTTTTTCCTTTAATCTTGGGGTGGTGGCTCATTGGCATGCTGCATCCATTAATATTCCCATCCAGAAGCAAATGATTCACATTCTGCCAGGGTTGCTCAGTGGCATTCGGGAAAATAGCTCCCATGAGAAGATCTGCAGTGGCTATTCAGTCTTCAGTGCATGCTCTCACCAGTCCTTTGAAAGTATGTTCATGTCCTTTGAAGGAGCTTTTGGCACATAGATTTTTCCAGGCAACGCTATAGTCTTGGGCGGAAGCCAGTTCGAAAGTGTTTGTCCCTCCCAGAAATGTATTGGCCTTCTATGTTCCTGTGCTAGATGACATCCTTCATTAGTATTGAACTGGAAACCTGATACTTCATTTATGTTCTTCTCAAGTGAAGGAGGCCAAATAGTCTTAGGGCTTGTCTACACTGGGCAAAATACTCTGCCTTCTGACTGGTCTATTTTGACCCTGGATCTGACCCAGATCCCCCTCCCTATTGCTGTGACAAAACAGGCAGAAGTCCACATTCTGGCTGCTTCACGTACATGCTGGTTGGTATCAGTGGACACCTCCCCCATGATCAAGCATCACACTCTCTGAAGCCGGGAAGGAGTCCCTCAGCATGTGATCATGCCAGTCACATGCATGCGGCCTTGATCACGTGCTGGGGGGGATCCTTTCTGGCTGCAGAGTGATTTCAGCAGCAGCATCCAGCAATACAGGGCAGCATGCAGGTACAGACTGCATCTGGGTTTTCCTGCATAACATGGTTTCCCTAGGGGTTACATTACAACATTGTAGATGAATTTACCCCAGCTTCCTCCCAGCTATGCCTTGGATGTCATCAGAACTGTCCGAAGGCTGATTTGGGCAAGAGTCCTGTGTCTTTTGGACTATAGGGCTCCAAGGCATAGGGAAGCCTCCTCACTCCAGACTTATTTACTTCCCACTCCAGTTCAAGCAAGATTTGCCTTGAGGATCACTATTAAAGGGTTGGACACTCTGAATGGATTGTGTTCACCCACAACAGATCTTGAGATTGTCAGCTTTAAGTGAAGATGGGCAGGAGATCCATATAAGAGGCCCTGTCTATTCCAGAAGAATGCAAGGAAACTCTCTCATCTTTGAGGCAAGTTTATTTATCAGAGCAAGAAATGTATCCAATTCCAGTTTCTCCTTAAAGCCACTATGGTTTTATGGAGGAGTGTGACTATAACTAATTTAAATAAACATTTTATTTTTATTTATATGTAAAAACTTTTCCCAACCAAAAAGGAGTTGCTCAAAGTGGCTTACAAACAATAAGTATAGACATACAAATAACAATAATCCATCATTTGAGCATGATTATCAAACAAAAACGGATATTAAGCATGGCAAAGGGGAGATTTCATTATGTCTGCTACCTCAGATGAAAGAGTCTACTTACTAGATCCCAAAAGATTTGAGTTCCTATTTCAAGGTGTGTAAAATAAATCTTGTATCCAATTCATAAACTGGGCACCAACAGGCAACCCTTCTGCTCATATAAACCTACCTGCTCAAAGTCAAACATTCCATGTTATTCATTTAGGATTCCCTCATGTGCTCCTAAAGACCTATTCATGGCTCTGTATAATACATTGCCTCAAAAGAGACACAAATAACACATTTTTATAATCTACATTAAACAACTCTGTATAATAAAAGCAGAAGATTCTCCACCTTATATCTTCTGAAAGCATTGTGAATCTTCCATTTAGTACTTTATTTTATATTATTTTAATTTATTTTCTTTTTTTATCCTTCCTTTCTCCAATCCTGGCAACCAAAGTGGCTCATAACATGATTTAAAAACAAATACAACAAAAAAACACAATAAGTTAAGTTGTAAATTAGAGTATTGAAATACTTAATATCTTTAGGAGCTCTGTCCCAGCATTCTAGATTGTTCTTTACCTCCACCATTGGTCTCAAAAATAATAATGTATACAAGGGTCATATGACCCCTGTGAGATGATGAAAGTGGACACAAGAAGCTCATAGGTTACAGCACATAGTAGGTGGCTTATCTTATTTGACAAAGTAGGCCCTAATCCAGAAAAGTGTTGTGGTTTTGGTTGTGGTTGTTGTGTCTTCAAGTCAACTCTATTACAGGGTTGTTTTGGCAAGATTTATTCAGAGGAGGTTTGCCATTGCTTTTCTTGACTTCATTTTATGATTCAAAACTAAGTCTTTAAGGTGTTGTTGGATATTGTGACAAAGATTCTGCATCAGAAGATATAGCTATGAGATGTAACTATCACCATCATCTATCCAACCACCCCCCATTCATCTTTCCTTAGCTGCAGCATCCCAGACCTGCCCATTTCCTGGTTGATGGGGAGCAAGGGGAGCATCAGAAAAGTGTCCAGCTATTTTCTTATAGCTGGACACACAGCAACAGGCATCTCCAAGGACATCGGGAGTTCCCCAGAGTCCCTGCAGTGATGCTATTGCTCTGCATCAGCTCTGGGAAAATAGTAGGTTGCCTGCCATTCTCCCTGCTCTCCACCAATCAGCAAATGGCCAGATCCAGAATGCTATAGCTGAGAAAAGGTAGGTTTGAGAGGGGGAGATTTTGGTTGTTGTGTGGATGGTAGTGGATGGTGACCTCTGCAGTGACAAAAAAAAATGAGTTATGATGGCATAAGTCTGACTTATGCCATCATAATTCACTAACAGGATGGCAGCCTATGTTTTTTGCTGAAATATACTTCCCTCTGAAATTCCTGATTGCTACGTGTTGATATTCTTCTGTTTCATCTCTTCTGTTTCCTTGCTTATTCCCTATGCATGAAACTTCAGGCCTGAGGTCTCCTTCCAACTCTCTGGACTTCTCCAGATAGTCATGCCATCTTCCTCATGATGCCATTATTTGGTGGTTTCCCAGGGTTTGTGTGTGTGTGTGTGTGTGTGTGTGTGTGTGTTTTATTCCCTCTATACTAAGAGTCTGAAATAGGAGTACCTCTCCTAAGGCTTATTTGCTACAGTAAGAACTTTAAGCTAAAATTTGCTCCCACTCTTTCACTTTTGGTCCCATACCCCACTGAAATGTAACCCCTAAGAACGTCTGTGAAATTGAATACATTCCTGAAAGAGGATGCCCACCTTGTTTGTTTTGTTTATTTACCCTAGAGCAGCCTTTCTCAACCTTTTTACCCTGGAGGAACCCTTGAAATAATTTTCAGGTCTCAGGGAACCCCTGCCTAAAAATTATATCTACAGCTAGGAAAATATTTAAAAATCACATCTCTCAGGAAACCCCTAGTGACCCCTCAGGGAATCCTAGGATTCCAGGGAACCTTGGTTGAGAAACACTGCCCTAGAGTCACCAAACTGGACTGCTTACCTGTTGAACTCTATATATTCTTAACTCATTGATCTATATCAGAGCTGTATCTGAATAATTGTGGCAAGAACCACAATTCCTTCCCTTTTCTGTGGAATCTGTCACTGTATAAGCGTTGAAGGCTAGCACAAAAACCCTGAGCTAGAAGTAAAGGGAAGGAATTATGTGTGTACCTGCCTACAAGTTGCCTGTCGACTTATGGAGACCCCATTAATTTCATAGGGTTTTCTTAGGCAAGAAATATTCAGAGGTGCTTTTGCCAATTCTTTCCTCTGAAATATAGCCTACAGAACCTGGTATTCATTGGCAATCTCACAACTACTATGCAGGGCTGACCCTGCTTAGCTTCCAAGATCAGATGGGATCTGGTGCCTTGGGGGGATATTTAAGCCAAAGAAAAGCAATTGGGCAGCATGTAAAGACAGAGCAAAAAAAGTTAGATCACAGTGATAGATGGTTTTAGATTAGACTCATCAGTACCTGTGAAATGCTACAGTCCAATCACTAGTAGCCACGAAGAGTCATGTGCCTCCCAGTCTCTTGGAGATGCATGTGCAGTAGCCTCAGCAGCAGCATTCAGTGGTTAACTTATGTTATTGTACTAGGCTGGGCATACAAAGCCAACAGGAGCTGCAAGGTCACACACCTATGTCCTGCTGCCCACATAACCTACTAGCAAGTTAATATCTTGTTTTTCATCATTCTATTCTAGAATGTAACCTGAACAATAACATTTTTAGCAGTGCCATAGACTTTTGACATCCATGCTTCTGTACTTTATGTGCTTCTGTACTTTCAGGCTATTCAGCTGATACCTGAATTGCCTATAGCTTTTTAAGATGTTATGTTCCTTTCAGCTTGAGTAAGATAAGCTTCAGCTTTGCAAGATTCACTTCAGTCCAGTCCTAAGCCTGATCACTCATTTTAAATAAATGTACATAGAGCTGCTACCTAAACTAGTTTATAATAATTTTTAAATACAATATTTCTATGGTTTTTTTAAAGCCCTTTTCATCGTTTAACACACAATGAAACACATCTGGCCTTTCTGTATTACATGATCAACTTTTTGACAGTGCAGGAGTGGACAAGTATAGCTAATGGAATAATAGCCTGCAGGGTCTAGCTAAGTGATATACGAATATAATCAACCTTTGTGATGACTATTCAAAAGTAATCCCTTTAGCTTTCAAGCGCAACATATATTTCAGCACAGTAAAGCTATGTGGAGGGGAAATTCTGCAGACTCCACTGATACAATATGGCCTTCATATCTCCACAGTGGGTTTACTGTTCATTCTGAAGTTTAAATTTAAGATAATGGCTTCTGTATATTCATGTAAGCCAAGAATAATACCTTTGATTTGTAGAAGAAATGTTATTCAAGCTACCAAGGGTCCTATTCTGTAAACTTTGACATAGCCCTTATATGCGGTTTACTATATAGTTTCTTTTTTTAAAATGGAATTCACTGAATACAAATGGTTTGTGTAGTCAAATGTTACAAATTCATTAATCTTTGTGTTCATAAAACTACTATAGAACTTGTTCATAAAACTGTCTTTATTTCAAGGTTGTTACTCCAGATAATAGTTAAAAATCAGCAGCAACTACTAAGGTTTTAAAACATTTTATTAATATTGGTTAGTAGAAATATAAAACTAAAAACCAGGGGGAAAATATATTAAGCATTATTTGGGAAAGTTCTTCACATATCCCATTGAAAAGCATGGGAAATGTATAAAAGTTCTACTATGTCAGGAGAATTTCTAGTGAGATTGGGTAAGATTCTAGATCAACTACTTAGTTACATATACTTAAATATCCAGTGCAACAGTCAGAAGTAGGATTCTTGTCACAATTCCTCCTTGCATCAGAGATCAGTTGTGGGAGGGAGGTAGAAATGTCAGGGTGCTGCATGTCAATTGACAGAATGAACCCCTGTTGCTCATAGCAGCAGATACCCAGTAAGTCAGGATGGGGGGGGGGCTTTTAAGATTCCTACGTATTCCCTACACTATTAAATACATAGGGACCATTAATACAAATCAGTTACAAATACATAACTCTGGATTACGCATTTGTAACCGTGATTGTGAATTCCAGCCAATGTGTCTATTTTTCATGAAGGTAATTTCTCAGTTTTTAAATTCTTTTGTTAAACCAAACCCAAAACATGACTGTCCAAAAAGTCAAATTAACTTCAAAACAGAATATGATTTTTTTTTCCTTTTGAATATGCTGAACTAAAGTACAATATATCCTGACAAATCCTGGTCCAGTTTTAAGGGTTTTTTTTAATAAGTGTGGATGGTGTATGTATGGATGAAAACTTTCCTGCACACATATTATTTAGTAAAGACTTGAACAAATTGGATTATGTAAAATAAATGTGCAAATGTAAGCAGTAAATTATTTTTCTTTTATGTGCATATATTTAAAACATATCATACCAAGCATCCTTAGAATAGCCTTAGTTGTTGTCTTAACCGATAGAAAGCTCCTCAGTTGACAAAACCTATGTATATAATTTTGTGAATATCTTGAGTGATATTTCCAAACATCTTTACTCTGTGAGTTTTAAATGTTAAACTAGTGGGCTGAAATGTGAGTGCATTGTCCACAGACTAGCTGAGAAAGAATTGGGGAGAATGAATATATATATTCATTAAAGCAATGGTTCAGTGCTAGGCCATTGGTTATCTTAAAGCAATAATGATCATCAACCACAAATTATCACCATTAGTTCAATTTCTGTCACTGTTGTTGTAATTTATTATGGCCAGTATTCGCTATCAGCTACTTATTTAAGTATATTTAACTAAGTAACCTCTCCTGGCCTGACCCCCAACCCCCCCAAATCTGATGGAAACATCATTCATCCATACTCCAGTCACTGGCAGAATGGACGTCCTTCATCCCATGTAGCTGATGCCCAGTGAAGTAGGGTGGGAGGGAGTTGTAATCATGACAATGACACTAAGTAGCAATTGTGAATACAGAACAGATGAAGATCTAAGTATTTATGATCCCAACTTAGTCATAATTGTCCAGTGATATAGAGATCAATTTCAGTTTATGGAAATGAAGAAATTGGTTCAGATATGCATTAGTTCAACCTAACAATAAATGAAGGCATAAGGGATACTCCACAAAAAAGGCATAAGCAAACAGTTCTGCCCATTTGCCAGACAGAGGATTGCACTGCTAAAGGTGAAGCTGAGCCCCTATAAGTCAGGATCCTGATCCCTATATTAACACAAATCTGTTCTTTTTTACTGTACTATGATCTTGCCAGTAACAGAGGTGTTTTGAGAGAAAAGATGATATGGTTGATAAAGCTGATTTTAGCCAATCCCATTTAAAGGTCAGGTTGGCCTATCATTTATGTGTTGGTTCCACACTGGTGTGCTTATAATGCTCATGGGCTGTTACAGTTACATAGAACAGCTACATCTTTTCAGGTGTACTGCTAGGATTGACTACAAAACCTATATATTTGGGGGGGGGGTGTCTGTTCATAGCTGTCTACTTATTTCAGTTAATTAGTTTAGAAAGCACACCTTTAAAAAAAAAGATTTAAAGACACAACATATTGCTCAGAACTTTTAGTATGAGTCCAAAACCAGTCACAATGTAGAAAACCAATTTGAATTAGTTTGATCTCCTCAGAGTTCCATAAGTTGTACAGTAAGACAATGACTAGTTTTCCTTGCCCTCTGTTCTGGCAGTGTGGTGCAACCTCTGGATGGTGCTACTCTTCCTGCAACAGGAATAGGAACAGGGCCCTAGGGAGGAACAGATTCCTGGATGTTTCAGCATCTGGTTCCAAAGGACTGCCCTGAAGTGGATACTGTGGTTGTAATGTAGCACATACAAAGTAATTATGGTTTGAAACTATGGTGAGGGTTGTGCTACCCTCTAGCAAATCCACTCAGCTATGTGTGTAGAGGGGAGGCAGAATTATATTCTGTAATCTATGTGCCAAGTGAATCAACTCAGATACTTCTTTGTGTATTTTTCACAGATGCCAAGAATAAAAGAAACACTGAAGAAACACTTAGATCCACTACCGTTTTTAAGGTCATTACCTGGTATTTTACCTTCTTTAAGCTATATGTTGGACATACATGCTGCAGTCCAATGTGTTGACAATGACAACAGTGTAACCTTCAACTGAACTCAGCATACTTTTAATGTACATTTCTGCTTTGTAGACTTCAAACGTATTTTATTTTTGGTGAAACCTCTAAAGTTACATTGGTATTGCATTACAATTCAACAGATTTCCCCCCAGTTAACCAGTTAACTTTGTTTCCCGTTCTACAGGGCCATCGGAGAGCTTCTGTCTTTGATAAATGAATCTGAGAAGATGCTTGTTAGAACAAACCTTGGAATGAAAGCCTTGGAATGTTAATGGGGGAGCACAATAAAAATATCAGAGCTAATTAAATATGTGCATTAGTGTGTGGTATTTTTCATATCCCCAATTATCAACCAGAGTCCATGAAAATCCACCCCCTGCATTCAGATTACCCAAACAACACAATACAAATGAAAATCCCACATCTTTTGCCCTAACAGTGCTGTACCTTTCCACTAACGCTCCCTGCCAGAGTATTTGGATCCCACAATATAATTGCAGTGAATTAGCCTTCATGCAGGTGAAAGGGAGGTGAAAGGCAGCAGAGTCAGGGAATTTTGCCTTTGCTAAACTTTCTAGGGGTTGTCTAGATGGTGAAAAAACTCCTCATGGAATACAAGGAGAATACCTTTTGTCCTAATGAGATCCCACAGTGATTCACAGTATTTGGAAGGAGGGGGCCCAAAGACTCCATTTACTGCACAGAAAAAGCCTTTGCAACTTCTCCCAAGCTTTTTAAAAATGCGAAGGAAAAGTGCATTCCCATTTGTTAGGACAACTGACTCAGATCACAGCACATTCCCGGATAAGAGCAGAAGTGGAAAGCTGATTAGTCAGACATGCATGGGGACAGGTTTGCCAGCAACAAAGTGGCCAGAAGGGCAATTTTGGATATTCATGGCAGTGATTGTGTGCTTTTTCGCTGCGCTGAGCCAACCAAACAGCTTTTAAAGTGGAAGGTCACACTTGCACACCTTATATTTACAGTTAAAAAAAATACTGTTCAGCGGCAGCAACTTGTGGAGAATAAAAATGCAAGTAATTCACTCACGGCCACCATCTTGATTCACAGGCATGACTCCATGTGAACTTCAAACACGGGTAGCTTCACATTCCAGTGATCTTGCAAAAAAAACACCAAAAAAACAAGGAGACAAATGAACACTGCCTCAAATTTGTGTTACTGTGCACCAATCCACATTATACCTTCTTTTCTAGACAAGCCCCTAGATTTCCCAAATGGCAAGAGACTGCATAGAGGCACACCAATCTTGACAAGCCTGAAATAAATCAGGTGGGAAACTTACCGCCCACAACCAATCAGCTATTTTAAAAGTATTTTGGGGGACATGTACAGTGACCACTTCCTCTCTCTCTCTCCCTCTCTCTGAGAGCACATTTTCCTTTCCATGACCAAACAGACCACCAGGAACAGGCAACAGCATATGCACTCTTTTGCACACTCTTTGTCCTCTTTCTCTTCTTCCTTTCCCTTCTTTTTCCTCTCTCTCTCTCTCTCTCTCCCTCCCTCCCTCTCTCTCCCCCCACCAAATTTCAAGTATTGACTCTGTGTTTGAAAAGAAGGGAGTGTATGGGCTATCGGAAAAGTGGAACCTAGTGGGTCTGATATAGTGGGGCTGGGAATCCACTTCAGCTTTTAGTTTGAACTTTAAAGGCATTATCAAAGGTGGCAGAGCCTAACCTCAAAGCAGGTTGAACACTTTAGACAGATCCTTCAAAATCTGGATTAAAATCCAGAATAGATTTGCCACTCCTGTTCCACTGCTCCCTTGTCAGCAGGTCCAGCCAAGCTGCTGCCTTTTACTATGCAGATTAATTCTACATCTAATATTCTTGAGAAGGTTTTGTGAGAGAGTATGGTGGGTCTCTGTAATATGAACTGAATTCTGTGCATGCCGTTGTTTTCAGTTGGGCTTACTCCTGGGTAAGTATAGAGTTGCAGTAGCACAAAATGTGTAGTATTTCAGCACAAATTTCAATGAACATTGTGGGGCAGAGAGGGATGGGATGCTCCAGTCAACCATCTCATCAAACCATCTCTTTACCATCAGAAAGGAGGTTGTCCTTTTTTGTTGATATTTGCTCAGAGTCTATGGGGTCGTTTACACGGGCAAATATTCCCCTAAATATACCGCTAAGATAGCTCATAGTTCCCACGGATCGCAGCACAGCATCGCCTTATTCAGAAGAGGGGGAGGTAAAACACCCAAATATAGCGTGGCATGGCATGTCGCTATTTTTGCAGGAATATTTGCAATGTAGTGCTTTATTGGCAGTGTAAACTAGCATTCCGCTAAGGGTTAAAGCACAGCTGCATTGTGATTGGTTGATGATGCAGGGGTGGGCTTAAAAGAGGGGCAGGGAGGAGGCAAAGACAGTAGCCATTAGAGAAGAAACTTGCAAAAATCCTGTCTGCTATTTTGCAAGCCAGTTTCCAGGTAGTCATTTTCTCAACCTACAAAAGGATGGAAGGCTGAGTGAACCTTGGAGCCCTCTGGAATCAAACTTAACATGGTACCAGCATTTAACCCCTGTGCTGCTATTATATGGGGCAGTTTGCCAGCCCTCCTGTTATTTGCTTCAACCTTGTTTTGGGCTTTGTGTTCTCTGCACACTGTGCTGCTCTTTTAGTCACAGAAAGCCTCACCACACCTTGCCCCAATGATGACTGAGTTTTAAAACACTTTTCCCCTTTTGGGGATGCCTTGTGGGTGGGGGAAGAGGATGGATTTTGAATTTTCTTATGTCTTGCTGCCATACTTATTCAATAGTAATCCAGTTCTTCTTACTTGTTAATAGATCTATATGAGGTGGATTTTGTAAATGAACTCACTCCATAAAGCAGAAGGAGAGTAATCTCTCTGCTAAAAGACCATGCCGTGGATCCTATTTCCCCCTCCCTCCATCCCCCAAGCAGAGAGAGAGAGAGGGAAAATAGCAGTTCAGCTTGCTACAGCCCTTTGTACTGTGCTGCTTCTCAGCTTTGCTTCTGAGTCATCAATGAGAGAAGGTCGTCCTTTTAAGAGAGGTGTTTTGGGAAGACTATCAGATGACTTCCATGTTTGCAAGCTGCTTTTTGTTTCACTGAAACCCTTTGATTTATTTCCATGTTTCAAAATGGACTACAGTCATCCTTTCACATTCACAGGGGTTAGGGGCAGACAACCCCCGCGAATGTGAAAAAACCGTGAATAAGAAATGAGCCTGCCGGCGAGCGGTTTTCCACCCCAGTCCCTTCCCAAGGCAGCGAGGAGATTCCTGAGAAGCCTCTGGCTGCCTTGGGAAAGGAGTGGGGTGTAGCACGAGCGCGCCAGCTGGGTCTTACCCCCCCCCCTTCCCAAGGCAGCGAGGAGCTTCCTGAGAAGCCCCTGGCTGCCTTGGGAAGGGAGTGGGGTGTTGAGCGGGGGGGTGGTGGTGCAGGCAGCTTTTCACGAATGATCAAAACCACGAATGTGAAAGTTGCGAATGTGGAGGGGCAACTGTAATTGCTAGAATGCGTACACAACAATCGTTTTCAATGTTCTATCAATTGAGACTTATCTCCTTTTTAGGTTAGGGCATCCTTTCCCACCTGGCCCTGAACTAGCGTGGTGTAGTGGTTTGAGCATTGGACTACAACTCTGGAGTCCAGGGTTCAAATTCCCACTCAACCATGAAAACCCACTGAGTGACTTTCAGCAAGTCACACTCAGAGAAAGGCAAAGGCATACCCACTCTGTACAAATCTTGCCAAGACCACCCTGTGATAGTGTCACCTTAGGGTTGCCATAAGTCAGAAATGACTTGAGGGCACACAACAACAATCCCTTTCTACTCCCAAACTCAATCAAAGCTTTCTAATCCAAGCTGGTGGTGTGAGGAATTATGACAATTATAACAGGTGCCCTGTTATTTGACCAGTAGAAATCAGTTGTCCTTCATGCCACACTCCATGTTTTTGTATGCATTTGTGTGGATTTGGGGAATGAACATTGCCCTGCTCTAACCATTCCAGTGGTTTCAGAATCAATCTTCATATCAGCCTAGACTTAGGACTTTATAAGATGAACCTGCATAAATGTTTCTTTCCCACCGTATTTTGCTGCATTTTTATGCCGGCAAAAGAACCCCCTTTATCTGTAATGGCGTCAATAAGCAGCCCAAGCATCACTGGAGTATGAATGGAGCTCTGTTTACTTACGTGTTCATGATCTTGTCAGTCTCGTGAGAAGACGCAAGCACAAGTTAATTTTAAAATACAGGGGGGGGGGACTCAAAACATAAACACAAGCACAGGAACACAGAAAAACTGGGGAGGTTCATAAAAAGAGTGTCCCCTACCTGCCTTTTTCAATCTCAACCAAAAGTGTTTTGCCCATTGACATTGTAATCATGAGAGGACAATGGTGTATGGTTTCAAACACCAGCAATACCGAGGGAAAACTGCCATGGGAGATCTATTGATGGCTTGGCCCATCAATAAAAAAGAACGCCTTATTCCCTACACATGATCGCAAAAGCACAATGACATTTGATATGTGTGCCCTTTCACATTCATTAGGCATTATTATGATGCCATATTACCATGTCTGATATGAGAATGGTGTAATTGCTCCTTTACCTGTATTGCTTGCATGAGGCATACACACATACCTCAGTTCAAAAAACCCATAGCAGTGAAGCTTCTTTTTTTTTAACAAAATCTTTGCCCACCCAGCCTCACTTTTCATCCTCATTCCCTGTGAAGCTGGAAGTCTTTTTGCAGCATCAACATTAGGAGGATGGTGAAGAAAGCCTGGAGAAACTGAAGCCAAGACCCTTTATCAGAAGCTACGATGTGTAATTTTAGAAAGATGGAACTATGCCACTGACATGACATACAAACATGCTACTGGATTGTGACAATGCACAGTGGGCACTGCACAAGATGTCCATTGTTCAACAAGGGCTCCCATTCTGCAATGGGATAAGTTGCACATCAGGACATGTTGTGTATCAGAACCATTGTGCAATGACTATTCTGCTGGCTTTGCTTACACAATGATTCCAATGTTTGTAGCTACATCTCCGTCCTTCTCCTGAGAATATGAATATTGTGCAACAGCACAATTCAACTTTATGCAGTCATATGCTGGTTTATGATGAGATAATTTCCCAATAGAATGTCAGCGGTAGACTTTAGGTATTGGGTTTCTTCAGTAGGTCTGCAATAAACAATGCAATAAGACTTGAGCTGGGAAATAATGGGATTCTGCTCCAGCTGATCCTCCTGTAGCTGTGCAAACCTGCATACAACAGGCAAGTATACAGCAGCTGCCTCCAGAATCCTTTACTAAGCATGCATGAAGAGCACTACAGAGAGAAAAGGGGAGAGCAGATAAGATATCCCCAGCGTGTTAAACAAACAAACCCATAGATCTGTACATTTGGCTGCCAAAATTGAAATCATATCTGTGGAGGCTGATGAAAGAAAGTCGTTGTAGATGCATTTTGGAAGAAGCCTTCTGGTAGTCTTTAGAAGGTTCTAAATGTTCTTGTTTACTTATGCAGAGCTTACCTAAGCTGGCTGCTTCATTTCATGCATGAATATTGTTAATTTTGAATAATAATTTTGCTGAAATATGTTTGCTGAAATATGTTGACTTGCTCTTTTGTTCTTATGTTTGCTGAAATATGTTGACTTGCTCTTTTTTTCTTGTGGTGTAGGAACCTATAACTATTCTTTCCATGTTATTTCTGCCTCTTGTACTAAATTTTCTGTTAAAGAAGTAATGTCCAGGAACACACCTTCTTCATTAGCTGAGGTACATCTGTAATCATATTGTTGGTGTTCCCCCACCTCAAATTATCCAAATGTTTTAATGTCACTAGTGTGGCATGATTGAGCCACAGGGGAGCAACAAATCCATAATATAAAGAAGAATCGTAAGTTCTTTCAAGGGTTATATGAAATTTACAAAGTCTGATGAAATGGTTCTTTTTCTTTCTTTTTTTTTCTCTTAACCTTCTCCCAGGATCCTTTGTAAGAAAGTGTTACTGCCAATATATTCAAAATCCTACAATACATTTGGCAGTGATGGCTGAAAAAATGCCTGAGGTGGTAACATCTAAGCAGAATAAGGCCAAGATTTATTACTTCAAATAAGCCTCGTGGCAGGTTGCAGTTCTTGGAGAACTCTGAGCTAACACACTCTAAATGCTCTGAATGGGATGTAAATATTAAACACACTTGCACTTGCATATTTTTCAGTAATATTAATATAAACAACACACTTATCAAGGGAAAATAAGCACCTTTCTGGTTCCATATAAAGTTTAAGCATTTATACATGAACTGCACAGATTTCCATAATAGGAGTAAACTGATCCCTAACAAGGACTGATACTTTCCAAAAATTATTATAGTGGCCCACTTGGTTGCAACATGTTAGTCAGGAAGCTTGCTAGGGAGCTTGGGGGTTAGAAACAAAATAATTTTTTTATATAAAGTATCTGTCAGCAAACATTCTGTCATGCTGCTTCACAACAGATCTCCAGAGATACCATGCTACCCAAAACACTTGCAATCTTCATCTCATCTCTCTGCCTGTCTCTGCTTCCATCTTCTGTTGTGTTACATGCTCCCCATGTTCCTCACACCAGCCTCCTCATATTTATATAGAATGGGTGTGTCAGCTCCGAAGCTCTGATAGCTCTCCTGTTGCAGACTTTCCAGAAAGATATCCGAATATAGTCCAACTATCCCTGCCTATTTCACATGGATATTGTGGGTCATCAATATTTTTCTATCAAAATTTCAAGCTTTGACAAGCTTGGGTGTTTTTTTTAACAATACCAAGACATGCAGATAAAAATGAAGCTTATACAGTATCCCACAGCCATCAGAGAGCCCCCAAAATCCAGGTTTGCTTTTAAAAAAAAGAAGAAAGATTCAAAGTACAGTAGTTGTTTAGAAACGACTCCTTCAAATAAACCCCAACAACACTTCACCAACAACACTTCATCTTACCAGTTTTCAGTACTGTTCAGAGTACAATACAGCAGCACCCTCGCATCCGCTGAGTCATCACACACAGATTCAATTATCCGTGGGTGGCAACAGTGGAGGGGAGGGATGGGGGAGGAGGAGAGAAATGGTGACGTGGACCAAAATGGTGACGCGGGGGCAAAGGGAGCGGAGGAGACATCTCCCTCCCTCCTCCCTCTGCCCCTGAGATTGCTCTCTAGGTTCGCTCCTGGGGTGGAAATGGCGATGCGAGGGCAAAGGGAGCAATCTCACCCTCCCTTTCCCCAGGATGTCCCCTGGGATGCTGCTTACTGCTATCCATGCAGGAGGGCCCAGAACCAATTCGGAACCAATGCAAGTGAAAGGCCCTCCCTCCATCCCAACTGCCACCGCCCTGCCTTTGGAGGGAGAGAAAAACAGCAGTATCTGCTGGGTTTAATCCCTACCCCCACTGCCATTCCTTTTCCTTGTGTGTCATGTCTTATTGAGATTGTAAGCCTGAGGGCAGGGAACTGTTAGATTGACCATTTGTAAGCCGCTCTGATAGCCTTTGTGGCTGAAGAGCAGGGTATAAATACAATAAATAAATAAATAAATCCTCTCAGATGTGGAGGTTCTACTATACAGTACTCCCATCAGAGTACTGTATCTCTGTTTAGAGTGGCCTTTCCCCCTCTTCCATTACTGCTCAAGTTACCCCAGCCAATCAAGGACCTTATGCTGGATGTTGAGAAGGAGCCAAACTATTCACACAATCATATTTTGTACATTCGTTGACATAACTGAGAGCCAATGGAGAGGGGGGGGTGTTTTCTAGACAGGTCAATTGAACAATCTTACTTGATCATACTTGATAAACAAATTGTCAGAGATGCGAATATAAAGGTAAGTATCAATGAACACTACCCTGAGATCCTATACCAAAGGGCAGGGTAAATGTGTTTTCATAAATAAAGAACATTTAATAAGACCATGCAGCTGGGACCCTGTTGGGAATTTACGACATCATAAACCAACTTACACTAGCACAGTCTAGAGTTGCGTCATAACTGTGCCATCATGACCGTTGCACAAGTGGAATAAGCAGCATGGCCATTGTGCGACAATCATGATGTGCAACACAGCACAGGCTGCCCATGCATAATAAGGGCATTGGCAGGGACAATATTCCCCAACAAAGCCATAGTGCACTGGCAATCCAGGATCACAATTCTCTAACATGGTTGTGTATCAAGTTAGCAACATAGCTCTACCATTGTACAGTTACGCATTGCAGCCCAGGATGCAGAATCTTGGCCATATATTGCCCACCACTGATCATTAATGTTCCAGACCATGTGTAAGGTTTTACTTCTATTTATGCCAGGTATTTTTTTTCTAAGTCCATATTGTTAAGCACTAAAATTCATTTTGAATAAGGGTTGAATATTTAAGGTACTTCTTTCAAATCACTACAGTGACATATGCCTAATATTTACACTTGACATTTCATTTTTCCTCCTAATTAGAATTGGTGATAGCTTTGTTGCCTCATTCACCTTCCTTCTGTATTCATTGTAAATCAGGACATAGCCATACAAATAAATTAAGACCACCTTTGAATAAGCAGGATCTAATTAAACTTTTATGGTTAAGCTAAGTTCCTGAAAGTAATATTGCCCTCTGGATCTTCAGCAAAAAATGTCACAGGCAACTGTATGCCATGAGGACAGCTACGAGTCTCTTCAAAGGTCCCCTTTGCAAAATACAAAGGGAGAGCATGAGTTGCAGTTCTAACCAACGGCCAGATTTACTGATCTTATCTTCAAACCAGCTCTCATTTATTTTACTTAAAATATTTGGCAACTTCAGTAGTTTGTAGTTTTGCAGTTTGTTGTGGCACCAGAGCTCACTGACAGAGAAGGCTAAATATCTCACAAAAACTACAAAACCCAGAATTCCGTAGCATTGAGCCATGCCAGTTAATGCCATTAATGTCAAACTGGATTATTTCTGCAGTGCAGATGCAGCCCATGTAACAGCAGTCTGAGCTGGATGTCACTAGTGCATAGATAACCAAAATAACATCAGGGCTCATCAGACAGGTCCACAAAAAGTATACTTACTTGACTTAATAAAAATCACACCTGGATACTGCTGCCCCAAGCTTCCTCAGTCAGTGCTGTGTCCAGGAAAATTCCCAAACTGCATACTTCATCCAGATAAAGCCAGGTGAGTCTTTGGACTTAGCATTCAGTACTTCCTTACCAACTGGACCAAGTCTCAGTTGCCCTCACCAACTCCCAAGCCAGCTGGTTCTTTATTGTGGGTCCAGGCTAAGAGCTCTTTATCACTCACACGCTTTGGCTTGTACAAGACAGATCTGCCTACAGTAGATACCTGGTAGAAGTAGAGGGAAATTTACTCCCAATTTGCAATTCAAGCAGAATTTCACGCTATAGAACAGACAGCTGCCCACCTCTACCCCCACCCCCACCTCCATCTGTTAAATGCTTAGGATACACTTAACTAGGAGATGAAACCCATTTAACACACTGAGACCTGCTTCTGTGTAAACATGCATAACTTTGTGCTGTTAATATCCTATCTGCATCATTTGTGCTCAAAGGCCAAGTTTACTCAACAGTGGGTTAGCTTTAACAATATAGAAAATATATTTATCATGAATTGGGCACCACTTTATAGAAAGTTTAGCACAAATGTCTCACAATACAGTACAGCTATTACAGTTTGTGGTCCTGAATAGCTCTTATTCAGGGGGACGTCTACAGCCCTGCTTTATTCTAAGCCTCTTGTCAGGAAATAACATAATGACAGGAACATTCTCCCTGTCAAGCAAGTTTCTTGTTGGCAATCCCAGGGAAGAATTTGTTCACTACACCTCACCCTACCCTCTGGATACATTGACAATTATGCATGTTTCTCCTCTCTTAGGAGGGCAAACATAGGACACAGCAATGGTGATGCTAGTGGTACTACTTAGAAAATGCTATGGTTTGTTGTGAGGGTTGAAATCATAGGAACATATCATAAAGCATTGGAATAACAATGATTGTCAGGAAAGGAGGCTAGTTCCATATGAAACTAGTGAAGAATAGGCAGGCAGGCAGGCACATCCTTGGAGTATATACATCTGTTTGACTAGATTAGACATGGTTATTAGAAAAGTGGATGCATAGCCAGACTTGCTTAGGAGGTGTTGTTTTAAAATTAAGGAATATGGTCATAAGGAAGGCTGTATGGGAAAAATATAGGACATCTGTAACAGAACCAGACCTCAGCTGTGCTAATTCCATTTATCAATAAATTTGCACATTCTCAACAAATTAAGTATATGTCTACACAGTAGCGGCTCTTTACACATTCTGCTCTGCAAAGTTGATATTAATCACCAATGTAGTACTGTAAACTGTGTCAACTGTATTCTTATGCTTTTGGGGTTTTGTCTGTATCCTTATTTACAATCTTAATAAAAATACACTAGAAGAAGAATGATCTATCTCCAACAGACGAGTAGCCAAAACTCTTCTATCATTCTGTGGCAGCTGTTGCATTACATCCGCTTGTGGCCTTAACCCTGATCTAGACATACACAAAAAACAAACAATACAGCCCTCCTTAAAATACCTACAATCTTTTGATAAGTTAAACCAGAAAAGAAATAATTTGGGAAGAGGTAATTGTCAATAGGTTTATATGGAAGGGGTATGAGTTTTTAAAAATTGTGTGTACATACACACACATTTTTAAAAACTCATACCCCTTCCATATATATCCATATTACTCACAGTAAATAAAAGCAAGCAAGGGAATTTATTGTTCTGAAATGCCCCCACTCATGTGAAACAACAGTAGCAAAATCCACCAGAAAATCAACTTGCTAAAAGAAGGGTAGGCTAAAACATCTGTTTCTGATATGGCAGCTCACAACTGGTAAGAAAGTCTTGATATAGGAGAGCATTCTGTTATATTAATCACTACCATTCTAAAATGGTGCTGTCTTAGAGACTTTTTTCTTCCTAAAAATGTTCCCTGTTATCACATGACCTTCTACTTCAAAAGCTAGGGAGCATGGCTTCCTTTTAACTCCCATAGCTGCCAACCGCCATGGTAGAAAATGATGCTTAAATAATGGCTGCAAATAACTGTATATCATCATAGCTGCTTTGCTTCAAGGTATGTCTGTCATGTGAAAAGCAAGATTGTTTCAAGCATTTATTAGCTTTTCTTGGTGAACATATAATGTGACTAACTTTTCGCTGATAACCTATTGACGTTATGATGTAAATGAACAAGCATACAACGTTAATATTACCAAGTCAAAGATTTTTTTATTTATTGTTTTGACAAGGTGGTTCCTTATAAATATAGAACAATTCTGGGAACCAAAGCAATTTTTATTATAAAAATGAGATATCAACTGCTCTGTGTAAAACCTGACGACTTATGTTTAGTGCCTGTCTTCATCCCAGAGATTCCATTTCATAAAAAGGGCATCAAATAACTACAAGTTGCATTTAAGCAGACAGAATTAGAACAGCTGTAGCAAAAACTGCTTTGAATCAAAGATGCTTTACAGGAAAGCAGTATGAAAGAATCTCTAGAGAAACATCTATTGTTGCCTGAGCACTCTCCATTGTTCAAGTAGATCTATAATTGTTTTATGAACGAAAGATCAGTTAGCTGTTAGCTTTCTTTCATTTTGTGTTCTCTTTCTTGCTTTAGAATAAAATGCACTGGATCACAGCAACCCATGTATATTTCACAGTAATACAGACATCATTTTTCTCAGCCTGATGCCCTCCAGGTGAGCAGCACCTATCATACCCATTGTCATGTTGGCTGTGGTGATGAGAACTGTAATCCAACACATCAGGAAAGCATGAGCTTGGGAGAAGTTAGGCTACATATCATATATGTATAGGGTGCATATCAAGTAATATGTACAGGTTACATATCAATATGTATAGGTTATAATATTATAGGGTACAAGTATGTATAGGGTACATATCAAGTAATAGGTATAGGTTACATATCAATATGTATAGGGTACAATATTATAAGGTCCATATCAAGTAAGCCCAGTGAAGATTATACCTTAGTCAGTTATTGTGCTCCTTACAGTCATGCCAAGGACTTTCAGAACAACAAGAGAACTGGGCTACAAGCCAGACCCAAATGCAGAGGGAGGGAGACTATGGACCTTCAGATGGCCCTCCATCATCCCTGACAACTGACAAGAGTCCCCATCTTACAACCAGAAGTCAACAAGACAACCCACCACCACCCCAACTTTATACTCTAAGGAAGAACTGACCTTGTAATGTTTTTGACATTTTGTATAGTTACCACATACCCACAGAACTCAGTCACACTTGTAGGTTTACCCAAACCAATTAAGAAAATACTTTTTAAAGCCTATACTTTTGTGCCATTTGGAAAGTAAAGTGCAAAAGTGCAAGGAAATGAATCCAATCGTAGGCACAGTTATGGTTCCAAAGAACCAAAAACAGAAAATGAGAAACAGAATAGACTAACTTAATCCATCCTGAGGTCTACAAAGGTTAGCAATCTAGCTGATAGGAAAAAGGATGACTCTGAAACATCCTTGAAGCCAAGGCAGTATGGGAGGAATGACTTGGAATATTGCCCTTGATCAAGACACAAGTGGTTTTCCAAGCTACCCCATCCCAACAGTTCAAAGCACGGCTCACCCTGCATTAGGCAGAGTGAGGAAGATGCCTCAGATAGATTTGGGACATCATGGAAAGGGCAGCAAATAATTTACATTGTTATTGTTTTATATTTACTGCCAGAGATGAAGACACCTATTTGTTGGATTTTCAGTCTCCTGTAAAAGAAAAAGAAAAAACTTCTGTGCCTTTGGATACTGTACACCTTGACTGTGAGGGATGATTTGTTGCTGTGCCTCAGGAAGAAAATGTCTTAGGCCATCCCTGTCAAGAAATAACTTGCTCTATATAACTGGATACCCCAGTGAACATGTGGCAAAGTGTCAAACAGCTCATACTGTGGACTGTTGAGAGAATGCTTGGACATCACAGGGTACTGGTCTTCACTTCATTTTCCAAAATGCCAGCATACCATCCAAACATTGTCATATCCTGGCTGATTTCTTACAACTTCCAAAAACGCATTATTTTTACAAACTGAATGTACAGGATCAACATCAAAGCAGAAGACCTTCTTCACTGTGTTCACTTCACTTCTTCACTTCACGTACAATATGTTGATGCCAAAGGAAGTTGAAAGAGAATAGTCGTGAAGCAGCATGTAAGAATCTATCTATAAAGGACAGCTTCTCATCAACATCCTTCTTGACTTGGCCCATCAAGGCAAGGGCAACACCTTACATTGTTCATTCACAAAGCATGAAATCATTCCTCTCCAGGCCAAGTCAGGATTAACTGTAAGGCTTGGGTTGCTGAGCATGATTTAATGTCATATGACACCTGTGTTGTAAATTAACAGAAAAAGACTTCATCTTCCTGAGGTGCGAATGTCTACTTTCAAATTGTTTTATAGGAAATTGGTTTTTAAAATACTATGTTTTATAAAACTAAAATTTGCAAGATATTAATGATTAACTACAGTTGCCCTCCACATTTCCAGATTTAACTTTTGCAGATTTGATTGTGGATTATTTGCTGCCACCTCCACTGCTGCCCTATGCCATTTTTAATAGGGACTGCAAGCCTCATGAAACTGACAACGTGCGACGAGGCTTGTAAGTCTCTAATAAAAATATTAGAGCAGCAATATTGAGGCAACAGCAGAGGCAGCAGTAAGCCCCACCAGCTGCCCACTTGTGCCTTGCAAAGGAACCCCGCTGTGCCAAAGGCATCCTTGGTGGGTTGAATTCATGGATCATACTTTTTTATGTGTGTAAAATATGGTTTTGGGAGACTAGAGATATACAGGGTTTCCCTACTTTGGTGGCAGTCCTGCATTCCTAATCCCAGCGAATGTGGAGGGCCAACTGTATATAATTATATGCATTTCTCTTGTTTTAGATATTTGCATAAACAATACTGAACTCTTTAATAGCATTTGAATAAAACATAGGTATAGGTATTTGCAAGCAGTCAATACACTCTGAAGTAGATAACTAACGTACATTTATTCATTACATTATGTGGGTGGAGGAAAAGAAGAATAGGCTGCCATTTGGTCCTTCTTGTATCACCAAGTATCTACTGTAGCCAACTTCTATTGATCTATAAATGGCTTAAAGTTGGTGCAGCATCACCTGAATATTGATGCTCAACAGCCCTGAATGACCTGCACTGTGTTGTTGGTGGGCCTGTACAATGACGAATGAAAGTGCTACAGAATCCACAACACTAACTGGTACAATCCCTTATTTTCCCATCTGCGCAGGAGGAAAAAACCCAGTAATGGGACACTGAAACAATTGTTATGAACATTTAACACCTACAGTGCTTCCTGTAAGTGTGCCTTGTGGCAGCACAAACTCTACGTGGAGTCTCCCCTACCCTGATAAAGTTCTACATCATGTTAACTATGTGTTGTCACTACTCAGAGATCTGTTGCCTAGTCTATACATATGTCATCTGAAGAATGAGTAGCAATTATTCCCATTTAGACTGGAGTATGAGGTGGCACTCAGAATGGTTCATTGTACATTGACTAAGCTTATCACCGTGGAACACCCAGATATAAAAGGCCATGAATGGTTGCATGTGATATTCTTTTTTTTTCTCCTTCAGAGCAGTATCTAGATATAAAACAAATGAACAAAAGAATGGAAATCAGCAATAAAACTAGCATCTGAATGATCAAAACACTAGTGTGCAATTTATTTTTTAAAATTGTACAAAGAAAACTGTAAGAGCAAGGAGGCCAAAGACCATTATGATCTTTCCAACAACGTTTCAGTTTCAGTTGAAATAAAGAACTTTCACAAAAACAGCCATAAAGTATGCTATCTTAAAACAAACGGCCCTCATGACATTTATCTGCCAACTGACCGTGGATGTCCTAGACCTTTGGTGGAAATCATTAGCTCTTACTTCAAGTCCTTTGAAAGGGAAATGTCTGGAGATATAACATTATTGAGGGCTAGGAGAGTTCAGTGGATGAGTACATATCTTCAATGCAGAAAGCCCCAGGTTTAAAACTCAGTCATATCATTATGGAGCTAAAGCTGCAGGCCTGTACACTTACCTGGAGGTAAGACTCTTGGAATATAATCAAACTTACTCCTGAGAAAATATAATAAGGTTGCACTTCTCATTCACTAAAACTTGACTGCAATTTACTGAGCACTCAGGATACAACAAATAAAAATAAATATAATGTTAACAATGTACTCATCTTTTAATATCATTTTCATCCTGACATATAGTTCAGGAATGTTACATATCATTCATCCATCCAAGAAGGCTTGATATGATTCCTACATACTGCAGAAGTCCAGTAGCCAAACAGGATTTGCATAGGGCCAGATGATTTAATTGTGAATAGAACCACAACAGTAAATAATTCTGCATAGGTGAATCCTGGTACATTTGACATGCAGAAATTTGCAGAAAGTACACATATCAGAAATATATTGTAGGGATTGTCTACTCATTCTACAAACTCTCTGTTTAAAAAGAGGGTAGTGTTCCACTTCAAATGTTGTAATATACACACATTTTTAAAAATAGGCATGATCTCTATATAGGAAAACCATATATGAAGAGCTACTTGCTGTGGATGTCTCCATCTATACTAGGCTATAGGAACATACAGCTACTAGGGTTATATTCTACCTCTTCTAGTACGCACACTCAGATGTATTTATTTTTTCTAACAATGCCTCAAGGGTCTGAGGTTTACCATAAAGAGCTGAAGAAATTATCCATAGTATTTTTGTAACTGTGTCATGTCTTTCACAGCCAAGCAAGTATAAAGGATACAAGATGGTAATGGTCTGTAATCTTTTATTTAGCTACAATGAGCTGAGATCACCTCTGTATTGAGAATGGTTATGCAGTCTTTGACCAGTCAGTCACTGGACTTGCCTATTTTGGATGAACTTGTTTCCAAACTACTTTCACTCTTCTGTATACATCATCACAGTTGTGTCTTTTCTTTTCCCCGGTTCTTGATCTGTAAGTGCCACTACACAAAATGAAGTTCGATCAGGTTTTCAGAGGAACATTGCAGGTCAGAAGCAGGGCAAAGAGTACTAATGGCTTGCCTGTTATTCAAGCCATGTTCTTCCTACTGAATAGCGGAACATTGATTGCTCTCAGCACCAGTCAAAATGTCTCACGGATTCACTCAGCCACACACACAAACAACACACTCTTTGGTTCAATTGTGTCAATCACACAACCAGAATAACATAACAAACCCACAATTGATTGCCATTTTTGGCACAGTGAATGGCCATGAAAAGTGTAAGTGCACCAGTAGGGTACTACTGAGTTTTCCTTTTGCAAAGTCTGGGGTAACTTGGTCAATATGGATTGAGTCAAAGGGCTGAAAGGTATAACCTCATGGCACCTTAACATAGGCTGGAGCACCCACAAACCCAGCTCCATCCCACATCTAATGGTGGTTTCTTTGTCAGTGAGACAGTGAATCTGTTCCAGGTTGTAAACCAAATTTTGAAGGAGCTAGCCAGGACTGACTGGTGGATCTGTTGCTATGAGGACAACCGGTTTGATTTCAGTTTTATAGCCATTCTGCCCATAGCTGCTCTGAGCTGTAAAGAGCTTTCTCGGCTCTGGACCCGATCCTAACACAGGTTCAGCACCAAGATAGTTCCTGTACTGTTTGGGGCAGCTGCAGGGGTGCGGGTAAGTGAGCAACCAAGAGAGGATTTGCTGCCTTCATGGCAACTGACCCACTGGACACCTGGGAGCTCTTCAAGTTGCTGAATCCTTTATCCACCGGCAGTTTCAGAACCTTAGACAGATCCTTTAAGTCTTCAGCTGGTGGTCAGCTCCAACCAGCACTGCCTTCAAGTTCTATTGAACCTAGATTTAGGTTCAATAGGTTCTATTGAACCTAGATTAGATTCAATAGGTTCTATTGAACCTAGATTAGATTCAATAGGTTCTATTGAACCTAGATTAGATTCAATAGAACTTGAACCTAATAGAAGGTGAACCTAATAGTGAACCTCGCTAGTAGGTTCACCCACCAACTGCAGCTTCACCCCCAGACCTTGCCCATCCTTCCTGTAACCCCTTCCTATTTCCTTAGCTATGGAAACTGAAGGCAGGTGTACAGTATCTGCTGAGGGCAGTTCTAACCCCAAAAGAAACTAGGTCTCGCCCATGGCCCCCACAAGGGAGGGGGCTGACAGGGCTTTAGCCTGGGGGTCCAGGCGCCTGGGATTATGAGGGGGGTGATATTATTGTAAGTTTTTATTATGTAAATCTATTTAGTTTTTTTAAAAAAATAAATATAAATATTACTTTGGTGTCATCACTGAAACTGACCTATTTTAATTTGTATCCTAAATCCTGAAGCAGAGCATCTTCTCACTGCCCTAGTGAGGTGGGGGGCCTGCCAAAGTTCCTGGCTGGGGCCCCGCTTCAGGGTGTGGGGCCATGGCCTCCCCACTGGGCCTGCGGGTCCTGGCTCCCAAGCCAGGGTCTCGCCACTGACTCCTAGCAGGGAGGGGGGAGTTTCATCGACGCCTGTCAGGCCCACCGGGGATGGAGCCCGCGGGGCTTCCTTTCGCCGTTTGCTTACCGAGGGAAGCCCCCCCCCCAAAAAAAGGCCGAGTGGAGGAGAGAGAAGAGGAACTGGGGTGCGTCCCAAAGACGCCTTTCCTCCCGGCGCAAAGAGTGGACGAAAAGCCGAAGCGGGGGAAGGAGGGGAGGGGGGGAGTGCTCAGCTACGGCCTCCCCCCCCCGGTCTGGGGGGCGAGAGAGGGAAGGCAGCCCCCAGAACCACGCAGGCTGCCGTTCATGGGCCTCTTGGGCCCCCTCGTGGGCGGGGAGGCGCCTTCCTCGCCCCCTCCTCCCAGACGAGGCCGGCGCCCTCCCTCCCTCTGTCCTCGGGAGGCTGGCTCTTCCCCACCCACCGCCTCCGTCGCCCGGGACCCTTGGCACCGGGCCCTCCTGGCCACCAAGCGGGCCTCCTCCTGCCTGCCTGACCCGGGCGCTCCTCTGTCCCCGGCCTGCCCTTCACCGCCCTCTTTAGCATGCTAACGACCCGCTGGATGACTTTTGCCCGCAGGGATCCCGCAGAAGCCAGGCGCCCGCAAGAGCCGCCGGCCAGCCAGCCACACCAGCCCCGCCCCCCATCCCCGCTGCCTGGTAGACCCAGCGCCCCAGAGGAGCCGCGCGACCAGATGACCTCGAGGGGTCCCCAAAGTGATCGGATTAAGCGGGGAGGGGAGAGTTGCGGGGGAGCCGCGTCCCTCCTCGCTCGTCGCCCTTTGCCGTCCCTGCTAGGCCGCCTGAGCCTGCTTGGGAGGGCTGAGAAAGAGATGGAGGAAGGCGGGGAAGGAAGTCTGAGGGGCTGTGGTGGGACAAGGGGGAGACACCTTCCCCACCCCACTCACGCCTCCCCACATACACAGGCTGCGGGACGGCCGGACGTTTCGCCTGCCTGACTTTGGAACTTTTAGTCTTTTTCTTTCCAGGGGCTGCAGAGATCTTGGGTGGATTGTGGTGAACTGATCTGCCCATTTAAAAATCAAAATATGAGGATGGCCATAAGAGAGAGAGGTTGGGGGGGGGGGCTGGAAGGCATTAATTCAGTGGTGGACCATGGACTAGTGCTGGTCCCTGTCGAGTCTCCGGGAATTAAAGAAGCCCTTACTGTATAGCCCATAGGCCCAAATACGATATTGACCCCCCCCGCCCATTGGCAAAAGGAATTGCCATCTCCCCTCCTCCATCAGACAGGTTGCGGGGCAGGGTATGAATCCATACCTTAGGATCGGGCTATTGCTCCAGACGTGTGCAATTTACCATGGCGGGTAAGGTGGGGGGGGGGGTTTGCAGGCGACTTTATTGATTTCAGTTCGGAACTGTAGCAAAGGCCACAGAATACGCCGCAGTCGAAGGGTTTGCGATCCTAAACACTGTTGGCAGGAGAGCGAGCTGCCCAGCCCCCCACCACCACCCTTTTGCTGGGGTGGGAGGGAGGGGTGGCGGGACTCCGATCCCATTCACACGGGAGGGAACTGGAGAGCTTAAACCACTGAAGGCGGACGAGGGTTGGGGTGGTGGTGGTCAGTTTGCCTGCCTTACAAAAGCTTGCCTTTTTTAAGGGAGCTGATAAGCCTCCGGCAAAAGTCACACGCATTTTGAAGCGGGATCTTGTCCTTCTTTTGCTCTGCCACCCTTTTCCACGCAGGGCTTGGTGGAGCTAAGGTTTCCTCTTCTCTCCCCCTGTACACAAAATCCACACACACAATCCCTTATTGCCAGACGAAGAGTTCCCCTGCCCCCCCCCCCGGCCTGGCTGGCGTGGTTAATGGCGGGCCACAGAGGGGGCCCGGGGGCACTATGCAGATTTCTTTTATTTATCTGAGCTGGTGAAATGCTTGTTGCACTCAGCGACAATTTAATGCCCGGGCTAATGGGCTTTCCTTTATTATCTTTCACTAGCATAATATCCTCTAGAAGAAGGAAAGGGGGAGGAAAGATGACAGGATATATGGATTTTTAGATAAATAACAGGGATAATTTATTGCCCTTGATGCTCTTCTGATGGAATGGTTGATAGATAATGTAATAATATGTACATAATTAAGCGGGCTTACTGTACCTCCGTCAAATTAGGTTCAGCTGCGCAGGGTCTCCTCGTTTCTCCCCCCCCCCCGAAAAACACCTCCCCCGGGGTCGCATCCTCCCTTCACCCCCCCTCCCTCAACTAATGGAGGGGCTATGGCTCCCAAAAGGAGATTCAGCAACCAGAGAAGGCGGAGGCTTAAGGACACCCACTGGGAAGAAGGAAAAAACACTGAGTAGTGATTATTCACCAGTCCTTAGACGTTGTACTATAGCTCTGTTAGCTTGCTACTTCCCCTTGCATCCCTTCCTCTCCCGTTGCTATTTCCCCTGTATCCAATCTTAGATTGCAAGCTCCTTGGAGCAGGGCTTTATCCACCTGTGCCTCTGGCACCTTCAAGTCGCCTGTCGACTCATGGCGCCCCCATGAATTTCGTTGGTTTTCACAGGCAAGGAATACTCAGAGGTGGTTTTGCCAGTTTCTGCCTTTGAAACAGAGTCTGGTATTCGTTGACGGTCTCCCATCTAAGTACCAACCAGGGTTGACCCTGCTTAGCTTCCAAGATTAGGCGGGATCTGGTGCCTTTAGGCCAACACGCTGCAAAATGCCAGCGCGCTGAGGGGGCATGCAAAAGTAAAACAACAGCAGCAGCAGGAGACAGGCATTGCATAAAGAGTAAAAATCACCACCTATAATTTCCACATAAAAGGAATCGCGTCCCCTTTCCTCCACATTAATGAGACGGAAATCTCTTTCAGGCTACTCGGTTCCAGCACTTGGATGCCGCTTTGACTGCCATAGCTCTGCCCTAAACGATCGTGGGACTGATAGTTTCATTAGGAACTTGAAGTTCTCTAGCAAAAGGTTCTAGTCCCTCATAGAGCTACAAATTCCAGCATTGTGGAGGATGGAGCTACAGCAGCCAATCCAAGTGCTATAAACTTGCCGTGTGAAAGAGGCTTGGGATTCTTTCCAGCCATTGGCAACTTAACACACCACCTCTTGCTATACAGTTGTGCCTTCATATTCGTTGAGGTTTGGTTCCAGGACCCCCGTGGATACCAAAATCCGTGAATACTCAAGTCCCATTATATGCAATGGCACAGCAAAATGGTGTTCCTTATACAAGACGGCAAAATCAAGGTTTGCTTTTTGGATTATTATTTTTTAAAGAATATTTTCAAGCCGTGAATACTTAAATCCGTGGATACGGAGGGACAACTGGAACAGCCGAGCGACAAGGGGGGGGGGGAACCAGGGATGGGGTGTCTCCGTTAAACCCCTTTGGGACGGCGTAGGGGGCAGTGTGGTATCGAGATTAGAGGGGCATCGATAGCGGGTCTCTCCGACTTGAGTAGAGTCCCCTCAGTCTTTCCGACTATTTACACTGGAGTTACTAGGACTTTCCTTAGAGGAGTCTATTAGCAATGGTGGACATCACTCCTTAGGGCCTTTTGCGGTCGGGTGTATTTTTCAGTAGAATGGTCTTATTCCAATAAAAAAATTCCTAATCCCCAAAAATTCCAAGAGAGAGGCTTTTTAGGAGAGACGGTTGGCCGTCCCAGCAATGCAGCCCCATTGCTCTACTTGCCACAGGGCTTGGAAAAGTTCTTTCCTTGGCTGACGGTTTCTGGGAGTTATAGTCCAAGGAGCTAAGGCTTTGGCAGCTGGGGCCTGCGCCAGGACCAGCGCCGGTTTAAGGCACCAGCAGCATCAGCATCCGCAGGGGGGGGGCATCATTGGGGGGGGCGTAGTAACCCTCCCCCTGCAAAAACATTATTAGTAATAATCTGAATTAGTAATAATCTGAATATCCTGTATTGTGAATAGCTTAGGTTAGGCTACATTGACCTGAGATAAACATATGGGGCCCCCAAATAAAGCACTGCAGGGGGCCCCAAAATTCCTTAGACCAGGACCAGGCCTTCTCCCCGCCAGCCCCTCCGTTCCTCCTCCTCCTCCTTTGTCACCAAGCCCAGCTTCCCTCCTTCCCTCGCCCTCGCCGGTTGTCCATCGCAGGCAGGGCGCACTTGCTCTTCCAAACTCATCTAAATTACATCAATAACCGAGCGCGCTCTTTAATGAGCTCTCAACTTTAAAGACTTGAAGGATATTAACAAGCCGCTTGACAAATGGTGCTTAGAAGCACATTAAAGACGCTGCTAATGGAGCGCATAATGACGGCTAATTTTCGATCAGATATAAATTAGAGCCCCAACAGTTATTTGCCTTAAGGACTTTATGTAAATGCTTCTCTTCTGTATAAACGGGGCGGGGGAAAGGCAAGCGCCAGAGCCCCTGCCTGGTGGCAGTCCTGGGGGGGATGATTAATAGAGCCGCAACCCAAGCGGGCAGACAACGCGTGGCATTTCCAGCTAAAAGTCACGCGGGGGTGGGGTGGGTGGGGGCCGTAAATATTAGGGCCGAGCGGCCGGAGGGCAAGCAGGCAGGGCGGAGGGGGCGAGGGGCGACAGATGGGAGCCAAGGAAAAGGGGGCTACAGGCGACTGGAGCGGTGGGGGGCAGCTGGGCAGCTGTGGCCGGCCGGGGGAACGCAAGCCCTGCTCTGCCTCGACCCCAGCCATGCTCACACACACACACACCATTGCCTTGCCTATGGATGTCTCCAGTCCCTCTCGTGATCCCAAGCTAGCTAGCTTGCCTTCCTGCCCACCGTCCCACAGAAGCTTTAACTACCGGGGAGCCCACCATCGCCACGTGGCCTTGGGCAAGTCCCTCGCAGGAGGGAAAGCAGGTGCCCACTTGGCGCACCCTGGAAAGAGCTACAAGGCAACCGGCCTGGACGGAAGCCACCCCCCCCCAACCGAAGAAGGGCCTTGTCTTTTCTTTCGCTTACACAGCAGTTGGGCAAGGGCGAGCTCCGGGAGAAGTGGGTTCGAATCCCTGTTAAACCCACCGGGTGACCTTGGGCAAGCCACACTCTCTCAGCCTTAGAAGAAAGCAATGGCGAACCGCCTCTGAAAAAATATGGCCAGGAAAACCCTATGAGAGGGTAGGGTCTCTATAAGATGGAGTCGACTTGAAAGACTCACACAAAATGAGCAACGAGGACAGGGACAACCTTATAGCGCCTGGCAGCCACCGTAAAGCTCATTTCTGACCGGAGAGAAAGCTAGAAAGCAGCCAGGCTGTTCCTGAACTCATTAGGACAATCGTTCCCTAGCCTCTCGCTTTCTGTATTTTAGAGATGCCTGGAAGTTGTTGGGTTCCTTTAAAGAGAGTGATTTCTCTTCCATGTTTCCACTTTGCACAGCCCAGGCAGGTTTCCGGCAAAGGAAGGAGAGGACTGAATCCTGTTGATAGTCCCAACTACAGTAGACTTAGTGAACCAGTGAGACTTCCCTAAAAGTTGACTCTCCATTTGGCAGTGGAGTCAATGGCTATAGCCCAGTTGGGTTTATAAATAGCAGGAGTGGGGATCATGCAGCCCTCCAGTTGCAACTCCCAGCACCTCTAGCCATGGTGAGGAAAGTGGGTATTGCAGTCCAACAGCTTTGGAAGGGCTGCAGGATTCAGGTCAAGATCCACCATCAAAGGTTATAACACCTCAAGGTCTACAAGAGAACAGTTCCATGAGTCTTT
Organism: Gambelia wislizenii; assembly: GCA_030847615.1. Lineage (NCBI taxonomy): Eukaryota > Metazoa > Chordata > Lepidosauria > Squamata > Crotaphytidae > Gambelia > Gambelia wislizenii. The sequence goes on along the minus strand of JAUMIR010000005.1, from coordinate 61,705,755 downwards.
GGGGGGTGGTCAATGCTCAGGACGGTATGTGGAGTCCTGCCTTAATTTCTACAAAGGCATCAGTCTGGACTTAATTGTTTCACCTAATGAACTGATGCCACCAAACCATGTAGCTATGTGTCTAGACTGTGACTACAAAAATTCCCACTGTGGGCTATTGTTGCTGGAAGCTGCAGTCTAATAAAATCTAAAGGGCCTTATGATTCCCCTATTCACCAACACCTGTTCTAGAGGAGCCAGCAACACGGTCTCAACCAGGACATTTTTTTAGCAGTTTTACTTCATTAGAAGGAGAGATGGCTCCTTCTCTCTAGGGAATTGCTGGGCCTTCTCTCATCAGAGTGACTATAGGTGATTAACCTGGGGTGAAAAAAAAAGGGTGCCAAATTGTCCTTCCTATATCAGGTTCAGAGCAAAACTGGGGACAGTTACTTATCTGGATCAAGCTGGCAGGAGAATTAATTCTAGTCATCAATAAGGCTGTTTTCACTCCTCCTTCCCCAACAGTGTCACCTGGTGCGGTTCGGCCTCTCTGCACCCCCTTAGTGCCATCACTGATTCTAGTAGTCCTAATAAATAACTTCCCACAGCTTTTGGTTTCAAATATGAAGGGAGATGTGGCAAGAACATGGGAACTCTGTCAGTTCCTGAAATAAGATGAATTAGTGATCCCTCCCTTTAGTTTAGCAAGAGTGTTCCTATGCTACACGTTACATTTTTTAAGCTGAATGAACACTATTTCTGAATCTATATATTTTCTAGAAGACTTATTTTAATAAGTCATAAGCTTGTTTTAAAAGAAGTGTCTTTTAGCACTCAAGTTTTCAATAACTCATATTTGTGAAGACAAGTACATAGGACAGCTTGGAAAAGTTACTTTTTCAGACTACAACTCCAAGAATTTCCCAGCCAATGTGTGGCCATTGTGAGATTCTGGTAGTTGTATTCCAGCTCTGGCAGGGCTGTATCCCTTATCTGAAAATCTGCCTCTTTTCCCTCCCAGTTTTCATTTTACAAAGTTTCTGTTATTTCCTGGATTATAGTTGGATCTTTGTGGTTGTTCTAATGTGCCTTCAGTTCAACTCCAACTTAGGCCACCCTATCTTAGGGCTTTCCTGGCAGGATTTATTTCAAGGGGGTTTGCCATTGTTTTCATCTAGGGCTGAAAGAGTGTGACTTTCTCACACACACACACACACACACACACACACACAATGGGTTTCTATGGCCAAGAGGAGATTCAAACCCTGCAGAATCCAACACTCAAACACTACACAATGTTGGCCCTTCTTAGCTGTATCTAGTCAGCAGGTTTTGGTGGGAGAAGGCAGTTCAAGCCAAAACTGTCTTGACGTTTTACTCTGTGGATCTTCCTTCCTGCCTTTTTTTCCCCTTTAAAAATTCTAATCTCGCTCTTGTCACCTAGTTCCTAGGAGGCACAATGTCCGCCTCACCGTTCTCACGCTATTATTCTGCTTATGTAAGGCTTACAAATAAAGAGCCGGTGCAAGCGGCTTGGTCCAGAGGAGGCACACGACTCCCCAGCCTTTGTACTTGCTGCTAAGGTCAGACGCCCCCTATAGGTCAGTCAGTCTCTGCAGGCTTCTTGTTCCTGAGCTGCGTGTGTTCTAGCCAGCGTATGTACGTGACTGGAAAGATGTAGACAGACAAGAAAAGAAAGGCCCATTAAATTTACCACCAGCTGGGGAAAGAATACCCTGGAAGTCGCTTTTTCTCACTGTAAGAATGAACCTGGCATTCTAAATTTATGCTGCTGGGAACAGGACTAAATAAATACTTTGGGGAGGCCACCACAGAAAAGCACAGGAGGGATTTAAAAGGAAGGCAGAAACTTAGGGTTTATCTAGGCAGTCCAATGATATAGCCTCTCCCCCGTTTCCACATCCAGCAGTCCAGATGACGGAGGGTTTTTGCCCCCACCCTAGTCTGAAATATCCAGGGCAAGTCCAATAGAATCTGGGGCAGGTTCCCTAAAAAATGGAGTGGACACGTGATGGGAAAAAAAAACCTCACTGCTTGCTGCAGGTTTTCCAGAGAAAACTATCAGTTCCATCACAATGGGGTTGGCCACACACACGGCCCACACAGTGGCCAGCAAAGTCATTTTCCTGCTGGGTCACACATGTCACATCTCCTGAGGTCACTGGGAGGCACCCAGCCATGTGACCCCTCAGAAGATGCAAATGGTGCAGGGAAGAGAAGCACCAGTTCAGGCACAGGCTGTGGGTGTGCAGACACCCCTCCATTACTGCAAGGGAAAGGCAGGGCAATGCCATAGGCCCAGGGCTGGAAAACTCCAGCCAGAACATGGAGTATTCTGGCCAGTGTAGACAGGTCCCAGCCCATATGAACCATTTTTTAAAGAGTCTGGTACTAGCATTATTGGACCACTAAACTTGGCTTTTATTTAAACTACTCAAAAACTTGCCTCTTTAATGACAGTTATTGATGCAATAGAAGTACTACCCTGTGGCATCACTAAGGCTGGTGTCACCCCTTCCCCTGATGGTGTCACATGGTGTAGTCCCACCTCTCTGCACCCCTCTAGTGATAAGGCAGCTAAAAAAGGCAAATGTGATTCTGGGCTGCATCAATAGAAGTATAGTGTCAAGATCAAGGAAAGTAATAGTGCCACTCTATTCTGCTTTGGTCAGACCTCAGCTGAAATACTGTGTCCAGTTCTGGACCACAATTCAGGAAGGATATTGAGAAGCTGGAATGTGTCCAGAGGAGGGCAACCAGAATGGTGGGACGTCTGGATGCCATGCCTTCTGAGGAAAGACTTAGGGAGCTGGGTATGTTTAGCCTGGAGAAGAGAAGGTTAAGAGGTGGCATGATTGCCATGTTTGAATATTTGAGGGATGTCATACTGAGGATGGAGCAAGTTTGTTTTCTTCTACAGGAAGAAAACTACAAGATTCAAACTACAGGAACAGAGATTCCATCTAAATATTAGGAAGAACTTCGTGACAGTAAGAGCCATTAGGCAGTGGAGTGTACCACTTCCTAGTGCGGTGGAGTCTCCTTCTTTGGAGGTTTTTAAACAGAGGCTGGATGGCCATCTGTCGAGAATGATTTGATTGGGTATTCCTGCGTGGCAGGGGGTTGACTGGATGGCCCTTGTGGTCTCTTCCAACTCTGTGATTCTATGTTGTGACTTTTTCCATGTGTTGCGCCCAAGCCTGGTCGTACTTCGCTTCAGTAACTTAAACAATCGATCAGGTTACAAGCAAAGGTCAGCCGGGTCGTTCCCTTTCGCCCCTCACTCACTTATCCCACCCCACTTCGAAGAACCCTCCGAACTCATCCACTCAGCAGGGAGTTGCTTTTTGCGCCCTCTGCTGGCCGCGCATAGAGCTGGCGCGCAGCCTTGGAAGTTTGCGAACCTGCCTCCCGGGGTCCGAGGAAGAACTGCGAAGGCGGGGACACTTGTGGGCGTGGCTAAAACTTTCCCAAAAAAAGTTCCTGCCTTGCCCGGGAAAACTAGGGGTCAAACGCCAAGATGCCCCCGGTCACTAAAGCAAGAGGAAAAGACCCACAGCCCCATCGTATTCTTTGTCCCCTCCCCCTCATCCGGTAGTCCCTCCAAGTGGAAACCGGAAGGAGAAAATCGCTGAGATCTATGCATAAAATGTGTTTACAGAAAGTAAACGTGAGAAATGGTTTTGCAGAAACCTACAGCCTTATAAATATTGTTCCCGTGCTGCCTTTGGCTTAACCAAATTCTTTTAGAGAAAGCAAAAGCCACGCTCCCCGAGCTCCCCAAAATCATTACTTTTGCAGAACTTTCTCCTAACACCCCCCCCAACAGTGATGGAAAATTTCCTCCAAGATCGTTTCATCCACCCCGCAACCTGCCAGTGCAAGAAACGGCTTTAAAAGCGACCAGGAAAAGGAATTGGGTGGGACGGAGAGCCGGACCCCAGTAACCTGCCCTTTGCACAGACGTAGTAAACCAGCCCAGCGAATAGCTATGAGATTTTTGCTTGGTGCAGTTGCTGATTTCCCAACAGGCAGTTGGAAGGGATTGAGAATCGCCCAAACCCCCTTCCACATTGTCTGGGGTTTAGGGCTCAGATTACTCAGTAGGAAGAAAAAGGGCACCACAAAGTTGTTCGAGGTGCCTCACACAACTTTTAGTGCCCTCCAGGTGTGATGGGCCTGCCTAAATGCACCAGATCCCATCTGATCTTGGAAGCTGAGCAGGGTGCGCCCTGGTTGGTACTTGGATGAGAGACCGCCAACCAAGACCAAGTACTGTAGATTATATTTTAGAGCAAGGAATTGGCAAAACCAACTCTGAGTATTCCTTGCCCACCCTATGAAATTCATGGGGTCACCATAAGTTGACAAGCGACTTGAAGGTGTGTTGGAGTAAAACTGCTATCTTCCCCAGCTAACTGGCCAAGGAAGATGGGAGCTGTAGTCCAACATGCCTAGAGGGCATCAGATTAGAAGATGCTGATTGGAAAGTACAGTATTCTCTCTTAAATCTTATTCCACAACTTCTAGGGCTAGCTCCTGGTATTCCTGTCAAAATCTGAGTCCTGATGACTCTTGGTTCAAACAGAAACCCCTTCCTCCCCCTCTGGGGAAATGCAGGGAGCACATCTGTGTAGAGATTGCTGCCCCTGTCTATAGGGGCACCTGACAAACCTAGATATCTCCTCATTCTCTTCTCACTGTGACTTCTAGATAGGGCTGCCTGTGCAGTTAGGGAAAGAAAGTACAGTACTGCTGACTGTCTAGATTTTACCGCAAAGCTGTTCAGTAGGTGTTGCATTTTGTGATTAATCCTTTTTTGCCACCCAGGGAAGACAGGAAATGTTTTACAGAGTTTTCATGGTGTTTGCCTCTAATAGCCTGGACTAACTTGTAGCTCCTGTTCTTTCACTTGGACTGCAAAAAAGACATTTTATTTTGTTGTTGGGTGCCTTCAAGTCATTTCCAACTTATGGTGGCCCTATCATGAGGTTTTCTTGGGGATATTTGCTCAGAGGGAGGTTTGCCTTTGCCTTTCTCTGAGGCTGAGAGAGTGTGACTTATTCAAGGTCACCAGTCTCATTATTTAGATGGTTTAAGATTTCTTCACAATCAGTCTCATCTTGAGAAGCTAAAATCAAATTGTCAACGTAAGTCAAAATGTAGGTCCATTTGTCATCTCTGTATTGTGTATAAAGACAGGGATTAGTTTTGCCTTGTGTAAAGCCTTCCTTAATTAGCATCTCATTTAGTTTTTCATTCCAAACTCTTGCAGTTTACTTTAGACCATAAAGGCCTTTCTGAAGTTTGCAAACAAGTGATTTACTTCCTTCTTTTTCAAATCTAGGAGGTTTTTCCATGTAGATCTCTTCCTTAAGTTGTCCATTTAAGAAAGCTGTTCAGACATCCAAATGTTCAACATGCATTTTTATAGGTTCTGCCACACTCAGAAGTGTTCTTATTGTAGCATCTCTCACCACAGGTGTAAAAATTTTGTCAAAGTCCACCCCATATTTCTGGGAGTAGCCCATGGCTACTAATCTGGATTTCGCCTTCTGAATCTCATTTGATTTTAAAGACCCACTTACACCTCACAGGCTTCCTACCAATTGGCAGTTCTGTGAGTGTCCAGGTTTGATTCTTGTGCAGGGAGTCTATTTCCTCCTGTACTGCTTCTTTCCATTTGCTTGCTTCTGCTGTGGGCAGCCTTTCGATTTCTTCCCAAGTGGAAGGTTCATATGGAACCACTGTCCTTGTAAGGTAGGACAGGTGTAGGGGTGGCACTCCTCTGTTTGATCGGAATGAGCATCTAAGTTCTGGTTCCAGAGCCTTGTCTGATTCTGTGGTGACTTCCAGCTCTGAACTTATTCCTGTTTGCTCTGCATCCCCTTCTGCTTGTATATTCACTTCCACTTCTTCATTTATGATGGATGTTTGAGGCAGGCAGGCTTCATCTCCCCATTCAGGCCAGTAGGCTATTAGCTGTTCTGTGTTGTGAGATTCTTCTGTTGTGCAGTCTGTATCTGTATGATTCACATCTGTTCTCTCAGTGTCATCAAAGTACACAACACTTCTCACTGTGATCCTTCCTGTTTTTGGATTGAGAATTCTGTAGCCTCTACTGCAGATTCATAACCCACCATCACACTTTCTTCAGCTCTGTCATCTAGTCTGGACCTCTTCTCCTTTGGCACGTGAGCATAGGCTCTGGATCCAAATACTATGAAATGATCCATGCTCAGTTTTCTGTTATGCCAAAGTTCAAATGGGATTTTGTTGGTTGCTTTGGCTGGTAGTCTATCCTGCAGGTATGTCATCACAGCCTCCCCCCAGTACTGGTTGGACAGCTTAGGGTCTAGCAACATGCATCTCACCATTTCCATTAGTGATCTGTTCTTCCTCTCTGCAGTCCCATTCTCCTCAGGAGTAAAGGGAGTTGTGTGCCTGTGTACAATGCCCTGCTCTTTCATGTATGTTTGGATGTGGTGTGAAATGTACTCACCACTGTTGTCAGTCTGAAGAGCTTGAGGTCTTCTGCCAAATTTGTTCTCCACCATCGCAACGTATTCCTTCAGTAGCTGCAAGGTCTGGCTTTTCTCTTTGAACAAATAAGTCACACAGTACCTGGAATAATTATCTACAAAGGTTAGTAAGTAATGATTTCCAGCTTTAGACAAAGTCTGAATTGGACCACATAAGTCACTGTGGACTAGTTCCAGTGGTTGCCTCGATTTGTTTTCACTCTTCCTGGGAATTGAAGGCCTAGTGCCTTTCCCTTTTATGCAATTCATACACTCTGTGTTGTCATTGCTACACATCTTCATCTTTATGCCTTTGGTCAAATCATCTCTCTTTAGATCTAATATCGCATTCATATGATGGTGGCCAAGCCGTCGATGCCATAACTGCACACAATCGGCACTTGTGCAACATCTTATAATGTTCACTTGCTCTCTGGTACAGTCCAGTTGAAAGACACCATCTTTCTTAAATGCTCTGGCATACAATTTCCCATCTTGGGTCACTGTGCATAAGTCTCCAATGAAATGAACCTCAAAGCCCTTGTCTGTTAGAACAGAAATACTCAGAACATTTCCATCCAGGGCTGGAGCATATAACACACCTGCTGCTTTGCCAGGATTATTGCCATATTCTGTGTTACAGTGCAAAACACAATCTCCCTGTACCTTCACGGGCAAGCTCCACCCATTAGCAACTTTAATATTTCCAGTTTCACAGGGAGTCATACCACAAAAGAAGTCTAATTGTGACACCATATAGCTCCTTGCTCCCAAGTCTGATAATAGTTTCATCATTAGACTGACTCTGAGTTGCTGTAAAACCCTTATAATTGTGAGGCCCACCTGAACCACTGTGCCTTGAATCATCTCCTCTGTCTTCCCCTCCTTGTTGCTTTGTTGACTGACTTTGTCTAAAGTGAGAACTACCGTTGGCTGATTTTTCAAGTTTCCTATTGGCTACACAGTCCCTCCGGAGATGCCCCTTATGGCCACATTCATAACATCTGGCTGCTTCTCTCATTGGCCATTCAGCCTTGAGATGCAAATGCCCCTCTCTTATGTTGCTCTATGGCAGTGTAATTTGAACCAGAAGCCTCAATTCCATTCTGGCAGCCAAATATGGTCTTAAACAGAGACATCCCTCCTGAATTTAGCTTAAACATCTTATACAATGGGCCTGTAATCACATTAATCCCAGAAATAAAGGGTGAAAATTCCTTTGGCAGAGAGCCCAGCAAAACTCCAATCTTTTGTTGATTGTTAAGTTCACCTCCTGCTATAGCCAATTTATCCATTAAAGACAGGATCTTTTCCATATGTTTCAGAGGATCATCATCAGGAAAGTAGTGATCTGTACAATTCAATTTGATCCTGTAGATGAGTTTGCCCAAATAAATCTTTTAAGGATTGAATCATATTCTTAGCAAATATCTCATTCTTTATATGAATGAGATGAATATCTTCTAAACACTGAATTATTAAACTTCTTGCCTTACTGTTCTTGCAGGCCCAGCGGACGATGTTTACTTCTCCCTCTGCTGGTCTCAGAGTCTTGAGGGCATCCAAAATCCCTTTCTCTGCCATTTGGGCCTCCACTCTGAATAGCCATGAATGGAAATCGTCCCCTTTCAATTTGGGAATCAAAGCACACCCATTTGTGCTAGCTTGATCCATTAAGTGTGGCTGGGCCCATAACCTGTAGGATTTGTTCTGGTATTTATATTGAGCAGATTGAAGCAGACCACAATGCATCATGAGCTTCTGGTACAAAACAGGACATAAAACATGCAGGATGCAAAACTTACATTTATTATGGCAGAGAATGCATCTTAAATAATAAAAGTAGATAGAAGAGAGTTATCTGACTTGGAATGCAAGAGTCCCTAGAGCTGACTCTCATGAATGTGTGTAAGACATCTTGAGACACAGCTGCCCCAAACCATGCTAGCTTCTAGCTTCTTAGACAAAGTGTTGTAAAACACTAAGACTACTTGAAGCAGAGAGGGGGGAAGTGACCTTCACATGCAAACAGGAAGTAAATACAGATCAAGAGCACACACACAGAGTTGTAAACAAGCATTGATGCTTCTTCACTTCCAACATATACCATGCTGAAAACGACTGATCTATAATCTACTTTTGGAATATGGAAAAACACTATCCAGGAAGGTAATTCAGATGTGATGTTCATAACCAAATAATTCTTGCTGATGGGTTATGATAGTGGCAGTAAATAATAACATAATAATATTAATAACAGTGACAACAATTATGACGGGGATGATATAAGGGCAGCTCTCTCAAAGTCAGGGCAATGTCTGCCTGGCAGAAGCTAACACAGATGCAGTAATGGGTCAAGAGATATTGTTGTTAGCTTACCTTTTCCCAGTGCAACCTCCCTCCCAGCCGACTCTCCTCCATGCGGTCTTCCTATCAAACATTGGCAATGCAGCATTGACAGCTGGCCACATCATCCAAGAGACGCATACCAAAAAGACATAACCCATGCCACTGTCCTGGATTAACTAAAACCTGTGTGGGGAAAAATGCCTGAATGTAGGGGAGATAAAACTTTAAAATCAAAAAATCATTAAAAATCCCAGGGTGTAAGTCCTTTGGAAAGTTTTCTTCAAAGTTAAAACTATCAGGAATTAACTTCTAGTATAGCAGAGTGGTGGAAACTGGAAAAGGGACTCAAATAGCAAAGTACTTAAACCCAAGCTGCTAAGAACAAAATAAAAACAAACAACTTCTCCTTGAAAGAAATATTTAAGCATTTACTAATGGCTTTTCAATCTACATATGCATAGGAAGCTACATTCTAACTGACTAAAGGATTTAGGTTAGGATAGAAGTCATGACTCACCATTCAGTGAGACTGGAAAAATAGGGAATGCAAAGATGCAGCTTGCTTCTTCAGAGGTAGAACAAAGAATCATAAACCCTTGGACCCACGAGGTCAGTGGACCTGGGTCACATGATCAGATGGCTTGGCTGTGTCTCTGACCTCAAGCCAAGCCCACTAAAGATAGGCTGAGGAGAAGGGGAAGAACTCTTTGACATGCAGGAGGTCCCTAAAACCTGAGACTTGCTTGCTCTAATAGCCAGCAAGTGGGGGGGGGGGAGCGTGCAGGAAGACTGCTGGATTTTTCCAACACTCAAGAAAACAGAAAAGAGATGCAACTGCTCCGAGAGAGGGCAAGTAGGATGAAGTATCGATTAAAACACACACACAGGAATACCTTGGTCCTCTTAGAGCTTCAACCCCAGGGCGGTTTAACCCCGGAGGGAGAGAAATGGCTTTTTATTCCGTTCAAGCCTTAATGAACAAGAGGGAAAGGCCTGGGAGAAGCCACTGCCTTCCAAAGGCACTCACAGAGTGAAGCTGAGCCTGTCTCCTCAGAAGTAGGCCCTGGAAAGTTCATTAGGATTTGTTCCCAGGATTGCCACAGTCCCATATACACTGGGCTGAAAGTACAGTTGAATCCAGGTAGGGCCCTTGAGGGTTCACGTGTAGAGATGCACACCGTGAGGAGGCCTTGGAGCCAACGTTAAGTCAGCAATCTAAGGCGCACGGGCCTGTCATCCGGATCTGTGGATGCCTTCCTTCCTTCAGTGTGGCTTACTTCTGCGTAAACACGTCTAGAACCACAGGCTAGAATCATGTCCTGCCCTTTCCTCTAGGAACATTAAATCAGGCGTCCCTTGAAATCAACCGGTCTGGACATTAAAGTTGGAGCCTGCTTTAATCGAAAAAGAGCGCAAGGTGTTGGCGGGGCAGCATGCCAGTGTACAACCATTATTTCCTTGGGGGAAAGGCTACAAAACACCCTCCTTCCCGATGTATTGCTGAGTTCCTGTTTGCACTGTAATGTGGAATGACTTTTGTCCTAGAGGGGCTTAAGAGGTTGATTGCAGGGACTCAGACACGTTGAAAGATGATAGAACTGGGACAGAAATAAAGCTTAGCTCCAGTTTCTATCATTTCTCCATGAAGAACCCTCGACGGCAGGCTAGGTTTTCGGTTCCTTCCATACCCCTATCCTAATCCTCGCTCCCCAGCCCAGGCAAAGCTTGACACATTTAGAATGCAACCCTGTATCTACTTACCTGGGAGTAAGCCGGATTTGAACTCAATAGGACTTAACGTCTGAGCAGACATACTCCGGATTTCTATGAAGATCTAATCGATTCCAATGGAAGAGTTAAGCCCATGCTTAATTTGAAAACAAGGATTTAACTTTAGCCGGATCTTGCCCTCTGTTGAGAGAAATACAACACACCGGAAGTCACAAGGAGAATGAACAGCAGCATTGTCCACTTCCCTGAGAAGTACCCAACGCCACGACCAGACCGATTCTGGTTGATGGAGACAACACCGATGGAGAGAAGGCCTCTGAAAACTATGCTCCAGTTCGGCTTTGCTTTTATAATCACCTATAACCACTACTCTACCGTACGGTTACTGTGTTTTTACCCGCCAAAAGTTTTGTAAAAACCGCAAAGGAATTAGAGTTGGTGAAATCCCGAATATTCATTTGTCACACTTGACGAAATCTCTCCTCCACGTTTTCCAGCAATACCGAACCTGTTGCTGTGTGCCTTCAACTAGTTACCGACTTATGGAGACCTTAAGGCGAACCTATATCACGAGGTTTTCTTGGCAAGATGTGTTCAGCCTTTGCCTTCCTCTGAGGCTGAGAGTGTGTGACTTGCCCAATGAGTTTCCATGGCCGAGCAGGAATTCGAACTCTGGTCTCCAGAGTCGTAATCCAACGCTCAAACAACTCCACCACGCTGGCTCTCTTAAATACCGAACTACTAGAGATCTAATTAATCAATCCTGCTTGAGGTTCTCCTAAACATCTCTAGACACTTCCCATTGGGCAACTAACAAGTTCTATGTGTTTACTTGTTTCTGTAAGCATCACCAAGGATACCATACTTTCTGTGTCAATTTCTGTGTGACAATATTTTACAGGCAGAACGGTTAAACTGAAGACCTTCTCCTGGGCACAAACTAGATCTTTCACTCGACACCATTATAACGTTAGGGTTCCACTTCAAGTGCCATGGCAACATCCTATGGAATCCTGGGATTTGCACTTTTGAGAGGAGGGCATTTAGCATTCTCAGCCAGTGAGCCTCAGCAAACTACAAACCGCGGGATTCCACAGGACGCTGCCATGGCAGTTGAAGTGGAATTATAGCTCTATAACTGTGTCGTGTGAAGTGCACCAGTTTAGAAACAGCACTGAGAGAACCCAAAAACTTCATCACAACACATTTCTTTCTTTCCACCAGCCCAGGTCATTTAGACTTACACGGCTTCCCAAGGAGGGGAAAGAATTGCCCAGGAGCAGCTGCACAGAACCCAGATGCTTCCTAGAACTTGACTCCAGCCGACTAGGGCAAGGTAGCCCAACCACAAGCTGCAGGAAGAGAAGCCAAGCCAAGTCAAATCCAGGAATAACATAGCAGCACTTCCCTCTTACCCTTGCCAGGCGCACATCTTGAGTCCATCCTTCAGCTCACCTTTCCTTAACTCCTAGAAATGCTAGAAGACCTGGATCTTAAACTCCAGTTCAGGAGCTGATCTACCCTGAGATGAATAGGAAAATAATGGCTGAAGCTCCATGGCTGATCTTTGCTTTTTACTGGATCACAGAGAATTGATTTTTATCAAGCCACGGCTTCCCTTCTTGCTTACAGGAGAGGTTGTTGTTGTTTCCAGTATAACCCTACCCTTGTCAACTTTGACCGCTAAGGTCTCTTTCACTGAACACAACGAGAGCGCTTTGATATCATTTTAACTGCCATCGCCATGTCCTGCAGAATCTTGGGATCTGTAGTTTGGTGAGGCAGTAGAGCTCTCTGACAGAGAAGTCTAAACCCACAAAGCCACATATCCCAGAATGCCATTGGGTAGAGCTGTGGCAGTTAAAGTCGTACCCAAGCGCTATAATTGTGTGGTGTGGAAAAAGACCTAACTTACAAGCAACCTAAGCCAGAAAAAGTTTACTTGGAATACCCGGAGTTCAAGGCCCTTACACGCTGCCTAGGAAGCCTGGGGCTCCAGTCTTAAGTTGCTTTTAAAAAGAAGGGAACTCATCTACTTCCAGCCTGTGGTCCGTGTTTCTTCCATGGTTAAGGAGCTACAGAATAACCCCTTCCTCTTTTGTGTGTGATACAAGCGAAATATTCTGCAGAAACTGCCACCTTTGGCGGGCGGAGGGCTGGGGAGAAGCAACAACAGAAGATTAAAGAGCAAAACGTTTATAACCAAAGTAAGAACTGGGTCTCAAGTGTCAGTTGTCTGGCCTTGTTCCCACCCGACCCCGACCCACCCCGCAAGGTGTGATTCCAGCATCCTTCTGATGTACTACAGTTCCCCTACCTGGTTTGCCGCTTCGACCCCATGTGGGAGAAAAGTGTTGTTGGTATTTATATTAAACAGATTGCAGCACACACACACCCAGTGCTTCATGAGCTTCTGGTACAAAACAGGACATAAAACATGCTGGTTGCTCTAATAAAGTTATAAAGCAGAACTTACGCTTATTATGGCAGAGAATACATCTTGGATAAGAAAAGTAGATAGAAGAAAGTTACTTAAACTTAGATTAAGAGTCCCTGAAAGGTGGCTCTCATGCCTGCCTATAAGAAATCTGGAGGCTCCTCTGCCTCATGTTGCTGGCTGCTAGCTTCTGAGACAAAGGGTTGTAAAAAACACTAAAACTACTTGGGGCAAAGAAGGGGGGGTTGTCTCTGCAAGCTGGGAGTAAATACAGTTAAGCAACACGCCCACAGAGTTGTAAACAAGCCTTGATGCTTCTTCACTTCCAACTAAAAGTGGGGTAGAAATTAAATAAATAAAATTAAGGGAGGCATCATGTGGTTAAGCGTTGGAGTCAGGGAGATGGGGGGGGGACGCTTGTGGCTTTTCATTACGCCCCCTCTCCAAAAGACCGAGCACTGATACTTAGAGGGACTCACTTCAAATGAATTCCTCCAGGGGTGCGACACGTCCGCTCCCGAATTTCCCAGCAGATCCGATTCTATGCTACAGTACAGGGACTTCAAGCAACCCTTTTCCCATTCGGAGTGGGAGCGGGACACCAACCCCACGTGTTGGGGGGCGGTTGCCGTCCTTGTTGTGGTGGCGACGATTAGCAGCATCGGCTCCTAAGCCTGTTTATTTAAGCCTGGCTTCTTAGGGGCGTCAAAAGAAAAGGGTCTCCGCCCGGAGGAGCGCCTAAACTCTGGGAGCTCAGCAGTACTATAAGGGTCTTATTTACGCCCAAGGGCCGGCTCCCTTTTCTCATTAAAGCCTCGGTCCTTTCCAGCCACTCCGCCTTCCTTTGCGCCTCCTGCTCTCCACCCTGCCTGCCTGCCTGCCTGCGGGCGCCTTGGTTTAATTTCAAGCCAGCCTCTGGAGCGGGGAGTTAGAGAGGGATGCTGGGGAAGGGTCTGTAGCACAGTGGAAAATATGGAGCAACGGGTGAGCAAGGACTGGTTAAGGGATGGGAAATAACCACACCAGAACAGGCCGGTTCTCTTCCTCCTGGCTGTGGTGTGAGTTAAGGAAAGGGAAGAAAGAGGTTACCTTCTCTTGGTAGGTAATGTTCGGTTGTTGCCAGGATCTCATCAGAGGGCACGTTTTTCCCCTGCCGTCCTCCAGGCCAGCTTTCCCACGTCCTTGGTTTTCCGTCCCTACACTCAACTAAAAGGTTAGGATCGAACTCTTGCACACGGATCGTCTCAGGTAGACATCTGTTAACGCAGAAGGTAAAATTAGGAAAGTGGTCTATCCTCTCTCTCTCTCTCTCTCTCTCTCTCACACACACACACACACACACGGGGAAAACCCACAAGTTTAAAATATCACAAACACACACACACACACACGAGACGAAAGACTAGACTGTGGAACCGGGATTAGCGAAACCCAGGTTCTAATCTCTGCTGGACCATGGAGCTCATTAGGCAACCTTGGACCTAATCGCTACCTTTCCTTTAACCTTGTTGTTGATGTTCTGTGAATTTCAAGTGAACCTCGACTCATGGCAAACCTCTCATAGGGTTTTCTTGGCAAGATTGACTCAGGGTAGAGTTGCCCTTGTTTTATCTATTCCTGCATGGCAGGGGGTTGGACTGGATGGCCCTTGTGGTCTCTTCCAAATCTATGATTCTTCTCAGGCGGAGGGGTGGGATTTGCCCAAAGTCACCCAGAGGGTTTCCATGGTCCAGCCAGGATTTGAATCCTAGTCTGCCGAATTCCTAGACCAACATTCAAACTACTAAGCCAGGCTGGATTCCCTCCCCACGTCCTATTTCATAAGAATTTAAAGAGAGAGCCGTGTTAGTCGGTCCTAGCATTAAAAGGTATCCAGTAGGGTCTTTGAGACTAACGGGACAAACATTTATAGCATAAACTTTGGTGGACTATATCTTCCACTTCATCAGATGGCATCACAATCTGATGGACTGCAGAGCACGTCGTTAGAAATTTCTTTTGCCCGGTTTGTCTCAGAGGGGCTACCTCACGAGGTTATTGGGAAGATAAGAGCGAGGAGAAGAGAGCATCCTTTGAACCGGCTTTTGGAGGAAAGGCGAGACATAAAGCCATAAATACCAACGGGCAAAAGTTTCCCCGGGAAGTGTATTTACGAATCCAAAAGGCCTAAAAGTGGGCGCGAGGCGATTTGGGGGGCATCATCCTCCAGCCCGCCAGTGTGGAGGCCTCGTGTCGCCTCCCTCTTCCCACTCTCCAGTTGCTGTTGGTTATTTTATTTTATTTTCTGGAATAATTTATGCGCTGAGCTTTCTGGAGCATTTCCTCGGAGGAAAACGCTGCAGCCATATTAGAATGTAAAATAGCCGCGATTATTAAAACACAATGGACTGGAAATCGTCCTTAATTCTGGATGACTGATTTGGAAAGTGGGAGAACCGGAGTCTCTGGTGGAAGGGCACGGGTTGGGGTGGGGGAGGTTTCTCCTATAGGGAGGTGAGGGCGATGGGGCAGTTAGTGGAGCCAGGAAGACAAGGGGAGGGGGGCGGAGGACTTTAGACCCCAGTTCTGGGGCTCCCGTTTTCCCAACGCAGGAATTCGGCTGTTGGTGGTGGGGAGAGAGTTTTGCTGTGATTAATGTTCAGCAACAGACCAAAGCCTAGAGAGGCTTGCCTTGCCTCCCCCTCTCCCCCCCCCATCCCTCCTTCCTTCCACCCCACCTCTCTCTCCGATGAAGCATTCATGAGCACCGGAGTGCCAGGCCTCCTCGTTGCCTCGCCTCTTTCTCGACCTGGGCGAAGAGGCGTCTCGTCAAAGCAACACACACAGAACTGACAACCTTACTCACCCAAAGCTTCGGGAGCCTTTGGAGGATGAGGAGGAAAAAGCAACCAAGCAAGCCACGGAGAGAGGTTGTGTAGCTTGGGTTTTCCTTTTCGCTCTTCTTCCATTCCTTAGCCTCTTGCCATCGATTTGTTCCTGAAAAACCCTCCGCGCTCTTACAACAGCCACAACAGATTAATATTGCATTAACCCCATTTAGGGAAAAAAGAGGAGGGGGGGGAGCAAAAGCAGCAGAATTCCGTACCCTATTAAAGCAAACGTAATTGGAGACCTCTCTCTCTCTCTCTCTCTGTGTGTGTGTGTGTGTGTGTGTGTTTACTGGGTCAGAAAGGGGAGCATGTTGGTGGCACTCCTCTACTAAGGAAAAGGACCCGAAAAGGCGTCTAATATTTCATTCCGAGTCTGTGGTTTTTCTCATTCGAGATTAAAAGCAGTCACGTCTTTGAAGCCAGACACTTGGTGTAAATGTACAGTTAAAATATTCTCTTCCCGAGTCCCCAGACGAAGCTCCCTTTCGTCCCCGGCTTCATTAAATTTTAATTATCATCCCAGGCTCGAGCAAGGAAAAAGGAGAAAGACTGTCCACCTAATTACAAGTGATAAAGGGAGGGGGGACCTTGGTTTTTCTCCCCCTCCTTCAATATGTGATTAACAGTTTCTTTTACATGCTAGAAGGATTAAACGGAGGCGGCGGGGGGGGGGAAGGGAAAGAGAAGGAACCACCTCGCCCACCCTGTGGTTGCGCCCCTTACAAAAGAGGACCCTGGAAATAAAAGAAAAGAGACTCTCGAAGGCGGGAGCGACCCTCCCCTTCGCTCGGGGCCAGATCGGGCGGAGGAGGCTCAGAAGAGGCGAGGGAGGCGGCGCCCTAAGGAGGGGGTTCATTGTCTCCGCCACAAAGCCCAGGCGGGCCCCGGCAGCCCCTCGAGGGCCCGGCCCCTTCGGTGGAAAGGAAGCCCAGCCGCTCGCTCTCCCCGGCCCGGCCGGACTCCCCGCCGCCTCCGCCGCCTTCTTGCTCTAGGGACGCAAGGGATGGCCCTAGCCGACCCACCCACCCCCCCCTCGTTTTCAGGAGCTGCCTCCCAGAGATATAGGGTCGAGGGATCTGGGCAGTTCGGGGAAAGGCAGGCGGGGGCGCGATACCCTTTGAAAGCAGTGTTTCTCAACCAGGGTTCCCTGGAACCCTAGGGTTCCCCAAGAGATTGCTAGGGGTTCCTCAAGAAATTGTGATTGTGGGAGGAAAGCAATAGTAGTATACAGAATGACCATATGCAGGGGTTCCCTGAGACCTGACAATTATTTCAAGGGTTCCTCCAGGATAAAAAGGTTGAGAAAGGCAGCTTGAAAGAAAGGCCAAAGGAGGATCAATCTCTTCCTCCTCCGGTTCCTCTTCTCTTCTCCCCGTCGGAGGGAGGGGTTGGGGACCCCCGCCGGCCTCCTGCAGAGCCAGGACGTCGAGGGAGGAAGCGAAGTTCAATTCCCGAGGAGGATTTTGCAGCCCGGCACACTTGTGACCCGCAGTCATTAGCTGAGATAACGAATGATTACTTACTGATTCCGTGTAATTATCTGGAGTTAATCATTGGCCGCCTCATGTATTAATTCCCCCCTCTAATAGCCTTTAAGTGAATGGCTCGTTTAAGTGGGGCCAAGAGGAAATGGAAAGAAGCGGGAGGCGTCTTCGGGGTCTTGGGCGGACCGTGGGACGCATCCTGCCTTCCTCCGGCTCCTTGGGGAGCAGCGGCGGCGGCTGGGGCGGGGGGCTTTCCCGGGGATTCCGCGAGGCCCGGCGCGGGGCTCTTTCATCTCCGCAGAAGCGGGAGGCTGCCATTCCTCTCCTCTTCCTCATCCTCCCTCCCGCCCTCAAGGAGGGATAGGAATCAGGCCCAAATCTCGCCTTTGCATAGTTCCCAGCCCCCCTATTCCATAAAAAAAGTGGGTGGTGGGCGGGATGGGGGGAATACGGGCTCTTCGTGACATGGTTGGCATCACATGGGGCCTAAAGTGGCTTGATGGGGCCACCATCCTCTACACACTTATCTGGCAGACAGCCCCATTGAAGTCAACAGGGTTTGCTTTTTCAGTAGGCCTGCACCGGATTGCTGTGTAAAAAAAAAGAACTGTCGCCCTGGAGAGCCCCTCCAGTTGAATTGCCTCCTTCCTAATATACAAACCATGGCCCCCTGACTGCTCCCTACAATCTCCCTAAAATCTGCAGCACTTAGCAGTTACTGACTAGGGGTAGCCCTTGCTTTTCTCTCAAGGCATTTCACAAGATAAGGCATGAAAAGCTAGGCAGGAGACAGGCCGATGTAATTGGACTGTCGCCGCCATCTCGGTCAACAACAGCAATCTCTGCCCTTCTCCTAGAAAGGTATAGATGAAACTCCGTTGTTGACAGAGTCTCTGCTGGCCGAAGTTCTGCTCTCCTGAGGACGATTTCCCCTTTCTGGGGGGGGTGGGGGGAAGGGGGAAGAGGCCAAACAAATTACAGAAACAATCTGACAGTAAATTCCTGAAGAATTTAATCCAAAACACTTGTTAAAAGAAGAAGAAAGGGGAGGGTGTGTGAAAGGAGCTCCAACCGGTTTCCCTCCTCCACCCTTAGGATACGTACCTCCAGGTCTTAGTAACAACCCGAAACCAGAAATGTTTCGGAGTTGGGGGGGAATCAGTAAAGGGGAACAGCCCGCCCTCCCGCCTGGTTTGACTGAAAGAGGAAAAGGCTGGAAGGATCCAGTGATACCAGGATTTCGGGTAGCACCTTCTTGGCTGTTCAAAATCCCTTGAAAACAATATTTAGGTACCAGGAGAAGCAGGTGAGTCTTACACGGTGCCAGTAAATAGAAGCGATTGACCACTTTCCTTTAGTGTCAGGTGCGCTGTTAGAACATCAAGAGGGTGTGCGGTTTAGCACAGTCGCCTCTCGAGTTTGCCTTCATATGCAGTCTATCAAACAATGTGTCTGCATCTGCAAGATAACTAGAAAGGGGCAATTAATCGTCTTGCTTTTGACGTTAGAAATGGCTTCCCGCCTCTAAACAAAAGCAATTGGCAGAGAAATACTTCATGCTTTGAAATCACAAGGCCCTTCCTCAACAAAGCATGAAGAAAGATACTTTGACCGGCTAATCATGAAATGGCACCGGTGCAATCGGATGCATCCTTTTAGCAACAAGATGTGCTTTTAGCTGGGGTGGGGAGGGAAACCTTCTATTCTTGTCTCTTTCACAGGTACAAACCCCATGGATTTATGTCAGTTCAAAAGAGTCTGTGCCTTCGTTGCCATATTTAGCGTCCCCGCTTTCAAATCCTTCCCTTCTTTCCCCTCGTATTTTGCTTTCTTAAACGTATTTGTAGTAGATTCACATGTGCAGCCTCTTCTCTAAGATCAAACGATGTTTCGTTTA
Organism: Gambelia wislizenii; assembly: GCA_030847615.1. Lineage (NCBI taxonomy): Eukaryota > Metazoa > Chordata > Lepidosauria > Squamata > Crotaphytidae > Gambelia > Gambelia wislizenii. The sequence continues at coordinate 61,686,463 of JAUMIR010000005.1, read as the reverse complement.
GTTTGTTGAGTCCCTATAGCAAAAACCTGCCACATTCATCTCCCTTTCCACCCTCACCCCACCCACCCCCTACCCAGATCACTCCGCCTCTTTCTCCCCCGGCCTCCTCTCGCTCGCTCTCCCTCTGTGAAAGAGGAGAAGAGAGCCTCTGGCAAACTGGCAAGATTGAAGAGAGAGCTAGAGAGCGCTGGGGAGCTGTCCTTGGTGCTGAACGCCCTGGCGGCAAAGCGTAGAGGCTGCCGTCGCAAAATATCACCGTCCTCACCCCAAATCAAAGGTTGGGGGGAACAAAGTGGAAAAGGGAGAGGCTCTGAAGACTATCGCCATCCTATCCGTTTCCTCTCCTCTCTCTTTTCAAATCGCCCAGACCTTTTAGCTGTGCAGACAGCTCAAGTGACAGGCAAAGCTCCTGTTCTAGAACGAGACGGCCTTAATATGCAGCCCTCGTTGTAATCTACTTTTAAATTTCCCTCTTAGGGAAAAAAAATTATCCCAAAAAAAAATCCCCTCCCCAACCTACAGCATTCTCCCAGACTCACTACATCAAAGATCTTAGCTCCTTGGGCAACAAGATTACCACTTTACACACCTCGGTTTGAGCCTAAAGGAGGCAGAATAGACTAGCACTAGCAACCGTTCTAGGGGTTGCTAGTTCTTTGCAGCACAAAAGGGAGCGAGCACAGTTCTGCGGGGTGTTTATCTAACTCCTTCAGGGCTGTCTTTTGATCGCATAGCATCGTTTTAATTTAGCTCTTGATCCGGGGCAATTCGTGACCGTTTATTAAACACAAGGAGAGGCAAAGGAGCAGTTGCTAGGGCGCGGGGTGGAGAGGGAAGAAGAAACCCCGCTGTCTTTTTCACAGAGCTTTCCTCCGGGCATCCTCACTTGTCTACTAGGAGTATCTCTCTTCTAAGTTAGGAGCATAAAAGAAGGCTCCTTTTCTACATTTCACATAATTAATTTGTAGACTTCTTCGTTTCTAACCCCCTGATCCTAACCATATTTACTCGAAATAGCTCCGGGTTCAGTGGGGATTAGTCCCTAGTAAATATGTTTAAGGTTAGAGCAGCCTCTCTCTCCACCCTAGGGTAGAGTTGCTTGGCTGTGGTAAGAGGCTTGATTTTTTTATTATTATTATCTTCCGGTGTCTTTTGGGTCGCCTTAAATACACTAAGACATGCTCACAAGAAAGAGAACAAGACCCCCCCCCCTTCTTCCTCCTCTTCTTCTGCCTTTTCCTCCCCAACCCCTCCCACCCCCGGTGGATTTGTCTGGTTCTTGATCTTCCTGCTTAAGCGCTTGGCTCGGCAGCGGCGGTGGCGTGGAGCTCTTGGGATTCACATTGCCCCTGTCCCCAATTGAATTGAATAGCTCCCTTCCAAGGTCCCTTAAGTCCTGCGACAATCTCATGACCTGGATGCTGCAATTTGGCTATTTATGGCCACAAAAGGCCAGTCCTTAATGTGTATGTGGGGGGGGGTGTCACTCCTGACCTGGCACATGCAGCCAGCATTATAGACCCACACAAGACATACAGGAGGGAAACAATGCCATCCTTGTATGGTCCAGTAAATGCCAGAACACAGATCTATGGAAACTCCTACTGCCTCCCACTCTGAAAGTTCAGGGGTTTGAAACACTTTTGATCAATGGAAACGATTTGATCGACAAATTACAGGGGATTGATTCATTACAGGTGTTGTCTCATACAACAAAGTACCTGCCTTCCTACATTGATGATCCGAATTTAAAAACAATGACTTGGAAGTAAATCCCAAAGATTCCAGTGAACCCCGTTTCTAAACAAGGGCGTTTGAGGTTACAGTTTCTGCATCTTTTTAAAAAAACAAAACAGTTCAAATTCAACAGCACAGCCTCTAACGGGGAGGACGGACGACGACGTGGGAAAGCAACCTGAGAAACATTACTTTTGTCAATAAAACGTTAAAATCTGATTTTTTTTAATGAAAGACAATTCAACAACAGTTTAAATAAATTAACACATTACCATAATAAATAAACTTTCTGTTAACAAAAAAACAAGAAATCATCGTCATGTACAGAAGTAAGACTTCAAATAGCCTTGGAACAGAACAGCAATACAGCGAAATCTGTAAGAATATAACTATATGTGCGTCAGTCTTGAATGAATTATTTACAACACGCAGCGGCACGGCAACCTAAGGAGCTTTGAAGAGGGTTTGTTCCCAAAGAATTAAACCGATCAATGTGGATTTATAAGCAATGTGTTCGTTCTCTCTCTCTCTCCTGTTTTCTTTTTCTCTCTTCCCTCCTCTCTCACTCTTTTTTCCTCTCCTTAACATAGCTTAGGCTATTTCCACAAACAAAACCTCCAAAAATAATACAAATCTATTGCAGTCAAAGGAAATAAGGGACTGTGAGATCTGAAATAAGCGCTGAAATCTAGGGCAGACAGTACTTGGATGAAAGCAACCAACCCACCACGCTGTCACCTACTGAAGTCTGTCTTTTCAAGTAGCGCGTGTGGCAGCGACGACTGGGGGGGAAATCCCCATTAAATATGTAACGCAGTCAACAAATACCTCCTTGGACAAGTGAGTCAGTCTACACAAACAACGCAGGACAGCCACGATAGAGTGAGAACGCCTTACAAATAAGAATACTTGCTGGAGAAATAACTTCAATTCAGAGGACAATATACAAAGGGCCAAAAGAAAAAGGCTTTATCTTAATAATAATAATAATAATAATAATTATAGGGGGAAAGGGATCCAGTTCATAAACTCTACCGATCAACATAAAATAATTAATTTACACCAACCATACTCTTTTTCTTTGACTTTTTATCAAGACTTTGATGAAAGAGGTGCAATTAATTAGGATGAGCACAAAAGGAAGTCACTAGAGAGATAAATTAATAATTTACAGGGGGTTGTTTGGCAGTAATCTAATAACAGCTCTTAAAAGATCTGTGAACACAGCAGGATCAGTTCTTTCCCTCAGCACTACCTTTTCAGAGAAGAAAACTGATAATAACCACAGAAAAATATATATATATATTTATAATATGCAGTGTAATCGCAGAAAACCTGCCATCTTATTTTTTTAAAAAAATCAAAATACTTCGAGATGACTCTCATAGTATAAGCTTCAACTCTAGATTAAAGTTTCAGTCTTTCTAATCAGTTAATTATTATTTTTTTTCCTGAAAAATAGTTGTAAAGAGTACTTTTACCTCTGAACAAAGGCGATGTCTTTTTAAGAATAAAAACAACTCTTACTTGATAACGTCTTCGGTCCTTTGCTAAAGATTTCTCATCTGCCTTCATACAAATCTGTCGGCTTTGGATGCCAGTTCAAGCCTTGAGACTTCAAGGCTTATGATTTCTGCTGCCAACTTTCTCAGGGCTGACCCTTCCTTGCCTTCTTTCTTCGCAGACTCTGCCTCTCAGGCGGGCGCTCCTTCGGAAAGTTCGTCTGTTGCTGTCCCAGAACGAGAAAAAGAAGCGTCTTCTTGGTCCTTTAATGTGACTTGACTTTTCTTTCTTTTTGTTTAAAACAAAAGAGTTCTGTTTCTTTCTTCTTCTAAGCCGAGAGGCTTCCAACGACTTTAAATCCCAGCGGAATATTTCATCCGTTTCTGTTTCTGTCTCTGGTTGCAGAACCAGACCCGCACCACGTTCTTCTTGAGGTCCAGCTTCTCGGCGATGGCGGCGATCTTCTCCGAGGAGGGCCGCGGCTGGATGGCGAAGTAGGCTTCCAGCGAGCGCTTCTCCGGGGCGGCGATGGAGGTGCGTTTGCGCTTCTTCTCGGCCCCGTTGAAGAGCTCGGGCTTGGTGAGCTTCTCCCGGTGGGACTTCTCGGCCTCTTCCAGCCAGGCTTGCAGGATGGGCTTGAGGGCGATCATGTTGTTGTGGGACAAGGTGAGCGACTCGAAGCGGCAGATGGTGCTCTGGCTGAGGGAGCCCACCCCGGGGATCTTGAGGTTGGCCAGGGCCGAGCCCACGTCGGCCTGGGTCACCCCCAGCTTGATCCGCCGCTGCTTGAAGCGCTCGGCGAAGGCTTCCAAGTCCCGCGGGTCGGCGTCCACGTCGCTCATGCAGCCCATGTGCGAGGGCAGCCCGTGGGCGTGGGCCATGCTGAGGGCCGCCTGGTGCATGGGGTTCATGCTGGCCATGTGGGGCGGCGCGTGGCCCGGCGTGGAGACCACCGAGCCGTCGGGCCCCGTCATGGCCCCCAGCGCCAGCCCCGGCGTGATGTGCTCCAGCAGCTCCCCCTCCAGCGCCTGGTGAGGCTGGTGGTGGTGGTGGTGATGGTGGTGGTGGTGGTGGGTGCCCGAGAGGGCCGACGGGTGCGAGATGGGCACCGAGGAGGAGGAGGCGGCCGAGGTGCAGGGGATGGTGTTCATGGTGTGGTAGGTGGCGTCGGGCTTGAAGGGGCTGTGGTGGGGCGGGTGGTGGTGGTGGCTCTTGCCCGGGGAGACGATGTCCACCGCCGCCAGGGCTTCCGCGCGGGCCAGCAGGCTCTCGTCCAGGCCGCCGAAGATGTTGCTCTGCAAGGGCAAGTAGAAGGCACACATTACTGCGGCCAGGCGGGGAGGCGCCTCCGGGCTCCTCGGGCTGCCATCCGAATCCGCCCCAGCCCAGGTCGGGGGGCGGGTGGGGGGGAGAGGGGTGCAGGGGGGAAGCGAGTAGGGAGCAGCTGGCGGGCAATGCAAGGAAATAGGACAGAAGGGAGGAAAGGTAAGCGCGAGAGGGAGAAAGAAGGAAAAGGGAAGAAGGAGGGGGGGAGAAGGAAAGGAAGGGGTGAAGAAATAAACGGGGAGGAAGGAAACAGGCAACCGAAGGGGTAAGAAAGGGAGAGGGGGGAATGGAGGAGAAGGTGAGAGAGAGAAGTGAGGCGCAAAGAGAGAGAAGAAGGGAAGGAGAGGAATGGGGGAGTGGAGAGAGACAGGCAGTATGTATGGAGGAACGGAAAGGGGAGGAAGAGGAAAGAGTGGGAGAGAAAGGAAGGAGAGGGAGCGAAGGAAAGAGGAGGAAAGAGAAAAGTTGGGAAGGTTAAAGGGGAAGGTCTGAAAGAGAAAGAGAAGACAGAGAGAGAAGGAAGAAGGGGAAGACAGGAGCGGGAGGGAGAAGTGGGGAGGAAGGGTGCTGGCAATGGAGGGGATATGAAAAAGAAGGCGGTAAGAGGAGAGGGAGAGAAGACGAGAGCAGGAAGCACAGAAGGGGAGAAGAAGAGGGACGGGCCGAGCGAGGGGGCAGCGGGAGAGGCGGCCGGCCAGCCGAGTAGCCAGGCAGCCGGGCAGCTCGCCTCTGCCTCTCTCCTCTCGGCCTCAGCCTCCCAGGTCATAAAAATTCATGGGAGCCCCAGCGGAAGGAAGCCTGGGCTGGGTTTGGGGGCGGGCGGGAGGCGCCGGCCTGATTTGCTGCCTGGCCATGAAATAAACATGGGGCCGGGGAGGCAAGTCAAGGGGCGGCGGCCCTTCCCGCCCGGCGAGCACGAGCAGCGACCTACCGGCGGGGTGGGCAGGCAGGCGCGGCGCATGGCCTCGGAGGTGCTGTTGCTGGCGCCCGGGCCGGCGCTGCTGCTGCCGGTGCTGCCGGTGGTGCCGCCGGCGCCGGTGCTGCTGCTGCTGCTGCTGCTGGGGGCGCTGCTCCGTCCGCCCCCGCCGGCGCTGGTGATGCTGGGCGAGCTGGTCGAGGGCGCGGCGGCGGCGGCCGAGGAGGTGCAAGGCGAGGCGGAGTGGAGGGCCGAGTACTTGGCCTCGTGGAGGCTCCCGCCGCCGCCGCCGCCCCCGCTGGCGTGGGCCATGGCGAAGGGCTGTTTGCTGTTGAGGGACATCATCATCATCCTGGCCGGCGGGTCGGGGGCCCGGGAGCCGGCACAGAAGAAGAGCGAAGAAGAGGAGGAGGAGGAAGACGAGGCGGGAAAAGGCGCGCGCAGGGAAGGAGGAGGAGGCGGGAAAGGGAAAGCGGCGGCTGCGGCGGCTGCTGCTGCTCCCGCCACAGTGGCGGTGGAGGTGGCCGCCGCCGCCGCCGCCGCCTCAGGGTCCGCGCTGACGGAGGGCGCCTCGCCGGCTCGCTCTCCCCGCTCTCCGCCGCCCAAGTGCCCCTACCGCCGCCACGCCGCTGGCTTTTGACTCCTCTCCCCGCCACCCCCACCCACCCCTGCTTTGTCACTAGACGCCCCCCAGCTCTTCGGGGGAAAGTCCCTTCCTCTCCCGCCCCCCACGCCAAGCCCCGCACCTCCTTCTTCCTCCCTCCCCCACCCCCTGAAGCTCCGGGGGCCCCTCCGCCTCGCCCGCCCAGCCCAGCTGTTGCGCAACTGGAGCCACAGCCCAGAGAGCCAGGGACCCTCGGCCTCCCGTCGCCTCGCCCTGCCCTGCCCTGCCCGGCGTCTGGCGGAGGCGGGGAGACTGGGGCAGAAGCGACCTCCTTCCCCGGCAGCCGCCCCTATTGTTCTTCCTCCTCCTCCTCCTCCTCCTCCTCCTTCAGCCTCCGCGCGTCGGGCTGCAGCGCGCACCTTGGCCCGAGCGGTGCCTCTTGCGGGGAAGCCCTCGGAGCCACTGGGCTGGGAGAGCCTTTCTCGCTCCCTCGGTTTCCGGCTGCTCTTCGCCCATTGGAGGATGGAGGCGAGGCCGGGGCTGGCTGGGGAGGGGCGCATGCGTCCTGCGAGAGCGCGCGGGGCTGAGGGGGGAGGAGGGAGCTCGAGGTGGGGGGAGGGAGCGGGAGACCTGAGGGGGGGGGGTGAGGTGGACTCCGTGTTTGTGTGTATGAGAGACACTGACACACACACGCACACACACACACGGGAGATATATTTAGATATAATCGCTGGGAAAGATGCTGAGAGGGACCGGAAAGGGGCCATACAGTTATCAGAAATAGGTTGGCGGGATGTGTGAAAAACTGTGTGAGAAGACACGGCGCCTGAGAAATCCTGACGCGGTGTGAAAGTGAGAGAGAAGCTCGGGAGGGCGAGCCAAGGCGGTGGGAAACTCAGCCAAGCGATGGGGTGGGGTGGGGAGGGGGCTACAAGTGAGGCTGTTTCTAAGACCCTCCTGTATGTTGAGAGGAGGCAGGGAAGGAATGGGAGGCGTGCCTGCAATGTGTGCTCGCACAGAGACGTCTGTGTGGGTCTGTTCTTTTGTCCCCCGTGTGTGTGAGAGAGGACTTTTTTGGGGGGGGGTTATGCGTGAAAGTTAGGAGTAGAGTCGTGGTTACGGGCAGCCAGGGGACAGGTTTGAATGGCGCCTCTCTTTATTTTGGGTGTGGACGTCAGCGAGGAGGTGAAAAAGTCTCGCCTGTGGAGCCTACGCGCGGGTCTTTCGCTGGGTTTGTGGCGCGGAGAGCCTCCCCATCCTGGGCAGCTGTTTTTTTTTTGGGGGGGGGAGAGAAACACAGCGCCAGGTATCTTCCACGAGAAGGAAGATAAAGTGAAAAGGGTGTGTGTGTGTGTGTTTGTGTGACTATGAACAAACGTTGAAGTCTTTTCACTTCGAATTATCCTCAGCAGCTCCGGGGAAAGGCTTGGGAGAGAGAGAGAGAGAGATTGAGAGAGCGAGAGAGCTCACTGCGCAGGTGCAGCGGGAGCCCCCTGCACCCCCCCCCCCCCACAGCCCCAGAGGCGGCCTCCGCGATCCCCTTTCGGCCTGGCGGGCGCCTGGCTTTTATTCTCCCGCCGCGCGGCCTCCTGGGAACTGGCTCCTCCTCCTCCTCCTCCTCCAGGGCCAGAGGGGCGCGTGCCTCTCTTTGCCCCTCGGCCAGCGTCACCTTTGTTTGGAGTTGCCTGGGCGGGCCTCAGGGGGCGGCCGCTGCAGGAGAGGAAGGGAAGGGCAGCTTGGTGGTGGCTGGGCTGGGCTGGCTGGGGAAGATCCAACGAGCCACACAGCCTGGGACTAACTAGAGGAGGCTTCCTTTCCCCACCCCAGCCAGACTGCCAAGCTTTTTGCCTCGCCATTGCCTTTGCGCTTGGCCTCATGCAGCCACGCAAGCGGTTTGCGTGGATGCTGGGGGCCACTTCCAAGCTAACCTAACGCCAAGGTGTATATATGTGTGTGTGTGTGTGTGTGTGTGGAGGGGGGAGAGGTAGCCCCAAGTGTTCCGATCACCACCACCGACGCCACACTGCTTCGTCTCCTGCAAATCTGGCACCTCGGTGCCACCTGATGCCATAGGATGGGCTCAGGTTCGAAATCCTGCATGCTAAGGCCAACCAGCGCCTTGGCTCTGTCAACGTTGTGATGGATGCATTTCATCTCTAAAAGAAACGGGTGCCGGTGAGGTATCAAGGTTTTATAAAGGGACTTATTACCATACAATCCACAAGACGTTTCTGGTGCTTTAATTTTAAACCAAGAGGCTCCAGTAAGTTTCTCTCTCTCTCTCATACATACATACACACACACAAACAAACACACACCAAACGACAGGCTTCGTAATTTTCAAGGAAATAAATAAATAAATAAATAAGCCCATGGTATCAGCTCTCACTGTCGCCAGCTCAGAGAAATGAAATAAATCAAAGTTAAAAGCTTGAGTATCATTTAATTATTGTGCGAACAGCGCTTGGAAAGGAGTGGAACAACATCTCTAAACAAATTATGGCCGGGCCAGGAAGGAATTATTAGATTGAAATTTCATTTAGACTCGGGAGACACAGCGCTTCAATATGTAATCTGTTATGCCTCATCTGATTTGTATGCTTAATTCAGCTTGACGAATTTATTAGTTTTCATAATAGTAAAAAAAAAATGGAGCAGCACTATGGGCTAATGCATTGTGTGTACTATAAATTGTATGTAACCGTTGAAAGGCTGAAGTCTATAGAAATCTTTTATTAATGACAACATAGAAAAGGAGTTGATTCCTGCAAGCCTTTAAGGAGTTCTTGCCAGCCCTTCACACGGCTGTCTCGGTAGGCCATTAACATATCGTCATACTAATTAGGCTACTTCATCAGTGATATAATTTCAAACTTTAAATTATGTTCTAATTAACAAGGGTTGTCCAATTTGCTTAATCTTCAAAAGGCTTTTGGCTTTATCTAATTAGTCTAAACTATTGAGCATCTCAAATGCCTAATAAAAAAATTCCATAGATAATATTATTTTTATATATTTTCATTGTATAATATTGAAAATAGCTTACAAGGCACAACTGAAAGAGAAAAGCGGGAAACTGGTGGCAGGATGGTGCCTCTAGCTATCCCGTTGGGCAGTTATATGCCATATTTGCTTTACACTTACGGAATCCTAACCAAACAATAACCTCTACACTTCATTTCCAGGGAATATTGGGGTATGTGTGTGATTAAAAGACCAAGGACGGCTACGTTTCACTCAAATTCCCCAAACAGAACTAAAATCAAACTATCCAATCCTCTAAATGATAATTAACCGGTCAATCCGAATTTAATGTTTGCCTCTCAAGTGAACCATGAGTTTTAAACACTCTTTTTTAAAAAAGAAAAATTTAACCCCCTGTATTGGGTTTAATTACTTGCACTAGTTGTTTTAATGTATGCTGTCACATGGGAGCTCCGAGAATGCATATCGTTAATATGAATTAATCTTGATTTTAATAGCAACTGACAACTGATCTCCAAAATGCTAAACACTTGTCACCACTTCCAATGGTAAATAAGAAATTGCAATATATTCATGAAATAAAGAGGACAGTAGTGAAATAACTGGGCAAACTTTGTTTGGTGCTACATTTAGCTAAGATTATTTAGACACTGTAGTCTCCAAGGCCTCCTTCTTCAAAGGTCTGGGTAGCAGAGAAATTGCTATACTCGCTATAATAATATAGATTAGTTATTCACTTTCTTTTCAGGAGGGGGAAACCCTCTCTCCCCTAAATAGCCTGTCAGCCACACCGCCTGCTAGCCTATGTTACAACCGGACAACAAATCCTACTGAAGGGATTGAGAGATTTTAAGCAGCCCAGCAGTGGTCAGGGTTGCAACCTTTGTCGTGGAAATGCACGTTGGCTGCTTCTCAAGCTATAGTAATTCGTGTCTTCTGCTGAAGAAAACACGTTTAAAAAACCAAAGACATAAGTACAGTAGTCGCAGAAATGGCTAATGTAAACCAGGTGCTAGTCTTTCAGGCGAGTTGTGATCGCCTAGTGATTCAATTAGAATTCCTCACGTCAAGGTCAGTATCTAAAACAGGAAAGCGGGCAGAGTCATGCCTTAGAGTGAAATGTCATGGTTTGGTCTTTAAGCTTTGTGAATGAGGGCGGTCTTGCTGTCTCCGAGGTCAGCGGGAAATTGGCCCTTGGCTTCACTACAGCCAAGATGCCAAATGCTTAGAGACCTTTGTCTGGGAAATCCACGAGAAAACAATTTTGCATGAAACTGGAAGGAAAGATGGAGCAGTTGGGCTCAAGGTTGCAGTAATGACTTATATTACCGACGGTGCGTTAATGACTTACAATTTACACCATCATAAACATCAGTGTTGAAGAAAACAAATAGGACATTCGTATGGGTGCGCCTATCCCAACAGTCTCTCCAGGCCTTTGGCTCTGAAGGCCTCTTTGTCCCGGTACAGCCTGGTGGCCCCTGAGTGGTCTCAGACAGATGTGAAATGCAGCCCTCCCAGAGCACCGGCGAGCCCTCCGGTACCAAGGCGAGGCGGCCTCCGCAAGCCATTCGTCTTCCTGCTGGCTCTGCACACAAATGGACTTGCCTAAATAAAATGAGAGTCCCCCTTTCATTGCCTGACCCACGCAGACATCTGGGGAGAAATCACTGTCGCCTCTCATGTATCCTTGCTCTGATTTATGATTAAAATTTAAAGCAATGCATTCATATTTTACCGAATCTAATGCGTCGGATGAAATTTTAATCCATTAAGATGCAGGCTATACTTTTAGGAAGCCATGCCTTTGTTTTTCAGCAAAGAGCAGGGAGTTCAGTTACGCGGCTCGTGCAGTTATTTATCGAAAATGCAGCTGTCCAGCGCCCTCCTTATTTATCTTAATGAGCACCCACCTCGGTTAGCACCCCCATTTTCTTTCAGTGCACATGAATGTTACCCGTCGTCTCCCTGCCCTCCTGCCCCATGGTAGCACCCTGCTTTCCCGATCAAAGAGCCCGATCTCATATGATTTATTCAAATAATGTGTTCACTTTCTTTGCCTAATAGTGGCTCACCTACTGGGAGAAGCGCTGTGTGGCGTGATGACAGTCAGTGGCGGGTGGGTGAGTGAGAGAGGCGAGCCAACGCTAGCCTGGACCCTTCGCTTGGATAAGTGATGCTCAATTCAGGACCCTGGACAGCGGCGGGGGCTATGGGTCGCTCGCCCTTCCCCCGGAGAAACGCCAGGAAAGAACAGCTAACCAACCAGCCAGCCAGCCAGCTTTCACCCCACGTGGAACTCGCCTCCTTCCTACACACACACGCACACGCACACACACAGACCAGAGTTCGGAAAAGTTACTTTTTTTATTACAGCTCCCAGAACCCTCCTTCCTTTTTAGATCTCCACTCCCTGAGTCAGAAGGGATTCTGAAGGTCCAAAAAAAAAGTAACTTTTCGAAGTTCTGGCACAGGCACACGTTGGAAAGTAGGAATGCAACGTGAGCTCGGGCAAACCCGATGGGGTGTCCAACTCCATTGGAGTGTGTATGGGGGTGTGTGAGGGGAGGGGACATTTAGTTCATGCCAAGTATTTGCTTGGCATAAGCTCGCCCTCGTGGGCGTGGGTTTCTTGCCCTCTGTTCCGTTCACTCTGCACGGACGTGGAAAGGATTATTTGGATTTTGCTCCCTTTCCTGTTGAAAGGACATCAAGGGAAGTCCAACTCGTGGGCTTTTATTCAGACGCTAATTAGTTGGAGTGTTGACTAGGATTCTGGGAGATCTGGGTTCGAATCACACTGGGCCACGGAAACCCACCACCTGGGGTAAGTTCTATTCTTTCAGCCTCAAAGGAAGGCAATGTCAAACCCCTACTGAACTAATGTTGCCAAGAAAACGCCGCGATAGACCCAGAAGTCGGAAGGCCTACAGCAAGGACAAGAAGGGAGCGGGGGCACCTGCCTCCTAACCTTTGGCACAGCAATGGGCTCGCCGCTACTGCGTGTGCCAGGGAGGGCCCCATTCCCTCAGCCCCGCCTGTAAAACGACAGTCCTCCGATTGGCCTCATAGAAGTCACTGTGGAGACTGGAAGAGCAGCAGATAGATACTCCCCCCGGCCCCCCTCTACACACTTGAAACGTTGCCTGGATGGTTTCTTTCTGCTGGCCAGCGGCAGCATGCAGTGAATCAGTGAAGGTTTCCAATGCGGGCCGGGCCAGGAAATCCCCGGCCGATTTTGTTTTTTGCTCCTAGCTTAAAGCATGCGAAAGCAGCCCCTTTAGCCTAGATCTTTAAATGCTCCTTCCCATCTCCTGACTCACGCTCCTGACTTAATGTCCCTGGGGAGTATTCTGAGCCTTCTCCGTAGAAGCTGGCACCGAGGTCTTTCCTCCTAAGGCTTGGTTTCCAGGCCTTTGATCATCTTGGGGTGCATCTACACTCTAGAAATAACGCAGTTAAACACCATGGCCCCATCCTACAGAATCCTGGGATTTGTAGTTTTGTAAAGCAGCAGGACTCTTTGGCAGAGAAGGCCAAAGACCTTGTAAAACTACAAATCCCAGGATTCCGTAGAAAGAAGCTATAGCCCTTAAAGCGGTGTCAAACTGCATTATTTCTACAGTGTAAATGCACCCTTGGCCGCCCTTCTTTGGACACTTGCAGTAGTAAGGGATCATATTAGTGTGGTGACAGCAAATTCATGAGGTCGCCATAACTCGACAGGCGGCTTGAAAACACACACACACACAGTAATAGTAGTGGTAAGGTATCCCACTAGTGAGGTAAGTACTTGGGGACAGTTAGGCATTTGGGGAGCACAATGTTATATGTGATTTACACAGAGAAAGAAACCATAGTGTGTTCAATGGGATTTACAGGCAGGTTCCAGTGCGTTTAGGATGGCACCCTACAACGCTTTGCCCCGGACAGCCCGATCCTAAGGCCTGCTCACTCAGAAGCAAGTCTCCTTGTCTTCCGAGGAGCTTGCTTCCTACAAGTGTGTTCGTAGTTGTAGCGGTTTCAAGCACACAGACTCAGAAGTAAACGTCCATGATTGAACACTGTGGGACTGGAATGTTCGCACAAAAACGGCAGCCCCGGATATGCTTATTTGGAAGTAAGTCCGATTGAACTGCGTGGGTTTTCTTCTGAGTAAACATAGGTAGAAAAAGGCCGCAAAAGGTAGGAGGAGCTGCTAATATCCAATCCCTAATGCAAACGCTAATGAATTAATTTCCAGTCCCATCCTCTCCTCTCTCTCTCTCTCTCTCTCTCTCTCTCTCTCTCTCACACACACACACACACACACACACGCAGGGACGCACGTCAGAGGGCTGATACCAATTCTGAGAATTTCGGTCGGCGATCGCCTGATACGGCTACCCGCCATATCGATCTACTGTACTAAAAATATGCAGTCACACTGGAGATCTCGTCACAAAGCCCATCTAGACCATCCCTGAGTAAGTCCCTTCTCAGCTTCCCTTTAGAGAGCCAGCCTGGTTTATGACTCTGGAGGGGCCAGGGTTCGAATCCCCGCACTGCCATGGAAACCCACCGAGTGACCTTGGGCAAGCCATACTCTCTCAGCCTTAGGGGAAGGCAATGGCAACCCCCCCCCCCGAGCAAACCTGGCCATGAAAACCCGCGATCGGAACACCTTGGGGTCGCCATGTGTCAGTCCCTCTGGCTCCAGCTCAGCTCCCTTTCTTGACAAGGTGGGAGCCCAGGCGGCTTTGACAAGTACCCCCCCCCCCCCATCCGCACCCCCGGGCTGCGAATGTACCTTTCCCAAAGTTAAGTCAAGTCACGAAATTAAACTTAAAGCGCGGAACAATCAATGAAGCTTTTCCTCCTCTTCTTCTGTTTTTTGCAATCTCCGGCGCCTTCTGCTTCCTGGCACTAACAGAAATGCAAGAAATCGAAACTTAATTACTTGAAAGAAATCCAGAAATCCCTCTGCATAATTTATCTAGCAGTTTGGGGGAAAGAGTTTGTCTTGAATGCATGTATTTAAACCCGGGGCCTTTCCGATGGCCGTTTTTCCCTCCCCGACACGCCCCCCCTCCCAGCTGGATTGCCAAGAGAGTCTCTATTTGTTAACTGCTGGTGAGGAGACTTCAATCTAAAGCTGCTTCTTGTAAGTAAGAGGTGGGAGGAAAGGGAGCCGGACAAGCTTTCCTGAAGGCCTCTTCTTCGACCCGCAGCTCAAGTCTGGTCTACTCAGAAGTATGCCCAACAGAGTTCAAAATAAGAACGACTCCCAAAGTTCAGACCTAAGGCTGAAGTCCTACACCTACCTCAGAAAAAGTGTAAGTGGATTCAAAGGGACTTACTTCTGAGTAGGCATCACTAGGATAGCCCTCTAAGCGTTATGAACGTGCTCTTCTTTAAACGAGCCTTGTTGCATTTTGGGGGGAAAAGCTTTCAAATCGCTCAAAAGTCTTCTTTCTTTCTTTTTTAGCAGAGTAGATCCTACTCTTCATCCTCCCACCGTGGTTCTGTCCTATGCTGGGTTTTCAGTTCAGTAGTTAGGTTTCCCCGTTTCTGTTCCTTTTCTGGTTCCGACAGATGTTTCTCCAGTCAGGATTTCGCGAACGAGCGAAACTACCGAAAAGAGGTCCCTTCCGTAAAGAACCATCTTGGTCTCAAATTCTCTTTTCACACCATACACTTACAGCACTTTGATACCACTATAACTGCCCTGTCTGCATCGCGTGGACTCCTGGGATCTGTAGTTTCACGACCTATTTAAATCCTTTACCAGAGCGCTCCAGTGCCTCCCCGAACTAGAAATCCCAGGATTCCAGAGGATTCAGACGTGACCGTTAAAAGTGGGAGCAACGTGCTATTAATGGCGAAGTGTGGAAGGGCTCTAAGAAGACATGGCGGATTTCTGAGAGTGGAAGGATTTGACTGATACCCTAGGAAGTTTTTGCCTTCCGAACAATTCTTAGAGAAGTAATAAGCTGCTCTAAAGAACTTGCTACCTTGCGGAAAAAACAAGTGTTGATCATCTGAATTGTCCCTTATCTTCCTTTGTTCCAGATATGCGAGATTCTGCTGAAATGGGGATTTTTAGGCGTGGAACTAACAAATGCCGAGTTTAAAGCTTGCTTGACAGGGATCAGTAGATACTTGATTGATGTACCCTTGCTGGCTGTCGACTGAGTTAGCGTTAGGCGTTTGAAGTGAAACTCTTCTGAACGGTTCTGGAGTGTTTAATCTGGTCCCCCGCATTTATTAGAAATACCCACAGAGTCGCTGCCCGGAGTCAGGAACTAACTTTATGGTAGTCTACTCACAGAATTTGAACTAATGTTATGAAAGGATGAAAAATACATTGTGGAACTCCCTGGAAACTCAAGTACATTTTTATTTAACTCACATTAGCGGGAATATAATGTGAAAAGTGAAGGGATCTAACAAAACCATTAATAATTAAAAAATAATTACAGATAGTCTGTCCTTACTATTCATAACCATTCAGCACCTTAGACAAAGAAAATGAAATATGCTTAGCGTGGGAGGGATGTGAGCAAACTGCTGATCAGGAAGCAGGTAG